>JAQPPZ010016334.1:1250000-2500000 GCA_028583015.1 Wollemia nobilis | reverse complement strand
GGTTGATAAAAGTAAAGCTCATGGCAATACTCTCGATATAGCACAGCACACGAAACTCTATTCCATATTTCACTATCTGGAAGAACAACCTCTTGGTCTTCTACAAGGCCTAGATGATCTAAAAATCGGAGTACCACAATGTCTACGTTCTCGAGGTATTCCTCGAAGCTGAAGAATTCTGAAGATACTAAAGCTCTCCTATAGGCTAACCATCTATGGCAGGCTCTCTGAAGTTCATGATAGAAAACTAATTGGTGAGGATCCAAGATTCTATCCAAGACTAGCCTCTTGATTTGCTTAAGTTGTGTGGACCTAGATGAAATGAGCCTAAGTCTCCTATCAAGTTCGTCCCACAAGGATTGATTTCTACTTGTTTCAGGGATATTAAGGACGGAATTAACTTCTATAGCTGCCAATTGGTTTTCTACGTTTATAGTAACTACTACCCTCTTTTTAGGAGCTACCATCTAAACATGATTTTGAACCTTAAATGTTTTAAAATGCATCTAAGTTTTAGTTGTTCTAATTTTTTGTTTGTTTTTGTTTTTGGTTTTCAAAAGGTTATGATGCATTCACGTCGGGTTCACCAAAATGTATCGCTCCAAATTTTTTGCATCCCTACCTTCAGGCTATTGGATCCACGCCCGAAAGGAGGATGGGAAAAGGATGGTGCGGTACCTCGGACGAGAGGACTTCACGAAGGTCCCGCCTCTCAAGGGAGGTGTATTTTGGTGATTTTTTGATGGATGGTGGGTTCACCAAGAAACATTTGGCGGCAGTTTCCACGCCTAGGTTTTGGAATGTGTTTAGATGAGTTCGTTTTATCCTTTAAGCATTCATCCTAGGTTTGGCCGAATGAATCTAACTTAATCTATATGAAAATGCAACTTTCAATGAATACAAAAAACAGATTTTGAAAGCAAAAAATAGAGAATTTACAGGAGGAAAATGGGGAATACCTGATCCGGATGTCTAAAGAAGATTCTAGTTTGATGCAGTCTGGATCATCTGGAATTCTACAGAATCACCTGCAATCTGACAGAATCATCCGAAATTTGACAGATTCATCTGGAATCTGACAAAATCATCTGAGACTGATAGAATCGTCTGAGATCTGACGAATTCATCAGACGAATTCGTCAGAGACCTACAAAACAGCAAATAAATGCAAAATACAAAAAAATTCTACTGTGCAGACAGAGGTAAATTACATAAAATTGCAATATGAATACTTGAAAAATATTTAAAAATAGAAATTAATGCAAATTACTGTGCTTTAATGGCAGATTATGAGCTTAACATGCAATCTAGACTAGATGGGTGAACTCCAGATGCAAAATAGGATAAAAACTAAATAGATTATCTAATTTGCAAAACAAAATAACGAGAGACAAAGTTGAGAAAAGCAAACTCCAGGCACTGATTGCCTTGATGTGTACTGCAGTCAATATCGTCTCGCATCAGTACGAAATCATCTCGAATTTGATGAGATCGTCTTCGATCTTGACAGGTTCGTCGGCGGTGATGGGTGCTAGCTCCGGCTGAAAATCAGTGGTGTACCTGCAAACAAAATGGCTATAGGACTAGTGCAAAAGATAGATTATGATGTTTTAGTATAGAGGGATTCAGTTTGTAGATAAATTCAGCTAGGGGTTGGGGAGGGAAAATATTAGAGTTTAAATAGGCTTAGGGAGAGTTGTTTGGAGGTTGGAGATCTTCCCAATTTGGGAGATCTCCAACGGGGGAGGGTCCCAATGGCGCAGACACGCTTCTGCCCAGATTGGAGACCCATTGGAATGGATTCCAACTATGCAAATTCAGTTTTGCGACAAAATCGTCTGGACGTTCTAGTCTAGACGAAATCGTCAAATCTAGGGCGATATCGTCTGATCGGCGACGATATCGTCCAACGGTCAAAACAACCTCTAAAAATGGCACGAAAAAAGGGGAAACGGGTTTCTCGATGGTTAACGGGTGGTTTGGGAGGTTAAATTTGAATTTAAATTTATTTACTAAGGTGAATGTAATTATTCCAATTTTACTGTGCCAATTTTAGGGTGCTACAGGAACCAAAATACTCATAACCAAGCCATTGTGCCCATTCCAGAGGTGGCTAATGTAGGAAATACATTTGGACCTGGAACTATAGTGCCTCAACCGCAAGGATCTAATTCTGAATTGGAAGAATTAAATAGAATCACTATTAAGCAAGGCAATGACATAGTTCGATTACAGAAACAAGTTGCCCAAAATCTTGTGCCAAATCAAAATCATAACCATAGGAGAATAGGACCATATAACATGCAACCCAACAATGGATTATTACCCAACCCAGTAGCCAATCAGGCTAATGTTTCAGAAGATTATGGTGAGTTAGAACCTTGTGATGATGAATTGCCCCATTATTGCTAAGGGAAACAAGAGACTTTTCTAACTGAATTTGTCCACATCCAAGAAAGTGAGGAAGAGAAGTATGTTGAGGTATTAGGAGAAGAATATGAAGAAACTTTAGAAGTCCAATCCAATAGATGTTTTGGGAAATAAAATCATCGATATTACACAAGAAGCTCTAAGGATCCCAAAACTTCCTCCACTCCTCCAAATAACCCATTATTTCCTCTTGATACAAAAGTTGAGGTTAATCCACCTCCTCCACAGATTATAGAAATTTCCAAGTCGATGAAAAATATGCCAAATTCAAAAAAAATCACCTATGAATTAGAAGAGGATATGAAAATAAATAATGCTAATATCTCGTTGTTCGAAGTAGCAAAACTTCTAGGTCAAGAGATCAGTTTTTTGAAAGGGTTGAACCCACCTAGTCAGGTTCATGAATCTAAGGTTGTCGAGTCTCAATTGGTTTTGAAAAGAGAAATACGATAAGTACCTCCCTTTCTCATAACCATCAGAATTGCAGGTAAAAATTTACATAATTGTTTGATAGATTTAGGTGCTTCGACCAACATCATGCCCCTAGAAATTTGCCAAAAGTTAGGACTCACACCAATCCCTTCTAAGATCAAGGTGGTACAATTGGATAGATTTGTGATGGATGTAGTTGGAGGTCTAAATTATGTCCTTATTCAGATTAATTCAGAACATAGGGTTCAACATCACATAGATATATTGGTGCTTAATATTCCTACCAAATATGGAATGGTATTGGGAAGATATTGGAGTAAAAATCTGAATGGGTATATTGTAACAGATTCTTCCCATATGTGGTTGCCTTGGAGAGGAGTAGCAAATCAAATTTGGGTGGATAGTTAACCTAGACTCAAGGATATGATAACTAAATACAATAGACCCAACTAAATCTAATATGTTGAAACCGAATTAGGGGCTTATAGCTTGGATATAGAAGAAGCTACCAAAGAACCTCAAAAGGATAATTTTTATTGTAACACTTCGAAAGAGGATAATCTAGTTTGGACTCTAAGATTTGATGGATCTAGGTCAAAACAAGGTGTTGGAGTTGGTATCAAACTTTCATGTCCAGGTAGCAAGCCTATGCTGGCTCCCTATAGATTACAATTCCTAGCCACCAAAAATGTGGTAGAATATGAAGCGCTTATTTTTGGACTTCAATTGGCCCTAAGGAAGAAAGTCAAGTGTCTCAAAGTGTTGGGATATTTGGAATTGGTGGTTAAACAAGTTAAAGGGCAATATACTTGTTGAGATAAAATATTAAGCCTTTACAAAACTAGAGTTAGGGAGTTAATAGATGAGTTTGATGCTTTTAATATCTCCCTTATTTCTAGGAAAACAACCAAATGGTAGATTTTTTAGTTGTGGCCACAAGCATGCTCAAACCTATGGATCATAAGAAATTCAAGAAATTTTCAATTGAACTAGTGCCATGCCCATCAATACCAGATAATGTTATTAACTTCCATGTTTTTGATAGTGTTAGACATGTTTTCAAATTTATCACTAATTCTAGTATATCTGAAAATCAGGTCATTTATGAAGATCAGAGGGGGCAAGGAGAAATAGATTTGAAAGAGGAAGCAATCGGAGTGTGGAATGAGATGCCAAATGGTATGGCTTATTTAGAAAATATATTTGATATTGGATATCAAGTAAAAAGAGGTAGAAAGGTGCCACCCCCTAAATAATATTGTGATGTAATCAATTTGGGGAGTGCAAAAAATCCACGAGGGGTATTTATTGCTAAGGCATGTACAAGGCAAGAAAGAGAGTCTATCGCTCATGCATTAAAGGAATATATCGATTGCATAGCATGGAGCTATAAGGATTTGAAAAATTATGATAAAAATGTGATAATGCATACGATTCCATTAAAACCTAACTCCAAGCCTTTCAGATAGAGACAAAGAACGATCAACCCAATTTTAGAGCCACTAATAGAGAAAGAGGTGAAGAGATTTATAGAATCAAAAATCATCTTTTCTGTTAGACATTCCACATGGTTTTCCAACCTTTTCATATTAAGAAATAAGAATAGAGAGATAAGGCTATGCATAGATTTCAGTAATCTTAATAAGGCATGCCAAAAGGACAATTACCCATTGCCTACTATTGATGAGATTCTTCAAAAGGTGAATGGGTTAGAGATGTTGTCATTATTGGATGGTTATTCAGGATATAATAAAATTCTAACTCATCTAAATGATAGAATGAAGACAGCCTTCACAATGAAGTGGGGAACATTCGCTTATAGGAGAATGTCATTTTGATTATTGAATGCAAGTGCAACTTTCCAATGAGCCATGGATTTCGTGTTCAAATGGATCATTGGTAAGTGTATCATTTTTTACGTTGACAAAATTCTTGTTTTCTCTAAGAAAAGAGAAGATCAGGTTAGGGACTTGATAAAAGTACTTCAAAGATGTAGGGAACATGGGATCTCTCTTAATTCAAAAAAATGCATCTTTGGAGTAACAAAAGGTAAGCTATTAGGGCATGTCATTTCCAAGGATGGGATTGCTATTGATCTAGAAAGAATCTCAGCTATACTAGCCATTCCTCCACCTAATAACAAGAAAGAGTTAAGATCCTTTTTTGGTAAAATTAACTTTGTAAGAAAATTTATTTCAAGATTTTCCGAGATTGCCAAGCCTTTTAATGATATGTTACATAAGAATGTTTAGATCAAATGGACAAATGTGTAATAAATAGGTGCCCAAGAATGATCATGAAAATAATATATTTCAACATTAGACTAGACTTAGGAATTTCGTAGCCTTATATAGGTTACAAAATAGGATAATTAACCAATTAACATAAGTAGCGCTAACGGAGTTATTTAGAATAGAATTATGCTAACAACCTAGACTAAAATATCTTGACATAGGATATTTTAGTTACTAACCTAAATTAACCACAAGATATTATAGAACAGTAAATATCTTCTATGGTAAAAAGTAAATGTAATAACCTATGTAGTATAATGCAATATACTATCTATTTTACCTAGTGGAGTAAAAGGGTAAATATCCCAAAGAATGGAATATTACTCTAACATCCCCCCTTATTACATTATTTGGATAATACATATACATCCTCCTATACAACAATATTTGGGTAAAGTATATAATTGTCCCAATATAGTAAAAAAAGATGTTGATTTGCTGATTCTTGCTATGTCATAGTGCTCTGGTTGCTCCTAAGCAAAAAATGGGTCATTCCTCTCTTTTTCTTCACACCAACGAATGTCCTTATAGTAATCTCATCATCCAACCAAATTGCATGGTTAACCAGACACTACAATCACTAGGTGTAGTAGAATAGATCACTTCATACTAGGTTCATTCAGTTTACAATCTGAGTTTGCAAAATATAAGGTAGCTAAGGTGTCGATTGCTACCGAAAATGCACCCTTATAAGTTCCCCCCTTCTTGTTGAAAAACATGTTGTGGTTAATTTCTAAAATAAGTATGACTAAGGTGTCAGTCGCTATCAAAAATGTACCCTTATAAGTTTTCTTCCCTGTTTACAAAAAATTGTGAAGAAAAGAAAGTATATCCCCCCTTAATTGCAAAAGATGTGCAACTTAAGAATATTTGAAAAGGATTTTACAAATATTGCCTCCTAGGAAATTTTACACCAAAAAATTCCCTCCTTTAATTACAAGTACTTCAAACATTGAGAGTTTGCTATTTATGAAGACTAAAAGAGGTACAATCACCCCTTATTGCAAGTACTTCAAACAAAAACTTATGCTATTTATGAATCCTAAAAAAAAGAGAGGAAATGGTGCTTTTCTCAAGGTGACATGTGTTTTCCCTCTACAATATTGTTTTAGCAATGAGAACTCTCTGTGCTATCTTTGAACCAGAATAAGAATCAAAATGAGACACTTCACTAGAAACATGGCTTCTGTGATGTGCCTTTGCCATTTTAGTTTTTCTTGTTTTGAAACCAACACTGAATGGTGTCTTGGTTGTCATTTTTACAAGTTGTGCAAAACTTTGTTTCCTAGGCAATTTTATCAAAAAAGTTCACCAAATTGTCCTTCCTTATTGCAAGTACTTCAAGCATGGTTGCTATTATGAAGCCTAAAATAAAAGGTATAATTTTATGATGACTTCTACTTTTCTGATTGCCTTTACAAGTTTTATCTCCCTCTTGTCAAAATATGTGTTTGAATGAAGAAAGGAATTATCCCCCATTAGTGCAAAAGAATTAACACTTTCAAGGTTCATTTATTTTACAAAAAACTTGTTCTTTATTTCACTCTCAAGAGGTATTTAATGGCACCTGCTTGAAAACTCTCTTGAAGAGAGATAATCAGTTGGAGGAAATTAAGCCAAACAAATAATAGATGAAAGATAATTCACTCAAAAAGATATTATATGCGTTGGGCTTCGATATCAAGACCTAGCACTGTCAATGCTTTGGCCTTGACCACTGTACTGCTAGGGCAGTTTTGAAAGTCGTCCCTCAGGTGCAAGATTTAATGAGCATGAGCCTTTTGAATAGGATCTGTGGGATTAATCTCACATGCATCTGACGACGGATGCTTTAGGTCTTTATAGGCCTGATCACGCTCATTTGGATGCGTGATTAGCTTAGGCCATCACTGCACCCCTTTGTCATTGATTGCCCGCCATGTTGCTCCATTGACCAAAAAAAATCTACCACGTGTCGCTCGATCCACGAAAAACCAAAATTTTCTTTATTTGCATGTCACCCAGTTGTCTCACCCCTTCAACATCATATGCCATGTGTCACCATGTGGTTGGCTTAGTAGGTCTAGGTGGTCATGAGGTGGCACTATGCCACATGTCAGGGTCCTGGTTGCCGATCACGGCCTACTAGGAGTGAGAGGGCGCTCCTGCCCTCATGGCACTCCAAATCAACAGTAGCCATGTCAGATTGTGAGGGTGATCCTTCCCTTCATGCAGTATCATTGGCTACTTTATGGGGGTACGGGCCCGATGGGCCAACAGAAGCCTTGGGGATGTGTACTTGGCAGGTCTACGGCCTGTCAGGTCTCTGACCCAAGCGATCAGATTGGAACTGATCATAGTCGATCTACCCCTGATGAGGGGTGATCGAGTCATCAAGATAGCCAATCCACCTTAGATGAGGGGCTTGGTCACTGGTCTAGCCAATCATAGCCGATCTAGCTAATCCACCTCGGATTTGGGGCCTGGATAGGTAGTTTGACCTGACCAATAAAGCTCCTCAAATGAGCGTGGATCATGCCATATCTTGCTCACCTATCGAGGTGAGGTGAGGTGGCCAAATGGTGTCACTTGCTCTTCCTTTGGGTGGGAAAAAAACAATCTGGCTCTGATGCCAATGTAACAAATAGGTGCCCAAGAATGATTATGAAAATAATATATTTCAACATTAGACTAGACTTAGGAATGTCATAGCCTTATATAGGTTACAAAATAGGATAATTAACCAATTAGCATAAGTAGCTAACAAATTTGTTTATAATAGAATTATGCTAACAACCTAGACTAAAATATCTTGACATAGGATATTTTAGTTACTAACCTAAATTAACCACAAGATATTATAGAATAGTAAATATCTTCTATGGTAAAAAGTAAATGTAATAACCTATGTAGTATAATGCAATATACTACCTATTTTACCTAGTGGAGTAAAAGGGTAAATATCCCAAAGAATGGAATATTACTCTAACAAAATAAAAATAAGGAAGCTTTCAGACGCATCAAGCATGCTATCTCTAAAGCCACTATTTTAATTAGTCCAGATTATTCAAAGTCTTTTTATGTCTATACTTTTGCTTTAGACCATTCTTTTGCAAGTGTTTTAATCCAAAAGAGCGAGGGTAGCATTGAAAATCATATAGCCTTCTTGAGTGCTCCATTGAAGGATGCAAAGCTGAGATATTATATCTTGGATAAAAAAATGTATGCCTTATTCAAGACCATCAAGAAATTCAAGCATTATCTAGTTCACAGTAAAGTCTTTGTGGTAGTTCCTGATCTGGTTGTTAAGTCTATGTTTTTGCAAAATGAACTAGGTGAAATACGAGGAAAATGGATTTAGACCCTTCAAGAATTTGATTTGGAAATCCGACCCATGAAAATAGTTCGTGGACAAGCTTTGGTCAAGGCAATTGCATAAATTGATCCATTGATATCATGCCAACATTACGAGGTAGATGACATAACCAAAGATGAGTGGTATGTTGATATTGCATATTTCTTATTGCATGGTAAGTGTCCATCACATTTAAATTCCACTCAACATAGAGCTTTACGTTTGAAATCTGCAATTTTTTTGATTAAATCTAGTGTTTTGTATAGGAATAACCATGAAGGGATTTACCTTCGTTGTGTTAATCAAGAAGAAGTGACCCAAGTACTTAAGGATTTCCATGGTAAGTATGGAACTGGATATGGGTCAGCCTACGCTACAGCTCATCAAATCCTTAGGGCTAGATACTATTGGCCCCACCTGTTTAAGGATGCACATGCTCATGTGAGATCCTACCACATATGTCAAGTGGTGGCCAATAGAGAAATAAATGCTACAATGCCATTACAATCTGTGGTAGATGCAAGGCCTTTTGCACAATGGGGATTAAATTTTGTTGGGATCATCAATCCCAACTTATCCTATTATCATAAATATATCATTACTACCATATATTACTACACAAGGTGAACCGAAGCTATTCCTACTAAGCATACCACTTCAGAGGTTGTCATTAAGTTTTTAGAGGATAATATTGTGACTCATTTCGGAATGCCCAACTTGATTGTAAGTGATAATGGCTCTGCATTTTCTTCTTTGGAGTTTGCAAATTGGGCATATGATAATATGGTAAGCTTGAAATTCTCCTCAAATTATTATCCATAAGGTAATGGTTTAGCGGAATCCTCTAATAAGAACTTGTTATGTGTAATAAAAAAATTGCTTGAAAAGAACCCTAGGTATTGGCATAGCAAGTTGAAATTCGCCCTTTGGGATGATAGGATCAAAACCAAAGAATCAATAGGAACATCTTTATATCATTTAGTCTATGGGAAAGATCTTATTTTTCCCATAAATTTAAGGTTGCAAACATTACATTTCATGAAGGAATATGTTGGAACTAGTGATAAACTTGAAGCTAGGCTAACACAATTAATGCATCTTGATGAGAAAAGAGATGAAGCCATGCTTCATTTTAGTAAACATCAGGATGTAGTAAAAATATGGTTTGATAATAAATCCAAAATCAAAACATTTTAAATTTTAGACCTAGTTTTACTGTGGGACAAAACATATGAAAGGAAAGGAGATCATCAAAAGTTTGATAGTTTGTGGTTGGGTCCATATCAAATTTCTAAAATCCAAGGTGAAAACTGTTTTAGATTAAAAACCTTGGATGGAAATGATTTGGCTTTGCCTGTTAACAGGCTACCTTTGAAGCACTACTTTCAATATTGAAAGAGGTAAAGATCATGTATTATATGCAAATACGTTTGTGTTTGATGATGTTGAGTATGATTGTGTGTTTTTGTTCATTCGCTTTCAATTTTATTTTATTTTAGTTGTTTGTAGATAGTTTGAGTGTGTTGGTTTCATGTTCGGTATTGGGTTTAGAGTTTTCTTGATATTGCCAAGTTGATTGGGGGTTTTGTATTCATTTGCTTTCGATTTTTGGTTGTTTTCTAGTAGTATAGAGTGAGATGTCAGCTCATGCCCTCATGTATGTTCACTAAGACCATGAGAATGTGAAACATTTGAATTGTATTGCAAAAGGCTCCACAATTATCACAAACACATTAAATTATATCGTTTGAAACTTGTGATGCATGAAGTTGTCAATTTTTCAAATTAGGGTGAAATTTTTTACATGTTCCATCTCATTCAGTCTTATTTCATGGTGCATTTCACACGTCATTGCATATCACTTGCACCTACATGTTAAAGGCAAACACTTAAAAGCATGTCAAATTATCTTAGGATCATTGCACAATATCTGCTAAGAATATCTTGAGATTGGGAACTAATGCTGAAGTTGTCTTGAACTAAGCACGATTCACACATTAAAAATATCTTGGGTAAAATGGTCAAAACCATACTTGGGAGAAAGTGTCATTCTTTTCGGTCCTATCATGCGACATAGTCCATAAAATAGTGGTTTTCACCACTTCCACAATAATTGAAAACCCAAAATCAAAGTAGTAAGGATAGGATCAAATTCTCATCATACTTAGATTGAGAATATAATTCCCCAAAGCTTTGATTATGCCTCCATCACACCACGAACTATTGGGTCATAAGGATCATACTACATATCCCCTTAGAAGGATGGGTAGTCATCCCCAAGATTCAAGAAATTCAAAGCAAAACTTTCACCATTTCACTTCCATCACAACACCAATTATTGAGTTGTAAGGATCATACTACATGTCCCCTCAGAAGGATGGTTAGTCATCCCCAAGATTCAAGAAATCAAAATCCAAATCATGGACTATGGTGCTAACCTTCACCGGGTATATAGACACTTGAATGGTATTGGAGTATGCTCATGCGTGGTGACATGTCTCGTTTAAAAGTGAGACCACTGACCACTCACATGGACAAGCTAGCTTGATAGGCTCATCCATAACAGGTTTAATCATTTTGGTCAATATGAGGTAATAATCTCAGATCATAGTAGTAAGGATAAGGTCAAATTCTCATCATACTTAGGTTGAGAATCTAATTCCCCAAATCTCTGAGCACACTTTCACACACTGGTTCAGGATGGTAGCGGTTCATAACTAAGCTCTTGATCTGGTAAATGAATTCATTGCACACACTTTTGGTCCTAAGAGGGTTAGATAGTTTTAGTGTGTTTGTTTATGGTATTAGAGATTTTGAGTTTTGGAAAATCAGTCCATTCATAGAATCCTTCAATACATTCTTTTAGTTCATATCATATTACTTTCCATATCATCCATAATATATCATATGCATCCACGTCAAATTGATGATGAAATGTTGAATAGTTTCAGATGATAAGGAATAAATCAATTTGCACACACCGAGCTGATGCTGAATAATTTAGATAATTCATGTACTTTTGGTCTATTTTAATTCTTGGGACACTTACTGATGCTTGTTTTTGAGTTTCGTGTGTTTTCAGGTTGGGTTCTTCACCCGAAATGCTCAGGAGTATTTCCTAGCAGAGTCACCATTTTTTGTGGTTGCTCCACAACACACCCCAAAAGTGGGGACCCATCTTTAAATTTTGGTTTTTGGAAAGTTTCCTTCGATCACTTTTGAGAGGTCATCTTTGATAAGACCCTTATCCATGGGTTCACCAGGTATCTTCGAGTCTCCTCAAATTGGTAAGCCTCCTCATCTTCTTGAAAGGAGTTCATTTTGAGTTTGATTGGAACCATAATTTCAGTATCCTGCATCACGAGTTGTTTGGAGAGTATATGGATTCCTTGTTGAGGGTGCCCTTTTCAAGTCTTGTGAGAAGTCAGTCTCGAGGTTTTAGCTAGAGTTGGTAGACTTGACTTTGTTGCTTGTTTGGAGTCATGATTTTCATGTGCTAAGTTTTTGGGTTTCTTTTGAAGGAGTTACGTGTTGTTTTAATTCTTTTTATGTTTGATTGTGTCATCCTAGTTCAAGTTTTAGTGATTAAGCGATTTAAAGTGATTTAATTTGGAATATATAAAAATGAAATAAAATTAAGCTTTTATATTTATATATAAAGGTTTAAAATAAAGTAATCACAATATTATTATGATTATATATTTTGCTTAATATATATAATAATAATATATATTAAAATAAAAAGAATGTAAAAAATAAAAAATAAATTAAAATATTATTATATATACATTTTATATATAATAATATAAATAAATAGAAGGAAATGAAATTTAAATTAAATATAATAATATAAATATATTCATTTTTATTTATTTTATTTTTGTTTAATTTCATGGTAATCATTTATAATGGGCTTTTATATAGCCACTTGGTTTATATATGCTCGTAATATATTATAATGTGGTTAATTTCATTGTGCAGGTTAGGTTGGACAAAAGCTTCGATGATGCGAAATAGCAAGCACTCTCGGAAAGCTCATGTAAATCACATGAAAGATAATCCCGATGATGAATGTGAAGCCACGGGTATAAGACGTGGCAAGTTTTGGCAAGCATGTGGACGCGACGACGGTTTGGGCAATAGACAAACTCAACAGGTATACAGCAGTTTTACAGCTCACGTGCAAACGCCAGCAGGGGAGAAGTGTTAAAGTCAGATACCTGTCACACCAACAATTTGGTGACACTCCTCTAAGTATATAACAAGGATGCCACGTAGGTGCAATAGACGATGACCAGCGAATATGCACAGTTATGGACGTTTCAAATCATAGACGGACAGCCAGCCACGAGAAAATCGATCGAACAAGCGGTGAATGTGGGAGTGCCTATGACACGAAAGAACAGTTGGTGACAACTATGAGGTCCGAACAACAGTAAAACGACAGAATCACTGAGAGGGGCGAGCAAAAATGTGTAAGGTCGAATGGTCGAAGACACAACAGATATTGCAGAGACGCAGCCACGGCATGTGTAACAGTGGAGCGTAGGAAATAACGACAAGCCCAGAATTTGGATAGATATGCCACGAATGACGCAGTGTGAACTTCTACAGAAAAGCTACTAGATTCAACATGGACACATCGATATAAAATGTCAACGCCTACAAGAATTTTCCAGAGTGGCAACCGTAGAGAACGTAGCGCTGTGAGTTTTTAGCAGGAATAAAGGATGATTTTCTACAGCGAAAGACAACAACTTTGGCCACGTAGGGGATGGGGATGAATCCCATATGGTGAATACGTTCAGCGTAGAATGTCCAATTATGGTGATGGTTATTAGAAATGTGTCAGGCCTGAGAGCGACATGAGATATACAATCTCAAAGAACGTAGCTGAATTTTAAGGGCAGACGGGCAGAGTAACGGCAAGGCCAGTGGAAGCAGGGTTTGCCAGAACATAACAGAGAAAATATGTAATATTGAAAACCCTAACCTTAATTGCCAACGTGACCTCCTTAAAACCACATGGATGATAAATGTTCTTGTTTTTGTCATAGGATGAAAGGAACAATAGGCTAGTCTAAGGGTTGCCGATTTCACCATGAAATTTTTATAATTGATAGCATAATATATTAATTAAATAAATCAAAGTGTTAGAAGTTTATTACAAATACTATAAATTGCTATATAAATTAAAAAGTTTAACATTAACAAGATTAAAATACGTTTTTGTTTTTATTTTTATTTTTTGATGATTTTTAATTATTTGAAATTCATATATATAAATAAGCTATATGGGGCTTCTACTAGAACCCACTTCCATCAAAATATCAAAATGTTGCATTTATTGTTATGTCAATTAAATTATATTCATCTTGTCCTTTTATTAAAGATATTCTTCATTTCCTTTTCTATCAAATATGTTTTTCATCTTCCTCAAAGTGTTATCTTTCCACAATCAACTTTTTAACATCACTTTCATTAAGAGAGAAAATATAAATCGACCAGTTTCCTTCTAAAATTTGAATTTTACTAAGACAAAGATCAACACCATGATTGGCTAAATTATCTACTAACTGATTATCTATAGATATTGTCACATTTCCAAGAGATTGCCTCCAATAATAGATGATGAACATTAGCAATAATATTTTTAAATTCAATTCTCACATCCATTTTTGTTGATAACATTGATGATAATTTGTGAATCTTTTGTTTTAATTCCATTTTCATGAATGATTCTTCCATTATATTCAAATCCTATAACTAATTGACTAGAATCTCTTTTCTTGAATTTGAGACATCCCATGATGAGCACAATATATATAAACATTTTACAAGAGGTACATTAATATTTTTTATTGATAGTGGGGTTTTGATAAGATCCCAAACCTTTACATTAGCAAAAAAAGCGAAGGATCCCAGTTAGAGGATAATGTCCACTAACCACAAAAAATTAAGGGATGATCCCAAAGAAGGAACGTCCACAGTCAACCAGAACAAAAAAAAATGTGGAATAAACAAAAAAGCAAAAACATCTACAAAAGGAAGTGTTGACTCCCAAAAAGTTAGCCACCTTTTGGGAGCCAAGTTTACACTTGTCCTTGGGACGCACAAGGTAGTGTGCCCCAAATTATCCCCGTGCACTCTAGAACAAGTAGAGCACACTAAAAGTCACCCAGGTGCAAAGGATGCGCACCCTGAACTGAAGTTATGTGCTCCACTCAATGGAGCGTAAAGTACCCCAAGTGGGCGCACAAGGTTTTGTGCCCGCCCCTAGGTCGTGCACCCCATTTGAGAATGGGGTGCACAACATCCCTTAGAGGTATGCAAGATAGCACACCCCATCAAAATTTTGTGTGCTCCATGGAGAGGTGGAGCTCACAACAGTCCTGTGGTGTGCACAAGGATGTGCACCTCATGTGCACACTCTAAATAATGGAGCACGCATCACCCTTTTGAGGTGCACAAGGTCATGCACCCCGTGCACCCCAAGAAGTGGAGCACGCACAAGCCCATGAAGGGTGCACAACTTGTGCACCCCAAAGACCTTGTGCGCTCCACCATGATGGAGCACACAAGTAAATCACAAGGGTGCACATTTCTATGTGCACCCCAAAGTCTGATGTGCACTCCATTACAATGGAGCGCACTCAATCCCTTGGAGCGCACAAGTAGTGCACTCCCCCTCTAGCCGAATGCGCTCCACTCTCAAAGTGGAGCGCACAACCTCAGTTGGGGTGCACAAGGCTATGCACCCCATCCCGAGTCGGTGCACCCCTCCCTTCGAGGTGTGCAAATGTCCAAGTCAGGTGCACAAGGTTGTGCACCCACCTCTGGGTTATGCACTCCACCATAGTGGAGCATGCAAGGTCTAAAGGGGTGCACAACTTATGCACCCCATTGAGTCGAGTGCGCTCCACTCCCTTGGAGTGCATGAAGGTCACGTGGGTGCACAACCCTATGCACCCACCTTGAAATCCATGCACCCCACTCCCCAAGGGGGTGCACATGCTAAAATTAACCCCGACGCACCTCAAGCGAGCGCACACCTACCCGCGCCCCGCCATCACCAATCCTAAGCCACCCCGTGTCATGACCATTGTCCATAGCCGCAATTCATCCACCAGTATGAGGAGGCGACAATTGACGTGGCGCACCCGACCAATCCTGAGAGCTCCTGAAAAGCAAAAAGTGCATGCGCCATCTACCACATTTAATGCACCTATTTTAAAAGAGAAGGTGGTGGTCATTTTTTGCATCATCCGTGCATGCAGAGCTACCTATCGACGAGGTCGAACACAGAGTAAAGTGTGGAGAGCGCAGAGGAGAAATTATAGCCGAGGGGTAAAATTTTCATGATAGTTTGGGTAAGATGGCATCTACCAGCTCTTCGACCCTTGAGACATCAATAGTTCGATGGAGAATTGGAAAAATTACTGGGGCATGGCCCATTGACAAGAGGCCAGGGAGGGCACAAAATCCTAAGGCATTCAAGAATTTTCCTGATACCAGTAGGGATATCATCGAAGAATAGCAGAAAGAGGTGGAGGAGGTCACCATCTATGCATTCGACCCCATGGAGGAAGATAACCAGTGTCACCCGATGCTCTTGAGAGACCTCTACGCGTGGGCCTACCGAGATAGCACTAGACCAGCCCCTATGTGCAACAAGTGGAATACGAACCTAGGCCGGTTAACCTGTCCGAAGGTATACCACTCTTCTGATATGCTGGCATGGCTCGCTGTCTCCTATGACTCCAGGGCATGCACCATCCATGATTTTAATGGCTAGGCAGTGGCCCGGATGTCGACCGATAGGATTCAATAAGTTTTTGGCTTAGCCACCGCTTCCAGGGTGGTAGATTTTAAGACATTGGCCCTCCAGGCCAATTATATGATGAACACGACATTCCCTCAGAACCTATTGAAGAGAGGGAAGATGAGCCCAACAAACTTCCCCATTAGAAAATTCATGCTCCATCCCTGGGCGCAAGATTATGTAGACATGATCAATCTAGCCCTAGGAGTGAAAGACTTGGAGCCAATCACTAAGGAGGTGATGTTTTTAATCCTCCAATGCAATAGGATAGACAAGACTCCTCTTTACCGATGGGAGGATATTATCAGTGATAAGATGGATGAAGAACTATGACTACTGTAGGAGGCCATATTGGCCAATAAGAGGGAGATGCCTCCCTTTTCATACTATTCATTTTTTATCCACTTATTTATAGCACAATTGGATAAAGCCTTGGTGGCCCATATGGGGGGGTGAATGCGCCTACTATACAGGATCGGTTGTTATGCATCCAGGAGGGGTGTTCCAACTATACTACCTTCTTCGAGAAGGTCCTCCCCATGGTACACTTCCGGTTGTGTGGAAATTTCCCAGATAGAATCAGGGTAGGGGTTAGAGATTTTCTACATAAGGAGAAAGTAGGAGACTACTTTTACGTAGAAGAATTCTCCTATATCAAGGATTTATGGATCAAAACTACCCTCAAAGGCACTACCTTTCCATTGCCCGACTTCCATTGCCATCCTGGAGATCACTCGATAGATGGTCGAAGAGGTAAAAATTAGACATCTGAGGAAGAAAGGACCAGTGAAGTGGTTGCCCATTCCCTGTACAATGGGGCATTACACCTATCTTGGCCATTTTTCCATGCTATGGGCTATCTGGAATATGGACACCTACTATTTCCCAGAGGTCACTTGGAGGGCCTATGACCCGGATGGCCACCATAAGAGAGAAGTTACTAGCAAGCTGGCCCTTCTGGCAGTCACACACAGTGGTGATGATTTTGAAGACGCGATGCAAGAAGCTTTTAGAAATAACTAGACTTTGGACTTGGTATGGAGGATGCCCAAGGATAAGCGGCCTTACAGTGGATTGGAGGTTGTCGATGATTATAGCACTCAACTTAAATTACATCGAGGCTTGCTAGTGGATAATATGGCCCCGTTGGTCCCAACAACTCCTCCTAAAGAATTCGAAGACCCCACTCTCCAAATCACTCAACAAGATTCTGACCTCTTTGAGGTCATGATGAAGATAGTTGATGAGCAGGCCAAGCTCCCCTCCTCTTCCAGTTCCCCCATTGCCACTTCAAAAGGGAAGGAGTTGGCCATTAGCTCTTCTCAGTAGGCTACCACATCATCAACACTAACCTTGATAAGCCCACGTGAGCAAGGCCAATTGGTAGAAATTCAATGCTCATTATATTCCACCACCCTGGTAGTAAATCAAGAAGAACATCAAATAAGACCCAGGGTGATGAAAAAGATAGCGCAAGCTGGGGGGTTATCTAATATTTTAAGAGGCTATGAAGTGCGAAGCCCCACATGGTCCCCTACTCACAAAAAGGCTAGGACCGAATCCTCGGATCAAGGAGTGGAAAATTTTACAATGGCTAAGGTCACTGACACTTGCCAGTTCATCATCGATGAAGAAGACCAGATCCAGGATATGGAAGAACAAAGGTCTCCAAGTAAGGGGATAGTCAGGCATAGGGAGATAGCTAGACAAGAAATCATCGATACACCTGTTGCCTCCTTTGAGATCCCCCTGCCACCTAGCATGAGAGAGGCTACTATAGATACTAGCAAAGGAGTCATCCGAGCATCTGTTGCACCCATCCAAATGATGAAATCACAAGTGGCTACTCAAGCATAGGTGGCCAAAGTAGTGGAAAAGGAAATTGAAGAATGGAAAGCCAAGGCTATCGAAGTTGAGCCATTACAACTCAAGGTCAAGCAGCTTTAGGTAGAAGTTGATAAACTAAAGATGCCCACTCCTTCCACTACACAGACTAGTGTCCAACTCGGGTCGGCGGATGAGCTCAAACAAGAGATGAAGGAGAAGATCCAAGCTAAAATGGGGGATTTGGAGTCCATCCTGATAGATATATATGTTGTGAGGCATGCAGTAGGTCTCATCCAGAACAACTTACAACAAGGGAGGCAGAGAATAGATAAAATTATGCCGATCTATAGGAGGTTTTAGGAGGACTACGTGCCTATTTCTGGGCTAACAACCACTCTGTCAGATGACTCCCTATGCTTCTTTGTAGAAGAATACATCAAGGTCTCCCTATTTTTACAAAATGAGCAAAATTGGCACCAGTGGAGCCAAGAGGTGGCAGAATCTGAGTATGAGGCCAATGATGAGTTGGCCGATTACAGCCTCTCCATTGAGGACTTTGGACGAGCCCCAGTTATCAAAGATTTTATTTTTCAAAAAATCCAAGATTTTGATTTAGAGTCTAGCGACAGGCTGTCTAAACGCTTCACGGCTTTGGTGGAGATGGTAGACCACCTGTGTGAATTTACCAATAATAATGTGTAGTGGGCTAAGGATCGGATAGTTGAGGCCATGCAAGATTTGAACCTACTCCTCTTCTCCTTGACCTTTCATGATGAGGCTTGGGAATTCATTGACCAAGCTATTCAAAATCATAGGGTAGGAGTAGGGCCCACCACTGCCACAACACACGCACCAGGAGGGCCACAACCACCAGCACAAGGTAGTACCGATGGAGATGCGCAGCCTCCACCTACATAAAAAGAATGTGGGATACGTGTCCTTTTTTGAGTGCATCCCAGGTTTGGGTACAACATGATTCTTACAACATGGTGGGCGGTTACAATGGTCAGGCAGTCCGCACTATAAGAAGAAGAACCTATAGTAGCAAAGTTTTTTTTATCGAACCTCTGAGAGAGAAAAGCTAGGTATTAAACTTTGTCTATTGTTTGAGTCATATTTTCCCTTGTATCTCTTGTCTGTGTGTCTTATCACCCTTTCTCTTGTCATTCACCAGGGACTATTGAGGTGCATTGTTCACTATGATTATTTCCTGTGGAACGTGCTAGAGTTGAGGACTCTTACATCACTGCAATCAGGATGGAGAGGAGATACCCCTTGTTCTGAATATTCAAACTGGGGGTTTATTGTAATCAAATGGCATATGAGGATCAAGCACTCTGTTGATCTGTTCTATGCACATCTTTTATTAATGAAAATCTCAACTCTTCCCTTGGCATATTTTTGTGTGAATGTCTTGTGTTAGCTTGTTTATGTATTACTACAATCAGAATCCATAAATAACGCCTTCTCTCACTAGTTAATTATTTTATTTACATTACATCATTTGAATGGAGTAAAATGAACTAGTTCTTCTTTCTTTATATTTTCTAAAGTCATTTATCAAATTGCTATGACTCTGTAATGGATAAGGCATCGGTCTAGGTTTTATAGGTTTTAATATTGATAGGTTTGGTCACTAAAAATATCAAAAGAACAAAAAAACATTTTGTCTGGCATAGTGGGTATGTGCATTATAAAGCATTAGTAAAAGGACCCACTGCTTGGGGTTTCCTTACCCAACCTGGTCGGTTTAGAGCTGTCTAAGGTAGTCTATTCCTAGGTTAATGAGGTGGATCTACCAGAATCCATAGTGTTGGTTGTGATTTTCAGAGTTTTCTGTGATGTGACAAATCTCTTAAGGGTAAGCGAGAAAACTCCACAATAGTTTTTGGCACCATTGCTGGGAGGGCCTTTTTAATTTCTTTTTGTCATATTACTCCCCTTTGCAACATATATTTTTATTTCCCTGTGAGGTTATAAGTTTTTGGGCTGAGCAATCTTAGCTAGAGAGAGTGTTCCACTTTGCACCTAGTGTTGGCGACTCTAAAAACAAGGAAGTTGATCTGGCGGCCACAAGACAAAGTAACGAGGAGCTCTACCCCGAACTACCGGACCCATAGGTACTTTTTCGAATAAGTAAAAAGCAAAAGCACTCTTTGATTTCTGTTCCTTCAAGTAGTCAGAGTAGTAACAGTCCCCCTCATATTCCTCAAAATCCTTGAAATAGTACTTCCCCTATCATATCTACTGTCTCGAGGGGCCCAGTTCCACCAATGGCCAACCCACCTTTGAATAACTAGCATTTGAATAGGTATAGGCCCTTTATATTACCTCAAGCTTTAAACCCTTTGCCTCCTAAGGCTCATAAATACCTGCCTAAGTTCCTAGGGGACAATACCATGACGAGGAGGATCACATGAAAGATTTCTTATATGCCATGGAAAACCTGGAGGTAGAACATGAAGACATTGTCCTCCGATTATTTTTATAGACCCTAGAGAAATATGCTAGGGAATGGTTTAATAGCCTCCAAGCTGATACCATTGGGACCTTCCATGAACTAGAAGAGGCCTTCCTAAGAAAGTATGGAGAGAAGAAAAATGAACAGTCCCTGTTGACTGAACTGGCCACTATGAAGAAGAAGGAGAATGAGACAGTGGATGATTTCAATAGGTGATTCACTAAATTGAGAAATCGAATCCCCACTGCCCTTAGACCCAATGACAATCAATCTATCTATTTTTATAAGAATGCCTTCCCGAGAGATTTCAACTATGAGCTGAGACAACAACCCACACTTACCATTGATGCCTGTATGGAAAGGGCCATCATGATAGAAAGAGATATGATAGACAGTGGGAAAATGAAGTCCACCTCCATGGATCCCAGCCCTAGCCAACCGGATAAAAAAACAAGAAGGTGGGATTTGGTATATTAAAAAAATCAAAAGCAGATCCTATTGAGAAACTATCCTCCCAAGTTACTGAAATATTTTTATCAATAAATAATAGACTGTCCAAAATTGAGAGGGACAAAAATGATAGTGGGGAACCCTCTCAGCACCAGGACAACAATAGACCTCCCTTCAGAAGAAATTTTAACAGAAATTGGAGTAATGAAGGGGCTAGGAATTCAAATAACGGCTGGAAAAGGAAGGAAAACCAGAAATATCCTGATGTCGTTCCCAACCCCATGGCCTCTATCAATATAGCTTCTGATTTCCCATTCTTCTTCCCAGCTTGTGATGCTCCCCATAACCCAACCGATTGTGGTGTCTTCCATGGCCTGCATTCAAAAGTTAACTTGGAGGAGGGCTCTGATGAAGAGATCAGAATAAATGCTTGTTGGACATGGGAAGAAACTATAGACAGTCCCCCAATCCCAGAAGCTACAAATCAGTCATTACATCCCGATAGCCACCCCACTGCCTTTGCCAATGATGATGTAAAAATCCTGAGAAGACCCCAAAATGACCGGTTTGAGCAAATCAAAAGAGGTAAACTGACTCCCACAGCTGAAGAGGTTGAAACTTTGGAAAGAGTCCATGCCACCCGGTTACGTAATAGGACTATTCCTGATAAAGCTGATAAGAAAAATGAGGAAGAGCCTACAAATAAAAAGGGAAATCAAGAGACTAATCCACCTCTTTCCCCTAAAATAATAGAGCCTGTTAATACTACCATAGGGCCTAAAGGGATAGAATTCGACATAGGAATGGAATTGGCAAAACAAAAAATTAACATCACCTTTGGAGAATTAATGACCATCCCAAAATATAGAGAGCAAATATGTAAGGCCTTTGGGCTGGCTGATCAAGGGGACAGTCATGTGTTGGCAGCCTCAGGTTCAAACCCACCAAATAGAACTCCTGCCTCTGTCAGGCCATTTTATATCTCTCTCAGGTATACATCTGGATTTGGGGACCGATATGTAATCCACAACTGCATGCTTGACAGTGGGGCATCTCACAATGTAATGCCAAAGCAAGTGGCTGACCAGTTGGGGTTGATGTGCACCAAATATTCTCCCCCTATTTCTGTCATGGACAATAGGCAAGTCCCTTGTGTAGGGATAATTATGGGTCTCCTGGTTTTCTTAGACCAATATCCAAAGAAGGGGATTGTCATGGATGTGGCAGTCGTGGATGTAGACCCATTTTTCTCCCTGCTATTATCTAGACATTGGGCAGAGCAGTTGGGAGGATCAATTCAGTTAGATTGGTCATTTGCTACTATTCCCCTCTCTTCCAAAGAACAAGCCACATTAAGAAGAGAACCCTTCAAAAAAATATCAGTAGAGCTGATGAAGCCTGATAACACCACAGTCAATTTGGTAAGCTCCATAGAAGAGAAAGAATTGGGAGTTTATTCCATTTGGCACACCCCTTTTCTCAAAGAAGTACCCGATGCTGAAGGGTTGGATCCCTTACTCAAAGTAGCAGTAGATGCCGAATCAGACAGGGTTCTCACCACTGAAATGTGGACTTTAACATTTGATGGTGCTAAGTCACAAACAGGGGTTGGGGCTGGGATCAATTTAACTGACATAAAGGGTAACTACCTGGGAGTACCTTATAGATTAGAATTCCCCTACACCAACAATGTAGCAGAATATGAGGCCCTACTTCTCGGTTTGAGAAAGGCAAAAGAACTTGGAATCAACTATCTGACTGTGTATGGAGATGCAAAATTAATTATTCAGCAGATAAGGGGGAAGTACCAAACTAAACACCCCAGATTAAAATAGTATAAACAAGTTGTCCTAGATGAGATAAACAAATTTATGGCATTCAATATCTCACATATTCCTAGGGAAAAAAATCATGTGGCTAACCTACTGGCTGTGAATGCCTCTGGGGTAGATGATCCTGAAATTGACACTGAATTCATGGACATATTTCCTACCATTTTAGTTTATCACCCCTCTATCCCAGACAATGTAGTATACCTACAAGTTTTTCAAGATGACACAGATATAAGGGATTTCATGATAGTACAAAATCAGTTTGTAGGGGTAATATGTGATGAACAGGATGAGGAAAGACTGCAGCATGTTATAGGTACTCCCACTGAGGTTATACAATTGAAAACTAATAAAATACCTAGGGGACTAGTGGCCTTGGAATCCTTGTTTGATGATTTTGACAAAGCCCACAGGACTGCACCCAGTGAGTCAGAAGGTGAAGAAGTTAACATAGGGACAATTGGTGATCCTAAGAGGGTAAGAATTGATAGGTCACTACCAGCTAAAGAAAAGAAGCAGTACATAGAATATTTAAGAAAAAATAGGGATAGTTTTGCTTGGGGGTATGATGAATTAAGAACATTCAATACAGAAGTGATGACCCACATTATTCCCTTAAAAGAAGGATCCAAGCCCTTTAGGCAGAAACAAAGAAATTTCAATCCCACACTACACCCTGTGATGCAAAAAGAAGTGCAGAAGTTACTGGATGCCAAGATCATCAAAAAGGTGAGGTTCTCCTCATGGATAGCAAACTTAGTCCCGGTCCGAAAGAAGAATGGGGAGATAATATTGTGTGTAGATTTCTGAAATCTGAATAAAATTTCCCTCAAAGATAATTATCCTCTTCCCAATATGGAGCAACTATTACAAGCAGTGGAAGGGTCATCGCGAATATATTTGTTGGATGGTTTCTCAGGGTATAACCAGATCCTAGTAAACCCTGAAGACCACTTTAAAACTGCCTTCACCACACCTTGGGGTACTTTCGAGTACCAAAGGATGCCATTTGGGTTGATGAACGTCGAGGGCTACTTTCCAAAGAGCCATGGATTTCACCTTTAAGGGGCTAATGTTTAAAATAGTGGTGGTCTATTTAGATGACATTACTGTATTCTCCAAGAATCCTGTAGACCACTTTTCTCACTTGTCCCAAGTATTTCAAAGGTGCAAAGAATATGGGATCTCGTTGAATCCAAAGAAATGCTTGTTTGGAGCCTCTCACGGTAAATTACTAGGGCACGTAGTTTCAAAGGAAGGAGTTAGTATCGATCCTAAAAGAACCAAAGCAATCGCACAAATACCACCTCCCAAAAGCCTCAAGGGAGTCAGATCCTTCTTCGGAAAAATAAATTTTGTCAGGAGATTCGTTCCTAATTTCGTCGAGATTGCTAAGCCTATTAATGATATGATCAAGAAGGATGTTAAAATCAAATGGGAAGAGGGTAACCTTAAAGCCTTCCAGTAGATTAAGGATGCTATTACTACTGCCCCTGTCTTGGCTTGTCCAGACCATTCCAAAAATTTCAATTTGTACTCTTTTGCCTCAGACCACACTATAGCAACTGTGTTATCCCAGAAGGATGAACAGGCAAATGAACGTCCCATAGCATTCATGAGTTCAGGGATGAAAGGGGCTCAACTAAGATACAAACCAATTGAAAAGTAGGCTTACGCCCTCATACAGGCCTTGGAGCATTTTAAGAGTGTCTTTGGAGCTTGCAAAGTGATTGCCTGTATACCCTATATCACCATCAAGGATATTCTTACCCAACCCAAGCCCACAGGTAGTTCAACAAGATGGATGATTAAATTACTGCAATATGATGTAGAGTTCAAAGTCATAAAAATAATTAAAGACCAGGGGTTGGCGAAATACATGGCCTACAAAGAAGAACAGTGGACAGACGATGTTGTCTTAGCTCAAGGAGAGCAGCAAGAACCATAGTTAGAACATGAGAATTCTGAGTGGTACAAAGATATCCTATTCTATCTAAAATAATTGTCCTTCTTTCCTAGGAAGACTGCTAGCCGAATAAGAAGCATCAAACAATAGTCTCAAAAGTACCATCTTCAAGGGAGCCGGTTGTACTGGCGGCATCCAAGTGGGGTACTGCTGTTGTGTGTGACTCAAGAGGAGGCTCCCAAGATTATCAAGGAATTTCACAGAGGTTTCTGTGGTGGTCACTTTGCTCCTAAAGCAACAACCAACCAAATCATGAGAGCAGGGTATTATTGGCCATCCCTATTCAAATATGTCTACCAGGCAGTTAGGAGCTATTACAGTTGTCAAGTCTTCACTGGGAAAAAGAACTTACCTGCCATGCCTCTACAGCCAGTCATTGTCGAAACTCCATTTTCTCAATGGGGGGTTGATTTAATTGGGGAGATCAATCCCAATTCATCAGGAGGACATAAATGGATCATCACTACCACTGATTACCTGACCAAGTGGGTAGAAGCAGCCCCCCTCAGAAGATCAACAACAACAGCCATCATTAACTTCTTGGAGGAAAATATACTGACCAGATTTGGGGTCCCCAAAAAATTGGTGATAGATAACGCCAAGTATTTTACTTCCTATGAGATGGTGGATTTCTGCAATCAGTATAGCATTGAGCTGGCTCACTCTGCTAATTACTACCCACAAGGCAATGGATTGGCCGAATCTTCAAATAAGAACATCCTCACAAGAATTAAGAGGTCATTAGGAAAGAATAAGAGAGGATGGGACAGTGAACTCAAATATGCTCTATGGGCAGATAGGCTGTCAATAAAGAGAGCTACCGGCATGTCACCATACGAGCTGGTATATGGGAAAAAGGTATTGTTACCACCATAGTTAGAAAGGACAGCCCTCTCTTTGCTACTACAAGATCATGAACAACCAGATGAACTACAGAGGAGGATGGACCAATTGGTGAAATTGGAAGAAGACAGGAGGGAGGCTGTTACACGAATGATCGATCAAATAGGAAAAATAGTGGAATTGTTCAATAAGAAGGCTAGAGGGTAGACTTTCATCTTGGGTGATGTGGTACTATATTGGGACCCAAAAAATGACAAGCTAGGAGAGAAGGAGAAGTTTGAGCCTAAGTGGTTGGGCCCCTACCAGATTGCAAAAATAGTAGGGCAACATACTTACAGGCTGGAAAACATGGAAGGAGAAGAGCTGCCTATACCAGTCAATGGACAGCATCTAAAGATCTTTGGCCCCAGTATAAAAAAAAATAAGAAGTGTGTGTGTTAGTCCTACGTCGGTCTACCCAGAGAGTCTGGAGTCCTCAAGTCGACGTCCTTCATCCGCCCCCTTGTCCCAGTCAGAGCCGGTGTTGACTCCTAAAAGGCTAGCCACCTTTTGGGAGCCAAATTCACATTTGCCCTTGGGGCGCACAAGGTGGTGCACCCCAAATTAGCCCTATGTGCTCCACTCCAATGGAGCGCACTCAAAGCCACCCGGGTGCACAAGGGATGTACATCCCTAACCAAAGTAGTGTGCTCCACTTAATGGAGTGCAAAGTCCCCCGAGCGGGCACACAAGGTTCTGCACCCACCCCTAGCTCATACGCCCCATTGAGGAATGGGGTGCACAATATCCCTTAGAGGAGTGCACAAGGTAGTGCACCCCACCAATAGTCTATGCGCTCCATGGGGAGGTGGAGCGCACAACAGTCATGTGGGGTGCACAAGGTCGACCATCCCGTGCGCATGCTCCAAAGAATGGAGCGCACATCACCCTTTTGAGTGTTGGACATTTTGATTCCTCTAATTTGAAGTTGTCATTGATGTCACCTGATAGAGTTATCACTCTTATTAAGGAATTCAGAAAGAAATAAAGTCACCCAAGTCATCCAGGAAAAGGCTTCATCAGTGTAGAAATGAAAGGAAAAAAGCTCCATAATATTTTAATATTATTAGGAGCACAGGTTAAGTGATTGGTTTATAAAAACCCAATATGGGTTATTGCAAAGGTTAAAAAGGAGGTTTAATAATTATTTATAAATTATTTAAATTCACAAGGAATTTAAATTTTATAAATAATATTTAATTATACCAATATTGGGCATTAAGACAAGGTTCTAAGGTTTAATTAAATTAAACCTAAGGTTGGTTCTTTTTAATTTATAATATTTAAATTTCAATTAGTTATAAATTAAAAATCACGTCGAAATCAAAATTATTCGAAGCACCGATGTGATTGCAAAAGAGGACAAAGGCATTATATAAATGCCATCAAAAGCATTTACCAAGGCATCCCTTGCAATTATTATTCGAAGTGCATGTGAAAAGGTTTTGTTTTTTGAAGGCCTTACGATTTATGTAAAGGCTAAAGGTGTGAAGGTTCGAAGGCTCTAAGCGCAAAGGCTAGCATGGCCTAGTGGTATGTTGGCTTGGTACTAATTAGGAGGTACCATGTTCAATTTGCGTGAGGCCTTTTGGATTGCAAGGAGAAAGTGCTTGAAGCGCTTGTTGTTTTTCGGAGGACCATTGTTCATGGAAACTTTATGCTGGACGTACCATTTTAGATACATCGGGGCATGTGGCTCAATGATGGCTTGGCTATGGCTAAGGCATTGGGAATGAGTTGTCAAACAATGAACAATTGTTTATTATTCAGCAGTTGTTTAAATACTACAGAGATTACAAACTGCATTCCTGGATTAGCCCGAAGAGGGCGCATCTCAACAGGATGCAGGTATAACAAAATACCAGCAATACTAATTAGACAAAACATTCTAATAGTTGTTAAAGTATGCTAACATCCCCCTTTATTACATTATTTGGGTAATGTAATAACTAATAGCTATACTAACATCCCCTTACATCATTTTGCAATACAAAGTGAGCTGCGAAACAATTCAAATTTGACACGTCCAAGTGCCTTAGTGAAAATGTCTACAACTTGAGCATCGGTGGGAATGTGTTGAAGCTGAATTCGGTGCTTTGGAACTTCATCTCAAATGAAATGACATTGTGTGTCAATGTGCTTTGTTCTTTCATGATGGACTGGATTCTTGACAAGGTTCAGAACACCCTGATTGTCGCAAAACAAGTGTATTGGAGATTTTGATGGATGGCCCATACTTGTCAGAATGCGACACAACCATATCACTTCGCACACAGCTTCACGTGCGGTGCGATACTCTGCCTCTGTTGATGAAATATCAACCACCTGTTGCTTCTTGTTGTGCCAAGAGATAGGACCGGATCCCAGATGAAAAATGTATCCAGAAGTTGATTTGCGATCATCAAATGATCCGACATAGTCAGAGTCCGTGTATCCTTGCAAGAAGAATTTGTTGTTCCTCTTGTATTCTAGGCCATATTCCATAGTACCATGGACATAGTGAAGAACATGTTTTGCTGCTTTCCAATGAGTGGTCTTATGCTCCTACATGAACCTCGAAAGATAGTTGATAGCAAATACGAGATCTGGCCTAGTATTGGTCGGATATATGAGACTCCCAATCAACCGTCGATAGAGAGTACCATCTACCCGAGGTGAATCATCATATCGCGATAATTGAAGTCCATTCTCCATTGGAGTTGCCATTGGCTTGCAATCAGTCATGCGATATTTTTCCAGCAATGTCCGGGCATATTTTTCTCGAGACACTTTGATGGAGTGCTCCTTCTAGCTGAATTCCGTAACAAGACAAGAATGGAGAAGTCCGAGATCCGTCATCTCAAAATATTTGCACAAGTTTCTTTTGACAAGAGAGATCATAGTTTCGAACTCCCCGTAATGAGCAGATCATCCACATAGAGTACAAGCAACACTATCTCGAACCCTATTTCTTGAAATAGAGGTTTGCATCCGACGGACATCTCTTAAATCCATGCCGCATAAGGTGATTGTCCATTTTTATATACCAAGCTCGAGGAGCTTGTTTCGGACCATATAAGGATTTGACCAATTTGCAAACCTTCTCGCTCTTGGCCTTCCACTTCAAATCCTTCCGGTCGAGTCATGTAGACTTCTTCTTGGAGATCACAATTTAGAAAGGCACTTTTGACATCCATCCGATGAACTTTCCACCCATATTGTGCTGCCATAGGACACATAACCCGAATTGTGGTCATCCGAGCAAGAGGTGCAAAAGTTTCCTCGTAGTCAATGCCTTCCTTTTGAGCATAGCCCTTTGCAACAAGATGGGTCTTATGCTTATCAATTGTTCCATCTGCCTTGTACTTGACTTTATATGCCCATTTGTAGCCAATGGGTTTCTTTCCATGTGGCAGATCAACAAGCTTCCAAGTTTTATTTTTCATCAAAGACCCATACTCTGTATCCATAGCGGCCTTCCACTGAGGCTCACTGAGAGAATCTTGCACTGATGCAGGTTCAAGATCATATATGGTAGACATGAACACCCTGTCATCATCAATATCCATATCCTCTACTTTTGTACTTGGACTTACAGAAAGTTCCTCAAAAGATTGACAAATATCATCAACCTCACCAGTTTCTTTGGCTTCTTTTTCCTTTTGAGCCATACTGTGTGTACGAGGTCTATCCAAGTTCAAATTGGGAGGAGTGGATAAATTTGCGTCTCTGATTGTATTTGTACACCATTTTGGATTCTTCTTCGGTGGTGTTGAAGAAGATGTAGAAGGACCTCCCGTCTGTGTTGACGAAGGAATCTTCTCTTCCTTAGATTCCACAAGATCTAGGTGTACTTTAGATGTGCTCTGTGATGTGAAAGCTTCATCAAAGACAAAATCTCTACTGACATGAATTTTCTTGGTCAAAGGATCTATCAAATGATATCCTTTAGAGTGCTCATCATAACCAAGAAAAATACATCTCAGTGTTTTCTCATCTAGCTTCTTCCTTTTCTCTTTCGGTATGTGCATGAAAGCGTGACACCCAAAAATACGTAGATGAGATATGGAGGGTTTTCGACCACTCCATGCTTCCTATGGAGTCATTCCTTTTAGGGCCTTTGTGTGTGCCCTATTCAACAGATACACTGTAGTGGTGACAGCTTCT
Organism: Wollemia nobilis; assembly: GCA_028583015.1. Taxonomy (NCBI): domain Eukaryota; kingdom Viridiplantae; phylum Streptophyta; class Pinopsida; order Araucariales; family Araucariaceae; genus Wollemia; species Wollemia nobilis. Next base: position 2,470,124 of record JAQPPZ010016334.1, on the reverse strand, counting down.
CGCCCAATATTGTTGCCCAAGAGTAGCTCCCGTGAGCATACAACGAACCATTTCCATGATAGAACGGATTCCTTCTCTCAGCAACTCCATTTTGTCGAGGAGTATAGGCGCTTTTAACCTGTCTCTTGATTCCATGCTTATCTAAGAATGCAAAAAATTCATTAGAGGTAAACTCCCCCTCGATCTGAGCGGAGGGTTTTAATAGAAGCTCCTGACTCCTTCTCAATGGATTTCTTGAACTGCTGGAAGAATGCAAAAGCTTCAGATTTCAGTTGGAGAAAGAAAACCCACATCTTTCATGAGTAGTCATCTACGAATAAATGAAAGTACCTCTTCCCTCCATAACTGTTGGGTGTGAAAGGACCGCACATATCGGTGTGAATTAACTCTAGAGGTTTTCGTGCTCTTGTTGAGCTCTTCTCAAATGGTACTCTATGTTGTTTTCCTGCCAAGCAGTCAGAGCACACTGGCAATGTGGCAGAAAGGGAAGGAAGAACCTTTACCATCTCATACTTACTGAGCTCAAGTAAGTAGCCGTAACTAAGATGCCCATATCTCTTGTGCCATAGGGAAGTTGCCTCCTTGGTAGAGAAAGTCATGGCAACATGTGGAGTAGAGATAGCATCTAGTGCAAATAAGCCGTGCTTATATGAAGTCGTTGCAACTCGCTTACCCTTCCTGGTAATAGTACAACACTTCTTGTCATTCTCAACACAAAAGTTGACAACCATATTTCTATCCAGGATTTGTGTGACTGACAGCAAATTGTTAGCCAATCCCGAAACATAGAGGACTTTTTCAATCTGACACTTGCCATTAGGAAGAGTGACTGAAACTATACCATCTCCCTGAACCCTATAGGTTTTATCATCAGCAATGGTGACAGGTTTGCCCTCTTTGGCCATAAATGATTCAAACCACGATCTGTCATCAGTCATATGTTTGCTAGCTCCAGAATCGACATACCAAACAGGATCCCTCTGTGTGGAATCTATGGTAGTCATGAGCACCTTGTGTTCCCATTCGAATCCGAGCGTATTCTTCAACAACAACATTCACCTGGGGTTGCTTGTTTTTATTTTGTGGTTTGTTTTGGCCTTTCTGCTTGTTCTTATGCCAACACCTGTTGGTGTCATGGTTTTATTTCTCATAGATCTTGCACCACCTCTTCTTCTGTTGAGGTTTTTTGCCTTTTCCTTTCGTATCTTGTTGAGAATTTCCTCCTTTCTGAAAGTTGCCTCCTTTTTTCCCATTACCTTTCTTCCTAGAACCCTGCCTGTTGGTGTATAGGGTTGTATTGGAAGAATCATCCTTGTGAAGTTGGCATGCCTCCTATTGTTGAAGCAGATTGACCAACTCGATGTAGGTAATTTGTCGTTGAGACACCTGGATGGAGGTTATCAACATATCAAATGAATAAGGTAAAGCTCTCATCACAAGTGAAATGAGAAGCTTTTTGTCCATAGTATCTCCCAAAGAATTCAATTTCTCTTTCAATTCAGACACTCTGCACAGAAAGAGTTCAACTGTTTCACCCTGTCTCAAACTCAGGTTATGAAGTTGTTGTTGAAGATGAAGAATGGTTGAATCATTCTTTCCCTCATAGATGGTTCTAAGGGAATCCCATGCCTCTTTACCACTTGCTTTGTCAGCTATATGAGGTTGCACTTCATCTGAAACAACAAACAAAATGAGCACCTTTGCTCGACTGTCTTTCTTGTCAAAAGCTATCTGATCTGCGGAAGGACCTGTGGATCCTACTGTTGCTGAAGACCTAGTTGTTGCTCCAGTAACAATATCCCACAAATATTCCATTTGGATAATTGCCTTCATCTTATGTTTCCATGGTGTATAATTTGGACCTTTCAATAACTGATGAGGATCAGTCATCAACTTTGCAACAACGGCCATAGTGAAGGTTCCTTATATCACCAATTGGTCCCCCTTTCGATATACCTTTTGCTAGGCTGTTATACCTTACAAAATACCCGCCCTTACGTGAGGGAAACTATAGGTATTTAGAAATATCAACAAAAATCACCCGCCCTTACGTGAGGGAGACTGTAGGTGAGTTTTAGAGATCATACGATACGTGGAACATAAGCGGTACTGAAAGGGAATCACCTTGTTGATGACACCTACCATAGAAGATTCTTCTCATGCGTGGGGCGTAACTTCCCCTAAAAACTATGAATAATACTTCGTCAGGATTTACGCCTAAACACAAGAGCAATAAAGGGTAGTGGATGGAGTAAAAAAATGCAAAAAATGGCAAACTTATCTCTCCTCGATGATTTATAGAGAACAAGCTCAGACGTCGTTGTAGCAGCTATATTAGGCGGTGGATACAGTAGCCCAATCACAACAACTTTACCTGTAAGTGCTGGCCAGAGGTATCACAAATACCGAACACTGCAGTGCAATAAATTGCACGGATGGGTTTTAATTATTCTGGGGACTTAGGGAGTATATTTGCTTTTAATTTTTTAATGTTATAGTGCAAAAATGAAATATGCAACATACAACATAAAAAACCGCCCACAAGAATAACCCACCAGGTGTCGGTCATAGCCGAAAATGCACCTTTTACAATTCGCCAAATTGCTTTTTCAAAAAATTACTCACATTCCCCCTTTGATTTTTTGAAAAAATATCCCCCCTTAAAAAAAATTTCTTTAACAAAGCATTTTAAATAATTATTATGTATTTAAAGTTAAAATAAATAATTTTAATTTATATAGTTTTAAAACCTTATGAAAAAATAAATTAAAATTAAATTTTAATTTATAAAGTTTTAAAAACTATTAAAAATAAATTAAAATTAAAAATTTTAACTAAAAAAATAATAATTATAAAACCTTTGAAAAAAAAAAAAATTATACCTTTGGGGGGGAGTCGGCGGGATTTGAACCCCCGACCTGTAGGCTCCCTGAGCCTTACCGCACAGCTCACTGCCAAGTGAGCTAGCGGGTTGATCCGTTTGGAACAGTGGAGCCCCTCCTTTTTCAACACCTGGTTCCTCCTCCTCTGCAGCTGCCTCTGGCTGCTTGGTCGCGCGCTGCCGCTTTTAAAAAAAAATTCCTGCGACGTTGCGTCCCGGTAGCGTGTTCAGCGCGAGGGGGGGGCTGGAGGGGGGAGGGGCGGTTTAAATTCCCGTGCTTGCATCCTTTTTTTTTTTTTTTTTTTTAGACCGGGGGGGGGATTTCCCCTACGCAGGCTACAAACACGCCCAACGCGTTCAACGGGGGGGGGGTTCCCTCGCGTGCGCGGACGCCTTTCGTCCTGCGTCCCCCTTACGCGCATCGTGCAGTGGCCCTACATCCTCCAACGTGCACAGGGCTACCTCAGCCCTACGTATCGGGACACGCGCTCTCGGCCCTGCGTCCTCTAACAAGGACGCGTCGCAGCCTGCGCACGTTTCCCGCGATGGGGCTGGATGCAGCCTGTGCGGCTGCGTTCAGTCTGCGCAGACACAGCAATGGGGATGGATGCGGCCTGCGTGACTGCGTTCAGTCTGTGCGGACGCAGCAGTGGGGCTGGACGCGGCCTGCACAGCTGCGTTCAGTCTGCGCGAAGCGTTCTAGCGGTTGCGGAGCATTCCAATATATTTTTTTATTTTTTTTTCAGCTGCTTTTATTTTGCATTGTACGTCGCGCGATTGCGCGCGGTGTGAAAGAAAAAAAATAAAATTTTGCCTCCCCAGTAGAAAAAACTGCGTTCTCCTCCAGCCTCGGCTTCTCACGCTTCCCTGCAAGAAATTTCCGTAGCTGGCTCTGATACCATGTCAAACAGCGAACAATTGTTTATTATTCAGCAGTTGTTTAAATACTGCAGAGATTACAAACTGCATTCCTGGATTAGCCCGAAGAGGGCGCATCTCAACAGGATGCAGGTATAACAAAATACCAGCAATACTAATTAGACAAAACAGTCTAATAGTTGTTAAAGTACGCTAACATGAGTATGTTGGGGGATCGAATCCCATCGAGGGCAAGGCAAGTGGATTTAATTTTTGATGTTGTTTAATATTTTAATTTTTGCCAAGGTTGCCTAAGGAGAAATAAGGATATGGTATGCCCTAGGAAAGATAGAGATTTCTGCTGATTTTCTTTTTGGAAGTATATCATATTATATATCATTGGAAAGCTCTTTTCGAGAGCTATTTGTTTAGATTGCTTAGAGGGAGAAATAAGGTGTGTGCAAGGAGATATTTCTGGTTTTGTCAAGGAGTTTCAAAAGTAAGTTTGATTCATTCTTTTGAGGGTTTATTTCTTGCATAAGAGGGTATGGTGCATTTTATTGAGTAGGAGTAATAAGGTGTTATTGAGATATTATTTTTATTATTGTGTTATTACTCAAGACCTCTAACCCTTGTTGAGATTGGAAAAATAAAATGTGTTGAGTGTGGCAGATTTAGTGGACAACTCATAAGGCATCAAAAAGGTATGGGCAATATTCTTCATTGACTTATTTGGGTGATTGATTTCTGAAAATATATTTGGAGAGAAAAGGATTGATTGTGGTTTCCTTTTTGAGGAGTTGTTGGTTTAATGCTTCAAGGTTTTCTAGTTTGAGAGTTGTGATTAAACCTTGTTTTATAAGCATTGTTGTTGAAGCCAATTGGTCATGCAAAGAACTTGAACTTGAGTTAAGAACATGAGTATCATTGTTATGTGAGATTTGTTGTTGAGCATTGTTGGAAATATTTTGAGTTGGTTGATACATGCTTGGACTAGGGTTTGTGGAAAGGATTGTTCCTTGAGGTGATTGGTTGAGTAGAGTTGATTGAGCCTAGTCAAGTAATTGTGTGAAGTGGTTGTTCAAGTTCCATGAAACAAACTATTCTATATTCTGATTTGAGTTGAGATTGAGATTTGAGAATAGAACATATAGAGTCTCTAACAATTCTCTTTATGCTTCTATGAGATTGATTTGAGTTGATATTGGGATTTGAGTATAGAACATATTGAGTCTCTAACAATTCTCTTTATGCTTCTATGAGATTGAGATTGAGTTGAGATTGGGATTTGAGTATAGAACATATTGAGTCTCTAACAATTCTCTTTATGCTTCTATGAGATTGAATTGAGATATTGATTGAGCATTGAGTATAGAACATATTGAGTCTCTAACAATTCTCTTTATGATTCTATGAGATTGGACAAGTTCTGTGTGAGCTTGTTAAACTGATTTGAGGTAAGTCTTTGAGAAGGCTTGTGGACTGATTTTGTGTAAGATTTTGTGGAAGCTTGCTATGCAGATTTGAGGAAGTCCTAGAGAGGACTTATTGAGAGATTTGGAAATCAGGGGACTTATTGAGAGATTTGGATAGGGTGGTTATTGAATTGAGCAGATTTGAGTAGGTTCTGTGTGGACCTATTGAGCAGATTTGAGCAAGTTTCTGTGTGGACCTATTGAGCAGATTTGAGCAAGTTCTATGTGGACCTATTGAGCAGATTTGAGAAGGTTCTATGTGGACCTATTGAGCAGATTTGTGCTAGATCGAATGAACTGTGTTTAGTGTAGATTTGAGTGGACTTGTGCTAGACCGAATGAATTGTGTTTAGTGCAAGATATTGAGTAGAGTTGTGCTAGACTGAATGAACTATGTTTAGTACAAGATATTGAGCAGAGTTATGCTAGACCGACTAGACTGTGTTTAGTATAGTATTGAGATAGATCTTTGGAGGTGATAGAGTATAGAGGATAGAGTCTCAGTGGATAGAGATCCAATAGCCAGGACAATTGAAGATAGATCTGAGTGAGGAGTCTTCAAGTGGAGAGAGATCCACCAGTTAGTGCAGCAGAGAGACAGAGTCTTCTAGAAGATCACTAGCTAGAGCAGAAGGGGAAAGAGTTCTCCTATGGAAGAGATCCATGAACTTGAGATTAGGGGATCAACATCTCCTTTGGATAGAGGTCCATAAACATTGTAATTGGGAAGGATTCCCAAAGAGATTGATTGAGAAAATTTTAGTAAAATATTTTCTCTATGGAGTAGCCCACATTGGGTGAACCACGTAAATTGTGGTGTCTCTATTGTGTATGGTGTTTTGTGCATTGCTTTGATTATTGCTATTGATACTGCTATCTATACACTGCATAATATTGATTTGAAAAGAAAAGTAAAAAGTGGTCTTATACTGTTCACCCCCCTCTCAATATAAGCTTGTGTTCTTCAATTGGTATCAGAGTGGGTTCCTTCAGAAGAGTTTGACAGCTTGAAGGAAAATCGGTCTAAGAACACAATGGATCAAAAGGATCAAAGAGATGGATTCTTCAATAATGCAGTACCAGTATTTGATGGAAGTGACTTCTTGTATTGGTGTATGCTGATGAGATTTTACTTGATGGCACTTGGAAATGAAGTTTGGGATGCAATGGAACTTGGATATGATTCAATAATCAATCCTCCTACAGATAAGGAAGGTAAGCTTCTAATGCATGCAAACTCAAGAGCTATGAATGCAATTATAAAAGGATTGCGTAGATCAGAATCTATGAAGGTTATGGATTGTAAAATAACAAAAGAAATGTGGGAACTTCTGCATGAAATATATGAAGGAGATAAAGGAGTCAGGAAAGCTAAGATCAAAAATCTCAAAGGAGAATTTGAGAACTTAAGAATGAAGGATGATGAAAATATTCATGACTATCTTAGTAAGATTGATGAACTTGTACATGAGATGAGAGGTCCTGGGAATGAAGGTTGATGAATCTGATGCTTGTGATAAGATCTTGAGAACTCTTCCAAAAAGGTATAGTGAAAAGGTTTCTGCTATAGAAACATCAATTGATAGTGATTCTTTGACAAGGAATTCTTTGCTTGGCATGCTTACTACTTTTGAGATAAGAACAAAAGATCCTATTCCTCTGAAAGAAGTTGCTTTCAAAGTAGACAAAAAGAAAAATGGAAAGAAGATAGAATCGAGAAGTGAGTCATCCAGTGATGAAGAAGCAAATTATGGCAGAAGAGATAGAGGTTCCAGAAGACCCATAGATCCAAGATCTATCAAATGTTTCAATTGTGGAAGGTATGGACATTTTGCAACAGAGTGCAAGGAGCCAAAGAACAACAATGATGAAGAAAAATAGGATCACAGGTACAGGGAGTCAGAAAGATACAGGTACCAAAATAAAAGCAAGGATGGACAAAGCAGACAAGGAAATAAGTTCTTCAAGAGACAAAAGAGAAGCTACTATGCGGATAATGCAAGTAAGTACTCAATTGATAGTGATGCTAGTTTTTCAGACAATGATAGAGATGAAGTCCTATTTATGGTTAAAGAGAAAGATCCAATTAAGAAAAGGACTCTAGTTATTCTCAAGTGTTTTAGATGTGGTAAATTTGGACATCTTGAAGATGATTGCACTAGGGATGGTTATAGTTTCAGTGATGATGATTTTGAAGATGCACTTGAAAGACTAGATGAAAATCTTCTAATGGCATTAGAAGAAGAAGTGAGTGACCCCATAGAAGACAAGTCTAAAGGAAGTAGAAACTCGAACAAAGGTAAAAAAATAGAGGATTATTCAGTAGAGAATGGCTATGATCTCAAGGGAGAACTTATCTATGCCCTTGACATAGTAAAGAAGGTAAGAAAGCAACACTCTAAGCTTGAAAGTCAGTTTCAAGAATGTGATGAAGAAAGATTATTGCTCATAGAAGATTTAGAGAAATCAAAGGCTAAGGCAAGCAAGTTCAAAGATAAATTAGAAGCAAAGATCTTGGAATGTGAGAAGTTAGCACAAGAAGTGGCTACTTTAAAAGAAGACTTAAAGGACTCCAAGATCAAGATGAAGAGTTTCAAAAATAGCTCTAGGAACTTGGATAAGTTCATCTGTGGACAACAACGAACATCATGTTCAACAGGTCTTGGCTTTGGAAAGGTTCAAAAGAAATAGGAAGAAGAATCTACCTCAAGTCTTGAAGAAGAAGGAACTTCAGAAGAAGATACTTCAGAAGATGATAGTATAAGTGGGAATGAGACATCAGAGGATGAGTTGGACAATAGAGAGTTCAACAAAGATAGGAACAATGCACAAAGAAGATACATATGGAACAACAATCATAATAGGAGACCAATGAGGTCAAGACAAGGAAGCTTCAATGGAAGATGTTTTTCATGTCACAGGTTTGGGCACATGGCTTCACAGTGCAGGACACATCAAAGACAGGAGTATGGAAAAGGATAACTTTTCCAAGGATATTGCTACTCATGCAATGAGTTTGGTCACAAGGCAATGAATTGCAGGATTCAAGATAGAAGAGGATATGGCTTCACTAGAAGAAGTCCTAAGACAGTTGCACATCCAAGGAATAATAACATTAAGTGTTATAAGTGCAATAATGATGGTCACATAGCAAGATGGTGTAGAGCAAATATTCTAGAAATAGGCATGAATAGGGACAAGAATATGAATAGGAATAGGAATATGAATAGAAATAAGAATATGAATAGAAGCAAGAAGATGAATAGGAATAGAGACAATAATAGAGACTCAAAAAAGAACAAGAACAGGAACATGGATGAGAACAAGAGCAGGAATATGAACAGAAGTGACGACAGGAACATGGATGATGACTTGGAAAGAAATAGTGAGAGGATTCAGAAGACTCATAGAAGAAGAGAGAAAGATAAAGGTACAGATCTGTGCTTTCGGGGAGTAGAAATACTCCCACCCGAGAATTAACCACCTCATGTGGAGGTGGGGGAGGGGCTAAGCTAAGAGGCTCATTCTTAGCCTCGAGCCCCAAAGGTGACCCTTTGCCATTGATGTCAAAGGGGGAGAGATTTGTGTATTGGGGAGAGATTTGATATGAGGAGAGATTTGATATTTGAGAGAGCATTGAGCCAGGGGGAGCAAAGTCCTAGGGGAGCAGAAAAGAAGGTCAGTTTCAGTAAAAGGATAAAGGTTGCCATCAATGACAAAGGGGGAGATTGTTGGACATTTTGAGTCCTCTAAGTCAAAGTTGTCATTGATGTCACCTGATAGAGTTATCACTCTTATTAAGGAATTCGACAAGAAATAAAGTCGCCCAAGTCATCCAGGAAAAAGCTTCATCAATGCAGAAGTGAAAGGAAAAAGGCTCCATAATATTTTAATATTATTGGGAGCACAGGTTAAGTGATTGGTTTATAAAAACCCAAGATGGGTTATTGCAAAGGTTAAAAAGGAGGTTTAATAATTATTTATAAATTATTTAAATTCACAAGGAATTTAAATTTTATAAATAATATTTAATTATACCAAGATTGGGCATTAAGACAAGGTTCTAAGGTTTAATTAAATTAAACCTAAGGTTGGTTCTTTTTAATTTATAATATTTAAATTTAAATTAATTATAAATTAAAAATCATGTCGACGTCAAAATTATTCGAAGCATCGACGTGATTGCAAAAGAGGACAAAGGCATTATATAAATGCCATCAAAAAACATTTACCAAGGCATCCCTTGCAATTATTATTCGAAGCGCATGCGAAAAGGTTTTGTTTTTTGAAGGCCTTACGATTTACGTAAAGGCTAAAGGTGTGAAGGTTCGGAGGCTCTAAGCGCAAAGGCCAGTGTGGCCTAGTGGTATGTTGGCTTGGTACTAAGGAGGAGGTCCCACGTTCGATTCGTGTGAGGCCTTTTGGATTGCAAGGAAGAAGCGCTTGAAGCGCTTGTTGTTTTTCGAAGGAGCGTTGTTCACGGAAACTTTATGGTGGACGTGCCATTTTAGACACGTCAAGGCACGTGGCCCAATGATGGCTTGGCTATGGCTAAGGCATTGGGAAGGAGGACGTCGGGGGATCGAATCCCATCGAGGGCAAGGCAAGTGGATTTAATTTTTGATGTTGTTTAATATTTTAATTTTTGCCAAGGTTGCCTAAGGAGAAATAAGGATATGGTATGCCCTAGGAAAGATAGAGATTTCTGCTGATTTTATTTTTGGAAGTATATCATATTATATATCATTGGAAAGCTCTTTTCGAGAGCTATTTGTTTAGATTGCTTAGAGGGAGAAATAAGGTGTGTGCAAGGAGATATTTCTGGTTTTGTCAAGGAGTTTCAAAAGTAAGTTTGATTCATTCTTTTGAGGGTTTATTTCTTGCATAAGAGGGTATGGTGCATTTTATTGAGTAGGAGTAATAAGGTGTTATTGAGATATTATTTTTATTATTGTGTTATTACTCAAGACCTCTAACCCTTGTTGAGATTGGAAAAATAAAATGTGTTGAGTGTGGCAGATTTAGTGGACAACTCATAAGGCATCAAAAAGGTATGGGCAATATTCTTCATTGACTTATTTGGGTGATTGATTTCTGAAAATATCTTTGGAGAGAAAAGGATTGATTGTGGTTTCCTTTTTGAGGAGTTGTTGGTTTAATGCTTCAAGGTTTTCTAGTTTGAGAGTTGTGATTAAACCTTGTTTTATAAGCATTGTTGTTGAAGCCAATTGGTCATGCAAAGAACTTGAACTTGAGTTAAGAACATGAGTATCATTGTTATGTGAGATTTGTTGTTGAGCATTGTTGGAAATATTTTGAGTTGGTTGATACATGCTTGGACTAGGGTTTGTGGAAAGGATTGTTCCTTGAGGTGATTGGTTGAGTAGAGTTGATTGAGCCTAGTCAAGTAATTGTGTGAAGTGGTTGTTCAAGTTCCATGAAACAAACTATTCTATATTCTGATTTGAGTTGAGATTGAGATTTGAGAATAGAACATATAGAGTCTCTAACAATTCTCTTTATGCTTCTATGAGATTGATTTGAGTTGAGATTGGGATTTGAGTATAGAACATATTGAGTCTCTAACAATTCTCTTTATGCTTTCTATGATTGAGATTGAGTTGAGATTGGGATTTGAGTATAGAACATATTGAGTCTCTAACAATTCTCTTTATGCTTCTATGAGATTGAATTGAGATATTGATTGAGCATTGAGTATAGAACATATTGAGTCTCTAACAATTCTCTTTATGATTCTATGAGATTGGACAAGTTCTGTGTGAGCTTGTTAAACTGATTTGAGGTAAGTCTTTGAGAAGGCTTGTGGACTGATTTTGTGTAAGCTTTTGTGGAAGCTTGCTATGCAGATTTGAGGAAGTCCTAGAGAGGACTTATTGAGAGATTTGGACAAGTCCTAGAGAGGACTTATTGAGAAGATTTGGGGACTGAGTAAGTTTGGTGGACTTGTTGAGAGATTTGAGCAGGTTTGTGTGGACTGTTGAGTAGATTTGAGTAGGTTCTGTGTGGACTGTTGAGTAGATTTGAGTAGGTTCTGTGTGGACCTATTGAGTAGATTTGAGCAGGTTCTATGTGGACCTATTGAGCAGATTTGAGAAGGTTCTGTGTGGACCTATTGAGAGATTTGTGCTAGATCGAATGAACTATGTTTAGTGCAGATTTGAGTGGACTTGTGCTAGATTGAATGAACTATGTTTAGTGTAAGATATTGAGCAGAGTTGTGCTAGACTGAATGAACTATGTTTAGTACAAGATATTGAGTAGAGTTGTGCTAGACCAACTGGACTATGTTTAGTATAATATTGAGATAGAGCTTTGGAGGTGATAGAGTATAGAGGATAGAGTCTTAGTGGATAGAGATCCAATAGCTAGGATAATTGAAGATAGATCTGAGTGAGGAGTCTTCAAGTGGAGAGAGATCCACTAGTCAGTGCAACAGAGAGACAGAGTCTTCTAGAAGATCACTAGCCAGAGTAGAAGGGGAAAGAGTTCTCCTATGGAAGAGATCCATGAACTTGAGATTAGGGGATCAACATCTCCTTTGGATAGAGGTCCATAAACATTGTAATTGGGAAGGATTCCCAAAGAGATTGATTGAGAAAATTTTAGTAAAATATTTTCTCTGTGGAGTAGCCCACATTGGGTGAACCACGTAAATTATGGTGTCTCTATTGTGTATGGTGTTTTGTGCATTGCTTTGATTACTGCTATTGATACTGCTATCTATACACTGCATAATATTGATTTGAAAAGAAAAGTAAAAAGTGGTCTTATATTGTTCACCCCCCTCTCAGTATAAGCTTGTGTTCTTCAATTGGTATCAGAGCGGGTTCCTTCAGAAGAGTTTGACAGCTTGAAGGAAAAGCGGTCTAAGAACACAATGGATCAAAAGGATCAAAGAGATGGATTCTTCAATAATGCAGTACTAGTATTTGATGGAAGTGACTTCTTGTATTGGTGTATGCTGATGAGATTTTACTTGATGGCACTTGGAAATGAAGTTTGGGATGCAATGGAACTTGGATATGATTCAGCAGTCAATCCTCCTATAGATAAGGAAGGTAAGCTTCTAATGCATGCAAACTCAAGAGCTATGAATGCAATTATAAAAGGATTGCGTAGATCAAAATCTATGAAGGTTATGGATTGTAAAACAACAAAAGAAATGTGGGAACTTCTGCATGAAATATATGAAGGAGATAAAGGAGTCAAGAAAGCTAAGATCAAAAATCTCAAAGGAGAATTTGAGAACTTAAGAATGAAGGATGATGAAAACATTCATGACTATCTCAGTAAGATTGATGAACTTGTACATGAGATGAGAGGTCTAGGAATGAAGGTTGATGAATCTGATGCTTGTGATAAGATCTTGAGAACTCTTCCAAAAAGGTACAGTGAAAAGGTTTCTGCTATAGAAACATCAATTGATAGTGATTCTTTGACAAGGAATTCTTTGCTTGGCATGCTTACTACTTTTGAGATAAGAACAAAAGATCCTATTCCTCCGAAAGAAGCTGCTTTCAAAGTAGACAAAAATAAAAATGGAAAGAAGATAGAATCGAGCAGTGAGTCATCCAGTGATGAAGAAGCAAATTATGGCAGAAGAGATAGAGGTTCCAGAAGACCCATAGATCCAAGATCTATCAAATGTTTCAATTGTGGAAGGTATGGACATTTTGCAATAGAGTGCAAGGAGCCAAAGAACAACAATGATGAAGAAAAATAGGATCACAGGTACAGGGAGTCAAAAAGATACAGGTACCAAAATAAAAGCAAGGATGGACAAAGCAGACAAGGAAATAAGTTCTTCAAGAGACAAAAGAGAAGCTACTATGCGGATAATGCAAGTAAGTACTCAATTGATAGTGATGCTAGTTTTTTAGACAATGATAGAGATGAAGTCCTATTTATGGTTAAAGAGAAAGATCCAATTAAGAAAAGGACTCCAGTTATTCTCAAGTGTTTTAGATGTGGTAAATTTGGACATCTTGAAGATGATTGCACTAGGGATGGTTATAGTTTCAGTGATGATGATTTTGAAGATGCACTTGAAAGACCAGATGAAAATATTCTAATGGCATTAGAAGAAGAAGTGAGTGACCCCATAGAAGACAAGTCTAAAGGAAGTAGAAACTCGAACAAAGGTAAACAAATAGAGGATTATTCAGTAGAGAATGGCTATGATCTCAAGGGAGAACTTATCTATGCCCTTGACATAGTAAAGAAGGTAAGAAAGCAACACTCTAAGCTTGAAAGTCAGTTTCAAGAATGTGATGAAGAAAGATTATTGCTCATAGAAGATTTAGAGAAATCAAAGGCTAAGGCAAGCAAGTTCAAAGATAAATTAGAAGCAAAGATCTTGGAATGTGAGAAGTTAGCACAAGAAGTGGCTACTTTAAAAGAAGACTTAAAGGACTCCAAGATCAAGATGAAGAGTTTCAAAAATAGCTCTAGGAACTTGGATAAGTTCATCTATGGACAACAACGAACATCATGTTCAACAGGTCTTGGCTTTGGAAAGGTTCAAAAGAAATAGGAAGAAGAATCTACCTCAAGTCTTGAAGAAGAAGGAACTTCAGAAGAAGATACTTTAGAAGATGATAGTATAAGTGGGAATGAGACATCAGAGGATGAGTTGGACAATAGAGAGTTCAAAAAAGATAGGAACAATGCACAAAGAAGATATAGATGGAACAACAATCATAATAGGAGACCAATGAGGTCAAGACAAGGAAGCTTCAATGGAAGATGTTTTTCATGTCACAGGTTTGGGCACATGGCTTCACAATGCAGGACACATCAAAGATAGGAGTATGGAAAAGGATAACTTTTCCAAGGATATTGCTACTCATGCAATGAGTTTGGTCACAAGGCAATGAATTGCAGGATTCAAGATAGAAGAGGATATGGCTTCACTAGAAGAAGTCCTAAGACAGTTGCACATCCAAGGAATAATAACATTAAGTGTTATAAGTGCAATAATGATGGTCACATAGCAAGATGGTGTAGAGAAAATATTCTAAAAATAGGCATGAACAAGGACATGAATATGAACAGGAATAGGAATATGAACAGAAATAGGAATATGAATAGAAGCAAGAAGATGAATAAGAATAGAGACTCAGAAAAGAACAAGAACAGGAACATGGATGAGAACAAGAGCAGGAATAGGAACATAAGTGACGACAGGAACAGGGATGATGACTTGGAAAGAAATAGTGAGAGGATTCAGAAGACTCATAGAAGAAGAGAGAAAGATAAAGGCACAGATCTGTGCTTTCGGGGAGTAGAAATACTCCCACCCAAGAATTAACCACCTCATGTGGAGGTGGGGGAGGGGCTAAGCTAAGAGGCTCATTCTTAGCCTCGAGCCCCAAAGGTGACCCTTTGCCATTGATGTCAAAGGGGGAGAGATTTGTGTATTGGGGAGAGATTTGATATGAGGAGAGATTTGATATTTGAGAGAGCATTGAGCCAGGGGGAGCAAAGTCCCAGGGGAGCAGAAAAGAAGGTCAGGTTTCAGTAAAAGGATAAAGGTTGCCATCAATGACAAAGGGGGAGATTGTTGGACATTTTGAGTCCTCTAAGTCAAAGTTGTCATTGATGTCACCTGATAGAGTTATCACTCTTATTAAGGAATTCGGACAAGAAATAAAGTCGCCCAAGTCATCCAGGAAAAAGCTTCATCAGTGCAGAAGTGAAAGGAAAAAGGCTCCATAATATTTTAATATTATTGGGAGCACAGGTTAAGTGATTGGTTTATAAAAACCCAAGATGGGTTATTGCAAAGGTTAAAAAGGAGGTTTAATAATTATTTATAAATTATTTAAATTCACAAGGAATTTAAATTTTATAAATAATATTTAATTATACCAAGATTGGGCATTAAGACAAGGTTCTAAGGTTTAATTAAATTAAACCTAAGGTTGGTTCTTTTTAATTTATAATATTTAAATTTAAATTAATTATAAATTAAAAATCATGTCGACGTCGAAATTATTCGAAGCGTCGACGTGATTGCAAAAGAGGACAAAGGCATTATATAAATGCCATCAAAAAACATTTACCAAGGCATCCCTTGCAATTATTATTCGAAGCGCATGCGAAAAGGTTTTGTTTTTCGAAGGCCTTACGATTTACGTAAAGGCTAAAGGTGTGAAGGTTCGGAGGCTCTAAGCGCAAAGGCCAGCATGGCCTAGTGGTATGTTGGCTTGGTACTAAGGAGGAGGTCCCACGTTCGATTCATGTGAGGCCTTTTGGATTGCAAGGAAGAAGCACTTGAAGCAATTATTGTTTTCGAGAGAGCGTTGTTCATGGAAAACTTTATGGTGGACGTGCCATTTTAGACACGTCAGGTGCATGGCCCAACGATGGCTTGGCTACGGCTAAGGCATTGGGAAGGAGGACATCGGGGGATCGAATCCCACTGAGGGCAAGGCAAGTGGATTTAATTTTTGATGTTGTTTAATATTTTAATTTTTGCCAAGGTTGCCTAAGGAGAAATAAGGATATGGTATGCCCTAGGAAAGATAGAGATTTCTACTGATTTTATTTTTGGAAGTATATCATATTATATATCATTGGAAAGCTCTTTTCGAGAGCTATTTGTTTAGATTGTTTAGAGGGAGAAATAAGGTGTGTGCAAGGAGATATTTCTGGTTTTGTCAAGGAGTTTCAAAAGTAAGTTTGATTCATTCTTTTGAGGGTTTATTTCTTGCATAAGAGGGTATGGTGCATTTTATTGAGTAGGAGTAATAAGGTGTTATTGAGATATTATTTTTATTATTGTGTTATTACTCAAGACCTCTAACCCTTGTTGATATTGGAAAAATAAAATGTGTTGAGTGTGGCAGATTTAGTGGACAACTCATAAGGCATCAAAAAGGTATGGGCAATATTCTTCATTGACTTATTTGGGTGATTGATTTCTGAAAATATCTTTGGAGAGAAAAGGATTGATTGTGGTTTCCTTTTTGAGGAGTTGTTGGTTTAATGCTTCAAGGTTTTCTAGTTTGAGAGTTGTGATTAAACCTTGTTTTATAAGCATTGTTGTTGAAGCCAATTGGTCATGCAAAGAACTTGAACTTGAGTTAAGAACATGAGTATCATTGTTATGTGAGATTTGTTGTTGAGCATTGTTGGAAATATTTTGAGTTGGTTGATACATGCTTGGACTAGGGTTTGTGGAAAGGATTGTTCCTTGAGGTGATTGGTTGAGTAGAGTTGATTGAGCCTAGTCAAGTAATTGTGTGAAGTGGTTGTTCAAGTTCCATGAAACAAACTATTCTATATTCTGATTTGAGTTGAGATTGAGATTTGAGAATAGAACATATAGAGTCTCTAACAATTCTCTTTATGCTTCTATGAGATTGATTTGAGTTGAGATTGGGATTTGAGTATAGAACATATTGAGTCTCTAACAATTCTCTTTATGCTTCTATGAGATTGAGATTGAGTTGAGATTGGGATTTGAGTATAGAACATATTGAGTCTCTAACAATTCTCTTTATGCTTCTATGAGATTGAATTGAGATATTGATTGAGCATTGAGTATAGAACATATTGAGTCTCTAACAATTCTCTTTATGATTCTATGAGATTGGACAAGTTCTGTGTGAGCTTGTTAAACTGATTTGAGGTAAGTCTTTGAGAAGGCTTGTGGACTGATTTTGTGTAAGATTTTGTGGAAGCTTGCTATGCAGATTTGAGGAAGTCCTAGAGAGGACTTATTGAGAGATTTGGACAAGTCCTAGAGAGGACTTATTGAGTAGATTTGGACAAGTCCTAGAGAGGACTTGTTGAGATTTGGTGGGTGGATTGAGAGGTTTATGTGGACCTGTTGAGAATATTTGAGCAGGTTCTGTGTGGACCTATTGAGCAGATTTGAGCAGGTTCTATGTGGACCTATTGAGCAGATTTGAGCAGGTTCTGTGTGGACCTGTTGAGCAGATTTGAGAAGGTTCTGTGTGGACCTATTGAGCAGATTTGTGCTAGACCGAATGAACTGTGTTTAGTGCAGATTTGAGTGGACTTGTGCTAGACCGAATGAACTGTGTTTAGTGCAAGAGATTGAGCAGAGTTGTGCTAGACCGAATGAACTATGTTTAGTACAAGAGATTGAGCAGAGTTGTGCTAGACCATAATTTTAAATAATTGTTTCACTCTACCCATTCTCCAATTGCTTGTGTGCTTTGTGTTGAGTAATTTCTATCTCTAGGGAGGTGTGATATTTTTTAATAAAAAATCTAAGCAACCAAAGAAGGTTCATGATGGCATTGTTGGAACTCGAGTCCCTTCAGGTTGAATCTATGGTGGAGGACATACTATGGACTGTCGACCTACTTCATTTTATAAAGAAATTTACTAGGAATGAATCTAACCTTTTAATATAATTTTTTTGCACATGGGATAATGGTATTGTTTCATTGCATGACTTCACCTTTGCCATAGCAATTTATTAATAATAGATATCTTTCAACTTCCCAATGATGAAGAGATTATCCATCATGATAAACACTCCATGGTGGAATAACTAATGCACTTCAGGGGTAAAGGTAAATTTCTATCCAAGAAGGATAATGGAATTGTGAGGGAATATCTCCCATCTCTATGGAATCATGTGTTGGTACCAATAATGCAATTCCTAACCATTGAAAAATCGTTGGCTCCTCTCTGAAGTTTTTACATGGATTTTATAAATTTCTTGAGAGATGTAAAGATGATTAATATTCCAGAGTACCTCTACCACTTGATGGATATTGATGTGGAAAATGTGAGAAAAGGAAAATCCACACATCCAAAAAACAAAAGACTACATTTGCTAATTTTCAATTACTTAATCCATAATGGGGCTTAGATAAATTTTGCGCTTATGGAGCTCAACCTCGAGATCCATCCTACTAAGCCCATCCCTAACATGGATATTATGGAAGAGGCCTTGAGTGAAGAGGTTTAGCCTTCGAGAGTGATTTCAAGCCATGCTACCAATCAAAAATTTCTTATAGGGTCATCAAATCTATCACTTTCTCCCTGTTGTCACACCACTAGATCTAATTTTTCTAAAAAGAAAGGTAAATCTACTAAGAAAGTTAAACGTATGGTTTCGGTGGGTCTGATGAAGCATAAATTCCCCTCCTCTACTCGTAAAATCTAGAAGATAAGCATGGGTCCTTCCCCTAGTGCTAAGATGATCCATTCTAGCAATGAGATTGACCCTATGCTCAACTTGGATAAAATTGTTTCTCTTGCTACCACCATGCTCATCTATTTTGGAAAGTTGAATAACTAAATCAAAAGTTGTACGATGGCTAGAAAAATTGAGGATGTAACAATAGTAGAAGATGGGATCCTAGACCATATTCACATATTCAACTAGGTTGGATGATATTTTCCATTTTAGGATGATTTTTGGGTTGTCTCTATCTTTGAACTCATTTGTAGGCCTTACACCCTTTCTTCCTATTGTGGAGTTTTCTCACTTACCCTTAAAATATCTGTCACGTCATGGGGAAATCTTAAAATCACAACCAACACTATGGATTCTGGTTGATCCACCTCATTAACCTGGGAATAGACTACCTTAGACAACTCTAAACCGACCAGGTTGGTTAAGGAAACCCCAAGCAGTGGGTTCTTTTACTAATGCTCTATCGTGCACATGCCCACTAAGCCAGAAAAAATGTTATTACTTCATTGTTTTGATATTTTTAGTGACTTAACCTATCAATATTAAAGCCTATAAAACCCAAACCAGTGTCTTATCCATTATAGAGTCATAGCAGGTTGATAAATGACCTTAGAAAAGATAACAGAAAGAAGAACTAGTTCATTTTACTCCATTCAAATGATGTAATGTAAATAAAACAATTAAACTAGTGATAGAAGGTGTTATTTATGGATTTTGATTGTAGTAATACATAAATAAGCTAACACAAGACATTCACACAAAAATATGCCAAGGGAAGAGTTGATATTTTCATTAATAAAAGATGTGCATAGAATAGATCAACAAAGTGCTTGATCCTCATATGCCATTTGATTACAGTAAACCCTTGGTTTGAATATTTAGAACAAGGGATATCTCCTCTCCGTCTTGATTGTAGTGATGTAAGATTTATCAACTTCGGTGTGTTCCATAAGAAATAATCATAGTGAACATCGCACCTCAACAGTCCCTGGTGAATGACAAGAGAAAGGGCGATAAGACACACATACAAGAGATACAAGGGAAAATATGACTCAAACAATAGACAAAGCTATACCTGGCTTTTCTCTCTCAAAGGTTCGATAAAAAAAACTTTGCTGTTGCTATTTTCTTATTTTTATAGTGCGTGCTACCTGACTATTGTAACCACCTACCATGCTGTAAGAATCCTATTGTACCCAAACTTGGGATGCATTCCAAAAAAGGTACATAGCCCACATTCCTTTTTATGTAGGTGGAGGTTGTGCATCCTCGCTGGTACTACCTTGTATTGGTGGCTATGGTCCTCCTGGTGTGTGTGCTATAGCATCGGTGGGACCCACTCCTACCCTATGATTTTGAATAGCTTGGTCAATGAATTATCAAGCTTTGTCATGAAAGGTCAAGGAGAAGAGGAGTAGGCTCAAATATTGCATGGCCTCAAATATTCGGTTCTTGGCCCACTGCACATTATTATTGGTGAATTCACAAAGGCGGTCTACCATCTCCACCAAAGCCATGAAACTTTTTGATAGCCTATCACCAGACTCTAGATCAAAATATTGGATCTTTTGAAAAATAAAATCTTGGATAACTGGGCCTCATCCAAAGTTCTCAATGGAGAGGTTGTAATTGGCCAACTCATCGTTGACATCATACTCATATTCTACCACTTCTTGGATCCACTGACACCAATTTTGCTTGTTTTGTAAGAATAGGGAGACCTTGATGTATTATTCTACAAAGAAGCATAGGGAGTCATCTGATAGAGTGGTTTTTATCCTAGAAATAGGCATGTAGTCCTCATTAAACCTCCTATAGGTTAGCATAATTTTATCTATTCTCTAAATACCTTGTTGTAATTTTTTATGAATGAGACCTACTGTACATATCGCGACATATATCTATCGGAATGGACTCCAAATCCCCCATTTTGGCTTGGATCTTCTCCTTTATTTCTAGTTTAAATTCATCGACTGACCCGAGTTGGAAACTAATCTATGCAATGGAAGGAGTGGGCATATTCATTCTATCAACTTATGTCTAAAGTTGCTTGACCTTGAGCTGCAACGGCTCCACTTTTGTAGCCTTGGATTTCCATTTTTCAATTTCTTTTTCCACTACTTTGGCCACCTGTGCTTGAGTAGCCACTTGTGATTTCATCATTTGGACGGGTGCAACAGATGCTCGAATGACTCCTTTGCTTGTATTTATAATTGCCTCTATCATGCTAGCTAGCAAGGGGATATCAAAGGAGGCAACAGGTATGTCGATGGTTTCTTGTCCAACTGTATCCCTATGCCTGACTATCCCCTTGCTTGGAGATCTTTGTTCTTCCATGTCCTAGATCTGGTCTTCTTCATCAGTGGTGAACTGGCAAGTGTCAGTGACCTTAGCCATTGTAAAATTTTCCACTCCTTTATCTAAGGATTCGGTCCTAGCCTTTTTGTGAGTAGGGGACCGTGTGGGGCTTCACACTTCGTAGCCTCTTAAAATATTAGATAGCTCCCTAGCTTGCACTATATTTTTCATCACCCTGGGTCTTATTTGATGTTCTTCTTGATTTACTACTAGGGAGGAGGAATACAATGAGTGTTGAATTTATACCAATTGACCTTGCTCATGTGGACTTATCAAGGTTAGTTTTGATGATGTGACAGTCTACTAAGAGGGGCCAATGGCTAACTCCTTCCCCTTTTAGGTGTTGATGGGGGAACTGGAAGAGGATGGTAGCTTGGCATGTTCATCAACTATACTCATCATGACCTCAAAGAGGTTAGAGTATTGTTGAGCAATTTGAAGAGTGGGGTCTTCAAATTCTTTAGTAGGGCCGCTAGGACCAGTGGGGCCATATTATCCACTAGTAGGCTCCAATGCAGTTTTAGCTTAGTGTTATAATCACCAATAGCCTCCAATACACTAAAAGTTTGCTTATCCTTAGGTATCCTCCATACCAAGTCCAAAGTCTGATTATTTCTAAAATCTTGCTATATTTTGTCTTCAAAATCATCACCACTATGTGTGACTTCTAGAAGGGCCAGCTTGCCAGTAACTTCTCTCCTATGGTGGCCATTCGGGTCGTAGGCCCTCCAAGTGAACTTTGGGAAACAATAGGTGTCCATATTCTAGATAGCCTGTAGCATGGAAAAGTGGCAAAGATAGGTGTAATGTCCCACTGTACAGGGAATGGGCAACCACTTCACTGGTCCTTTCTTCCTCAAATGTCTAATTTTTACCTCTCGACCATATATCGAGTGATCTCCAAGATGGCAATGGATGTCGGGCAGTGGAAAGGTAATTCCTTCAGGGGTAGTTTTGATCCATAAATCTTGATATAGGAGAATTCTTCTACATAGAAGTTGTCTCCTACTTTCTCCCTATGTAGAAAATCTCTAACCCTTGCCCCAATTCTATGTGGGAAATTTCCACACAACCATAAGTGTACTACAGGGAGGACCTTCTCGAAGAAGGTTGTATAGCTAGAACACCCCTTCTGGATGCATAACAGTCGATCCTATATAGTAGGCACATTCACCCCCCCATCTGGGCCACCAAGGCTTTATTCAATTGTGCTACAAACAAGTGAATAAAAAATGAATAGTACAAAAAAGGAGGCATTTCCCTCTTATTTGCCAATATGGCCTCCTACAACAGTCGTAGTTCTTCATCCATCCTATCATTGATGATATCCTCCCATCAGTAAAGAGGAGTCTTATCTGTCCTATTGCATTGGAGTATTAAAAACATCACCTCCTTAGTGATTGGATCCAAGTATTTCACTCCTAGGGCTAGATTGATCATGTTAGCGTAATCTTACGCCCAAGGACGAAGCATGAATTTTTTGATGGGGAAATATGCTGGCCTCATCTTCCCTCTCTTCAATAGGTTCTAATGGAACATCGTGTTCATCATATAATTGTATTTAAGGGACAATGTCTTAAAATATACCACCATGGAAGCAGTTGCTAGGCCAAAAACCTGTTGAATCCTATCGGCTGACATTCGGGCCACTGCTTGGTATTTAAAATCATGGATGGTGCATGCCCTAGAGTCATAGGAGATAGCAAGCCAAGATAGCATATTGGAAGAATGGTATGCCTTCATCAAGGTTAATCGACCCTAGTTTGTATTCCACTTGTTGCACATAGGAGTTGGTATATTACTATCTCGGTAGGCCTACACATAGATATATCTCAAGAGCATTGGGTGGCACTATTTATCCTCCTTCATGGGGTCAAATTCATAAATGGTGACCTCCTCCACCTCCTTTTTCTACTATTTAGTGATTTATATGTTGGTATCAAGCAAATTTTTGAATGCCTTGGGGTTATACGCCCTCCCTAGCCTCTTATCAACAGGCCATGCCCCAGTAATTTCACTAATTCTCCATCGAAAGATTGATGTATTAGGGTCCAAAGAGCTAGTAGATGTCATATTACCAAACTGTCATGGAAGTTTTATCCCCAAACTATAATTTCTCCTCTATGCTCTCCACACTTCACTCTATGTTCTACCTCATCAATAGGTAACTTTGCATGCGTGGATGATGCAAAACAGGACCGCCACCTTCCATTTTAAAATGGGTGCATTAAATATGGTAGATGGTGCATGCACGTTTTTGCTTTTTAGGGGTTCTTAAGATTGGTCGGGTGTACCACATCAATTACTGCCTTCTCATACTGATAGATGAATTACGGTTGTAGACAATGGTTATGACATAGGGCAGCTTAGGATTAGCAATGGTGGGGTGTAGGTAGGTGTGCGCTCGCTTGAGGCACATCAAAATTAATTTTAGCATGTGAGTCCCCTTGGGGAGTGGGGCACATGGCTTTCAAGGTGGGTGCACAAGGTTGTGTGCCCATGCAAACTTTGCAGGCTCTAAGGGAGTGGAGCACACTCAATTTAGTGGGGCATATAGGTTGTGCGCACCTTTAGACCTTATACACTCTTTTGTGGTGGAGCACACAACCCGAAGGTGGGCACACAACCTTGTGTGCCCATATTAGACACTTGCATGCCTCGAAGGGAGGGGCGCACCTACTCAAGATGGGGCACACAACCTTATGCACCCCGACTGAGGTTGTGCACTCTGCTTTGAAAGTGGAGTGCATCGATTGGAGGGGGAGTGCACAAATTGTGCACTCTAAAGGATTGAGTGCACTTCATTGTAATGAAGTGCACATCAGGCTTCGAGGTGTGCATAGAAATGTGTGCCCTTGTGATCCACTACACACTCCATTATGGTGGAGCGCACTTCTTTAGGGTGCATAGGATGTGCACCCATTTCAATATTGTATGAATTTTGCTCCTTGAGGCACATGGGGTGCATGACATTGTGCGTCTCAATGAAGAACACAACCTTATATTGATAGGGGGTGACCAGTATAAGACCACTTTTTACTTTTGTTTTTAAATCAATATTATGTAGTGTATAGATAGCAGTATCAATAGCAGTAATCAAACACCCAGGTGTTGTAGGTGATTTGGATAGGAGAGGAAAATCCTCCAAGGAAGGTCCCAGGTTCGAATCTCCACCCTACCAAAAAGCTGAATTGGGTACCCAAAATCCAATTGATAATGTTGGTGCGGGTAGGGTCGGGTGCGACTCCCGGGTGACTTTGATAGTGTAGAACCCCCTGTTCATGGTCTCTCAGACCAAGTTGACATCACAAGGGGTTTTTCACTTAAAAAAAATAGCAGTAATCAAAGCAATGCACAAAACACCATACACAATTGAGACACCATAATTTACACGGTTCACCCAATGTGGGCTACTCCACGGAGAAAATATTTTACTAAAATTTTCTCAATCAATATCTTTGGGAATCCTTCCCAATTACAATATTTATGGACCTCTATCCAAAGGATATGTTGATCCCCTAATATCAAGTTTATGGATCTCTTCCACAGGAGAACTCTTTCCCCTTATGCTCTAGCTAGTGATATTCTAGAAGACTCTGTCTCTCTACTACACTGACTGGTGGATCTCTCTCCACTTGAAGCCTCCTCACTTAGATATATATTAAATTGTACCATTACTGGATCTCTATCCACTGAGACTATGTCCTCTATATTCTATCACCTCCAAATATTTGTCTCAATAAGTATGGGAAAATCATGCTGATAGATTTGGGAATTTCATTAAATATTACCCGTTGGTGAATTTATATGACATTAGGATACATTTATAAATATGCCATGACACAATAGGTGATAATGGTTCTTTTGGGAGTGTAATCATGAAGGGCCGAGGTAAGGCTTGGGAAAGGAGCAAAATAACATCATGTCCAGACTTGGGTGAATTAAAGCGATATACGAGAATGATTAACATAGGCCACTGGATGACATCATTGGAAATCTAAACATGTCAATGACCAACATGCTCAAGGCACCTAGGAAAATACATTAGGTTAACATACCCACTATAGAGATAGACCTCCTCCCAATGATCATACTTTCCACAAGAGCAAAAAAATTAAACATTTCCTTCCAATGGTTGATGTGGAGGCCAGCAAAAATATTAGAATTCTAACTTCGATGTAGAAATTTAGGATGTATCTCTTGATGACAATGTGACCTAAACTTATAAATTTTAGGAATTGCACTAGACATGGGATTAATAATGAGCAATGGGTTCCATGTCACATGAGTCGAGTGGGATAACGGATTACAAACATTTGTTGTGACCATAATATGAAAAATATGTCTAGCCATCAAACCATTAGGATTGAAAATTTTAGGCAAAGGAGATATTACCATTGGTTGTACACGTGTTTAGTAAGAATTGAGGGAAGGGACCCTTCCAGATATTTAAAGTCTCCTATAAAATATTGTGGTTGGCCATGATATCATCTACTTTATTTCCTTCCTGATACACATGTTGAACAACAAAATTGCTAAAAATTTGAAGAAGGGACTTTGATTCTTCAATGAGAGTGGCAATGTTCCATGGAGGATGCGTAGAATATTTTAGAAAGTTGATAGTATTGAGAGAATCACCTTCCATGATAATATTTTGAATGTGGATATCATTTACTACAACCAAACCTTGAAACACTCCTTTAGCTTTAGTGAAATTGTTAGAGTGATATCCTAGGTCCTCAGCAAAATTTAGGGCAATCATGGCTTTATTATCTCTGATCACTCCTACACAAATAGCCCAACCAAGATTATCTTTTGCTGCCCCATAAAAGTTAAGTTTAAGCCAACCCGGTGGGGGTGGGGTCCAAGACACAAGAGGGACAATAATATGGTTCTAAAAATGAGCATGATTTTTAGATTTTTTTTTTTTAATTTTATTATTATTTTCAAGCCTAATAATCAAAGAAATGATGGTAGGATCAAAATTCCACATAATACATAATGCTTTAGCTTTGAAATAATTAATTCAAAATTTTATCAATTCTTTCAATGTTGATGGAGCTACCCATTATTTTCTTATATTTTTGAAAAATAAACCCCAAATTATTTGAGGAAAGAGACAATGAAGAATTAAATGGTTTCATATTTCTAAATCCTCATTACACAAAGGACATCTAAAAAGGTCCATGATATCCTCTTCTTTATAGACTCTCTCTTGTAAGAATCTTACTTTGAACAACTAACCAAAGAAATGTTGAGGCCTTAAGTAGGGTCTCTAATGACTAATTCCAAGGTAAATAAATAGGATTAGGAAATTCTTATTGCTCTAAATCATCATATACCATTTTGGCCGAATATCCACCATATTTCAATATAATTTAAAGCATATCATACTTCCATTCAAAAATAGGCAAAAAACAATCTTGAACTATATTTTAAACCTCATCTACTATTTTTTTTAGTTTCCTTCCACCAAATTACTAAATGAAACCCATGATATTGATTTGTTGCTCATTTTAATATAATACTTAACCTTTGGACCTTTACAAGCTTGACATGCCTAAGTTGATGGTTACTATTTTGAATTTAAAAAAAAAAAGAGGATAAGGCGATGAGTAACAAGAGCTGGAAATTTCTAACTAGAATTTTTATTCACGTAAGGAGTTTAAATAATACAATTTACAACCATAATATTCTCAAAATATAATATGCTTAACCAAAACCTAAATCTTAGCTAAGATGTTAATAAAAATCTAACTAAGCTAACAAATCCAACTTTACTCACTCATACAAGAAGACAAATCCAACCCAAAGACTATGTCATCCAAATGTTACCGATATTTACAAGTTGGAATTGGATTTTGTAATTTCTAACTTATACTCAGAACTTAGGTTTTAGAAAATAATAAAATAAAATAAACTAAGCCTAATAAACATAAGCCTAGGTCTAATGATGTCCACATCATACTTCCCCATAATAGAATCATTTAAATCCAGTGCTTTTACAATATATACTACATGCTGAAAACAAAGATGACTAAGATGTTGAACAAGGTCGTTGAGGCCATGAGTTGTAGATGCTAGAGTACAATGTTGTGGTACTACTCTATTGCCAATTTTTGTAGGATCTTGATGAGATAATGATGAAGCACCAATAGTCTATTGTGGAGTCTATGAAGTCTATTGTACAATAGGAAATGGTGAAGGTGACAATGAAGAAGACCAATATAAAATAAGAGGAAGAACAAAAAGGGTAGCAAGAGGAGGTGCAGATGATAAAATCACCTCCTTGGGAGGAGGTAGTGCAATGGAAACAAGTGTATCCTGAGGTCGATTGAAGACTAATATTGTCTTCTATGATGGATAAGAGCAAGGTGTAAGTGTGGTTTGTTGTATGTTATGAATAATAAATTGATTATTTTTATGATACAAAGTGTAAGTTTAGTTGTATACATCATATATAGTCCTTTTATCAAATTTATAGGGCTAGCCAAGAATAAGACCACAATAGTCCATGGGAGTCACATCACAGGTGACTCTATCCACATAATGAAGGCCAAAAGTTAAGGAAAAAATACAAGTGTTTTTTATGTATGAGGTAGAACCCATATCCTTCCATACCAATGGATATGGATGGGGATATGGTTTGAAAAATAGTTTGAGCCTATCAACAATAAATTGTGCAATCAAATTTTTTTGTGATCCATTTTGATAATATAATTCATAAATAAGTTTTGAGGGAGGTGGGATTTTTTGAAGAATAAATGGTCATGGCCACATTTATGATTCATTAGGGTGACATTATTTAATTTACCCCATAACTCAACACAATATATTGCTTCTACCATAACCTCAAGGGGACCCTCATGGGGTTCCTCCTTTGGATATTTCACAATAAAGTTATTCTTTTTCCTAAAACACTCAGATTCTAAGTATCCTTGTCTTTCAAAATGATTACAATATTTCCTTACAGTAAAAGAAGTAGGAGAGGAGGAATAAAAATAAGGAGATGCAGACATCTTGGCCTTAGACAATCGAGAAGCCCCTTGTGATATAATAGCTAACTTCTCTTCTAGCATCTAGGTATGGTTGAATGTTGCATATAAATTTGCCAATGGAGTATATTTCAACTCCCTATACAATGAATCAAGAAGTCAAATAGTAAATTTGATGATGATGATTCTACAAGATCTTTCACATGAAGTAAAATCCTTAGCTTCATAAATTAGAAGACATAATCCTACACAAACATATTAGAAGTTTGTCATAACCTATACCAATTTATATTGAGCTCTTTTTCATAGTTAGAAGGATAAAATTTTTCCTTCAAATATTGAACTAACTATTCCCAAGTGGTAAGAGAGTTTTTGTCTTCGTGTCTATCCATAGTTACTAACTTAGCCAACTCTATTAGCCTAATTTTAGAAAGTAGTACTTGGTCATCATTTGAAATCTTGGAATAGAAGAACCGAGTCTTCATGTCCAAGATCTAACTATTTAGAACATCTGGGTTACGTGACCCATCATAAGTGTGGACTTCACATTTTATTTTACCTTGAGATCATTTTTGTATACTTTAACTTTAGGAGAACCTTTAATGGAAATTTCGTTCACTTTGTCAACCAAATTGCTAACTTTTTTTGTTATCTTGACCATTTGTTGTACCAAATTAGAAGCCATTTGAGATACAATACAAAACTTTACAAAATATTAACCTCTCCTAGGCTAATACAAAAGTGGATCCAAAAAGAAGTGCAACTATGATCTTATCAAACAGTTGCATTTAAAGATCAATTTTTTTTTAAGGATTATAATCATACCAATTACAATGAAATTCCTCTTCACAAGTTGTGTAAAATGACCAAGCAAAACAAAATTTTGCCTCTACCAAGTGGATTTATAGAAGTACTAATGTAGTGTTACAAAAATTAATTTTTTTTTTGCTATAATAGGCATAAAATTAATCATTTTAAAAATAATTAATTCAAAATAAAAATAATTAATTCAAAAATTTGTTTTTTTGCTAATTCAATGACAAAATTTAGTATTTCAAAGCCCAAAGTAGGAAATTCAATACGAGTAAATTTCAAAACATATCAACAAGCAATGGAGACAAGTCAATGGTCTCCACATGCAATATGAAGCTGCCTAGCCAACCCCTATGGCTAGCTATTAACTTTGTGGTGACTTGCATCTTTTGAAGGCCCTTAAGTCCCACCATATTTTGAATGTGGCATTAATATCTTGCATTAAAAAAAAAACTAAAAAACATGTTATGAACTACCTAATAAAATTTACCATAGGGTAGCCAATCATGAGTGTGTATCAGAGGCACTAAGGTAACCAATCAGGTAGCAATTTCAACCTCTCAATGAATAAGGAGTGGCTAAGAGTGCATTAACAATGCAAGACAATGAAAGCTGACTGAAAGATTTCCAATGGGAAAGCTTTGATAAAATTTTGTTTGAGCCCTCATGTCCTAAAAATGGGATAATTCCCACAAACTTTTTTTTGCATAGTGTATGATGGAGCAACATCTTCAAGCAACGTCATCGAGGAATTATAGTAGTTGATGGGTATTGTGTGTCGACATCGGTGTTAGGCTTCATTGTCACTACTACAAAGAAAGGTAGTAAATATTATTTTCCTCTATAGCTAAAGCATAAAAAAAAGTGGTATCTCTTAATTGAAGTATCAAATGAGCTTCTCTTCATAGCAAAAGCATCACATAAATCCCAAGGACTACAACAATATAAAATCCTTTAAGGAACTTTACCTACAACATAGACCAAAGATAGGCATCAAGTTTCAGCAGAGTTAGATTCGATAAAATATTTGATGGGAGTAGAACTAGTATGAGGTCATCCAAGGCTAGTAAAAGTTAGCATCGAAGGGTGGCTAATATCAATAGGGTAGCATCGAGTGGTGTTTGGGTTAGTAGGGTAGCACAACACCACTATTAGACTAGCTTCACTTTGGAATGCCCAATTTGTGAATATTTTTTTAGTAAAATCATGCAAAATATACCTTAATAAATAAAATGTTAATATTAATATTAATAAAATATTAACATTAATATTTAATTTAAACCTTGATTTAACCTTTAGGTGGAGAAAACTAAGGCTCTAGGAGTCTTCTATGCTCATAATTTTGCTTAAGGATCTAGTTCAACTCAACTAAGATGACATAGGGCCAATTTGAACCTATAACTAAAAATTTAGATGTAATTTTACAAGTATTTTAATATGATAATCCTATGCAAACTACTGGCTTCCTAGACAAACTAAGAGCTGGAATACCACAAGCCTGATCATAGACTCTGATACTAGTGATGAGGAACAAGAGTTAGAAAATGCTAACTAGAATTTTATTCATGTAAGGGGTTTAAATAATACAATTTACAACCATAATATTCTCAAAATAGAATATGCTTAACCAAAAGCTAAAGTTAAGCTAAGATGCTAACAAGACTCTAACTAAGCTAAAAAATTCAACTTTGCTAACTCATACAAGAAGACAAATCTAACCAAAAGACTATGTTTTCCAAATGTTACCAACATTTACAAGTTAGAATTAGATTTTACAATTTCTAACTTATACTTAGGCTTTAAAAAATAATAAAATAAACTAAGCCTAATAAATATAAGCCTAGGCCTATTGATATCCACATCATCAACCAAGCATCAAACAAAAAATTTATAGAATCTCTCTCATTGAATAACCATATAATATGTTTCATCATCAACTAAAAATATTTGATATGAAATTCCATATTGGCAATCCTCTATATAGGGTTTTCTTCCTAAATATTTTCATTGCATCAAGAGAACCTATATATTTTTGAAGTAATATTTTTCCCCAACTCTTTCCTTAATATTTGAATAACCTCTAGCCAATTTTTATAATTCCATAAGTTCAAACTCATAAGTCTATAAACAATAAGCTTACCCCTCCAATATTAATTCCTTTTCAAACCCTATCACACTTACAAAGAAGAAACCACATGTTTTCCTCATAAATTTTCTAAATAAAATCTCTAAGAATTTTATCAAATTAAAATGGTAAATCTACTAACAATCTTGAAAGTGACATCAAATATATATGGATGGATTGCAATGTATTTTTCATGAGTTGTAGCATTTTAGCCATGGTTAATAGCTTACTATCCAACATATCAAATAAGATTTTACTCTATACAAAATTGAGTCACAAAGCTCCTTCTTATTTTCTTAAGAGATAAATGAATACTCAAATATATCAATGGAAGTTTTTAAATTTTAATCCCTAAAAAATCCATAATAATCTAGTAGAAATCGAGGGAAATGTTAATAAAAAGGGTCATCCATTTTATAATATAAACCAACTATCCAACAAACTTTTTATATAATGGAAATTGATAATAAACTCCATCGGCTCAGTAACAAATAAATGGCATAAAATAAAAGTATCATTAACATATTGCAAATAGATTCAAAGGAATAATTTATTGCAACCTATATACCTTTGATTTTTTATTCTAATTTTTCCTTCAATAAATATCTTCATAATGACTCTTTCAAGAATAATAATTAGAGAGGAATATAGTGGGTAATTCTTGATTAGGAACTCAATTGCCTCATTTAATTATAGTTTTGAACCTCTTTTCTATGTTATCTTCTCCTATGGTAACATCACATTCCACCTAAATAATTCAAAAGCATGGTAAATAAGGAGAATACAATGCTAATTTAGATAGATGTTTGTATGTGTTCTTTTGAGGGTTTATTCAATAATTTTTGCATCTAATTGCTATATTTTTGGCATTGGAAAGTATATTGAGATTTTAATTAGATGTATTCAAACCTTAGATACATTGAGCAATCAAGAGCAAGGAATAATTTTAGTTAGATGTATTTAAACCTTAGATACATTGAACAATAAAGAGCATAGGATGAGCCTCACCTTACTCATAACTAGCTCATGAATCCTAATGACACCTGGTACTAAAATGAACTCATGGTAATCATAGAGCATCAAGTTAGTACTAGAAAACTTGGGGCATCAAGTCAACACTAAAATACAAAGGTTGGTGATTGTGGATAGAATGTGTGCATGTACAACCATTGACTATAAAGGGATCATAGCAATGCAATTTCCAAGGGATGCAGATAGTATTTCCCAACATAACCATTCTTATAACAATAATGTAATAATTGCTTGGCTAGCATCACTAATTTTGGTGAGTACAATTCTTATTATGACTGTAAGGTAAGTTCAATCCCAAATGATAATAATAGGGAGTGATGATCTTATTAATAAAATCTTCCATTATCATATGCACAATCAAACAAGACAATCCTCTATAGCTGAACAAGGTAGAATTTGTATCCTTGTTAAAATAATACAATGTTATCCTTCTCAACTAAAAAATTGAGAAACTAAATAGTTTATCAATAATTAGAAATATATTGTAAATCCCTAGAGGTAAATATGAACATTTGTGATCATATGGATATAAAAAATCAATTGTAATTTTCTTCTAAATTGTTAATGCATTAAGAATTGCTCTATATTTTGTTGTGCAATAACTCTCTATATGGACATCGATTAGATAAATAGATATTTCCAAAAGTTCACTTGCTTATTGAATTAGAAACCTTTGTCTTACATAGAGCAATGTTAGGATCCCATCCTAACACTATTTTGTAATTCTCATATTATTATGTAATGACCCATTTCCAACATGGGAACCCCTTTATAATGATATTTTGTAATATTTTATAATGGTCTGTGGTAAGTGAGGTGCCTAGACAAATGGGGATATTTCATGTAACCATTATCAAGAATGTAACTGATTTTTTGTAGAATATTCTAGCTCAAGGATGTTACAAAACTTTATTTTCATAAACATAATTCATTCACCAATATGCAAAAATATCAAATTATTCATCCATAATTAATTAACCATAATAATAATCCACAAATAATAGAAATATAGATAATACCCTTAATGTAGGAAAACACCAATAATACTCCTTAAGGAAGGAACAACTCCACAAGATATCCCATGATGAGAAAGCCACTTAAGGAGGGAAAATTCCCATAAGCCACTTTGTGGAAAAAGATGACTACATATGACTGATCTCCCTGATCATTACAATAACAAATATCTCTTCTTTATATGTACATATTCTAATTCTACTTTGGGGAGCCTACTACTAATATAATATTATATTATAATATAATATAATATAATATAATATTATAATATAATATAATATTATAATACAATCAACCTTGGGTTATGTGTGGCCCATGCCAACCCTTATAAAATATAATAATATTCCCAAATATCTATTCCTAGGTACCCTAACATGCCACCCTCCTTACAAATATTTTGTCCTTGAAACATATGAAGAAACAAGATAATATGATATGCCAAGCAATGTTAGAAACTAGTACTAATCTCGATCTCCATCCATCCTACTAAAACACGTTGGTGTCGGTATGCAATTTTTCCATTTGATTATCCAAATATACTTTTTTGGCTCTATTTTTCTACTACTATATTTTGATAATTTGAATGATGGACCACTTATTCCTTGATGCTGATGAACCACTCTGAAAACTAGTACCACTATGATTTCTCTTCCAAACACTGCCATACTTGGTACCCTTCTAATTCCATGTAGAACCATAATATTGCTTCCTTGAGCCATACATCCAAGATTGTTGCCACTCATGGTGGTGTTTATGGTGATAAGGTGTAACCTTAACTTGATGTTATACCTTCTTTGATTCCTAAATATTTAGCTCTATTGTTTTAAATTCTTCTACACATTGTTCTTTCCTATTCCATTTGTTTAGTGTGTCCTTGTGCTCTTCTATCAAAGATTTCTTGGACTCTGCTATTGTTATTTACATGGACTGAATTGTTGCTACTTCTTCCATGGACTCTGTTGTTATTGCTACCTTATTGGATATTGTTTTAGGTTCTTCTATTTGTTCTTCAATTTGTTTCTCTACAACCATTTCTTGTTTTTCCTTTGATCTTTGATCTTGAAGTTGAGAAATATCTTACAATGTTATCTTCTTTTTCCTGTACCATAACTTCATAAATTTCTTTTACACATTAATGTTAACAGTACCCAAAGAATCTAACCAAGTATAGCCAATAACAATATCCTCATAATCCATCTCAATAGCATGAAAATTTGAATGTAAAATATATTTATCCATGGTGATCTTCAAATCTTCAAAAATCTTAACATTCTCACCCTTTATCTGTATTTCCTTAATTTTTGTTGCTTGAACCTGCAACCTCTTAGTCAAAGCAAAACTAATAAAATTATATCTTCTAGTAGGGTCAATGTAAATAATAACCTATTCCTTTTGAATGCTTTCATGAACATGCAAAATAGAATTTTTAGATTCAAACAAATCCACTTGTCTACTTTTTAATTTATCTTCTACCAAAGGTATGGTTTCCTCTGTCTACATACTGACATCTTTTTTTATATTCAACCACTTCTTTGAAATTTGCTAGCTCTCTTTTTATTTTCTTTTTCTATTTTTAAGCATGTTCATTCCTTCTTCATATCTATTTATGGTGTCCTTAAAACTAGCTATATTTTTATATGGGTCCCATTTACTCAAGAATGCATGCTTCATTTCATCCCAAGTGTATTCCTTATTATTTTCCTTAAAAAAATTATACCACCAAGACCAAGCTTCCCCTTGCAATATTTTTATCAGGAATAATTACCAAAAGCTACTATTTGAATATAGAGACCTAAATTTTTTCCTCCATTATCTAGCATCAATATCATCTTCTCTAGAAATTTTTTGTAGCTCCATAAGTTCACACCTCAAGATGATGCAAACTAGGTTTTCATGAAAATATATATCATGCCCCAATGCAAAATAGGGTTTTAAAAATATATATCTCCCCACTGATTTGAAGCTTCCACATAAAAAATTAAATCTATAATTTTTATTCCAAACAAAATAAATTGTAATTGATTTGTTTACCCAAACTAACAATTTTATCTTTCAAAAAAATTACAAATTGAAAATTTGTCAATGCCCTTGTTCTATATGGCTGACTTCTGAAGGTATTATCTCCATCAATACTACTTATATTTCTTCATATGACCACTCATTTTAATTACTTAAAATTATGCACAAACTGATCCAAGAATCATCTAAATTGAATAAACTTTCACAAAGATATGGCTCCTGAAATATGAGAATTTTTTCCAAAAAAAAATCTATAAAATTTTTCATTATCCTTGTTCCAGATGGTTGACTTTAAAAGGTAGTATCTCCTTCAATAATAATTATATTCCTTCATATTATCACTCAAATTAAATCTCTTAAAATTTTGCACAAACTAGTCCAAGAATCATCTAAATCAGATAAACTTTCGCAGAGATATGGATCTTGAAAGATAAGATGTTTTTTGAGAAAAAATCTGCCCTAATTCTACAATTCTACAAAAAAAAATCCCCACTTTTTCTAGAATCGTTGCTTTGATGCCACTTGTTAAAGAACTTTATTTTCATAAATATAAATCATTCACCAATATGCAGAAATATCAAATCATTCATCCACAATAACAATCTACACATGAGAGAGATAGATAATACCCTAAAGGTAGGGAAAAACCAATAATACTCCTTAAGTAAGGAACAAATCCACATGATATCCCAATATGAGAGAGCCACTTAAGGAGGGAAAGTCTCATAGGCCACTTCATGGGAAAAGACGATTACATATGATTGATCTCCCTGATCATTACAATAACAAATATCTCTTCTTTACATATCCATATTCTAATTGTACTTTTGGGAGCCTAATACTATTATAATATTATAATACAATCAACCTTGGGTTAACCTTTTTCTTCCATCAAGGAGTGTTAGGACCCCATCCTAACATTATTTTTTAATTCTCATATTATTATGTAATGACCCATTTCCAACATGGGAACCATTTTATAATGATATTTTGTAATAGTATGTGGAAAGTGAGGTCCCTAAAAAAATGGGACCATTTCATGTAACCATTATCAAGAATGTAACTAATGTTTGGTACAAGATTCTAGCTCGAGTTGCACTTTGCATGTAAGACAACTCTTGAGCATTAGTCTAGGGTTGCATGAAGTGTATATTTAAAAGATAAGGGCCCACAAATGAATGTATCTTTTTGCATATTAAATGAAAGTATTGAAGGAATTTGCCCCCTCAAAGAGGCTTATGATTATGTGTTATGATTTATGAGATTGTTATAATTCTACATTTACATTTTGTATTGCAATATTTTGTTCTTTCATGAAATTATTCTTTTATTGCAATATTTATGTGAATGCATTTATTCTTATTAGAAGCTTCTTAACAAGTGGTATTAAAGCACTTTCTAGGGTTGTGTTCCACTATAGTTGTGATAGTTCTTGCCCTACCACTTTGACTACTAGGTGTAAATTTCCTGTGTTTTCATTTTTTTGCATGTTTTCTTACTAAAAAAACAAGCCTTTTTTTCTTTGTATTAGTTTATTAGGTTAGAAACCATGTGTCGAGGGTTTTATAATATCATAGAGGAGTTATAATTATTGTCTAATCTAGATTACTTGTAAACCATTTAGTGAAGAGAGGGGCAATCAGAATCCAATACCAAGGCCTCAGAAAGCACCCATATATAAAATTAAGCTCTCATGTATCTCTGGATATATCAAGAGACCCCTTAGAAATAAGAGAAACCTTTATACCTATGATTATTTTTGGCCTTGTATTCTCCATAGTACACTATACATAGTATACAAAAAGATCACTCTCCTATACTATTAGAGAGGTGGTTAGTGTGATCAAGGGTATGCATGGAATCCTCCTTGAGTAGTGGTTTGAAATATTGGTCCAAGCACTATTGTTCATCACTACAGTTTAATAGAGGGCCTATGGGTAGTACATACTCCTTGGATTATATTACCCTATTTCTATTGAATCTTAAACCTACAACCAAAACTCCTACCACAAAAATTGAGCATACTAAGGAGACTTCACTATCCCAAAAATATTGTATGAAATGGATGAAATAATTTTATGATGAACATAATAGTCAAGACAGGTCTTTTAAAGAATAGTCAGTAAGGAAAAAATTTAGTCAGAGTTAGTAATATTCAGGATATATTATTCTAACATTAGTAATAGTTATATGTGATAGTAAAAAATCATAACAAATAGAGTGTTAGTGATAGAACCATCCCATAAAATTTTTAGAACAATGAGCAACAATATCAGTGATAGAATAGTGTTTTATAGAACAATGTTAGTAATATATAATGAAGTATCATAAGGGGTTGTTTGATAAAAAATCAAAATTTTGAGTGAAGTAAGACTCTAGGAGAAAAAAAACTCCCCTAAAAAATTCTACAATGCCTAAAAATAGTGTTGTGATATATAGCTCATAGTGACCACCTCAACGAGCTGGTCAATTTGTTATATAGCCTCCATGCACTTTTTTGGGGTGCCAAAAAACATCATTGTGGGACCTAGTCCATTAAGATCATCTTTTTGAGCTAGTCATTTTGATATATAGCACCAAAATATTTTTTTTTCTCATTACTAAAAATAGCTAGGAATAATACTTCTATTTTTAGGAATTCAATGGGAGTGGTCCAACTTGTACCTCAATGTCTAGAGGAACTAGAGGACATCAAAAGGAGATAGAACAAAACACCCTTCTAGAGAAAATTCATATCTCAATTTCTACTCTTACCAGTGACTTTAAATAGCTGAGGTATGAAGTATCACTTTTGAGAGATGAACATATGAGATCCAAAGCTTCATTTTGAGAAAGATTCCTAGAGGTTAAGAAAAACTTTAATGATGACCCAAACGTGTTTGAGCATCTTAATAGTGACAAAATAGGTGTTAGTTTAAAAAATAAATAGAAGAGAATCCATAAGGAGAAGGAAGGATATCATTCTCTTTTTGACATAGATACTCCATTTAAGATGCCTAAGTTAGATTTTCCTAAGTTCAATAGAAAGGACGTTGATGGGTGGTTATGTTGAGTAAATTAGTTCTTCAAACTTCATAATATCCCTAAATATTTGTGGGTCACTATGACATCTTTCAACTTTGAATCTGAAGCTTTATAGTGGTATTAATGGTTACAAAACACAACTCTTGACCCTTCTTGGTAATATTTAGTCATAAATATTCACTCATTTTTGACCTAGTGAGTATGAGGACTTTATTGGAGCATTAAAAAAACTAAAACAAACCTCTATGGTTTGTGACTATCAAACCCAATTTGAGAAACTGCTAATAGGACCAAGGAGTTGAATGAAGGATTTTTTTAGAGTTGTTTTATTAGTGGATTGAAAGATGATATCAAGACTGAGGTCAAAAATTTCAAACCATAGTCTATGATGCAAGCCATAGGATTGATGAGATTGCCCGAAGAAAATTTTTTGGCTTAAAGGAGTCCACCTAAATTTCCATAGGTCAAACCCACATTTCCTTTCAAGTTCACACCCAATACTGGTAATAAATCTACCCCCTACAAGAACTTTACTATGGAAGAGATGGATTCCCAATGTGCACAAGGATTATGTTATAATTGTGATAAAAAGTATTCACCAAGGCATAAATGCATCCAAAATAAATAATTTTTTCTAGATGTAGAGGATTCAGTAAGCAATGAACAAATTTATAATGAAGTCAAACCATAAGAGGAACCACTTTAGGGTGAGTTTGAGGAACCTACTATTAAAATTAACTCTCTCACAAAATACTATAAATAAATAGAAATTCATTAAATAAAAAAATAACACTATGCAAAAAGTGATTGTAAAATTGAAACAATATCCCAAAATAACTCAATATCGCAAGCCCCTTCGAGGGGGTAACCTCCTTTAATATTTCATTCACTTACAAAAATATACATTTGTACATGGATCCATGTCTTTGAAGAAAAGCTTCATGCAACAATAACCCTAAGCTCAAGAGTTTGATTACATGCAAAATGCCACTCGATCTAGAATATTCTACCAAACATCGGTTACATTCTTGATAATGGTTACATGAAATGGCACCACTTGTCTAGGTGCGTTACTTGTCACATACCATTAGGAAAAAAATTATTACAAAATAACATTATAATGGGATCCCCACATTAGATGTGGGTCATTATGTTATCAATTGAGAATTAAAAAAATAATGTTAGTATGGGGTCCTAACATGTCCTTCTCCTTCAAAAATATTTGTTCTCAAATATGTAGATGAAGAAACTAGTGTTGGAGATAGTGGAGAGACTCCCATGTAACATCTTCTGGTTATATGCCATGCCATTGATCAAGGACCTCAATAATGAATTGGTTGTGAAGAGTGTGTGTCCTATGATCCAATAATTATTTTGGCTTGAGCAAAATATAACCTTCTTCATCTAATTCTAGGAGGATAGACTAAACCTATACCTTATTTCCCACAACCTTCTTGAGATAGGATACATAAAAAAAGGGGTGGAGCTTGGATGTTGATGGTAGGTCCAATTTGTAGGTCATGGAACCAATCCATTGGAAAACTTGGTAGGACCCATAGTACTTGGTCACAAGTTTCTAGCACCTGCAAAGTTGGAGAGATGACTATTTGTATGGCTACAAGTAAAAGAAGACAATATCATCAACATCAAATATACATTTAGAATAGTGTTGATCAACTTGTTGATGCATCTGGTTCTGGGCTGCTTTTAAATTCATTTTCAGTTGATGGAGAACTTTTGCATGTTGGTTGAGTGCAGTATTGACTGCATGGACCTTAGATCTATCTAGAATGTAGAAGGGTTTGAATGGAGGCTAGCCATAAACTACTTCAAAAGGGGTGATCTTGGTCATCGTGTGATAGGAAATATTATACCACCACTTGGCCAAGGGATACCACTTCATCTATTGTGTAGGATGATCAGAGGTAAAGAAAAAAGGTAGTTCTACAAACATTTATTGATAATATTAATCTAACCATCTATTTGCATATGGTAAGCTAACCTTATTTTGAGATGAGTTCCCTACAGCTTAAAAAATTCTTGCTATAAATTACTAGTGAATGTAGGGTAATGATCAAACATAATGGAGGTAGGAATGCTATGAAGGTGAAAGATAAAATCAAAGAAGAATTGGGCAACTATGAAGGTTGTGTAAGGACAGGAGAGGGAACAAAAATGAGCATCCTTTGAAAGACAATCCACTACCATGAAAATAATTGATTTACCTTCAAACTTAGGTAACCCTTTCATAAAGTCCATGGAAATATTTTTCCAAACATGTTTTATAATATACAAGGGTTTTAGAGTTCCTAGAGAATGCATCGTTTCTCCTTTCATCCATTGATAGGTTTCACATGCTACCATAAAATTGTGTATGTCCTTCATATCCTTCTAAGAAAAGGTATGCTTTATCCTTTTATGTACTTTGATGAACCTTGAATGGTATGCAGTGGAAGAAGCATACATTTACTTTATGAGAAGTTCTTGGAGTGGCAATGTGTGAGGAATAACAAGGAATTGGTGGTAGCATAAATATTATCCATACAAAGTGTATTTGGGATATGAGGTAGGCTTTTTTTGAAGGGAGGAAACCAAAGTTTGTAAGCCTGAATCCTTAAGAACCTCTCCATGAAGATAATTTATCCATTGGATAATGGGTGAAGAAAAAATATAGCATATTTTGAGCCTAAAATTGGTGAGAGAGGGCATTTTCCACAATGTTCTCCTTACCATTTTTATAAGTAATATCATAATCATATCCCATGAGCTTAGAGATCCACTTCTATTGTTTAAGGGTGGCAACCCATTGCTCTAAGAAATATTTGAGACTTTGATGATCTATTTTAATGGAGAAATGACACCCAATGAGATAAGGTCACCAATGAGTGATCGCATGTAAAATGGCAAGCATTTCCTTAGCTTAAGTTGATTTTCCTAATTTGTGACTAGAAAGCACTTTAATAGTGAAAGCCAAGGGGTGCCCTTATTGCATAAACACTATGCCAATACCGTTGCTTGAATTATTGCTTTCAATTAGAAAAGGATTGGAATAATTAGTCATTGCTAATACTGGAGTGGTTGTCATAGCATGCTTAAACTCTAGGAAAGCCTGCTCAACTAGACCAATCCAAGTAATAGAATTATTTTCTAACATGGATGTTAAGGAAGCAAATTTTTCCATTATTGCAGATAAATTTGCAGTAATAGCCTATAAGCCCCAAGAATCCAGAAAGACATTTTAGAGTGTGAGGTTCTAACCACTCTTGAACCACTTGAATATTTCTAGGGTCAAAATTAATACCATATTTGGTGATAATATGTCCCAAACATTCCACTTGCATAAACCCAAAATAAAACTTGGACCACTCAGCATAAAGTTGATATTGTGCCAAATGTTGTAGAGTCTGATCCACATGGGAGAGGTGCTCTTCCCAAGAGTGACTATAAACCAAAATGGCATCTGTATCGATCCAAATTTTTCATGCCCTTACCTTCAGGCTAAAGGATCCATGCCCGAAAGGGGGATGCGAGAAGGATGGGATAATACCTCGGATGGAGAGGCCCTTTGAAGGTCGCGCCTCTCGGGGGAGGGGTATAAGGGTGAATTTTTGATGGATGGTGGGGTTCACCAGGAAACTTTGAGTGGCAGTTTCCACGCCTAGGTTGAGAATGGGTTTGATGTGTTCATTTTTATATTCAATCATTCAATTCCTAGGTTTGGCCAAGATGAATCTAAGCTATTCTATATGCCAATGCTGATTTATATGGATACAAAAAGCATGAATAAGTGCTAAACACAAAAAGTGTGCTAAATAAGACAGAATGTACCTGATTTCGGATGTCTGATGAAGATTTTGAGGTTTGTAGAAGTCCAGATCATCTCAAATCTTACATGATCATCTGCAATTGCATAGAATCATCTTAGATCACAGTCGGTCATCTGAGATCAGACGAGATCGTCATCGACCTGATGAATTTGTCAGAAACCTGCAATCACAGAAACAGATACCAAAGACCAAAAATGCAACTGCAAAAGCAAGGGGAAATGATAGAAATAACAGTAAACCTGCCTAAATGATAGATCCAGATAACAATTAAAGGAAATGCATTAATTTAATAATTTATTTTAACTTTATCATGCATCTATGCTAAATGAGGTGAACTCTAGAATGCAAAAATAGAATAAACTAAGTTAATGCATAAGGAAATGAAGAGAGAAGATAAAAAATGCAAACTTCGGGCTCTGATTGCCCCCAATATGGATTGCAGTCGAGATCGCCTCCAATCGTACGAGATCATCGCCGATCTATGACAGGA
The DNA here is from genome assembly GCA_028583015.1 of Wollemia nobilis. Taxonomy (NCBI): domain Eukaryota; kingdom Viridiplantae; phylum Streptophyta; class Pinopsida; order Araucariales; family Araucariaceae; genus Wollemia; species Wollemia nobilis. The sequence continues at coordinate 2,428,009 of JAQPPZ010016334.1, read as the reverse complement.
TCGTCCGAAATCGTCTGGAATCGCCAACGACGATCCGAGCTTGCTCCAGCTGAAAAACAGTAAAATTCTTGCAAGAAAAACTTGAAATACACAATGCAAACAATGGTGCGAAGGTGTTCTAATGCACGAGAAACTAAAGTTGCAGGGAAAATCAGCCAGGGGATTAGTCAAGAGAAAATCCTAAGTTTATATAGGATTTAGGGAGAGGTTAGGAGGTTGGAGATCACCCCAATTTGGGAGATCTCCAACGGGGGAGACTCTAACTACGCAGACACGCTTTCTGCCCAAGTTAGAGAAGTTGTTGAAACAGAAGCTAATTATGAAAATTTAGTTTTGGGATGAAATCATCTGGACGTTTTGTTCCAGACGAATTCGTCAGATCTGGGATGATTTCGTCTGATCATCGACGATATCGTCCAACGGTCAAAACAAATCCTAAAAATGGCGCAAAAAATGAGGGGAGCGGGTAACGGGCGGTTTTGGGGTTAAAATTCAAATTTTTATCTTTTTACTAAGGGTTTAACTGCGCCAATTTTAGGGTGCTACATTTTGCCCCCTCTTTAGAGAATTTTCTGAAGAAAATGCGTTAAAGATGAGTTCTTCCCGTTTTACGAGAAAGCAAAAATTTACTCAATTTTTTAGAGAACGATTCTAGGTCGAATCGTACAACTGCTTGCTATGGTGCCCCCTCCGTGTTTTTACCCAAATCGAACGTTTGAGGTAAAAGCGCGAAAAAGAAAATTTTTAAAAAATGTTGTTTTTTTAAATAAAATTAAGAAAAATAGGGTAAAACCCTAATTCATTTTTACTGTTCATTTTCACTGTTTTTAGAGCTCTGCAGACAAAATGGTCGAAACAACGCACAGATCGACAGAGGTCCGACGCGGGCTACGGGTAAGGATCTAAACCTAGTGAATTATGTTTTTAATTTGATTTGTGTAATTTTTTATTTAAATTTTGACTATTTTGGGGCATCACGGCCGTTTTTAGGCCGTCGACGATGTCGGGACGAAATCGTCCCGATTTCGTCGAAATCGTCCCTAGATCGTCGATTTCGTCTGAGGGCGAAATCGACGAAATAGGGGCGATCCCGTCCAACAAGGGGCGATCCCCAAGTTGTGAAATCGGAGATGATTTCAGCCTACAAAGGATGATTTGACCCAATTTAGGATGATATCATCCAATGGTGGATGATATCATCATTGTTTTTAGAAGATTAAATTAATTTAACTGATTTTAATGATTATCTATTGATGATTTTTATTGTTTGATTATTTATTTTGCAGAGGGGATTACTAAAAAGTCAAGAATGGAAATACGAGAGGCTGAGGGATGACATGGCCATGCTCAATCAGGCGGAGCGAGACCAACTGGCACAGGTCAGACTACAACATGTGGCAGAGATGCCACAAATACCGACAAACATGGGGCTACTGACAACCCTAGCAGAGAGATGGTATCCGGGGTCGTCTTGCTTCTAGTTACCGACAAGGGAGATGGCTCCCACTTTAGAGGATGTATGGAGGATCTTGAGGATCCCCATACAAGGGTGGCTGATGACTCCTACGGCCAATCAGGGCCAGGCTATGATGAGGTTGTGTGGAGACCCGAGCTTTGCCCTGGAGAAGGGCGGAGTGAACATCGAGTCTCTGAGGCAGATGCCTGGGGCATCTAGGTTGACTCAGGTTTTGGCAGGGGTAGTGGGTGGCCTACTGTTGTGCCACCAAAGCGGGTGCAGATTACCATGGCTCCTTTCATATGTGGTCTGTGACATGAGAGACCACGGGTACAGATTTGCATGGGGCAGCTTTGCATTGTACCACTTGTATAGGATCCTACACGGGGTCATATACAAGGGAGATCAATGTTTGGTTTTGACATCTTTGCTACAGGTTTGGTGCTGGAAGCACATTATGATGTGAAGGCCGGTAGGGCTTCCACTGATAGGGGTTGATGGGGAGAGAGTAGCGATGGTCTCTACAGGAGAGACGCCAGAGGATGCCACAGGCTCCGCAAAGACCATAGTAGATAGGGAGGAGGGAGTAGGGATTCCCTTCTCATCAGAGGGAGAGGCCACCATCGCTCGATAAGGGCAAGGGTGTCGATGTGGGGGAGAGCAGTGAGATGGCAGCTCTCCAGGCTGAGAATTCCTACCTATAAGCTCAGGTGCAGACTCTGTAGGATGAGGCCACATGGCTTAGGGCTGGAAGTGGAGGGGTGAGCATGTATGAGTTGACGTGATCTATTGCTCAGACCACGTTCTATCAGGGAGTATACTTCCAGCTGGTTCTAGAGGGCTAGAGGATACAGCTGCCAACCGATATTGTGGAGCTGATTAGGATGGGATCATCAAGGACATCCTCATGATCGACGGTGAGGACCCAAGACACAGTACAGACCTCTATGGGACCACCTCCGCCACCTCAGGGCAGGAGAGGATATGAAGTGGAGAGCTCGAGGGCTTCTCAAGACTAACTGCTATAGACTGGATTAGATATATTTTTGAGAGGATTGAGGATGCCAGGGTATAGATTGTGGCATACCAATCCAGTTGTGATATGATGTACAGATATTTTGATATATATATATATTTTTTTTGTAATATGACTTGTCCATATGTTTGATGATGCTTCAATTTTAGAATTGTTGATTGATTATTCATGTAATTATGTCATTTGGAAATAGTATAATTTTATGTCATGCTATAAAATTTAAATGAAATAATCTGATGTAAACAAATTGGTTGTTTTGTGGTGTGATTTGATGAAAAATAAAAGGGACTTCTAACAATAATTTCAAAGGACATTGTCGTTGTTATAGACCATTTCATGGAGTCGCCGCTCGCTAGGTCGTCAAGCTAATCCCAGTATAGAAATATTGCTAAAAGTAAAAGAGTGCTTAAGAGACTGTCTTAAGGCTTTGTGTTGTGATGATGAAAAATGATGATGGTGATGATTTGTTTTCAGATTTTGATAAAAAAAAAAAAATTATGCATGAAATATATTTAAAAAATGATTTTTGCTACGCATAAATTCCTAAGTGTGATAAATTTTTGAACAATTCCTTAGGAATCATACCATGGTTGCAAAATGGGATATTGACATAATGAAATGAAATAGAATAATGTGTTCATTCTTTTTAAAGCACAATTGTGTGACATAATGATATAAGCCATATGTTTTTGATAAATAATAATGAATGGGAAATAAAATTAGAACAATGGTTTGTGCTAGGCATAGAATTATAGGTATAGACTTATACCATCATCGTGAAATCCAAGAAAAAATGATTTTATTGCATAATTGATTTTTGATTTTTGAGATAAACAGAAAATATATAAGATGAGGACTTTATTGCTAGATGGTGAATATGTTGTTGAAAGAAATTTTGGATTTTTGAAAAAAATGTATGTAATTTTTTGTATACTAAACAAATGTTCTTTTAAATAAGAAGATGAAATTATTCCAAAATATTTGCATAAATATTTTAGATTATCTCAAAGACAAAATGTAGATTTATAAGGAACCCCATGTGCAGATGTGAGTTCATTTCCGATCTTGATCTATCATAATGATACAAAAATATCTCAAATACAAATGTGTGTGCAATTGTATTGTTCATTTACCAATTTTGAGCAAGATAATTTGATACAAGTAATTTGAATTAACCAAATAAGTGTTCGTTGACCATGATTTATATGCATGTAACCGTACTAGACTACTATGTAAGTCGGGTCATCAAGAGCTAGTTGATCCATAAGCAGACATAGGTATGTACAAAAGAAGGTCGCTAATGTGACAGACATATCACCACACTAGGGATTACCCAAGGCCAAGCGGGTTGGGCACAAACCACCTGTTATGGGGCTTACCTCACAGTTTTCGAATAATTGAAAATTCTAGGGATTCAAGCTCATTCACCCTTCTTTTCTTTTCAAAGGGTAGGGAAAAGGGATTTTATTGCTGTTTGCTTTTCCTTTTCTCTTTCTCTTCTTTTCTTTTCATATTTTTGCTTGGAACTGAGATAATGCTGAAATATTGCTGCGATGGTACAAAATAATATTTTTCTTTTTCTCATTTTCTTTGACTTTTCTTTTTTTTTCTTCCTATACTAGGGATACTTGCTCGGATTGGTTGTAGAGCAAGGGATTTTTATTCTGGGCGGGGGTGAGCTTGTCCTTTTGTCAATTCTCAAAGATTCTAGACCATGTGCATGATAGGATAGCAGGGGAAACTTTTCGCTCAAGAAACCACTTCTACTATGTAGCATCATATCGAATTTGCAATGAAATCATTTTAATGTGAAAAGATATACTTGGTTCAAGTAAATAATAAGATCAATTCTCTATGCTCAAAACTTTATTTAATTCAACTGTGGACTTTGATATAAGAGAGATTAATAATCATACCAAATAAAATCAAGATATTTATGCATGTGAGTGTGAAAGTGTGGGATTCCAAATAAATGCTAATTTATCCAAAATAATTGAAAATATAACTGCAATACTTCAAGAATTAATGGGTGCAAAAATAGAAAATGTTTTTTTTTTGAATATTTTGATGATTTCGATTTTGTTATGTTTTTTATTTTAATTTATGAATTGAAAAGAATAAATAATATTACTGTTTTTGAATTTTTTTTTTTTTTGATGATGGAATTGGTGGTATATACAAGATGATCTATATACACTATACAAGGTTATTTGAGTATAGCATGTCTAAGGTTGCTTCAAAATCAAAGGAGGTTTTGAAGGATAATTTGGTTGTGGTGAAGGTAAGAACAAAAGGTGATGAATAAAAGGTAGCGATAACAAAAGCTTTGTTATAATGTAGAATAATGTAGCAAAAGATTTGACTTTTATATGTGTAAAATTGATCATGTTACAAAATAAAATGTCAGAAGGATAAGAAGGTTCTTCATTCTTATCACTATCTTCCAAGTCTTGATAATATGGAGGGAGCATATGTGAAAGATATGCATGGGTGTTATTTGGTAAACAAGGATGATCATATATGAATGAAGAAAAGTGATGGATAGAAGGTAATTGTGACAATGGAGAATGTATAGAACTTGATGTTTCAACTGTTAAATATTCTTCAAATGGTGTTGGGTCATCATGTATGGTAACAATTTTACTTGCAAGTTCAAACTTTAAACATTGGTGAAGAGTAGAAGGGACAACCCTCATCGTATGAATCCAAGGACTTCTGAGAAGTAGGTTGTAAGGTGAAGGGCAATATGCTACATAAAACAAAGTATCCAGGATCTTGGATCCAATATTAAGGGGAAAAATTATAGTACCTTGAGCTTCTTGAATTTCATTGTTAAAATATTTTACAATAACATTTGATTCATTAAGATCTTCTTCCTTTAATTTGAGTTTTTGGAATAATTGATAAGTGCATAAATTAAGAAAGGAGCCATTATCTACCATGATAGTTTTAACAGGTGTTTCTTTACTAGATCCTGTAATGTAAAGAGAGGAGTCTTCTTGTGGAGTAGAGGAAGGAATCTCCTCATCATAGAATGAAATATGGTTAACCTCAAGAGGGCTTACACCATTAATTATGTTCTTAGGGAAAATATCATGAGGAACAAATTGTTGGCTAGGTATCTTGAACAAAGTTTCCTTATGAGAACTTTGTAATACTTCTAAAAGGGATATCTTTTCTTGAGGATTAATCACTTGTTGTTGGCTATCAAAGTGGATTTCAGATTGAGATTTTGATTCTAAAGATGAGCTTTCTATGCTTACATTCCATTTTGGATCATTCTCTAGAGCCAAAGATAGTTTTGAAGGTTGGTCAAATGAGGAATCCATCTCTTGAATATCAGATTGAGTTAATTGAACTTGAGGTTGCTCATTTGTAGTTTCTGTTACAATATTAGTAATATCATCATGATGGGACACATTAACATGCAATATTTGATTGGTTTCCTGTTGTTGATAATTGAATAGGGGTTCTTGGGAGATCTCCATGTCTTGATTGATTATTGGTATTTGTTGTGTAGGAGTTTGATAGTTTAATGGAGATTTATAATCAGTTGTAGATTGTAATTCCTTTATATTAAAAAGACCCTCATCAATCAAATCTTGAATTGCACATCTTAAATCTTTACAATTTTGTGTCATATGTCCATCTACTCTATGATATTCACAATGTAGCTCAGGTTTAAACCAATCTATTGTGGTATCAAGTTGTCTTATGGAAGGGAGTTCAATCTTATTTTTATCAAGTAAATGCTTGAGAATTATATCCATTGGTTGATTGAGCCTTGTAAATGTACGTGATGAAGGTTTTCGAGAGGTTTTTGATAAGTGCCTTAGGAGTTCAGTCATAAAAGGACCTAATGGTTTTTTACCTCTCTTTTCTTTGTTATGGGTAGAATGATGATAGGAATATTGTGAAGTATGATGTGAGTGCATGGTAGGATTGGAAGAATAAGTATTTTCTTGTTGAAATGGATGTGTTGTATTGAAAGAAGAATATTGAAAGGATGGAAGAGGACTATATGTGGATTGATAGACATAATATGGATATATGGGAGAATAGATAATATCATTATGGAGAGGATTGGAAAAGGGATGGTCCTATTGGGTTATGGATGAAAAATGAGAAAAGCGTGATGGAGGTGATGTTGAATAGGGATGAGGTTGGTCATAATCAACAAATGTATTTGGCTGAATTCTTCCAACATTACTAATGGGCTCATATTGATTTGAGTAAAAACTCATGGTTTCTTTAGTACTTCTAAAAGTAATATTTAGTATCTATTATTTAGAATTGAATCTAAAACATACAAACTTGAAATGATGATTTTTTTGTTTTTATTTTTCTTGTATACATACATATATATATTTTTTTTTTTTTATATTTTTGAATCAGAAATATGCCTATGTTATTCACGTCGGGTTCACCAAAATGTATCGCTCCAAATTTTTTGCATCCTTACCTTCAAGCTATAGGATCCACGCCCGAAATGGGGATGCGAGAAGGATGGGACAATACCTCGGATTGAGAGGCCCTTTGAAGGTCACGCCTCTCGGGGGAGGGGTATAAGGGTGAATTTTTGATGGATGGTGGGTTCACCAGGAAACTTTGAGTGGCAGTTTCCACGCCTAGGTTGAGAATGGGTTTGATGTGTTCATTTTTATATTCAATCATTCAATTCCTAGGTTTGGCCAAGATGAATCTAAGCTATTCTATATGCCAATGCTGATTTATATGGATACAAAAAGCATGAATAAGTGCTAAACACAAAAAGTGTGCTAAATAAGATAGAATGTACCTGATTTCGGATGTCTGATGAAGATTTTGAGGTTTGTAGAAATCTAGATCATCTCAAATCTTACATGATCATCTGCAATTGCACAGAATCATCTCAGATCACAGTCGGTCATCTGAGATCAGACGAGATCATCGTCGACCTGACGAATTTGTCAGACGAATTCGTTAGAAACCTGCAATCACAGAAACAGATACCAAAGACCAAAAATGCAACTACAAAAGCAAGGGGAAATGATAGAAATAATAGTAAACCTGCCTAAATGATAGATCCAGATAACAATTAAAGGAAATGCATTAATTTAATAATTTATTTTAACTTTATCATGCATCTATGCTAAATGAGGTGAACTCCAGAATGCAAAAATAGAATAAACTAAGTTAATGCATAAGGAAATGAAGAGAGAAGATAAAAAAATGCAAACTTCGGGCTCTGATTGCCCCCAATATGGACTGCAGTCGAGATCACCTCCAATCGTACGAGATCATCACCGATCTATGACAGGATCGTCCGAAATCGTCTGGAATCACCAACGATGATCCGAGCTTGCTCCAGCTGAAAAATAGTAAAATTCTTGCAAGAAAAACTTGAAATACACAATGCAAACAATGGTACGAAGGTGTTCTAATGCACGAGAAACTAAAGTTGCAGGGAAAATCAGCCAGGGGATTAGTCAAGGAGAAAATCCTAAGTTTATATAGGATTTAGGGAGAGGTTAGGAGGTTGGAGATCACCCCAATTTGGGAGATCTCCAATGGGGGAGACTCTAACCGCGCAGACACGCTTTCTGCCCAAGTTAGAGAAGCTATTGAAACAGAAGCTAATTATGAAAATTTAGTTTTGGGATGAAATCGTCTGGACGTTCTGTTCCAGATGAATTCGTCAGATCTGGGATGATTTCGTCTGATCGTCGATGATATCGTCCAACGGTCAAAACAAATCCTAAAAATGGCATGGAAAATGAGGGGAGCGGGTAACGGGCAGTTAACGAGCGGTTTTGGGGTTAAAATTCAAATTTTTATCTTTTTACTAAGGGTTTAACTACGCCAATTTTAGGGTGCTACAACATCAAATAAAACTAGAATGAATTTATGAAGAAAGGGATGAAAAATGTTGTTCATGAGGCTTTAAAATGTGTAAGGTGCATTGGTAAAGCTAAATGGCATTACCAAGAATTCATAATGACCCTCATGAGTATGGAATGTGGTTTTGGAAATATATTCATCCTTGAGATGAAATTAGGAGATAAACATAGTCCTACGCAACTCATATATTAATTCATCCACCACAAAAAAAGGAAACTTAGCATTAATGGTGAGCTTATTGAGCTCACAAAAATCAATACATAAGTGACATGATCCATATTTCTTTTACACCAATAAGACAAGAGAAGAGTAAGGGTTGTTACTTAGGCGAATGACTCTAGATTTTAACAATTCCATAACTAACTTCTCCATATCTAACTTAAGAGCATGAGGGTTTTTTTTTGGTTTGATGTTACGTAGTACACTACCAGGTACCAATGTATTTGCATGGTCATGGGAGCAATGTGGTGGTAATTTTGTTGGTTTGGAAAAAATTGCATTGTGCTTTGTCAAAACAAGTTGTAAATCTTCAAGAATTTGGTCCACTTTTGTAGTAGGTGGTTGGATTGTAAATATTTGCATGATGATCCCAAAAGAATATTTTTTAACAAATTCTCCATATGGTTTGAGATAATAATCTGATATACTACTTCTAAACCCTAAATATTGTAAGACTATCCATTTTATGAAAACTACATCCATAATTCTACAAAATTCTATGCAATGGTGCCCAAGGTACCTAACCACTAAGATCCTAACACAATATCACATCCCCTAATTGAAGAGTAAACATATCTTGCTTGAGCTCATAATCCCTTATTTTTAGTTTAACATTACAACATTTATCTTTGCAATGTAAGGTCCCTCTATTTTCCACCATAACCTCAAAGGAATTGCATGTGTGTATGTAACGATTGGCCTGTTTGGCAATTTAATGATCAATGAAGTTGTGTGTGCCACCTAAATCAATAAGGATTGTAAGGTGTTGGCACTTGAGAAACCCATAAATTTCATCATCTATGGAGTAGTAATTCCTATAAGAACATGGAAAAAATATTTTGCCTAAGGTTCTTCATGTACTTCCTCTTCATTTTTAGGTTGTTCTTCTATTGTTTCTACTTCATCATAATTATGGTCACTACTTACGGGTTCCTCTACATCTATGAGGAACAACCTCTTTTGGGTACACCTATACTCTCTAACATATTTTTCATCAAACTTGTAGCATAAACCTTGGGCTCATTGAGCATTCATTTCCTTGGTGGTCAAGCATTTTGAGGGGATAAATTTATTTTCATTATTGCTTGTGAACTTGAGAGTAAAAGAGTGTTTGGTTAGTTGAAATTTAGGTGTCCTTTGAGCTAAATATTTTGGTTCAACCAACCATGCTAGGCTTATGGCCTACACAATTTTTTATGGTTTGAACATATTAAACTTAGCTTAAAGATCATATTTTAAGTCACTAATGAAACAAATCATAAAAAACTCTTCATTCAATCCCTTGGTTTTGTTAGCCAATTTTTTAAATTGGGCTTGGAAGTCTCAAACTTAGAAGTTTGTCATAGCTTGGTTGGTGCTCCTTGAAAATCATCATATTAACTAGGGTTAAAGTGAGTGAGTAGTTGTGATTCAAAATATTACCAAAAAGGATCGATAACGGTATATTGGAACCACCGGTACCATTGTAAAGCTTCTGATTGAATATTTAAAGAAGCCATCTTGACCCAATAATATTTAGAGACATTGTGGAGCTAGAAGAATTGATCAATGTGACATAACCAACCATAGTTGTCCTTCCCATTGAAATTATAAAAGTGTAATTTAGGCATCTTTAAGGTAGTATCATGATCAAAATTAGCATGAAACCCTTCCTTTTCTTTATGGAGTCCTTTTTCTCATCCTGACTATTTTGTATCCTGATACTCAAATACTTGTGGGCTACCTTGAAGCTTAGACTCAACCTCTAGAATTTGTTCTTGAATTTTGGTTTTGGAGATAAGGTATTCACTTCTAAAGCATTGGATGTCATCCCTTATTGATTAATTATCTTGGATAATCATACTAAGTTATTTGGTGATGATCTCCAACATTAAGGTAGTTTGTTCCATCTCTTTTTGGTGTCCATAAGAACCAACAACTATTTTGGTGATTTGAATGACTACTAGTGACTTACTAAAAATATAAGTGTGATTTCATGGGTTACTATTTTTAGTAATAAGTCCAAAAAATTGCTTGTGTGCTATTTATCAAAATGATCAGCTTTATAAGATAGCCACAATGAGCTATATCCCATAACATTGGTTTTGGGCACCCCAAACTTTTTTTTATTGATGTTATGACAAGTCTACTGGTGAGGTAAATTTTTGCTTCAAAGGTTGGGTTTGAAAGTTGGGTATTGTGTCAACTAACTTTGTTCTAACTACTAACCACTCCTAAAATTGTCAAATCACCTATATTGTGGCCACTAACACTATTCAATCACTAACTCTAGGATTCTTTATACTATGCAAATTTTGACATTGTTTGTTCTATTTGTGTCACTAACTACCCTATATTTATTGACTATTATATATGACTATTACTACCACTTTCAACTTAATTGTTATTACCACTAATTTGACCGTTACTACCACTGATCCAATGTTACTAAAATATTTACTAACTATCACAAACACTTGCAGACTTTGCCCTAACTATTTGGTGCATGTAGTTTTTTTGTGATAGGGAAGTCTCCTCTGTATGCTCAATATTGTGGGAAAAAAATTTAGGTTTAGCATAATAGAAAGGCTTTATTTTTGTAGGTTGAATTTTTTTTAGAACCAGGATACACTAAGAAAAGGAATAGGTAATACCCATAGACCTTCTGTTATATCACAATGATGAACAATAGTGCTCAGACCAATATTTTAGGCCATTACATAAGGAGGATTCCACACATACCCTTGAGCACACTATATACCTCTCTAACAATATAAAAGGGTAATATTTTGAGATGTTGTCTTGTATACTATGGATAATACAAGGGCAAAAAGCTTCCTAATGGATAAAAGTTTGTTTATTCCTAGATGGACTTCCTAAATACCCAAAGATGCATAGGAGCTCAATTCCATGCCTAGGTGTTGTATAAGACCTCATTATTGGACCCTGATCACCCCTCACTTCACTAGATTCTCTATGGGCTATCTAGCTAAGCTAATAATGATAGATCCTTCACAATATTTTAAAACCCTTGGCACAAGGCTTCTAACCTACTCAACTACTATATAAAATAAAGGACTTTATTTTTTTGCTAGTTTTTTTTGTTTTTTGTTTTTTAAATAAAGCATAACAAAAAATGAGACACATGAAAATTATATCTAACAATTGGAATGGATGGGAAAGAATTATTGCAGTCATAGCAAAACTTGACCCTGAAAAGTGCTTTGATACTACTTTTTAGGAACTTACTATTAAAAATAAATCACTCTCACAAAATACTATAAATAAACCAAAAATTCATCAAACAATAAAATAACACTATGTAGAAAGTAATTGTAGAATTGAAATAATCTCACAAAATAACTCAACATCACGGGCCTCTTTGAGGGGGAAACCTCCATCAATATTTTATTAACTTGCAAAAATATACATTTGTACATGGCTCCATGTCTTTTAAAGAAAATCTTCATGCAACCCTAACCCTAAGCTCAAGATTTGGCTTACATGCAAAATACCACTTGAGCTAGAATCTTCTACCAAACATTAGTTACATTCTTGATAATGGTTACATGAAATGACCCCACTTGTCTAGGTGCCTTACTTACCACATGCCATTACAAAATTATTACAAAATAAAATTATAAGGGGGTCCCCATGTTCAACGTGGATCATTACATAATCAATTAAGAATTACAAAAATAATGTTAGGATGGGGTCCTAACAATGAGGGTGAAACACGAGAAGAACCATAGCCAAAAAAAAAATTTCTATGCCCTTGCAGAAATTATTACCCCTCACATAATGAAGGTAGTAGGATTTTTCAAAGAAAAACATCTTAAATTTATCATTTCTTCAAGAAGTACATACAATATTATTGATCGTAGAGTCACCAAGCAAGTCAATTATTACATACATACTTGCAAATCCTTTAAGGTTATAGTAGAAAATGACAAAACATTGCCTTGTAAAGGAAAAATCCATAATGTTAAGTTGAATATAGGGAATTATGAACAAAAAAATGATAATTTTTCTCTTCAAATAGGAGGATGTGATGTTATGCTAGGAGCTCAATGGCTAGGTACTCTAGGAACCATATCCTAGAACTTTGCTAAGTTATGGATGCAATTTTCATATAATGGTAGGTCCTACACTCTTTATGGTTTTCCAGTAGGATCTCCCAAGATAATTAGTTCAAACCATATGGATAAGTTATTAAAAATATCTTCCCATGGGGTAGTAGCTCAAATATTTATGATTCAACTATAAAATTTAGTAGAAGATAAGCCTCCAAAATATTTGCAACTCATTTTGATTAAGCATAATGTAGTTTTTTTGAAACTGATAGAATTACCATCACACCATTCCTATGATCATGCAATACCATTGGTACCTAATAGTGTTCCACCTAATATTAGACCTTACTAGTATCCCTATGCGCTTAAGTAAAAAATCAAGAAATTGGTACAATATTTGTTACAAGTAGGATTTATTCGACCTAGTAATAATACATATTCTTATATAGTCATATTGGTTTGAAAGAAATATGGGTTCTATAATTTGTATATCAATTTTTAGTGAGCTCAATAAGCTCACCATTAAAGATAATTTTTCTATTCTAGTGGTCTATTAATTGTTGAATGAGTTGCATGGTGCTATATTTTTCTCCAAGTTAGATCTTCACTCAGGTTATCATTAGATAAGGCTCAAGGAGTAAGATATTCCCAAAATAACATTATAAACTTATGAAGGTCATTATGAATTCTTGGTTATGCCATTTGGCTTAATGAATGCACCTTTCATATTTAAAATCCTCATGAATAACATCTTCCACCCATTCCTTCTCAAATTCATTCTAGTTTTCTTTGATGATATTTTGGGTTATACTCACTCTTGGGAGGAGCACCTAATCCATTTGGATCAAACTTTGTAAATTTTATCTCAAAATAAAATTTATGCTAAGAGGCTTAAGTGTTATTTTGGGTTGACATAATTAGAATATTTGGGACACAGTATCACCAAACATGGAGTTAAATTTGACCCTAAGAAGATTCAATCTATTCAAGATTGATTGAAGCTTCACACACTCAAGGGATTTTGAGGATTTTTGGGACTCGTAGGGTACAACTAAATTTTTTTCCAAAACTATGACAAAATTATGGAAATAGAGTCTATTCCATAATTTGGTTTATATAAATGTATCCCCCAAGATACATATCTAGATTAATTCCTGTGCAACTTATCTAGATACTTCATGCAATGTAATAAATGCACAAGTGTCAATGTGCAAGTTGTACATGTGCAAGTTGTCCCTTGCACATATAGATAGAGTGTTGGCCAAGTATCTTATTTTTCCTATATAAGGATGACCTATTAGATAGATAGGAGAGAGAGTCAGATGACATAGTTAGATAGTGTAGCATAGTGATAGTGTAGTTATGTATGCCACACCATTCATTGGTGATGGATACAATGCAGATCTATAGCTTTGTTAATGGAGTGCTCACTTCCTCCATAGCTACATTGTAATATTTTATATAATTTTTTTTAGCATACTTTAGTTATCTAGAAGATTTACTTTCTTTCATGTTATTCTGCATATTGTGATTGTTATCTCTCATGGATCATTCATAAAAATCTAACAATGGTATCAAAGCCATGGTAAATCTAGTCTATGCAGGTCAATAAGGAAACCACCATTGTTGGTTAGTTAAAGAGTATTTTTTCAAACTTATGCACCACTAGACCAGCCATTGACAAAAGATCTTAGAAGTATCTAGGTGGTATATTTTGGGAGTCACACATATAGGACTGAAAGGAATCTTAGTTTTAGAAAATACTGAGATCATAATTGTCTAGTTTTTTCCATAGAATTGTTATGAAAACTCATGAAGACTAGGACTCAACATTCAATCCACTAGATTGATGAATCATATAGTGAATATTATCCAGGCTATCTAGAATTTAATGACTTATGCCTAAATTTTCTTTTGTTGCAATAAATTAATTCTTAGAGGATTGGGACTCCTCCTATGATAGAAATCTAGGAGACTTCAACTTTGTTTCTCAACGATTGGTGTGCCCTCATAGTGCAGAGGTTAGTTCATTGTGCAAGATAAGAATACTATGGAAGAATTTTTTTTGTGAAAGATCATGGTGAATATAGGAGACTAAATATCTCCATTGCAGGATTGTAGAATTCCATAGTTGAAGAACAGGCCATAAGAACCTTGATACAGAAAGTCCATAAAAGCCTTGAAAAAGAAGCCACACAAATATTGATACTGAAAATGCCACAAAAGCCTTGATACTAAAAATGCCATAGAAACCTTGATACTAAAAATGCCACATAATCCTTGATACAAAAAATCCATAGGAGCCTTGATATTGAAATAGGCCACATAAACCATGATCTTGAAGAAGAATTCAAGAAGAATATATGATTTAGAAGTAGACTAAAATATTTTAGTACTAATATATTTGTTGCATGAAAAAAATATTTAGTTATTTAGGAGACTTCCTACAAGAAAGTTAGGAAGAGTATATTCTTAAAATTTAGCTCAACCCTAAAGCAAAAGTGAAGATATTAGGATAAGATCTCATTGAAGAATTTCCAGTCTTGGAATAAGAAGTACTAGAAGAGTCATGCTCGAAGATAGGAGCAAAAAATTAGATGATCCAATAGATCTCACCAAAAAAACTTCCAATAAGTAGAATGTTGAATAAAATGTCTCAAGGAAGACCATCAGAAGCTTCCAAATCAAAGACCTTGTGAAGGTCTCATCGAGCATCCAAGAAAGGCTAGGAGAGCTTTGTTGAATATCAAGAGAGTTCTTTGAGAAATCATTGGAGAAATTGACTATCTAGGTGAAATACCTGATAGTGAAGGACTTGGGATAATTGTTGCCATCCAACAACAAGTCCAAGAGGAGAATTTGGAAATGAGTGCCAAATTTGTGAAGGATAATTTTGCAAGGAGTGCCAAAATCTAGAAGATCCTACTTGAAGACAAAAATCGACAAGAATACTTGAAGACGAAGCTCACCAAATCTTGGAGATTTTAATATTAACTCTCATAGAAATAAGGCACCACTTTAGAGACATATACTTCTCCAAATTTATAACATAAGGAGGAGAACACAATAGGAGAATAAGCCACAAATCCTAGGATCATGAAATAAAGTTTGAGACCATCATTTGGTGACGAAGGAGTTATTTTAGACATCCTACTTGAAGAAATAACTTAGTGTTTTTAGAAACCAATGTATAAATCCTCTACAAAGGTGGGATAAGAGCTATAGAAAAAGTTATGCAACTTATGGTGTAAAAAGATTCATTAATTGGATTATTTATCAAATTTATTAGAGCACCTGAATTTGTATTAAATTTGCAAAAAGGAAATTAGATTACAGTAATCTAAAAGTGTAAAAAGGAAACAAATTATTTTTAGGATTCATTTGCACATTTATTAGGAGTTGATTAGATTTTAGAAAAATCTTCTATCAACTACCTATTATCTATTTTTGAAAAAGAATACTAAGTCCTACAACATTGATTGTAGTAAAATTGCAGAATAACTCCTAAAGATTCATTTTAGGTTATTCTTATTAGTTGCAGTAAATTATTAGTGCACAAATTTTAGAGTTTATTGGAGTAATAAGGTGTAATATTAGTGCATTAAAGGTGAATAACATGTACTATTATATCACTCTCAAAAAAAAAAAGTTTTGTGTTTCCTGAAAGGCACAAAGTCTGATTTGTATCAAGTGTTTAAAGACACTATTGAAGCACAAAAATATGCAACTTGAAGTTGCCAATAGAAGCCACCAAAAAGGGTTAGAATCCTAAAAATTTTGGAGGAGAACTTAACTAACCAAAAATAGAGATAAAATATTATGAAAGTGAGACTTGGTGAGTCTAAAAAAATCATAAGCATTACAAGTTAAATGCAAGAATAAAATGCAGAAAATTTGCATCAATTAAAAATCTTATATTTATTGTTATTGAAGATTGGAATTTTTATAAAAATAATCCAAGAAAAAATGGAAATGTGTCTACTATTTAAAGATAACCTCAAACCCTTGTATTGCAGGAAGAATATTCCACAAAACCAGAATTTCAGATTTTTAAATAGAGTGCAAAAGAAGATATATTAAGAGCCTTATTATACAGCATTATAATACATTATATGCACTAATATAATATGGTTTTTCACAACATAAGAGCAGATTTGAAGTGCCACAAAAGGGTATATTTTCTACAAGAAATAAAGGCCAACATAGGCCGTACATCAGAACTCTTCTTTCCAAGTTCAAATGAGCCACTCAAGGGCTCGCCTTGGATGTAAATACCTATAGAATCAAAGCTCATTTTAGATCATTCATGAGCCACATTTATGTAGAAAAGCGAGTGCATATTAATTTAAAAAAAAAGGATGCCAAAAATATGCAAGGGATTCAATACATTTGGAGGCATAAAAGAAAGAGGGAAAGGTGTTACATTCATGGTCTCTAACTTGGAGAAGACCACCCATGGAAGGAAGCTCCAAATCATCATCTAAGCTCCATAGCGGATCGTCTATCCACCTGCAAAAAAAATATTGCCTTTTGCCCAAGCAATTTGGCAAAGCAAAGGGGTTATGGAGTTATAATCTCCATATTTGAAGATGTTACAAGAATAGACTCCATGTAGATATAACACTTGGAATTTTGTTCATCATTCCTATCAATGTTCTAGAAACTTCCACACAATAGTTACAAGCAAATATGTGCCACTTGGTATTCTCCACCAGCTTCACACAAGTTCCCATATATTTTTGAATCTCTCCAATAGCATTAAATAAATGACTTGGAGAGTTACGTAAAGAAGGGAGAACTCACTTGTAATGGATGTGATACTTATCACAAATTCTATGATAAAATATCCTTAAAAGGTATTCAAAGCCCAATTTCAATGTGTATGAGTGAAGCATAGTCAAAGACATCCAAAGGAGGAGCATAGCACAGTGAAGTTCCGAGAGAAGCACACAAAAAAATTCAAAGTGTAGCATGGAAGATAAAGGGGAAGGAGCATTAAAAGCTCCCCATATTTTAAGGTCAACTTTTAGTGCCATATGTACCAACATTCAAGACCAACCACTCCAAGGAATATCCATTAAATCAAGTGCCTAAGGTACCTTTTACACATTGTTATACTCATCTGCATAAAGCGTCGAATATTGAGGAGATATTGCATCTAAAAGGTAAGGTCTAAATCCCATTTATTGTTGCTTTCATAAGTTGGAGATATAAGGGTTATAAACTAAGGTTAAAACTTAGATATTGAAAGCTAAAGGGGTGACTTATCTTATTAATTTAATATTTGCAATATTACTTAGGAGGAATAAGGAATTCAACTTGGATTAAATTATATTGCAAATATTATTATGATTTCTCTAATTTTCTAAACTTGGGAGTCACAAGGATTACTCCATCAAAATTATTTTATTGGAAATTAGAAATAATCCAAGGGACATAAAAGAGGTTATTAGGGTTTCAATTAAGGTTGGATATATATATATATATATATATATATAATGCTTATCTCAAATCTTCAAAAAGGGACAAAAGAATTCCATCATCAAAACCTATTCAAAATTGAAAAAAGTGCTTAGTTCAATTAGGAGTAATAAGGTGTTAAAAAAGTTGATTTTTGAATCTTACAAAACTTGTACAAAATCAACTAAAATTGAACTATATTTTTACAAAAATCACTATATCATAATTCAAAACACTAAAGATCCATTCTATCTCAATTATTCAAGTTCAATATTTCAAATGGGTAAAGGAATGTCATACAATGATTGTAAAACTTGCTCGACAAGAACCAACTCACAAAGCATAATCATAGGTGGTTTATTGATTTAGGAGCTAGTCATCATATGATAGGAAATATACAATGGTTTGACTATGTTGAGGTTACTAAATGTTATGTTGTGGCTGCTCCACAACATACCCCAAAATTGGGGACGCACATTTTTACTTTTTTTTGAGTGATTTTGGTTTGCTTTGAGTGATTGTTTTGGAGTTTGTTTGTGCCCAAGGTTTCGTATTGGATGTTGCCTTCTTGTCTTCTTGTGAAAAGGTTTAGCTTTAATGTTTTTATTGAAGGCATGATTTGAGTTTTGCAGGTTGGTTTTAATAGTTTTAGACTAATTTATTTCGAGTTGCAAAATTCAAACCTTTATATTCGTTTGATCCAAATTAAAGTTAAATTAAATCATTTCTAAAAAAAAAAACTTTAAATAAAATAAAAATAATAAAATATTTAATATATCTACATGTATGTTAGATATGTGTAGATGTGTTAATGAAAATAATAATAATAAACAAATAAATAAATAAATACATAATTTAAATATAGATATATAGTAATCATACATATATATTTAATATAAAATAAAAATAAAAATAAAAAAATGAAACAAAAATATTATATTATATGTATATAAATTATTATATACATATAATATAATGTTTTTATTTCATTAAATAGAATCTTATGTTAGGTTTAGAGTTTTGAATTATTAAATTAGTTCTAAAGCTAATGTTATTCTGTTTTATGGTGCATGCAGGGCAATCCATGTTCATTTAAGGATAGCGATGTGGACCCCATACGGATGATAGGAACGCGTGCTTGAACGCTATTAAAAATTTAATGAGATGAAGATGTGGATAGACTTACCTCCTCGTATAGAATAAATACCACGATTGGACAATGACCTGGACCCGGGCGAACCTCGAAATCCAATGACTTGGATCACCGAATACAACATGGAAAATCTCACATACCAATAGCATGATTTGAATCATCAGGTACAATGTGGACAAGTAGTGGTAGCAGGTATGTGTTAGAAAAGTCTGATGACTATTTCATTAGTAGCATATTGACACTCGCAAACCAGGAAAAAATAAGTTAGGATATGATAGGTTGACATGGACAGGGATTACATAAGTTTCATCCAAAAATAAAATCTTGTAGGGCCTGCATCTCGACCCGAATGACATCATGAATGTTAAAATATTCCTAGATGGGGATGAAATCTTCTATAATACCATGAATTAATGAAATATTTCTACCAGCCCTGCTATGTTACCATTTCCATTATATGGGGGTCGACATCATTGAAATGAACAACGTAGTAGAATATGTTGCTAAACATGATGTCGAGGACAAAATATACCATGGAAAATAGTGAATGTGAGGATCAACAAGGTTAAATCCAACATGGTGATAGTGGGACATGGAATTGTATGGAAAATTGGGTGTCGATGTGGACACTCATATTGGAGGGTAGAGTTGTGGCAAAGACATGGATATCTACACATGACTAGATCTCATGGGATGAAGACTCAGTGAATAAATGGAGCCCTCAGGGCTATGAATCACAAGCTTGGATAATGAATCAACAACACAGTTTGACTAGGACCAATGCGGATGTGGCAAGAATAAAGAAGCATCACCAATATGGGAATAGTTTAGTCATAAAATGGATCCTTGTTGGATTACCGAATTCAAACATACCAGGATGGATAATTTGACCATTGTAATTCAATAAGATAAACTATAATCACACCTGAGCGCAAAAATAAAATGTTGATGGAGCACTATTGGCAAGGCCAATGTGGACTCCGTTGGTGACAAGAATGTATACTAGGAATCTAGAAATCAAACTTGACGACATTATGGTGGGCGACAGACCCTTCTAATAGGCTTCACGATAGAGAGAGCTCAGTGGCACTAAGGAAATAAATAGCAAGGATAATATGGATGAAGGATGTTGTGGTCATATGTAATTGGATGCATAGGATTTCATCACTATATTGATGAAAATACATAGTCGATGATGGCTAGAACATACACAGTGAATTTTATAGTTGAAAGCAGTGGTTTGTAGAAATGGAGGATTTGCTAGGACAAATGTCACGATGGCATTATGATCGTAGCCTATTTTTTTAGTATACAGGGGATTGATAGTGTTTAGGTTTGAATAAAAATAAATAAAAATAGATACCACATATGTCCCATAAAATATAGTTTACCCATATTGCATGCATAGCCTAAGTTCCCGATGATACTTCTTTGTTAACGTTGCCCTATGTGTACGTGAGTAGGAGGAAGGTGGGGCCTATTGACATGATTAAATGCTCGATGATAGCCATGGAGGTTCAAAATAGTAAACACATGCATATACGATATCATAATCTAGTAGTTTAACAATGGCACAATGAGAATCCATTCAGGTCAAGGTAGCCTATGGATGTGGGTAGAAAATGCTGAAGCAATGGGTAAAACTTAATTGAATGAAACACCATTACCTAGCATGATCGAAAGCATACAAAAATGGGCATATGTCAAAGGAGAATGATGCATATTCAGAGGCAGAGATCATGAGAATAAGGCATCACTAAATTCACATAATTTACCTTGAGTCAATGATATAATCAAACACATTTGGCAGAGCAACAATATTTCTCCATAGCAAACGAACTAGCATAGTGAGATGTCCAATGCAAGGTGGTTGTAATTAAACATATTATAGCATCAACATAGATGTTACCTAAGTAGTGGTTGAAGATAGTGTAGCCCAGATTTGTGGCTACCAAAAATTCTATCGATCCATTCCATGCAAAGTCAAAGATACACCTAGTGGAGTGCGCCCGTAGCAATGAAAATTGGTTTCTACTGTGTTGAAATATGGTCTGTCAGATGACATGGCATAGAAAAGTGGTAACATCTTCAAAAACATTGGATGGCATCTCAAATAGATGAAAGATATAGAATATGCAGTAGTTATCAAAGAAGGCCTTCGACGAAGAATGCATTATAAAGGATATCATCAAATTACATGGCATCATAGTGTATATCATGGTAGTGAGTCTCCAGGATATCACTAAATCATCATATTATTTCTAATAGTATTGGGAGGTACTTTATTTTATAAGAAATATTAATGGGTTTCATGGCTCAACTATAAAATAAAAAGAAATAAAAATTGTAATGTTTCACATACACTTGTATAAAGAATATGTTTATAGTTGGAAGGGGGTTTCAAAAAGAAGAGAAATGCTAGAAATCCAAATGATCAGACAAAATGGAAATGAACAGCTAAAGGATGAAAAATGAAAATATTGATAAAAATTGATAAATACCCATTCGAAAGAGGGGAGGGGCTGGATATTTTTGGAGAGTCCAGATATCGTTGGACTGTTTATCATCACATGATGACTAGTTTGGGGATGAGATGTTTTGCACATATTTTAAACATTGAATACCTTTTTATTTGCAATATAATGGAGATATGCCATATTTTAATGCATTTTTTATTGTTAAGTTGTCTTATTTTTGGTATATTACACCCTTTCCTTAGAAGCTTGCACCACATTATTTGTTTGATTGCATGAATTTAGCTAACGCTAATGCTAGTTTTTGTGCAGAATATTCATGCTTGCAGGGTTTGTGAAAAAATTCGGGGTTGTAGTATTTTTGTTATTTCTATTTTTTTATTTTTCTAACTTTTCTTTTAAATATTTTAATATTATTTTGAGAGATTAAACTAAAAATTGAAAAAAATTTAAAATCCAAAAAAAATTGTACGTCTACGTAGAATGAACTTCAAAGTTTCATATTGCACATTTACATTTTTATTTTAAAATCATTTCGATTTTATAAAATTTGTTTAAAATCGTTGTTTTTATGAGGTTTTTATAATTTTGAAAATTTTATTTTTTTCACATTTTGAAGGCAAATTAGATTTTTTCAGCTTTATATTTTTATTTGCAAGCAAAAATGAACTTCCCTTTATGAAAATTGCAATTTCATTAAAGGGGGTTAATTTTTATGGCATTCCATAAGCTATCATGTTTGGAGCAATAAATGCACCCCTCTTTACAAAAATTCTGATTTCGTTAAAGAGAGGTAATTTATACATTACATCAAAGGTTAATGTTTTAAAGCATTAAATTATTTCTTCTTTATGAAAAATACAATTAAATAGGGATAATTAATAATGACATTTCAAGATCATGCAATAAATTGCTCTCTTTGTGAAAATTAATTTCATCAAAGAGGGATAATTTATTTATTATATCAAAGGCTACTATAGCTACAAAGTGGGTCATCCAAATTATTCCATCTTGAGGTTTAAAGCAATATAAAAATAATTATTTTATCATTTGAAATTCATGTTTAGAGATAGGTTTTAATCTTCTACTTCATGCTTAAAGTAGGATTTAATGCAAGACAAAACTTGTTTAAAATCTACTTAATAAAGGAAGATAAAATATACCTAAAATTATTCAAGATAAAAGGAATTAAGGCTTTACATCGTGGTCATATGAGGGCCAATTCACATTTATATTTCTTTAAGTTTTATGAATAATCATTAATATAGCATGGTAAAATAAACCAACACATGCCCCTTGTTAATAGTTACTTGCAATCACTAAGGTGTTCCTAGCATTCATTTGATATATTTTAATTAATATTACTAATACGCATGTGCAATGCTTATATAGTGAAACCTTGGAGAAGTTGTTTTTGTTTTAACTTCTTTGCAAGAGAGGATTTTGTGATCAAAATCCTAAGGTGAGTGTGGTTTTGCAATTGGGCAAAATTACCACTCAACATTTTGGTGCTAGAAGGAGGGCATGAAGTGGTGTTATTTTATTTATGCTAAATTGTTCATTGTTGTTTCAATTTTTTTTGACTTATTCATGCAATGAATAATATGATATTGGTGTAACCTTTAGAGCTCTAAATTTCTAAATATTTCAAGTCCATTTGATTAGCATCTTTGGCCTATTTGAGCACTCAATATTTTGGGAGCTAGGAGGGATTGAATTGATTTATTTTATTGTTATTTCGATGCTAACTTGTTTATTTTACTTGAAAGAGTATTTAAATACATTGGTATTGACTAATGAGATTTTTTTTATTATGTTCATTGATTCTAAAATTCTCTATTTTGATGATGCATTAATACTAACATATTGTAAATTTGAGAATGTTCTTCAATGTCATGATTTAATTGATGTAAATCTTTTCGTTAATGCTAACATGATGATTCATACATTAAACATTTGAGATTGGTTAGTCATTTCATGCTTCTTTGTAAAAATTTTATTTAAATAACAAATTGGTTTTGAAGTTATCTTTTGAGTTTCACTAATGGCATCAGTTTTTCCAACTAGGGCAAGAATTTCATTGTGGATAGATGGCTATCATAATCACTTAGACATGCCTACTCATCAAATTCTTCAAGGTGTAGAAAATCATTTACCCATATTTAATCATGATGTGACCTAGCCTGACGAACATATTCAAAGATACAAGCACACCTTAAGGCATTCGCAAATGTGTAATGAAGATGTTCTCTATACATTGTCTTCATGCACATTGGATGAGGTTGCATATGAGTGGTACCTATATCTACCTATAGATTCCATCACTTATTGGGCTCAACTAGAAGCAATATTTACTATCCATTTTGGAAAACAAGTTGACCCCATTTTTATGTTAAATAAATTTATCTCTATCTCTAAGGAACCTAATGAGTCCATGAATGAATTTAATGATAGGTTTTATAAGTTTTATATCAAAGTGGTACCCCATTTCATCATTTTATAAGAGAGAGCTATTGAAATAAACATGGAAACCATACACCCCATAGTGGTGATATTTTTAAGGGAAAATCTTGACGTCCCATCTTTACATAGAGTCTATGAGACCACCATAACATTAGAACAATGGGCTATTTTGGAAAGAGAAAAGGTGGATCAACCATCATTGCTTAACCCTAGGGTGAAAAATTGATGGGATGAAGTTGAATGTCAAAATATTACAACCACATCATATTTTATTGAAGAGGATGTGCAAGTCTCAAAGCCAAGGTCCATTAATGAGGATTGGGATGAACAAACCCATCAATATGTGGAGATTGGTTCATGTTTACTCACAAAGGAATATGGGGATAACCATTGGGAACAAAATACAATATTTCATCTCATTGAAAATATCCTTAACTCACCAAATGGGGTTGATAGTGAATTTGAGGATTCATTAGATGAATATGAAGACATGGTGGAATATCATCAATTGTTTTTAGAAGAAATTGATCCCATTATAGAAATCCCTAAGCCATATAAAGTGGTTGAAAATGAGGTTGAAAGAAAATAAATAAATGAATTCGAAGATATAATAGAATTTCACCACTTGTTCTTGGAAGACCCTTTTGATGAAACAATTGAAACTGATGGCCAAGAAAACCCACACCTTCCAAAAAATGATAATATTGAATCATGGGTTACCAATGTGGATTATGATAGCCTTAAAAATTTTAACACAAGAAATAACCCACTATTGGAAATAATTGAATCATCTAAGGAAGGTGAAGGTGAGTTTGAGGATCAACCAATTGATGAATTTGAAGACTTTGAAGGTATAGTTGGGCATCACACCCCAATTCTAGAATATGATCATTTTTGGTGGAATAAATGGGAAATTTTTTTTACTTTTTCTAATGAAGCACTCGCTTCACCTGATAGAAAGGACAAGTTGCAAAGGATAGTTATATAACTTAAAGGAAACATCTCTCAACTACAATAACAAAGGCCTCAAGATGCATATCTCGATGATGATCCAAATTATCCTCATGAGACAAAAATCGAAGATACTAAAAGTAATATTATATTAGAAAATGGAGGGATCCTATAGTGGATTGGTTTTAAAACATGTGATGAATCAGGACCTTCCATAAATTTGGATGAGATGATTAAGTTTGATGATCAAATCCTTAAACATCCTCAAGATGATGATAAGAAATAATTTGAAGAATTTCTTGAAGATTTTGAGGAAGAAATAGTATGTTTGGTTAACAAGAAATGGGAAGAATATGCTCACTCTAAACCTTCTAATGAATCTTTTGTGTCAAGCAATATATAATATAATACAATTGTTTCCTTACATGAGGATATTACAAGTCCTGTACAATTTGAAAAGGTTTTGGAAGAAGTGTTTGAATCTCATCTAGTATTGGAAAGTGACAATGATCTACTATCATGGATAAAGAAGGACCACTTAATTTGGTCCCTTTTGAGGGGTATGGAATTAAAAATCTTGATCAACCGATTGGCTCTACAATGTCTATGTCATCTCAAAATGAGGAAATTTCATAACATGAATGGTTTGGGTTTGATATCACTGATGATCCAGTTAAAAATATTACTTTATTTGAAACAGCTCAAGCTATTGATTATAGAAAGGTGTTATGTGACACATATCTTGAGAATCTAGGTTCTTGTTTTGAAAAATATGGACGAATGTTTGATTGGGTGCCTAACTTTGGTATTTTTGAACTGGTGTTTGAAGATGATGAAGACCATGAAGAAAATAAAGAAATCATGATGACGCACCAAGTAATGGTAAATGGAAATGCATCAAAGGTAAAATATCACTTTTTGGGTTCCACCATTCAAAATCCAGGTGAAGGCTTATCTAATGGATTGTTGGATTCAAATACTAGAAATGATGAAATGCCATTTATGGTTGATGAAGAATTTGAATTAATTTCTCCTCATACCACTAATAAGAATGCTTTGTTGAATAAAAAAGAAATCGATATGCTTGAAGTGTTAAATCAAGTTCATAATAAATTAATTATTGAATCTAGGATACAAAGTCATGATGATCCTCATTTAATAAATATCCTATATGCTTGCAAGTGGTTGTGTGAAATTTATTGGCCTTCAAACATGAAAAGTGAATTGGCTTTGAAATTCGTAGAAATATGCTCCTATTTTCAAGGTCTTATATTTGAAAATGAAAGCCTAATTTTGCATCATGATTTGAATTGTGAAATCTACATGTTAAGGAATAGATAAGAAGTAATTGAAAATAAATTATTGTCTAATCAATTTAATGATTTGAAGCTCACCTATGGGATCATTAACGGAACTAAATCAAATTGGTGGGGTGAGAGAGGCAAGATGAAGATTGTTGTTTTTTTGGCCTAATCTTGTTTTTTTTGGATTCCTGCAAAGCTTGGCATGCGTATCATGTTATATGTATTTTGAAATGTGCTAATCATGTTTGGGATCCATGGAAGTGATGGCTCAAATATTTGCACCATATTGTACCATATTGTACATTTGTATATAGTTTTGGTTTTCTTGTTTTTGTTTAGCTTTGTGGTTTGTGTTTTGTTTCTAAGTGTTGATTTGTTGCTTGTTTGTTAGTGTGCTTTAGCTTAGGTTTTGGTTTGTGTTCTTAGTTTTATATTTTGGGTTATCCCTATTTTTGAGGTGATGTTTTATGGTCGTTAAATTATGGTCTCTTACCAATTTTTGTTTTCCTTTGTTAAGTAGGTTGGAATACCTAATCTGAAAGCAGGTGAACCCAAGAAAAGGGGGATGAATTATTTTGTGATAATGCTCAGATTTTGGGACTAAAGTGGTGGAGAGTGGAACAATGAAATATTTTTCTAGAGCTCCACATGTAACTCACATACATTAAAGGGTATTTCTAGAAATTATGAAGGATGAAGTTATCTTGATTTGCAACCCTAGGCAAAAATCCAACACGCTCCACTTGTAGGCTTCCTAACCCTAGTGATGCTTGAAGCTTTGCAAAGTTTTTTTTTGAAAAAAAAGAGAGGAAAATGAGCATTGAAAAGCTTGATCAAATCAGTCACAATATTTAGATAAACTGTACCGGGGATATGGACGTCTGACTGGTAGTAGGGCTCTGTCTAGACATAGCTCGATTATAAGAAAGACTTTACAAAGTATTAAGAAAGACACAAGGGTGAGTTAGATAAACCGTATCGGGGCTATGGATGCCTGACTTGTAGTAGGGCTCTGTCTGTAAAAGTTTTGTTTTATGAACCGTGCTTCATAACCTAAATGTGAACCAGATGATGGAATTTGGAAGATTTTTAGAGGTGCAAAATGAATCACTATTTCACACACTGAGCAAATGCAGATGGATTAATTATTTTTATTTGAAGCTATTTACCCCCACCTTCTTGGGACATCACTAAATAATGGTTATTTTTTTGATCTTTTGTGTTCTCATTTCATATTGGGTTCTTCACCCAAAATTCTCAAGAGCATTTCCCAGTAGAGTCACCATTTGTTGTGGTTGCTCCACAATGTACCCCAAAATTGGGGACCCACCTTTTTACTTTTGGTTTGGAGTGATTGTTTTGGAGTTTGTCTGTGCAATAAACTCAACTTACGGGTTCCAAGGTTTCGTATTGGATGTTGTCTTCTTGTCTTCTTTTGAAAAGGTTTAGCTTTAATATTTCGATTGAAGGTATAGTTTGAGTTTTGCAGGTTGGTTTTAATAGTTTTAGAATAATTCCTTTCGAATTGCAGAATTCAAACCTTTATATTCATTTAATCCAAATTAAAGTTAAATTTAATCATTTCTAAAAAAAAATATTTAAATAAAATAAAAATAATAAAATATTTAATATATCTACTTCTATGTTAGATATGTGTAGATGTGTTAACGAAAATAAAAATAATAATAATAAATAAATAAATAATTTATATATATAGTATTTATACATATATATTCAATATAAAAATAAAAATAAAAATAAACAAATGAAACAAAAAAAAATATATTTTATATATATATATATATATATATATATATATATATATATATATATATATATATATATATATATATATATATATATATATGTTAATGAAAAATAATAATAATAATAAATAAATAATTTAAATATATATATTGTAATTATACATATATATTTAATATAAAAAATAAAAATAAACAAAGGAAACAAAAACATTATATTATATGTATATAATAATATATATAATATTATATATATTATTATATACATATAATATAATGTTTTTGTTTCATTATCTAGAATAGTTATGTTAGGTTTAGAGTTTTGAATTATTAAATTAGTTCTAAAGCTAATGCTATTATGTTTTATGGTGCATGTAGGGCAATCCAGGTTCATTGAAGGATAGCGATTTGGACCTCACATAGATGACAAGGATGCATGCTTGAACGTTATTAAACCTTCGATGAGATGAAGACATGGATAGACTTACCTCCTCGTGTAGACTCAATGCCACGATTGGACAATGACCTAGACCCGGGTGAACCTCGACAGCCAATGACTTGAATCGCTGAATACAATGTGGACAAGCTCGCATACCAATAGCATGATTTGAATTGTTAGGTACAATGTGGACAAGCAGTGGTAGCGAATATGTGTTAGCAAAGAACATTGACTATTTTATTAGTAGCATATTGATGCTCATAGAGCAGGAAAAAATCATTCAGACTATAGTAGGTTGACATGGACAGGGATTACATAAGTTTCGTCCAACAAGAAAATCTCACAGGGTCTACATCTCGACCCGAATGATGTTATGAATATCGAAAGCTTCCTATATGGGGATGAAGGCTTACATGATGCCATGAATGAATGAAAGCTTCCTAATGGTACTGATGTGTCACCATTTCCATTATATGGGGGTCAACACCATTGATGTGAACGACGTAGTAGAAGACATCATTGAACATGACATGGAGGACAAAAGATATCGCAAAAAAATAGTGAATGCGAGGATCAACAAGGTTAAAGCCAATGTGGTGGTGATGGAACATGGAATTGGATGGAAAGTTGGGTGTCGATGTGGACATTCATATTAGAGGGTAGAGTTGTGGCAAAGACGTGGATATCTATGCAAGTGACCAAAGCTCATGGGGTGAAGACTCAGTGAACAAATGGAGCCCTCGGGGCTATGACTTGTAATATTAGATAATGAATCAATAATGTAGTTTGACCAGGACCAAAGATCACATGGTAGGAATCAGGAAGCATCACCAACATGGGGAGAGTTTAATTATAAAATTGATCCTTATTGGATTGATGAATTCAAACGTGTCGAGATGGGGAATCCAGCCATTGTAAGTCAATAAGAAAAACTATAATCACACCCGACCCCAAAAATAAAATGTTGATGGAGCATGATTGGTGATGCCAACATGGACTCCATTGGTGACAATATTGTATGTTAGGGACCTAGTAGTAGAATTTGATGACATCGTTGTGGGTGACAGACCCTTTTAATAGGCTTCTTGGTAGATAGATCTCAACAACACCAAGGAAATGAATAACAATGACAATATGGATGAAAGATAGTGCAATCATATGTAATTTGATGCGTAGGATTTCATCACCATATCAACAAAAAATATAAAGTCGAGGATGGTTGGAACATACATAGCAAATTTTACGATTGAAAGTGATGGCTTATAGAAATGGAGGATATGCTAGACAAATGTCATGATGGCATTATGATCATAGCCTATTTTATCAGTATACAGGGTTGACAGTGTTAAGGTTTGAATAAAAATAAATAAAAATAGATACCATAGATGTCCCATAAAATATAGTTCACCTATATTACGCGTATAGCCTAAGTTCCTGATGATACTTCTCTATTAATGTTGCCTTATGTGTATGTAAGTAGGAGGAAGGTGGGGTCTATTGATATAGTGAAATGCTTGATGATAGCCAGGGAGGTTCAAAATAGTAAACATATGCAGATATGACATCAAAAACTGGCAGTTTGATAGCAGTACAATGGGAATCCATTATGGTCATGACAACCTACGGACATGGGAAAAAAACATTGAAGTAATGGGTAACACTTAATTGAATGAAACATTAGTTCCTAGCATGGTCGAAATCAGGTAGAAACGGGCATATGTTAGAGAATAATGATGCATATTTAGAGGTAAATATCATGAGTAGAAGGTATCACTTAATTCACCTAATTTATCGTGATTCAATGATATAATTGAACACGTTTGGTAGAGCAATGGTATTTCTCCATAATGGACGGAGTAGCATAGCGAGATGTCTGATGCAAGGTGGTTGGTATTCAACATATTACAGCTTCAATAGAGACATTACCTGAGTAGCGATTGAAGATAGCATAGCCCAAATTTGCAGCTACCAAAAATTTTGTCGATCCATTCCATGTAGAGTCAAAGATATGCCTGGTGGAGTCCACCCATAGCAATAAAAATTTTCTTCTACTGTGTTGAAATATGGTCTATCGGACGATATGGCATAACAAAGTGGTAACATCAGCACAAAAATTGGATTGCATATCAAACATATGAAATATATAGAAGATGCGGTAGTTATCAAAGAAGGCCCTCGACGAAGAATGCGTTATAAAAGATATCATCAAATTACAAGGCAGCACAGTGTATATCATGGTAGTGAGTCTCCAGTATATCACTAAATCATCACATTGTTTCTAATAGTATTGGGAGGTACTTTATTTTATAGGAAATATTAATGGGTTTCATGGCTCAACTATAAAATAAAAAGAAATAAAAGTTGTAATATTTCACATACACTTGTATAAAAATAATACGGTTATAGTTGGAAGGGAGTTTCAAAAAGAAGAGAAATTTCAGAAATCCAAATGACCAGACAAAACGGAAATGAACAACCAAAGGATGGAAAATGAAAAGATTGATGAAAATTGATAAATGCACATTCGAAAGAGAGGGGAGGGGCTGGATCTTTTTGGAGAGGTCAGATACTGTTGGCCTGCTTTTTCATCACATGATGCCTATTTTAGGGATGAGATTTTCTACACATATGTTGAACATTGAATACCTTTTTGTTTGCAATATAATGGAGATATGTCAGATTTTAATACATTTTTATGGTTAATTTGTCTTATTTTTGGTATATTGCACTCTTTCCTTAGAAGCTTGCACCGCATTAGTTGTTTGACTACGTGAATTCAGGTAACACTAATGCTGGTTTTTATGCAGAATATTCATGCTTACAGGGTTTGTGGAGAAATTTAGGGTTGCAACATTTCTGTTATTTTATTTTATTTTTTATTTTTATTTTTTCTAACTTTTCTTTTGCATATTTTTTTTAATTCTCAGATATTAAAATAAAAATAAAATAAAAATTTAAAATTCAAAAATAATTGTTCATCTACGTAGAATGAACTTTAAATTTTCATATTGCACATTTATATTTTCATTTTGAAGCCATTTCGATTTTATAAAAATTGTTGAAAATCATTGTTTTTATGAGGTTTTTATAATTTCAAATTTTTTTTTTTCACATTTTGAAGGTAAATTAAATTTTTTCAAATTTATATTTTTATTTTCAAGCAAAAAATGAACTTCCCTTCATGAAAATTGCAATTTCATTAAAGGGGGTTAATTTTTATGGCATTCCATAAGCTATCATGTTTGGAGCAATAAATGCACCCCTCTTTACGAAAATTCTGATTTCGTTAAAGAGAGGTAATTTATACATTACATCAAATTTTAATGTTTTAAAGCATTAAATTATTTCTTCTTTATGAAAACTATTATTTTTTTAAAGAGGGATAATTAATAATGACATTTCAAGATCATCCAATAAATTACTCTCTTTATGAAAATTAATTTCATCAAAGAGGGATAATTTATTTATTATATCAAAGGCTAATATAGCTACAAAGTGGGTCATCCAAATTATTCAATCTTGAGTTTTAAAGCAATATTTTTTTTTTTGAATTTACATGGTGGAATCGGTAGCCGCCATGAATCCGGGTAGGCTGTCCAACTTTTTATGGCCGCCACAGTATTCTACGCAGTCCACCCCAGAAGCTACCACACAGATCTTCGCACAGTCTTCCCCTATAACCACCATGCCACAATCATTTTAAACCTTTTACGCCACTGAAAGCACCAGGAAAGGGACAAGCGTTCAGTCCGGCGAGGCCCGAGATTTGAACCTTGGACCTTCACCCCCCTTATGGGGTTTGGATGAACCAATTGGTCTACACATCGGACCTCGGTTTAAAGCAATATAAAAAGAATTATTTTATCATTTGAAATTCATGTTTAGATATAGGTTTTAATCTTCTACTTGTAGGATTTTTTTTTTGGTAGATTAATAATTTTATTAGAACTAGGGTATTTGAAAGGCGCCCTAATGCCTTGTACAACAGAGGATCATCAGAGGATCAAAAAGGATCAAAAAGGATAAAAAAGGAACAAGGGAAAGACACTAAAAACTTCCAGATGAAAAAACAATACAATCTCAAAATTACACCTCAAACTAAAAGAAATAAACAACCTTGAACAAATAGGCACTGAGAGAAACACCTGAGCTCAAAAAGGAACGGTCATATACCAAAAAGGAACCCAAAAAGAAGCAATCCACCATCGCAGAGGACCCAAAAAAATAGACGAAGAACCATTAGTCTTCAAGAGGAGTGTCCAACTACATAAGGGACGAAGAAACCCCTTCCGGACCAACATATTTCGTAGAAATATCCTTGCTATATTTGGGAACAACAATGCAAGCCTCCTTAGCAATCTCCATTACATCTTGATCATTTAAAAGAGGATCATCTACTTGTAGGATTTAACGCAAGATAAAACTTGTTTAAAATCTACTTAATAAAGGAAGATAAAATATACCTAAAATCATTCAAGATAAAAGGAATTAAGGCTTCATGTCGTGGTCATATGAGGGCCAATTCATATTTATATTTATTTAAGTTTTATGAACAATCATTAAGATAGCATAGTAAAAAAAACCAACACATGCCCGTTGTTAATAGTTACTTGCAATCACAAAGGTGTTCCTAGCATTCATTTGATATATCTTCATTAATATTACTAATACACATGTGCAATGCTTATATAGTGAAACCTTGGAGAAGTTGTTTTTGTTTTAACTTCTTTGCAAGAGAGGATTTTGTGATCAAAATCCTAAGGTGAGTGTGGTTTTGCAATTGGGCAAAATTACCACTCAACATTTTGGCGCTAGAAGGAGGGCATGAATTGGTGTTATTTTATTTATGCTAAATTGTTCATTGTTGTTTCAAATTCTTTTGACTTATTCATGCAATGAATAATATGATATTGGTGTAACCTTGAGAGATCTAAATTGCTAGATATTTCAAGTCCATTTGATTAGCATATTTGGCCTCTTTGAGCACTCAATATTTTGGGAGCTAGGAGGGCCTGAATTGATTTATTTTGTTTTTATTTAGATGTTAACTTGTTCATTTTACTTGAAAGAGTTATTTAAATACATTGGTATTGACTAATGAGATTTTGTTGATTACGTTCATTGATTCTAACATTCTCTATTTTTATGATGCATTAATGCTAACATGTTGTAAATTTGAGAATGTTCTTCAATGTCATTATTTAATTGATGTAAATATTTTGGTTAATGCTAACATTATGATTCATAAGTTAAACATTTGAGATTGTTAGTCATTTCATGCTTCTTTGTAAGAAATCTTTATTTGACTAACAAATTATCCTTTGAGTTTCACTAATGGCATCAATTTTTCCAACTAGGGTAGGAATTCCATTGTGGATAGTTGGCTATTATAATCACTTAGACATGCCTACTCATCAAATTCCTCAAGGTGTAGAAAATGTTTACCCATGTTTAAACATGATGTGACCTCATCTGAGGAACATATTCAAAGATACAAGGATACCTTAAGATATTTACAAATGTGGAATGGAGATGTTCCTTGTATATTTTTTTCATACACATTAGATGAGGTTGCATATGAATGGTACCTATATCTACCTATCGATTCCATCACTTATTGGGTTCAACTAGAAGTGACATTCACTAGCCATTTTAAAAAACAAATTGACCCCATTTTGATGTTAAATAAATTTATCTCTATCTCTAAGGAACCTAATGAGTCCATAAGTGAATTCAATGATAGGTTTCATAAGTTGTATACCGAAGTGGTACCCCATTTCATCATTTTAAAAGAGAGAGCTATTGAAATATACATGGGAACCATACACCCCATAGTGGATACATTTTTAAGGGAAAATTTTGATGACCCATATTTGCATGGAGTCTATGAGACCACCATAACATTAGAACAATGGGATATTTTGGAAAGAGAAATGGTGGATCAACCATCATTGCTTAACCCTAGGGTGAACAATCAATGGGACGAAGTTGAATGTCTAATTATTACAAACACCTTAGATTTCATCTAAGAGGATGTGCAAGTCTCATAGCCAAGGTCCATTAATGAGGATTAGGATTAAAAAACCCATCAATATGTGGATATTGGTTCATGTTTACTCGCAAAGGAATATGGGTACAACCATTGGGAATAAAATACAGGAGTTGATATTATTGAAAAACCTTAACTCACCAAAGGGGTTTGAGAGTGAATTTGAAGATTCAGTAGATGAATATGAAGACATGGTGGAATCTCATCAATTGTTTTTAGAAGAAATTGATCCCATTATAAAAATACCTAAGCCATATAAAGTGTTTGAAAATGAGGTTGAAAAAAAATCAATAAATAAATTTGAAGATATAATAAAATTTCACCACTTGTTCTTGGAAGACCCTTTGGATGAAACAATTGAAACTAATGGACAAGAAAAACCACACCTTCCAGATTGTGATAAAACTAAATCATGGGTTACCAATGTGAATTATGATAGCCTTAAAAATTTTAATACAAGAAATAACCCACTCTTGAAAATAATTTAATCATCTAAGGAAGATGAAGGTGAGTTTTAGGATCAACCAATTTATGAATTTGAAGACTGTGAAGGTAAAGTTGAGCATCATACCCCAATTCTAGAAGATGATCATTTTTGGTGGAATAAATGGGAAAAATTTACCCTATTTCTAATGAAGCACTCACTTCACCTAATATGCAGGACAAGTTGCAAAGGCTAGTTCTACAACTTAAAGAAAACATATCTCAACTACAAGAACAAAGGCCTCAAGATGCATATCTCAATGATGCTCCAAATCATCCTCATGAGACAAAGGTCGAAGATACTAAAAGTAATATTATATTGGACAATGGAGGGATCCTATAGTGGATTGGTTTTGAAACATGTTATGAATTAGGACCTTCCATAAATTTGTATGATATGATTAATTTTGATGACCAAAGACTTCAACATCCTCAAGATGATGATAAGGAAGAATTTGAAGAAAAATTTCTTGAAGATTTTGATGAAGAAATAGTATGGTTGGTTAACAATAAATGATAAGAATATGCTCACTCTAAACCTTCAAATGAATCTTTTGTTTCAAGCAATATACATGATAATACAATTTCTTCCTCACATGAGGATATTACAAGTCTTGTACAATTTGAAAAGGTTTTGTAAGAAGGGTTTGAATCTCATCTAGTATTGGAAAGTGACAATGATGCTACTATCATGGATAAAGAAAGACCACTTAATTTGGTCCCTTTTAAGGGGCATGGAATTAAAAATCTTGATCAACCTATTGGCTCTATAATGTCTATGCCATCTCAAAATGAGGAAATTTCATAACTTGAATGGTTTGGTTTTGATATCACTGATGATCCAATTGAAAATATTACTTTATTTGAAATAACTCAAGCTATTGATCATAGAAAGGTGTTATGTGACACATATCTTGACAAGCTAGGTTCTTGTTTAAAAAAATATGGGTTAATATTTGATTGGGTGTCTAACTTTGGTATTTTTGAACAGGTGTTTGATGATGATGAAGACCATGAAGAAAAGAAAGAAATCATGATGACTCACCAAGTATTGGTAAATGAAAATGCATCAAAGGTAAAATCTCACTTGTTGGGTTCCACCATTAAAAATCTAGGTGACGTTTAGTCTAATGGATTGTTGGATTAAAATACTAGCAATGATGAAATACCATTTGTGGTTGATGAAGAATTTGAGTCAACTTCTCCTCATACCACTAATAAGATTTTTTTGTTTAATGAAAAAGAAATCGATATGCTTGAAGTGTTAAATCAAGTTCATAATAAATTAATTATTGAGTCTAGGATACAAACTCATGATGATCCTCATTTAATAAATATCCTAGATGCTTGCAAGTGGTTGCATGAATTTGATTGGCCTTCAAACATGAAAAGTGAATTGGCTTTGAAATTCGTAGAAATAGGCTCCTATTTGCAAGGTCTCATATTTGAAAAGGAAAGCCTAATTCTACATCATGATTTGAATTGTGAAATCTACATGTTAAGGAATAGACAAGAAGTAATTGAAAATTAATTATGGTTGAATCAATTTAAATGATTTGAAGCTCACCCATGGGATTATTAATGGAACTAAATCAAATTTGTAGGGTGAGAGAGGCAAGACAAAGATTGTTGTTTTGTTTGGCCTAATCTTGTTTTAGTTGGATTCCTACAAATCTTGGCATGCGTATCATGTTATATATCTTTTGAAATGTTCTAATCATGTTTGGAATTCAGGGAAGTGATGGCTCAAATATTTGTACCATCTTGTAACGTATTGTACATTTGTATATAATTTTGGTTTTCATGTTTTTGTTTAGCTTTGCGGTTTGTGTTTTGTTTCTAAGTGTTTATTTTTTTCTTGTTTGTTAGTGTGCTTTAGCTTAGGTTTTGGTTTGTGTTCTTAGTTTTGTGTTTTGGATTAACCCTGGATTTGAGGTGATGTTTTATGGTCGCTAAATTATGGTTTCTTACCAATTTTTGTGTTCCTTTGTTAAGTAGGTTGGAATACCTAATCTAAAAGCAAGTGAACCTAAGAAAAGGGGGATGAATTATTTTGTGATCATGCTCATATTTTGGGACTAAAATGGTGGAGAGTGGAACAATGAAATATTTCGCTAGAGCTCCACATGTAACTCACATACATTAAAGGGTATTTATAGAAATTATGAAGGATGAAGTTATCTTGATTTGCAATTCTAGGCAAAAATCCAACATGCTCCACTTGTAGGCTTCCTAACCACAGTGATGTTTGAATCTTTACAAAGTTTTTATTTTGAAAAAAAAAATAGAGAGAGGAAAATGAGAATTGAAAGGCTTGATCAAATCAGTCACAAGATTTAGATAAACTCTATCGGGGCTATGGATGCCTGACTGGTTGTAAGGCTCTGTCTAGATATAACTTGATTATATTAAATACTTTGCAAAGTATTAAGAAAGACACAAGGGTGAGTTAGATAAACCCTACCGGAGCTATGGACGCCTGGTAGGTAGTAGGGCTTTACCTATAAAAGCTTTATTTTATGAGTCATGCTTCATAGCCTAAATGTGAACCAGATGATGGAATCTAGAAGAGTTTTAGAGGTGCAAAATGAATCACTATTTCACACCTGAGTAAAGGTAGGTGGATTAATTTTTTTTGTTCGAAGTTGTTTACCCCCACCTTCTTGGGACATCACTAAATAATGGTTATTTCACTGATATTTTGTGTTCTCATTTTAGATTGGGTTCTTAACTTGAAAATCTCAAGAGCATTTCCTAGTAGAGTCGCCATTTGTTGTGGTTGCTCCACAACATACCCCAAAATTGATGACCCACCTTTTTACTTTTGGTTTTGAGTTATTTTGGTTTTCTTTGAGTGATTGTTTTGGAGTTTGTTTGTGCCCATGAACTTGACTTACGGGCTCCAAGGTTTTGTATTGGATGTTGCCTTCTTGTCTTCTTGTGAAAAGGTTTAGCTTTAATGTTTCGATTAAAGGCATGGTTTGAGTTTTGTAGGTTGATTTTAATAATTTTAGAATAATTCATTTCGAATTGCAGAATTCAAACCTTTATATTTTTTTGATCCAAATTAAAGTTAAATTTAATCTTTTCAAAAACAAATCTTTAAATAAAATAAAAATAATAAAATATTTAATATATCTACATGTATGTTAGATATGTGTAGATTTATTAATGAAAAAAATAATAATAATAAATAAATAATTTAAATATATATATAGTAATTATACATATATTTAATATAAAAAATAAAATAAAAATAAACAAATGAAATAAAAACATTATATTATATGTATATAATATATATAATATTATATATATTATTATTACATATAATATAATGTTTTTGTTTCATTATCTAGAATAGTTATGTTAGGTTTAGAGTTTCGAATTATTAAATTAGTTTTAAAGCTAATGCTATTCTATTTTAAGGTGCATGTAGGGTAATCTAGGTTCATTGAAGGATAGCGACGTGGATCCTACACAAATGATAGGGATGCATGCTTGAACGCTATTAAACCTTAAATGATATGAAGACGTGTACAAACTTACCTTCTTGTGTAGACTCGATGCCAAAATTGGATGATGATCTGGACCCAGGCGAACCTTGATAGCCAATGACTTGGATCACTAGATACAATGTGGACAAGCTCGCATATCGATAGCATGATTTGAATCATCGAGTACAACATGGAAAAGTAGTGGTAGCAGGTATGTGTTAGCAAAGCATGAAGAATTTTTTGTTAGTAGCATATTAACACTTGTAGAGCATGCAAAAATTAGTCAAACCATGGAAGGTTGACATGGATAGAGATTACATAAGTTTCATCCAACAAGAAAATATCGTAGGACCTGCATCTCGACCAAAATGATGCCATGAATGTCAAAAGCTTCCTAGATTGGGATGAAAGCTTCCATGATACCGTGAATGAATGAAAGCTTCCTACCAGTCCTGTTGTGTCATAATTTCCATTATATGGGGGTCAGCGTCATTGACATGAACAACATATTAGAAGACGTCACTGAACGTGATGTGGAGGACAAAAGATACTATGGAAAATAGAGAATGCGAGGATCAAGAAGGTTAAAGCCAATGTGGCAGTGATGGGACATGGAATTGGATGGATATTTGAGCATCGATGTGGACGTTCATCCCGAAGGGCAGAGTTGTGGCAAAGACATGGATATCTACGCAGGTGACCAGAGCTCGTGGGATGAAGACTAAATGAATAAATGAAGTTGTCAGGGCTATGAATTGCAAGCTTGGACAATGAATCAACATTGTGGTTTGACTAGGACCAATGCTGATGTGGCAAGAATCAGGAAGCATCACCAACATGGGGATATTTTAGTCATAAAATTGATCCTTGTTGGATTGATGAATTCAAACATGCCAGGATTGTAAATCTAGCCATTGTAAGTCAATAAGGCAAACTATAATCACACCTGAGCACAAAAATAAAATATTAATGGAACACAATTGGTGAGGTTGACATGGAATCTATTGGTGACAATACTGTATGCTAGGGAACTAGTAGTCAAACTCGACGATATCATGGTGGGCGATAGACCCTTCTAACAGGCTTCATGGTAGATAAAGCTCGATGAAATCGAGGAAATGAATAACAATGACAATGTAGATGAAGGATGGCATGGACATATGTAATTGGATGCATAGGATTTCATCACCATATCAATGAAAAATATAGAGTCGAGGATGGCTGGAACATACACAACGAAGTTTACGATTAAAAGCAATGGCTTATAGAAATGGAGGATATGCTAGGATAAATATCATGATGGCATTATGATCGTAGCCTATTTTTTCAATATAAATGGGATTGATAGTGTTTAGGTTTGAATAAAAATAAATAAAAATAGATACCATAGATGTCCCATAAAAGATAGTTCACCTATATTAAGTGCATAGCCTAAGTTCTCGATGATACTTCTTTGTTAACATTTCCCTGTGTGTACACGAGTAGGATGAAGGTGGGGTCTATTGACATGGTGAAATGCTCGATGATAGCCATGGAGGTTCAAAATAGTAAACACATGCGAATACGATGTCAAAAGTTGGTAGTTTGACAACGACATAGTGGGAATCCATTCTAGTCATGACAACCTACAAACGTGGGTAGAAAATATTGAAGAAATGGGTAATGCTTAATTGAATGAAATACTAGTGCCTAGCATGGTCAAAAGTAGGCAAAAATGGGTATATGTTAGAGGAGAATTATACATATTCAAAGTTAGATATCATGAGTAGAATGTATCACCAAATTCATCTAATTTTTTGTGAGTCAATGATATAATCAAACACGTTTGGCAAAGTAATGATATTTCTCCACAGTGGACGGAGTAGCATAGTGAGATTTTTGGTCTAAGGTGGTTGGCATTCAACATATTGTAGCATCAAAAAATATGTTACCTGAGTAGTGATTGAATACAGTGTAGCCCAAATTCGTGGCTACCAAAAATTTTGTCGATCCATTCCATGCGAAGTCAAAGATACGCCCTGTGGAGTGCACCCGTATCAATGAAAATTTAGTTCTACTATGTTGAAATATGGTCTTCCATATGACATGGTGTAGCAAAATGGTAACATCAACACAAACGTTGGATGGCATCTCAAATGGATGAAAGATATAGAAGATGTGACAATTATCAAAGAAGGCCCTCGATGAAGAATGTGTTACAAAGGATATCATTAAATTATAGGGTAGCACAGTGTATATCATGGTAGTGAGTCTCTAAGATATCACTAAATCATCACATTGTTTCTAATAGTATTAGGAGATACTTTATTTTATAAGAAATATTAATGGATTTCATGGCTCAACTATAAAATAAAAAGAAATAAAAGTTGTAATGTTTCACATACACTTGTATAAAAAGAAGACGATTATAGTTGGAAGGGAGTTTCAAAGAGAAGATAAATGCTAGAAATCCAAACAACCAGACAAAAAGGAAATGAACAGCAAAGGATGGAAAAAGAAAATATTGATGAAAATTGATAAATGCCCTTTCGAAAGAGAGGGGAGGGGCTGGATCTTTTTGGAGAGGCCAGATACCGCTGGACTATTTTTCATCACATGATGCCTATTTTGGGGCTGAGATTTTCTGCACATATGTTGAACATTGAATACCTTTTTTTTTGTAATATAATGGATATATGTCAGATTTTAATGCATTTTTATGGTTAATTTATCTTATTTTTAGGATATTGCACCCTTTCCTAAGAAGCTTGCACCGCATTAGTTGTTTGACTGCGTGAATTCGGGTAACACTAATGCTGGTTTTTGTGTAGAATATTCATGTTTGCAGGGTTTGTGGAGAAATTCAGAGTTCTAGTATTTATGTTATTTCATTTTTTATTTATTTATTTTTTTTTATTTTTCTAACTTTTCGTTTGCAGAATTTTTTTAAATTTTCAGATATTAAAATAAAAATCGAAAAAAAATAAAATCCAAAAATAATTGTACGTATGTGTAGAATGAACTTCAAAGTTTCATCTTGCATATTTACGTTTTTATTTTGAAGCCATTTTGATTTTATAAAAATTGTTGAAAATCATTGTTTTTTTGAGGTTTTTATAATTTCAAAAAATATATTTTTTTCACATTTTGAAAGTAAATTAGATTTTTTCACATTTATATTTTTATTTGCAAGAAAAAAAATAACTTCCCTTTATTAAAATTGCAATTTCATTAAAGGGGGTTAATTTTTATGGCATTCCATAAGCCATCATGTTTGGAGCAATAAATGCACCCCTCTTTACAAAAAAATTAATTTCTTTAAAGAGAGGTAATTTATACATTACGTAAAAAGTTAATGTTTTAAAGAATTAACTTATTTCTTCTTTATGAAAATTATGATTTCATTAAAGAGGTATAATTAATAATGAAATTTCAAGATCATCCAATAAATTGCTCTCTTTGTGAAAATTAATTTCATCAAAGAGGGATAATTTATTTATTATATCAAAGGCTACTATAGCTACAAAGTGGGTCATCCAAATTATTCCATCTTGAGGTTTAAAGCAGTATAAAAAGAATTATTTTATCATTTGAAATTCATGTTTAGAGATAGGTTTTAATCTTCTACTTCATGCTTAAAGTAGGATTTAATGCAAGATAAAACTTGTTTAAAATCTACTTAATAAAGGAAGATAAAATCTACCTAAAATCATTCAAGATAAAAGGAATTAAGGCTTCACATCATGGTCATATGAGGGCTAATTCACATTTATGTTTCTTTAAGTTTTATGAACAATAATTAATATAGCATGATAAAATAAACCAACACATGCCCTTTGTTAACAATTACTTGCAATCACTAAGGTGTTCCTAGCATTCATTTGATATATCTTCATTATGATTACTAATACACATAGATAATGCTTATATAGTGGAACCTTGGAGAAGTTATTTTTATTTTAACTTCTTTGCAAGAGAGGATTTTGTGATCAAAATCCTAAGGTGAGTGTGGTTTTGCAATTGGGTAAAATTACCACTCAATAGGTTACAGGTTAAGAATTGTAAACAACTAAACTTATCATATTCATGGATATGGATGTGTATCTCCCAATAAATCTTTTCCAAATATTCTACTACAAAAAGTATTGTATGTTCCTGGATTAAAATTCAATCTCATCTTAGTGAGCAAGCTAGTAGAAAACAACTACATGATTAATTTTGGATATATGAATGGGATCAATACATGTCTCATTATGAATCAATATGGAATCAAATAAATAGGTTAAATAAACAAATATACCTATATCCTAGACTCAATGGAAATTCCACAAGATATTGTGATGTTACAAAATGCTTCTAACTTATTTGTAGAAGAACAGGTTGAAGAAAATGAAGAACCAGTACATCAAAAAGGTAAGTATAGAATAATAAAAATGATGAGAGGATAATTGCAGCATGCTCTTCTCATTCATAAACAATATGAATCAAATGAATACACTTGCAAGGAGGACTATAAATTTGGTTGGATAGAATATGAATTTGAACATGCCGAAGATCATCCAATGAGAATAGAAGGCCTAGCTATAGCCTACTCTACATCATATGGAGAAACAGATTACATGTTGAACCTGAATACAAATAATGTAGAGGAAGAAGACTACAAAGATCAAGTAGAAGAAGATGAAGAAAATTCATATTGAATACTAAAGTATTCAATACCAAAATAATGTAATACAAGGGGGTTTTGGAAATGAAGTATATTCCATCATTTAGGTTATGTAAATGTATCATTAAAGATACATATCTAGATTACTTTCTATGCAAGTTATCTAGTTACTTCATGTAATATAATAAATACACATGTCAATGTGCAAGTTGTACATGTGAAAGTTATCCCTCGAACAACTAGATAGAGTGTTGACCAAG
Source organism: Wollemia nobilis (assembly GCA_028583015.1). Classification (NCBI taxonomy): domain Eukaryota; kingdom Viridiplantae; phylum Streptophyta; class Pinopsida; order Araucariales; family Araucariaceae; genus Wollemia; species Wollemia nobilis. Next base: position 2,384,425 of record JAQPPZ010016334.1, on the reverse strand, counting down.
TATCATTTTTACCTATATAAGTATGGCATGTTAGATATATAGGAGAGAGATTCAAAGGATATAGTCATATAACATAGCTTAGGGATAGTGCAGTTATGTATGCTACACCATTCATTAGTGATGGATACAATGTAGATTTTTAGCTTTGTTAATGGAGTGCTCACTTCCTCCATAGCTATATTGTAATATTTTATATGATTTATATTTTTAGCATACTTCAGTAATCTAGAATATTTACTTTCTTTCATGTTATTTTGCATCTTATGATTGTTATCTCTCATGGCTCATTCATCAAAAGCTAACAAAAATTATTGCTCCTCTAGTGACCATGTTGAAAAAGAATTCTTTTACTTGGTTAGGCCTAGATGTGAAGGCTTTATTTGATCTAAAGCATGCTATGAAAACCACTCTAGTGTTAGCCATACATATTTTTCAAAATATTTTGTAATTTAAAGTTATGCTTCAAGCAATGGCATAGGATTCATGTTGATGTAGGAAGGAATACTATTGGCCTTCACTTGTAAAGCACTTTTAGGCTAAAATTTAGATAAATCTACTTATGCAAATGATATGCTCACTATATCCGCTCATGTAGAGGATTTGGAGAACAAGTGGGTAGTTAAAACTCTCTACTTGAAATCGAGAGGCCCAGGTTCAAGTCTCTCCCCTCACATGATGCAGATATGCTATGTAATGGTTATATCGTGACCACATAATAAATATTTACCCCATTAAAAAAAATGAGATGCTAACTATGTTGCATGTGGTTAATCATTGATGACCTGATATCATTGGGCATCATTTTCCCATCAAAAAATACCACCAAAGTCTCAAACACTTCCTGGAGTAATAGGTCACCACCCCTGAACAACAAAAGTGGGTCTCTAAATTAATGGGCTATGACTAAGATTACATATAAAAAATAAAAGGAAAATATTGTGGTTGATTATCTCTCTCAATAATTTGAGGATCAAAGTATGTTATACGCTATGTCTTCACCCATATCTCATTGGATAAACTTCCTTATAGAGGATGTGATCAAGGACTCTGAATTGTAAAATTTGATCACCACACTTCAAATAGAACCTACCTTATACCTGTTGAGAGATACATCATCCCAATTGCCAACATACACCAACAGTTAGAAAAATAATTATTCTCGCTTGAAAGGGGATATTTCTCCCCCAAGGTTTGGATGATAGGGTATTTTATTGTCAAATCTTAAATCAAAAGAATAAAAAGGGAAGGTAGATGGATAACTTAGGGTTACATATAACTATTACAAGGGCAAGGGTTCAATTCATTGTCTAGGCTTAATTATTCTTAATAACCAAGTCAATTATCACATATATGTCTTAATTCTCATTGGATTCAAAGCAAATTATATATGAAAGCAAGATTATAAGATTGCTACCTTAAAATTTATCAATATACATAATTACCAAAAATATTGTAGCACATAGTAATATTAATTCTAAAACTTATAGAAATATAACACATGAAAATGAGCTTCAGAATATGAAATTCAACTAATCTACTCCTAATCTAAGCAAGTTAAAAAAAAAATTAAAAGGAAAGGGTTAGAGAAAGAAAAAAACAAGTCATTGCATCCTTGATAAAGCATCATTGAAGATTTATCTTAAATCTATTAAAGAAAAAATTCTCAATCAATTAGCCTTAGCACAATTAGTATTCACACAATCTGAGACCAAGATAGTGCTATCTTCAAAGGATAAAGGGATAATGTACTAAAATTGACTCAAATGTAACCACAGTAATTATGTGTAGATTATACCAAGATTTCAAATATGTTTTATTGATAAAGATATTCAATAATTACACTCAAATTTACTTGCACAAGGTGATTGCAAGGATAAATATCTAAGTATAATGACAAGGTTCAAATATCCACCAACTAAAAAAGAAAAGAAAATGCTAAATATATATTTCTAAAAGTGGAATCTAACCCTTTGAAATGGGTCTTTCATGGTTATTTATAGCCTTACAAATTAAATGTTTTTAGTGTTTTACAATTGTATTGGTCTAGTTGGCTATTTGAGGTGGCGGTCTATAGTTCTTCTTGATTTTGATATTCAATTTCAGCCATGGATCCTTAAATGCTTTGGTAGTGTCCCTTTAAAGATATGTATGCTAAGTTGTCATGCACCAAACGGTCAGAATTAGGTCCAGGTTCACTATATGTTTTCTGGATTTACCTTAAACTCTCACTTTCTAGTTTATCACTTGTAATCATAGAAGAAAATTGAAAATTAGTTTAAATTTTATTTGGTGGTAAATTATCCATAATAGTAGGTGAATGCCCATTTTAATTCTTTAAAACATTCTTTAGTTGTTAATATTCATTTATTGATTTCGGTTAATTTTCCTTTATTATGTACTTTAGACTCTCAAATAAATATTTTCAAAGGTGTGCTCCCATTGGTTATTTAAATTTATTAATTGATGCTTATAAGGTTTAATTCCTTAAGGAGTGCCAAAAGGGGTTTATTGATTGGTTGTCTAAACCTATTGTTCAATGCTCAATGTTTATAATGTCAATGGGTTTTTATCCTCCTTAATCTATTTTATTTTATTTTAATGTTATTTATTGTTATTTTTTTAACTCTTCTTCAATAAACCTAGGCCAATCCTTTTATTTGTAAATATTCTCTAGCCCACATATTCAAATGGTAACCCTTTTATTAATATTTTATTATATTTCATGTGTTGATTGGATATTATCAGTTTTACTTTTTTATTTTTTATTTATAATTTCTTTTTTAAATAAACCCTAGCCATCAGATTTCTTAGATATGAGTCCCAACCATTGATTTATTTATCTAATGAGATGTTTGGATAGTGTGTTTGAATTCATGGAATATTTCTTAACTATTAGATTTCTCAAATATGATTCCTAGTCATTGATTTCTTTATCTAATGAGATGTTAGCATAGTGCTTTCTGATCTTGAGAATATTTCCTAGTCATCATATTTCTCAGATGTGATTCCTAGCCATTTATTTTCTTAGCCAATAGGATTACAATATACTGCTTTGACTTTGTGGAAAAAAAAATTATCCATCATATTTCTCAGACATGATTCCTATCCGTAGATTTAGGAGCACATAAGATAAAATAGGCTTTTGCTTTTTAGGGAAATCTCTTGACCATTAGATTTTCTCAATTATGATTCCCAACTATAAATTATGCCTTCCAATTAGATTATAGTATAGCACTTTGAATTCATGGAAACATTTCTAACTCTTACATTTCCATTTCATGGTCAATGAGATTTTTATTTTGTTATAAAATTTAGCATATGCTAAATATTTTTTTTAACAGCCAAGAATTGTTTGTGAGGGGAGAAATAAAATATGGGCCACAATTTATTTCTTAGGGATCTTAGGTTAATGGCTTGGATAAATAAGGTATTTATTAATGGCATATGTGACACCCAAATTTTATTAATTAAGCAAGGCCACGACTCTAGGTGAACAACTTTAATTTGGGAAAAAATATTTTTAGCAAATGTGACTTTAAACCTTAGAAAACTTATGATGGAAAATAGAGAAAGGTATAGACCTAACATAAAATCACAAATGATATCAGGAAAGGCATATTATGAAGTCAAGATTTTATTATAATTTATTTATTTTTATTTAAATCTTTAAAACCTTGGTCAAAAAAAAGGGGAAGGGTACATAGACTTATTCAAAACCCTTAAGTTTAGCACAAAGTCATAAAGTATGGATTAATTGTGTGAAAGGGAAATTTAAGCCTTAGGATTATTTTTTGGTGAAAGATACACATTAGCCATTGGGCTAATTTAATGATAAAATATCATTGGTTTTTGAGGTTATCTGTGGTGCTAGACTAATTTCATGGCTTAGTGGATTTGAATTTAAATGGACTTTTAGCACCAAAAATTGATTTAAACTTTGTGATCTAACAAGCGATAGGAAGGTGATTAAAAGGCACCAAACCTAGGGTGTGTTTATACTCATTAGAAATCTTATTTCAGACATAATCCAATGAAGAATGCAAATTTTCTTATTGAAGCTAATAAAATGAGATCAATTTAATTGAAATTCAAGTGTTTATTAAATATATAATGCAGTTAAGTTAAAACGTTGATGTAAGAAAATTTAGATCAAAAAAAATATTTAAGTGGGTCCATGACTGGGGTGGGTTGTGCAATGACAAAAAAAATACTTGGGATACACTTGGGATGGCCAATATTTGAGATACCTTTATAGCCTTGTTCTTCCCCAAACTTCTCAACTATGGGAATTATTCTTGAGGGAAATGCATGCCCCACCAACTATGGGCCATTCTGGGTTCCTAAAGACTTATGAAAGGATTAAGCGTACTTTCTTTGAGAAGGTAATGAAGAAGTATATTCAAAATTTTATGAAAAATGTGATATATGCGAGTGAAGGAAAGTAGAAATGGTGTGTTCCCCTAGAAATATTTAGTCCTTTACCATTCTAGAACAAGTATGGATAAATATTTCCATGGACTTTATTGAAGGTTTACCTAAGTGAAGAGGTAAACCAATTATTTTGGTGTTAGTGGATCATCTCACAAAGTATGCTCATTTGTGTTCCCTCTCCTATACCTACATAGCCTCAATAGTAACCCAAAACTTTTTAGACTCCATTTTTTGCCTTCATGGCATACTCACATCTATTGTGTTTTATCGAGACCCTACCTTCACTAGTCATTTTTGGAAAGAATTGTTTAAGTTGTAGTGGACTCAGCTCAAAGTGATTTTAGCCTATCATCTACAAACATATGGTCAAAAAAATATTGTAAATAAATGCTTGGAGACATACCTTCATTTATTTACCTCTAAATATCCTACACAATGGGTAAAGTGGATTCCCTTAGCCAAATTGTGGTATAATAATTTAAATCACATTGAAACCAAGGTTATACTTTGAAGAAGTTTATAGTCATCCTCCACAAAAACCCTACTCCTACATTATAGAAAGCTCCAAGGTTCATGATATTGACACTACACTTAGCCAACATGTTGTAATACTCCATCAACTAAATATGAATCTAGAATTGGACCAGAACTGTATGTACCAACAATATTATCATCACCATTTTAGGCATAGCTTTGAAGTAGGAGATATGGTTTTTCTCTACCCACAACCATATAAATATTCCTCACTCTAGCTTCAAAGATGCCAAAAACTAGTTTCCAAATACTATGAACCCTACCAAGCCTTACAGTAGATTAGTATAATAGCCTACAAATTGGCTCTCCGAGCTATATTAAAGCTCCATTTTTTCTTTTGTGTCTCCTCTATCAATAAGGTCATGGGTAATCAAGTACCAATTCATTATATTGTACTATAACTAGATGAAAAAGATTCCATCTTGCTCAAGCCCAAATAACTTTTGGACTATAGAGTACGCTCTTTAAAACCATATCATCAATGAGGTTCATGTTCAATGGCATGGACTATGAGAAAAATATGCCACGTAGGAGCCTCTCCAGTAGCTACAACACTAATTTCCTCATCTTCAAATTTGAGGACAAAACTTTTTTAAGGGGAATGGCATATTAGGATCCCATCCTAACACTATTTTATAATTCTTATTTTATTATCTAGTTTATTTTCAATGTGGAGATACCTTTATAATGTTATTTTATAGTGATATGTGGCAAGTGAGGTACCTAGACAAGTGGGGCCATTCATGTAACCATTATCAAGAATGTAACTGATGTTTCGTATAATATTCTAGCTTGAGTGTCACTTTTCATGTAAGCCAATTATTGAGTATTAGGTTAGGGTTGCATGAAGTGTATCTTTAAAATAAAAGGGATTAAGTAAATATATATTTTTCATATAGAATGAAAGTATTGAGAGAGGTTTCTCCCTCAAATATTCCTATGATTCTATGTTGTGATTTGTGAGATTGCTATAATTTTGCATTTACATTTCATATTACAATATTCTATTCTTTCATGAAATTCTTCTTTTATTGTAATATTTATGTAAATGAGTTTATTCCTATTAAAAGCCTCCTAAAAAGGATCTTGGACCCACTTCAACATGGAGGAAATGGACTTTTTTTTAGCGCCAAAAATTGATTTAAACTTGGTGAGCTAACAACCGATAGGAAGGTGATTAAAAGGCACCAAACCTAGGGTGTGTTTATACTCATTAGAAATCTTATTTTAGACATAATTCAATGGAGAATGCAAATTTTATTATTGAAGCTATTAAAATGAGATCAAAGTAATTTAAATTCAAGTATTTATTAAATATATAATGCAAGCAAGTTAAAATTTTGATGTAAGGAAATTTAGATCAAAATAAAAAAAAAATCAAGTGGGTCCCCAATTGGGGTGGGTTGTGCAGTGATAAAAACAATGCTTGGGATACACTTGGGATGTCCAATATTTGAGATACCTTGATAGCCTTGTTCTTCCCCAAACTTCTCAACTATGGGAACTCATATTGAGAGAAATACATGCCCCACAAACTATGGGCCATTATGGGTTCCTCAAGACTTATGAAAGGATTAAGCATACTTTTTTTGCGAAGTGAATAAATAAGGATATTCAAAATTTTATGGTCTAATGTGACATATGCCAATGAAGGAAAGGATAAATGGTGCATTACCCTAGAAATATTTAGCCCTTGTCCATTCCAAAATAAGTTTGGATAAATATTTCCATGGAATGTATTGAAGGGTTACCTAAGTCAAGAGGCAAACCAGTTATTTTGGTGGTAGTGGATCATCTCACAAAGTATGCTCATTTGTGTTACCTCTCCTATCTCTACATAGTCTCAATAGTAAACCAAATCTTTTAGAATCCATTATTTACATTCATGGCATGCTCACATCTATTATGTTTGATCGAGATCCTACCTTCACTAGCCATTTTTGGAAAGAATTGTTTAACTTGTAGGGGAATCAGCTCAAAGTGATTTCAGCCTATCATCTAGAAACATATGGTCAATAAAATATTGTAAACAAATTATTGGAGATTTACCTCCATTGCTTTACCTCTAAATATCCTACATAATGGGTGAAGTGGCTTCCCTTTGCCAAATGGTTGTATAATACTTCAAATAACATTGCAACCAAGGTTATACTTTGAATCAATTTACAATCATCCTCCACCAACACCCTCTTCCTACATTATAGAAAGCTCCAAGGTTCATGATGTTGACACTACACTTAGCCAACATTTCGTAATCCTCCATCAACTGAATATGAATCTAGAATTGGCCTAGAAATGTATGCACCAAAAATCTAATAATCACCATTTTAACCATAGTTTTGAAGTAGTAGATGTGGTTTTTCTCTACCTACAACCATATGAATAGTCCTCACTCTAGCTTCATAGATACCAAAAACTAGTTGCCAAATACTATGGATCCTACCAAGTCTTACAGTGGATTAGTGCAATAGCCTACAAATTGGCCCTCTGAGATATATTAAATCTCCATTTTTTCTTTTATGTCTCCTCTCTCAATAAGGTCATGGGTAATCAAGTACCAATTCATTCTATTTTACTAGAACTGGATGAAAATAATTCCATCTTGCTCGAGCCCAAATAACTTTTGGACTATAGGTTATGCTCTTCAAAACCATATCATCAATCAGTTTCTTGTTCAATGGCATATACGATGATAAAAATATGCCACTTAGGAGTCCCTCCAGTAGCTACAACACTTATTTCCTCATCGCCAACTTTGAGGACAAAGCTTTTTTAAGGGGAAGGGCATGTTAGGATCCCATCCTAACACTATTTTTTAATTCTCATATTATTATCTAATTTTTTTTAATGTGGGTATACCTTTATAATGTTATTTTGTAGTGGTATGTGATAAGTGAGGCACCTAGAGAAGTGGGGCCATTTCATATAACCATTATCAAGAATGTAACTGATGTTTGGTAGAATATTCTAGCTTGAGTGGCACTTTGCATGTAAGCCAATTCTTGAGCATTAGGTTAGGGTTGCATGAAGTGTATATTTTAAAAAAAAGGGTCCATAAACAAATATATATTTTGCATATTGAATGAAAGTATTGAGAGATATTTCCTCCTCAAAGAGGCCTATGATTCTATGTTGTGATTTATGATATTGTTATAATTTTGCATTTACATTTCATATTGCAATATTCTATTCTTTCATGAAATTATAATTTTATTGCAATATTTATGTAAATGAGATAATTATTATTAAGAGGCTCCTCACAAGGATCCTGGATGCACTTCAACATGGGGGAAAAGGACTTTTGCATTGTTTTTTGGAGGTATGCCACATGTGTGTTTATAGTCAACCATTGTTATTTTGCTTTCTACCAAATTATAAATTGTGTATGTTATCTTAAAATATTAATTGTGTCTTCATCGTATCAAATTGTGTTGTAAGTTGTGTTTCTAAAATATTTATTATTTTTTATAGTTATCTTTTCTAAAGTTTTACCCTAAGGTTAAATAGATTATTTTTCAATAGTTTAATTAAGTTCAATTCTAGTTGTATTTTTTTGTTGATTAATATTAGTTTAATTTTATTCCACTATTTTTGATTTCATATTAAAGAATAAATAAATTTCATTAATTTAATAACTACATCTTTATTTATATGTTATTTTTATACTTTGTAAGTTTAGAATGATAAGATGCTTTGTTTTTCAGCATTTGTGCATAATAGAAAGCTCATACTAATAGCCTTATTGTCGAATCTCTCCTAGAACATATATCCTTTGGAAACCATCCCAAAGTTGAAAATTTAAATTAACTTAATAAAAGTGTGGTTTAATGGCACCCATCACTTTTTGGTATCATTTTTGGGGACCATAGTGTTTCTAGGAATTGTTAGATTAAAAATAAAAAACTGAAAAGTTTTACTTAGATAGAAATTGATTAGTCATAGAGATATCACATCTTCTTGTTGGTCATTCTTATACAAGTGTTCAACTAGGATAGAATAAAAATCCAATATTGTAACTTTAGGTACCTAGTGTTCTTACTAAGAGCCTTAAATAGGATACTAGTCAGTTGAAGCTAAGTGAAACTAGTAGTGTTGAGAAGGAAAGGTAGAGATAATTAGGAGAAAATTTCTATGAATGCATGAATAGACATAGAGATAAAAAAGGGAGGTTTATAAAAAATAACCTCCAATAGGCCATAGGATAAGAACAATCACACTTAGAGGTTGCACAATAATACCCTATATCCATAATTGAGCCTTCAAAAAATATATTACAACCAGACAAGAAAAGTACTAGTGAACAATCAACATTAGCTATAGGTTATGAAGGGTTCCTTGAATTAGAACTTGATAGTGGTCTATGTTTGTTATTTAAAAATATTCAATAATAAAAATAATTCTATAATATTTGGTGGGAATATTAAAAAGTGGGAGATAGATATGGTAAAACCCATACAAGAGATAGGCATAGCAATACACAATAAGGGGAAACCAACGATGGTATTAAAATATTTACATATCCTACCTGGTAAGACCCCAACGTGCAAGCTCAGATAAAAAAATTAATCCTTGAAATATACCTATATTTAGGGAAACTACAATAGAGGACTAAGATCAGCTCTTGTGTGAACAAGTTCATATGCCAAACATGTGATTATACAACTAATAATCATAAAGTTAAATTGTTTCCTTCATGCTTAGAGATATTGCTATGCGATGGTTCATGGGTTATCTCTAGAATGCATACATAGCTAGGATGAGTCTTTCTAGAAAAATATTAGGAGTATTTTCATGTTAGAGAATTGAAGGAATAACTATTTAGGATAAATAAAAATGAGGATGAGAGTCTTGAACATTACCTAGATAAATTCCTTTTTGTTTAAAAAATATGTAGGGAAGGGATGGGTTTGGAACTTGTCAAAGTTATCTTCTAATGGGGATTACAAGATGAGTTAAGAGGCATCTTAAACCACAAGGGAAAAGGTGATATAAATACACTATATATTTTTGATACTATGGAATTATGTACAAACTACTCTAGAACAAGGAAATGAACATACAAACACTAAGGAAGAGTGGTAGCGAGGTAGGAGAGTTACCAGGGGAAGTTGTAAATTTTAAAACCAATATTCTTTTATATTTAAAAACCGCATTGGATGAAATACAAGCAAAAGCTAAAGCACCCATTGGATTTTACTATCCAAGGTGTAGATAAAAGCATACTTTACAATAATGTCCTCTTAATAAAACCAAAATTTGCAATAGTCACCCTATAGACCAATGTGATCTCCTATTGAAAATATAATCCAACCTTTGAAATATTCATCTCAATACAAAGGAACTCAATTATGTGGGATAAAAAAACAAAATTTCCCATTAGAAAAAATGCCATGAATAAAAATCCATGGAATGATTCATGGAACATACCTCCACCGACAACAATGGGGTCAATATCCTTGGATTCCATTTCTAGAGTGGTGAGGTCAAAGTTGGTTCAACCCATAGTGGAAAAAACCAATGCCTAATCATTCGTGGTCGAACCAAGGCCAACAATTATTAGGACCATCCCACTCCAACCAATTTTATGGGAAATAGTGGTGGTTTCAATATCAACAACAAGCATTGTTTCCAACACCCATTGGTTTCCCCCAAACAATGTACTTGCAACCACCCAAGAAGCCTCTATTACCAAACAAACCTATGGAAAACCCAAATAACAATAGGTAGGCAACCCTTGTCTATAATACAAAGCATACTAATAGTCACTATTAATGACATTGACTAAAATAACATGTAGCTTTACTCAAGGAAGCTTTTGCTTAACCCAAAACCTTCTATGATAGAATAATTATAGGAGGAGATACAACTAAATTTACTAGACCATGATAAAATAACTAGAAAGGAAGGATATATTCCAAAAAACATGCCTATAGATACTCAAAAGCACCATACCCTAAAGAGTAGAATCTAAAGAAGAATGTTCTGAGAGTCTAATATATTGGAGGAACTAAAATGCTTAAATGTAACAATACCTTTACTCCAATATATTAAGGATGTACCAATAGTCAATAAGGTTATTCAAGAAATGTGCATAAATAAACTAGGGAGAAGATGAAAAGATTATCCAAAAACATACAAGTAAATGGAAAACTAGTTGACTTCTTAGCAAGAAATTTTATTCCACCAAAATATGGAGATCATGAGAACCTAGTAATAGCCATTTTTATTGGTACAAAAAGAATACCAAATGTGCTAGTTGAATTAGGAGCATCAATTAATATCATGACCATTGAAACAATGAATAGATTATCTTTAAAAAATATGCAACCTACTTCTACTATCCTTCAACTAGCAAATCAATCTATATCCCAACCTAAGGGAATGGTATAAGATACACCAGTAATTATGGAATCTTGGGAATACCCTATTGATTTCATGATTCTATATCCAATGACCAATATGAATGGTTATCCATTAATTCTTTGATGAACTTGGTTGGCTATAACCATAGCATTTATATATTATCGTTCATGGGACATGACTATCTCTAATAGATTGAACTCTAAGAAAATTTATCTTTATCCCCTAGCTAGAACTTATATGGATTTATTTGGAAATATATGGGTGTACAAGCCTAGAGAACAAAATAATCTTGACCAATTATCCATGGTTATAGTAAAATAGCATGTTAAAGAACTATACCCATGGGAAGAAGCCATATTTAAATATGAAACCATTTTGAGGGATTCCTTGAGTGAGCCTTTCTCAAACGAGGAGGGGACTATAGCTCATAGGTTTCTATGGAAATATGAGGAGGAAAACTATAAGATTTTTTCACCTATATAATTATATAAAATTCCATTCACATTACCACATAGATAACAAAGGCACCTCCTGACATCTTCCAAGTTCCTTTTAAACAACCTTACTCATGCAGGGATTACCTTAAATAAAAATACTCGAATCCTTCATTCCCTACTACCCCTTCATTGTCCCTTAAATTTATTTTATAAGTAGAGGATTTAATTTAGTATTTGAAATGGGAAGAACTAGACCCCTGGGAATAAGCCCACTTTGAATATGAAATCATTTTGAGGTATTCCTTTAGTGAGCCATGCTCAAATGAGGAGGGAACTATAGCTCATAGGTTTCTATGGAAATATGAGGAGGAAACATATGAGTATTTTTCATCTATATCATTATATAAAACTCCATTCACATTTCCACATAGATAACAAAGACACCTCCTCATATTTTTAAAGTTTCCTTTACACAACCTTACTCCTATAGGGATTACCTTCAATAAAAATACTTGAATCCTTCACTCCCTACTACCCCATCATTATCCCCTAAATTCATTGATAAGCAAAGGAGTCAATGGAGAAATTCAATATTAGTGGTGTTTTGATGTCATCTAAGGGAATTAGAGGAGGTCATGCTAGGAACTCCAAATATATATTCACTAAATATATAAAAGTTGAAAAATCCTCTATCAATGTGGAGATGTCAGATTTTGAAGATCAATATCCAATGAAGAAGGAAAATATTTTGAAGGATTAGACTAAATTTAAAATGGATTCACCCACTCCTATGATTTATACCTCTAATAAAATCATATACTTCCTTATAAAGCTATAATAGAAACATCAAGCCCTAATTGGGACTCTCCAAGTCATAATTGCATTCATAGAAGAGATCCAGGGCATGATGCATCTTTAGCAAGGTAAACCGAGAAATTCTAAAAAGTACATGGGGGAATTTGAAAAATCATCTCCCAAAGCTTAATGTTGTATTTTTTGGTAGTTTTTTCTATGTCCTATCATTTTTGTATCATCGTCCTATTGTTATATCCCTATGTTGGTTTCAAATATCTTATCTTGTGGTGGATCTTCCGTTTTACTAGTTGGTCGGATTGTAAAAGCCATTTGATGTATGGTATTTTTCATGAGGGCCTCTTGGTATTGGCCATAGGATATCTCATATTATCTTTTGTAAAATATTTAGGGATCCTTTCAAAACCCCTTATTTTTTCAAATAAAAAAATTAGTGTTTCCAAGCACCAAGCAAATCGAATTATAATCAATAAATATTTTTAACATTAATAGTTAGTTGTTAGAAGTATGAGAGGCTAAACTATTTAATGTATTAATATAACATATAAATGTATTTTCATGGGAATATATTTATATGAAAGGGATCCATTTTGACATATGCACTCATCATATTTATACAACCAAGAAGAAATCAATTTGATAGCCCCAAAGAAGGATAAATCCTACTTTGAGATACATGGTGAAAACTGAGATTGATAAGTTGTTAGATGTTTGATTCATTTATCCAATTTTAAATAGCCAATGGGTTTCACCATTGGTCACTGTTACCAAAAAGAACAAGAAATGAGGGTGTGATTTGACTATAGGGAACTCAACAAATCCACTCAAATAGACCAGACATCCAAAGAGCAAAAGACATATAGGAGAAAGGTGTAGACATCTGACCGTTGGTTGATGTCTGGCCAGGAAAAGTATTTATTTGGACGCAGTCAGTTCTCAGTTCCAAAGAGAAACACGGTCTTATACCACGAGACGTCTTAGTAAAACTTTATGTTTTTTCTTAGGGCGTTTCCAATACGGAGCTGACCCGAAATGTTATCTTAGACTATCGGGTAGGATTCTCATTCTTAGTCCAAGCAGATCTAGGATCGGTCGAGATCCTGTGCACTTCTAAATTGTGCTTGAATGTCTTTATATAATTTCCACTTAAATGATATTTTTTATTTTTTACTCCAACATGATGTCAAAGGTAGTAGGAACTCTCTTCTCAAAAACATTCTAAATCAATTCAATTTGGTACGTTGTATGTCACAAGACTATAGGATTGCTCATACAAATACGCTTCATCAAGGTGCACAATAAAATCCATCAAAGTAATCATGATAATAGTGATATTCATCATATATGAGTTTATCTTACTTTGAAGAATTTAAAATGTAAAGAATAACCTGGTAGATATTCTTCAAATTTGGATTAATCAATCTCCATTGGAGCCTTGCCTAGGTTAGCCACTTTTGCAACCAACCTCTTAGAGTTTTGCATTCGTTCACTTCCTCCAAAACCTTTCTAGATATATTCAATTCCTTCCATTGCCATCTCAACTATGGGTGTAGCATTAATGGCCTCCAATTTTAGATATGCACAAATCTGCTCAACAAGATCACACAAAACTTGTCCTAATCTGCTCAACAAGCTCACACAAAATTCCCTACAATATTTTGGACACCATGTGTAGCCCACTATCTCGATTTGCTTTAGAAAATTACCCTCGGTGTCCAAGATTATAAATAAGGTGAAATATCATATACTTCCCACTTAGGGTTAGACCTAAGATCTTAGATACCTTGTTCTATGTGGTGTCTTGTCCTACATCCCACCCAGATAAATCATATGCTTCTTAGAAGGTGGTAGATATTCTTCAGATTTGGATTCATCAATCTCCATCGGAGCCTTGCCTAGGTTAGCCACTTTGGCAACCAACCTCTTAGACTTTTGCATTCCTTCACTTCCTCCAAAACCTTTCTAGATAGATTCAATTCCTTCCATTGCCATATTAGCTATGGGTACACATTAATAACTACATTCTATGCTCTATCTTCTTCCTTTGGAATTTTATAACAGCCACAAATTAACTGCCAATCTTATTTTCTCGTTAAACTTGGAATACCAATAAACCACAGAAGTAAATCCGATAAATTTCAAGTCAAAACTGCAAGCAAGAGTAGTGCTCAATGTATAGGTAAAACATCTTCAATTTCATTACAAATGGGAATTTATACTTGGTAGGGTCCTCTTTTTGTTATGAATTTAGGGAATTCAGAAGTTATCTTGGGAGTCGCATGGCTAGAACACATGGAAACCATGGTTGGTTTTAATTAGAAGCAACTTTATTATAAACTATTTTCTTAGAATTGTTTTTCATGTATAGGGGAATCGGTAACACCATTGGTGTTACTATTATAAATCTTAGTTTTTTGGGTTAGATAAAGTCAATGAGACCCTTGACCCTCTAGGGCATCAAACTAGGGTAACTAATAGGTAAAAACTCAATAGATATCCTCTAATTTATCTTTTAGGTACATTGTTTACTCCTTTCTAGATGGTTTTAGTGGATATAATAAAATATAGGTGGCACCTAAGGATCAATACAAAACTACTTTCACATGCCATTAGGGAGTATTTTCCTATAGATTTTTATATTTTATGTCATGTAATGCTCCCACAAATTTCCAGTGGGTAGTTCTTTCTATTTTTGTGGATTTTACCAATGAATGCATTGAGGTGTACATAGATGACATAGACGACTTCACAATTTATGGAGATACCTTTGATGAAGCCCTCCATAATCTAGATCGAGTCCTCACCTAATTTGAAGCCCATAATCTATCCTTACACAATGAAAAGTGCTTAATGATGATGTACAAAGGCATCATATCTTGGTAGTAGGATTAAATATGGATCCTAAAAATATAGAAGTCATATATCAGTGAACCTCACCTAAGAATCAAATATATGTCAAAAGCTTCTTAGGACATGTCAGTTACTAAATATGGTTCATAAATTGTTTTAGCAAACTCACAACTCCATCATTCATTCTTCGTACCAAATAATTCAAGTTCAAATGGATCTTGCAATGCCAAGTAGTGTTTAAAGATATCAAATAAAATTTGACCACTTTGTCTGTGCTAAGAGAACCTAATTAGAATCTCCCATTACACATACACACATATGCTTCCAACACTACAATTGGTGTAATCCTTGGTCCACAAGATAATTAAAATGGGAAAAATTATGCTATTTATTATATTAGTAAAAACCCAACTACCACTGAAATGGAATTTCTAGTAGTAGTATATGCCATTAATAAATTTCATCACTATACTATAGGTTACCCTATATATGTTCATATAGACCACTCTGCAATAAAATACTTGATGAAAAAACCAATGGTGAATGGATGGGTGGTATTATGGATCTTATTACTTTATGAATTTTATATCACTATAATACATAGACCCAGTAGGACAAATGTAGTTAACAATTTCTTATCAAGATTAAATACTACCAAAGAACAAGAACCAGTGGATGGTTCCTTCCCTAATAAACATTTATTTGCAATATCAATGCACTCTTCATCGTTCAAAGATATTTTCAAATACTTGGTAACTAGGAATATCCCTTCCCATATTACTCAAAATGAGAGATGTTAACTAATTAAACAAACTTCATCCTTCTAATAGATAAAGGGATTACTATTTAAATGCAGACCTAAAAATATTTTGTGAAGGTGTGTAAGGGAATATGAAGTTTATTATATCCTTTGGGTATGTCATGATGAACCATATGGAGGGTATTACGACATAAAATGAACTACATAAATTATTCTGGGATGAAGGTACTATTGTATTGGCCCTCACTTCACAAGGATGTGAAGAAATATATCTTCAATTATGATAAATGTCAATGAATGGAAAAACCTACAACATAAAATGAGATGATGACTCTTCAACCCCAATTTTTTCTAGAATATTTTTTTCTAGAATAATTTTAGAAATGAGATGATGACTCTTCAACCTCCATCATAAGTAAAATATCACATCCTAGTGTGCACAAACTATGTGACTAAATGGATTGAGGTAGTGGCTCTTCAATGTACGTAGGAGGAAAAAGTAGCTGATTTTTTATATGACATATATTTCATCACTTTGGTTCCCCTAAAGATATTGTGTGAGATTAGGGGACCTAGTTCACATCAAATGGTATCCATTCATTCATTGAATACTACCAAGTAAAACATAAAAAGTCCTCACCATGTCTCCTGCAAGCCAATGACCAAGTAGAAGTTACCAATAGGGAATTAATTTTTTTTCTAACAAAAACAATAGCTTCACATAGAAAATATTGGGCTAATAGATTATTTGAAGCTATGTATGATTATAATATTACTTTAAAATCCACCACTGGACTCACCCCTTATGAGATAGTTTATGGAAAGAAACTTGTTTTATAAATTTATTTTGAGTTACAAAATTTACGCATTGTACTTTATGTAGGTATTGAGTTATTGTATCTAAAACAAGAAATAATTTTATAGCTAAACACACTTGATGAGTTATGAAGGGATGACCTTAATAAGATGAATGTTACTTAGCAACAACAAAAAGTATGGCATGATAAGCACATCAAAACCAATATATACAAGTTGGGTGATTAGGTGCTCTTGTTTGATTCACTTTACCTTGATTTCAAGGGAAAGTTTCAAACTAAATGGCTTAGACCATATGAAAGCATGAGATTCGGGAAATAAAAGAAACACTGTGCACGAAACAAAGAAAAGAGATAAATTGGAAATAAAAGAGAGACATATTAAAACACAGCCCTCTTTATTCAAATTTCTTATCCTCGGTTACATGGACGTCTCCTCCCTTTTTAGGAGCTAGGAGCGTTAAATATATCTCTGTTACAAACGTGCACATTCATCTTCTTTCCGCATGCCCACATGCAAAGTGGGCGGGCAAACGTACTGCCACCGCTGATGTTAATGAGTCCTTGCTTGCTGTTGTTTCTCCTGCGATCAAAGAAATAGTAAACGCGTTAATAGCACCTGCTGCAAATAGAGAAAATTTGACAAAGGCTAGAAACTTTGCCAGAGGTCGACTGTTATTAAAACAGTCGGCCGATTCTAAACGCTATTGCTTACAAGTTAATATTTCACTACGTTGCATGATAATATTCTATAAGACGTATTGCAAAATACATTCGAACGTATTACATGATATATTCTAACGTAAAGTTTATTTAAACAACATAAAACATAAGTTGTTTGAATACTTGTTAATTTTGCAGGATATATAAAAAAAAAACATATATTACATTAACTAAAAATGTGCATGGGGTACCCAAGCGGGCCGCCCCGTTAATGCTTAGTTTCGACGCCAATCCACTAGGAATGGGCTCAAAATCTAAGACTGTGTGTTGTCGGCAAATTAATGGATATAGTGATCCACTGTCGGGTATGAAGGTCCGGCTTCACCTTCTGGAAAGCCACCAATAACCTCCCTTGTGAAAGAGATTACAGGTGTAGAAGACTGAATCCGAAAGGAATATGATCGGGTCTCTGGATGAGCAGCACTTCGTTGCGTTTCGAAAATGCTTCATTTTCTCTTTACATTGCATTGAGCTAGTTTTTATAGAGGATTTCGCCTTTGAAACATTAATGTCAAAACCCTAAGTCCGCAGGGACCGTTGAGGTTTGACTCTTGTCAGATGATTATGAGACATGGCTCACCCTGAGATTATCGCTAGGAACTCACGTCAGTAGTTATGAAGCATGGCCTCGGGCCGGATTTGTTGTTGAGACTGCTCGTCTCATTACTACAGTTGGTGAAGTCCGCCATTTTTATAGACCCACGGGGTCTCTTCAAAGATGGTATGTAGTGACGCCACGTGGCATGAATCACTTTAATGCTGCCTTTGACTGATTAAATGTCTGCCTTGAATGCTGACGTGTCGCCTCTGATTGGTCGAATCCACCTTGACTAATCGCAAGTCTTTTTAAAGCGCAAAATGCCGAAGTTTCATGATATCGCGACGTCGCGATATCGTGACACTTCGGCCGAGCCTTCCCTTTGGGCCTAAGGTGTCACGATATCGTGATGTCGTGATATCGTGACACCCTCGGCCGAAGCTTCCTTCGGGCCTTAGGTGTCACAATATCGCGACGTCGTGATATCGCGACACCCTCGGCCAAAGCTTCCTTCGGGCCTTAGGTGTCACGATTTCGCGACGCGTGAAATCACGACATCTAAGGCCAAGGCTACCCTTTGGACCTTAGGTGTCGCGATTTCATGACGCGTGAAATCATGAAATCTAAGGCCAAGGCTACCCTTTGGACCTTAGGTGTCATGATTTCACGATGCGTGAAATCGTGACATCTAAGGCCAAGGCTCCCCTTTGGACCTTAGGTGTCGTGATTTCGCGACGTGCAAAAATCACGACATCTAAGGCCAAGGCTCCCCTTGGGACCTTAGGTGTCGTGATTTTGTGACGCGTGAAATCACGACATCTAAGGCCAAGGCTCCCCTTGGTACCTTAGGTGTCACGATTTCGTGACATGCGAAATCGTGACACCTAAGGCCAAGGCTCCCCTTTGGGCCTTAGGTGTCACGATTTCGCGATGTCGCAAAATCACGACGTCGCGATTTCGCATCGTCTAAGGCCAAGGTTCCCCTTTGGGCCTTAGGTGTCACGAAATCGTGACGTCGCGATTTCGTGACACCTAAGGCCAAGTTTCCCTTGTCTGCATTTGAAGTTTTGCTCTTGATTGAGGCTTTCTGCATTAAGGCTTAACGTTTGTTAAAGGCTCACTCTAGATTAAAGGCTTTAAAATGACCAACTTTGCTCTGCTTATTTTTTGACCTTCTAAACTGCTGTGTGAGTGGCTAGGACCATTGTTTGACCTCTGAGGGCTGCCCTAAAAGCTGTGTATGTCAATGCGATTAGTGTTTGTAGTCACTTAATCGGATTGGTGCTGTTTTGGTGTCTACAGATGCCCCTTTTTGGGAAGCGTTGCGGGTGACGCAGTGCTGAGCAAAAATGTACGACCAAAGCACTAATGATTAGGGTTTCTTGGTAACCTAACCAACTTTTGATGCCCCAAGTATGGAAAGGGCATGCATTCTTGAATCCTTTCTTTCGACGAGCTAAGGAATTTGATTTCAAGTGTTAACCTATTTTGGTGAGGTATGACTTGAGCTTGGACATTGATCAGTCATGATTAGGCAAAGGGCGTAACCTTTTGTCCATAGGGGAAACCTTGTGTTCATGCTTCGATAATGCCAAGTGTTTGATCAATTTGATGATTGCTTGTTTACTGCCCCAAGCAGGAGCGTGATTGTCTTTGTCAATGTTTCTTTGAATGCATGTCATTGCCTTGATTGGGTGTGTGCTTGTTGATTGGTGACTAAGTGTGACTACCCCCTCAAGCAACGAATCGATGAGGGAATGACCTTCGTGAGAAAAGCGATGAGTCGCTTGACCCAAGATGACTTAGGTTAGGGTGCCTTTAGATGTTTTACCGTTTAAGCACGTGCAGTTTCCGACATTTGGACCTATTTTTGGTGGGTGTTAACCCTTTTGGTGATGCCATAATGGGGTGAAATTATCAAAAACCCGTCTTCCCGTGGAGCGGTCCGGCTATGGTAGCCTTCTTGGGGAAGTAGGAGAGTGACAATTTGAGCCCCGACATCGATTTTTTTTATGCCAAGAGGTTAAGTGCAAGAGCACTTGTGTCTGGAAATGCTTATTGCAATGTTTTTGTGTTGCATTTTTGTGATGTTTTGGCTGTTTTGATTTTCTTTCTTTGTGTATATGTCATGATATTATGGTATGCATAATGATTGATGTTGATGAATGCATGCTAATTTATATTGATGGATGCATATGGTATGATTATTACGAGTGTTGTATGTTGATTGATTTTGATGGATGCATATGGTATGATAAATGCGAATGTATGTGATGTGCAGAAATGAAATGGATGGATGGACTTTTTGGTGTTTGGCTATGGCACCATAGACTGTTTAGAACTCTATTATTTTGTTTTTTTAGGCGATTGCTGTGATGCACGACTTTGTATGTATACATGGTATTGTAAGGATGAAAAATAGCACGGCTGGTTTAGAAATGTAAATAAAGTTTTCTGAGACTCAGACGGTTTTAACTTACTAGCCATGACTGTACTTTATCTTACAAGATTTTTGAACAAGGTATGAATCGTACTTGTTTTTGACCAAGTTATTTCACATCCCTATGTGTGCAATTGAGTTCATTTATGTGGCATTTGTCAGGATACCACCAGTGCCAGATGGGCTTTCAACCGAACCTGTATCGAGGATCACCTAATTAGCTCCACTAACTCCTTTGTTGTATTTAGTTAGATTAATCTACGGTGTTATCTAGGATACCATAAGCTAGCTCATCCTTATGCAAACATTGGTCTACACACATGCAAAGTGAATGTGACAGACATATCATCATGCGGGTAGGATACCACCATTGCTAGATAGGCTATCAACCAAACCTGTAATGAGGATTACCTAGATGGTTTTCGAATGCTGAGAATTCCAGGGATTCAAGTTCAAGATGTTTGTTGGCTGAATGATTTAGAGGGTTGCTCTTCTATATAGTGATGAAAATCACTGTTTATTTTCTATTAATTCTTTTTGAGCAAGGATTTTGAATAGTGGCGATGACCACTGTTATTTGATTTTGTGTTTTGTGTATTGTGGATTTGAGTTTGTGAATGGCTTTGATCCGGGGGCCCCCCGGGGGGGGGGGGGGGGGGGGGGGGGGGGGGGGGGGGGGGGGGGGGGGGGGGGGGCCGGGGGGGGGGGGGTCGGGGGGGGGGGGGGGGGGGGTGGGGGGGGGTTGGGGGTTGTGTTGTGAAGGCGACCTTTAGATTTTGGGGATGACTACCCATCCTTGGCAGGACGTGTAGTACAAATCCTTACAACTTTGGGAACCAACTATGATTGGGATTTGGTAGTGGTGAGAACCACTCGTATATGGAGGTGAGTGGATAGGAAAGAGCTTGTCCTTTTGTCAATTCTCAGCATTCTAGAACCATTCGCACGGGGGGATGAGCAAGATAACTATTTTGCTTATGGTGATCTGGATTACTGTGCAGGTTTCATATTTCGTTCACACAACTTGGGAATTTTTATGTGTTTTAATTTGTGTTGGGATGTTACGTAACAAGGTGTATTTCAAGTATGACTCTACCTTCATAAAATCTATCTGACTTGATACATTACATGGCTAAAGAGCAAAATGATGACTGAATCATGAAAAACCCTTGATACATTAAAAGACCACTGACTCTAGTATGGTAGAAGCAATGCATGGTGTTTTTGTTGTTTTTGTAAAATGGAATAGTGTGGAACAAGATGGACTAGCAGATTTATTACAGCCTATGGTGCCCTTGACCTGTATGACCACAAATATGCAATGTATGGATGCAATGCTTTAATGCAGCTATGTATTTTTGTATTTTTGATGGATTGATTTTTGTGAATATGAAGATGAAGTGCGAGAAGAACTCTCTTATTGATGAATTTGAGTATGCCTAGAAATGAGATGCAAATTTTTGTTGTTTTTGATGATTTTTGTTGTTTTTGAATTTTCTCAATTTTTGACCAAGCGATTGTGGAAATCCTTGGAGCATTTTGGGATTGACCAAGCGATTGCAGGAATCCTTGGAGCCTTTTGGGATTGACCAAGCGATTGCAAGAATCCTTGGAGCATTTTTGGATTGACCAAGCGATTGCAAGAATCCTTGGAGCATTTTTGGATTGACCAAGCGATTGCAAGAATCCTTGGGGCATTTTTGGATTGACCAAGCGATTGCAAGAATCCTTGGGGCATTTTGGGATTGACCAAGCGATTACAAGAATCCTTGGAGCCTTTTGGGATTGACCAAGTGATTGCAAGAATCCTTGGAGCATTTTTGGATTGACCAAGCGATTGCAAGAATCCTTGGAGCATTTTTGGATTGACCAAGCGATTGCAAGAATCCTTGGAGCATTTTTGGGTTTTGACCAAGCGATTGCAAGAATCCTTGGAGCATTTTGGGATTGACCAAGTGATTGCAAGAATCCTTGGAGCATTTTGGGATTGACCAAGCGATTGCAAGAATCCTTGGAGATTTTTGGGATTGACCAAGTGATTGCAAGAATCCTTGGAGCCTTTTTGGGATTTGACTCTCTTAGATATGAAATGGTCACAAATGACTAATATTCAAGGGTTCTGTTTCCTTGATACCATCAAGAGAAGCTAGCCGGTATGTCCCGGGTCCTATTTTGCTATCAATGATATATGGACCTAACCAATTTGCCGCAAACTTGTCCCTTAGGTGGGACGACAAACTGGAATTTTGTTGGTTTTCCTTCAAAACCAAATCACCAACCCGAAAGTCCCTCAGGTGAACTTTCATGTTGTAAGCTTTCTTAAGTCGCTCTTGATAAATACGTAAATGCTCGAGAGCATTAACGCGTCGTTCGTCAAGAAACGTAAGCTGGTATAACCGGGCCAGCCGCATAGAGTCATCGTCGATGAACTCCTGCATTGATATGCGCAGGGAAGGGATCTCCAACTCTAGAGGCATGACTGCCTCGGAGCCATACACAAGCGAAAATGGAGTGGCCCCAATGGGTGTCCGAATGCTAGTGCGATAGGCCCATAGGGCAAGTGGGATTTGAATGTGCCAATATTTATGACTATCTGTGACGGTCTTTTTAAGGATGGCAACTAACGTTTTGTTTGATGTTTCTGCTTGCCCATTCGCCTGCGGATAATAGGGTGTTGAAAAGCTATGTTGAATCTTGTACTTTGTGGTCAAAGCACGCACGTCTTTGTTCTTGAAAGGTGTCCCATTATTCGAGACTATTTTGGATGGAATACCAAAATGACATATGATGTTATGCAAAATGAACTCCACAATGCGGGGTCCTATCGTAGAGGTAAGCGGAACCGCATCCACCCACTTGGTAAAATACTCTATGGCCGTTATGATAAACGTGTGATGGCCTGACGATGCAGGGGAGATATTTCCAATTAGGTCGAAGCCCCACTACGAGAACGGCCAATCAGACTGGACTGTATACAAGGCTTGAGAAGGTACGTGCATCAAATTGGCATGATGTTGACACTTCACACACTTCTTGACATAGGTGCAACAATCTCGCTCTAAAGATGGCCAATAATAGCCCATGCGAAGAATGCGCTTTGCGATAGCCATACCACTAAAGTGGCCACCACATGTACCATCGTGCGCTTGGGCGATCGCCCAAGTGGACTCTTGTTGGTCCAAGCAACGAAGGAGGATTCCTTCATAGCTGCGACGATACAAAATGTCTCCTATCAAGACATACTTAGTCACTTTCTACTTGAGTGCTCGTTTTGCGACATGAGTCAATCCAAGTGGGAGATTACCTAACTTGAGGTAGTCTCTGATGGGTAAATACCAGTCCTATTGATCAGAAACCTCGATAGTATGAACAACCAATCTCTCTTGAAGTTCCTCCCTAGCAAATGCTGAATGGGATAGAACCTGTAAGAAGAGCGTTGTGTTGCTATTAATGGGAGTAGGGGAGAACAAGGACCCCCAGTTGGCACGTTTTAGATGATCTCGGATTCGAGAGAACTTATCCGAGGATGGTTCAATCTGGATCATGTGGATTCCTGGCATCAAGTCTGAGCTTGCACGCTCCATCGCGGATTGCGATAAGGTTTTGACTTGAATGGTTGTCATATCATCGGAAAGGTCTTGCGGAATTAGTGACCCCAAAGAGGCCATTGTGTCCACAAAATGATTCGATGATCGAGGGAGTGCCTCGATGTCATACCACTCAAGTTTTGCCAAGAATTTGTCCACGAGGGCTTTATAAGCCTGCAGGACTGGGCATTTGCATTGATATACCCCTTTGACTTGATTGACTATTAACAACGAATCACCAAAGATATTCAGTCATTTGATGTTCATGGCGATTGTTGTCTGAAGACCTAGGAGCAAGGCTTCATACTCTACATTATTGTTGGTGCATGGGAAGTTTAATTTAAATGACAAGGGCATTGGAGCACCCTACGGTGTGAAGAATACAATTCCCGTGCCACCACCTTGCTCACATTTAGAACCATCGAAGAATAGGGTTATGTCGGCCTGTGACTCAGGCTCATCAAAATCTGGTGATTCTAAGACATGGAAGACCCCATCATCGGGTAGTTCTATGACCAGAGGCTGATCATCTTCAAGAGGAGCCTCTGCTAGTTGATCGGCTATGACTTGTCCTTTGATAGATTTTTGTCCAATAAACTCTATGTCAAATTTCGTCAACAACATGATCCATTTCGTCGTGTGACTACTATGATAAGTACGACTCATCATGTATCGCAATGGATTCTCCTTAGACACAACATACGTAGTGTTGCTCAACATGTAGTGGCGTAGCTTTTTGGTAGCAAACACCACTGCCAAGAAGAGTTTCTCAACGTATGCATAGTTAAGTTCATAACTGACCAGGGTGCGGCTAAGATAGTAAGTAGCCTGTTCCTTGTGAAGTTCATTCTTCTAGGCTAGCATGGCACCCAGTGCCACCTCAGTAGCTGAGATGTATAAGTAGAACGGCACTCTTGGTCTAGGTGGTGCCAATACTGGCGACAAAACCAGGTATTGTTTGATCTCGTCAAAGGCTGACTGGCACTCATCATCCCAATGAAATGTAACCCCCTTGTGCAATAATTTGTTCATGGGTCGGCACTTGTCAGATAATTGTGCTATGAAGCGTTTAATCGATGCGACCTTGCCCTGCAGACTTCTGAGCTGCTTGATTGTGGTTGGGGGAACCATTTCAAGGATTGCCTTGACTTTCTTTGGGTCCACCTCGATTCCTCGCTTTGAGACTATGAAACCCAAGAGTTTTCTAGATGTGACGCCAAAGACGCACTTCTTGGGGTTTAGTCTAACTTTATGCTCCATGAGGCGATCGAGGATCTTGCTTAAGTCAGCAATATGATTTGAGCACAAAAGAGACTTGGCTAACAAATCATCCATGTAATCTTCCAAAGTTTTGTGCATGTAATCATGGAAGATATATGTCATGGCACGTTGGTAGGTAGCACCAGCATTTTTAAGGCCAAAAGGCATGACCTTATAACAAAATGTCCCCCAAGGTGTTGTGAACGCTGTTTTTAGTTGGTCTTCAGGATTGATACAAATTTGATTATATCCCGAGAAACCATCCATTAGGGAGAGCATTTTGTGACCTGTTGTAGTGTCTACCAATGCGTCGATGCTCGGCAAGGGGAAATCATCCTTAGGACTTGCTTTGTTTAGATCTCAAAAATTAGTGCATATGCGAATCCTCCCGTCGGGCTTCTTGATGGGAACCATGTTGGACAGCCATGGCGGATAATCCATGCAGATGACAAACTGTGCGTCCAATAGCTTTTGCAATTCGTCTTTGACCATTAAGGCCACTGTTGGATGCATCTTACGTAGTTTTTGCTTTATAGGTTTGATTGTCGGATCAAGCGTTAAATTATGCATGACTAGCTGCGGGTCTAGTCCTGGCATATCTTTGTATGACCATGCAAAAACCTCCTTCTTCTCTTTGAGAAGGGCAATGTAGTTGGCTTGCTCTTCGGGGGAAAGACTTACCCCTAGCTTGAGAATCTATGGATTCATTGGATCTGTGCCGATATCTACATCAGTCGTCTCCTCGACTGACATGTGGGATCCGTCCTCCAACTGATGTGGAGTTGGGATCAAATGGATATCATTAGCTGAATTTAGATCTACATTGGGAACCTCGGGTTCCTCTTCAGCTGAAAAATATCCTGAGTTATCCCTGGGGTAAAATGATGCATTTCATCGAAAGGCCAGTACTCTGATGGTGATAAAGGTGAATTGACGTGATCCCAGTCGATGGCATCTATGTCTAGATGCAATGACCATGTTGGATCGGTCGGATTGCGGATGGGTGCGGTCAAATCAATGGAGATCATGTGGATGGAATGAATTTGGTCTCCATTACCATGGGTGTGATAACTTGATTCTTCTAGATGCTCCCTATACTCTGGATCTGGCTCTAGGGGAATGGGCACGAACGGATCGGCCCTATGTGCGAAAAGGAGGACAAGGTCTTCCCTCGGCACTGTTGTCATGATAGGGTCTCGGGGTGGACGGTGTTCATCGTGAATTTGGAGCCATGGATCCAACACTTGGTCCCACCTCGCTGGGTCGACCCACCATTCATGTCCTAACCTTATGCCCATTTGTCCCATTAGGTCTTCATGAGTTAAAGGGTGATAATTTTGTCATGCATGTCTGAGATAGATCATCTCAGTCTCATCTTCTGAATCACTTTCGAAGATCCAAAAATGTTCATTCTCTTCAGCAACTGTTACTTGCGACATTGAGGGTTCTCCTTGTTCCAGTAAGTTAATCTGGTCCCATGGCGGTTGTTCCACTTGTGGTGGAGGGACCTGATTCGCTTGACACTGTTTTGATTCAACTGGAATTTCTAAGGGGAATAGCTTCAAAAAGATGTCCGGACACCGTTGATGTTCTCTTTGAGGATTAATGTCCGAACTGTCACCTCTCTCTAGCAAAGGAGAGGGATTACTATTGTTGCCAAGGGTGTTTGTTGACCATGGGAGGTAGTCTCCCAATGTATATTCTGTATTTGGGTTGGCATAAAGATCTGGTGCCAATCCCTCTTTGTTGCCTATTTCTAGGCCTTGCATATTTTCTACCAAGATGTCTAAGGGCAGGGGGTGGTGGAACCCTACTCCTGACTTATCATATGGCATCTGATATCTTGGTTGGCAAAGGACACGCATCCCTTGCTCATATCTTCCTAGCCCGTATCCATGCCAATTGCATTGGCCGAGATATCTTAGAGCGAAGTTCGGGTTTGATAGATAGTTGATATTTTCAACAAAAGGCTCGGCGTCTGCTTCCTTTTGCTTGCATGGTTCAAGACCATGATCAAGGCCCCCATACACAAAATTTGTCTGGTTGGGTGGGTGACCTAGAGGAACAATTGTTCCTATGGGAAGGCGAGGTCTCCCCATATCCTGTACTGATTCTAATGCGGGCGTTGCCACAACATTCTGCACTAAATACTCCCCCAGGCCCGTGCTGGCCATTTCAATAGTGATTGTTGATGCTTGGGAGGGAGGGAACGGGAGTCCTTCTTGAGTCCATTCCATGTTTGGTGTTTTAGGAATCTCAACTTTCGTAGTGCTAGGTGTTTCCTCTATTGATACCGTTGATATTGTGGGCAAACCCTCTTCTAGGGGCTGAGCCTCTTCCATGATCTGTTTTCCCTTGTCCTTCTGTTTAGCCATGACGGGTGGCATTGGTAATGAAGGAGCAGATGATGAAGATTCACCCGACTGGGATTTTGGTGATTTGGTCACTAGTGGTGCCTGCGGTATTGGACCCTGTTTAGATGGATTTAACTGGAAATCCAAATGCGTTGAAGGGAGGGTCGATTGAGGCATTAATTGTATCACATTGCAATACTTGAAGGGTTCTAAGTCCATCGGGACTACATGTATTTCTCCTTCAAAAGCATACTTTAAGCACTGGTGAGCGATGGAAGGGACACACTTCATGTCCCTGATCCAAGGCCGCCCTAGCAGTATATTGTAAGCCATCTCGCCTTCCAACACATGGCACAATGTTGGTATTGTCTTTTGTCCTACCTGGATAGGTAGAACAACTGTGTCGATTGTCGAGCATATTGCATCATTGAACGCTCGCAGTGTGTACGTGGAGGCTGTGATATGAGAGGCTGGCAGCTTTAAATGTTTTAGCGCTGCAGTGGTGATGATGTTACTAGACGAGCCAGTATCTACCAGCACTCTCTTGTATGGGATCTCGTTGACCCGCACGATGACGTGCAGGGGTGGATCTGTCGTGTCATTCGATATTGCTTTGACTTCATCCTCTCTGAAGGTGATGACCGGCTCCGTACATCGCTTCACATGTCCCACGAAGTTGTTGAAAGAATTTGCTTCGTGAGGCTGTAATTCGATGGATTTTAATATTTCCATAAGAGCTTCTCTATGAGGTGTTGACTATTGAATAAGCTCGTAAATGGAAAGCCTAGCCGATGTGGTCCGCAAACTCTGCGTGAGTTTGGTCCGTATCGTGACCTCGGGTCTAGGCGGAGGCAACTGCGTTGGGCGTTGCTGAGGCTGCGATGTTGTCAAAACTTCCCTCGTAGGTACCTCGGGGGCAACTGGTGGGTACTTTTTGTTCCTTGTCACTATGCTGATCATTCCCACAAATCCTTGCATGGGAAGATTCTATCGCACCTCGTTAATCTGGAGAGGTTTTGCTTGTGCCTCGTGAGCAGGAAAAGGGTCCTTGAATACCCCCATTTATTTATTATTTGGCGCTATAGGGTTGTCCATGGCCAATGTTTTATTGTTGATTAAATCTTGGATTAATCCTTTGAATTTCCAAGCATCCATTTAAATCATGTCCCCTGCGCCTATGGAATCTACAATACAATTCCTCTCTGTATCCCTTAGGCTTGGGGGCATTAGGGTCTATAGTTTGGATTTCTAGCAAGGTGACTAAATTTTCCACTGACAAGCGATCAAATAGGGAGTCCCTGGACTCCGTGTAAGGGGTGAATTGTCGCCTAGGGCGACGTTGCTGATTTTGCTCCTATTTCTTATTGTCTTTTTCATAACTAGGAGGCACTGCCTGGTAATTAGCCTTTTGGGGCTGCATTTCTTGCACAGGCTTGGGAACATTTATCGCAACTTGGTTAACCGCAGCGGGTTGTGATTGCATTGTCCCAGTCTTAGTGGTTTTATTCCACTCTTTCTTTTTAGGCTTGGCGATTGCGCCTTCACCTATTTTAATCTCTTCTATAACTCTGGCTTGCGCCAAAGCGTCTTCTAAATTGTCGTATTGCTGTAGCAGCAATAGACCAAAGATTGATTTTAAACAACTCCGTGCAAACATCTGTGTAAGATCAAACATAGGGGGACAATAGGGTAGCTTAGAAAGCAAATCCCTCCATCGATTCCCGTATGCTGTCATTGTTTCTTCCTCATATTGCCTAAGGCTGGCCAGATCACTCAGTGATGCCTTCTTCTTTGTGTTGAAGGCAAAGCGTTCAAGAAACGCATCTACTAATTGATCTAGGTTGTTGATGTTGTGTTTGGGTAATTGTGTGAACCAATCCGTGACAGGGCCTGCGAATGTGGTTATGAAAGTTCGAAGCAACAATGCATCATTATCTTGGATGCTGAAGCATTGACTTAGGAACCTTGTGACATGTTCTTGTGCGTCCTCTTCACCTTTAAAGACTGCCAATTGAGGCAACTTGAATTGTTTGGGGTAAAGAGGTGTAGGCACTGAGGGATGCACTGGATGACTACGGAGTTGACGTAATGTGGGTTTTTGATGCCCAGAAGCTTTTTTCTCCATAGACTCCAAATGCTCTAATAGTGCTTTGTATGCATCGGAAGATTTTATTTCTTCCTCTTTTGTTTGCTCCCGTTGTGAGTCATGGGAGACTGGAGGCCTATGGGGGGGTGGCCGAGTGGTAGCCCTCCCGCCTTGATGGGGTGTTTCGGCCCGTTCTATTTCTGGTTCGTACTCCTCATAAACTTCTTGAGGAGTCTCTGGGCGAGACCTATGACCTTGATTGAGTCCCCGTTGGGGGTACCCATCATTGTTTTTGGGAGTGGCCTCCCTCTCGGGTCTATAAGGTCTCGGAGGCAAAGCTTGACGAGGTCGCGGAGACCTGTCCTACACCAAAGGATTGTGCCTCTCATATTGTTCTTCTCTATGGGTGTGAGGGGTTGGCACCCTCTCAGGTAGTTTATAGCGCATTTCATCCGCTTCATGCTACATGCGCTCTTTATTCAAGCGATATAAGTATTCTAACTCCTGATGACCTTGCTCAAGCCATGTGATTCGGGCTTGGCGGGCGACATGTCTAGCAACAGTCGGGTCAAGTTGGTCTACCCTCTTTTGCTGAGGAGGCTTGAATGTTTTTTCTATGTGTTTGCCTCGATCTTGGTGATCTAAAATTTTGATGGGTCACTTCCCTCTGTCGAGGTAGGCGGCATGTACTTGAGGCTCTGGCTTTGATGTGTGATCATGATACCTAGCTGGTGCGGAAATGCAAGGTTCCCACGCTGTATGTTGTTCCCGAGGAATGAAATGATCTTCCTCGTATTCTCTTTCCTGGGTGTGAAAGGGGCGGGCGGAGTGAGCTTGCCCTGTGTGAAGAGCCCTACGCTCTGGATTTTGTCTTTCTATTCTAATTGGAGGTAAAGAAGAGACGCCATATCCACATTGTCTCTCCAAATGGACAGTGTGCCTCTCTAGCTCTTCATCACGCTGCGGCCACTCAGATCTAACCTCAAGAGGCGGTTGTCTATTTACATTGAAATCTACATGTAAAGCTTCTTCCCGAAAGGGACTGTGTTGAATGGGCATACCCCACAGAGGGGGTTCCCAATAAGTTCTTTTTGATGGGGCCTGATATGGACTCTCTTGTAGGCTAGACCGCCAAGGCGGTATGGCCAAGTCCTCAGGGCTAAAGCGAAGGCGACTAGCGCCCTCTCTTTGTGCACCTTCCATAGCGTCCGCCCTTGATTGGGCTTGGCTATGGGTGTACACCATTGTGGTGCTTCTCTACTATCTAAGCATATTTTATCTCATTTATGGTGATTTGTATTTTTGTCTACACTAAGAAAAAATGAACACATGCATACACAAAATCGTGATTATCTCTTTTAAGGATTTGATAGTGTGTCCTAAACTGGTTTAGTGCATTTTGATGTTTTGTTTTGTTTTTGCAAGTTTTTGAAGAACGTTTAAATGCATAATGTTGGCTCATATGACTCCCATAAATGGTCGCCCCTTCAATATACCATTGTCGGACCGATATACCAACCTCTCTATATACCCGCCCTTACGAGAGGGAAACTATAGGTACGTGAGAGCAGATGGTACGTGGAACATAGGCGGTACGGAAGGGGGATTGTCCTGTTAATGACACCTACCATAGAAGACTTATCCTCACGTGCATGGGAATCACCCCAGAAACACTCGGTCAACTTTCGTCAAGATTTACGCCTAACAACAGTGACAATCGGGGAAATGTATGCAAAGCTAAGCCAAGGTGGTGATGAACCCACCGTTGGTCTTGCTCAAGGGCTGGGGTTTTACGACCAGCTCCTTGGTTTAATTTACCATGTGAAGTGTGTGTGGTTCATTTTATTTAATAAAAATGAAACAAGCAGCGAAAAAGAAACCTTTCCCTATGCAAACCGGAAGACAGCAAGAAACACTACAAATCGGAAAACAGCAAGTAAATTTTTTTTTTTTTTTAAATAAATAAATAAAGCAAGAAAAACTTATGAAAAATTTCTCTACGTTTCTTTAATAATTAAAAAAAAAAAAAATGGAAAGTAAAAGATTAAACAAATAAAATAAACAGAAATTTCACCGAAAATGACATGGACAGTTAGAAACCGTTACCTCTTTTCTGCCTGGATTTGCTGTTTCTGACCTCCGACTAAAAGGTACCTGTTAAGCACAAAACACAACAGATCGGATTAGTTTCTGTGATTTAAAAATCTGGGAACGGTCCCACCGTGATCGCCACTGAAAGCATGAGATTCCGGAAATAAAAGAAACACTGTGCACGAAACAAAGAAAAGAGATAAATTGGAAATAAAAGAGAGACGTATTAAAACACAGCACTCTTTATTCAAATTTCTTATCCTCGGTTACATGGATGTCTCCTCCCTTTTTAGGAGCTAGGAGCGTTAAATATATCTCTGTTACAAACGTGCACATTCATCTTCTTTCCGCATGCCCACATGCAAAGTGGGCAGGAAAACGTACTGTCATCATTGATGTTAATGAGTCCTTGCTTGCTGTTGTTTCTCCTGCGATCAAAGAAACAGTAAACGCGTTAATAGCACCTGCTGCAAATAGAGAAAATTTGACAAAGGCTAGAAACTTTGCCAGAGGTCGACTATTATTAAAATAGTCGGCCGATTCTAAACGCTATTGCTTACAAGTTAATATTTCACTACGTTGCATGATAATATTCTACAAGACGTATTGCAAAATACATTCGAACGTATTACATGATATATTCTAACGTAAAGTTTATTTAAACAACATAAAACATAAGTTGTTTGAATACTTGTTAATTTTGCAGGATATATAAAAAAAATACATATATTACATTAACTAAAAATGTGCATGGGGTGCCCAAGCGGGCCACCCCGTTAACGCTTAGTTTTGACGCCAATCCACTAGGAATGGGCTCAAAATCTAAGACTGTGTGTTGTCGGAAAATTAATGGATATAGTGATCCACTGTCGGGTATGAAGGTCCGGCTTCACCTTCTGGAAAGCCACCAATAACCTCCCTTGTGAAAGAGATTACAGGTACAGAAGACTGAATCCGAAAGGAATATGATCGGGTCTCTGGATGAGCAGCACTTTGTTGCATTTCGAAAATGCTTCGTTCCTCCTCTTTACATTGCATTGAGCTAGTTTTTATAGAGGATTTCGCCTCTGAAACATTAACGTCAAAACCCTAAGTCCGTAGGGGCTGCTAAGATTTGACCATTGTCAGATGATTATGAGACATGGCTTGCACAAAGATTATCACTAGGAACTCACATCAGTAGTTATGAAGCATGGCCTCGGGCTGGACTTGTTGTTGAGACTGCTCGTCTCATTACTACAGTTGGTGAAGTCCGTCATTTTTATAGACCCATGGGGTCTCTTCAAAGATGGTATGTAGTGACACCACGTGGCGTGAATCACTTTAATGCTACCTTTGACTGATTAAATGTCTGCCTTGAATGCTGACGTGTCGCCTCTGATTGGTCGAATCCGCCTTGACTAATCGTAAGTCTGTTTAAAGCGCAAAATGCCGAAGTGTCACGATATCGCGACGTCGTGATATCATGACACTTCGGCCGAGCCTTCCCTTTGGGCCTTAGGTGTCGTGATATCACAACGTCACGATATCATGACACCCTTGACCGAAGCTTCCTTCGGGCCTTAGGTGTCACGATATTAAGACGTCGCGATATAGCGACACCCTCGGTCGAAGTTTCCTTCGGGCCTTAGGTGTCGCGATTTTGCGACGCACAAAATTGTGACATCTAAGGCCAAGGATACCCTTTCGACCTTAGGTGTCACGATTTCATGACGTGCAAAATCATGACATCTAAGGCCAAGGCTACCCTTTGGACCTTAGGTGTCGCGATTTTGTGATGCACAAAATCGCGACATCTAAGGCCAAGGCTCCCCTTGGGACCTTAGGTGTCATGATTTTGTGATGTGCAAAATCATGACATCTAAGGCCAAGGCTCCCCTTGGGACCTTAGGTGTCACGATTTCATGATGCGCGAAATCGCAACATCTAAGGCCAAGGCTCCCCTTGGGACCTTAGGTGTCACGATTTTGCGATGCACGAAATCGCGACATCTAAGGCCAAGGCTCCCCTTTGAGCCTTAGGTGTCAAGATTTCATGATGTCGCAAAATTGCGACATCACGATTTCGTGACGTCTAAGGCCAAGGTTCCCCTTTGGGCCTTAGGTGTCACGAAATCGCGAAATTGCGACGTCACGATTTCGCGACACCTAAGGCCAAGGTTCCCCTTTGATTAAGGCTTGTCTGCATTTGAAGTTTTTCTCTTTATTGAGGCTTTCTGCATTAAGGCTTAACGTTTGTTAAAGGCTCGCTCTAGATTAAAGGCTTTAAAATGACCAACTTTGCTCTGCTTATTTTTCGACCTTCTAAACTGTTGTGTGAGTGGCTAGGACCACTGTTTGACCTCTGAGGGCTGCCCTGAAAGCTATGTATGTCAATGCGATTAGTGTTTGTAGTCACTTAATCAGATTGGTGCTATTTTGGTGTCTACACCATATGAGATTGATCAATTTTTTGGAAATGGTTATGTATGATTAATATCTATGGATGTCTTAGGAAGAAATATGGCTGTGAATGGACATTGGATTAAGATATATCAAAAACCATTGACAAAGGAGGGTTTTTATATTTATTTACTTTCACAATATAACATGTATGTGGTAGGGAAAAATTATCCTAATACAAATAAAAACTTATTATGTCCTTTAAACAAAACAAAAAAAGGATCTAGTGGTGAAAATCCCTTCTAGGATGCCACTAGACCAAGACTAGTATGAAACTAGTTTTTGGCATACTAGTATTTTAAATAAGAAATTGATTGTGAAAATCCCTTATAGACACAACTAGGGTAGGAGTGGGCTAAAAAATAGAAATGGTAGTTCCCATTTGTAAAAAAGGAAAAAAAATAGGTACAATACTATTGGATATTTGGTTCATCTGGAAAAGAGCTCAATAAGTCCCACTCTTCTGAGATATTTTACACCATATACTCTAAATAGGTACATATTTTTTCTCATTTACTTTTTTTTAACTTGAATATTTAGTATGAATTATGACTAACCTAAGGTGTGATACACAAGAAGAGGGGTCATGTGACTTGTAATTAGAGGTTACCTTGACTTTCACTTGAGTGCTAGACTCGTTCGATGTTAAAGTACCTTTCATATTATGGCACTGGATACATCCTACATTTACTCAAAAAAACTATTAAGAAAAAAGAATGTGAGTGTCAAGATGTGAATCATGGTAAGTCAATACCAAAGGGAGTGGTATGATTCTCAACAATGGAATAAAAGAGACAACCATCGAGGCCATGTGTATGAAGGATATTGCATGCCACCCACACTTACCACCACTCCTATGCCCCATGTAAAACCCAATATAGTAATAATTCATGTAAGGGCATGTGAAAAATTATGAAGCTCTCATGGAAATGCTTATATGTATTTTCTAGAATGAAATGGGTAATTTTTGGAGCATATGGCCATATACCCTTAAGCAGAAAGTAAGGATGATAGATAAATTAGGGGCCATGTGTCTACTAGACAATGGGTTGACCATATAACAAATGTGACAATTCCTAGAAGGTGACCTCATTACCTATACAAAAAGGCTAGCATAGAATCTATGATGATAATGCCCTAGATCTAATAGTAAAAAAAGGGAAAGGTTGAAAATGAGATCTACTTATTTGTTGCCACACTATCAACCCAATGTACAAGCACACCACCATAATAACACCACCATCCTTAAATATCCTTCCACTATGAGGGCCATGGAAAATAAGCATAGAGCCAAATTTGAAAATGTCGAGCAACTACTCCAAGATACTAAAGTAGATAATATCATAGTTGAGAAAATCTACAAAAATTCCTAATTCGAGTTGATTTTTATTTATCATAGCCTAGTCAATATTTCTCAAATTTTATTTATTTTTTTCCAAAAAATTGTGATATGCATGAAAAAATACTTTTTAATAGAAAAATTACATTTTATTTATTTTTTCAATGAAAATTTACTAATATTTTACCAAAATTTTCCTCTTTTCTTGTCGATTCCTGATTTTCTTGATTCTTTTCCATGTTGATTTTGATCCGATTTTAATTTTATCAACTATGGTGAATATCTTCTACATAGTTGGTTGGCTATAATTCTTTGAATGATTTGATGGGCACCATGCCCAATTGGCAAGGGACTTTGATGAAAGTCTGCATAATGGAGTCACTATTATAAGAGGTATAGACTTCTCTATCACTCCTACAACCATTAATAGAGCCAAAGGAAGGATATAATGAATTAGTATGAGGATAGCGAATAAATGGTTAGGCTACTATTATGGTTTGAATTCTTATATCTTGTACTTTAATTGAACATTTCACCCTTATGGCCAAGGAATATACCCAAGGAAGAATTCTAACTATTGATAATATGATGCATAAAGGTATTTGTATCACTAATCATTGTTATATGTGCAGGGCTAATTGGGAGACCATTTATCATATTTTCCTTGAGTGCCATTTTTCCTTGACTATCCTAAGTGAGGTTTTTTAGGCCTTCAATATTTCTTGGGTTAAACCAGCCACCATACTTGATTTGTTCATCTAGTGGCCTTGCCCCTTTTCAAGCCAAAGACTTAGATACATGTGGAAAATTTGTGTCAATCACTATTTGGCAGGTGTGGTTAGAAAGGAACCATAGAGTATTCAATGAGTCTATCCATGATCATCAAACTATCATTGCCAGGATCCTATCCTTTGCCAACAAGAATGTGAACCTTATCCCTTTTGATAGTCATAAACCTCATCTGCATGAGACCACGATTGTTCAATATTTAAGATTAATCTTGTTAGATGAGTTTGTGCCTAGGGTAGTCAACATCAGAGCCAATGTTAAGTGTTCCCCACCTCCTACGGGTTGGTTTAAGATTAATTTTGATGGAGCGACTAAGGAAAATATTGGCAGAGCAGGCACTGGTGGCATTATATGATATCATAATGGGAATATGATGCTATCATTTTCTAAATATTTGGGAATAAGGACGAACAATGAAGTTGAAGCTAGAGCTATGTGGAGAGGCCTTCAAATGACTCAAGACTTAGAAGGTAATTTGATCATAGAAGGAGACTCTATGCATGTTATAAATCTCCTCAATAATTGGAAAACACCTCCTTGGAGGATTAAAACAATTGTTGAAGAGGCTAGGATCCTTTTCCAGGGAATACAGGATAGAAAAGCCCAACATGTCTTTCGAGAAGCTAACAAAGTTGCTGATAAGTTGGCCAATTTGGGTGTCGATGGTGACAAACTTTTCAAATGGGAACACGATATCCCAAGCAAAGTAGAGGAGCTTATTCAACAAGAATGCCAAGAATGATAGTCGAATTTACCAACAAGGAAGGCACTATAAGTTTGAAGGCTATGAGTATTCCCGTCTCTTTTTTGAAATGGACTCACAATAAAAATTATTTGATTTGTTAGTCTTGGTGGATGTTGCTTGGAAATACCACAAAGACTAATGGGGATAGTAACATGTTAGATAACATGGCTCCTAGTCATATTAGTAATTTGAGGTTGGTTTATAATCAAAGGGTAGGAAAGAAACAACAATATAAGACTTTGAACCAGAGCCACGTGGACCACCAGATAACCATCACCATAAATCTAGCTAGCAGGTTCACTTCTCCAAGGCTGATTGGCCAAGATGGGATGTGGTCCCAAAGCATGTCATATATGGAAGAAAGCAATTACCAAAGAATTATTAAGAGTAACTGTCAATACAGAGCTTGTGGGAGTTTTTTTTAGTACTCTGCTATGTGTGTCTGTAGCTTTTTGTTTCTCCATTGTTTCAAGGAAGGGATTTGTGTCTATTTCTTTTTTTTAATTATGATGTAGGTGTGTTTTCTTAGGGTATACCCAAAATGTTGTATGGGAAGTTTATTTTTGATAACAGACTATGTGCCTTACCGAATGTAATGGATTTGGCGACATGTAGATTTTACATATATAGGATCCTTAGTAAGGACATGTTCATCAACAGCCTTGGGCTAATTTTTGTAAAAGGTTTTGGGTCAACCTGTAAAACCCGGTATTAATGCTATAGTATCTTATCTACCAAAATAAAAGGCATATACCCAATAAGAATATGCAAATCATCTCACCCAATATTCAAGAGTTTCATGGTTTTGGTGTAGTTTACTTTGAGTTAGCCAAAAGGGCCTATAACCATAGATGGAGTGATATGGGGTCTATTTTGAGAAAAAGAGAGCCTATTTCCCCTTGAAATTTGGACTAGTTTTATCAAAGATCTCAAACAATGGTCTCTAATATTGAGAGTTTTTTATGGATTGGAATGCACTTTAGGCCCCCACTATTACTAGCTCTAGTTCCCCATATTACCTATCCTATCCTCATAGCAAGGAAAAATTCTAGGCATGGTCCATGGATGCATATGTTTGATCAACTTAGTGGGTTCTACCCACATGATGATAATTTTTTTATGTGAATATTGATGAATTTAACCTCAACATCATGATTGAAAATATGAATGCATGATAATATGCATTAATTTAGGTGTGGGGAAATGATGAAGTACTCAATTGCCTCATTTAATTACAATTTTGAACATATTTTATTTTTTATATTGTGATAACACCACATTCCACCTAAATAATTTAAAAGCATGGTGAATAAGGAGAATACAATGCTATTTAGATAAATGTTTGTATATGTTCTTTTAAGGGGTAATTCGATAATTTTTGCATCTAATTGTTGGATTTTTAGCATTGGAAATTTTATTGGGATTTTGTAGGAGTTAGTAGGGGATAATTTTAGTTAGTTTCAAACCCTAGATACATTAAATAATAAAGAGAACAATATGGATCGTGCCTTACTCATAGCCAACTCGTAAAACTTGATGACATCTAACATTGATATTGACTCATGGTAAGCATGGGGTTTTGAGTTAGTGCTATAATATATGGAATGCCTAGTCAACACTAAAATAAAAAGGTTGGATAATGTGGATATAACATGTGCATGAGCGACCATTGACTACAAAGGGCTCACAATGATACAATTACCAAGGGATGTAGACTGTATTTTCCAAAATGACCACACCCATAACAATGATGTGGAAATTGCTTAGCTAGCATTTCCAAGTTTGGTGAGTGTGGTTCTTCTAATTATTGTAATATTGTTCAATACCAAATAAAAATAACAAGGAGTGACCATCTGATTCAACAAATATTCTCATTCTCAAACACACAACCAAATAGGATGATCCAGTGTAGCTAAACAATATAGACTTTGGATTCTTGTTAAAACAATACACTATTATTCTTCTTAGCTAACAACTTGAGAAACTAAATAGTTTATTGATAATTAAGAATTTGTTGCAAATCCACAAATATAAATAAGAACATTTGTGATCATCTCAAGGTTAATAGTCAATTGTAATTTTCTTCCAAATTGTTAATGCATTTAGAATAGCTCTATATTTTGTTGTGTAAGAACACTTTATATGAATATTTATTAGAGTAATAGAGATTTCTAGGATTTTACTCACCTATTGAGTTAGAGATCTTTTTCATTGAGGATATTGGGCCCACTCCAACATGGAGACAAAGGACTATTGTGTTGCTTTTGGAAGGTATGACATATGTGTGTTTACTACCATCCAATTTTTCTACTTTCTACCAAATTATAAGTTATGTTGTCTTAAAACATTCACTATATCTTCATCATATCACATTGTTCCATAAGCCATGTATTTCTAAAATATTGATTATGTTTGATCATTCTCTTTTCTAAAGTTTTACCCTAGGGATAAATAGATTAGTGTTCAATAGTTTAATTTAGTTTGATTATAATTGTTATATTTTGTTGTTGATTAATATTAGTTTAATTCAATTTCAATATTTTTACTTTAATATTAAAGCATAAATAAGGTTCATTAATTTAATAACTAGATATTTCTTTATAAGTTCTTTCTTTTACATTACAAGTTTAGAATGATAAGAGGCTTTGTTTTCCAGCATATGTGCATAATAGAAAATCTATACTAATAGCCTTATTGTTAAACCTATCCTAGTGCATATAGAATTTGGACACCATCCCAAAATTTGGGAATTTAAAAGTGACTTAATAAAAGTGTGGTTTAACAACCCCCATAAATT
The DNA here is from genome assembly GCA_028583015.1 of Wollemia nobilis. NCBI lineage: Eukaryota > Viridiplantae > Streptophyta > Pinopsida > Araucariales > Araucariaceae > Wollemia > Wollemia nobilis. Next base: position 2,344,232 of record JAQPPZ010016334.1, on the reverse strand, counting down.
CTAGTGGAGTCTACAAGATGATCTGATGTATCTAGTAGAGGTTCCATTGATCAAAGTAGAATATTTGGAGGTCTATAACAACATCTAGTCCATTTATACCTAACATTTGTATGGAATTAAGGGAATATATGGCCTCCTATGCAATGATTACACCATCAATAATTTATTTACGATGGAAAAAACCATTATGTTTCTCTAAGATAACACATGCCTTTAAATCTATTTGGAATTATTTTTGAAATGATCTTAAAAATCATATTACAAAGGCTTATTGAACAAAAATCATTAAAATATTTCATCTTTAATTTATTGGGAATCAATGTAATAAAGGTGGTATTGTATCACTTATTGTAGAATTATTTTACAAGGATATTCAACCACAACCAACATATTACTATTCAAAAAATCCTAAATATTTTAAAAGAATATTATAGGTAAACAATAAAAACTAGTTGTCTCATTAGGATGGAAAGAGCAAATTGTCTTATGTATATCCTTTATAGAGATATTAATCATTAATATTTTATTTTATCCCTTCATGATAATTAATGGAACATTTGCAAATATTTATAGAGATCCTCCTCATTAAAAATTTATTTTACCCCTTCTCAACCAGGAGGGTAAAGCTCAGTTGGTGAAATCTACTCTCCAAAATATTCTTATCTATTACTTGTCCCTTTTCAAAAACCTTGCAAAAATAGCTCAAAAAATTGAGCACATCCAAAAATATTTTCTCTAGTTAGGATCAAATGAGAAAAGGAGAATTTCCCTAGTCTCCAAAGAACAAGTCTTCAACAAAAGAGAAGGGGGACTGGGTTTCAAGAAGTTGAAATAAATGAACAAAGTATTAATGGCCAAACAAATCTAGAAGTTGTTTAAGAAGGAAAAATCAATATGGATTCATATTCCTAGCCAAGTATTTTAATTAGAGTATAATGTTTTAGAAGATCTCCTTCCTCCCTCAAGCTCTACTTTTTAGCTCAATATCCTCAAAATAAAATCTCAAATTCTAAAAGGATGCATATGGAACCTAGGTAATGGTGATAAATTTAACTTCTAGAAGTATTCTTGGCTCCTAAACTAATCCCTATCTAACATTCCAAATATTGTAGTTTTAGAGCACAAAAATCAGCTTCTATATGGCCCCAAAGCTACTAATTTTATAGAAGCAATTAATGAAAAGAAAAAATAGAAATTTATTTATATTCTAAACCTTACTTAAGAAGAGGAGGAGGCCATTAGATTCTTAGCTGATAAAATAAGAACTCAAGATATTAAAAATTCTAAAGAGGAAGATTCAATATTTTGAAAAGATGAATAAGATGGATCCTACTCTATGAGATCATGATACTTCTTGGTTAAAGATCAGTCTATATCTTGGTTTCCTAGTAGATAAGTTTGTATTAAAAATCTTGTGCCTAAATTCAACTTCTTATTTTTGCTAGACATCCAAAATAATATCCTCACCATTTAAAATATTCAAAAGAGGGGGATGAGTATTCCCAATATATGTTACCTATGTCAAAAGAGTGAAGAGACCACTAATAATTTACTCTTAGAGTATCCCTTTTCATAGGAAGTCTTTTATTTTCTTTTGAATAGCCTTGGGGTTTGTTGGGTTGTTTTGTGCTACTTCTAAAATGTTTGTGATCAATGGACCCCTCATTTATTTAACCATAGAATTTGGATCCTTTGGACCTTCAACCTCCATTTTATTTTGGGGATATGGAAGGAAAGAAATAACAGGGCCTTCAAGGAGTCTAAAAGGGATGTTGTCTCTGTTAGAATCAAAATTCTTAATGCCATTATTGAGAACATCTCAAGATTACAGTTAGATAATTATGGGGTTAATGAGGTTGATTCCAGTCCTGAGGAGAAGTTAGGTCTTCCTTTTGGGAATAAAAATATGGTGTAGCCTAGTTTGATAGATAGATCCTAAATTAAACCCAAACTACCAACCCAATTTGTTTTTTGAAGAGAACTTATAAGACAAAGGCTCTCAAGGGAAACACCCTTGCTATAAATATTTCAACATATAAGACTTCACCATATTTGAGTTACATGTCACTACAAATTACACTGAGTGGATAGGAGAGGTCAACTCTCATAATTTTTGGGGTTTACATTACTAAATCTACATGTTTATAAATATGCCATAATTGGTCCCTCCACCTTTACTACACTCTGCTCAATATAGGACCATATGACCATGGCATAGGAATTATAATTTAAGGCCCATAACACCTAAAGGGGAATTCCAATTCCCTAACCTGACTCTAGCTCCTCCTAGATAGTTTTTTTTGACATATATCCTTGGTTATTATTTACCATACCTCTTTGGGATAACTAAGGTTATTACCACTCCAAAGACAACTAACATGATCTTTGGATCCTATGAAGTCAAGGAGTCACTACTATTATCTTGTGAATAGGTTTTTCCCACATACTTGATCCTTCTCGATCAAGGTGTGACTACTCACAAGTACCTTGGCTATTGTATACACACAAATACTTCCATTTTCATGAGGTCCTAGCTATTACATGCTCACAAATACTTCTAGAACTCTTGACTACATACCTTCCAGTATTGGATTTGATGGTTAACTAGAGGAAACCCCTACCCACTCCAAGGATAGAAAATAACATCAATTACCACCAAGATAAACCAAAGCATAAATCATTGCACTAATCATATCAAATAAAATACACCAATTAGACCTCTTAACCATAATCCAAACCATACACTTAATAAATATTGAAATCTTTCCATTGATTTTTGTGCAACAGTAAGATAAATTATATCTCTAACATAAGTCTCCAATAATATTGGTGGAAACAAGAGTCAAGATTACAACTCTTTCAAGAAAAACAAGCCTTTGCTTATTTACAATAATATCTCTTTTTTTGAAGGGCCTAAGAACATCTTTCAAAGTCTCCAACCAAATAAATCTCTACAAAATTCTTTGATGGAAAGAACCACCCACCATTTATGAAGATTACTTAGGGATAATAACAACCCTAAATGTAATGAAACTCAAATCATATCTTACTCTATTATGAAAATACCATGCACATAACAAGAAAGTTGAAATAAGAGAATCCTACATCTCTTAGAAATGATCCCAACATTCTTTTTAATAAAACTTTAATAAAAAATCCCATATCAATTCTTAGAGAAGCCCATACTTATCTTTCTAATGAACGTTAATCCACACAAATATCATGAAATATTATAAATAATTTCTCTTACAAGCTAAATTAAATAATTCATATCAAAATAAGAGAAGCACATACTTCTCTTTATAGTGATCCCCTAATCCACGTAGATCTCAGGAATCATTATAAATAAATCCTCTTACATAAAAATTTCAACAAATCATATCCAAATATGATAAGCCTATACTTATATTTATAGTGATCCCTTAACCCATATGGGTATCAAGAATCACTATAAATAATTTTTCTTATAAGTACAAATCAATATTCTCACAATCCAAATAAAATAAAATATGTCAAAGCATGAGAAGCCCATACTTTTATTTATAGTGATCCCTTAACCTACATGGATCTTAGGAATCACTATAAATAATTTCTATTTTAAGAAAAATTCAATATTCTCACATTTCAAATTAAAACAAAACATATCAAAGAATGAGAATCCCATAGTTCTCTTTATGATGATCCCTTAACCCACATGGATCTTATGTTTCACTATAAATAATTTCTCTTATAAGAACAATTCAAGATTCTCACAATCCAAATTTTCCATTTGAAGCAACAACTTAAAATAAGGGTTCCTTTATTTAATTACTTTAGTTAGAAGGCACAAAATTTACCCTAAGTTAAAATGTGATGCAACAAAGTCCTTTAATTAAATATTTAAAAACTAAAGGCATGATTACAATATCACTTTAAATTAAAAACAAATGCAAATCTAAACAATCCTTAAGCATAAAGCATTGCATAGCCCCACCAAGGAGAAGGTACCTTATCTTGTACCCATAGATACATAAGTGGTATCATGTTCCATATTTTAAAGAAATCAATCATTTTATTATTTAATCATCATGAAAGAAACTATGACATTGCATAATCACATCAAAACATAGTTCATTTTCCATAAAATTTCTACCAAGGAGAGGTGTTACATACTCTTCCCTTGTACTAAACACAGTCCTTTGTGTTTCTTATAAAAGTAGAATACATAAATTTATTCAAATAAAAATGGAAATTGTTATCTCATCCCATCATCATTTTCTCATGTAGCACAATTTTCTAAATATTGGTACCATTAGACCTTACATTGATCTACAATTTGTTTCCTTAGAACCTTAGAATGAAAACCTAACATATTAACTATTTGTACCTCACTGACTATAGAATATATCATATACAATTTAGAAACATTCTACACATGAGTAGGATCAGCAACATACTTTCTAAGTAGATATATATAGAAAGTGTCATGGATCTTTGATAGGTTGAATGGCAAAGAGAGCCTGTAAGCTAATGGCCTAACCTTACCAAAGATATCAAAGGGCCCAACATAGTGAGGATCCAACTTTGTTGAATTTATGGTAGTTTTCAAATTTCTGACCCTTAAGAAGACTATATCTCCTAAAGAGAATTCCATTGGGGATATTTTTAGATCTGCATAGCTCTTTTGACGATCGACTACTTCCTTGAGCCTAATCTAGATTACCCTAAGCTATTGCTCCATCTCCCAAATAGTATTAGGTTTGATTGTTACTCAGTATTCTAGATTATCCTATGATAGAGGTCTTCTGCATATTTTTTCATATAAGGGGGCCATCCCTAATGATTCATGGTATCCATTATTATAAGAAAACTCTACGAGATGCAATAAATATTTCTATTTTGACTTCTAGTCCATATATTATGTGCATAACATATCTTCCTAAACCTAGTTTACCCTCTTGATTTTACCATTTGTTTCAAGATGATATGTAGAACTAATATTATCTTAGTGCCCACTACATTATGTAGCACTACATGATGTAGCACTAAGCCTACATGTTTAGAAGGATGCCATAAGTGGTCCTTCGACCTTTCCTATACCCTTATCAATATAGGACCATATGAACATGGAATAGGGATTACCCTTTAAGGCCCATAACACTTAAATGGGAATGCCAATGTCCTAAACTGACTCTAGCTCCTCCTAGTTAGGTTATTCAATATAGAGCCTTGGTGCTTAGTTACCATGTCTTCACAGGCTAACTAATGTTATTGTCACTCCAAAGACAACTAACATGATCTTTGGATCCTACATGTTTAGGGAGTCATCATTGTTGTCTTGTGAATAGGTTTTTCCCACAAACTTGATCCTTTTTTTATCAAGGTGTGGCTACTCATACATACCTTGGCTATTGTATGCACACAACTACTTCCAATTTCATGAGGTACTAGCTATTACATGCTCGTAAATCCTTCTAGGACTCTTGACTATTTGGCTATTACATGCATGCAATTTCTTATAGGATTGGGTTTGATGGTTAACTAGAGGAAAACCCTACCCATCCCAAGGATAGAAAACAACATCAATTACCACCAAGATAAACCAAAGCATAAATAATTACACTAATCATGTCAAATAAAATGCACCAATTAGATTCCTCTTAACCATAAGCCAAACCATGCACTTAATAAATCTCAAAATATTTCCATCAACATTTATGCAATAATAAGATAACTTATATCTCTAACATAAGCATGCCTTACAACTAGTTAATGGAACATAAAACAACTATCTCAAGAGATTAATTAGAAAGCATGAAATGTAACCCAAAGTTGGCATTAAACAATATAATATTATTTTGTACAATAACCCGTATTCAAATTTTAACTTAATCAATTAAATAACCACATTTAAAGCAACACCATTCATAAATATTAAAGCATATTTTCATTGCATAAAAATAACATCATAAACCATCTTTGGAAAACAAGAGTCAAGATTACAATTCTTTCACCTTTGCTTATTTACAATAATATCTCTTTTTTTGAAGGGCTTAAGAACATCTTTCAAAGTATCCAGCCAACTAAGTCTCTGCCAACTTATTTTATGGAAATAATCACCCACCATTTATGAAGCTTACTTAGGGAAATAAACAACTCTAAATGCAATGAAAATCAAATCATATCTTACTCTATTATGCAACAACCATTCATATAACAAGCAAGCTAAAAGAAGAGAATCCTACATCTCTTATAAATGATCCCAATATTATTTTCAATAAAAAACTAATAAAACATCACATATAAATTCTTATATAAGCCCATACTTCTATTTATAGTGATCCCCTAATCCACGTAGATCTTAGATCTCATTATAAATAAATCCTCTTACATAAACATTTCAAAAAATCATATTCAAGCATGAGAAGCCCATACTTCTCTTTATAGTGATCCCTTAACCCACATGGATCTCAAGAATCACTATAAATATTTTCTCTTATAAGGACAAATCAAGATTCTCACAATCCAAATAAAATAAAACATATCAAAGCATGAGAAGCCAATAATTTTCTTTATAGTGATCCCTTAACCCACATTGATCTTAGAAATAACTATAAATAATTCTCTATAAGAACAATTCAATATTCTCACATTCCAAATTAAAACAAAACATATCAAAGCATGATAATACCATACTTCTCTTCTGATGATCCCTTAACCCACATGGATATTAGGTTTCACAATAAATAATTTTTCTTATAAGAACAATTCAAGATTCTCACAATCCAAATTTTCCATTTGAGAAACAACTTAAAATAAGGGCTCCTTTCTTTAATTACTTTAATTAAATATTTAAAAACAAAATGCATGATAACAATATCACCTTAAATTAAAACCAAAGGTAAATCCAAACAAACCTAAAGCATAAAGCATTGCATAGCCCTAACAAGGAGAATGTATCTGATATTGTACCCATAGATACGTCAGTTATACCATGTTCCATATTTTAAAGAAATCAATAATTCTATTATTTAATCATCATGAAAGAAATCATGCCATCACATAATCACATCAAAACATAGTTCATTTTACACAAAATTTCTACCAAGGAAGGGTGTTACATACTCTTCCCTTGGACTAAACACAGTCCTTTGTGTTTCCTAGAAATGTAGAATACATAAATTTATTCAAATAAAAATGGAAATTGTTGTATCATCTCATCATCATTTTCTCATGTAGTACAATTTTCTAAATATTGGTCCCATTGGACCCTACATTGATCTAAAATTTGTTTCCTTAGAACCTTAGAATGAAATCCTAACATATTAACTATTTGTACCTTACTGGCTATAGAATATATCATCTATAATTTAGAAACATTCTACACATGAGTAGGATTAGCAACATACTTTCTAAGTAGAGATATGTAGAAAGTGTCATGGATCTTTGATAGGTTGGATTGCAAAGCGAGCCTATAAGCTACTAACCTAACCTTCCCAAATATCTCAAAGGGCCCAACATAGTTAGGATCCAACTTTGTTGACTTTATGGTAGTTTTCAAAGGTATAACCCTTAAGAAGACTCTATCTCCTATAGAGAATTCCATTGGGGATATTCAGATCTGCATAGCTCTTTTGGTGATCGACCACTTCCTTGAGCCTAAATTGGATTGCCCTAAGCTATTGCTCCATCACCCAAATAGTATTAGGTTTGATTGTTACCCGATATTCTAGATTATCCTATGATAGAGGGCTTTTACATATTTTTTCATACAAGGGGGCCATCCTTAATTATTCATGGTATCCATTATTTTAAGCAAAATCCACGAGATGCAATAAATCTTCCCATTTTGACTTCTAGTCCTTGCAGTACATGCTTAACATGTCTTCCAAAAACTAGTTTACCCTCTTGATCTAACCATTTTTTTCAAGATGATATGTAGAACTAATGTTTAGCTTAGTGCCCACTACATGATGTAGTACTTGCCAACATTTTAATGTGAATCTAGAATCCTTGTTAGTTATGATTACTTCTATAAACCCATGTAATCTAAAACATTCTTTCAAAAAATTATGCACCACCATTGGTGCATCATCATTGATGTTCCCTAGTATGAAGTATGCAACCTTGGTCAACTTATCAACTACTACCAAGATGGCATCATGCTAGAACATATTATTAGTAATCCCATAGTAAATTCCATAGAGAACACCTACCAATTTTGCATAGGTATCTCATGTGGGTATAATTTCTAACTAGGTGACAATATTTTGCCTTAACTTTATGGCATTCCAAACATATTTATAAGAAATTTTTTGATATATTGCTTCATCCCAGCCCAATATACGCTCTTTTTCATGGTTTACCTCATTTTTGACACTCTAGGATGAGTGGAGTAGGGATAATTATGCGCATCCTAAAAGATCATTCTTCTTATATCACTTATTTTGGGTATGACTACCCGATCCTTAAAGCATAAAATCCCATCCTTTATGTTGAAACCTTTATTTTCTTTCAAATATCCCACTATCTTCTTTCAAATTTCTAGGCAATAAGGATCTTGAAGTTGATTTTCCTTGACCCTATCCATAAAATCTACATGGCTTCGGGTTAAGGTAGTTATGTGCCTTCTCCTGCTCAAGGCATCTACCACCTTATGTTATTTACCTTTGATAAAATCAATACCAAAATCATATTTACTAAGAACTCTACCCATCTTCTCTATCTCACATTTAGCAAATATTGGGTAAAAATATACCTCAAGCTTTGGTGGTTTGTCCTTAGCTAAAAATCTACCCAACAAGTAGTGCCTCCAAAACTTTAGGTCATGCACAACTTTTGTCAAATCCAAGTAATGAGTGGCATAGTTTAACTCATGCTTCTTGAGTTTTCTAGACTCGTATGCCACTATAGCTTATTCTTGAGACAAGACTCCACCCAAACCTTCTAGAGAAGCACCAATAAATGCAATGAAATTCCCAATATGGTCCAAAATATTTAGAATTGGTGCCATCATCAACTTATTTTTTAGAGTCTCAAATATAGCATTGCACTTATCCATCCACTTGAATTCTTTTCCCCTTTTTTTTAAGGTTGGTGTTTGGGTAGATAATTTTGGAGTAATTTCTCACAAAATGACTATATTAACCTGCAAGTCCCATGAAACTCCTAACTTTTGACACATTTGTAGGCATAACATAATTTAGTATAGCCTCAATCTTCTATGTATCCACAACACTACCCTTTGCTAAGATAAAAATTTCTAAATACTATGCTTGTGAAGTATAGAACTTGCACTTGGATAGCTTCCCAAAATGTTGATTCTTCCTTAGAACTTCTAATGCTAATATGAAATGTTGATCATGCTCTTCCCTATTTTGATAATATATTAGTATATCATCCAAGAATACCAATATAAATTGGTCAAGATGACACCTAAACACATTATTCATTAGATTCATGAAGGTAGTCGATGCATTTGATAACCCAAACGGTAACACCGTGAAATCATATTATCCATATTAAGTTTTAAAGGCTATATTATGGAAATATTCTTCTTTAATTCTTAGTTGATAGTAACTCGATATTAGATATATTTTTTAAAACATGGTAGAACCCTTTAGTTGATCAAAGAGATCATCTATTTGAGGTAGAGGATGCTTTAATGTTACCATATTTATCATTATATAATCTATACATAGTCTCAAGTAACTATCCTTTTTTTTCACAAATAACACTAGAGCACCCCAAGGTGACACACTTGGTCTGATTAGACCCTTTTTCAATAATTATTATAGTTGAAATTTTAAATATTGTAACTCAATAGGAGTCATTCTATAAGGTGTCCTAGAAATAGGTTCAGCTCCTAGCATTAACTCAATAATGAAATTGAATTCCCTTCAAAGGGGAGACCCAAAATATCTTCAAGAAAAACATCCCAAAACTCATGAAGAATTAAATTCTTCTTAAAAACTTCCTCATTTCCTTATTCTCTAGTTTTACCATTGATATTCACTACATAGAGTAAGATACCTCTTTTGATAGCTTTATTTAACTGCATAGTTCAGAGCAAGTGGGGTTGGAAATAACCTCACACACTTCGAACTCTTATTCTCATATTATATTTTTTCATGAAATCCGTCCACCTATGTTGAAAATTGATTAAGGCTCCATGTGCCCTTCAACCAATCCATCCCTAGGATAATATCAAAGGCATGAAGAGAAGCCATATACAAGTTCCATATAGTAAACCCTTCAGGTAGAGTTATGTTTGATGTAGGTAGACATTGATCCACTAAGTAGGTTAGCCCAAAACCATACCCGAATTTCCATCCCTATGCCAAAAATCTAGGTCTTTTTAGCATATCCCCAATAAGACTAGTGGAAATAAAACTATTTATTTATTTTTTGTAAGTTAATAACTTTATTAAAAATAGGGCATTTGAAAGCTACACCAACGCCTTGTACAACAAAGGAGAAAAAGAGGAACATATGAAAGGAACCTCAGAACTGTGAGCAAGAAAAAAATTACATCCTAAGGCTAAAAGAAGCTAAAAGAAATAGCCTTTGACAAAAATGAATAGAGAGATAACAGGCACAACGATGACAGAGCCCAAAAATAAATGATCCTCTGCTAGAGCCAAAAGAAATAGCCTTTGACAAAAAGTAACAAAGAGACAACAAGAAGGAAGATGATAAAGCCCAAAAATAAATGATCCTCCACCATAAAGGAACACAAAAAGAGACGATCCTCCACCTTAGAGGAACCCGAAATAGAGGAAGAGCTAGAGTCGTCAACCGTCAAGGGGAATGTCCATCTGCATGAGGTATGAAGAAACACCTTCTAGACCAGAATATTTTGCATCTATTTTAGAAATATATTTAGAACTATCCTTAGGAACAATAGTGCAAGCATCCTTAGCAATATCCATAACATATTCATCATTGAAAACATCTTTGATGTTAGTTTTGGTATCAAAGGATACCTTAGCACTGGCTAAGACTAAAACATTCTCAAAATTATCATAGAAAAACAAGAGGCTTAGTGCATGGCATTGTTCTTTGAGAGTTGATATCACCTTTCCAATGGCCAAATGAGCACTTTCAAAATGATCAATGGTGGTTGAAGTAGCATGCACAACCAACTTGTGAAGATACCTTTCAACTAGGTCAGGAGAATTAGACTTGTCCTTTGGAGTTTTTACAGAGGTGGACGGAGGGGTTTTGGCAATTTCTTTATGTTTCAACCTCTAGGAGCTATGGATAGGGGTATTTTCAAATTTGACCTTCTTCCTAGAGGAAAACTCAGAAACGGATTTAACCCCTTTGTATTTTATTTTGGATCTGGAGGTTTTGGGGCTTGGGGTTGAGGAAGAATTCTCTTTGTCAGAATCAAGGGCAGGGAGATTACCTGAAGGGAAATGCAGAAGGAGGAACTTGTAAAGGACCTTAAAAAGACCCTGGTGACAAGGTTTGACCTCATCCTTCTTAGAACGGTTAGTGGTGATGGTATAGTCCATGGAACAGAATAAGGCGACAAGAATGTTCATAATTTTTGAGTCCCAAAAGTGATTTATAAAATCAAGATAAAAATAGCAAAGTTGGAACTCGGGGTTGTCACAAGTAAAATATTGCATCATTGGCTTAATAATTTCTTTCCAGGGTGTTGACAAGTGATGATGGAACAAACCTTTTTTTACCTTCTTGTGGATAGGTGAATTTTTTTCTAAGAGTTTCAACTCTGCCTCCCAGTTGTGCTTATTTCTTCTGATAATTTTTCCCTCCAAATATTGCACCGTCAAGTCTGCCAACAACTCTAAGGAAATATGGAACTGGACATTGTGGATAGAAATAATACCATTGTCTCAAGTTGTCACGAAAGCCTTAGTTACCTCGTCGTCCACTCCATAGAACATGTTAAAGAAATCAATGATTCCTTTTTTATCTTTGAACATATCAATGGAAATAGAATCCAGTTCAACAGTTTTGGGCTCAATGAAAACAACTTTCCCTTCCTTCATGGTTGCAAAAGGAAATAAGGAAGGAAATAAATTGGAAGGAAAAAAACACAGACCCAAAGGAACAAAAATGAGAATATGCATCCGTTGATAAAACCAGAGTAGGAATAAATAGAAAGTGAAGCTTGGCCAAAAAGGAAAACCCTGACAGAAAGGAGAATAATGGTTAGAGCATTGGGCACATCATAAAAAAGGGCGATAAAAATGGGTAGGAGTAATAGGGAAAATCACCATCCCAAGGAAGATGGATCTTCTGGTAATACTCACACAATGAAGCCAATGGCAAAAGCAGGCATGAGAACCAGAAAGGATTGGGATGCTCATTCCAGGAGGCCTCGGGAGAATGCAAAATACAAAGCATTGTGATAGGGTTATCGAAAAGGTAAAAGTATAAACATCATTCCACACGAGGAAGAGATGATTTAAAATTAGGGTGGACCTAGCATCGGGATTCCTCATGGAAACAATTATCAAAAAATAAGGGGCATAAGTGAGAGGTAGTGGAGAACTTGGAAATATAAACATAGAACCCCTTTTCAAAGAAAGATAATGTGAATGATGAATAATATCTCCGTTTTGGATTTTTTTGGAACTTTGGACATGGACCCAATGAATCACGAAAAAAAAGGAGGTCTTGGGCAATGTAAAAATCAAGGATTTTGAGATTCATCATGACTGATGGTATTTTGATCACATTTGACCAACTCAGAAACTTCATTTATGAGGACATCCATCCAAGTCATTAATCCTTGTGCATTGATGCCAATGTTGGCCAATTTTTTAGCTACAGAATTGCCTTCCTTGAAAGTGTGTTGAACCACAACATTGACTTGCTGACACAGAATTTGCTTGCTTTCTTCAACAAGATTCCTGATCCTCCAGCTGCTGGGTTTGGAGGTTTTTAAAAAATTGATGATATTAAGAGAATCTCCTTCAACGATGACTTTTCCAGGAATGTATTTTAAGAACTGAAGACCTCTCCACAATGCTTTAGCTTCAGTAGAATTATTGGACAAGATTCCTAAAGGTTCAAAAAAGGTAAATATGGAATTGCCAAAGTGATCACGGAGGATTCCTCCAGTGCCAACAATGCTAGGATTACCTTTTGCAGCGCCATCAAAATTAAGCTTAACCCACCCAAATGGAGGAGGTTTCCATTTAATGTTGGTCCTAGATGAAGACTGATTAGCAGGCCTTGGGGTATCAATAAAAATATCACAGGACTTCAGGATGACCTTCTCAAAATATGAACAAGGAAAAGGATCAAAAGGAGCAGCAAGGGCATTTTCCTTAGCATAAAGGATAATTTTACTAGAAATAATGTTGGCATCCAAGGCTTTCATGTCAAATATTATTTTGTTGTGTTCTAGCCATATTTTCCAAAGTAAATGATGCAAACAAAACTTCCAAAGTCCTTTGAGTATAGGATTTTTGAAAGGATTTGGCCACTGTTGGAATAATTCGACAATGGAAGGAGGACAGGCCCAGGTGATCTTGAAGGTGAGGAATAGTTTGTTAAGCACCATTCTTGAGAAGGAACAAAATAAGAAAAGGTGAGAAGTACATTCCCAATCAGAAAGGCATAGATGGCATCTGTTAGGCAAAAGAATACCTCTTTTTATGAGGTTTTCCATGGAAAGGATGCGATATTGAATGCATAACCAGGAAAAGGAGGTAATATTAGGGATCAAATATTTGGTCCAAACAAGCTTGAATGGGATAGGATTTTCAATAATGTTGAGAGAGAGAAAATATGCTGACTTGATAGTGAAATCTCCAAGAATCAGTAGGTTCCCAAATAGGACAATCAGACTGGTCATTTGAAGGAATCAGTGGAAAGTTGATTGTACAAACAAAAAATTTCATTATCGTGATCAGGGACATCAATCCTTCTCCATATTTTATGACCATCGATACAAGATATGAAATTTACCACAAGAGGTCCAACCAACTGATTAGTGATATTCCTCAGCCTTTGAAATAGAGGATTTTGATTGAGAGGTCGGTCCCCAATCCATTTGTCATCCCAGAAAGAAATAGATGTGCCATTACCAAATTGCCACCTTAGAACTTTGAGCAGGAGGGAACGAGCTTCACAAATAGCCTTCCAAAAAGCAGACCTTGAAGAAGGCACCTCTCCATGAAGGAAATGGGATCCCTGAAGACATTTCCTCATTATGATCTTGACCCATTGAACATTTTCGTTAAAAATAAAATGTCAGGATTGTTTAGCAAGAATGGAGAGGTTAAGAGGATAAATATTTCTGAGCCCAAGTGCTCCCTAATATTTATACTTACACACTTTATCCCAAGAAACCAAATTAAATCGATGTTTATTTTTAGATCCTGTCCAGAGGAAGTGTTTTTGGAGTTTTTCTATTTTTTCATAAACACTCATAGGAGATTTGAATAGAGAAAGGAAGTAAACAGGAATACTCTGAAGGTAAGCCATGGGAGTAATTTTCCCTGCTTGAGATAAAATATTGCTCCTCCAAGTGGTGAGTTTTTTCTGAAGCCTCTCAATGACATTGTCCCATAAGTTGTCTTTGACATTCCCAGTGAAGAGCGGTAATCCTAGATAGGTTGAAGGCAAAGGAGCTATGGAACAATTAAGGATGTCAGCAATGATGTTCTATCTTCTTGGAGGAGTGTTGAGGAAGTAAATTTTACTCTTTTGAAAATTTATCCTTTGACCTACAGCAAGCTCATATAGGAAAAGTATCCTCTTGATAATATTTGCTTCATTGACAGATGCGATTGTGGACAACAGAGTATCATCAACAAATTGTTGATGTGTGATGGGATCGCATTGAGATGTTGTCTAGATTCTAGAAAGGAGACCAATATTTTTGTTGCAATTATTGCTCTTCCCAAAGCCTCAATAGCGATTATAAATAAGAGAGGAGATAAAGGGTCTCCTTGCCTTAGACCTCAAAATAAAACTATTTATGGCTCGACCATCAATAATTTTTTTTTTAATGTCTCTATAAAATAGCTTACCATTTAACAGCATCAATATTGCTTGGCCATTTGAAGTCTGATTTCTAGTGGCAGTATAAATTTGGTGTGATGGCTCCTCTACCCTACAACTAGTCTTTGCTCTCTAAGGGCATTTATTGGTATAGTGAGGACCCCTACAAGTGTAACACCTTAACTAGGAAAAATAGGTTATTTCCACACTCTTATTATAATTTCTAGACCTCTTGTAGCCTTTTTTGGTATCAACTGATGTTGACCAGTTTTGTATTGTAGTGATATTATTATTGATTCTAACTAATTTATTTTCTTTTGTAGTTGCTAGAGTAGGGGTACCTCATGGTTTATACCCTTATCATGGTCCTTAATGGATCCTTCCATATTTCCAAAATTTTTATGGATATATAGGACCTCACTCTTTTCTTTGCCATAATGCCTCTTATCCCTAGGATCTTTCGAAGAGCTAACTTTGATGCTCACTTTTTTGGAGGATCTCAATACTGGTGCTATCTCCCATTCACAAAAAAAAAGTTGGGGTAAGTTACAATTCTCTCATAATTGTACTTACATTTGTTAGTTTCATTTTACTCATGAACTAACAACTCTATCATCCACTAGGGTCACTCTTGCCTTCTTGCAAGGTGTATAACCCAAAGTCACACATCAAGTCAAGGCTCAACCTAAGCACACTCCATGAAGCTTCTAGTCCTACAACCTAGAGCTTTGATACCAACTGTAACAACCCAAAACTACCAACCCTATTTTTTGAGAGCACTTATAATAAAAAATCTCTCAAGGGAAACACCCTTGCTTTAAATATTTCAACATACAAGGCTTCACCACATTTGATTTCCATGTCACTTTAGATGACACTCAGTGGATAGGAGAGACCAACTCCCATAATTTTTGGGGTTTACCTTACTAAACCTACATGTTTAGAAGGATGTCATAAGTGGTCCCTCCACCTTTCCTATACCCTTTTCAATATAGGACCGTATGACCATGGCATAGGAATTATCCTTTAAGGCCCATAACACTTAAAGGGGAATACCAATTTTCTAACCTGACTCTAGGTCCTCCTAGAAAGGTTATTAAATGTAGAGTTTTGGTGCTTAATTACTATGTATTCATAGGCTAACTAAGGTTATTGTCACTCTAAAGAAAACTAACACAATATCTGGATCCTACATGATTAGGGAGTCATCATTGTTGTCTTGTGAATAGGTTTTTTCCACACACTTGATTTTTTTTATCAAGGTGTGACTACTCATACATACCTTGGCTATTGTATGCACACATCTCCTTCCAAGCTCATGAGGTCCTAGCTATTACATGCTCACAAATCCTTCTAGGACTATTGACTACCTAGCTATTGCATTCATACAACTCCTTCTAGGATTGGACTTGATGTTTAACTAGAGGAAAATCCTACGCACCCTAAGGATAGAAAACAACATCAATCACCACCAAGATAAACCAAAGCATAAAGCATTGCACTAATCGTTGCAAATAAAATGCACCCATTAGATTCCTCTTAACCATAAGCTAAACCATGCACTTAATAAATCTTGAAATATTTCCATCAACATTTATGTAATAATAAGATAACTTATAGCTCTAGCATAAGCATGCATTACAACTAGTTAATGGAACATAAAACAACTATCTCAAGAGATTAATTAGAAAGCATGAAATGCAACCCCAAGTTGCCATTAAAAAATATAATATTACATTGTACAATAACCAATATTCAAATTTTAACTTAATCAATTCAATAACCACATTTAAAGCAACACAATTCATGAAGATTAAAGCATCTTATAATTGCATAAAAAGAACATTATAAACCATATTTGGAAAACAAGAGTCAATATTACAATTCTTTCAAGAAAAATAAGCCTTTGCTTATTTACAATAATATCTCTTTTTTTGAAAGGCTTAAGAACATATTTCAAAGTATCTAACCAAATAAGTCTTTGCCAACTTATTTGATGGAAAGAACCACCCACCATTTATGAAGCTTACTTAGTGATGAAAACAATTCTAATTGCAATGCAACTTAAATCATATCTTACTCTATTATGCAACAACCATACATATAACAAGCAAGATGAAAGAAGAGAATCCTACATCTCTTAGAAACAATCCCAATATTATTTTCAATAAAACACTAATAAAACATCCCATATCAATTCTTAGATAATCCCATACTTCTCTTTATAATGAACCTTAATCCACATAGATTCAGGAAACATTATAAATAATTTCTTTTACAAGCCAAATTAAACAATTCATATCAAAATTAGAGAATCCCATAATTCACTTTATATTGATCCCCTAATCTACATGTAGACACCTAAAATGTGTCATGTCGAGGCGACTACTCATATGGGACATGCTAGAAGACCATATGGAAGACCTTGGACAAATACCAAGGTATAGCAATGGTTTTAACCACTCATTTGGACACCTTTGTATAGTCAATGCTAGTCATTGTTGACACCCGCAGTTAGCAGAGCTAACCACGCTTGTCAGCCACGGTCAGGCCTAAGAATTAGTTGGCCTTTGAACAAGTCAAATTTGGTTCCAAATGAACTGTTGGTTGCAGAGTGGAGCGATTTGAGCGAGGAAGGTTCTAGATCTTTCCATCCAACAAACTCAATTACCTATTCTTTATCTTGGCTTATTCATGAAGCTAGGACATAGCCCTCCTAGGTGCTATAAGAACCCCATCCAAATTGGGGAAAAGTCTGAAGAAACTTTCAATTGAACATGGTGAAGCCCTGTCGAGATAGACACTCACTTGTGTTCCTTGAGAGAAATCTTTGTTATGGTAATTGAGAGATCAAGATGACAATTCAATCCATGGAGGCCTTAGGAGGCTAGGAGAGCCAAGAAACATGAATTATTACAATCTACATGTCATCAAAGTAATTCAACCACCAAACCTATTAGAGGACACAGAGGTGACCCTTGACCATCAATTTATCAAGGAGATTTGAGGATTTGACCCCTGATTGGAGGGCAAACACATTTCAAGCCTCACCATGGCTGTCAACCATAGCTAATAGTGCTCACCATGCCATAGAGCCGCGATCAGGGTATAATCCCTCATTTCCTTGATTTTTAGTTTAGCAATCTACTTTAGTATGTTAGATTAGGCATTTTACTGGTTCATTTACTTTCTTAGAGATTTTTGACCGTAGGATTTAGGAGTTTTATGCATCTTTCCTTCATGTTTGCAAGTAGGGCATAATGGATCCTTTTCATGTTATAATGTTGTCATTTTATTAATTAGGAGCTTAGATAAATTGATATATGTTCCTTGCATGTTTCTAATAGCAAATTATCATGTTTCAACTAGATTAGCATGCTTTTATTCACTTTATTGATTCCAAACTCTTTATGTCATCTTTTGATATTATATCTCCTAAAATCCTCATCAAGAGAGGCCTCCTTTGTTACTAATTGCTTCTTGTTGTTTCTTGAATGTAGGATTAACAGGGTCATGCCATTCAACGCAGCAAATACCTCTAATCATGGAGAAGAATATCATCGACACCTTAGAGCATTTTGTATCATCTTGAAAGACATTTTGATCGTATCTACCCTTGAGAGGGATTAGATATTGTTGTAATTGATGTATCAAATGGGTGTCCCTAAGAGGGACGAATCTGTAATTTGACTCCATTTAAATTAATAAAGGATTCCTTGTATTCATTTTATTTCTTGTTGTCAATTTATGCATGCCTATTTGTGTATTTTTTGTCAATTACAATAGTTATACTAGGTGCAAGCCTTTTTGGTGGTTACAGAAGGCGATCACGATGGGAAATCCACATTAAATACCACAAATAATTTATTTTTGTGTTTTGTGATGACAGGTACTAACCGTGGTTGACAACCATGGATAAAAGTTATCACCACAGCACAGACCCGCATGCAACTATCTCATCCATGCCACAGAGCTAGGGTTAGCATCTGACAGACCGTACAACAGGGAGCCAAAGCTTAATCAAATGAGGATCTGAGGTAGGATGTATTTTTTTCTTATTTTTCTTATTCTCTATATTTTATTTTTCTAGAATGGTCAAAATCACTAGTATAATTAGGGAATGCAACCAAAATATAAAATGCATTAATACCCTAGGTCTTTTCGTAGGTTCTACTAGTCACTTATAGGAACAACGGACCTCTGAGTGTACTCCACCCTAGTATCCAATGGTCTAGGCCCTTCTTGTATACTGTTTTACTTGCATGAGGTCCATCTAGTGGCCACTTTGTCATTGTCATTAGTGTGCATTTTCTTTGAAAGTCATATAGCTTAATCATGCATACTTTTGAAAGTTAAACATTCTTTTTAATTTGCATCACATGTAGAAGAGTCATGAGTGCTATTTTATGCATTTAATTTCATGCAAAATAAAAGGAACCACACACCGCGACACACTTAAATACTAGTGATTTGGAAGTCATATCCAACCACTAGTAGGGTTCAATGATGATGGCAGTGATTTCCATTCGTTGGCCCAAATCCCTCGATCCTTTTGTTACTATACCAATATTGGATCCAAGATGCCATCATAGCCCATGCGAAATAGCATGAATTCCTATTCAGAGGGGTCTATCTTTGTGCATGGATGAACTAGATGAGGACCGGGAGGACCTGTGCTCCCTACCCGAGTGAGGGTTTCATCTCCACATTTTGAGGGGTTTAAATGACCATGACTTTCATTGCTAGTTTTTGAGCTGTGAGTATATAGGTGAAAGCCCTTTAAAAATTGAGTATATCATCAACATATTTGAAAACATGATGAGAGTTACTTATTGATACAACAAATTACAAAACACATCAAATAGTTTAGGGTTCACTTTAAATTTTAAAAGAGATAATCACCATTGTTTACTTTATTTGTTTTAAAACTTACATAAGAGATAATACAATATCATGGTGGCTACACAAAGAGGCCAACCTGGATATAGATCCAAGGTCGACGCTAAAGCTCCACCCAATGCACAACAAGACACACAACACCCTCAATCACAAAATCCTCCCGAACATCATTTGGTGAGTATTAGAGGGGACAATTCTATGCGTGAAGATCTTGTAGAGAATACCCTGGTACAAGGAGCTACTAGACACTCCTAAAGACATAGATAAAAAAAAGGAGCTCTCCAACATGGGTAATCTAAACATATTAGCATTTACCGTAACTGCACCATGCATGCATCCACAAGATCTGCTAAGGATTTTGTAATCGAGGGATCCAAATTGGTATCCCTTCATCCTGTGTCTAAGGGAGGCTTGAGGCCCCCAACATCCGAGTATAGATGAGGTCAGGATCTGCCCATCTAGGGGAAAATAGATAGGACCACTTTTGAGCATAGACCCGCTCAAACTCCCAACAAGGGTGAGCCTTGTAGGATCACCATAGACATGTCTAAAGTGGGATCCAGTGGTATGCCACCTCATGAGCCTTGGCATAGCAGATAGTTGGATGATTTTGGTAAAGTTCTAGGATAGTTAGGTTACAAGCCTACTCATATGCCTTCTCGTCCTACGAGTGTGCATAGTGATAGTATGATTAGAACTATCAGAGAACCTGGAGAATGCTCCAAGTGTTCTCAAGATATGCATACCCCTACATCTCGTGTAGGCACAGAGTTTAGGTAACATCTGGATTTTAATGCCATCTTCATAGATAATGGAAAGAGCATAGAATATCAGACCATTTGGGGACACACCCATAAATCTGCTCAAACAGAGCACACACACCAGATTCCACAAATAGTTGATCACATAGATAGATCTCCTAAGCTGATATCAGAGCAAAGACATTAGATTATCCAAGACCAATTGGAGGATGTTCACACAAAATGGGAATGCCTTGAAAATAATAACACTCAGGGGCAGAGGTTCATAAGACAATTCTTATATGAATAGTGAATGCGTAACCAATGCATCCTTGATCAAAAAGAGTGCGTTGAGAGGGAGGATCAACTAGCTAATGTCAGTTTACACCCCCAAATTAAGCATAGGGAGTGCATTGATAGACGAGTTGCTTTGTAACCCGATTTGCACCCTAATTATATATATACCCATACTCACTATATGACCCAATACAGAGATGGGTGCCCTCTACTCAAACATCATGGGCATAGGTAGTACAAAGAAGAAGTGGGGGAGGAATTATATCAAGAGTATCCTGAAATATCTGAATTCGAGGAGGAGGATGAGCCTATTCCTTCACCCCGACCAAAGAGGAATTTACCTCCAAGGGTGCCTCCAAGGCATTCCATAGAAGAGGAGTGTTGTGATGTCCTTCACAATGACCCCAAAATAAGGGACCCACCTTAAATTTTGTGATTTCAAGAAATTTTTGTTTATCTGATTTTGCTCGCATGAAGGTCTTGGAAAATTTGCTTTCACTTTGGAATTGCTAACATATTTACATTTTGAAGGTTTTAATGTAGTTGCAATGCTTCAAAATTGAATATTTTGATTATTTGCGTATTAATTGCATTATTTCAATCATTTGATTAAAATCATTTTCAAAGGTTTAAATGATTAATTTTCATTTAAATAATTAAATTTTATTTTAGGGTTAACCCTAAAATTAGTGCAAAATTGAAAGGGACATTTTGATACAAATAAGGAGAGGAACGATTGGAAGGAAGCAAAGCTACACATTCATTGGAGGAAAATGGAGAAAGTATTTTGCAGAACAATGGAAATTAATTGTAAGATTTTATAAATTGTTTTAAGCATTTTGGATCCAGATTTGTGCACAAACTATATTTGGAATTAATAAAATATTTATTACAATTTTTTAATAGTTTGTATACCTTAGAAGATTGCACCAATTCATTTGATTTCATTGTGTACACACTGGTGAACTTTGGATTCGTTTTATAATTCTATAGATGAAAATCTGATCTGTGTATTTTGTCCGAGACATTAAGTAATTTCTAAAATCTAAAATATTTTATTATATTTTTTATTATTTCATTCTGAAAACTATATATTATAACCTAGCATAATTTCATAAAGTAAAACTATATGGTTAGGTTATAAACTAAATTTATTATTCAAATATTACATCAATTAATATTTGAATTAATAAATTTAACAAGGGATAAATGAATATTCTTTTCCTCACCTTAATTTCATAAGGTTGAGGAACAAGGATTGATATCTCTAAAATTCAATTTGGATTTGATTTTTTAATATAGTTCTATTTATTTCAGAAGTCCAAATTTCAAATCAAAGATCATATTTATTCTTTTGAATATTTAATTTCATAAATATTTCAAAAGATAAATATTCAAAGCAAACCTAATTTATAAACTTTATTTTATCATAAAATCCAAAGTTTATACATTAGTTTCATATTAAGACCTAATATTTTATCGTAGAGAAGGTTTTGGAACCTTATAAATTGGGTAATACATTATTTCATTTATTCACTTCTTTTGTATTTGATTTATAATTTCATAAGGGAGTTTGAATAAATGATAGTTTTATCAAATAAACATTTGGGAAGTGATTTGATTATAAATTTATTATGTTCCAAAGGTTTATCAAATTTATAATATTTCATTTACTTTGAATTTTATTAAAGTTAAATTGAAATTTAATACAAAATTCTAGATTATTTTTATGTTAATTTCATTTAAAGCATTTTGAGACATTAAATTGAAGAGAGGAAATTAAATTTGGTATAATTTAACCTAAGATCATAAAATGAATTTTATTTTGTTGAATTGATATCAAAGCATGTTATACATGATAAACTTAAAATCATTTACCTAATTCTAGGCCCCTTGTAAATAGCAGTTCACAAATCCAAGAGTTATTCAAGTACTCATTGATGTATATACATATGAAATGTTAGATATATAATATTCTTTTCAAGAGAGAATCATAATTCTGAGTTTATCGGGTGGTTTTGTGACTGGACAAAATCACACCTCAACAAATTGGTTCTAGAAGGAGGGCCTGAAAGGTAAATATTTGATTTTCATTTGAAATCATTCAAATCTCAATTTAAAAAAAAAATTACAAATTGAAGGGTGTTATTTAATGCCAAATTTTAATTGATGCATATCTTTTATCAATTGATTAGTCATTTCATTCTTAGTTGCAAGATATATTTCTTTGACTAATAAGATTAGCATTAAATTTTGTGTTCTTTGAAGTTCACTAATGACATCACTTTATTCAGTAAAGGAAATGATGGCTTCTTGGATAGGTGATTATTATAACAGTTTAAACATGCCTATTCATCAAATTCTTGAAGGTGTAGAAGTTTGTTTACCCAAATTTAGGCATGATGTGGATCAAGTCAAGGACCATATTCAAAGATACAAGAGTGTGTTACGTCATTTACAGCTTATGCAGGGAGATGTTCCTTGCAGATTATTTTCATACCCATTGGATGAGGTTGCGCTTAAGTAGTACATAAAATTACCTATAAGGTATGCTACTTCTTGTGTTAAAATAAATAAAGCATTTCTCGAATATTTTGGAAGGTTGGATGATTCAGTTATGATTTTAAATAAATTTATCTCCATCCGTAAAAAAATTAACGAATCCATGACATCATTTAATGATAAATTTCATAGGTTGTATACTGAGGTGGGGATGCATTATATCATTTCAGAAGAAAGAGCTACTCAAATATACATGGGAGCCTTAGATCATGTCACATCTATGTTTTTTGGGAAAGTTCTTAAAATTACATCATTGCCTAGAGCTTACAATGAGGCAGTAACATTTGAACAACAGTTGATATCTCAAGGTGTTAATATGGAACAACTATACAGACTTAGACCTAAAACTCATAATCAAATATCACAGATGAGTCGGGTTTAGATTAATAGTTTAGATGTCACAATTAACTTAGATGTTGAGAATGAACATTGTGATGATCAAGTTGATCAAAATGTAGAAACTAATTTAGAGCCATTATTCACAAAGGAGGATTAGGATGATTTTATGAAACAAAATGCAAAAATTGATCCCATTGAAGAAACTATTGTCTTACCAAAGTATGAATCTAAGGAAGATGAATTCTTTGAAATTGATGAGGATGAATCTAAAAAAGATGAATTTTTTGAAATTAAAGAAAATGAATTTGAAAGTGAATCTGAAGAATATATAGAAGAAATTATAGATTTTCATCATTTGTTTCAAGATGATAATGAGTGTGATGTTCAAACAGGTAAAGTTAAAGAATTGAATGATCATAGATGTGATTTCATTGAATATTGAATGGGATTACAAGAAAATAATACCCCAATGATGATGGTTCAAATGACTGATTCTAAAAGCTTATTGCTTGAGGAAGATGAATTGTTTGAAATTGAATATGAATTCTTTATTGAAGAAAGTGAATCTAAAAATGAATATAAAGATGCTATGAAAGAAAATATGGAATGTCACAAAGTGCTTCAGAAATATAATGATTTTGTTATTTCAGATCATGAATAAGAATTATTCACTTTATTCACATTTCCAAAGAAGTTCTTATCTCAGATGATGTGCAGGAAATTGAAAGTATTGTGTCACTTAAGTATTCTACAATGCTCATAGAACAAGAAATCAGTAGGTCTTCATCTCAGGTGATTGATAAAGGTGAATTTGAAAAGGAAATTATAGACCTATCCGAAGTTTGCACAAAAGATATGGTGGAACCTCACCCTTTAACAATAGAAGATAATTTTTATAATGGTTGGGGAGGGTATGATGAATTTTTTTCTTTTATGCCTATTGATAAGAATTTTTCTTCATCTGATATGCAGGATGCTAAAATTGATATCTTACATGAAGATTCTAAAAATCATGTACAGTCAAAGAATCACATGTTTTCTAAAGCCACGATAAAATCTCATCCCTTACCTTTAGAAGATAATTATTATTATGGATGGGGTATGTATAGTGAATCATTGTTTTCTCATACTTCTACTAATAAATTTTTTGTTTCACTTGATATGCAGGATGTTGAAACTTCTATTTCAAAAGAAGATTTCACAATTTCTACACAATCAAAAAATGACATGCCAATTGTAGAAATAGAGAAGGTTCCAAAATTGAATCACTTTGAAGATGAATTTATTGAACACATTTCTGAAATTGAAAATGAAGAAATGGTAAATGTTTCTTATGACTCATTTTTTAATAATGAGGACGAGGTAAAGTCATCTCTTTTACCCGTGACTAATAAAAATTTGAGTACAAATTCACATGAATGGTTTGGATTTAATGTTGGTGATGACCTAAATGAAAATGTTGATCTATCTAAAGTAACTTAGGTGGTTGATCAAGAAAATTTGTTATTTTATGATCAGTCAGATTTGTGGTTTGAAAAGGATGGGCATACATTTAATTGGGTGCCTAATTTTGGTGTCTTTAACAAACAGGTATTTGATGAAGATGAAGAACTACAAGGTAATCATGATGGAGACCATGAAGAAAAGGAAAAAGTGACAAATGCTCATCAAATATTGGTAAATGCTAATAATTATGTGTTGAGTATAGATGACAAGGTAAATTATTCACCTTTCTCATTAGTTACAAAATTTTTAGGTAATGGGATGCACGATAAGTTTTTGGATGTTAAGGCTATCAATGATGAGATGTTAAATGTTGTTAACAAAAAGTGTGAGATAAATTTTGAAATTTTTACCATAAATGAAATGAAGGAAAATATGTTGGATCAAATTCATGAGCAATAAACTAGTGAATCTAGGGTGCAAATTTTTTATGATATTCTTATACCAAATGTCCTAGATGCTTGTCAATTATTGAATGATTGTGATTGCTTTAAAAACTTTGAAAGTGACTTGAATTTGAAATTTTTAGAAATAGGTTCTTACTTACAAGATTTCCCATTTCTAAAGAGGGGCCTATTTCTAAATTATGAATCAAAACGTGAAATTTACACCTTTTTGAATAAGCAAAGGATAATCAAAAGATCATATATTTGCCTGTAAGGTTAATAAATCAAAACTTAAACATAGAATTTCTTATAAGTTTGAATAAAATCAATGGGGTGTGAAAGGCAAAATGAATATTGCATGGTTCGATTTAATCTTGATTTTGTTGGATTTATGTGAAGCTTGGAATCCAAATCATGAGATATGTCTTTTAAAGTGTGTCTATCATGTATGGGATCCAGGAAAATAATGGTATATATTTTGTAGTGTCTTGTATATTATATGCATTTTTGCAAATAGTTTTTGGATTGTGTGTTTGTTGTGTTTTTTTTTCATGTGATCTGTTAGTGTTGTGTGTTTTTCTCATATCTTGTATGTTTTTGTTGAGCTTAAGGACATATTGACTTTGCTAAAACTTGATAGAGTTTCAAGACATTGATGTGATTCAAATTGATCAATTTTTAAGGTGGGTATGTCAGAATTAAGGTATTTGTGGTTGATTCCTTGTTCATTTGTTTGTGGTGTTTGGTATTTGATCCTGCATTGAATATGATGAAGTTACCTAGTTTGAAAACCTATGAAACCTGGAAAAAATAAAAGTAAGGTATTGGTTTAGGTCCTCATGAATGTGAACTAAGATAAGGTGGATATGAAAAATTGGAATTGTATTGCAAAATATCCACAAGTACTAGGAATACACTTAAATACACCTGCATTTCATAACACATTTTATAACATTGTGTACATCCCCCTCGTGTTCTAAATTTCATATTCCATAGAAATGTCATTTACAAAATTCAAATATCCTAATTGGGTCATCAAAAGTTAGGTTGCTTTAATCAGGGGCACTTTCACAAAGGTAATATATAGTTTTCATAATGAAATAATAAAAAATATAATAAAATATTTTAGATTTTAGAAATTACTTAATGTCTCGGACAAAATACACAGATCAAATTTTCATCTACAAAATTATAAAACCAATCCAAAGTTCACCAGTGTGTACACAATGAAATCAAATGAATTGGTGCAATATTCTAAGGTATACAAACTATTAAAAAAATTGTAATAAACATTTTATTAATTCCAAATACAGTCTATGCACAAATCTGGATCCAAAATGCTTAAAATTTTTTATAAAATCTTACAATTAATTTCCATTGTTCTGCAAATGACTTTCATAATTTTCCTCCAATGAATGTGTAGCTTTGCTTCCTTCCAATAGTTCCTCTCATTATTTGTAGATCAAGAGTATCCTAAAATCTTCGAATTCGAGGAGGAGGATGAGCCTATTCCTTCACCCTAACCAAAGAGGAATCTACCTCCAAGGGTGCCTGCAAGGTATTCCATAGAAGAGGAGTTCTTATATTTGCAGGCTTATAAAGTCCTGGTAGAAAAGGTTAAAGCTATAGAAAAGCAAGGGATAGCTTATCAAAATCCAACCTTGAATAAAATTCATAATGAACCTTTATGTCTATTAGTGCCTACTCTACCTTATCCCAAGAATTTTGAAATACCTAAACTAGAAAATTTTAGAGGAGAGGAGGATGCTCAGGAGCACGTCACAAGATTTTTGGACGTATGCTTTCATATTGGAAGCAACGATGCCCTGCTCTTGTGGACCTTTGTCATGACCCTTTCAATCCCAGCTTTAGAGTGGTTTAATAAACTCAAGAAGCACAATATCATCCATTTTGAGAAACTAGATGATGCATTTCTGGTATAAACTAGTTGTTCAATATTTGAATACAAATTAAAATAAGATAGATAGCTTTTTAATAATGAATCACATTTTAATAATTGATAGAAAAACCTGCAATTAATATCAGTGAATATATTTGTTCTTGGATGATGTTATTACAATCGTATGATTGTGTTAAAATACCTATGCTACGGGTGAGAGTGAAGGGTTGTAACCCTTTTAAAATATAATTAATAAATAAGTATAATTAGCAAACCAAGTAGGAGTGTCGTACTAATAGATTTTCTATAAAGGAAGACCAAGTAGGAGTGTTGTTGGTTTTTTTGAACCATTGGTACCATTCGATGGCTTCATTATCTAAGTGAAAAGATGCAATATGCACCTTTTGTCTTTCAGTAATTTGATTCAATGAGAAATATTGCTCTGCCCGATAAATCTAGTTTGTAAGATCAATGCCTTCAAATTTTGGAAAATCTAACTTGGTAGTCCTTGGTAGGATGGATATTTGTGGCCCTCCCATGGTTTTCAGGATGGATATCCTTCGTTAGTTTGATTCGTTTGTGCTAGTGCCATATTCTGACTGACATATTCTAGTTTTAAGTTTAATGCGAGTATTGTTTCCTGGATTTCCTGTGTCTTAGCGGTGTTCTCACGAATTTCTTGGAGAAGTTTGTCCATGTCTTGTGATCATCGTCTATCTGCCATGTGAATTTTTGTGGCTCAAGTCCTTTCTTGGAGTGATAAAATTTGCAAGGATTTTCAAGGTTGTTTGACAACTTTTTAAAGTTGTAAAAATTTGTTACATCTTTTTCAAAAGTTGTAAAAAATTTGTTACAATTTTTGTTTCAAGAAGTTGTAAAAAAAAAATTGTTTCTTCACTTTGTAACAATTTTGTCACTTTGATAATGTTTTATCACCTTGATAATATTTTGTCACCTTGTTAACAAAAAAAAAAATGTTTGGGTGATATGCCCAATCTAATGTAAATTGCACACACAACAAGGAGACCTTTTGGATAGAGGACATGACAGGAAAGGCGAACTCAACACAAGGCATGATAGTGGTGAATAACATGGAAAACAAAACATGGAAAAATGGAAATTCACCTTTTGGATAGAGGACACGATAGGCAGAAAGGGGACATCGGTGTAAAATTCGAGGTAGAGAAAGGGCGAAGCAAAGAGAAGACAGAGCAGTAAGAATGGAACATGAAGTAGTCAAGTCAAATAGGGTCAAATCAATGGTTAAGGCAGAAGTCACATGAGGGCTTTCTGATGTGTGACTAAATTCATGACTTTCTATACGTGCTTCGGTGAATATAAGGGGCTAGAAATTTTTACTATGTTGCAACGTCACAATTTCTTTGTTGTCGATCATTGTTTGAGTGATTTGTATTTGAAATTGAAAGTTTGGCATAGTCATAAAAGTTATAGTACACCAGATACTCTTGTAAGCTAAAAAAATTGACAAAGAGTAAGCGATCCTCCTTCCTGGTGAGCGGGTGCAATGGATTGTCAATCGGTGCTGGTTTTCATTATGATATTTTTAATCTGCTCAGTCGAAATTCAAGTATTCTCCGTATGTTATAGATATCAAACTTAGCTCTGATCCAAATGGTATAAACCAGTTGTTCAATATTTGAATACAAATTAAAATAAGAGAGATCACTTTTTAATAATGAATTGCCTTTTAATAATTGACAAAAAAAATTGCAATCAATATCAGTGAATATATTTTTTCTTGGATGATGTTATGATAATTGTATGATTGCATTAAAATACCTACGCTATGGGTGAGAGTGAAGGGTTGTAATCCTTTTAAAATATAATTAATAAATAATTATAATTAGTTGATCATGTTAGGAGAGTCCTAACAATTTCTTGAATGCTTCTCCTTTGTCATTAAGAAGAAGGTGAATTTATTCGAGCTGGTTGCTTTAATGCAACATGATGATGAGATAGTTATGTATTATGGGAAATGATGGAGAAAGATGATGGCAAAGTTGTCATTCTCCATACCTACTTCTGAATTAACTTGTATGTTTATGAAAAGTTGTGCCAACCACATTTTATTATTATTACAGTTACAGCAATACCAGATATTCAAAGAGGCTTTGGCGCAAGCCAAAGTGATTGAGGATATCAAGTTATATGAGAGTAACTTGAAGCTTAGGAATAAGAAGGAACAAAATAAAATAAGCACTAAGAAACAACCATCCAATCTAGCCCACATCAATCAGGTGGCTTTGAACCTTTAGAAAGGGGATAAGGGTCAACAACAATGAAATTATCAAGCCCAACCTCCTCCTACACAGTATGAGAAGTGTAAAAACTTTTAAAAGGGAAATAATAAGGAATAGTTCCCACCTTGCAAGTTCACATTATTGTTGGAATTGATGTCTATGATATTCAATCAACTATGTGAGGCCAAGGTCATACACTTGCCAGAGATCAAATTGTTGGACCCTAATCAACCCAAACCAAATGGGTATAGGGATGAGTTGTATTGCATCTTCCATAGATCAAAGGGATACGACATAGAATTATATTGGAGTTTCAAACATTTAGTACAAAACATGATAGAAATAGGTGAGAAAACTGTGGATAACCCTTAGGAACCAGATAATCAAAATATGGAAATTTACAAAAATCCTCTGCCTAACCATGAGGTGTCGAGGAACAATATTGGCTAGTTCAATCAAGTGAAAATCGAACCACCAACCCATGGGTTTGTCGAAATGGTCAATATTTTTATGAGACATGCAAGGTATGAGAGACCAAATCAACCTCCAGCTCCCATCAGAGTCTAATTTGCACCTCCTACAAGGCCATCACAAAATGTTCTAGACCCACCATCTAGACCGATGGTGATAATAAAGAGTATGTTAGTTCAAAACCTACAGACAACTCCAGTAAAGTTGTCAATTTATGAGCTGATCCAATAGTCTCACAAGCATAGGGAGACACTTATGGACATTCTAAGGTCCATAGAAATGTATTCCCAGGATCCAAAAGTGTTCACACACTTCATGGGACACGTGAAACAGTGCCAGGAATCGATAATACAATTTCATGATCATGAAGTCAAGATGATTTCCATTGTCATAGCAGACTTGCCGCTCCATATCATAGCATGTGTAAATCACATACCATTCAAGAGGGTATTGATTGATACAGGATCATCAATCAACATTATCATGACCAAGGCATTGAGATATTTGAAGTTGCCGAAATCACATATTGTATCTTTCACTTTTACCTTGAGAGCATTCAATGATGCATTGTGTTCAACGATAGGTACCATAGTTTTCCTAATCTAGGTTAGACTAAAGATCATTCCTATGATGTGTCATGTGATTAAAGGTACCATGCAATACAATATCCTTTTATGGAGGCCTTGGATACTAGAAATGCATTGTGTCCCCTCTATTCTCCATCAATGTATCAAATATGTACATGAGGGGCAGGTTCACATGGTGCCTTTTGATGAGGAACCATTTAAATATGTGAATCTAGTAGACTTTCCAGGGGATTTTTTGCTCCCCTCAATGCACCTGTACATACAGCCTGCATTTTTGATCAAACAGCTAGGAGATAAAGTAAGAGAAGCGTGTGCTAAACCAGCAAATTCCACATCCCAACGATCAAAGCACACAACAACTGCATCTACCATACTATCTACATCTATGATGCATTGGGATGATAAGAAGCTAAAAACTAAAATGGGTAAAAAATATAAGAAACTAGCATCCAAAACAATTGTGATCGATGTTCCTACTCCCATGGAAGTAGAGAATACTCCAATAAGAGTCAAAGAGGCACCTCAACCTGCTTCACTTATGTCTTTAGCAGGGTCATCTGCACCCCAAGTGATCATTCACTTGGTTAATCCCGAATTGGGGGAAAATATTATGTAAAATATAACATTTACTTTGATCATTGAGACTGCACAAGACATGGACCGACCACAAGCCCATTATTTTCTTGTAGGGATAGTGGTACCGCTAGGGGTACCTCCTAAAAATACTAATTTTATCTATGGATGGCTCGACCAACATGCATATCACACTTCCATGGATGAAAGTTCATTATCTTTCTAACCTAGATTATCTTTATACATTAGTTTCATATTAAGACCTAATATTTTATTGTAGACAAGGTTTTGGAACCTTATAAATTGGGTAATACATTATTTCATTGATGTATATACATATGAAATGTTAGATATATAATATTCTTTTCAAGAGAGAATCATAATTCTGAGTTTATCGGGTGGTTTTGTGACTGGAAAAAATCACACCTCAACAAATTGGTTCTAGGAGGGCCTGAAAGGTAAATATTTGATTTTCATTTGAAATCATTTAAATCTCAAATTTAAAAAAAATTACAAATTGAAGGGTGTTATTTAATGCCAAATTTTAATTGATGCATATATTTTATCAATTTATTAGTCATTTCATGCTTAGTTGCAAGATATATTTCTTTGACTAATAAGATTAGCATTAAATTTTGTGTTCTTTGAAGTTCACTAATGACATCACTTTATTCAGTAAAGGAAATGATGGCTTCTTGGATACGTGATTATTATAGCAGTTTAAACATGCCTATTCATCAAATTCTTGAAGGTGTAGAAGTTTGTTTACCCAAATTTAGGCATGATGTGGATCAATCCAAGGACCACATTCAAAGATACAATAGTGTGTTACGTCATTTACAGCTTATGTAGGGAGATGTTCCTTGCATATTATTTTCATACCCATTGGATGAGGTTGCGCTTAAGTAGTACATAAAATTACCTATAAGGTATGTTACTTCTTGGGTTAAAATAAATAAAGCATTTCTCGAATATTTTGGAAGGTTGGATGATTCAGTTATGATTTTAAATAAATTTATCTCCATCCGTAAAAAAATTAACGAACCCATGAGATCATTTAATGATAAATTTCATAGGTTGTATACTGAGGTGGGGATGCATTATATCATTTCAGAAGAAAGAGCTACTCAAATATACATGGGAGCCTTAGATCATGTCACATCTATGTTTTTGGGGAAAGTTCTTAAAATTACAGCATTGCCTAGAGCTTACAATGAGGCAGTAACATTTGAACAACAATTGATATCTCAAGGTGTTAATATGGAACAACTATACAGACTTAGACCTAAAACTCATAATCAAATATCACAAATGAGTTGGGTTTAGATTAATAGTTTAGATGTCACAATTAACTTAGATGTTGAGAATGAACATTGTGATGATCAAGTTGATCAAAATGTAGAAACTAATTTAGAGCCATTATTCACAAAGGAGGATTAGGATGATTTTATGAAACAAAATGCAAAAATTGATCCCATTGAAGAAACTATTGTCTTACCAAAGGATGAATCTAAGGAAGATGAATTCTTTGAAATTGATGAGGATGAATCTAAAAAAGATGAACTTTTTGAAATTAAAGAAAATGAATTTGAAAGTGAATCTGAAGAATATATAGAAGAAATTATAGATTTTCATCATTTGTTTCAAGATGATAATGAGTGTGATGTTCAAACAGGTAAAGTTAAAGAATTGAATTATCATAGATGTGATTTCATTGAATATTGAATGGGATTACAAGAAAATAATACCGCAATGATGATGGTTCAAATGACTGATTCTAAAAGCTTATTGCTTGAGGAAGATGAATTGTTTGAAATTGAATATGAATTCTTTATTGAAGAAAGTGAATCTAAAAATGAATATAAAGATGCTATGAAAGAAAATATGGAATGTCACAAAGTGCTTCAGAAATATAATGATTTTGTTATTTCAGATCATGAATAAGAATTATTCACTTTATTCACATTTCCAAAGAAGTTCTTATCTCAGATGATGTGAAAGAAATTGAAAGTATTGTCACTTAAGTATTCTACAATGCTCATACAACAAGAAATCAGTAGGTCTTCATCTCAGGTGATTGATAAAGGTGAATTTGAAAAGGAAATTATAGACCTATCCAAAGTTTGCACTAAAGATATGGTGGAACCTCACCCTTTAACAATAGAAGATAATTTTATAATGGTTGGGGAGGGTATGATGAATTTTTTTCTTTTATTCCTATTGATAAGAATTTTTCTTCATCTGATATGCAGGATGCTAAAATTGATATCTTACATGAAGATTCTACAAATCATGTACAGTCAAAGAATCACATGTTTTCTAAAGCCACGATAAAATCTCATCCTTTACCTTTAGAAGATAATTATTATTATGGATGGGGTATGAATCATTGTTTTCTCATACTTCTACTAATAAATTTTTTGTTTCACTTGATATGCAGGATGTTGAAACTTCTATTTCAAAAGAAGATTTCAAAATTTCTACACAATCAAAAAATGACATGCCAATTGTAGAAATAGAGAAGGTTCCAAAATTGAATCACTTTGAAGATGAATTTATTGAACACATATATGAAATTGAAAATGAAGAAATGGTAAATGTTTCTTATGACTCATTTGTTAATAATGAGTACGAGGTAAAGTCATCTCTTTTACCCGCGACTAATAAAAACTTGAGTACAAATTCACATGAATGGTTTGGATTTAATGTTGGTGATGACCTAAATGAAAATGTTGATCTATCTAAAGTAACTAGGTGGTTGATCAAGAAAATTTGTTATTTTATGATTAGTCAGATTTGTGGTTTGAAAAGGA
Source organism: Wollemia nobilis (assembly GCA_028583015.1). Lineage (NCBI taxonomy): Eukaryota > Viridiplantae > Streptophyta > Pinopsida > Araucariales > Araucariaceae > Wollemia > Wollemia nobilis. The sequence continues at coordinate 2,309,934 of JAQPPZ010016334.1, read as the reverse complement.
TGGGCATACATTTAATTGGGTGCCTAATTTTGGTGTCTTTAACAAACAGGTATTTTATGAAGATGAAGAACTAAAAGGTAATCATGATGGAGACCATGAAGGAAAGGAAAAAGTGACAAATGCTCATCAAATATTGGTAAATGCTAATAATGATGTGTTGAGTATAGATGACAAGGTAAAATATTCACCTTTCTCATTAGTTACAAAATTTTTAGGTAATGGGATGCATGATAAGTTTTTGGATGCTAAGGCTATCAATGATGAGATGTTAAATGTTGTTAACAAAAAGTGGGAGATAAATTTTGAAATTTTTACCATAAATGAAATGAAGGAACATATGTTGGATCAAATTCATGAGCAATAAACTAGTGAATCTAGGGTCTAAATTTTTTATGATATTCTTATACCAAATGTCCTAGATGCTTGTCAATTATTGAATGATTGTGATTGCTTTAAAAACTTTGAAAAATGACTTGAATTTGAAATTTTTAGAAATAGGTTCTTACTTACAAGATTTCCCATTTCTAAAGAGGGGCCTAGTTCTAAATTATGAATCAACACGTGAAATTTACACCTTTTTGAATAAGCAAAGGATAATCAAACGATCATATATTTGCCTGTAAGGTTAATAAATCAAAACTTAAACATAGAATTTCTTATAAGTTTGAATAAAATCAATGGGGTGTGAAAGGCAAAATGAATATTGCATGGTTCGATTTAATCTTGATTTTGTTGGATTTATGTGAAGCTTGGAATCCAAATCACGAGATATGTCTTTTAAAGTGTGTCTATCATGTATGGGATCCAGGAAAATAATGGTATATATTTTGTAGTGTCTTGTATATTATATGCATTTTTGCAAATAGTTTTTGGATTGTGTGTTTGTTGTGTTTTTTTGTCATGTGATCTGTTAGTGTTGTGTGTTTCTGTCATATCTCGTATGTTGTTTTTGAGCTTAAGGACATATTGACTTTGCTAAAACTTGCTATAGTTTCATGACATTGATGTGATTCAAATTGATCAATTTTTAAGGTGGGTATGTCAGAATTAAGGTATTTGTGGTTGAGTCCTTGGTCATTTGTTTGTGGTGTTTGGTATTTGATCCTACATTGAATATGATGAAGTTACCTAGTTTGAAAACCTATGAAACCTGGAAAAAATAAAAGTAAGGTATTGGTTTAGGTCCTCATGAATGTGAACTAAGATAAGGTGGATATGAAAAATTGGAATTGTATTGCAAAATATCCACAAGTACCAGGAATACACTTAAATACACCTGCATTTCATAACACATTTTATAACATTGTGTACATCCCCCTCGTGTTCTAAATTTCATATTCTATAGAAATGTCATTTACAAAATTCAAAGATCCTAATTGGGTCATCAAAAGTTAGGTTGCTTTAATCAGGGGCACTTTCACAAAGGTAATATATAGTTTTCATAATGAAATAATAAAAAATATAATAAAATATTTTAGATTTTAGAAATTACTTAATGTCTCGGACAAAATACACAGATCAAATTTTCATCTACAAAATTATAAAACCAATCCAAAGTTCACCAGTGTGTACACAATGAAATCAAATGAATTGGTGCAATATTCTAAGGTATACAAACTATTAAAAAAATTGTAATAAACATTTTATTAATTCCAAATATAGTTTGTGCACAAATCTGGATCCAAAATGCTTAAAACAATTTATAAAATCTTACAATTAATTTCCATTGTTCTGCAAATGACTTTCATCATTTTCCTCCAATGAATGTGTAGCTTTGCTTCCTTCCAATAGTTCCTCTCATTATTTGTAGATCAAGAGTATCCTAAAATCTTCGAAGTCGAGGAGGAGGATGAGCCTATTCCTTCACCCTAACCAAAGAGGAATCTACCTCCAAGGGTGCCTGCAAGGTATTCCATAGAAGAGGAGTTCTTATATTTGTAGGCTTATAAAGTCCTGGTAGAAAAGGTTAAAGCTATATAAAAGCAAGGGATAGCTTATCAAAATCCAACCTTGAATACAATTCATAATGAACCCTTTTTTCTGGTAGTGCCTACTCTACCTTATCCCAAGAATTTTGAAATACCTAAACTAGAAAATTTTAGAGGAGAGGAGGACGCTCAGGAGCACGTCACAAGATTTTTGGACGTATGCTTTCATATTGGAAGCAACGATGCCCTGCTCTTGTGGACCTTTGTCATGACCCTCTCAATACTAGCTTTAGAGTGGTTTAATAAACTCAATAAGCACAATATCGTCCATTTGGAGAAACTAGATGATGCATTTCTGGTATAAACCAGTTGTTCAATATTTGAATACAAATTAAAATAAGATAGCTAGCTTTTTAATAATGAATCACATTTTAATAATTGATAGAAAAACCTCCAATCAATATCAGTGAATATATTTGTTCTTGGATGATGTTATGACAATCGTATGATTGTGTTAAAATACCTATGCTACGGGTGAGAGTGAAGGGTTGTAACCCTTTTAAAATATAACTAATAAATAAGTATAATTAGCAAACCAAGTAGGAGTGTCGTACTAATAGATTTTCTATAAAGGCAGACCAAGTAGGAGTGTTGTTGGTTTTTTTGAACCATTGGTACCATTCGATGGCTTCATTATCTAAGTGAAAAGATGCAATATGCACCTTTTGTCTTTCAATAATTTGATTCAATGAGAAATATTGCTCTGCTCGATAAACCTATTTTGTAAGATCACCGCCTTCAAATTTTGGAAAATCTAACTTGGTAGTCCTGGGTAGGATGGATATTTGTGGCCCTCCCATGGTGTTCAGGATGGATATCCTTCGTTAGTTTGATTCGTTTGTGCTAGTGCCATATTCTGACTGACATATTCTAGTTTTAAGTTTAATGCGAGTACTGTTTCTTGGATTTTATGTGTCTTAGCGGTGCTCTCACGAATTTCTTGGAGAAGTTTGTCCATGTCTTGTGATCATCGTCTATCTGCCATGTGAATTTTTGTGGCGCAAGTCTTTTCTTGGAGTGATAAAATTTGCAAGGATTTTCAAGGTGGTTTGACAACTTTTTAAAGTTGTAAAAATTTGTTACAACATCTTTTTCAAAAGTTGTAAAAAATTTGTTACAATTTTTGTTTCAAGAAGTTGTAAAAAAAAATTGTTTCTTCACTTTGTAACAATTTTGTCACTTTGATAATGTTTTATCACCTTGATAATATTTTTTCACCTTGTTAACAAAAAAAAAAATGTTTGGGTGATATGCCCAATCTAATGTAAATTGCACGCACAACAAGGAGACCTTTTGGATAGAGGACATGGTAGGAAAGGCGAACTCAGCACAAGGCATGATAGTGGTGAATAGCATGGAAAAAAAAACATGGAAAAATGGAAATTCACCTTTTGGATAGAGGACACGATAGGTAGAAAGGGGACATCGGTGTAAAAGTCGAGGTAGAGCAAGGGTGAAGCAAAGAGAAGACAGAGCAATAAGAATGGAACACGAAGTAGTCAAGTCAAATAGGGTCAAATCAATGGTTAAGGCAGAAGTCGCATGAGGGCTTTGTGAGGTGTGACTAAAGTCATGACTTTATATACGTGCTTCGGTGAATATAAGGGGCTAGAAATTTTTTACTATGTTGCAACGTCACAATTTCTTTGTTGTCGATCATTGTTTGAGTGATTTGTATTTGAAATTGAAATTTTGGCATAGTCATCAAAGTTATAGTACACCAGATACTCTTGTAAGCTGAAAACATTGACAAAGAGTAAGCGATCCTCCTTCTTGGTGAGCAGGTGCAATGGATTGTCAATCAGTGCTGGTTTTCATTATGATATTTTTAATCTGCTTAGTCAAAATTCAAGTATTCTCCGTATGTCACAGATGTCAAACTTAGCTCTGATCCAGATGGTATAAACCAGTTGTTCAAGATTTGAATACAAATTAAAATAAGAGAGATCACTTTTTAATAATGAATTGCATTTTAATAATTGACAAAAAAAATTGCAATCAATATCAGTGAATATATTTTTTCTTGGATGATGTTATGATAATTGTATGATTGCATTAAAATACCTACGCTATGGGTGAGAGTGAAGGGTTGTAATCCTTTTAAAATATAATTAATAAATAATTATAATTAGCTGATCATGTTAGGAGAGTCCTAACAATTTCTTGAATGCTTCTCCTTTGTCATTAAGAAGAAGGTGAATTTATTTGAGCTGGTTGCTTTAATGCAACATGATGATGAGATAGTTATGGATTATGGGAAATGATGGAGGAATATGATGGCAAAGTTGTCATTATCCATCCCTACTTCTGAATTAACTTGAATGTTTATGAAAAGTTGTGCCAAGCACATTTTATTATTATTATAGTTGCAGCAATACCAGATATTCAAGGAGGCTTTGGCACAAGCCAAAGTGATTGAGGATATCAAGTTATAGGAGGGTAACTTGAAGCTCAGGAATAAGAAGGAATGGAACAAGAAAAGCACTAAGAAACAACCAGCCAAGCTAGCCCACATTAATTAGGTGGTGTTAAACCTTCAAAAGGGGATAAGGGGCAACAACAATGAAATTATCAAGCCCAACCTCCTCCTACACAGTATGAGAAGTGTAAAAACTTTTAAAAGGGAAATAATAAGGAATAGTTCCCACCTTGCAAGTTCACATTATTGTTGGAATTGATGTCTATGATATTCAATCAACTATGTGAGGCCAAGGTCATACACTTGCCAGAGATCAAATTGTTGGACCCTAATCAACCCAAACCAAAGGGGTATAGGGATGAGTTGTATTATATCTTTCATAGATCAAAGGGACACGACATTGAAGTATGTTGGAGTTTCAAACATTTAGTACAAAACATGATAGAAAGAGGTGAGCTAACTATGGATAACCCTTAGGAACCAGATAATCAAAATATGGGAATTTACAAAAATCCTTTGCCTAACCATGAGGCACCGAGGAACAATATTGGCCAGGTCAATCAAGTACGAATCGAACCACCAACCCATGGGTTCGTCGAAATGGTCAATGTTGTCACGAGACATGCGAGGTATGAGAGACCAAATCAACCTCCAGCTCCCATTAGAGTCCAAGTTGCACCTCCTCCAAGGCCAGCCCAAAATGTGCCAGGCCCACCAACTAGATCGATGGTGATAATCAAGAGTAGGTTAGTTCAAAACCTACAGACAACTCCAACAAAGTTGTCAATTTATGAGTTGATTCAATAGTCTCCCAAGCATAGGGAGATACTTATGGATATTCTAAGGTCCATAGAAGTACAATCCCAAGATCCAAAAGTATTCACACACTTCATGGGACATGTGCAACAATGCCAGGAACCGATCATACAATTTCATGATCATGAAGTCAAGATGGTTTCCATTGTCATAGCGGACCCACTGCTCCATATCATAGCATGTGTAAATCACATACCTTTCAAGTGGGTATTGATTGATACAGGATCATCAATCAACATTATCATGACCAAGGCATTGACATATTTGAAGTTGCCAAAATCACATATTGTACCTTCCACTTTTACCTTGAGAGCATTCAATGATGCATTATGCTCAACGGTAGGTACCATAGTTCTTCCAATCTAGGTTGGACTAAAGACCATCCCTATGATGTGTCATGTGATTGAAGGCACCATGCAATACAACATCCTTTTAGGGAGGCCTTGGATACGAGAAATGTATTGTGTCCCCTCTATTATCCATCAATGTATCAAATATGTACATGAGGGGCAGGTTCACGTGGTGCCTTCTGATGAGGAACCATTTAAATATGTGAATCTAGTAGACTTTCTAGGGGATTTTGTGCTCCCCTCAATGCACCTGGACATACGGCCTGCATCGCCGATCAAAGAGCTAGGAGGTAAAATAAGAGAAGTGTGTGCTAAACCAACAAATTCCACATCTCAACGATCGAAGCACACAATAACTGCTTCTACCAGACCATCTACATCTATGATGCATCGGGATGATGAGAAGCTAAAAGCTAAAATGGGTAAAAAAGAGAAGAAACTAGCACCCAAACTAGTTGTGATCGAGGTTCCTACTCCCATGGAAGTAGAGAATGCTCAAGTAGGAGTCAAAGAGGCACCTCAGCCTGCTTCACCTATGTCTTCAGTAGGGTCATCTGCACCACAAGTGACCATTCATTTGGTTAATCCCAGATTGGGGGAATATATTGTGTAGAATGTGACATTCACGCCAATCATCGAGACTGCACAAGACATGGGCTGACCACAAGCCCATCATTTTCCTGTAGGGATGGTGGTACCACTAGGGGTACCTCCTAACCAAACTAATTTTATCTATGGAGGGCTCGACCAGCTTGCATCTCACACTTCCATGGATGAAGATGATGATGAGCCATTCATCGTGAATGTTCATTATCTTTCTAACCTAGAGTATGCCTTACGATATTTTGAGCATTACCATTGGCATGGTTATGGGCTCGGATTATTTGAGTAGGGGTGTAAGAGGTCGTATGAACCTCAATATCAGTTGCCTATGGATAGGTTTGGGTTAGGATACCATATGGGAGGATAGGCTGAACTCCTCATGGTATCTTTAGACCACCTGTACCTTAGTCTGGGGGGTGAAGTCGACTTCAATCCTTATCACCCTAATCCCACCTCTTTTCGGAGGGATAACCAGATAGTGTCTTATGTCACTATAGGACCACCCAAAACATATCACGAAGATATCTTGGTGGAGACCGGTCCAGAGCATATACCAAGAGAAAACTTGGGTGAACAAATCCATGCAGTGACCAATGACATAGGCCTATAGATGCAGATCGCTAGTATAGCGATAGATGCTGAGTTAGAGGATCACTCTGATGAAGAGAGAGTAGAGTCCATCTTTGAGATAGGTGGACCGAGTTGCATATATGAGAGTGATGATGATGGTGAGTCCTCAAATGGTGAGCAATATGAGGATGAGACTGAGTTGGCTTATTTGGGCCCTCTTAATTTACATCATCTATTACCTTCAGAGATAGTCATTGAGGATAATCAATCCTTCATGATGATAGCAGTTATCGAGAGTGGGCTTTCATGGGGCCCCACCTTCCTAATCTCTCGATTCTAGTCGAGGTGAAGGTCTCTATTATGATAGTGATGATGAAGATGAAATAGAGAGAGCCTATCTAGGGCCTCCCTACTTATATCATCATAATGCACCATACACTATAGTGGATATGCACAGAGATATCAATCTTCATCCATGCCTCAGAGGAAGACCACCTAGTTTGGATAGGATTTATCATATGGTTTTCCCTGACCCATCGACATTTAGAGAGCTCCTTGAGCCTAGCGATCCTATTCTCAAGTCTATTCATAGATCGGATCTAGAGATCCCCATACCCCTAGAACCACATCTTGGGGATGGAAGTTATATCAATATAGTGTCACATGCATGTGGTCCTGGAGACATGATCCATTCCATCAATATGATCTCCATTGATTTGACCACTCCACTTCATAATCCAACTGATCCTTCCAAACTGTTGCATCTAAATGTAGATGCTATTGATTGGGATCATGCTGACTCACCACTAGAGCCTGAGGATTTCTTCCCTAACGAAGAAATACTGCAACCTTTTCACTTTGCGCTAGGTTATGCACATGATGTTTATCATGCTGAGGATGCTTCCAATGCGGAACCCATAAACCCAGTAGATGACATCCACTTGATCCCTATGCCTCATCAGCTTGAGGAGGGATCCCACATGTCGATAGAGGAAACCTTCAAAGTGGATATCAGTAATGATCCCACCAATCCAAGGAAGGTTAAATTTGGAGAAATTTTATCTCTTTATGAGCGTGCCAACCTCATCCCTCTACTGAGAGAGAGACCTGCTCTCTTTGCTTGGACTTACAAAGACATGCCAGGTCTAGATCCAAAATTGGTTACTCATAACCTTTCGCTAGATCTGTCAAAGAAACCAGTCAAGCAGAAACTTAGGAAGATGCATCCGATAGTAGCCTTAATGGTTAAATATGAATTGCAGAAGCTATTGGATGTAGAGTTTATCATTTCCATCGACTATCCAGAATGGGTATCAAACATGGTGCTCGTAGGAAAACCTGATGGAAGGATCCATATTTGTATGGATTTTAGAGACCTCAATAAGGCAACACCAAAAGATTCATTCCTTTCCAAACATAGATGCTCTCGTAGATGCAACTACGGGTCATGAAATGCTCTCCTTAATGGATGGTTTTTTTGGTTACAACCAAATTCAGATTAAGCCCGAAGACCAGCATAAAACCATGTTCATAATGCCATGGGGAACATTTTGTTATAAGGTTATGCCATTTGGTCTTAAAAATGTTGGTGCTACATATCAACGGGCTATGACATATATCTTTCATGACTACATGCATAAGATCTTAGAAGATTATATCGATGACTTATTGGCAAAGTCATTGCTGCATTCAGAGCATGCTGAGGTCCTGAGAAAGGTCTTCGATCGCCTGATAGAGCATAATGTCAGGTTGAATCCTAAGAAGTGCGTATTTGGTGTAACTTCAGGAAATCTCTTAGGATTCATCATTTCAAAGTGAGGCATCGAAGTTGATCCAGAAAAGGTAAAGGTAATTTTAGAAATGCGTCCACCCATGAATATCAAGGAATTAAGAAGCCTTCAGGGCAAAGTAGCATCCATCAAGTGATTTATCATGCAGTTATCGGATAAATGTCGACCCATGAATCGACTGCTACACAAGGGGGTCCCATTCAATTGGGATGAGGACTGTCAAGCAACCTTTGCTGAGATTAAGCAATACCTAGCGATTCCACCAGTGCTAGCTCCACCAAGACTAGATGAGCCATTTCTACTATATATCAATGATCGAACTTTGCATTAGGGACCATGTTAGCCCAAAAGAATGTGCAAAATAAAGAATAAGCCATATATTACATTAGCCGAACCTTGGTGAGTTATGAGCTAGGATATGCATATGTGGAAAAGTTGTGTTTAGTAGTAGTGTTCGCTATAAAGAAATTATGACATTATATGTTAAGTCATATGACATATGTCATATCAAAATAAAATCCTTTGCAGTATATGATGAGCAAGACATATCATAATACATGTATTGCAAAGTGGATCATGCTATTGATAGAATTTGATTTGGAATTCATTATCTAAAATTCCATTAAGGGATAGGTCATAGTTGATCAACTAGCTGAGGCACCTCTAGAAAATAGTAGGCCCCTCACCATTGAGCTTCCTGATGACATAGTTTTTGCCTTATCAGAAGCACCCAAACCCGAAGAACTGGATAATAAAGTTGATATGACCTTGTTCTTCGATGGTTCAAAGTGTGAGCAAGGGGGTGGTGCAGGAATAGTGTTGTTCACATCGCAAGGTGCTCCTATGCCCTTGTCATTCAAGTTGGATTTTCCTTGCACTAACAATAATGTTGAATATGAAGCCCTAATTTTGGGCCTCCAAATAGCTATCACCATGAAGATTAAAAGGTTAAATATCTTTGGTGATTCCCTTCTCATTGTTAACTAAGTGAAGGGACTTTTTCAATGTCGATGTCTTATCCTGAAGTCTTATAAAGATCTTGTTGATAAATATTTAGCTCAGTTGGAATGGTATGACATCGAGGCAATCCCTCATTCATCGAATATATTTGTAGACACTATGGCATCTTTGGGATCTTTAATCCCTCAGAATCCATCTGCTGATTTTACTACCATCCATGTAAAAATATTGTCACACGTTGTTGTGCAACGTGAAGCTTTGGATAACAAAGAGTCAATCAACATGATCCATGTAGAACCGAACCATGAGTGGTTCTATAGAGCCAAATATTTTCTCAAGAGAGCATCTTGGGGGTCTTTGATCTCATAGGATCCTATGGGGAGTGGTACTACCATTCACCATAAGGTTGTTTCCTAGTCTGCATTTGCGAATGTTGAACCATAGGGGGAACATGTTGTCTTGTCAGTTGAGGCTGAGAGCTATCAGAACTAGATGTCATAAATATACGACTTCCTTAAGCTTGGTGTAATCCCTCAGGGATTGTCACATGTCATGAAGCACACATTTAAATAGAAAGTGATAAAGTATGTCTTGTTAGGAGATATTTTGTATCGTCGAAGCTATGATGGAGTTCTCCTTCATTGTCTTGAGCCCCAAGAATCATCTTGGGCAATTTTGCAAGCTCATGATGGTACATGTGATGGCCATTTCAGTGGCATGGCTATCATCAAGCGCATCCTTCGCATGGGTTATTATTGGCCCACTATGGAGAAGGATTGCAATGTGTATGTCAAGAAATGCGTTAAATGCTAACATCATGCTAATCTTGCACACCTGCCATCACAGGCCTTACAGCCCATTCAAGCGGCTTGGCCATTTGCTCAGTGGGGTTTGGATCTCATCGGTAAGATCTCTCCTCCATCATCGAGCTGACATACATTTATTATTATGGCTACTGAGTATTTTACTAAGTGGGTGGAAGCCATTCCCTTAACAATGACAACTGGAGCATGTATTTTTGAGTTCATACTCACCAATATCATAAGTCATTTTGGGATACCATCCAAGATAATTTTGGATAATGGAACGTCATTCAAAAACAAAACTATGAGAGCTTTGACATTTAAGTACAAGATCAAACATAGTTTTGTGACTCCATATTATCCATAGGCAAATGGGCAAGTTGAGGCTTCAAACAAGATAGTGGTATCCATATTGAAAAATATGATACAAGAACACCATAAATATTGGCACATCCAGCTGCCCCTTGCATTATGGGCTTATAGGACTAGTATTCGGACACCCACTAGGGCAACTCCATTTTCACTAGTATATGGTGCTGAGGCCATTATGCCCTTAGAGTTGGAAATTCCAATGTTGTGCATCGCATTGAAAGAGTTCATCGATGATGACACTGCATGGCAAGCTCACCTAGATCAATTGATGCTACTTGATGAACATCACGTGAATGCCCTGGAGCATCTCCACGTTTATCAAGAGTGCTTAAAATGAGCTTACAATGACAAAGTCCATCTGAGAGACTTTGAGGTTGGTGATCTTGTGCTGAAAGAGAACCAATAGAACTCAAATCTACCACCAAAAATGTGAGATAAATTTATGGCTAATTGGTTAGGTCCTTATATCATCTCTAAGAAGATTGGACCTGGGACATACCACTTGACATCGTTGGAAGGGGTTGAAGAGCCTGAACCTCTCAATATCCTTCATCTTAAAGCGTTTTATGCCTAAAACCATCAAAAGTCTCCAAAGGCATCTATAAGCCCTTTGGTCATTCAGAAAAGGCTCCAAAGGCATATGTAAGCCCTTTGGTCATCATAAAAGGCTCCAAAGGCGTCTGTAAGCCCTTTGGTCAAATTAAAAAGTAATAAAATCCAAAAAAATTGGAAAAATATCAAAATCCAAAAACATTTGCATCATGCATTTCATTTTCCACATGCATTTCATTTTTGCATTGCATTAGGCATATCCATCCACCACATTTGCATTAGAATAAATTGTGTTTACAATCTTACAAATGACACCACATTTGTATTTCAATCATGCATCTTTGCACTATCATTATCATCCATTCACCCTTGTGAGTAATTATGTTTTTCAACACAACCCTTCTTGTTGCTATGAAGAATATACTAAGGTTTTCCAGTCATTCAACCATACTTAGTGGTCTTCTCAAGAGTTTGGTAGAAAGCTTGCTTTGCTTTTGTAGATGAGGTCTAGTTTGTATAGCCCTTAGCATATCATAATCCTATCACTAATCAACAAATTAAACAATCCTAATAAGGACTAGGGGAAGATGAATGCTACAAAGCGGGACCAGGTATCCTGATGTGAAAATTTTATTCTTGCTTATCCCCCTATGCGGACGGTTCAAGAAATGTTGACAGTTGGAAAAAGGACAAGCTTACCCCCTACCCATATAAATCCCTTGCTTACAAATGAAGGAGCAATATCCCAGAATGATATCCCTAAAATATATCCCAAAGTGAAATATCAAAGTCAAATCAAATCAAGATCAAGTTTTATCAAAGAAATCAAATCAGTATCAAATCCCTTGCTCAAAAATAAAGTACAAAATAAACTATGATTTTTATCACTATAGTACAAAAATAAATAGTGATTCTTATCACTTTACATGAGCAAGTATCCCAAAAAATTAAAGAAAAGAAGGGGGTGAGCTTGAATCCCTGGAATTGTCAGTACTATCGTACCTTACGCATGATGATATGTCTGATACATTAGCATTTCGCTTTTGTGCAGACCAATGTTTGAATGTGGAAGAGCTAGCTTCAGGTGTCCTGTATCGCCTAGTAGTCTAGTCCAACTAAAATCTAAACCTAGGATTGGATAGACATTTGAGGATCCCCAATCTTAGCAATGGGCTGAAAGAATCCCACCTGACATCGGGGTATGCTTATGCCTTATCTAAATATACTCATTTGCACACATAGGGATAATGAACAGTTAGGGTCTATCCTAGTGAAAGCCTTATGTTTCAGAAGCCTAGTATGGTTAGTATACAACTTTTGATAAGTCAACTAGGGTGTTTGAGTCTCATGGAAAACCTCAAAAATTCCCAAATAGCAACAAACAATTTTCAATGCAATCATCAAAATCAATTTTCTTTTATGAGAGTTTGTTTATTAGAAATTATTTGTAATATAGGATAGATACCGGATGGATGTCAAAAATGATATTTAAATGGCCACTGACTATGTTATGAATATTATTTTAATTTACAAAATCTTATGAATAGAAAACATACATCATTGCATCTCACATATGGGTGCCCAATAGATCAAATCATATAATAAGATATAGCAATTACATCTCATGATTGTTATACATTCGATGGTGTCATCCATCAGATTTTCAAACTCATATTGCATTCATACATGATGTTTTAAGAGATTAAAGCATACATATCCATTTCAGAAAAAAACATTATCAAAGAAACAAAGAAAATTATGCAATACATACATGGCATAGATTATGTCATAGCAGTATAAATTAAATGCATACAAGTATAGTAAATTAAACATGCATTTAAACATCATATATCACATTCATATACATTCATCATAAGTAGTCTACCTACACATGTATATCATTGCATCTCAAATCATACATTTATCATCTATCTAATACATGTCATCCATACATCACATCATATAGCATAAAATAAGCATCACATTTAAACATTGCATCCATATGCATCTCATAAAACAAAATAAAAATAATAAAATTGCACATATAATGAGTCTCAATGTCAGATCATATATATATATATATATATATATATATATAGTGGTGTGTGTGTGTGTGTGTGTGTATCAAAAAATAATAATAGACAGTACATCGGCATGTGTCAAAAATACCCATAGGCTACATATGTGTAGGTCCTCGACCTTACACTAAAAAATGGTACAATAACATCTATAATATCTGTACTAGCTAGCGCCTGCACCCCCAAACTGAGAGGCTCCATCATCACCTCCACCATCCCTATGAGTCCTCCTCGAGCTGGCACCTAAGGTCCTCTTTGATCTGTGTGATCTATGACTAGAGCTGGCTGAGGACTATCCTGTCTTTTGAGTGTGAGTCCTCTAAGACCCTATAGCCTTGGGCATCTCTGGAATATCACCCCGAGTAGCATGATCACTCCTCTCAAAGTAGATATGTATGTAGCATACTATGTGCTCCATCATCAATGTGCTATTGCACCAGGGCCATAGAGTCTCCTGATCTCTGCTCCCTAGTCCAACCCTACTAATCCCTATACTACTGGAGCTACTGGTACTACTGGAGTAGCTAGAGGCACTAGAGCCACCTATGATGATGAGGGAGCTCCACTCCTAGACTTGAGTGCAATAATATATGCCATCATCATGTCAACCTGAGACTACAGAAGAGTGCACTACCCTGTAAGCCATTGTATCTCTGTATCTATAGATGCAACCTTCACCTCTAGGGTGGTCTTCTCCTCCTCGTAGCTATACCATCGAGTCTACCCTACTATCATTCTAGACTAGAGATCCCCCACCTTTGCCTCAAGAGTGGCAATGGTGGTATCTCGATGTAGTAGTTGCATCTGTAGAGAGCCTACCTAAGTCTATAGGCTAGAAATCTAGGCCCTGAGCTACCCAATCTCACTGTCTGGGGCTACCTCACCCTCCTCCAGAGTATCGCCCTCCTCCTCAATTGGTGGTGCCTCCTCTACTGCTCCCTCACCCCATCCACCCTCAGTCCTCTATCGGACTCGATGCCCTATGAGGATCTACCTCTGCACCCTCATCGCCCTCTACTGCATCATCTGGGACCCTACCCAAGGGGCCCTCAAAACCCTACCATACTTAGAGTGTCCACCATGTGTCATAGTCAGGAGTGGTCCCTACATATGTCTACCTTGACTCCTAGAAGTCATCATCCTCCTCACCTAGTGGAGTAATCTTGGGCTAGGTCAAGTCCCTCTCTAGGTGGAGGTGATGGTAGATAGTCGACAACTCTGGTATATCCTGTCTGATGCTAAACTATCTAGGATGTGAGAGTAGTAGAAGAACTCCTATACCTTGGACTTACATCCGAGGAGCCATCTATCCCTATGTGCCCTATGCAACTGATCATTAGCCTCCCTCCATGGAGGGTAGTCTAGGTAGGGGTGCCACTCGATTTGATTGGCCTGTAGTGCTGCAAACCATCCAATATAGTGTTTCAGGTCCCCTACATGTGATCTACTCCTAAAGCCCTCCTACTCATGAGGCTAACATGCAACATAACATTGATGCCTCTCCTCAATGGTGCCAATATCTAATGGTAGGTTAGTGGGATGCTCGATCTTGATATGCTACCACCCCTAGATCTATAGTAATAAGCTACATCCAATATCGACTCTGCTCCTCTAGGTAATCTGGTACAACTCATTATAGAGTTGTGCTAATAATGCACTACCCTAGGATAGGATCAAGGGATGATCTGTGGGACTCATGAGGATGTCCAGAGTCCTATATAGGAGGTTCTAGGGGAACCTCATGCTAGAAGAGTCGAGCAAGATGACCTACATGATCAGGTGCATGAAAATGGTTGCTCGCTCAGTGAAGACTCATTGTGTATGCCAATACTCAATGTGGACCCCTCCGTGGTCCGAGTCTCGCTCTACCTCCTCATTACGATGGCCAAATATCTGAGCGAATATAGTCCTCTTCACCTTAGTTGATGATGATGTGATGGCCTCACCATCTAGAGGGATACGAAAGATGTGGTAGACATCCTCCAAGGTCACTATCATCTCACCTATCGATAGGTGAAAGGTATTGGTCTATGCATCCTAATGTCGGGCCAATGTAGTCATGTAGGCCTAGTTGGCCATGATAGTGGGGAGGCATAAAACATAGCTGAATCCCATAGCCTTGAACCACTCCTGGTCCTCCTGAGAGAGGGTGTCACATAGGTTGCGAAGGATCTCAGACTCCCTCGCCCTCATAGTCAAGGTCTAACATAAAGAATAATAAGGCAAAAACAATTAAAAATCAAACCAAAACAATAAAAAACAATTTAAAAATGACAAACAAAAGTACAAATCTCGAAAACATCAAAAACAATGGAATAATGCACTTCAAAAAATCAAAAAGATCAATTAATTCTGCTAAAAATAAAAAATAAAATAAAAATTAAAATTTTTGCTAAGGTTGTCGAACCGCGGTTCAGACCCGTGGTCGGGATGGCGGTCAAAATTTTGACCATTTGAATTTGAATCCCATCGTGGTTGATAGCCATGGTCCCCAAATTGATAATTGGGAACCACGCCTACTAGTCGTGGCTAGGAAAAATGACCTTTTTAGGGTCACTTTCCATCCTGAGACACCCCAAAAATTAAAAATCCCTCCCCTCTAAGCTAACCTAAGCTAATCCTAACTAGGGTGAGGTTTATTACCGATAGTTTAATGAGGTTAATTTAGCCCATTACTTAATGAGGTTTATTTTAAAAACTGGTAAAAGCAAATAATGAGCGAGGATGTGTGCTTCTACCTTAATAGCACCGACTCCTCCAGGTTGGTCCGCCATCGGTGTGGATAAGGGTGAGGTCAAAATGTAGTAGCGTTCCATATCAGTTTTGTCTTCTTCCCTCTTAGAGCTCTCAAATTTGCAAATGCTACAAGAAATAATGAAATTTTTAAATTGCGAAAAATCCTTAAATATTTCCAATTTCGGCCTTGACCACGCTTGACAACCGTGGTCCCCAAATTAGGGTTTTCTGCCCATGGGTTTGACCCATGATTAAGAAATTTAAATTTTTTAGTTGTTGTTGTCAAACGTGGTTAGAAAACTATAATAAATGATCAAAAATCCCACCGTGGAGAGCTGTTAAATGATAAATTAAAAATACCCACCTGACCAAAATTGTAAAAAAATTCACAAAATAACAAAAAAATCAGATAAAATCAAAGCCAAATGCACCTCGTATCTAGTTATTTACCCTACACACTTGGCGGTTGTAGCGACTTGCACTCCATGCAATCTGACAAGATGAGTAAATTACCATAAGGACATTTGGGGCAAATTCATCATCGTGGAATTACTATGCTTCATTTCAATCCCTAAGAAGGCCTAACGGTTGGACTGCTCCATGGGAATGAGGTATTCATCTTAATTCTTCTATGATATTTTTAGTAGATCATCGACAAATATGATTCAACACAAGCATAATTGGAATTGCTATCATTTTGATTCCCTAAGAAGGCCATTGAGGCTGGACCGCTCCATGGGATAGAGATGTACAATTACTATTAATAGTTGCAATCATAGTTGATTAGGCCTAATCAAGTATTCAAATGCTAAATCTTAATTTGTTTCAAAGTCATTCATAGTGGTCAAGCGACTCGTCACTTCATTTAATTTTCATTACCCTCATCGACTCATCACTTGAGGGGGTAGTCATAATATCATAATCATAATCAAAGTCAATAGAAGATCCCTTGATCGTAGATCTCTTGATCTTGTCAAAATTGTGTTCGTCTTATGAATCATTGCCAATGACTATCATAAGCTTACCCTTTGCTGGGGCAAATAGCAAATATGATAGTTTAGTTTGTAGCTCTCTTCCTTTCGATTATATAGGCTCGAACTCCTATTGTAGCACCAAAGCTACCCGAATGTCTGATGACGAGTGCAAACTCTTTCAAATTTAAGCCTTCCATCCAGTTGGAAGCAATGATTCTAGGATGCACATCCTTTTACTGGACCTTGAGCATCTAATGTTGATCAGACTAATGATCATCATCCAACCTATGACATCATTTTAGGAGGTCTATTTTTGCTCAACATTGTTCGATCTCACAATGCATCTCAAAAGGGGCATCTGTAGACACCTAAAACACGTCATGTCGAGGTGACTACTCATATGGGACATGCTAGAAGACCATATGGAAGACCTTGGACAAATACCAAGGTATAGCAATGGTTTTAACCACTCATTTGGGTACCTTTGCCTAGTCAATGCTAGCCATTGTTGACACCCATGGTTAGCAGATATGATCGCGCTTGTCAACCATGGTCAGGCCTCAAAATCAGTTGGCCTTTGACCAATTCAAATTTGGTTCCAAACAGTCATTTGGTTGTGGATTGGAGCGGTTTGAGCGAGGAAGGTTCTGGATATTTCCATCCAACAAACTCAACTTCCCATTCTTGATCTTGGCTTCCTCATGAAGCTAGGACATAGCCCTTCAAGGTGCTATAAAACCCCCCTCCAAATTGGAGAAAATTCTAGAGAAGCTTTCAATTGAACACGATGAAGCCCTATCGAGATAGACACTCACTTGTGTTCCTTGAGAGAAAGCTTTGTTATTGCAATTGAGAGATCAAGATGACAATTCAAGCCATGGAGGCCCTAGGAGGCTAGGAGAGCCAAGAAATGCAATTATGCCAATTTCACATGCAATTAGAGTAATTCAACCACCAAATCTATCAGAGGACACAAAGGCGACCCTTGACCATCAATTTGGCAAGGAGATTTGAGGATTTGACCCCTTGGATTGGAGGACAAGCACATTTCAAGCCTCGCCATGGCTATCAACCATGGCTAACAGTGCTCACCGCACCACAGAGCCACGGTTAGGGTATAATCCCTCATTTACTTGATTTTGAGTTTAGAAATCTGCTTTAGTTTGTTAGATTAAGCATAATTTAGGTTCATTGTACTTTCTTAGAGATTTATGACCGATAGGATTACTAGGAGTTTTAGTTGCATCTTTCCTTCATGTTTGTAAGTAGGATATAATGGATATTTTTCATGCTACCATGCTTTCAATTTCATAATTAGGACCATTAGATAGATTGATATATGCTTTTCCTTCACATGATTCTAATAGCATATTATCATGTTTCAACTATATTAGCATGCTTTTATTCACTTTCTTGATTTCATACTATTTATGTCATCTTTTGATATTATGTCTCCTAAAAGCCTCATCAAGAGAGGCCTCCTTTGTTACTAATTGCTTCTTGTTGTTTCTTGAATGCAGGATTAACAGGGTCGTGCCATTCAACGCAACAAATGCCTCTAATCATGGAGAAGAAGGTCATCGACACCTTGGAGCAGTTCGTGTCATCCTGAAAGGCATTTTGATCGCATCTACCCTTGAGAGGGATTAGACACTATTGTAATTGATGTATCAAATGGGTATCCCTAAGAGGGATGAATCTGTAATTTGACTCCATTGAAATTAATAAAGGATTCCTTGTATTCATTTTATTTCTTGTTGTCAATTTATGCATGCCTATTTGTGTATCTTTCGTCAATTGCAATAGTTAGACTAGGTGCGAGCCTTTTTTGTGGTTAAACTACGTAAATATTAGGAATTATTATAAATAAATCCTCTTACATAAAATTTAAACAAATCATATCCAATCATGAGAAGCCCATACATCTCTTTATAATGATCCCTTAACCCACATGGGTCTCAGGATTCACTATAAATAATTTCTCTTATAAGGACAAATCAATATTCTAACAATCCAAATAAAAAAAAAAACATATCAAAGCATTAGAAGCCCATAATTCTATTTATAGTGATCCCTTAACCCAAATGGGTCTCAATAATCACTATAAATAATTTTTCTTATAAGAAAAAATCAAGATTTTCACAATCCAAATTAAAGCAAAACATATGAAAGCATTAGAAGCTCATACTTCTCTTTATAGTGATCCCTTAACCCACATGGATCTCAAGAATTACTATAAATAATTTCTATTATAAGAAAAATTCAATATATCACAATCCAAATTTTTCATTCAAAGTAACAACTTAATATAATGGTTCATTTATTTAATTACTTTGGTTAGAAGACACAAAATTTACCCGAAGTTAAAAGGCAATGCAACAAAGTACTTTAGTTATATTTTTAAAAACCAAAGGCATGAAAACAATATCATCTTAAATTAAAACCAAAGACAAATTCAAACAACCCTAAAACAAATGGTAAATAACCTGGGTGCACAACCACACAGGAAAGCAAGATACAAAGCCCAACTCACAACAACCAAAGAGTAAGGAAGGATAATATTGGTCACTTCCAATAGATGTCAAACTCTATAGAAAAATAACTCAAAAATATGAACTCCAACATAGGTTACCACTCAATTCTTCATCAACCAAGTCAAACAATAAATGGCTACAATCTCAAGAGGATAGAGCGGTACGAACATCTAAGAGCTTCCAACTCACAGACTGGCAATATCCTATGTGACCATAAAATACCCCACTAGGTATGCAAGCCCTTATGGAAAATGATGCACAATACAACATTGAAGAAGGCGGTACACATAAGGGTAACATCAAAAGGAAACTCTACAACCAACAACTAACAACACTCGCTTACATAGTGAGGATAATTGAACAACAACATGAATGAGAAGCAGGCAAATCTAACAAGTTAGCAATAAAACCAAAGTGCATTTGACATCAAATATAAAACCACACATACTAAACAAAACAACCA
Source organism: Wollemia nobilis (assembly GCA_028583015.1). Lineage (NCBI taxonomy): Eukaryota > Viridiplantae > Streptophyta > Pinopsida > Araucariales > Araucariaceae > Wollemia > Wollemia nobilis. The sequence continues at coordinate 2,289,926 of JAQPPZ010016334.1, read as the reverse complement.
AGCACATGCGGTAAAAAAAATGAAAACAAATACATCATATTTTCTAACCTCAAATAGCTTCTATACTCGTTAAGCTTACCTTCGCTTCTCCAATGGGGATGTTGTACTCCTATTTATCCTACGTCTTTCCATCACTGGGTTCTCTCCTTTTCATGCTAGCCCAAAAATGGGTTGCCATCATCTTTAAGAAGCATAATGAGGGAGAAACTTAGTCTTGCATGGATGTGGCCTCCTTGTAATTTCCAAGAATATGTTATTGTAAAATATGTTTGCCACCCTAGTCACTATTAGGGTGTCACCCCTTAATTTGCTACACTCATGCTCATTATTCCAAAATATTTGAGATACAATAAAAATAATAGCTTTACCAAACCAATCAATTAAATTGACTTTAATAATTATTCTTAAATATTTAAAAACTATTAATTTATTTAATACTTTACTTATCTAAAACATTAAATCTAACTTACAAGCAATTCTAATCAAAGGAAGGCAACACAAATATTAGAAAATCTTAAGTATAATACAAAAAATATATATGCACCCATCAATGCTTCACAAAATTATTTTATCCTCAAATGGACAATCTCCTTTAAGGTAAACTAATGCTATCATCGACCAATTTTAAGGAGGATCATTGCAAGTAACTCCCTATACCAAGGGTGTGAATTATGGAAAACAAAAAAATGCAATGCATCTACGTGAAGAGTAATTTTCCTTGTCACCCTAAGTTGTTTTATGATCAATCCACCATCATAATTTTCCTAGATATCATTCATGGTAGGTGGTTTACCCATGGCCCTACCAAGGAGAAGGTACCTGATCCTACACCCATAGATATATCAATAGTACCATGTTCCATGTTTTAAAGAAAGCATTCATCTATTATTTAATCATCATGAAAGAAACTATGCATCACATAATCACATCAAAACAAAGTTTATTTTCTACAAAAGTTTTTTCGAGGGGTGTTATAATAGAGGAATATAAAAGGCATATTCAGTCCTTGGAAGACTTCCAAATCAAACACACTTATAGGGAAGGAAATAGATATGTTGATGCTTTAGCTAATATTGGTTTGCAACAAGGTCATACAACTTGGGAGGAAGGGTTCCCCCAAGGTCTCTCTCAAATGTCATAATTTTCTTTGTCTCATTTTTGTTGGTTCTTGAGTCTTTCTTTGATATGAGGAGTTGCTCATTGTTATAGAATTAGGGTCTAGTCTCTTCAATATCTTGATGGAATATTTTTAGAACCATATGATCACTTTCAAATTTGAACCTATCTCTATTGGTGATAAGAATATGGAGAATAATAATTTTAATCCCTCGTGGTAGCAAATTTATTTCCTATCCAAACTTCAGGTGGAAGCTTTGTCAAGATTTATTGTTTGGCAAGAATTGTATGGTAACATCTCATCTCATATTAACTCACATAGTTGGAAAATTTTCAAAATACAAGTTGGATTACTCTAGTTCTAGGAATGGACACCATAATATGAGGTGGCATCTTGATATTTAGTACAATTCCTTCCTTTTAAATTTAGTCCATGTGATGTGGAAGTGGAAACCCTTTTCTCCTCGTATGGTTTTCATGTGGTACCTTGGTAAGGAACCGCTACTTGGCAAGATTTGTTTTGTAGCCTCCCATTTTATAATTAGACACATGGTAGGTAGAATTTTGAAATCCAACCTAGACTACTCTAGTTTGGAGAAGGGATATCACAAGATGAAGTGGCATCTTGAGATTCATTGTAGTACATTCCTTTCTAAAATAGGCCATGTGAAGTGGAAGTGGAAACTCTTTTCTCCTCTTATAGTGTCCTTGTTATGCTTTATTCAATTTAATTTACTTAGTAAAGTGTACCACATAGATGCCTATTCCAATAATAATCACAAGATCGATAGAATTATGACATTTCAATCGGATCACTACCCAATTTTTAGGCATAGATATCATGAGGCAAGGTGGAAAGATATAGTTCCACACACTGCTTTATTTCCTAATGAGGCTTGTGTCAACATGGTGGTTTCCAAATCCTCCCCTCTAAGAGTGTAGGGTAATCAGATTTTATACCTTGATATTGTCAACTTCACATTTCTGAGTTGTACCACCCGGTTGGCATAAGATTTGGGTAATCATAGGGTATGCATAATATTTGGATCATTTTCAATATAGTTGTGGATATACTTTAGAGTATTTATTTATACTTGGGATGTGCATCATTATTTTCTTATTGATTATTTTGGAAGTGGGCCATTATATATCATTGTGATTAAAATCAATCTCATTTAGGGTTTCTCAGATCATGCTAAAATGGTCTTATCCAATGTTTTTTAGAATTTCAAAAGTAATCACAGAGATAGGAAGTATACTATTATTGATGTTTTAAAATGGGTGGAACCTTTTATCCTTAATCTAGATGATGAGGTAAAATAAATCATGGAGAAGAGTGATCTCCTCAACTACATAAATAAATTCAATGGTTCAACAAATGACTTTCCCTCTAATTGGCCCACTCTTGGAAGGATAGAAAATTCAAAGTGAATGGATTGGAATTTCATATTTCTATCTCACTTATTTCTAAATTTATAGGGTTACACATTATGGGTGAGTTCTTAAATAGGAAGAAACACTCCCTTGCCAAGGAGCTCAAGACTTTCATGGGAAAAGGAGAAGAACTGGAAAAGTTTCAAAATGGGGTCCTACAAGATTTAGTCAAGGTCCCTTGGGATAGGATGACATTGGTTATCATGGAATACTTTACCCTTGATATTAACCCAATAATTTTAAGGAACTACCATTTTTCCTTCTTGAACCAATATTGTCACAAGAAGAGATTAAACATCTCATACTTTTTGTACAAATTATTGGAGAAGATGATGCTTTAAACATAGAAAGGAGATGTTGTGGATCTGCTACATCAAGTTCTATTAAAAATGATATTTGAGTTCATGGATAAAAAAGGTGATAGGGTGGAGGGTTCTAACTAGGACTTGATTGAAATTTCTTCTAAAACAATTAATAATGGAGAGTCTCCTAGTAAATCAGAGAATAATTATCTTAAAACACCCTCCCCAAATAATTCTAACCATTTTCCATCTAAGATTAAAGCTTCTCCTAGATATAAGGATATTGAATTGAAGAAGGATTGGGGTGATGTTGTTGCACAACCAAAAGGTTCCAAATATGGTGAGGATAGGGTTAGATGCTCTAGGCATCTAAAATACAAAATGATAAAATTTGATAAGGCTATCCTTTTCTTCTAGACTTAGAATATTCTAAGTATTCTTCCCCTATTTTCATAATAAAGAAAGCAAAATATTTCAAGGGGACCATTGTGAAAATATTAAAATTCCAATAATTTCATAGGACCCACTCAAAAGTCCCAATTCCACAAGGAAGATAGTGAAATATCTCCTAAGATCCCTGAGAAGCATGCTCAAAATGGTTGTCTCATTTGCTAAAGAGGTCAACATGATGATGGAGTGGATCCAGTGGGACCAAAAATATTTTGAGGTGGGAAAGGAACCTGATGAGGATGATGAATTTGAGGATTGAGAGGATTCTCTTAGTTCTTTTAGTTCCTTTCTTCTATTCTTAGTTCTCCTATTTTTTTTTGGGGGTTTGTGCTTCCTTTCGGATCCCCTAGGTGGGATAGTTCCATGTTTATTTATTTTTTGTTTAATATTTAGAATTTTTAGCTTCTAGTTTGTAGAAGTTTTAGGGACCCTTTCAAAACCCCTTCTATTACCTAATAAAAAAAATGGAATATTTTACAAATCTTATCTTAAACCTTCTTATCATCCTCAACATCTAACAAGATTATATTGAAATAATTGATTGTTTCCTTCTTGATACCTTTATATTATAAAAATAAAAAATCCATTTTTTTTGTAGCATGAAATAATTTAGTATTTCTATATTCTTCCTCGAGTTATTTCTCCCTAGATTTTAGGCACCCATATGAGTACTCCCTTTCAATACATTTTGATAATCAATTTTTTTTTTTTTACATATAGGTATCCTAGTCCATTCCATTGATTTCTAATATTCTTGTAATTTTTTGAGCTTGGATTCAATTCCTATTTTTTCTTTAAATGTGTTACAAAAATACTTGGTATTATAATTCTTAATTTTCCCTTTATATATTTTATCTTTTGAAAAAATTTCTAGATACATGATCCTTCAAAATTTGTTTTGTCTAACCATAACAAACTATTTGGAAGAAATCATGGTTTTGGATCCACATAGACTAAAAGGAAAATGGATTTGGATGACCATTTTTAAAAAAACAACATAGCAAGATAATGGGTTTGTGATCTACTCTAGATTGTAATAAAAAAAACCAAAGATATTTTTTACTCTATTAAAGGCCATGTCTTGGATAACAAAAAATAATCCAATATTTTTGAAAGCTATCTATTATATTGAAAGCTTTCTGCTCTAAAAAAATTAGGGTGGTAATATTTTTGAGAGTGGGGGTTTAAGTAAATTATGGAGGAGTGGCTTCACAGTATTCGCACAAGGTGTTATTAATGTAGTGTCACCAACTACATTTTGAAATTGGCCAATGGATACTTGTCATTATGTTGTTTCTAAAATCAGGGATTTATGACCTATGATCTTCCTCGGTTTGTACCCCTACGGAGGTCTTTGGTTTGTGTACCTCTAATCATTTACAGTTCTACTATTGGTTACTGGGCTACTTCCTCTCCTATCGTGGCATTACAAATGTGGTATTAATAGATTTTGTGGAAAATTTATGAGGTTTTATACCACCTTGGTCCCTAGAAAAGCTAGCTCAAAAATAGATATATCATTAAAGATAGTCATTTTATCAAGAACTGATCACTTGATCTTGGTTATTGAGGTGTGTGTCCACCACGTTTTTCCAATTTGCACATTGATTAATCCAAAGGAACCATGCTTACCATTGTATCCTAAATATTTCAATTTGTCATTGACCTGTATACCCTGCATAATCATTAGGCATACAACATACTGTATGTATATTAAGGTAGTCATATGTACTAAGTTAAAATTTATGGTTTGCAATAAATCGATCACAATGCTTAGGCTCAAACATATAATTTTGACTTGAATTTTCCCATGTATTAATCATATATAATCTTGATTTATTAATGCTAACATGGTGATCTAAAATGACAATAACCCTTTTAAAAGAATAATCCTTTATACCCTGATCATGTTCCAAAATATTCACCGTTCGATCAAAAGTTTTGTCATGCATGCCCATATAATTCTCTAGATATGTGTTAAGGTTAAACAAGAAAATGGGGTTATTAGCAATGTATTAGACCCTCCATTAATCTTAATTAGGTGTAAAGTTTGGCTATATTTACCTTAATTAATTATTTGACCATGAAAAACAAATCATATACCTTAACCTTCAGATGCCTCGGCTACACACTGCTATTAGATCTAAGTGGGGTCAAGCACCATCATCAAATAAGATAGATATGTGCACATTTTATCCAATTTTATTATCCTTTGATAATCCTAATAAAGTGTTTTCAATGGATCTGGGTGGAGATAAGTGTGACCATTTGATTGACTTTTATCACAACTCCATTGATGACTGCTCTTGTTAAAATTTGACCACTTTTGAGAAAGTGCTATCGTCGGATATGAGCAGGAACATGCACTACCATACGATTAGCCCATGATGTGTGCTTTATGTCCTTTAAATCATCTTGATTAAAGCACAACCATCAAATTAAATCAGGATCAAGCACGATCATTGATACTTTTTTTATTTTTTATTGCTCTGACACAACTTTGTCATCAGATCTAGGTGGGCTCAAGCACTACCGTTGGATCATATTTAGGGTGTGCTTTATTATTTATTATGTTTGACTTGTAAAAGTCTAAAAACTTCATGGAAGCACTATTGTAGGATCATATTTAGAGCATGCATTATCGTTATATCCAATAAAGGTGTGTTATTTATACCTTTGTGATTTGACTTATCAACGTCTAATTTCTTTGTAAGAGCACTACCGTTAGATCTACTTTGGAGTGGATGCGGCCATTGGATTCCATGAAGGTGTGGGCCTATAATTAAACTATTAAAAGGGTGTCATTATATTTTTATTACATTTCTACAAGCACGACCATTGGATCATATCCTAATGAGTGCAGTCATTGATTTCATTAGATCTACATAGATTTTAAAACTTGATTCCATTTAAGACTTTTTCTTAACCTGGGTTATCTTTGGTGAGCACACATTCATAGAATTGGGGAGGAGTAATCACTATCATTAGATCTTTTGAAGTTGATCGTGCGTTAGTCAATATGGGTGTATTACCATGTAGAAACCTAAAATATGTCATGTTTAGGAGACTAATCATATGGATACATCTGCACACCATATGACCAATCTTAGACCTTTCCAAAAACAAGCAGTGGTCCTAACCACTCAAATGGGCATTCTAGCCCATTTAGGATGGCATTTGTAGACTAGAGTGGCTAGCTAGAAGTTGTAGAGTAGAGAGGGCAACAATCTTGGCCACTATAGGCTATAGTGACCATATCTAGCCACTATTGATGACAACGGCTAGCCCTAAAACATGAACTGCCATGCGGGATTGCCCAAATCACAAGCGGTAATGGTAGTTTGCATGCATTTCAAAGGGAAATCAATGAGCAACTTCTAGAGTTCCTCTCGACTACCTATTCCATGCCAAATAAAGACTAAACCTTCCCTCTAGGATAGTTAGTTAGCATGTAGATTTGGAGCTTGAATTCCCTAGGAAGCCAAGCCCTAGATCTAAACCTAAAACCTAGAATTCTATATATGTAGATTTCCAATAAGGCAAAAAAGAAGATAGAAAGTTTAAATTATGTGCAGTTGAGCCCTATAAAAATGGAGATCCAAGCTACATCCTTTGGAAGAGCATTGGAGCATCGTTCGGCTAAACTACGTTCACATACAGTTATTTATTTTTATCATTTCTAATCACCAATCAGTGTAGGAGACACACCTGGTGACCCTTGAACATAAATTTGAGCAAGGGATCAACTGCCATAGCCCATAAGACCAAAGGTAACCTTTAAATCAGAGGTTGTTGTCTTTGACAGTGGCCCATAGTCATAGTTGGGTTGTAAAATGGTTGATTCCTTTGTTCTTAGCATTAGATATTTATTTATCATTATTTCATTTACATAGCTTTAGCATAGATCTGAATATTTCATTACATTTAGATTAATATTCTTGGTTTCCATATGCATATTTCTTATATCTGCTTTGTTTCAATGCATTTCCTATTTATTTATCTATATTATCATATGTGCTAACAAAAAGGCCTCATCTGGGGAGGCTGCTCATTCTACTTATCATGCTTTATTGTTTCCATGAATGTAGGTACAGGTCTATAGGATTGGATCAAAGCATTAGGAGCATAAGGATCCCTCCAAGAGCAAATCTGGAGGAGGAATTTGTAAGCCCTCATACAATTTTGTGTGCAAGATCGATAATCCTACGAAATTGCACCACCCATTTGCAAAGGGGACATTTTATCCACTTGTAATTCATTATATCGAAATGGGTATCCCTCAGAGGGACTAGCCTATAACCAGGTTTCAATATAAATAAAAATGATCTCTCTTTGTTATTTCCATGTTATATGCATCTCATAGTATTTCATTTCATTTTAGTATAATATTGCAAGAAGGGTTGCAGTGCGTGCCTCCCGTGGTTGCATAGATGGCGATCATGGTGGGAATCCCACCAAGTTATTGGTTTTGGACATTTTATTGATGTTTTAGGTACTTTTATGTGTGCAGGTTTTTCCGCTCTGGTCGACAACAGCTAGTAGAGCTTAGCAGCAATAGCTGATAGTAGTCAACTTAGTAGCTATAGTTATCAATGGCTAGAAGATCTTAGCTACTGTAGCTATCAATGACTAGCAATAGTTGCTCTGGTCAATAGTAGCTAGCAACCAAGTGCATTAGAGCTCAAAATTTGTATCACAGGAGTAGGATTTGAGGTTGGTTCAGTCTTTGTGTTCTCTGTGATTTTTTTTTGCATTTATTTTATAGAAACATCAAGCAAAAACATAGTCTAAGTAGGGAAAATCAAATAAAGTGAAAATAAATTTGTATTTTAAGTTTCTTATATGTCTTTAGTTTCCTCTAGGCACTGCTAGAAACAACAGGCCTCTGCTTGTAAGGTCCACCCTAGTCTCCAGTGTGCTAGGCTTTTGTGTGTAATATTGCTTGCATGTGGCCCAACCAGTGGTCATCCATTCACAAAGTAGGAAGTATATTGCATGGAAAATAATTTAGATTAAATTAAATATGCATATTTCTAAATACAAATGTTCTTTTTAGGCATGTAGGAAAGTAGACATGAATTTTGGTTGATGCATCACTTTCTATTTCAAAATACATAAAAATAACCCCACACACTTGCACATTCTACAAAAATATTGGTAAGGTTAGATTTCATCACCAACCCCTAATTCATACTGGTGACATTGGAATTCATATCCTTCCACTGGCTTGCCCCCTAGAGGTCCTTAGATAGAATAGAGAACTAATTTTTAGTTGGCATTGGTCACTTGTGTTCAAGTTGTCTCCCACTGTTGGAACAATTTTTGAATAAAAGTGGAAGATCTAGACAAACCTCCCACTGGGATTTAAGTGGTGTACTCTAGACTATTTTGAGAAATCATGCTTAGCACTAGTGTTCCTAGTCACCAATTTGATTGAGTTCCCTCATTCTAAGTCCAAAACATGAACAAGAAATCAAAAGCAACAACACATATGAAACACACTAAAACAAGTTCTTAAAATACGTATTTAATCCTTAAAAGAGATAATCATATTGTCTGCTTTGTGTGTTTCTTTATTTTTGGGGTAATCAACCTAACCCTAATTTTTCAAATAAATTTATAACACTTACAACCTTTTTTTTTAAGTCAAATTTCACAAGGTCATGGTCAATACATGGGATAGTTCTTGTTCCAATACTGAGGTTGCATCCAATGAACCAAAGGGCCCAGACCACCCTAGGGGCAGCACACTTACCCAGAATATATCTGAAAAAAATTTAGGTAGTATCAATGGAGACAACACCACTCATAGAAGATCTCACCAAGAAACCCTGCTTAGGAGAACCAACACCAAATTTTCATGTGACATAAATGAGAATACTTCTAGACCAACCAAAACTCATTACACTGATAGTTCAAATCATCCCAATGAAGGGAAAGATAGAGGGAAGAGAGTTACCAAACATTTTGCACAATTCTAAGTAGAAAATAACCCTCACACAGAGTTGCAGAGTCATAGACCCAGTACAAAAAACCGATAAAATCAATCACATGGGTCACATGCAATTCAGAGAAAAAATTATCCAAAATAAATTGGAGGAGTTTGATCAAATTTAATTGAGGCTGACTCCCAGAACCATAGCCACTGAACATTCTGCATTTGGAAGCTCATAAAGCATAATTTCTAAATGCACCACTCAACCTAGGGAAGCTTCAAAGCAACCCTGTAGTTCACATGTAGCATCTTACTATAGGGACACTTATCAACATACCGAATACACAGAGCAAGTTACACTATCTAGCCAAAGTAGAGAAATAGTGGAAACCTCTTCGAGGCACCTACAAATTAGAACTACACAAATAGAATCAGATAGATATGAACCTTCTATAACAACATAATATGATAATGTGTGATAGTTAGAAAATACATTGTGCAAAGAGCAAGAGCTAGTGGAAGCTCTCAAGCATGACAAAAAAATATAAAGGCTTTTACACCAACATGAGTAGCATTTAAGAACAAGCTAAGCAACTATCTTGTATCAACCTACAAGAAAATGGTGATGATCACCAAAGAGATAAATGTGCTGACTCACAAAAATAAGGGCACACTAGGCAAGAAGAAAGCCCACAATGAAACCACCACTTAAATCATGAAAAAAATCAAATTTGTGGGGAAAGGGTAAACATGATAAATTAGGATCAAACACATCCTAAATCCCCTCGTCGAAGGGAAGAGAATAGAACAAGTCAAGTGGATAAAGGGTTACCTCAATTACCACCATGAGTGGGTCTACAAGAAGAGGAAATCCTTGCCTCAAATGCATTCTAGGCACTCAATGAAAAGATCAAATTCTTTGAGAAGTAATATACATCTAGGCACCAACTGACACTGAGTAAAATACACAACTAGCCATTGTGCTCGTCAGTACCTAGCCCCACATATCCTAATCACTTTGATATGCCTAAATTAGAAAAATTTAAGGGTGAATAGGATGCACAAGAGTGTGTTATCAACTTCATCAATGCATGTTTTAATCTTGAAGAGAATGATGCTCTTATGTTAAGAACCTTCATCATGACATTTTTGGGTGCTACCACTCAATGGTTCAACCAACTGCCCAAGCATAACATATCTAGTTTTGAAAAACTAGTGAATACATTCTTAAAATATTTCTCTTTTGGTGCTAAGAAGAAGGTGAATCTCTCAGACCTGGCCAACCTAAAGTAGTTTGATGACAAGCCAATCATGGATTATGGGGATATATGGAGAAAAATCATGGCAAAGTTATCATTTTCCATCCGAATAGAAGAGATAATATGAATGTTAACAAAAAGCTACACCAAATACATATTGTTACTATTGCAACTATAGTAGTATGATACATTTGAAGAATTCTTGGCTCAAGCCAAGCTTATTGAAGATATAAAGCTGGAAGAAGGAGACCTAACACTCCATAGTGAGAAATAATGGAATTATAGCATGCAACATCAACCACAACATACCGAACCTACGCATGTCAACCATATTATGTTAAACGTTCCAAAAGCAACACAGATCCAAAAACAAGAAAACTATCAAGCTCAAACCCCTACTATGCATTACAACCAACACAACAAGAATCAAGGCTAGGGTAAATAAAAACAACCCCCTCACAACTATATGCCATTGCTTGAATCCTTGGCATCAGTTTTCAACCACCTTCTCGAGGCCAAGGAAACTTGCCTAAGGAGTGCATCTTGTATCCTAATTACCCCAAACCTAAGGGGTATAGGGAAGATATCTATTGTGTTTATCATCGATAAAATGGCTATGATATCCAAGATTGTGTTGCATTCAATAATGTAGTACAAAATATGTTGGATAATAATGAATTGCAAAACATCGACGTATTCAAAAATTCTCCTCCCAATCATGGAGCCAACAACAATTAAGTTGAGTATGTTAATGAGGTTCATATAGCCCAATCTGATGAGGGTTTTATCAATATGATCAATACTACAATAGGAAGCAAAATATGCTTTGATAAACCCAACATGCTAAAAAAGTCAACAATGAGTTCAATTCACTTACAAAAGGACCCTGTGATTACCTTTCATAGATAAGATATTAAGCCAATCTCTGAGGATGAAACCGATCCTCCACAAGACATCATAGTAAGAATAAATTAGATTCTATACAAGAGAGTCTTGATTGATATTGGGTCATCTATCAACATCATCACAACTACATCCTTGAAGTATTTAAATTTACCATCGTCATGCATTACAGACTAAACAGTCACATTGAGGGCCTTCAATGGTGCTACTTCCTCAACAATTGGCATAATAATCCTACCTATACAGTTTGGGATAAATATGATACCTACATTGTGCTATTTCCTGGGGGATGAGAGGCACTATAATATATTGCTAGGTAGACCATGGATGAGGGATATGGAATGCATACCTTCCATAGTGCACCAAAACCTAAAATTCATACACCAAGGACAAGTGTATGTGATCCCCCATGATCCTGAGCCATTCAAGTATTACAAGAAGGTTGATGAGACACAATAAAAGGTGCCTTATCAATAGTTTGTGGCAATGGTCAACAAAAATATAGAGGACCAAGTGACTCTAAAGTAGATAAAACAAGATGTGGTGCAATCATATTTTGCTTCCCCATTTAAGGGATCAAAACCATTGGCATTAGTAACCCCTGATTCACTTCTCATGTTGCCTCATCAAGAGCAAAAACAAGTGTCCCCCCACATCATATTGGGGATACTCAAGCTGGCATAGTTCAACACTACGAAGTGAAATAGAAACATGAACTAAGTCATAAACATGAGCATGTGGATACCACTATCAAAGTGGATTATCATGAAGCCTCCACATCAACTCAAATGAAGGAAATGGGTAATTTATAGTTACCTGGTGGATCTTTAGCACCCACTCTTTCACCTCCTTTAGTAGAAAATGGTATTTCAAACCAATCACTAGAAATACACATGAGAGCCTTATTTGTATTGGAGCATATGTAAAATCATCTCTATAATATAGAGGTACAAATGGAGAAACAAAATGAGGTATTGCACTTTATCATGAACCAACTTGAGAGCCTAGAATTATAGAAGCAACCTTCATATGAGGCCAATATTGATATGCGGAGTAGGTAAGTAATAAAATAAAAATAATGATAATTCCATATAAATAAAAGTATGAAGGCTAAATATAGCCTTATATAATATCCTAACAACTCATGCTAAATAATCACGCTAACAACTACAAAGAATATATAACAAATAATATCCGTCGACATAGAAATGTCGGTAAACTAGCAACTAATATAGGTAAAGTAAAGGTAAACTAACCTAGGTAAAAGGGAATTACCAAATAAGGTAATACCTACTCTAACATCCCCCCTTATTACATTATTTGGGTAATACATATACATCCCTCTATACAACAATATTTGGGTAAAGTATATAACTACCCCAATACAGTGAAGAAGAAGAAGAGAAATGAAAGAATGTTGGCTCTTGCTTTGTCTCTGGCACTGGCTTAGGCTCATGGATCTAGATATTGCTCTAAGTATACCTTTGGATGTGTACCTCTAGGTCTATCTCAGGATCTACCTATGAATCTACCTTTGGATCATTACCTCTAGAGTTGCTTGTAGATCTACCTCTAGAAATTTATCTTTGGGTCTGTCTATAGGTATGTATCTGGGTCTGTACTACCACTCGGTCTATCACTGGATTTGCCTTGGGGTATACCATAGTTTTACCTTTTCGGTAGAAGCCATACAACATTTATTTCATCATGGTCCATTGTGTGTGATCTGTCCATCCACAATAAATATGAACCTTGTTGGCCATTTTCACTTTGTATCAACAATTGGAAGAAGAATGATTTGTACATCCACATGAATCACAAGGATGTAATTTCCAACATCTAGATACAATATATCATGTCTTTCCACAATGACTGCAATAATGCTTTTTAGGAGATGGGGGAGATTTAGGTTTTACAAACATGGTATTACTGGTACTTGCATGTTCAGTATAGCCAAGGCCTTCATTATTTGCCCTAACATTTAGCATTATAGGATTTTTAATGCCTTGTTCTTGTTTACCTAATCTCTCACCATTGAATCCCATTTTATTCATCAGTTTGGAACCAAATTCTTTGGTGTGTTGTTCAAAACACCCAATTTTATCATCTTCATCAATGCTTTTAACAATATTGCATTTGTCGCTATTGATGAGATTATGGAGCTCTTTTTGAGGAGGTTTAGTTGTTAAGTCACTAGTGTCACAAGAAAAATCAGCTACTGAAATGAGATCACTTGTGCAACAATTGATATCTACCATGGAAGGTAGTAGGTTTATTGTATCACAATAAGCATTGGCCATCTTGGGCTCAAGGTCACATGTGTCACAACAACCATTCACCACAATCGGATGAAGGTCACTTGTGTCACTACAAGCATCGACCATTAGGACCTCTTTTTCCTCTTTTATTTCCATTTTTACTTTTTGTTGGGCATGGTCAAGTGCAAAAAATAATAGGTATATACCCCTTATAACGCCAATAGGAAATTGAGCACCATTTGTCTGAATGTCTTTTAAAGACTCAGAATCATCGAGGAGGGCTAATAAACCATTTTTTAGTGTGATAAATGTGCCATCCTCATAAAAATATAGCCCATCCATCTCTGGTGGAAAGTATGGGTCTTTAACTGATTTAGCAACAATATCATTTTGTTTAGGGGTTTGCTTTTTCGTTGATCTACCCATATTTGAAGGTGTCGGTCTCTATCGAAAATGCACCTTTTTACAATGAATTTTGCAAAATAATGGACTAAGGTGTTGGTCACTGCCGAAAATGCACCTTTACTAATGTTCCCCCCTTTTTGAAAAATGAGCTTTGAGGGAAAAAATGAGGATCCCCCCTTGTTGCAAAATTATTTCCCCCTTGGGTGGAGAGACAAAAAATGTTATCCCCCCTAGTGCAAAAAATTGCAACTTTGAAGCCTCTTGGGCTTTGATAAAAGGTTTCTTTGAAGGCAATGTTTACAATATGTCACAAAAAAAAAAATCTCCCTGAATTATAAGGACTTCAAACAATAATAAATTACTATTTATGAAGCCTAAAAAATAAAGGTGTAATTATGGTGTATGTAGCTATTCTTATTGTCTTGTTCATTTGCCTTTAATAAAGCATTTTCAAAAACTTTGAATTAATAATAAAATAATTTGTATGTAGTTGTTCTTATTGTCTTGTTCCTTTGCCTTTAATAAAGTATTTTCAAAAACCTTGAATTAATAATAAAATAATTTGATGAAAAATCAATAAAATTGATTTGACAACAAAATTAATATTAAATTATAAAAAAAAAAATTGAAAAAAATTTATAAAGGTGGCAAAAAAAATATTTTACCCTTGTGTGGAGCATCGGTGGGGTTTGAACCCCCAACCTCATATCGAGATACACCTTAATATGCGGTTGTTATCCAGTCAAGCTATCGTCATTGGCTAAGTTAGGAGGGACAAGCCCTTCTATTTTTCCCTTGCATCTTGCAGTAGGGACAAAGGGTGCACGAATAGGCAGTGTTCTGCATCCACTGGGGTGATGTGTCCCTAGGTAGCACTTCCTCTCTACACTGCCACCAATGCTTCACCTCCTTGAATTTTCTCTTATGACAGTATTAACAATCTACAAACCTTCTTGCCCATTCTTGAATCGATTTCTCTTACGTGTCAAATCTAAAGCAATTGGTTATGTTCAATGACCATCAACAATATTACTTGTATAAGTGAACCACAAATATATGAATAACTCACAATATCTTAGCCTACAAACACCACTTTTATCCTTCTCCACATGTAGTGGTAGCTTCGAAGATCAGGAGGTAAAGAACTCAAATTCATAGGTTGTTATTGTGGATTTCTGTCCACCAGCAAATATGATCGTCATCCACCAGTAATTTCCAACGAGTGGTAGCAGATGATCTGACCAGTAATGCACAACACTGGTGGTGCACTAGAAAAATGTCTTTTCTCAAATCTGGAGATCATGATAGTAGATGACTCAACACACTGTTTCGGTTGGTAATTTTCACAATCCTTAATTTACCATAACATAATGGCGTGGATGGTTGATATCGATAAATAAAATTATGGAGCCCATCACATATGTGATGCTTGATTTTTAAATCTCTACAGTGTGGATCACTTCCAAAAATAGTCCTATGTCCTTCTTGGCTTCTTGCCATCACAGATCGAGCCCTGCACTGCTAAGTTTTTTATTTTATTTTTGGGGTAATATCCCACATTGGACGCATAGCAGAGAAAATAGTGGTATAAAAAATAGAGGGATCAATAATTTAAATGACCACCTTATGGTGGTCAGCCCCCATAACCAACATTTTGTCTCCCATGCATCCTAGTCAGTGTCTGAGGATCCACCCTAGGTCAGCTCACTTGTTCAATTTATCGTCCTCATCATCCAGGTAGGTCAGGTCCCTCATCACGGTCTGCATCAGGCTTGCTCAAGTTAGATGTATCTATGTTCTTGATTCATAGTCCCACCATGTTTTGCATCCTCCTTCAGATCCTATAGGCTGCATCTAGGTTGTCCCACATCACCACTAGTAGGTCATATCCATCTCGCCATCCACTCACACATCTTCTACTATGTCAAGGTCACACAGTTGCATCTTGCCTATAAGATTCAGATCTGACCATATGGGTGATAGATTTGTTGATGTCACAGTCATATCTGTTAGTACTTAGCGGTCAACAACTAGGTCTGCCAAGGATGATTTACAAGTCAGCCAATAACAAGTCCACCAAGGATGATCTACAAGTCTACCCAAGGTGCAGGTCCAATCGGCCTACCTCGGGAAGCATGCCCAATCAAAATCTACAAAGGAGCTTCAACAAATATGGGCTCTAATACCATGATATGTAGAATAGGTAAGCAATCAAATAAAAATAATGATAATATCCTCTAAATAAGTATGAAGGCTAAAGATAGCCTTAGATAATATCCTAACAACTCATGCTAAATAATCACACTAAGAACTAAAAATAATATCTAACAAATAATATTCGCTGACATAGGAATGTCGGTAAACTAACAACTAACCTAGGTAAAGTAAATGTAAACTAACCTAGGTAAAAGAGAATTACCAAATAATGTAATACCTACTCTAACAAATCTACCTCCTGTACAACCACAAGAAAAGCCTCAACTAGAGCAAGCACTAGCTCAGCCACCCCGACAACCAAGCAAGTATCCCCCATTGCTTGAGCCTGCATTATTGATTTTCAATCGATTAATTGCCACAAATGCCATAACCCTACCTGAGGTGCAACCTTTAGATCTAAATCATCCAAAACCTTGAATATATGAGGAGGATGAGATTGTGTATACCATAGACAAAACGGACATGACATCCATGTATGTCAAGGTTTCAGAGTCATAATACACAACATGCTCAACAAAGAGCAACTTCAAATTTTCAACCAACAAGTGACCATAGTCAGAAATCCATCTCTTGCACCAAAAATGCAAGAAGAGCCCCCTGATCCAGCAAGTGACATACCTAGGGCTCAACCTAGTTCTCATACCAGGCTAAAGTGTGCTAAACGCTCAAAATAACAACAACACACTTGGACTCCTTTAAACAAGCCTATGTTTGATATTTTTCAAAAGTTGCAAGAGGCTAAGGTCATCACCTTACCTGACATAAACCCTTTAGACCCAAATAGAGCTAAAACTAAGGGTTATAGGGAGGACCATTACTGTATCTATCACTAAATAGAGGGGTATGGAATTTGCAATTATAAAGGATTCAGGAATGTGGTTCAAAGTCTCATAGATAGTGGGATTTTTCCCATAGATGGTTCATCCCTAGTGCCCTAGCCTACCAAAATAGAGGCCACATCATCCCAAATGAGATCCCAAGGTTAGTCATAGCCTCATAGGCCTAACAACCCACCTCATCAAGAGGTAACATTTGAAATGACTACTACGCATTTATTTCAAAAGTTGTACAAGGCAAATGCATTTATATTGCCCAAGGTCAAGTAAAGAGAGCCCAAGAATGGGTCCACTGATGAGAGCATCCATTATATGTACCATCGTACATAGGGGCATGACATCCATGACTTCCACTCATTCTATAAGGTGGTCCAAGATCTATTAGAATGAAATGAGCTCCACGTAGATGGTTCACTCATTTCATCTCATCAAGACAGGGGCACCCCGCAGAGGTTCATGCTCCAATTGGGAGAGTTGATTTATATCACTCTTCCTAAGCAATATGACTACATTATAGTAGGCAACAGGAACACTAGGGGTATCTAAGGTATCATACCTTCCCCTTGTAAAACCAACAAAATATCAAAAACATTCATAAATTTCAAAATCACAAAAACAATAGAGAACCGAAAAAACAAAAGGCTCCAAAGGCATCTTAAAGCCCTTTGATAAAAAAAAAAAAGGCTCCAAAGGCATATTAAAGCCATTTGGTCACATAACAAAAGGCTCCAAAGGCATCTTAAAGCCAATCGATCAAATAACAAAAGGCTCCAAAGGCATATTAAAGCCCTTTGGTCAATTCACAAAAGGCCCCAAAGGCATCTTGAAGCCCTTTGGTCAAATAAAATCACAAAAATCTCCAAAGGCATCTTAAAGCCCTTTGGTCAATTCACAAAAGGCCCCAAAGGCATCTTAAAGCCCTTTGGTCAAAATAAAAACATAAAAGCATAAAAAAAATTTAAAATCAAAAGTTCAAAAAACATTCATAATAATCAAAACTCAAAAACAATTGAAAGCATCAAAAATATGAAAACATTTACATATTGCATTCACACCTTGCATCCATCTAGTTGCATTATGCATTAGGCATTTCCATCCATTGCACTTACATCTAGTAGGTTGTGTTCACAATATTACAAATGACACCATGTTTGTACCTCAATCATGCATCTTCAAAATCCATCATCATCCATCACCCATGTGTGTAATTGTGTTTTTCAACACAACCCCTCCTATTGCTATAAGGAATATATTAGGGTTTTTCGATCACTCAACCATACCTAGTGGTTTTATCAAAATTTGTAGAAATTTTTCTTTGCTTTTGATAGATGAGGTTTAGTTTTGATAGCACCTGTCATATCTCAAAATCCTATCACTAATTAAAACACTAAAATCCTAGTTGGAACAAGGGAAAGATGAATATTGCAAAGCAGTACTAGGTATCCTAAGGTGAAAAGTTTATCTTGCTCATCCCCTTGTGCGATCGGCTCAAAAATGCTAAGAATTGGCAAAAGGACAAGTTCATCCCTACCTAAAGAAATCCCTTGCTTTAATCAATATGAGCAAAAATCCTGAACAAAGCAAAATTCAAAATTAAAAAAAAAAATTCCAAAAACAAAGTGAACAGTGATTATCATCACTACATAAATCCCTTGCTCAAAAGAAAAAATAAAAATTCAAAATAAATAGTGGTTTTCATCACTAAATCATGAGCAAGTATCCCAAATAAATATGAAGAAAATAAGGGAGTATAGAACTTGAATCCCTGGAATTCTTAGCATGACCGAGCCGTAAGCATGACGATATGTCTATCACATTGGCATCTCACTTTTGAATAGACCAATTTTTGCATGTGGAAGAGCTAGCTTTAGGTGTCATGTACTACCTAGTGGTTTAATCCAACTGAGTCCAGATTAGGATCAAGATAAACATTTGAGGATCCCCAATACATAAATGGGCTGCATGAATCTTGTCTAGCACTTGGGTAGGATTATGCTCTATCTAATATATTCATTTGCACACATAGGGATAATGAATATCTAGGTATTCATAACAAAACTTTATCCTTTAGAAACTTTTTATGGTCAGTATACAAATTTTGATCAAGTAACTAGGGTGTTTGAGTCTCATGTAAATCCTCAAAAATCCCCTTATAGCAACAAATAATTCCATAAAGGCAAATCATACATATCATATCATCACATTTCACATTTTGAATGCTTAAATGATTAATTATTATGCTAAGAGTTATTGTTTACATTCATGATTGTTATATGTTCTATGGTGTCGTCCATTAGATTGTTAGACTCATATTACATTCATTCCTTATATTTTAAAAGTGTGTATAATATATGTTCATTCACATTAGATCATCAACATAATGCATAACATATTTCATTTACCATATCATAACAACATGAGTTAGATGCATACAATACACAAAAATTAAACATGCATCCACATATGCATCCATCATCATCATCTAGATCATACCATCTAAACCATACATCCATCATCTAGCTAGCACATGCCATCAGTACATTGCATACATATAGCATAATCAAATCATTATCTAGGCATTGCATTCATCATTGCATCCACAACATAAAATCAAAACAAAAATATTTACTAAACATCAATTGGGGCATTATTGGTATCATACCTCCCCTAATCAACAATCAACCCTTTGATCAACCCAAAAAGGTCCAAAGGTAGCATAACCCCTTTGGTCAACTCAAAAAGCCCCAAAGGTGGCATAAGCCCTTTGGTCAACTCACAAAAATGCCCAAAGGTAGCACAATCCCTTTGGTCAAAAACAAAAAGCCCCAAAGGGGTATAAGCCATTTGGTCAACCAACAAAAGGCCCCAAAGGTAGCATAAGCCATTTGGTAAAAAAAAAAGCCCCAAAGGGCATAAGCTCTTTGGTCAACTCACAAAATACCCCAAAGGCATCACAAGCCCTTTGGTCAAAAACAAAATTACCAAAGGTAGCATAAGCCCTTTGGTCAAAAAAAAAGCCCCAAAGGTAGCATAAGCCCTTTGGTAAACTCACAAAATTTCCCAAAGGCATCACAATCCCTTTGGTCAAAAACAAAATCCCCAAAGGCATCACAAGCCCTTTGGTCAAAAACAAAAGCCCCAAAGGAAGCATAAGCCCTTTGGTCAAAAACAAAAGTTCCAAAGGTAGCATAAGCCCTTTGGTCAACTCACAAAATGCCCCAAAGGTAGCATAAGCCCTTTGGTCAAAAACAAAAAGCCCCAAAGGTAGCATAAGCCCTTTGGTCAACTCACAAAATGCCCCAAAGGCATCACAAGCCCTTTTGTCAAAAAAAAAATCCCCAAAGGTAGCACAAGCCCTTTGGTAAAAAATAAAAAACCTCAAAGGCAAAAGTCCTTTTTCACCTCATAAAATGCCCCAAAGGTGGCATAAGCCCTTTGGTCAAAAATAAAATGCCCCAAAGGTGGCATAAGCCCTTTGGTCAAAAATAAAATGCCCCAAAGGTGGCATAAGCCCTTTGGTCAAAAAAAAATTCCCCAAAGGTAGCATAAGCCCTTTGGTCAAAAACAAAAAGGCCCAAAGGGCATAAGCCCTTTGGTCAACTCACAAAAATCCCCAAAGGTAGCATAAGCCCTTTGGTCAAAAACAAAAAGCCCCAAAGGTAGCATAAGCCCTTTGGTCAACTCACAAAATACCCCAAAGGGCATAAGCCCTTTGGTCAACTCACAAAAATCCCCAAAGGCATCACAAGACCTTTGGTCAAAAACAAAAATCCCCAAAGGTAGCATAAGCCCTTTGGTCAACTCACAAAAAGCCCCAAAGGTAGCATAATATCTTTGGTCAACTCACAAAATACCCCAAAGGGCATAAGCCCTTTGGTCAACTCACAAAAAGTCCCAAAGGCATCACAAGCCCTTTGGTCAAAAACAAAAAGCCCCAAAGGTAGCATAAGCCCTTTGGTCAACTCACAAAAAGCCCCAAAGGGCATAAGCCCTTTGGTCAAAAACAAAAAGCCCCAAAGGTAGCATAAGCCCTTTGGTCAAAAACAAAAATCCCCAAAGGTAGCATAAGCCCTTTGGTCAACTCACAAAATGCCCCAAAGGCATCACAAGCCCTTTGGTCAAAAACAAAAGCCCCAAAGGTAGCATAAGCCCTTTGGTCAAAAACAAAAAGCCCCAAAGGTATCATAAGCCCTTTGGTCAACTCACAAAAGGCCCCAAAGGGCATAAGCCCTCATAAAAGGCCCCAAAGGGCATAAGCCCTTTGGTCAACTCACAAAAATGTCCCAAAGGCATCACAAGCCCTTTGGTCACACATAAAAAAAATCCAAATGTAGCATAATCCCTTTGGTCAGATCCCAAAAAGCCCCAAAGGCATCTCAAGCCCATGACTAGGGCATCTAATGTTGATCAGATCATCATTTTTATCTACTTAATCAGTTTACATCTATACAGAAAACCCAACAAGAAACTGTCTTAGAAGAACATGGAAAATAATTCCTCCTCTGCCATACCAGCTACATGTTTGGCTTATATGTATTATATCCGAGCTCTTGGATCTGATTTAGGGTTGCAGACACAACAATAAGGAGTAGAAATATTCCCCTAGGTTTATAATGTAGTTCATGCTAAAAATATCCTAATTAATGTCGGAAGGCTTCCCCTAAAAACTGTGTTGCCTACCCAGGTGTTGTAGGTGAGTTGGAGAGGAGAGGGCAATCCTCCAAGGGAGGTCCCAGGTTCGAATCTCCACCCTACCAAAAATATGAATGGGTTACCCAAAACCCAATTGATAATGTTGGTACGAACAGGGCTGGATGCGACCCCGGGTGACTTTGACGGTGTAGAACCCCCTGTTCGTGGTCTCTTAGACCAAGGAGGCCCCGCAAGGGGTTTTTTGCTTTAAAAAAAAAAAAAAAAACTGTGTTGCCTTATAACTCAAAAACCACTAGTATCCAAAGTCAATTACACATATACCGCCTTTCTTTGTCATCTCCATATCTACAAATGAATTTCATTTCTCTACAAAATCCTATATCCTTTGCACCCCCTTTTCCTCCCCTCCTTCTCAATTGTATTAGAAACTTTTTGCTATCCTTGATATACAAAATACCCTAAAAACTCTGAGTAATAGAATGAATTCAATGGAAAAAAGAGATCAAGAAATATCACAACAGAGGAGATTCCCATATGTAAACAAATATCAGATACCTGGTCCTAGTAACAGTATTTAGGTTAGGGTGAATGCAGCATATGAGGAGCCACAATGTTTTGATGATAATACTCTTATGAATGTTTGGTGCCTAGTGTGCAATGACCCCCACAATTCAAAGTCTTATGTAATGTATCAACACCATATTCAGCAAGCCATGGATCACACTGAGAGAAACCAAAAGGGTAGAAAAAATATGTTATGGCACTTTTATCAAATCATGTTAGTGAAAGAGTCAGCTGAGGAAATCCCAATTGCTGTTATGACAAGGTTTGGAAAGAAAGATTTGCGAGTAGATCCACAAAAAATGGGGCATTTCCAAGTCCCTTCCTAGAAGAAAGCAGATTTCCTTCTAAAAAGCAGTGATACCTTCCCTATTACTCTAGCTAAGGGGAAAGAGAAGACAAATAGTTTTCCTAGAAGACCAGAAAAGGAAATATAGGGAGACCAAATGAGATCTAAAGGTGAAGATCAAATAAAGGCTTAGGTTCCCCTCTATTACTAAAATACAAAGGTTAGAGACCACCTAACAATATAAAAGAAGATATGGTGAGTTAGAAAGAAGACTGGAAAAACTCTCTTTGACTAAATCTGAATACAACATTGTTGAAGAAATGAAGAGAATCCCTTCAAAAGCTAGCTTGTATGACACTTTGTTCATTCATGGTTAGATTGACTTGCTTAAAGCTTCCCTCAGTAAGAATCCATAGAATAGTTTTGCCACTAAAATCCTTAGTATGTCATTATAAAAGAAATAAATGACACCTGTTGTGCTAAATAATAAGTCCACCCCTTTCTATATCTCTCCAATAATGGAATTTTGGGTAGTCCAAAATTGTATGATTGACTCAGGAGCATCAACTACAATAATGCCTAAAGCAATCTATGAAGATATGGGTATGGAGCATACCTGATCTTGTCTTGGAGTGTTTCAACTGGATGGGACACCTGTCAAGATAGTTGGAGTTCTTAAAGATGTACTAATGAGGTTTCACAGAGTCCTTGAGATGACAATAGTGCAAGAAATAGTGGTGGTTGATTTAGAACCCTATTTTAGATTATGCCTCTCAAGATAGTTTATTGCAAAGCTAGGAGGATGTATGTACATGGATTATTCTAGCATGGTAATCCCTTTTAAAGTAAAAAGGATAAGGATAACACCTGAGAAACTAGTAGCTTATCATATTGAAAATATTGAAGATGATATGTGTAATATTAATCTTTTAGAAGAATTTGATCTAGTAGAAAACATTGAAGAGCTAGAGATTGAAGATGAATTGCCTTTCAGAGAATATTATGGTTAGTATAGAACTGTTATGGATACATATAGCATCACAACTAAAATAGAAAATATAATTCCTTCTATATCCAACCAATACCTAAGGGAGAAAGAAACATGGGTCATGCACTTTGATGGTGCTAAATGCAAAAATGGTGTAGGAGCCGGTGTGGTCCTACAATCCCAATCATAAGGGACAAAGAATTTTTCTTACATACTAACATGGTCATGTACTAACAATGTTGCAGAATATGAGGCCCTTTGTCTTGGATTGATAAAAGCTGAAAGCATGGGCATTAAGATTTTGAACATATATGGTGATTTTGAGTTAGTAGTCCATCAGGTAAGGAATAGGTGCAGTACTAAGCATCATTACTTGAAAGCTTATAGATACAGACATGGGATCTAATGGAATCATTTGATGCCCTAAATTTAAACTTTATTCCCATAGAAAATAATACCTTGGCTGATTCATTAGCAACAAAGTGTGCTAACTTAAACCCTTCTGTAGACTTTGGAACCAAGAAGACCAAGGGAATTAAAATGATTTTCAGGCTTGTAGTACCATACAAGAATATTTTATAGCAGGTATTTGAAAGTGATGAACAAATTATTGACTTTTTGGTAAGAGAAGCATGTCTCTCAAATTTCCAAGGGGATAATTTGGAGTAAATTTATCAACAAGACATTATCCAACTAAAAAATAATCATATCCCAAGAGGGTTGGTCACCCTCAAGAGTTTGTTCAATAATGAGGACTAAAATAAAGTCAGAGTTGTGAAGGTCAGTGAAAAAAATTATAAATAAGTAGAGGTTGAAATAGAAAAGAGGCTGAATATTGGAGTCCAATGATCACTTGAGGAAGCAGAAGATATTAAAGCTCTATGTTTGAAATACCTAGACATTATGGCTTGGTCATATGAGGACCTTAAGGTGTATGAAAAAAAATTTATCCAACATACTATTGAGTTATAACCTGATACAAAACAATTTCGATAGAAGCAGAGGCTTGCCAATTCAAGGATAGAGGCCATTATGAGAGATGAGATCTTAAAGTTGTTAAAGGCCAAGATAATATACTCAATAAAATATTCCACTTGGGTAGCCAATTTGGTACCCGTAAGAAATAAGAATGGGGATATACGCTTGTGTGTAGACTTTAGAAATTTGAATAAATCATCCCTTAAAGATCACTACCCCCTCCATCAGATTGATTAGATATTATAGGTAGTGGTAGGAGCAGAGATATTCTCACTACTGGATGGTTACTCTGGATACAACAAAATTTGGGTAAAACATGAGGACCAGTTCAAAACAACATTTACCACAAAATGGGGTACATTTGCCTACCATATAATACCTTTTGGGTTGTCCAATGTAGGAGCTACATTTTAGAGATCCATGAATTATGTCTTTGGAACACTGATCAACAAAGTTATTCTAATTTACCTATATGACATGACTGTATTTTCTCATAATAAAAAGGATCATCTGTCTCATTTGGAATAATTTTTTCAGATATGCAGAGAAATTGGCATTTCACTCAATCCTAAGAAATCATTCTTTTCAGTTCGTGAGGGAAAACTATTAGGCCATGTGGTCTTAAAATAAGGCATATCCATAGACCCAGATAGAATTAGAGTAATTCTTGCTCTTACCTTGCCTACGAACAAGAAGACTTTGCAGTCTTTCCTAGGCCAAATCAACTTTGTTAGAAAATTCATTTCTGATTTTGCATAGAAGGTAAGGCCTATATCTGAGCTACTCAAGAAAATTGTTGAGTTCAAGTGGACTAAAGTTAGGAAACAAGCTTTTGAGTTCATCAAAAAATCCATTGCAACATCTCCAGTACTGATAAATCCAAACTTTAGCAAAAAATTTATTCTTTATGCCTATGGAGCTGAAGAGAGTTATGCCTTAGTACTCACCTAGAAAGATGATCAAGGGGATGAACACCCTATGTTATTTTGGAGCCTAAAACTGCATGATTATTAGGTCAAATATAACTTCATTGAAATACAAGTGTTCACTGTGATGAAATCATTGGAGAAATTTAGGCAATATCTGGTACAAAAAAAAACCCTGGTGTATGTGGTTCATCCAGATGTAAGAAGTTTTATCCTACAGGGTGATCTAGGAGATAAAAGAGATGGTTGGATTACCAAAATCTAAGAATATGATGTGGAAATACATCCCACCAAGTTGGTAAGAAGCAAAGCCTTGTTCCAAGGGTTAACATAATTTGCAGCATTGGTAGAAGTAACGACTTGCTAGACAGCAGAAGAAAACCAAGTGGAAATGGTACAAAATGTAGACTCTAATTGGATCGACCAGATGATCAGGTATTTCCAAATTGGAGTATGACCTCTTGATCTGAATGCATCTCAAAGAATGAGATATTGGATTCATGATTTGAAATATGTATTACTACTAGAGGGGTTATACAAAAGAAACTTGGATGGAGTTATTTTAAAATGTTTAAAGGATGGCCAATAAAAAAGAGTCATGGAAAAATTTCATGGAGGATTAGCTTTTGGACATAGCTTAGGCAAGGTTATAGATTTGAGGATCATAAGAGTAGGCTATTATTGTCCCACTATATTCATTGATGTTTTCAAAACTACCCAAGATTGTGACAAATGTCAGAGGTATGCTAGAAGAACAAGAAATGTTTCATCCCCCTTGAAGCCTATACAGGTTGAGAATCCTTTTTAACAATGGGGGATAGATTTCATAGGAGTTATCAACCCAAATTATTCATCAAAGCATAAGTTTATATTAACTGCCATAGATTATCTTACCATATGGGTAAAATCCATTCCTACCAAGAAAGCAGACCAGGAAGTTGTGATCAATTTTATGGAAAATTTGATTTCCAGGTTTGGAGTCTCGAAAGCCTTGGTGAGTGACAATGGCCCATCTTTCATAGGATCCAAGTACATTGAATTTTACAAGTATGGCATAACTCTTAAAATTACTTCAAATTATTATCCACAAGGTAATGGACTTACAGAATCTACCAACAAAAACCTATTAAGGATTTTGAAAAAATATCTGGAAGGTAACAAAAGAAGTTGGCACCTATTGCTGGAACAAGCTCTGTGGGTAGATAGGTTTACTATTAAAAAGTCCATTAAGACTTCTCCTTATGCACTGGTATATATAAAAGAGGTAGTGTTGCCAATTCATTTAGAAATTTCAACCCTTAAGCTTGTTAGTCCAGAAGAAGGGTCAGAGGAAGATCCTATGAATACTAGGTTAACACACTTGCTGTAGTTGGAAGAGAGTAGAGCTCAGGCATATGATATTTTTCAAAAAAATTCATCGGATATTAAAGCATGGTTTGATAAGAAATCCAGGTTCTAAAAATTCCAAGTTGAGGATTCAGTTCTCATATGGAATGTTGATAGAGCAAAACTGGGCAAGCATGAAAAGTTTAATTCTTTTTGGGATGGTCCTTTCAGAATAGTGGAAGCTAAGGAGTCTAAAATATTTTATCTGGAAGGTCCAGAGGGAACATACAACCCATTTCAGTGAATGGTTTTCACCTCAAGCTCTACCATGGGTAAGGAGTGAGCTCATTGTAACATGTGTATATATATTGTAAAATGATTTCCACTCCTTTTTATAATTTCTATTTTGAATTCTTTTTGCACTGTGTAATTGGTTTGTTTCAAAAAAAAATTACAAAAAATGACTAAGTACAGGCCAGAGAGCACGGTAATGTTCCATTCCACATTGAGTACTATGTAAACATTTTTTAGAACAACGTTCTGCTTTTGAATCCGCATCAAAATGCACTAGATTTTTGTGGAACGGTGTACAAGTTTCCATCCCGCATAAATAATAATAAAGCGGCACCAATCTAGGGACCTCCCAAAGCTAAATATAGCTAGAGAAAAATTGAGATGAATTTTTGTGCATAATATTTCTAAGTATCAAGCGAACTCGAAGGGCTCTTAAGCTGCCAGAGTAGAATCAAGCTAGAGCTAAACGATAAGTTCAAACATGACACATGGAGGCTAGAGAGAACTCCCACATTTAATTCTAACGAACTCACACCAGAATCAAAGAGTAGCCGAAGGGGTGTGATGAGCTGGTAGCACAATTTGAAAGTTTGACAAATGAAAATATAGGATGCCACCATTGAGCCACCAAAGTGAATTATGGAAAGGATAAGAAAGTGTGCCAGTAGAGATATCATGCAGTAGCTACATTAATGGCTGAAGATACATGCACTCCAAAATATAAAAGTAATAAAAAGCATACATGAAGTCCATTTGAAGCCCTTTACATCTATATAATAGTAAGGAGGCATAGTGATACCTTAGAGGATTTACTGCAAATCGAGAAAACAAAGTTTTTCTTCTGTTAGAATGGCTCCCAAAATGTCATCCACAAAATCATCAAATATAGGGGCAAGAGTGATTTGTTTTTACTGGCCAGCTTTTCTCGCTCAAAGGATACATGAGTAGCTAGTAAGCATGAAGAGGGGCACTGATTCTCCTAGTTCTAGGTATTGCTCAAATTTGGTATGGACGTTCTATGTTGCTGTTAAATATAGAATGCAATGGATTCTGATTAAGGATAAGACCAATGATGGAGATTCCTTACTGGTGTATTATTGGATGAGTCACTTAAGAAGCAGTGAATCTTACTATAGATTCAATTTGGAATTTATTGGACCTACCCTCAAAATAATGTATGGTAAATGCCCTAGATTTCCACCCTTGGCCAAGGATATTCTGAGGACTAAGGATGCAGACGAAGGAGACTAGTATTTATTGACTAAGGGCACTGTGATCATATTGTATGGTTTCATGGGTGAACCCTTCCTCCTACCCCATTTTATTACAGATAGGTTTTATTCCCTAGAATATCTGAGGTAGGTAGAGTACATTAATGCGAACTATGGCTATGGAAGGAAGAGAAAGTATTTACTCACCCACCACACTTTGAATGACATCACCATCACCAAGAAGGGACAAAGCCAACAAATTGACCAATACCTTGACAGGTTAGGTTTGTTTTATATTCCCTAAAGGTGGAGCTATGACCTTGACGATATTTTTACTACAAGTTTTAAAACCCTAAATGGCAATAAGGCTTATAAGCTTGAAAATAATCCCAGGGCTCATTTTGAACAAGGCAGAAACAATGATGAGACTACTCTTTTAGAGTGGAATGTCTCAAATATGGATCAGTTACCCCCCTGGTTGGATTTTTATGAGCAGATTATTGATTTCAACCCTAACCATAAGCTAATTCATCAGATTACAGAAGCTACAATTGAAAATATTGAAGTTGAATAGACAAAAAGGAAGGAGCCTCTACCAGAGGCTAAGTATACAAAGAAAAATGGTCCCCCACCTGAGGCTAAGTCTGCAAAGGAAAAGGATCCTCAGCTTAAGGAAGAAACTATAGAAGAAATAGAAGAGAAGGAAAACGGACCATGGAATGTAGCCAAAATAATAGATTGGTGGAGAATGAGGATTGAGATTGAAAATCCCACGTCCAAGTTTAGAATGAAAATTGATAAAGAATTTTCAAGGAGATATAATAAAAACATTGTGACTTGGAGGTAAAAGGATGTCAGGAACATTGTATTAACGGTTGAAAAACCACAAAATTCCTCTGGATATTTCCCTCCACCTATAGATCAAGAGAATCAATTAGAAAAGCCAATAAATCCTTTGATAGTGGATACACTAATGAAGAATTTTAATCCTACCATTGAGCAAGTGGAGAAGTTTCCTAAGGGGGTTAAGTTCATGAGCAAAATGCACTATTATAAAGAAAAAATTGTTAGTACACCAGTCATTGAAATAATATCCAGACCTAAACATTTAGCTTTGGGAGGATAGCCTCCAGACATAGATATTTACTGGAATAAGAAGGATAAAAGTTCTAGGTTCAGACCGCTTTCTTTCACCCCTATAACATCTATTGAGATACGTCCCATTGCTGAAAAATCACTAATTTTTGGAGTAGTGAAAGAAGATGTATTGGAATAATATTTTTAATATGAGATGGTTGCTTTTGAATTAGTTTATAGAAGGACTAAGAGAACTCTAGAAAGAGAGGAGAGAGAAATTTTGAAGAAACAAAAAATGGATATGGAGGAAATTGCTAAAGAGGTAGTTGATTTGGCCACAAAAGAATTGATTGATCAAGAGAAATAACTAGAAATAGAAGCAGAACAAGAGCACCCTACATCTATAGCAAAGGTATGGCTTCTAATACCTCTTCTCCTCTTCATCTCCATGAATCACCAAATGAACCTCCCTCCCTTTCTAATCAAGAAGATGTAGTAAATTTACCTCCTCTCTCTCTCAATCCACCCCCTATTTCATCAGTAGCTATGGAGGTATAGGATAGTTCTATTTTGTCATGGCTACCTCAAACCCCACCTGCCACTTCTAATGGTCCCACTTCAACATCCACCATCACTCCACTTCCATATTTTTCACCACCACCATCAATGGGACACTGCATTCCAAGTACATCCACCCATTCCACTATCAGTCATGTATTTGCTTCTTTGAATTTACCTATTTCAACAATAGTAGTAGTTATAGAGTCCACTACTGTAACAGAGGCTACTGTAGCTATATCTTCACCCCCAATGACAACAAGTTAGTCCATAATTTTGTTTTTGGTATATTCCCTGGCTATTGGTATTTTGAATCCCTTGACTATACCAAAGGAGCAGGCAGCCACTCAAAGCATAAATGACTATTGGGCAGAGAAGCTTACTAATCCTTCTAACATGATGGTTGTAAGAATAAGAAGTATGTATGTTGACCCTATTACTAGGCAAAGTATATCAATATATATGACTCCAATGGTGAGTAAACCTGATATTGAAATGACAGTTCAATATTATCGAATGGAGGAGGTCACAGAAGATATTGAAAAACTCCCTATTGAAGATGAGCTAGGGATAGCCAAGCCCCACTTAGATACCTTCTATGTAAAAAATGATATAGTTAGAGAGAAGGTGGAAAAGCTAGAAAAAAGGTTGAGAAACTTAAAAAGAGCCTCAATGATCAAAAGGAGATAGAAAAATCTTAGAGGAAGGAGGCCAAGGGTTGGAAATAAAAGTTTCAAAAGGCCAATAATTTGAAGGACAAATTAGAAGAATAGAAGAAGCTGAATGAAAATCAGCAAAAATAAATTCAAAACTTAAAGCATCAGATTCATATTGAGAAATCTAAGTCCTCAGGATTTTCTAAGGATGAATTGAAAAGGATTAAGAAGGATTTGCTTTCTGATTTTCAAGAAAAGTGTTCAGGACTTCAACTTAGGATTTATTACCTTGAAGATGCCAGCTGATTACTCTCCAC
This sequence comes from Wollemia nobilis, assembly GCA_028583015.1. NCBI lineage: Eukaryota > Viridiplantae > Streptophyta > Pinopsida > Araucariales > Araucariaceae > Wollemia > Wollemia nobilis. The sequence goes on along the minus strand of JAQPPZ010016334.1, from coordinate 2,258,977 downwards.
AATTTAGAAATATTTAAATCAAATCACTAAAGAGTTGCAGCCTATGGTGATTATGGTAGAACAAATGTACAGGCTGGTTGATAGCAGACTCAATGATTCTACTAAACCAATTCCTAATAAAGAATGGAATCTGGCCAAAATTGCTACCAAATAGTGGTTAAGAAGTACAAGGCAATTTAAAGGGCTTGGTTACTGGTTGACAATATGGAGAGGGGGATTAAATATATTGTTGAAATAAATGAGGAAATGATCCAGGTTGGTTTTAAAGGACTCTAGAAGGAGGATCATAGCTTGTTATCTGTGGAAGAGATCCAACAAAGCATCAATGAGAATTTACAGGATGAAGCTGGAATTGATTCTTTAGAAGAGCCACTATCCCAAGAAAAATATGCTAGACTAATCATAGACTATAATAGGTTGAAATACCTCATGGAGGATCTGGTGACTAGAGGGAATGCTGCTTATGAAGATGTTGGAGAATTACAGTATGTTTATAAGCAGCTTAAAGAAACATCAAATCCCTCTAAAAAAAGCTTGGAAATAGGCTCTACAATATCTAGAATTGATGATTCAGTTATTTGGAGATACCTCTGGTGAGGGTAATCATAAAATACCTACTCTAGAAGAAGAAGTCAAGGAAGAGGCCCATGAAGAAGGAGAACAATATGGAGAAGTTATAGGCCCAGAAGGGGCTCACACAATTCATTTTTATTTTGTACATATACATAAGTTTTGTATTTTTGTTTTCACTCTGACAATTTGTCAAAAATAAGCAATAAAGGCATGAAGCCCATAGAGCAACAAATTTTGTGTGAAGGCATTATATAGGAGGTATATTTGTGTATAGTCTTTGAAGATAGTAGCAAAAACTAGTATTTCAAACATAGTCTATGTATGAGTGGATAAGTGCTATGTATTTTCGGTATCACTTCGATATGAATCTCTACTCTCTCAAAAAAATTGGTAAAACTTTCAAATAGTAGTGCTTGTATGGAAGTTATTCTATAAAGTATATTTTCTTAAAGAAGTATATTTGACTCCTAAGGCCCAATGGATAAGACTGTGAGTTCGATTGGCTTTGCAATAAAATCCACCCAGAAGGCACCACAATGTAGGCCCAAAATGGCCACATGCTTAGTAAAATTTTGCAAAATTTTTCCTAAGGGATAGAGTCATCATTCCACACACCTTGCAGTGCACTTGGAGCAAATCCAAAATAGGAGGTATGATATTGTCCGACACTTAGTTGTTTTTTCATGCTTAAAGCGATTCCACTACACTTGTTTCCAGATCTAGATTGGTAGCAATATTGAATCTGCAAAGTTTTGAGAAATCAGTGACATCAGATATGAAAAGTGCATATTGACATCTTTGTGAATGCCTAAGTGTTGAAATGAGTGATTTTGGGAGTCTTCTTTGTTTTTGGCTCCAAATTAGCGATGACCTAGAATCTGCAAAAGTTTCAAGGAAATAGTGACGTCAACAATGAAAAGGTGTGGATTGGTGACTCGAAGGACGAATGGAGTATTCCTTTTTGGAATAATAACAAATAAAGATGCTAGAACAATGGATATGTGGATTCATGACAAGAGGCTATTTAACTAACTCCAGATCTAGAATGGTGATAGGGCATGGTGTTTTATCTTGAAGGTTATCCAAAATGGAGAGAGAGTTACTTCGCACCATGGCGGGCCTGGATTGGCAATCACATGCTAATGCACTTATTCTTCTCAAAAAGGAATCCATAAAAGTAATAAGGAAAGGATGACATCATCAATATCTTACTGCATATTGATGGATACTCTACAGAATATGAAGTATTCTAAGGAACAAAAAAATGGATTCGATCCTGCTCAGATTTTAGGGTCTAGATTGGCAATTTCATAGCTTTTGATAAATAAGGATAACATCATCGACATTTTAAATCAGAATGGTGTTGTATTATCCCTACCATTTTTTATAAGCTTATATCATATTTAATCTGAACCATACAATGAGGAGGATCAACGATGGAGAGTGTGTTGACAAATCTTACATGTTTAAAGAACATTTCTTCACTGGGATTGGAACAATCAATTGTAAAATGAAGCATCGAAGGTTTTTTAGAAGATCTAACCAGATTCAATTATGGATCGATAATGGCAGATGGCCTCTAAGAAAAATCAATGGTAATTAATGACTTCCAATGGCCTAGAATCCAATTCTATCGAGTGACTAGCAAGTTGCAGAGACTTGAGCTACCATGGTGGACCATTTTCAATAGATTTCTTTGAGGATGCACCAATAAGCATATGCCAGCTAGATCTCTCTATTATGTTGTTAAAATAATATCATTGTAATGTTTCGTGTTATTTTAATTTTTCAAAACTATAAGTAGAGGTTGAACCCTCATTTTTAAAGGGTTGGCTCTAACATGTTTGCCTGTACTACTATAAATATTCCTAAAAAGCTAATGTAAGGAGCATTACATTGATCTTCACTTCAAATCTATGTTCTCATGGTTGATATAAAGAGGTTCAAATTATTTAGTTGTATTTCTGTAAATTCTTGAATGGTTAATTTATGCCTAATTAATGGATTACTAGCTCTTAGAGTAATTGAATTATGCTTCTGAGTTTGTTCTATATTGTTAGGGAGTGCATTTTTGTAAAATCTAGGTTTTGGTGAATTATGTTATTTGGATTATCATTGTTTGGATATTGAAATTGCTTGCTACAATATTTCTTTGTTGTGCGATAATGAATGAGGAATAATCTAATTTGAGATAATGTTGATCTGAATTATATATCTTTGGTTTGTTTCTTGAGAGCCTTCTATGGTGTTGCAATGTTGTTAACCTATCCATCCACTATTATTATCATTTTTCTAACCCTAATATTATCTTACCCTAAAATTCAAATCCTAAGTGAGTATAATTGAGTCAACGACCTGTTAAGTTGACAAGGAACCAACCTACTCTAGAGGTTGGATCGAAAACCCCTATTTTAGTCCATTCAATGTAGAGTACTGAGTTGTAGGTATCGAGTGCAATCCTAGATAGAAAATAGGAAGATAGACAACAGTAGTATCAAGTGAAAACTTGGTGCAATTTAGTGCCCAATAGTTCCCAAATTGTACAATTGTGTAGACACCTAAAACATGTCATGTTTAGGAAGATTACTCACACGAGCACATTCATAGGTCATGTGATTAAACCTTGGGAGTTTCCAAGTATCAAAAGTGGTTTTTACCACTAATTTGGGGCATTTTTAGCCCATCCAATCTTGGTCGCTATGGAACAGAGCTACTGGATCCTGGCCACTATAGCTCAGAGTGGCCAAACATTAGACATTATAGATGATAGCAGCTAAACCTAAAAAGCATTTTGTTTTCAATATAACCTAATCTCAGGTGGATTTGGTAGTATGCATGTAATAATACAAATCAGGGACAAATTTGCATTCCTCCTCACAACCACTCTATATGAAAGACTCAAGTCCATATTTAGACATCAGTTAACTACCCTTCAAGGGTAGGCAAAAGCTCGAATTCTCATGCTAACATCCAATGCGCATGAGGTCTTTAGTCCTAGGGTTTGAACGTTGACCTAGGGTTTCAAACACTTTATAAGGTACAAACTAAGAGCATCAAAAGAACATCACATATCATATATTGGAATTTTGAACAGACTGGATCATTGAGGAGAGGTTCTGGAGACTTGGAGAGCTTCTCTTGGAGATCATTTATAGCAAAGCCCTACCGGATTGGGGAGAAAATATGAGCACCATTGAGGAGCAATGAAGTGATAGAAAATTGAGAGGTAATCATCCATGCACATATAGTAATTATTTAATATTAGTAGAAAAATTAAGCCCATAGCCTTTGGATCAATAAAGATAGATTTCACCTTAGCGGCCACTATCCTGGATAGTGGCCCACAACCTAGTCTAGGGTTTAGGTGTTAGTTTCTTTTATTTTGCTTTCTCCATGCTTTCATATCATTAGCATAAGATTTACTTCATTTATTAGCATTCATAGTATTAGTTTCATTTCATTTTTTTTATCACTAACAACCTCATTCGAGGATGCAATCTTAGACATCTAAGTGTGTGTTGTTGTTTAATTGCTTGCAGGGCTATAGGTTCATCGGACAAATCTACAACATACGAAAGTAAGAGGATACCTCTAGAAATAAGCCCTGGAGAAGAGGGCATCTATAATCCCTCATAAAATTCTGTGTGCATCATCGAGAAGCCTAGAAAAGTGTATCTTCCTTTGCAAGGGGATATTTTATACATCTGCTACCCTCTTTGTGTAAAATCATGTATCAAATGTAGGGTATCCCATTAGGGGATTTATATGTAACCGGATCTTGGAAATATCAATACAAAGCATTTATTCATTTATTTATTTGTACTTAGGCTATGCATCTCTTTTATGCTTTTTTATTTTAATGCATGTTAAACATTAAAATATTCAATAATAATTGCAAATAGAGTAAGTGAATGGTGCGTTGTTTCATCAGGGTCGCTACAGATGGTGATCACGATGGGACCCCTACATAGTTTTTATTTTCTGCCACTTTACTGATCCATGTTTTTGTGTGTAGGTTTAGCCACTCTGGTCTATAATAGCCAAAAATTAGCTTCTTTGGTATATAGTGACCAAGAGTCAACCACTCTGGTCTACAGCGGCCAAAAATAGTCACTCTGGTCAATAGCAGCTAGAATTGGAGTACAACAGAGGTCAAAATATTGGTTATTTGAGCTAGATTAGAGGTCGGTACAACTTTTTAGATGATTTATGTTCTTTTATCTACTTCTATTTTCCTAAAATAGTGAACATTAAGACACATTTTAATTTAGGAAATCAAATATTGGAAAGGAAAGAACTTGCATTTTATGCATCTTAGAGTTTTTTTAGATTTCCACTAGGCATTTCTAGGAACAATGGCTTATGCTTGTAAAGTCTACCCTAGAATACATCGTGCTAGAAATCATGTGTTGGTTTGCTTGATTTGAGGCCCTCTTAGAGGCCATATTTGCACAAAATAGAGTGCATCCATGAATCTCACATTAGTTATGCATCTTTCTAAAAAATGAAACATCATTCATATCAGGCATATAGGAAGGATACATTTCTACTATATGACACATTTTACTTTATGCAAAATTAAAATGAACCCCACACACACACATGTTTTAAATATTGGAGAGTTGGATTTCATCACCAACCTTCAATTCAATTCGGTGACATTGGCATTCATATCCTTCCATCAGCTTGCCCCTTATATATTCTTAGAATAGAATTGGGAACTTATTTATAGTTGTACTAAGTTACTCGTGTTCAAACTATCTCCCACTATTGGAACAATTGGTTCAGAATGGAAGAGCTCGACGAACCCCCCACTAGGATTTAAGCGGTGTACCCTAGTATCTTTTTGAGAAAATCATGTTTTGCATGGGTGTTCTTGATTCCCACTATGGATGAGTCTCCTTATTAAAAATCCAAAACAAGAGCAAGAAAAAGTAACGAAAACATATCAAAGACACATCAAATAGTTTAGGGCACACATAAATTGGTAATAAAGATAAAAATTTACTTGATATTATTTGGTTATCTCTAAATTGCAATCCAAAATACTAATTCATAGGTGCAATGGTCAAAACCAGAAGTAAAAATCCTCGATCCAAAACTGATGGAGAATCTGAAGCAACACATACCCATAGGCGAAGTCATAGTAACATTGAACCACATGCTCATAGGACCATGAGACGTATTTCCATGAGTCTAAGGGGTGATAATTCAACCCTTAGGGGTTCTCCTCGAGAAATCCCAAATAGAGAATCAAATCATGGAACTAAATCACAACAAAACAAAGAGGCCTCATGACCATCATCATCAATGAGACATGAGGAAGCCTCAAGGTCTTCCTCTAAACACATAGAAACTTCTCAAATACATGATGAGGCTTCAAGTAATTCCTCTACATAGGGACATAAGAAGGGTTCTAGACCCCATTCTTCACACAGGGATGATGAGGTTTCTCCATATCCATCCTCATGGAGGATAGATAGGGCCACAAATCCTTCATCACCAAAAAGACACACAAGAGTCACAACATCTCAAACTTCACATGAGACATTGAGAACAGGTATGCCTACTGAAGAGTAAGAAACTAGAGCCACATCCAATCATAGACATCAAATAGAAGATGAACTTCAAACATGAGGAAGTATTCAAATAGATCATGAACTCATTGGAGTAAATGGCACCCCAAGGGATCATCCATGGAAAACAAGATAGTTAGATGAGTTGGATTGGTTTCATCCGAGGCCACCTCCCAAAACCGTAGCCATAGAAAATTTTGCATTTGGAAGTTCATGAACTATTACTTCTAAGCACACCTCTCAATCTAGGGATGCTTCAGAGTGACTTCGCAAGTCTCATGCATAGTTTTACCATAGAGATGCTTATCAACACACAAAATAGATTATAGTATCTAGCAAGAGTAAAGAAATAGTAGAGACATCTTCGAGGAATCTATGAATCAAAACCACAAGAACATAATCAAAAAAACATGAATCATATTTAATAGTGCAATTTGACTGCATGCGATGGTTAGAGAATGCATTGCACAAAGAGAGAGAGCTAGTGGAAGCTCTTGAGAATGACAAACAAAGAGAAAGGATTTTTCTCCAACATGATCAACATCTAAGAGAACAAGCTGAGCAACTAGCTCATATCAATTTACAAGCCAATGGTAATGATCATCAAAGGGATAAATGTGTTGACTCACCAAGAGAGGGGTGCACCAAACAAGAATACATACCACAATGAAACCACCACTTAAATCATGAACAACATAAAACTAGTGGAGAAAGGGTAAACATCATCCTGAATCCCCTCATACAAGGGAAGAGAATAAAACAAGTCAAGCGCACATAAGGTTACCTCCATTACCACCATGAGGGGGCCTGCAATAAGAGGAACTCCTTGCCTCAAAGGCATTTTAGGCACTCACTAAAAATATGAAGTCCTTTGAGAAACAAGAAATGGTAGGGAACCAACCAACATTGAGTAAAATACACAACCAACCATTATGCCCATCAGTCCCTAGCCCTGCATATCCTAAGCATTTTGAGATGCCTAGGTTAGAAAATTTTAAGGGTGAAGAGGATGCACAAGAGCATGTTACCAATTTCATCAATGCATATTTTCATCTTGAATACAACGATGCTCTTATGCTAAAGGATTTCATTATGATATTTTTTGGCATTGCCACTCAATGGTTCAACCAACTACCTAAGCATAACATATCCAATTTTTAACAACTAGTAAATGCATTCCTGAAGCATTTCTCCTTTGGTTCTAAAAGAAAGGCGAGCCTTTCAGACTTGGAAAACTTAAAGCATTATGACGAAGAGCCAGTAATGGAATATGGGGATAAATGGAGAAAATTCATGACAAAGTTATCATTCTTTGTCCCCACAAAAGAAATCATTTGCATGTTCACCAAGAGTTTTTCTAGACACATTTCCCTCTTGCTACAAAGTTTAACAATATACATCATTTGAGGAAGACTTGGCATAGGCTAAACTAATTGAGGACATAAAAGTATATGAGGGAACCATTAAGCTCTGAAACAAGAAGAAGTGGAACAAAAATGGAAAGAATGACAAGTACAAGCAAAAACAGGCTAACTCGGCTCTAGTTAATGAAGTAGTATTGGCTGAACCTAAGGATGGGTCTACGCAGTAACTCCAAAATTATCAAGCACATCCCCCACCATCCAATTATAATCAAAAGAACAATCAGGGGTGAAACAGAGAATGCAAGCCACCTCGCTATTTTACACATCTATCAGAGTCAATGCAATCATTTTTCAACCAATTAAGCGAGGCTGGGAAGATCATATTTCTTGATATACCTCTCATAGATCCCAACCATCCTAAGCCAAAATGATATAGGAAAGATCAATTTTACCCTTATCATAGGATACTGGGGTATAACATTGAATTTTATGTTGGTTTCAAGCACCAGGTGCAAAACATGATCGAGGCAACTTAAAGTTGACTACCCATTGGCTCCTAATAATAGAGATATGGGCATATACAAAAACCCACTACCAAACCATGAGGTCCCTAGAGGGCAAGGTGCCCAAGTCAATCAGGTCTAAATAAATACACCTACCCATGGTGCATTGGGATGGTTGAAATTGTCAATATAGCTACCAAGACTAGACGATATGGTCAACCATAGCCTCCCGCGACTCCAATCAATGTACCAGCTACACCTAGGTAGAGGTAGGGGTAGAACAACTTTCCAGATCCACCAACTTGACTTGTGGTAATTTTTTAGAGTAGACTAGAGCAAAACTTACAAATGACTCCGGCCAAGCTATCTATCTATGAGCTCATACAATAGTCCCCAAAGCACAGGGAGACTTTGATGGAGATTTTTAGATCGATTGAGCTCCAACCACAAGACCCCATTGCATTCAAAAATTTTGTGGTAAAAGTATAGCAATGCCAGGAACCTATAATTCAATTCTATGATCATGATATTAAGATAGTGCCTACTGCCTTACCAGAACCTCTTTTGTATATTTTTGTGTCAATAAATTAATTACATTTTAAGTGATTATTGATCGATACAGGTTCATCAATCACATCATCACAATGACATCAATAGAACACCTTAAGATACCCAAGTCAAATATCATTCCGAGAGCCTACACATTAAGAGCTTTCAATGATGATTTATGAAATACCATGGGAATGATAGTCCTACCTATTAATGTGGGACATAATACCATCCCTATGATGTGTCATGTCTTGGAAGGGGCCATGCAATACAACATCCTCCTAGGGCACCCTTGGATAAGAGATATGAAGTGTGTTCCCTTGATTTTACACCAACGTGTCAAGTATGTGCATGATGACAAAGTCTATGTGTTGTTGGCAGATGAAGAGCCATTCAAATATGTCCATAAGGTGGATTTTCCAAGGGAATGTTTTATTCCTTCTACCCACCTGTATGTAGGACCTTCATCTCCAACTATGCAACTAGATAAAAAAGGCAAAGGAGTACAAAAAGACCCATCAACATCAGCACCTCATCTTGCACCCAAAATGACTGATGCTTCTAAGAGACCATCAATTTCTAAACCAAAAGACAATCAGAAGCTAAAGGCACCCTTAGTTGAGGAAGGAAATCCCAAGGAAGTTCTAACCATAGCCATTGATAAAATACCAAGTCCCATGGAAGAAGATCTCCAAGATCAAGTTGAGGAGATACTAGAACCCACTTTGCCAGTGTCATCTGTAGGATCATCCACATCACATGTGACAATACACTTGGAAAGCACAAGTATAGGAGAGTATCTTGTGTAGAACATAACATTCACACCCATCATAGAGTCTACATAGGACATGGGATGGCTAAAATACCTGAGACCACCAATGGGAACAATGGTGCTGCTTGGAATCCCTCCCAATTAGACCAACTTTGTCTATGTTGGCTTGGACTGCATCCATAAGTCTATAGACATAGAAGAGGACAATGATGAACTATTCATAATTAATGTTCATTACCTCTCTAATCTTGAGTTTGCTATAAGCTACTTTGAATGTTGTCATTGGCATGTCTATGGTCTTGGTATATATGAGCAGGGGCGTAAGAGGTCATTCAAGCCACAATACCAGATTCCCTCTGATATGTTTGGGTTAGGTTATCACATCCAAGGTTGATATGACTCTCTAGAAGCATCCTTGGATAGATTAAGCTTGGTGTTAGGAGAAGACATCGATTTTATTCCTTATCACCCACCAAGTACAAGATATATAAGTAACAAACAAGTGGTCATGGTAAACATACCACCTCCCAAATATTATCATCCAAGCTTCACAATTGATGCCATCCTAATAGGTTGCAACTTTTGGATAAAGAGTGAGAAGAAAATAGATATGAGGTAAGTGATTGTGAAGTACAAGCTAGATTATCCTATCATGGGCCTTGATATTTACAAAGCCTTTTCTGGTCTAGCCTTAATGAGAGTGGGTACATATCAGATAAAAGTGGCTATGAGTTAGAGGACTCAACATAGAGAGCCTACCTAGGGGCAAGGCAATGGCCCCATGACTTGGGGTAACATACTAATGCAAATGGCATCTTTATAAGTGATAAATAATCTAAGGATAAAGTAGAAATGGCCTACTTGGGGCCAAGATATGTGCCCCTTATCTTGGGATTGCATACCAATGCTAATGGTTTTTGGATAAGTGATTATGACTTTGATGACTAGATTGATATGGATTATCTTGGGCCTCACCACTTACGACAAGTCGACATGTTGATCAAAAGAGAAGTGGCACTTTGTGCCATAGACCTTGAATTAAAAATTTTGGGGAGACCTATCAACTTAAATGCCATTTACCGTGTAGTAAATCCTCCTTTGCCTACATTCAAGGAGCTCTTAGGACCCAATGATCCTATTATTCAGCCTGCTCATGGGCTAGATCCAGGGATTTCTTTTCCTCTAGATCCTCATCATGAGTATGGATGGGAAACCTCTAATACAATGTTTCACCCATGTAGTCCTGGATATTTCATTTTATCCATCAATATGATCTCCATTGATTTGGCCACTCCACTTCATAACCCAACAGATCCTATTAAACCACTGTGTCTTGATACAAAGGCTATTGATTGGGATCATACTGATTCACCCATAGAGCCTACGGATATTTTTCCTAACAAAGAGGTGTTACAACCGTCTCATTTTGCATTAGGTTGTGCATACGATGTATTCCATGCCAATTTGGATCCTGAGTTAGTAGGACATGTAAATCTCATCGATGACATTCATTTGATACCCACGCCTCACCAGTTGGAGGATGGGTCACATATGGCTATAGAAGCGACTTTCGAGATGGACATAAGTAATGATCCTACTCAACCAAAGAAATTAAATTTCGGAGAAAGTCAGTCTCCATAGGAACAAGCCATCATAATTTCTCTCCTTAAAGAGAGGTCAAATATTTTTTCTTAGAATTACAAAGACATGCCAAAAATTGATCCAAAGTTAGTGGTTCATAACCTTTCATTGGATCCCATGAAGAATCTAGTCAATAAAATGTTGAGTAAAATGCATCCAACCATCACTTTAATGGTGAATAACAAGTTACAAAATCTATTGGATGCTATTTTCATAGTCCCAATTGACTACCCTGAATGGGTCTGGAACATGGTGCTCATGGGAAAACCAAATGGAAGAGTCCACATTTACACAAATTTTAGAGACTTGAATAGGGCAACTCCAAAGGATTCATTCCCATAGAAAAACATAGACCCTCTTGTTGATGCCACTACAAGTCATGAGATGCTCTCCCTAATGGATGGGTTTTGTATGAATCAAACCCAAAGACCAACATAAGACTATTTTCATTACTCCATGGGGGAAATTTTGTTACAAGGTGATGCCAGCTGGCCTAAATAATCCTAGCACCACATATCAATGGGGCATGACATACATCTTCCATGACTACATGCACACAATCTTAGAAGACTACATGGATGCATTGATGGCCAAGTCTTTAGTGCGGAAAGAGCACGCTAGAATCCTTACAAAAGTCTTCAATCAACTCATTGAGCACAACATCATATTGAACCCTAAGAGTGCGTTTTTGGCATGAATTCTGGTAAGATATTATGTTTCATCATTTCTAATAGAGGCATTGAAATCGATACTGCAAAGGTAAAGGCTATAATGGAAATGGTCGCCCCTACCAACATTAGGGAGTTAAGAAGCCTACAAGGCAAGGTAGCATCCATAAAATGGTTCATTGCTTAGTTATTAGACAAGTGTCAACCCACAAACCAGTTGCTACACAAGGATGTCCTATTTTATTGGAATGAAGAATGCTAAAAAGCCTTTGTAGAGATAAAAAATTACTTGAAAACACCACCATTTTTTGCTCCACCAAAGCTAGAGGTACCATTTTTATTATACATATCAGCTACTGATTTTGCTTTGGGCACCATGTTGGCCCAAAAAAATGCACAAGATAAAGAGCAAGTTGTATATTACATCAATCGCACCTTGGTGAGTTATGAGCTAGGATATGCGTATGTAGAAAAGTTGTGCTTAGCAGTGGTCTTTGCAACCAAAAAGTTGTGACACTACATGTTGAGCTATACGACCTACGTTATATCAAAACAAAATCCTTTGTAGCTTATGATGAACAAGACCTATCAAAATACACGTACTGCAAAGTGGATCATGCTATTGACAGAATTTGATCTAGATTTTATAAGCCAGAATTCCGTCAAGGGATAAGTCATAGCAGATTAATTAGCATAGGCACCTCTTCAGGATAGCAAGCCTCTCACCATAGAATTATTGGATGATGCGGTCTTCACATTATCATATCCATACAAAATTAAAGATATTGAGAAATAAAGAGGCATGGCATTGTTCTTCGATGGTTCTAAGTGTGAGAAAGGGTGTGGAGCAGGGATAGTATTATCACACTGTAGGATGCTCCATTGCCCCTATCATTCAAACTAGACTTCCCTTGCATAAATAATAACACAAATTATGAGGCCCTTATATTGGGACTCCAAACAACCATTACAATGGGCATTAAATTTTTGAATATCTTTGGTGAATCCTTGCTCATAGTTAATCAAGTCAAAGGATTGTTCCAATGTAGGTGCACACTCCTAAAATCTTACAAGGAGCTTGTTGACACTTACCTAGCCTGAATAGAATGGTATGACATCAAGGCAATTCCTCACACATCAAATATATTTGTAGAAACTATGGCATATTTGGGATCCTTAATCCCTCATAATACATCTATTTATTTCACAATAATTCACTTCAAAGTGCTTGTGCACTCATCAATACAACATGAAGCTATGGACAATCAAGAGTTAGTCAACATGATCCAGACCAAACCAAATCAAGATTGGTCCTTTAGAGCTAGATCTTTCTTAAAAATGACACCTTGGGAATATTTGATCTCTCAAGGTCCTATGAAGTGTGGTACAATCATTAACCATAGGGTTGTTTCTCAATCCGTGTTCACATATTTTGGATCATAGGAGGAGCATGTCGTTTTATCCATAGAGGCTGTGGATTATCAAGATTGGCTTTCCAAATTATGAGATTTACTAAAACTTATAATGGTACCATAAGGCCTATTGCATGCCAAAATATGAGCATTTAAATAGAAGGTGACAATGTATATCTTGCTAGGAGAGATCCTTTATATATGAGTCTATGATGGAATGCTCCTTCATTGTATTGAACCCCAGGAAGCATCTTGGGAAATCTTGAAAGCCCATGACGGTGCGTGTGGCGATCACTTCAATGGCATGGCCATCGTTAAGTGCATCTTGATAATGGGTTACTATTGGCACACTATGGAAAAGTACTGTTGCGAGTATGTCAAGAAATCCGTTAAATACCAGTATCATGCAAACCTCACTCACTTGCCATCACAAGCCTTGCAACCCATCCAGGCAGCATGGTCCCTCTTGCAGTGGGGACTAGACTTAGTGGATAATAATTCACCTCCATCCTCAGGCCGACACACGTTCATCATAATATCCACTAATTATTTCACCAAGTGGGTCGAAGCGATCCCCCTGACTTCGACAACTAGACCTAGGATTACAAAGTTTATACTCCATAATATCATAAGTTTTTTTGGAGTCCCTTTGAATATAATATCAGATAATGGGCCATATTTCAAGAAAAAAATATGCGGGCTTTAATAAACAAATATCATATTCAACATTATTTTTCAACACCCTATTATCCATAAGAAAATGGGTAAGTGAAAGCCTCGAACAAAATAATAGTCTCCATATTGAGGAATAAAATTAAAGATAATCATAAGGATTGGTATTTGCAATTGCCTTTGGCATTGTGGGCATACAGAACTAGTGTATGAACACCCACTGGGGCAACACCATTTTCACTTGTATATGACATTGAATCCATCATGCCAACCCTATGCATAGCATTGAATGATTTCATAGATGATGATATCGCACGACAAGACCACCTTGATCAATTAACTCTTCTTGATGAACATCGAGTCAATGCCTTGGAGCATCTCTATGTTTATCAGGATTACCTTGCATGAGCTTACAATAGTAAAGTCCACTTGAGAGAATTCAAATTTGGGGATCTTATGCTTAAATAAAACCAACAAAACTCAAATTTTTTGTCACACCTACGAGATAAATTTACGGTAAACTGGATAGGCCCTTACATGATTTTAGAAAGGGTTGGGATTGGGGCATGTCACCTCACATCATTAGATGGCATTGAGGAGCCTAAGCCTCTCAATATCATTCATTTGAAGATATTTTATAAAAAAAATACAAAAACATTCAAATATACATAAAATACAAAAAATTTGAAATATGTCAAAAATACAAAAACATTCAAATTCAAAAAACATAAATATGCAAAGTTCAATAAAAAATGCTCCAAGGGTATCTTCACACCACTTGGTCAAAAGTTCAATAAAAAATGCTCCAAGGGTATCTTCACACCACTTGGTCAAAGTTTTATAAAAAATGCTCCAAGGGTGCCTTCACACCGCTTGGTCAAAATCAATCAAAAATGCTCCAAGGGTAAACCAACCACTTGGTCAAAGTCAATCACAAAAGCTCCAAGAGTAAACAATCACTTGGTCAAATTCAATAAAAAATGCTCCAAGGGTAAACCATACCGCTTGGTCAAAATTCAATAAAAAAGGTTCCATGGGTATCTTCATGCCACTTGGTCAAACTCTAAAAGCCCCAAATGCACAATAAGCCCTTTGGTTGAAATACAATCAAAAACACAAAAAAAATGCAAAATAAAAAATACAAAAATAGTTGCATGCTATATTCAAATAGTTGCATAAAATCAAATATGCATATCCATTGCATTTGCATATGTTATGATCACATCTTGCAAATGATGCCATAGTTTGTATCACAATCACAAATACACAAATCCACCTTCATCCATTCATCCATGTGTGTAACTATGTTTCTCAACACAACCATATCATGTTGCTATAAGGAATAGGCTAGGAATTTTTGGTCATTCAACCATATCTAGTGGTCTTATCAGTTTTTGTGGGAAGCCATCTTGATTAGTAGAGAGTAAGGTCTAGTCGTGATAATGCCTCAGATATTCAGAATCCTATCACTAATTAAAAACATTAAAATCTTAGTTGGTACAATGGAAATATGAAAGCTAAAAAAGTGGTCTAGGTTACCTTAAGTAAAAAAGGATATTCCTTTCTTATCCCCCTGTGCGACCGGTTCAAAGGTGCTGAGAATTGGTATAAGGGCAAGTTCTACCCTACCCAAAAATGAGTGATTATCATCACTGCATAAATTACTTGCTTTCATTAAAACAAGCAAAAATATTGAAACAAAGCACAAATTCAAAACCCCAATTTTCAAATTCATTGTTCAAAAGGTACAAAAACAAAAAAAAAAGTGATTTTCATCCTTACATAAATACCATGCTCAAGAGAAAAAAAAAATTAGTAAAAAATAAACAGTGATTTTTATCACTAAGCATGAGCAAGTATCCTGAATAAAATGAAGAAAAGAAAGGAATGGAACTTGAATCCCTAGAATTCTTAGCATTGCATAAAATTAGAAGGTGATCCCCATTACAGGTTGGTGTACAACCATGTCTGGCAATGGTGATACCCTTATGCATAATGATATGTCTATCACAATAGCATTTTGTATTTGTGTAGACCAATGTTTGCATGTGGATGAGCTAGCTTTAGGTAACCCAACACTACCTAGTGGTATAGTCCAACTAAGTCCAACACATGATAAGATGAATAATTGAGGATCCATAATATTAGCAATGGGCTGAAATAATCCCACATGACATCGGAGGAAATGCTTGAGTTCTATATAAATATATTTATTTGCACACACAGGGATAATGAATATCTAGGTCCATGATGAAAGCCTTGATTTTCAAAAGTCTTGTATGGTCAGTACGTAGTTATTTATAGGGTAACTAGAGTGTTTGAGTCTCAAGAAAAGCCTCAAAAATTCCTACATAGCAACAAATCATATCATTGATCACATCATCAATTTTCTTTATGAAGTTTGCAAATTAGGGTATTAACAAAGTAGGCTAGATATCGGATAGATGTCAGAAATAATATCTACATGGCCACTGACTATTTTAAACCTTTTAAGTAACATAAGCTTTATCAAGAAATTACATATATACACACCAATACATTTCACATATGAATGCCCAAATAATTAGTTCTTGTGATAAGAGTGATTATTTACATTCATGATTGTTATACCTTATGTGGTATCACCCATTCAGATTGATGAAATCATATCATATGCATTCATTATGTTTTAAGTGATTAAAGCATACAGGTTCATTCATATTAGAATAAGCATCATATAAATAGTGCATGACACATTGCATTTACCATATCATAACATAATTTGGATGCATACAATATAATCAAAATTAAACGTGCATCTAACAAAAAAATTGCATCCACAAACACATAATTTAATAAATCACCCATCCACATATAATATCATATCATTGCCTCCACCCATACATAGAATCATAAATCCATCATCAAATCAATTCATGATACATCACATCATGTCACAATAATCAAATCATATAAGAATTTACATAAACATATAAATAAGCATCCATCTCAATATCCATATCATTATAAATATCACCTATCATATAACACATATCAACTCATCATAATGCCATAATCACATCACATAAGTAAAAAAAACATAAGCAATAAATGATATACATAATGAAGCATAAAACAAATATCTCATAAATATGTGTGTCTCAAAAAGTGTCTCAAAATATGTATTTCAAAGTGCATGGATATACAAAAATACCCAAAGGCTACAGTAATATAGGTCAGCTAACCTCAAAAATAAAAGCCTAATGCATCATCATTCAAATATTGGGCCTATACCCCTTGCAACACCACGTCCTGTGGCTAGATCTCGAATGGATTGATGTGATCCTGATGGCCTCTCTATGTGAGTCTGGGTCCTCTGACTAGGCAAGATGGAATACTACCCTAAGGTAGAGTGCCTGCTAGCCTGTGATCCACCTACACCTGTCCTCCCCCTAGGAGTGTCTCCTAGCCTCCTGATATGCATCTCAAGAGAAGCAATATGGCTCACATGACCAACAATCATCGCCTCATACTCATATAGCAAAGTATGCATCTGAATGATCACTACCCTCAGATCTATCCCTATGGGACCCTAAGGTGTGGAAGGATCAAAAACCACCTACATCCTAGTAGCATCACCCTCAATATCATCCTGTAAAGCATGTATCTAATCCATACGCTACTCTATAGTAGCATCCTATTGTACTATAGTAGCATCCCATTGGGAAATAATAGCATCACACTGCTATACCTGGATCTTGGCCAATTGGATCTTGTCCTCTACATCATGCAACTATGCTCTCAAAGGAGAATCTCTCTCCTCAGGATCCAAATCCTCCTCCTACTTAGGAGCCTCATTCTCCTTTGCTGACACCTACTCTATTGGCTAGCCTCATACCTTAGCCCTATCTCAGACTCTATGCCCTACTAGATCTACACCACCATCTCCACCATCATCCTCGTGATACAGACTACCATCATCATGCAACAACCGATCACCCCACTACTGCAAAAATACATCTATGAATCTCCCAGTTATGTGTGGGTCAACCATTGGGACATCCTACTCATCATCCAACTCTATGATATGTGGGAGAGGGAGGTCTCTCTCTGCTCTGATGCACCTATTCAAGAATGGGACAAGTGGCACACCATGTTGTAATCTGTACTAATGAAGAACTCGGGAGTAGAAGAAATACTCCCTGATGTCGACCTTGCAGCCAATGATCCACCACTCGTGCTGCATCCTAGCTATAAAATTGGGGATAATTCCAAGCTGAGCACTTGTAATATGGGTGCCACATGATAGATTTGGCCTGTAGCCCAATGAAAGTAGAAATATAGTGGGGGAGATCCCCCATATTAGGGTATCTCTTTCAATCCTCATGGTCTTGAGCCCATCTGACTACATAGAACTGCATCCTAGAATAAATAACTATAATATTAGCAGGGAGTCCTCTAGGATGATCCATACTGATATGCTCTCATCCCCATACCTGAAGGAGCGAGCTGTAACCAATGATGACGTGGCCCCATCGATAAATGTGATACAACTCATCGTAGCACTATGTTAGTAGAGACCTCCCCCATGCATAGATGATAGACTCCATGCTATCCAAAAATTCCTAAACCATAGCAAAGAGGTTCCACGAGAACCTCAAGCCTGAGAAATCTAGGATTAAAATTTTGCTGATGACCATCAACAATACCGTATGCCTCTCTGAGAATATGTACCCCCTGTACCAATGTATAATAGATACACCTCTAAACTTGGTGTCCTTGAAGGTAGTTGCAACATGCATCTCAAAAACCCAAATAAATACTACATCACAGTCATTAGTAGCCGAAGAGACAATGGCCAATATGTCAAAAGGGATATGGAAAATCTGGTACACATCCTCCAATGTGATAGTCATCTCACCGATAGGAATATAGAAGGTGTTCATCCTAGGGTCCCACGATGAACTAGGGAGATGAGGTAGGCCTGGTCCAACATGATTTGTGGTAGCTTGGTAACATAATGTATTCTATGAGCCTTAAACCAGGCCCAGTTTGTATCATCCAGGAGGGGAAGGAGGTCATTTAGGAGCTTTAGATCCTAAGCTCAAGTAGTGAGAATATAAGATTAAAAATAAAAGGTATACCTACAATGCATCTAAGGCATAAATAATAGTAAAACATGAAAAATGGTGCAAATAATGATAAACTATCATAAGTCTAAGAGAAAGAGGAATAAATGCACCTAATCATGCAACAAAGTACAAAAAAAAATCAGCTCAAAAATTCAAAAAAATCAATAAATCCTCTTACAAAATCCAAAAAAAATGCAAAAATTTGCCTATGTCCTGGTCATTGTCATCTACAGTAGCCAAAAATTGGCCACTGAAGCTAGTAGTGGCCAAACCCCAATGGTCAAATTTTTGACCGTTGGGATTCAAAGCTGGCCGCTCTGAGTGATAGCAACCAAACTATAGGCCAAGATGGCCACTTTGAGTGGCATCGGCTGATAGGAGACGTGATAGACGTGTACACCCTAAGCCGCAAATACCAAAAAAAATTAAAAATTTACAAAATGGGGGTAATCCCACCAAAAAAAAACCTAAGCTAAACCTATCTACGGATTTGGTTCATTGCCAGCGAGTTTAGTGAGGTTCATTTACCGTTTACTTAGTGAGGTTCAATTTTACCCAAAATAAAAAGTAGGGTTAAGGTTTGGGAGAATACCCGAGAAGCTCTGGCTCCTCTGCTCACTGATATCTCTCCGTACGTGGCCATAGTCTCCAACACAACACTCCAAGTCACAAATTTCAATTTCTCGTTAGAGCTCTAGAAAGAAAAATCACCAGTTGGAAGAATTAAAAGTCAAAACCCTAGATTGATTTTTATGTTTATCAAGTTATGCCTCGGTCGCTACTGATGTTAGCAGCCCAAAATTTTTGGCCGCTCAGGGTGAGAGTGACCATAGGCAGGCACTTAGTGGCATTTGGATCTAACAACGGTTGGATGCACAGGCAAAATCAGGAAGATTCCTTCTAGGAGGAATAGAAAAAAGATCAAATAAACACATTTTGATGGTCCTTGATCATCAAAATGATCAAAATAACAAAAAAATCACATAAAAACAAATCTCGAGTAAGCTTCGTATTCAGTTACTTACTCTATCAACTCAACAGTTGTAGCGATTTGCACTCCATACAACTCGGTGAGATGAGAAAGTTACCATAGAGCTACTTGGGGTAAATTATTCAGTTTGGTATTACGATGTGTCACTTCAACCTCGAAGAAGATCAAGATGGTTGGACTACTCCACGGGTATGATAGAATCATCTTAATTCTTTTATGATGCAAAAATACCGAACCAAGTGATGCAATATAAATATAAATAGAATCACTCATCCTAAATCTCTAAGAAGGATATTTGTGGTTGGAACACTCCTTAGGATAGGGATTAAAGATCATCATAAACAATTGGAATCACACTTGGATGGGGGTTTGGCCATTAAAAGAACAAACAACTAGAAAGGAACCAAAACTAGTCAAATTGGTAAAGCGATTTGTCATTTCATTCATTGCCCTTCTCCCACCAATTCATTATATGAGGGGGTAGTTCAAATATTCAAATAATCATTATCAAAGTCAACCAAATATCACTTGATCATATCAAAATAGCATTCATCCTATGAATCATTACATACAACTTGTACAAAACTTTCCTCATTTGCTGGGTTCATAAGCAAATATGACATCTTCAACTTGTAGCTCTCCTCTAGTCGGTTTTGTTGTAGCAACATAAGCTACCCGATTGTGTTTGAGGAATGAGTGCAAGTGGACATGTACAAGCCCTGTACTAAATTAAGCCTTCAATTAGGTTGAAGCAATGATTCAAGGATGCATGTCGTATTGCATGATTATGCCATCCAAAATTGATCAAATCAATGATCATCATACACCCTACAAACATAGAAGTTTACATTTTTGCTCCACGCTATGTTTTCCACTCAACGCATCGCAAAAAGGGGCATCTATAGACACCTAAAATATGTCATGTTTAGGAAGACTACTCACATGGGCACATTCATAGGTCATGTGACTAAACCTTGGGACATTCCAAGTATCAAAAGTGGTTTTTACCACTCATTTGGGGTATTTTGAGCCCATCCAAGCCTGGTCACTATGGACTAGAGTTGCTAGATCCTAGTTGTTGTAGCTTAGAGCAACCGAACCTTAGTCAGTATAGATGACAAAAACTAAACCTAAAAAGTATTTTACCACAAATATAGCCTAGTCTCAGGCAAAAGTGGTAGTTTGCATGCAATAATGTTGAGTGGGGACAACTTTACATTCCTCCTCACAACCAGTCTATATGAAAGACTCAAGTCCAATTTTAGACATCATTTAACTACCCTTCAAGGGTAGGCAAAAGCTCGAATTCTCATGATAACATCTAGTGTGCATGAGGGATTCAGTCCTAGGATTTGAACGTTGACCTAGGGTTTCAAACACTTTATAAGGTGTAAACCTAAGAGCCCCAGGATAACATCACATATCATATATCATAATTTTTAATAGATTGGATCATTAAGGAGAGATTTTTTAGATTTGGAGAGATTCTCTTGGAGATCATTTTACAGTGAAGCCCTGTTAGATTGGGGACAAAATTTGAGCACCCTTGAGGATCAAAGAAGTGCTAGCCAACTAAGAGGTAATAATCCATGCACATACAATACTCATTTAACATTAGTAGCAGATTTAAGCCCATAGCCTTTGGATCAATAGAGATAGATTTTACCTTAGCGATCGTTGTCTTGGATAGTGGCCCACAACCTAGTCTAGGTTTTAGGTTTTAGTTTATTTTATTTTTATTTCTCCATGATTTTATATCATTAGGATAATATTTACTTCATTTATTGATATTCATAGTGCTAGTTTCATTGTATTTATTTTTATCGCTAACAACCTCATCTGAGGAGGCAATCTCGAACATCTAAGTATGTGTTGTTGTTTCATTGCTTATAGGGCTATAGGTTCATCGGATAAACCTATAAAATATGAAAGCAAGAGGATCCCTCTAGGAATTAGACCTAGATAAGGAAGCATTTGTAAGCCCTCATACAATTTTATGTGCATCACTGGGAATCTTGGAAAAGCGCATCTCCCTTTGCAAGGGGATATTTTATACATTTGCTACCGTCTTTGTGTAAAATTGTATCGCTCCAAATTTTTCACATCCTTACCCTCAGGCTATAGGATCCGTGCCCAGAAGGAGGATGCGAGAAATATGGGACAATACCTCGGACTGAGAGGCCCTTTGAAGGTCCCGCCTCTCGGGGGAGGGGTATAAGGGTGAATTTTCGATGGATGGTGGGTTCACCAGGAAACTTTTGAGTGGCAGTTTCCATGCCTAGGTTGATAGTGGGTTTGATGTGTTCATTTTTATACTCGATCATTCAACTCCTAGGTTTGGCCAAGATGAATCTAAACTATTCTATATGCCAATGCTGATTTAAATGAATACATAGAATAGGAATGAATGCTAAACATAGAAAATATGCTAGTTAGATCATAACATACCTGATTCTGGATGTTTGATGAAGATTCTGAGTCTTGTAGCAGTTTAGATCATCTTGACTCATACGTAATCGTCTGAAATTACATCGAATCGTCTCAAATCATAGTCGATCATCTGAGATTAGACAGAATCGTCTGAAATTTGACAAATTCGTCAGAAACCTGCAATCACACAAATAGATACAAAATACCCAAGATGCAACTACAGAAGCAAAGAGAAATGACAAAAATAACTGTAAATTTGTCTAAATGACAGATCCAAATAGTAATTAAAGAGGAAAAGCATCAAATTCACAATTTATTTTGATTTTATCATGCATTTATATTAGATGAGGTGAACTCCAAGATGCATAAACATAATAATTTAAGACAGTGTAGAAATATAATAGGAAAATGCAGAAAAGCTAAGGAAATGCAAACTCTAGACTCTGTTTGCCCCCAATCTAGACTACAGTCGGTATCGCCTCCAATCGTACAAGATCGTATGCGCTCCTCGACAAGATTGTCCGAAATCATCTGGGATCGCT
Organism: Wollemia nobilis; assembly: GCA_028583015.1. Taxonomy (NCBI): domain Eukaryota; kingdom Viridiplantae; phylum Streptophyta; class Pinopsida; order Araucariales; family Araucariaceae; genus Wollemia; species Wollemia nobilis. Next base: position 2,236,173 of record JAQPPZ010016334.1, on the reverse strand, counting down.
TGCGATGATCCGAGCTAGCTTCGAATGAAAAACAGTAGAGTTCTCGTAAGAAAATGCAAAATACAGAATGCATACAGTAGTGCAAGGATGCTCTAGTGAATAAGGAACTAAATTTATAGGGAAATCTGTCAGCTAAGGGGTTCAGGGGAGTCAAGGTCAGGGGGATAAACTAGAAAAATCCTAGTTTATATAGGATTAGGGGGAGGTTAGGAGGTTGGAGATCATCCCAATATGGGAGATCTCCAACGAGGGAATCTCCAACTGAGCATACGCGCTTCTGCCAAAGTTGGAGAGGCTATTGAAATAGAAGCTAATTATGAACATTCAGTTTTAGGACGAAATCATCTGGACACTCTGTTCCAGACGAATTCGTCAGATCGGGCATGATTTCGTCTGATATGTGATGATATCATCCAATGGTCAAAACAAATCCTAAAAATAGCATGAAAAAGAAGGGACGTGGGTAACAAGCAGTTTTGGGGCGGTTATGGGGTTAAAATTTAAATTTTTATCTTTTATCTTTTACTAAGGTTTTAACCGTGCCAATTTTAGGGTACTACATTTTTCCCCCTCTTTAGAGAATTTTTTGAAGAAAATACGTTAAAGACGAGTTTTTCTTGTTTTTATGAGAAAGCAAAAATGTACTCAATTTTTTAGATGATGATTCTTCGTCGAATCGTATGAATGCTGACTATGGTGCCCCCTCCGTGTTTTTACCCAAGCCGAACGTTTGAGGTAAAAATGCGAAAAAGCAAAAATTAAAATGTTGTTGGTTTTGAATAAAATTAAGAAAAATAGGGAAAACCCTAATTCATTTTTCTTTTACTATTCATTTTTACTATTCTAGAGCTCTGCAGAGAGAAAATGGTGGAGACAGCGCACAGAGCGACAGAGGTCCGACGCGGGCTACGGGTAAGGATCTAATCCTAGTATATTATGTTTGAATTAACTTTGTGCATTTTTTGGATTTAAATTTTGATTTTTTGGGGCATCGCAACCATTTTTAGGCCATCGACGATGTCGGGATGAAATAGTCCCTATTTCACCGAAATCGTATCTAGATCGTCGATTTCGTCTGAGGGCAAAATCGGTGAACTAGGGGCCATCTCGTCCAACAAGGGGCGATCTGTGAGTTGCAAAATAGGAGACGATTTCGTCCTAACAAAGGATGATGTTTCCCAATTTGGGACGATATCATCCAATGGTAGACGATATCATCTTTAAAATTTATGTAAAATATGTTTAATTTAATTGCAATGATTGATTTATTAATAAATTTTGTTGTTTTATTGTTTGTTTCATAGAAAAGATTACTAAAGAGCTGGGAATAGAAATACGACGGGCTGAGAGATGACTTAGCTGCTCTCAACCAGGAAGAGCATGACCAACTAGCACAAGTCAGGCTACAGCATGTGGCAGAGATGCCACAAGTACCGACGGATATAGGGCTTCTGACAGCCCTAGTAGAGAGATGGTATCCAGGGTTGTCCTGTTTCCAGTTATCGACAGGGGAGATGGCTCCCACACTAGAGGACGTATGGAGGATCATGAGGATCCCCATATAAGGACAACTCATGATGCCTATGGCCAATCAGGGCCAGGCGATGATGAGACTAACTAGAGACCCGAGCTTCACCCTGGAGAAGGGCAGAGTGAACATTGAGTCTCTACGGCAGATGCCTGGGGCATCTAGGATGACTCAGGTTTTTGTAGGAGTGGTAGGTGGTTTACTACTGTGCCACTAGAGTGGATGCAGGCTATCATTGGTGCTCTCAGACATAGTTTGTGATAGAGATACCATAGGTACAGGTTTACATGGGGTAGCTTTGTACTCTGCCGCTTGTATAGGATCCTAGATGGGGTCGTATATAAGGGAGGTCGATGTCTGGTCTTGACATCACTGCTACAGGTTTGGTGTTGGGAGCACATTGCGGTGTGGAGGCCGGTAGGGCTCTCACTGATAGGGGTTGACTGGGAGAGACCCCGGGTTTACTATTGGTGGCTACAAAGAGGGTCACAGCAGCAGATAGATTTGTCAATGTCATGGAGGTTGCTGGACGACCTCATCCCAGACCAGATCATCTGGAGGTCATGGAGAGAGCATCCTAGGTGGGCAAAGGATGGGCAGGAGCTGGCTCACATCAGGCGAGTCTGTTGGCTGAGGATGGAGCGGGGAGAGGTAGAGCTCCACCGCTATGATCGGGTACTACGATAGTTTGGTCTACAACAGGGGATCCCTTCTCTCAGGGACTACGAGTAATCCTAGACTATTTGGGATAGTACCAAGCTGAGTGGGGATCTAGACATACAATGATTATGGAGTCAAGACACAGACGTTGCCCCCATCCAGCCAGTGGATGGTGACAACACTGGGGTGACTGATGGGTACAATGCCTGGTATGCAGGCATCCACCCTCCTCGGATGACGAGGGCGCAGGGTCCAGTGCACACCGTGGTGCACCGGATGGGGAGGTGACACTAGGCTACCATTGAGGAAGTGCGGGGTCACGGTGGGAGAGAGTAGTGGTGGTCCCCATAGGAGAGACGCCAGAGGATGGCACGGGCTCCACAAAGACCATAGGAGATAGGCAGAGGGAGGAGAGACTCCCTTCACAATAGGGGGAGAGACCACCATCACCTGATAAGGGCAAGGGTGTCGATATAGGGGAGAGCAGCGAGACGGTGGCTCTCCAAGATGAGGTTGCCCACCTTCGAGCTTAGGTGCAGACGCTACAGGATGAGGCCACACAGCTCAGAGCTTGAGGTAGAGGAGCGAGCACTCAAAATCTAGTGCGGTCTATTGCTTAGACCACTTTCTACCAGGGGCTATACTATCACATGGTTCCAGAGAACAAGAGGGTACCACTGCTAGCGAACATTACGCTACCAATCCAGATGGGATCGGTGAGGACATCCTCACGATTGACAGTGAGGACTCGAGACACAGAACAAAATGCTATGGGACCACCTCCTCCACATTAGGGTGGGGGAGGAGATGAGGCTGAGAGCTCGAGGGCTTCTCAAGACTAGCTGGCTATAGACTACACAAAGATTGTATAGATTTTTGAGAGGATTGAGTATGCCAGGGTATAGATTGTGGCATACCAATCCAGTTTTGATATGATGTATATAATTTTTGTGATATATATATATATATGATCTTTTTGTGATATGACTTGTTCATATGTTTTTATGATGCTTCAATATTTGAATTGTTTGTTTGTTTGATTGATGATTCATGTAATTATGTCGTTTGGAAATATTATAATTTGATGTCATGCTGTAAAATTTAAATGAAATAATCTGATGTAAACAATTGGTTGTTTTGGTGTGATTTGATAAAAAATAAAAGAGACTTCTAACAATAATTTCAAAGGACATTGTCGTTGTTATAGACCATTTCATGGAGTCATCGCTCACTCGGTCGTCAAGCTAATCCCAGGATAGAAATATTGTTAAAAAGTAAAAGAGTGCTTAAGAGACTGTCTTAAGACTTTGTGTTGTGATGATGGAAATGATGATGGTGATGATTTGTTTTCAGATTTTCATAAAAATAGTATGCATGAGATACTAAAAGAAATATGATTTTGCTAGGCATAAATTCCTAAGTGTGATAAAATTTTGAACAATTCCTTAGAAATTATACCATGGTTTGCAAAATTGAATGTTGACATAATGAAATGAAATAGAATAAGTGTTTGTTCATTTTAAAGCATAATTGTGTAACATAATGATGCAAGTCATATGTTTTTATGAATTTGTTTTAAAATAAATGGAAAATAAAATTAGAACAATGGTTTGCGCTAGGCATAGAATTTATAGGTATAGACTTATACCATCATCATGAAATCCAAAGAAGAAAATGGATATTTTAGTTTTATTGCAAGATTAATTTTTGACTATTGATAAACAGAAAAATAATAATATGAACATGTTGTTTGAAATCATTTTGTGATTTTGTGAAACAAAGTATATAATTGCTTGAAAACAAAACAAAAATTCTGAAATAAGCGGATAAAACTATTCCGAAAAGAATTACAGAAATAGTTTAAATTATCGCAAAGACAAATGTAGATTTATTAAGGGATCCTCATGTGCAAATGTGAGTTCATTACCGATCTTGATTTATCATAATGATACAAAATCTCTCAAATACAAATGTGTGTGCGATTGTATTGTTCATTCACCAATTTTGAGCAAGATAATTTGATACAAGTAATTTGCCTTAACCAAATGAGTGTTCGTTGACCATGATTTATATGCATGTAACCGTACCAGACTACTATGTAAGTCGGGTTATCAAGAGCTAGCTAATCCATAAGCTGACATAGGTCTGTACAAAAGAAGGTCGCTAATGTGACAGACATATCACCACGCTAGGAATTACCCAAGGCCAAGCGGGTTGGGCACAAACCACCTATTATGGGGCTTACCTCACAGTTTTCGAATAATTGAAAATTCCAGGGATTCAAGCTCATTCACCCTTCTTTTCTTTTCAAGGGGTAGGGAAAGGGATTTTATTGCATTTTGCTTTTGCTTTTCACTTTTGTTTTTTTCTCTCTTTTTTTTTTTTTTTGTATTTTTGCTTGGAATTGAGATAATGCTGAAATATTGTTGCGATGGTACAAAATAATATTTTTCTTTGTTCTCATTTTCTTTGACTTTTCTTTTTCTTCCTATGCTAGGGATACTTGCTCGGATTGGCTGTAGAGCAAGGGATTTTTATTCTGGGTAGGGGTGAGCTTGTCCTTTTGTCAATTCTCAAATATTCTAGACCATGTGCATGATAGGATAGCAGGGGAAACTTTTCGCTCAGGAAACCATTTCTACTATGTAGCATCATATCGAATTTGCAATGAAATCATTTTAATGTGAAGAGATGTACTTGGTTTCAAGTAAATAACAAGATCAATTCTCTATGCTCAAAACTTTATTTAATGCTAATGTGGACTTTGATATAAGAGAGATTAATAATCATACAAAATAAAATCAAGATATTTATTCATGTGAGTGTGAAAGTGCGGGATTCCAAAATAAATGCTAATTTATCCACAATAATTGAAAATATAACTGCAATACTTCAAGAATTGACAGGTATGAAAATAAAAAATGTTTTTGAAGATTTTGATGATTTTGATGTTTTTTATATTTTTATATTTTGATTTTGGAATTGAGAAGATACACAATATGATTGTTTTTGAAATTTTTTATTTTTATATGAATTTTTAGATGATGGAATTGGTGGTATATACAAGATGATCTATATACACTATACAAGGTTATTTGAGTATAGCATGTCTAAGGTTGCTTCAAAATCAAAGGAGGTTTTGAAGGATAATTTGGTTGTGGTGAAGGTAAGAACAAAAGGTGATGAATAAAAGGTAGCGATAACAAAAGCTTTGTTATAATGTAGAATAATGTAGCAAAAGATTTTACTTTTATATGTGTAAAATTGATCATGTTACAAAATAAAATGTCGAGAAGGATAAGAAGGTTCTTCATTCTTATCACTATCTTCCAAGTCTTGATAAGATGGAGGGAGCATATATGAAAGATATGCATGGGTGTTATTTGGTAAACAAGGATGATCATATATGGATGAAGAAAAGTGATGGATAGAAGATAATTGTGACAATGGAGAATGTATAGAACTTGATGTTTCAACCGTTAAATATTCTTCAAATGGTGTTGGGTCATTATGTATGGTAACAATTTTACTTGCAAGTTCAAACTTCAAACATTGGTGAAGAGTAGAAGGGACAACCCTCATCGTATGAATCCAAGGACTTCCGAGAAGTAGGTTGTAAGGTGAAGGGCAATATGCTACATAAAACAAAGTATCCAGGATCTTGGATCCAATATTAAGGGGAAGAATTATAGTACCTTGAGCTTCTTGAATTTCATTGTTAAAAGATTTTATAATAACATTTGATTCATTAAGATCTTCTTCCTTTAATTTGAGTTTTTGGAATAATTGATAAGTGCATAAATTAAGAGAGGAGCCATTATCTACCATGATAGTTTTAACAGGTGTTTCTTTACTAGATCCTATAATGTAAAGAGAGGAGTCTTCTTGTGGAGTAGAGGAAGGAATCTCCTCATCATAGAATGAAATATGGTTAACCTCAAGAGGGCTTACACCATTAATTATGTTCTTAGGGAAAATATCATGAGGAACAAATTGTTGGCTAGGTATCTTGAACAAAGTTTCCTTATGAGAACTTTGTAATACTTCTAAAAGGGATATCTTTGCTTGAGGATTAATCACTTGTTGTTGGCTATCAAAGTGGATTTCAGATTGAGATTTTGATTCTAAATATGAGCTTTCTATGCTTACATTCCATTTTGGATCATTCTCTAGAGCCAAAGATAGTTTTGAAGGTTGGTCAAATGAGGAATCCATATCTTGAATATCAGATTGAGTTGATTGAACTTGAGGTTGCTCATTTGTAGTTTTCTATTACAATATTAGTAATATCATCATGATGGGACACATTAACATGCAATATTTGATTGGTTTCCTGTTGTTGATAATTGAATAGGGGTTCTTGGGAGATCCCCATGTCTTGATTGATTATTGGTATTTGTTGTGTAGGAGTTTGATTGTTTATTGGAGATTTATAATCAGTTGTAGATTGTAATTCCTTTATATTAAAAAGACCCTCATCAATCAAATATTGAATTGCACATCTTAAATCTTTACAATTTTGTGTCATATGTCCATCTACTCTATGATATTCACAATGTAGCTCAGGTTTAAACCAATCTGCTATGGTATCAAGTTGTCTTATGGAAGGGAGTTCAATCTTATTTGTATCAAGTAAATGCTTGAGAATTATATCCATTGGTTGATTGAGCTTTGTAAATGTACGTGATGAAGGTTTTCGAGAGGTTTTTGATAAGTGCCTTAGGAGTTTAGTCATAAAAGGACCTAATGGTTTTTTACCTCTCTTTTCTTTGTTATGGGTAGAATGATGATAGGAAGATTGTGAAGTATGATGTGAGTGCATGGTAGGATTGGAAGAATAAGTATTTTCTTGTTGAAATGGATGTGTTGTATTGAAAGAAGAATATTGAAAGGGTGGAGGAGGATTATATGTGGATTGATAGACATAATATGGATATATGGGAGAATAGATAATATCGTTATGGAGAGGATTGGAAAAGGGATTGTCCTGTTGGGTTAAGGATGAAAAATGAGAAGAGTGTGATGGAGGTGATGTTGAATAGGGATGAGGTTGGTCATAATCAACAAATGTATTTGGCTGAATTCTTCCAACATTACTGATGGGCTCATATTGATTTGAGTAAAAACTCATGGTTTCTTTAGTACTTCTAAAAGTAATATTTAGTATCTATTATTTAGAATTGAATCTAAAACATACAAACTTGAAATGATGATTTTTTTTTTTGTATACATACATATATATATATATATATATTTATTTTGTTTTTTTATATATTTTTGAATCAGAAAGATGCCTATGTTATTCACGTCGGGTTCACCAAAATGTATCGCTCCAAATTTTTTGCATCCTTACCCTCAAGCTATAGGATCCGTGCCCGGAAGGGGGATGCGAGAAGGATGGGACAATACCTCGGACTGAGAGGCCCTTTGAAGGTCCCGCCTCTCGGGGGAGGGGTATAAGGGTGAATTTTTGACGGATGGTGGGTTCACCAGGAAACTTTTGAGTGGCAGTTTCCATGCCTAGGTTGATAGTGGGTTTGATGTGTTCATTTTTATACTCGATCATTCAACTCCTAGGTTTGGCCAAGATGAATCTAAACTATTCTATATGCCAATGCTGATTTAAATGAATACAGAGAATAGGAATGAATGCTAAACATAGAAAATATGCTAGTTAGATCATAACATACCTGATTTCGGATGTTTGATGAAGATTCTGAGTCTTGTAGCAGTTCAGATCATCTCGACTCATACGTAATCATCTGAAATTACATCGAATCATCTCAAATCATAGTCGATCATCTGAGATCAGACAGAATCATCTAAAATCTGACGAATTCATCAGAAACCTACAATCACACAAATAGATACAAAATACCCAAGATGCAACTACAGAAGCGAAGGGAAATGACAGAAATAACTGTAAATTTGTCTAAATGATAGATCCAAATAGTAATTAAAGAGGAAAAGCATCAACTTCACAATTTATTTTGATTTTATCATGCATTTATATTAGATGAGGTGAACTCCAAGATGCATAAACATAATAATTTAAGACAGTGCAAAAATACAATAGGAAAATGCAAAAAAGCTAAGGAAATGCAAACTCTAGACTCTGATTGCCCCCAATCTGGACTACAGTCGGGATCACCTCCAATCGTATGAGATCATCTGTGCTCCTCGACAAGATCGTCCAAAATCGTTCAGGATCGCTTGCGACGATCCGAGCTAGCTTCGACTGAAAAATAGTAGAGTTCCTGCAAGAAAATGCAAAATACAGAATGCAGATAGTAGTGCGAGGATGCTCTAGTGAATAAGGAACTAAATCTGCAGGGAAATCCATCAGCTAAGGGGTTCAGGGGAGTCAGGGTCAGGGGGATAAACTAGAAAAATCCTAGTTTATATAGGATTAGGGGGAGGTTAGGAGGTTGGGGATCATCCCAATCTGGGAGATCTCCAACGGGGAAATCTCCAACTGCACATACGCACTTCTGCCCAAGTTGGAGAGGCTTTTGAAATAGAAGCTAATTATGAAAATTCGGTTTTGGGACGAAATCATCTAGATGCTCTGTTCCAGACGAATTCATCAGATCGAGGACGATTTCGTCTGATCTGCGACGATATCGTCCAACGGTCAAAACAAATCCTAAAAATGGCACGGAAAAGAAGGGAAGCGGGTAACAAGTGGTTTTGGGGCGGTTTTGGGGTTAAAATTTAAATTTTTATCTTTTATCTTTTACTAAGGTTTTAACCGTGCCAATTTTAGGGTGCTACAAAAATCATGTATCAAATGAAGGGTATCCCATAGAGGGATTTATATGTAACCAGATTTTGGAAATATCAATACAAAGAATTCATTCGTTTATTTCTTTGTACTTCAGCTATGCCTCTCTTTTATGTTTTTTCATTTTAATGAATGTTAAACGTTAAAAGATTCAATAATAATCGCAAATAGAGTGTGGATGGTGCACCGCTTCCCTAGGGTCGCTACAAGTTGTACTATACAAATTGTACAAGTTGGAATGTATTATTTACCACTTGTACAGTTTACTAAAAGTTTATTTGCAAGGTAAACTCAATAGTTTTGTAATCGTTCACTTTTATACCCCAGTTTTCCTTATTTGGTAAGTCTAACTTTGCAATTGCACTTCCCAAAACTAGAAATTGATCATGTGTATGATTTGTTTTATCACTTGTATGGTTGTACATACCCTTTAATGTTTCTCCACTTGTAATTATGCCAACTTATGCTTAGATTCTTCATAGAGTAATATTTGCCTATCTTTATAATGCAATTACCAACACATTAGTATAACATGCAAACCCCAATTCACTGTAATTAGATTATTATCATCAATCAACATTTATAAAAAATGTACAATAGCATAATAAAATTTTTGTACAACAATAATAATACATAGAGTTAATTCCCAACATCATCCAAGGTTATGGGCTCATAAATAGTGTAATTCCATTGCAATAACATCCATCTTCCACACCATTCTGGCTATACTTGCATAGAACACACAATCTGGATTCACCATTCACATGCATAATAGAATTCACAATAACTCACAATCCATAATTTTATTTCATATTAACATGGCTAAACATGTATATACAATTACCAATGAACAATCATAATGAACAAAAATCATGAACAATATATGAACAACTACAATCCTCCATAGAAAACTCTTCCATAAGCATGAAAAACCTTCCACATATACCATGAAAAACATATCAAAATTTGAATGGGGTCTTATAATTCTTACCCATACCATTCTAAAGTGGTTCCTAAGACAACCACTATTTACAACTACCATCCTGTTCGACAACCAACTTACATTAAGGTTTCCCCTAAGTCTAATTTGATTTTTATCAAATTAACCTTAAATGCACATTTCACTTTATTTTACTTAAATTTCTAATTACACATTATAATATTATACAATTACACCCAATTGTATATTTTATAATTCCACATTGGTACAATTAGACCAAACCGAACATTTAACAAAATAGATAAAATTGACAAAATTGTGCAAATCCAATTTTCACTTCTTTTGGGAGGTGGATTTGCTACCTACATTTGCCCTCCCCTTTAAATTAGGTGGTGTCCTCATTGAATCAATTGTATTAGTCTTGTAATTTCTTAAGATCATAAAGTTGAACATGAAAAGGACACACTCATTTTGCAACTTAATCGTGTATTCATTGAGTTCCGTAGCCTTCAACCCATACTTGTTGGCCTTATCTTATGTAGTAGCCAAGAGTTGAACTAGCTCCTTTTATCATTTATATGTCCCCTTACATATATTCTCCATTAATGCTCCTTAATTCCAAGCTACCATAGAAACTCCTTATTCTTCTCTGTGATGACACAAATATGTTGTTATAAGTAAAATTCATATGCCCATATATGATCATCCTTCACCTGTAGCTATGCCTTATGACCCATGATCATATCATTATAGTGTGTAGCATCTTTTGTAATCTACTCAATCTTGTGATCCTTTATTTGTAGGTGTTCTTCAGCTTCTTTCAATTTGTCCTCATGTTTGACCATTTGGTCTTTCTATATTTCTAGTTGTTCTTTTTGTTGCTTGAGTTGTTGGTTGTGCAAACTTAAATGATTATCCTATTGCTTAAATTGTGTTGCATATTGCTGCAATATTGCTTCTTGTTATTCCAACAACTTCTTTTTCTCTTCTACTTGTATCAAAATATTCTTTTCCTATCCTTGTGACTGTAGCTTATCCTCATAAGCAAGCTTAATTTCATTCAATTCAACTTTTGTCTTCTTCAACTTCTCCTCAACCTCAGTCTTGTTGCATTCTAGTTATTCTTCAATCACAACCATTTATTTTTTAGTAGCATCTACTTATTCCTTTTGTGCTTCCTTGGCTTGATAAATTTGTTCAATACCCAAGCTTAGCCACTTGATCCAATGTGTTAGGAAATTCAATTTTTGAAGGATGAAGACCAAATCTGAAGGTGCCCTTTAAAATTTTGTATCTGGTGTATTGAATGGATATATATAACTCTTATCCAGATCTAGGTACACTCATGGATACATTCTATAATTGGTCCTCACTCCATCCAACAAATCTACAATTTCCAAAATCATTGTTACCTCTCCCCTTTATAACTGCCATGGGTGTTGTGCATAAACATAGGCTATCTATATTGAATGATCTTCACTGCACACCCACTATATAACCTTCTCCAATTTAGTGAAGTTCTTATCCCTATGTTTTTTTAGGTGTCTAATGGCACCTCTATGGAATTACAACTGGGTGCTAGTGAACATATCACAAACTTATTTGAGGAAGTGATCCACCTATTCATTTGTGTCTTCATTATCTCTCTTTAAGACACCAAACTAAGGTACTTTAAGCAAAAATATTGTGTGGAGCCTCTCATACCTTTCCTATGGTTGATTCTATTCCTCCTCTTCCTCCTGTAGAAATGAACTTCCTCCAATCTATTTTATTGTACAAACTACATTTCCTTCCTATAGCGAAATGTGAGTTACCGTATTATTTATCTCTTCTTTGGTCAGTTTGATCTCCTTGATATTGATGACCTCCTTAAGTAGTTTTTGCTTCTCCACAGATGCTTGAAATTACTCTTATGGTTTTGGAAATTCATCTTATAGAATATTTTCCATGCTTTCATATTGTGGATTCAACTATACTTCCACCACTACTGTGGCTATCGAAATTGGATCATATCATTCTTGTTATGGTTGTGTATTATCCTCATTTTATTGACTATTACCTCCTCACATCACAAAACTTATTTAAGGCTTCTTCTTTTCCTTATCTTCATCTAGTGGGACTACCATCACTTCCTTGGATTTCATTTTTGGTGGTGTCATCACTCAATTCATCAAATACTTAGATGACTCCAACACTTTGATATTATTGGCCTAAAGTAATGTAATAGATCCCATTCCTTCTCCCCACTATCTTATTCTAACTGGTACACTAATATATACTGAATCTAAATCATCTAGATCCAAGTGCACATCATCTATATTGGTGGGCATAGGTTTCAATTGCTCCTTTTTCATAGGAGTTCTCTCACTCATCTATATCTCTCATTTCCTACGCATCCTAATATACACTGGATTGGATGTCAATGTTACTACCTAGTCCTCCTCCTAAGATGGTGGCTTCTCCTATAGTTATTGTGTAGGTGCTTGCTATTCTGAATCAGGTTTCAATTATGACTATCTTCATATATTCCTCAAGTGTGGACTTCCTCTTTCAATGAAGTATCTCTTTTCTCAACCATGGGAGGTTCAGGTCTTTACCCATCTAAATATAAAATGTTGATCCTATGGTAAATCATGTAGTGGTGTTATCATAGGAAATGGAATAATAGCTTGGGAAACTACACCTAACATGATAGTTATGATATGGAGGGCTATGGCAAAGGTCTTCTTTCCCTTTAGCAATAGCTTCTTAATCTATTGTTCCAAGTAGGTTCTCCAATAATACCATACTCCCTAAGAAACACCTTCTACATATTGTGCCATACAAATAGGCATCTTGAAAGAGTGGGCTTCTCCCGATAGTTGAGACATAATGAAATTCATTGCACATATTATCTCATCAGTATTTAACATGTTATTTTTGATTCCCCTTCCACCTAGACCAAAATCCTTCATAGTTGATGGAGACATAAGATCTGTGAGTAATGTAATCAACTTGTGGATATCAATTGATCCATAATATTCCTCCTAATAAGATGCCCTTCCTCCAACAACTTGAATGTCCATAAAAAACATCAACCAAGAATTCTACCTTAATATGATGATTTCCAAGTCATACATAGGTGCAATTCTGATTAGGCTCATATGATTGTACCATTTTCAATAGCTACTCATTATAGAATACCTTGTCCTATGGTGGAATTTGTGCTATTAGGCTTACTCCTACTTGATTCAATATAACTTTCAATGAATGCTTGTCCTCATTCTATTTCCACCTTTTCAACAAAATTCTCCTATGGGTTGTACAAAGGTGATATCCTTGATATCTTCCTATACTCCCTCATCATCACTTATTTTCTCATCGAAGGTAGCTTCCTTATGCACCTCACTACAAAGATCCCAATGATGTGCCCTACGTGGTTCTATTACCTTCTCACAGAATTGTGGTTGTGCCCTTCCTCTACCACTATGCTAGTTCTTGGATCCTCTCCATGGCCTATAACCTCTCCCCCTCCAATATCAACAGTTGCGTTCTCCTTGTGGCTAAAACCCTCATCCTTGGTCCTACACTAGGTAGGTCACTCCTTCACATCTAGGTTGTGAATATAACTAGTGTAAGGATCCTGGTGAATAGTTAACTCTCATTGCTATAATACACTATAAATAAGCTTGAAACTCCCTCTCGATTCTCATTATTCACCATTCTTCATTGTGGAACCACTTCACTATTGATCTTCTTCAATTTGGTAATTCAGGAAAATTGCATCACCAACCATACAATATGATCCAAAATAAGTACAACTACTTCTAAAAATGTACAACCATTTCAATAAATCATACAATTACTAATAACAATCATACATGTGCTTTATGAAATCATACACACCTTCCAAATCATACAGCTATATCAAAATTTGTACAATCTACAATCCAATTTTGTACGATTCACCTAAAATGTACAATTTGAGCTTCAAATTATACAATTTCATTGTGAAATTGTATAGGATGTCCAAAATCATACAAATTCACCTCTCCTCCATACAATTGCATAAAAAATTATACAATTGTACTCAAAATTGTACAATTGCACTAAAATTGATCAATTCAAGCTCTATTTTGGACAATCTTTCTCTAAAATCGTACAATATCATACCCAAATCATAAAAACTATATTTTAGGCCATCAATTACCATAAATTATTTTATTTTGTATGATTTTTATAATTACTTTGCACCCTTTTTCTTTGTTTGTGAAATTTTCTTTTTTCGGTGTGTTTCCAGTTCCCTTTATAATTTTTCTTTCCTACTTGTGCAATTCTTCAACTGTACAGTCTAATTTTGCCTGAGTGCAATCTATTGTATAAAACTCTCCTTTATTATTTTCCACATGCATAGCTAAGACATATTTTCTTTTTCACCAACTAAATTTTCCTACACTAGGGTTTAGAATCTCCCACTTCGCTTGTTTTTTGGAATCAATTCAAACCCTAGCCATGTTTTTTGCCATTGGTGTTTTATCTGCTATGTTTTTACTAAACTCCACCAATCTAAAATTTACCCTCCATTATGTTTTCTAAAAAAACTCAACTTTTTTGGGGTAAACTCTAACCTGTAAACATAACATGCATGGTACCCTCTTTTTATATTAAAAAAATTCCTTGCATGAAAATTTACCACCTCGGCCTCCTTTGCATGTACTTTTTACTTTTTACATGGATGATTTCCAAATCATCTCTTTTTGCATGTATTTTTTGTCCTTTCTTGATTTTTTTTAAATATTTTATTATTTTTTCCTTTCTTTTCTTTTTCTTTTTATGTTATTTTTTTTTTTCTCAAAAGGAGCCACCATTTATAGTTTTCAACCACCTTCCATTTTAATTATGTCTCGAGATATTTTCACAAGTAAGATTTTTTTTCAAATTTCCAAATTACTAACTTACCTTCTACTAAATCATACAATGACATTCACTTCTGTCGATGTGTCATTTGGAGGTTGTACCACCTCATTCCAAGTAATCGTACCTTTAGTTTCCAACTGATAATTCATATGATATACTTCCTCTTGTTGGACCATTGTACAATTTGCAATCTCATTATCATTTTTATGGTTTGGAATTGTACAATTACAAATTATACAATTTACAACTACATAATTTCCTCCTTGCAAAGCTACATTTTCTCACTCAATTGATTGATATTGAGCTAGGGTTACCCTTGCCACTCCACTTTCATTTGGGTAACTTCTAATCCTATCTCCTCAAATCAATTCTACCTCCAAACTTTATGAATGAGTCTTTTGCCTTCCTTCACTTTCCTCATATACAAAGCATACTCTTCCTCTATACTAGCAAGTCATCTTCCTTGCACTTGTCTTATGTGATCTCTTCCTCTTGTCATAGAACATTTTCAAATATTCTATGGTTTTTCCTATACCTAAGGTGATATTCATCCTACTACTATCCTTTTAGGTCCTTATCAATGCATTGGTGGTTGCCAAAGTGGGCATCTTCCCATGATATTTGGTACTTGTTCCCCACCAAATGTGACCTTGTGTATTCCTATTCTAGTTCAAGCATGTGAGCAGTGTATCTATAGGCCATATTGGAGTAGGAGGTTAAATCATATTCCTCCTACCTCTAGGTGATCATAAGCCTCCTCTCTGACCTATCTTCTATCCTATGGTACTTGGAATCCTTTATGGTCGGTCTTGTTGTTTACTAGGTTCCCCTCTTTTCCAAGTGCTTAAAGTCACATCCATAAACTCTATATTGGATAGGTTTCCTTAATTCCTCTATTGTAGTACCATCCATTATAATGATCTTATCTAGTTATGTGCATGGATTATTCTTCTTATCCATTATTTATCTTTAAAATGATGTTGTGGGGAACAATTTACCAAATTCTCCCTATAATCATCCAAAAAATCAAACTTTGTGCTCAAGTCATTACGACTATCATTTATTTGTGCTAATCACTCCATTAGAAATTTTCTTATTCACTAAGGTCTTCTTACTTCCCTTATTTTCCTTCTCAACTACTGATAGGCTATCTCATAGGCATCTAGATCTAGTTGAGCATGAGGTTCTTATGTTTGTGTTAAGAGGTCATCACTGCCACTCTCTTGGTCACTATATCTTACTAGATACGACATATCCCCATGATTAAAATCACTTAATTATTCATGTAAGTCTCCATGGTATTTAGGATATGTGAGATATTCCTCAATGTTTCACCATACTACCTTAGCTACATCTCCTGTGACTAGTGGCTTGTGTGTCAAACCTCTTATTTCAACTTACGATATTTCCTCCTTATGAGAACTTGTACCCACCTATTGGCTTCCCATTACTTGAGGTAATTACTCAATATTTATGATGCTTGTACCTAATTCCATTTGCATTACAACCTATTACTCATCAATTCATTATATTATATCATCCAAATCCTATATTATATATCCCCAAAGTATTACATTATGATCTTGGAATTCTTCATATTCAACCTATAACTATTGTGCTTGATATAAAATTTTCTATTGCACCATACCTATCTAAGCTAACAGAGTGAAACCTGCTAACTCTTCTTCTATATCTCCACCCTCATTTGAATATAGGATTTCTATTTTTAAGGTGTCTATTATATCCTCATACGATATCATCAGTTGTATCCTGAATTGGCCTTCTGCTATGTGAGGAAACTCTCTTTGTTCTAGTTGTGGACACACTACTTCTTCTTCTAATTGGTTGGCTTCTTCTTACCATTCCAAATTGATTGCTAATGATACTCGTTCTTGATTTCTTATTTTACTTGGAAGGATCCATTCTTCCTCATCTATAATTCAGCTCATTTTTTTTGTAAACCTTATGTGTAATTGCATTCACTTTCTTTCACTAGGGTGAGGAACCAACTCTCACATTTCTATAATTGGTCTTATCTCCTCCCCTTCTAAAAATAGATGTGTGATCCCCATATAACTATCGTCCTATGGTGGATCTTGATTACATGATAGAACTTACTAAGATTCTCTAGATTCAACTATCTATTGCTATCTTCTTTTGATTCCATGTGACATAATAAACATACATTGGAGCATCTCATACTCCTCCATCTACCAGTGAAGGATTCCACTATCAGATCGATATTCATCCTCACTATAGTATTACAAGTACAACATCCCTTCATTAGGTTCATATTCTTCTTTGCCTAAAGAGATACCTAACTCATATATCATGGAAAAATCCTCATTAATTCTTTGATTCTTCATTTGAATCATATATTTATGTGGAACCACCAGAAAGGGTCACACCCAATGTCAGCTCCTATTACGATAAATGGTAAAGATATAGCATGCATACAAGAAAATGAAATTGAAAACAAATGAAACAAGAAAGAAGATACTTTATTCCATTGTATTCAAAGCTAAAATCCAATTACAAGTACGTCCCTCTTAGGGATATTCATTTTGATACAATATTACAATAGGAGTGCACAATTTTTTCCCTCTTAAGGGTAGGTGTGATTTCCAAATGCCTTTCAGAATGATATGAACTACTCTACGGTGGAGGTGCCCTCTTCTTCATGATGGGGAAGGAACTTGATGGTTTGCTCTCCTTTGAAATTGTTCCCTGTGGTCAAGAAACAACAAGAATGTCAAAAATATAGGCATACTCTCATGATGAGGCTCTTTTAGGTAAATTGCATAATGACACCATTAACATGCATAATCAAGAAAACATAAATAAGGCTTATAAGCTATGCAAATTAAATCAAGATTCATATAATAATGTAAAGGAAAGTAGTAGCTATACTATGCATGGATTAGATATGAAAAGTGAAGCATAAACATGCATAAAGAAAGCATTTAAGTCCTAATTGAAGTATAAGCATAAAATATAAATTTAACCTAGTTCTATGGTTAGAAGTCTTCTAAAATGCTATTAAACCATAAAAACATCTAATATAACCTAATTAGCCAGAAAAAAATAGAAATAGGAAGGCGGTTATACCTCTGTTGCAAACTGTAGCTCTGGTGCACGATCTACACTATAAACCATGGCTGATAGCCATGGTTAGCACTTTGATAGGTTTACCCTCAATTCCAATGGTAGTGGGCTTAAAATCCTTGTCCGATTGATGTTCAAGGGTCACCTTTAGTGTCCTTCTGATAGGTTTAGAGGTTGAATCACTGTGATGGACCTTCGTTTTCCTGAATTTGTGTTTCTTGACTCTCTTAGACTCGTAGGGAATCCATAATGCAATTCATCATGAATATTGGTAGGTAGGTAGGGTATAAGTGCAATATATCTCTCTTAGTATACTCGATTGAGTGTACAATTCGATAGGGCTCCACTGCTCAAATATATAATGCTCTATTTGATAGTTTATCCTAATTCTAAGGGGTACTTATAAAACTACCCAAGGGCTAGGGGTGGCTTCTTAGAGAAGCCAAGATCAAGAAGGGGTGGTTAGGACAGTTGGAATATAAGCTTCCACCCTCTAACCACCTTCTTCTAGATACAATGGCCATTTCAATTGATTTGGCTCAGATTCAAGGCCAACTAAACTTCAGTTAAGACCTTAGGTCATAGTTGTGGTCTAGACTACAAACGGTAGGTCTTAGTCATGGTTCAGCTATAAACCGTAGGTCTAGACTACGGTTCAAACTGATTAGGCCAAGGAGCACAAATTGAGTGGTTAAAACCACTACTATATCTTGGAGTCTGTCCAAGATCTTCCATATGGTCTTGTAGCATGTCCATATGAGTAGTTACCCTCGACATGACACATTTTAGATGTCTAAAAATTCCCCTTTCGAGATGCATTGTGAGATCAAACAATGCTGAGCAAAAATAGACCTCCTAAAACAATGCCGAAGGTTCTATGATGATCATTAGTTATATCAACATTAGATACCCTAGGTCCAGCAAAATGATGCGCATCCTAGAATCATTGCTTCCAAATCTTTGGAGGCTTAAAATTGAAAAGCTTGTGCCCTTATCATCTCATTCGGTGTGGCTATGCATTCCATAGGTATCTTCTGACCCATAGATCTGAAATTCGGAGAACAATAAGCAACATCATATTTGTTATTTACCCCAAGCAAAGGGGTAAGATTATGATAGTTGTTTACAATGATTCGCAAGGATGAATGCAATTTTGACAAGATCAAGGGATCTACGATCTCTGGGATCTTCTGTTGATTTTTATTATGATTTGATATTATGACTACTCCCTCAAGAGATGAGTCAATGAGGGTAACGGCAATGTATGAAGCGACGATGTCACTTGACCACCATGGATGATCTGAAAAAATTTAGATTTGAGAAAATTAATGCCTTGGCTAGGCCTAGTTTAGCTTTTGATTCCAACTGTTAATAGTATTTGCACACTTCTATCCCATGGATCAGTCAGGCTAAAATAGCCATCTAAGAGAATCGAATTGATACAAATCCAATCAGATTTGCGTTGAATCAAATTATCAATGATTTGCTGAAAAAGAGGTCATAGAAGAAATGGCATGCAATGCCTCATTCCCGTGAAGTAGTCCGGCTACGAAGGCTTTCTTAGATATTGAAAAGAAACATATCAGATCCATGATAAAAAATTTTGCCCCAAATGTCCTTATGGTAATTTACTCATCCTGCCGGATTGCATGGATCGTAAGTCGTTGCAACCACCAAGTGTATAGGGTAAATTACTGAATACGAGGAGCATTTGGTGTTTTAATTTAATTTTTTTTTTTTTAATATTTTGAATTATACATTGAAATTATTTATTTGGCTGGGAGGTATGTCGCTCCATGACAGGATTATCATAGCGACGAAGTCGGTTGTACTTTATAATCTCAACCAAATTTTTAATTTTTTATTGGATCCTAATGCTTGATTATCACCAAATTTCCAAATTAGTTTTCTTTTATTGAGTTTTGACCCAATGGGAGACATTAATTGATCTTTTTGGCCCTTCCCATGGTGGGATTTTCTAAAATTGCCTGCCAGTTGCAAACCGTGGCAAGGGTCTATGGTTCCCATTTGCAAATTTGGGAATCGCGACTAGGGCTTGTGGTCCACACTGAATATGAGAATTCTATAAAAATTCTAAATTTCAAATGTCTCTCATTATTCCTAGATAGTGACTAGCAAAATAGAGCTTTGATAGTGACAGCTGACAAAACTAACCTACAACCTACCACACCTTACCCGCACATCGACTTACAACATGATGGTAGGGCATGGGCAAGCATCTTCTAGCCACGGAGGACGAGGCGAGGGCAAGGTAACTCAAAAACCAAGACCTCACATCCATTACCAATTAAAATGAACCCAATTAAGAAATTGGTAAATCAATTACACTAAAATTTTTGTAATGAACCTCATCTTAGGCTATGGTAGCTTAGATTTAATTTTTTTTTTGCATTTTTGGCCACGGTATCGCACCCGGTCGGACTTCAATTGGAGACCGCAGGTACCAGTTGTGGTTCCCAATTGGTCAATTGGGGACCACAACTACCAGTTGCAGTTAGCATTCAAAATCCCAATGGTCAATTTTTGACCGCATGCGGACCGCAAGGTTGACCCGCAACTCGCCAAATTTAGGAAAAATTTATAAAAATTTTAATTTTTCTAAATTTTTAGAGACCATTAATATCACTTAATGCATTTTTGACCTGTCTGGTTGACAAATTTGATTTTTAGGCCTACATGATGACATTTTTTTGCAATTTGATTAGTTTTTTACTATTTTTGATGATTTTTAGGTTAGTTTTTAAATTTTTTTGCTTGTTTTAGTTAGATTTTTCCTTATATTATGTTATTTATTTCAGAGATTGACCTCTAGAGTGTGAGAGCCTAACATTATAAATACTCTTTGTGGAGAGCTCACTAATGGTTAGTGAGAGTGGTTTAGAGATATCTGCTTTGAATATGTTTTGGATCTACCCACCATTAGGGTAGATCAATCCTATCTGATTGCGTTGGCCCGACACTGGAATATGCAAACCAACACGTTTCACATACTTATAGGTGAAATGATAGTTACACTAGAGGATGTATACAATATCTTTAGGATTTCCATTGATGGCGAGGCCATCGTATGCTCTACTTCTAGGGATAAGGATTTCATCTTTGATGCTATCTTTGGTGCTCAGAGCGAGGAGGCTCAAGGTGCCATTGACCATGGAGGGGTCCACATCGGCTATTGGTAGGGGAAGAATGTCTTCTCCGTGTGCGAGGCCATTTTTATGCACCTAGTGGTGCAATATGTGCTTCTAGACTCCTCGGATACGAGGATTCCTTGGAACCTTCTAGCTACTATGCATAGAGTTGTCTAGAGCTTTATCCACTAGCCACTACTCCTAGCCTAAGGGATCACTCTATTGGCTTAGATGTATCAAGAGCTATATCAAATCACTAAGCGTAGTCATAAGGGTATCAGCTACAGTCTACTTTTATAGATCTGGTGCTAGTATCATATCAGGGTGGATCATCCTGGGTAGCTACCCCTACACATTACAAATATTGATGATGAGCATCAGTGTTATGTTGCCTACTAGACATAGGAGGAGGAGGGTTTCCATAGCAGGAATCATGTTGGCAAGACCCAACATTACATTACCCAGTTTGTAGCACTTGGATTAGATGATATCGAGTGGTGGCCTTACATGGATTGTCCTAATTGACCTGAGGCCGATGAGATGCTTCGATGGGCTCACTGGGATAGATGGCTACACAGCTAAAAGGTCAAGATAAGAGAGTTTCAATTTTTCTCTTGCATCCTATGATAGTTTGGTGTGGTGCAAGACATCTCGAAGATCCCATTCACTTACAAGCACATGGATTTGGAGAGGGATCTACCATGGATCCAACCTCTAGCTCTAGGTGATGCTCCAAAAAACTTCCAAGATACTTGGGTTGACATAGTGATGACCACTCTAGAGTATGATAGATGGTGGTATCTATTCCATTGGTATGGGATAGGACCTATGGGCCGAGTGGCAGATCAGACCAGAGTAGAGGTGGATCCTGATGGGTGCAGGGTGTGCTAGTGGATAGAGGGTGGCTGGGCTGTAGAGGTTACCACTAAGGAGGCTCATAAGATTGATTCTGATGAGGAGGATCTAGAGGATGGTGAGGCCCCTCTTGATAGTGTAGAGGGGCTACTCATAGCATAGGTGGTTGACTTGTAGAGTCAACTTGGGTGATTCCAAATGTAGTAGAGGGAGCGAAACACTACTATCACTACTTTGTAGGAATAAATAACATAGAGAGATCATTGATTGATGTAGGTAGAGTAGGATATTGCTATCCTAATAGCATGGGTGACCACAATAGAGACCCAGGTTAGTGAGCTCACTCATGCTCGTGACTTAGAAAAGGTATAGAGGTATGTGGCCATAGCAGAGCGAGATATGCTTAGGGCATAGAGGGGGGTCCTCCATCCTCTCAAGTGATTATGGGGCCTCTGGTGGCACCAGTAGTAGTACTACCAGGTGGTCAGGATCCTATGGTAGATATTCAGTGCCTACAAGGTTTACTTATGAGTACTAATGAGAGGTACGCATCCAAGGTTGCTTGAGTAGACTAGTTGGTTGGATACATTCAGATACTAGGTGCAGAGGTTCCTGAGGATCCATATGCTGTAGAGTCCCAATGGACTAGATATCATACTACAAGATGGTCCATTTCTAGCTCTATCCATCACACCCATCAGAGCAAGAGGACACATAGGTCCTCTAGTATGCATGGTGGCAGTAGTCATACTAGGACTAGGGAGGTAGGGCAGTCTTCTGCAACATCTAATCATAGATCCTAGCACATAGAGGTACCCATAACATAGGGGGCAGTTGGAAAAGTGCTAGGCCTCTTTGGGCTAGGTGGTACTCAGGGCTCACAGTAGGATCCACAAAAATCAGTAGGGCAGTAGGCATAGCAAGATATTAAGAATAGTACTAAGGGATGTGGTGAGAGCTCTAGTACAGGGGGAGCATATCAGAGCTAGAGCTCTACTGTTACATGACACATTTTTGATATATCTCATTTTTGGTGTAAGGTCAAGGAGCTACATATTTGTAGCCTATGGGCATTTTTGTACTCCCGATGTACTCTGAGACACACATTATATATATGATATGATCATTATTATGGTTCATTATTGTGTACTCATTTATTTTTAATTTTATGTTTATGTGATGCACATGGATGCAATGCTTATGTTATATTGATTCTATATGATGTGATGTATGGATAACATGCACTAGATAGTTATTTTATTTATGATGATGATATGCAGTGATCTTAGATGCTTAGATGTGTTTTTTGATGGATACATATGGATGTGATGTTTTTATCTTAACGTATATTTTATATTGCTTTCTTTTCATGCATTAATGTATGTAATGCTTTATTTACACAATGTTGATCTAATGTAAAGGAACTTGTATGCTTTAATCACTTAAAACATAAGGAATGAATGCAATTATGTTTATCAATCTAATGGATGATGCCACAAAATGTATAAAAAATCATGAATGTAATTGAAAATCCTTAAGATAATAATTTAATCAATTAATTACCCATATATGAAATGCAATGGTATGCAATTTTTATGATGTGAAAGATATAATGTGTCATTTGATTTTCTTTTGCAAATTTAAAAAATGTTCACGATATAGTCAGTGGCCATATAAATATTATTGCTAATATCCATCTGGTATCTATTATTAATTTTCTTGTGCTTTATATAATAATGTATCATGGGTTTGATACTTTGCAAATTGATGATTTATATGGTTGCAATTTTTGCCACTTTGTTGCTATGGGAGAAATTTTTTAGGTTTTCCATGAGACTCAAACACCCTAATAGACTTATCAAAATTTGCATACTAACCACACTAGACTTCTGAGATAAAAGGATTTTGCTAGGATATACCCTAACGGTTCATTATCCCTATGTGTGCAAATGAATATTTTAAGATAAGACACGAGTGTTCCCCGATGTCAGGCGGGATTATTTCAACCCATTGCTAAGATAGGGGTTCCACAAATTTCTTATACAATATCAAGTTTATATTTTAGTTGGAATAAGCCACTAGGCAATGCAAGACACCTAAATCTAGCTCTTCCACATTCAAACATTGGTCTTGTTCATAAGTGATGTGCTAATACGTTAGACATATCATCATGCGTAAGGCACATTAGTTCTGACAATTCTAGGGATTCAGGCTCATTCCTTTCTATCCTTCAATTTTTGGGATACTTGCTCATATGTAGTGAAGCATGGGAGTTGATTCCATCTTATTTTTGAACTGTATTTGGTTCTTCATTTTATCACTCTTAGAACTAGATTTTGGATCTTCATTTGATCTCCGATTGAACTTTTGATTTATGATCTTCATTTTATCTTCACTTTTGAACTTCACTTTGAACTTTTATTTAAGCTTATTTTTCTAATATTCACTTGATCTTCACTTTTTGGAATTTACATTTGATAATTTTCTTCAAAAAATTTCCTTTGGGGAGATTTACTTGGAAAAATTGTTTCTGGTATATCGATTGAGAATATTAATCTTATGATATCAATATGGGATATCACTCTGGGGAGTCAATATATGATATCGATCCAGGGTATAAATCATGAGTATTGATGTTGGATATATCTTTGGTAAATTGTTCATTTTATCGTAAGAAAAGGATTTTAAATGGAGAACTAACCTATCCTTTTGCCAACTGCCAACATATCCCATACCATCCGCACAGAGGGATAAGCAATAATAACTCTTTTCACTTCAGGATACCTGGTCCTACTTCATGGATTTCATCTTCCCCTATTATTTGTTAGGAATGTTTAAATTTTTTGATTAGTGATAGGTTTTTTATGTGCTAAGGGCTATAATAACTAAACCTTAGCTACAAAAGCAAAGCAAACTTTCTACCAGATCTTGATAAGACCACTAGGTATGGCTGAGTGACCAAAAAACCCTAGTATATCTCCTTAGCAACATTATAAGTTGTGTTGAAAAACACAATTACTCACATGAATGATGGATTATAATAAATACATAGATGCATGATTTAAACACAAATGTGGCATCATTTGTAAGATTGACAAACATACTGCCTTCTATTATGGAATGCAACGGATGATGAATACCTATATGCAATGTAGTAATGCAACGAATGCTTGAGTGAATGCAAAATGAAAATGTAAAATTCAAATGCAAATGAAAATGTTTTTAGATTTTATGTTTCTACTGTATCGCTCCAAATTTTTCGCACCCTTACCTTCAGGCTATAGGATCCACGCCCGGAAGGGGGATGCGAGAAGGATGGGACAATACCTCGGACTGAGAGGCCCTTTGAAGGTCCCGCCTCTCGGGGGAGGGGTATTAAGGTGATTTTTTGACGGATGGTGGGGTTCACCAGGAAACGTTTAGTGGCAGTCTCCACGCCTAGGTTGGGAATGTGTTTGATGTGTTCAGTTTTACCTTTAATCATTCAAATCCTAGGTTTGGCCAAATGAATCTAAACTATTCTACATGAAATGCAGATTTAAATGAATACAGAAATAGAATTAAATAGAGAATACAAGAAATATACTAGATTAGAAAAAAGCCATACCTGATCCGGATGTCTGATGGAGGTTCTAATTTTTGAAGCAGTCAAGATCGCCTGGAATTTGACAGGATCGTCTCTAATCTGACAGGATCGTCTGAGATCTGACGAATTCATCAGACGAATTCGTCAGAGACCTGCAATCAGAGAAATAGACACAGAACACAAGAAATGCAGCAATACTAACAGAGGAAAATGGTGTAAAATGACAATATAGATACTAAAACGATAATTACGAATAGAAATTCAAGTAAATTATAGTATTCTAATGACAAATTATGATCTTATCATGCACTTAAGCTATATGGGTGAACTCCAAAATGCAGAATAGCAGAAAATAACAATAAACTGATCTAAATGCAGAATGAAATAGCAAACGAAAAGAGAAAAGTGCAAACTCTGGGCACTAATTGCCCCCAATGTTGACTGCAGTCGAAATCATCTGTAGAGTGCGAAATCATCTCGAATTGGGGCGTGATCGTCCGAGATTGTACAAGATCGTCTGCGACGATCTGAGCTTGCTCCGGCTGAAGAATAACAGAGTTCCTGCAAGAAAATTCGAAAAGGGACAAAGGCAAACAATAGTCTAAGACATTCTAATGCATGTAAAACTCGAAGTATAGAAAATTCAGCCAGGGGAATGTCAAGGGGAGGGCCTAAGATTAAATAGGCATAGGAAGGAGGTTGGGAGGTTGGAGATCATCCCAATTTGGGAGATCTCCAATGGGGGAGGTCTCTAACCGCGCAGACACGCTTTTGCCCAGGTTAGAGACGCCGTTGAAACAGAAGCTAATTATGAAAAATTAGTTTTGGGACGAAATCGTCTGGACGTTCTTCTCCAGAAGAATTCGTCCGATCTGAGGCGATATCGTCTGATCGACGACGATATCGTCCAACGGTCACAACAAATCCTAAAAATGGCATGGAAAACAAGGAAAGTGGTTTAACAAGCGATTTGGGGGTGATTCGGGTTAAAATTTGAATTTGAATTATTACTAAGGTAATTTTAATTATTTGCTAAGGTTTACTATGCCAATTTTAGGGTGCTACATTTTGCCCCCTCTTTAGCGAATTTTTTGAAGAAAATGCGTTAAAGACGAGTTCTTCTCGTTTTACGAGAAAGCAAAAATTTATTCCCATTTTTAGGCGACGATTCTAGGTCGAATCGTACGACAGCTTACTATGGTGCCCCCTCCGTGTTTTTACCCAAATCGAACGTTTGAGGTAAAAACAGGGAAAAGCAAAATTTATTAATTGTTGTTAATTTTTTTGAATAAAATTAAGAAAAATAGGGTAAAACCCTAATTCATTTTTACTGTTCATTTTTTTCTGGTTGAACTGATATTTTTGATGATATGACTTGTTCATATGTTTTTATGATGCTTTAATGTTTTGAATTGTTTGCTTATTGGATTGAGGATTCATGTAATTATGTCGTTTTGAAATATTATAATTTTGATGTCATGCTGTAAGATTTTAAATGAAATAATCTGATGTAAACAATTGGTGGTTGTGGTGTGATTTGATAAAAAATAAAAGGGACTTCTAACAATAATTTCAAAGGACATTGTCGCTATTATAGACCATTTCATGGAGTCGCCGCTCACTCGGTCGTCAAGCTAATCCCAGTATAGAAATATTGTTAAAAGTAAAAGAGTGCTTAAGAGACTGTCTTAAGACTTGGTGTTGTAATGATGGAGATAATGATGGTTTGATGATTTGTTTTCAGATTTTCATAAAAATAGTATGCATGAAATACGATGTTGCTAGGCATAAATTCCTAAGTGTGATAAAATTTTGAACAATTCCTTAGAATTTATACCATGGTTGCAAAAACTTGAATTTGAACATAATGTCATGAAATAGAATAAGTGTTTGTTTGTTTGTAAAGCATAATTGTGTAACATAATGATGCAAGTCACATGTTTTGATGAATTTTGTTTTTAAAATAAATGGAAAAGAAAATTAGAACGATGGTTTGCGCTAGGCATAGAATTATAGGTATAGAACTTATACCATCATCGCGAAATCCAAAGAAGAAAATAGATTGTTGGTTTTATTGCAAGATGCATTTTTGACTTTTGATAAACAGAAAAATAATAATATGAAAATTTTGTTTGAAATTATTTTTGAGATTTTGTGAGAAGATGTATGTAATTGCTTTTATACAAAACAAGAATTCTGAAATAAAAGGATAAAATTATTCCGAAAAGAGTTACAGAAATATTTTAAATTATCTCAAAGAGAAATGTAGATTTATAAGGAATCCTCATGTGCAAATGTGAATTCATTACCGATCTTGATTTATCATAATGATACAAAATCTCTCAAATACAAATGTGTGTGCGATTGTATTGTTCATTTACCAATTTTGAGCAAGATAATTTGATACAAGTGATTTGCCTTGACCAAATAAATGTTCATTAACCATGATTTATATGCATATAACCGTACCAGACTACTATGTAAGTTAGGTTATCAAGAGCTAGCTAATCCATAAGCTGACAGAGGTCTGTACAAAAGAAGGTCGCTAATGTGATAGACATATCACCATGCTAGGATTTACCCAAGGCCAAGCGGGTTGGGCACAAACCACCTGTTATGGGGCTTACCTCACAGTTTTCGAATAATTGAGAATTCCAGGGATTCAAGCTCATTCACCCTTCTTTTCTTTTCAAGGGGTAGGGAAAGGAGTTTATTGCATTTTGCTTTTGCTTTTCACTTTTGCTTCTCTTTTTTTTTTTTTTACTTTTGTATTTTTGCTTGATATTTGAGATAATGCTGAAATATTGCTATGATGATTCAAAATAACCTTTTTCTTTTTCTCTTTTTCTTGAACTTTTCTTTTCTTCCTATGCTAGGGATACTTGCTCGGATTAGCTGTAGAGCAAGGGATTTTTATTCTGGGTAGGGGTGAGCTTGTCCTTTTGTCAATTCTCAAAGATTCTAGACCATGTGCATGATAGGATAGCAAGGGAAACTTTTCGCTCAAGAAACCATTTCTACTATGTAGCATCATATCGAATTTGCAAATGAAATCATTTTAATGTGAAGAGATATACTTGGTTCAAGTAAATAACAAGATCAGTTCTCTATGCTCAAAACTTTATTTAATGCCAATGTGGACTTTGATATAAGAGAGATTAATAATCATAACAAATAAAATCAAGAGATTTATTCATGTGAATGTGAAAGTGTGGGATTCCAAATAAATGCTAATTTATCCAAAATAATTGAAAATATAACTGCAATACTTCACAAATTGAGAGGTATAAAGAATAAAAGATGTTTTTGAAGATTTTGATGATTTTGATGTTTTTTTTATATTTTGATTTTAATTGATGAATTGAAAGAACTACAATGTGATTGTTTTTTTTGAAATTTTTTATTTTTTATATGAATTTTTAGATGATGGAATTGGTGGTATATACAAGATGATCTATATACACTATACAAGGTTATTTGAGTATAGCATGTCTAAGGTTGCTTCAAAATCAAAGGAGGTTTTGAAGGATAATTTGGTTGTGTTGAAGGTAAGAACAAAAGGTGATGAATAAAAGGTAGTGATAACAAAAGCTTTGTTATAATGTAGAATAATGTAGCAAAAGATTTGACTTTTATATGTGTAAAATTGATCATGTTACAAAATAAAATGTCAGAAGGATAAGAAGGTTCTTCATTCTTATCACTATCTTCCAAGTCTTGATAAGATGGAGGGAGCATATATGAAAGATATGCATGGGTGTTATTTGGTAAACAAGGATGATCATATATGGATGAAGAAAAGTGATGGATAGAAGATAATTGTGACAATAGAGAATGTATAGAACTTGATGTTTCAACCGTTAAATATTCTTCAAATGGTGTTGGGTCACTATGTATGGTAACAATTTTATTTGCAAGTTCAAACTTCAAACATTGGTGAAGAGTGGAAGGGACAACCCTCATCGTATGAATCCAAGGACTTCTAAGAAGTAGGTTGTAAGGTGAAGGGCAATATGCTACATAAAACAAAGTATCCAGGATCTTGGATCCAATATTGAGGGGAAGAATTATAGTACCTTGAGCTTCTTGAATTTCATTGTTAAAATATTTTATAATAACATTTGATTCATTAAGATCTTCTTCCTTTGATTTGAGTTTTTGGAATAATTGATAAGTGCATAAATTAAGAGAGGAGCCATTATCTACCATGATAGTTTTAACAGGTGTTTCTTTACTAGATCCTGTAATGTAAAGATAGTAGTCTTCTTGTGGAGTAGAGGAAGGAATCTCCTCATCATAGAATGAAATATGGTTAACCTCAAGAGGGTTTACACCATTAATTATGTTCTTAGAGAAAATATGATGAGGAACAAATTGTTGGCTAGGTATTTTGAACAAAGTTTCCTTATGAGAACTTTGTAATACTTCTAAAAGGGATATCTTTGCTTGAGGATTAATCACTTGTTGTTGGCTATCAAAGTGGATTTCAGATTGAGATTTTGATTCTAAAGATGAGCTTTCTATGCTTACATTCCATTTTGGATCATTCTCTAGAGCCAAAGATAGTTTTGAAGGTTGGTCAAATGAGGAATCCATATCTTGAATATCAGATTGAGTTGATTGAACTTGAGGTTGCTCATTTGTAGTTTTTGTTACAATATTAGTAATATCATCATGATGGGACACATTAACATGCAATATTTGATTGGTTTCTTGTTGTTGATAATTGAATAGGGGTTCTTGGGAGATCCCCATGTCTTGATTGATTATTGGTATTTGTTGTGTAGGAGTTTGATAGTTTACTGGAGATTTATAATCAGTTGTAGATTGTAATTCCTTTTATATTAAAAAGACCCTCATCAATCAAATCTTGAATTGCACATCTTAAATCTTTACATTTTTGTGTCATATGTCCATCCACTCTATGATATTCACAATGTAGCTCAGGTTTAAACCAATCTGTTGTGGTATCAAGTTGTCTTATGGAAGGGAGTTCAATCTTATTTGTGTCAAGTAAATACTTGAGAATTATATCCATTGGTTGATTGAGCTTAGTAAATTTACGTGATGAAGGTTTTCGAGAGGTTTTTGATACGTGCCTTAGGAATTCAGTCATAAAAGGGCCTAATGGTTTCTCACCTCTACTTTCTTTATTATGGGTAGAATGATGATAGGAAGATTGCGAAGTATGAGGTGAGTGCATGGTAGGATTGGAAGAATAAGTATTTTCTTGTTGAAATGGATGTGTTGTATTGAAAGAAGAATATTGAAAGGGTGGAGGAGGATTGTATGTGGATTGATAGACATAATATGGATATATGGGAGAATAGATAATATCGTTATGAAGAGGATTGGAAAAGGGATTGTCCTGTTGGGTTATGGATGAAAAATGAGAAAAGTGTGATGGAGGTGATGTTGAATAGGGATGAGGTTGGTCATAATCAACAAATGTATTTGGCTGAATTCTTCCAACATTACTAATGGGCTCATATTGATTTGAGTAAAAACTCATGGTTTCTTTAGTACTTCTAAAAGTAATATTTAGTATCTACTATTTAGAATTGAATCTAAAACATACAAACTTGAAATGATGATTTTGCTACTTTTTTTTTTGTATACATATATATATATATATATATATATATTTGTTTTTTTATATTTTTGAATCAGAAAGATGCCTATGTTATTCACGTCGGGTTCACCAAAATGTATCGCTCCAAATTTTTCGCACCCTTACCTTCAGGCTATAGGATCCGTGCCCGAAAGGGGGATGCGAGAAGGATGGGACAATACCTCGGACTGAGAGGCCCTTTGAAGGTCCCGCCTCTCGGGGGAGGTGTATTAAGGTGATTTTTTGATGGATGGTGGGGTTCACCAGGAAACGTTTAGTGGCAGTCTCCATGCCTAGGTTGGGAATGTGTTTGATGTGTTCAGTTTTACCTTTAATCATTCAAATCCTAGGTTTGGCCAAATGAATCTAAACTGTTCTACATGAAATGCAGGTTTAAATGAATACAGAAATAGAATTAAACAGAGAATACAGAAAATATACTAGATTAGAAAAAAGCCATACCTGATCTGGATGTCTGATGGAGGTTCTGATTTTTGAAGCAGTCAAGATCGCCTCGGAATTTGACAGGATCGTCTCAAATCAGACAGGATCATCCGAGATCTGACGAATTCGTCAGACGAATTCGTCAGAGACCTGCAATCAGAGAAATAGACATAGAACACAGAAAATGCAGCAATACTAAGAGAGGAAAATGGTGTAAAATGACAATATAGATACTAAAATGATAATTACGAATAGAAATTCAAGTAAATTATAGTATTCTAATGACAAATTATGATCTTATCATGCACTTAAGCTATATGGGTGAACTCCAAAATGCAGAATAGCAGAAAATAACAATAAACTGATCTAAATGCAGAATGAAACAACAAACAAGAAGAGAAAAGTGCAAACTCTAGGCACTAATTGCCCCCAATGTTGACTGCAGTCGAAATCGTCTGTAGAGTGTGAAATCATCTCGAATTGGGGCGTGATCATCCGAGATTGTACAAGATCATCTGCGATGATCTGAGCTTGCTTCGACTGAAGAATAACAGAGTTCCTGCAAGAAAATTTGAAAAGGGACAAAGGCAAACAGTAGTCTAAGACATTCTAATGCATGTAAAACTCGAAGTGCAAAAAAATTCAGCCAGGGGAATGTCAAGGGGAGGGCCTAAGATTAAATAGGCATAGGAAGGAGGTTGGGAGGTTGGAGATCATCCCAATCTGGGAGATCTCCAATGGGGGAGGTCTCTAACCGCGTAGACACGCTTTTGCCCAGGTTAGAGACGCCGTTGAAACAGAAGCTAATTATGAAAAATCAGTTTTGGGACGAAATCGTCTGGACGTTCTTCTCCAGACGAATTCGTCCGATCTGAGGCGATATCATCTGATCGGCGATGATATCGTCCAACGGTCACAACAAATCCTAAAAATGGCACACGAAAAACAAGGAAAGTGGTTAGAAGCGTTTGGGGGTGATTTTGGGGTTGAAATTTAAATTTGAATTATTACTAAAGTAATTTTAATTATTTGCTAAGGTTTACTGTGCCAATTTTAGGGTGCTACATTTACCATTTTTTTGAATTTTATTGATTTTATAATTTTTATAGGTTTTGAGCCTCATAATTGACGAAACAGTGAGTACATGCCTCTGGAGCCTTTAGATTGACAAAGCAATTTTTAAGAATCCTTGGAGCTTTTGGGATTGACCTAAGGGATTATGGGTACCTTTGGGGCATTTTGGGATGACCAAGCGATTTTGAGAATCCTTGGAACCTTTAGGACTGACCAAGCAATTTTTCAAAAACTCTTGGTGCCTTTTGCATTTGACCAAAGGGCTTACAGACACCTTTGGAGATTTTGGGTTGACCAAGTAGTTTTTTAGAAACTCTTGGTGCCTTTTGAGTTTTACCAAAGGGCTTGGATATGCCTTTGGAGCTTTTTAGGATGATCGGGCGATTATAAGCAACTCCTCGAGGCTTTTAATTGACATGACCAAGTGGTTTCATGAACCCTTCGAGCCTTTTTGGGATGACTGATCGGTTTTGACCAAATCCTTGGAGCTATTAAGGTTGACCAAAGGGCTTACATATGCATTTGGAGCTTTTTGACTTTGACCAAACCACTAATGAAATTTTTTGGATCTTTTAGGATGACCGAGCAGTTACAAGCAACTCTCGAAGCCTTTTACTATGCTCTTCAAGCATAAAACACCTTAAGATGGATGATGTTGAGAGATTTAGGCTCTTAAACACCCCCTAGAAACATTAGGAGATAGGTACCTATACCAATATTTCTAGATATGATGTAGGGTCATAGCTAATTAGCCATGAATTTGTCTCACATATCTGGCAGTAAATTAAAGTTCTATTGGTTTTCTTTCAAGACAAGATCCCCAAGTTCAAAGTATCTCTAGTGGACTTTGACATTGTAATATCATTTTAATTGCTCCTAATAAACATAGAGATGCTCCAAGGCATTCATGTGATGTTCATCAAGTAGCATCAGTTGATCCAGTTGAGCTTGCCATGTAGTATCATCATAGATGAACTCCTTTAATGTGACACGTAGCATTGGAATTTATAATTCCAAGGGCACCTCAGCACCATATACTAGTGATAACGGTGTTGCCCTAGTGGGCATTTGAATACTGGTCCTGTAATCCCATAATGCAAGGGGCAGTTGGATGTGCCAATATTTGTGGTTTTCTTGTACTGTATTTTTCAAGATGGCCGCCACTATCTTATTTGAAGCTTCAGCCTACCTATTTGTTTACATATAGTATGGACTTGCAAAACTACAATTTGATTCTATATTTAGATGTCAAAGCTCTCATAGTTTTGTTCTTGAAATATGTTTCATTATCTGATATTATTTTGGATGGAATCCCAAAATGACATGATATGCTCCAGTATAAACTCTGCTATACGAGATCCAGTTGTTGTTGTTAATGGTATTGCTTCCACCCACTTTGTAATACTCAGTAGTCATGATTATGAATGTATGTTGGCCCAATGACGGAGGAGAGATCTTGCCTATAACATATAATCCCCACTGAGCAAATGGCCAAGCCGCTTGAATGGGATGTAAGGCTTGCGATGGCAAGTGCATAAGATTAGTGTGATGTTGGCATTTAACGCATTGCTTGACATATGCATTGCACTACTTCTCCATAGTGGGACAATAGTAACCCATTCAAAAGATGCACTTGACAATAGCCATTCCACTGAAATGGCCATCGCATGTACCGTTATGGGCTTGCAAAATTACCCATGATGCCTCTTGGGGCTCTAAGCAACGAAGGAGAACTCCATTGTAACTTCTTCAATACAAGATATCTCCTATTAATATATATTTGGATGCTTTATATTTATATATGCGCTTCACAACACGTGGAAATCCCTCTGGTATTATAATAATCTTTAGGAAGTATTTAATTTGTGACATCCAATTTTAATAAATCTCAGCTTCGATTGCCAAGACGACTTGCTCCCCCTGCGTATTTACTTTTACAAATGTAGAATCAGAAACAACCCTATGGTGAATGGTAGTACCACTCCCCATGGGACTCTAAGAGGTTAATGACCCCCAGATTTCCTTAATAAAGTCTTCAACTCTATAGAACCATTCAGATTATGGTTCTACACTGATCATGTTGACTGATTCGCTATTATCATAGGCTACACACTCTACTGTTGGATGAGAGAGTGTCTTGACATGGATGGTAGTGAAATCAACAAATGGATTCTAAGGGATTAAGGATCCCAAAGAAGCCATGGTATTTGTAAAACTATTTTATGACCGAGGGATTGCCTCGATGTCATACCATTCCAATTTGGCCAAATCTGTGTCACCTAGATCCTTATAGGCTTTCATTACAAGACACCGACACTAAAAAATCCCCTTGACTTGATTTATTATGAGCAAGGAATCACCAAAGATGTTTAATCTCTTAATATTCATGGCAACAACTATGTGGAGGCCCAATAGTAGTGCTTCGTACTTTGTTTTTGGTGCATAGAAAATCCAACTTGAATGAAAAGGGCATTAGAGCTCCTTATGGCATGAAGAACACTATTCCAGCACCACCCCATTGTTTGCACTTTGAATCATCAAAGAACAAAGTCATCAACATTATTCTCTGGTTCTTCAAGTTTGGGAGCTTCAGATAAGACGAATACTGCATCATCCAAAAGCTCAATTGTCAGATGCCTACTGTTTGATAGTGGCACCTTAGCTAATTGATTTACTATGACCTTCTGCTAATTGATAGTGGCACCTTAAGGGGCTTCTGGCTTATGAATTCTAGATCGAATTCTATCAAAAGCATGATCCACTTTGTAGTACGCATATTGTGATAAGTCTTACTCATTATGTACTACAAAGGATTTTGTTTGGATATAACATACATCATATGACTTAGCATATAGTGTCATAATTTCTTTGTAGCGAACACTACTACTAAACACAACTTTTCCATGTATGCATACTCAATCTCATAGCTCACCAAAGTTTGACTAATGTAATATATGGTCTGTTATTTACCTTGCATGTTCTTTTGGGCCAACATGGTTCCTAGTGTAAAGTTAGTTTCTGATATATATAGTAGAAAAGGCACTTCTAGCCTTGATGGAGCTAGCGCTGATAGTGTCACTAGGTATTGTTTTATCTCAGTGAAGGCTACCTTGCAGTCCTCATCCTAGATTAATGGGATACCCTTATGTAGTAGTTGATTCATGGGTCGACATTTGTCTTATAGTTGGGTGATAAATCACTTTATCGAGGCTACCTTGTCTTGAAGGCTCCTTAATTCCTTAATATTGGTGGAAGGATGCATTTCCAAAATGGCCTTGACCTTCACTGGGTCTACTTCGATGCCTCTCTTGGAGACGATGAACCCTAGAAATTTTCCAGAAGTTACACCAAATATGCACTTCTTAGGATTCAACCTAACATTGTGCTTTATTAGGTGATCTAAGACTTTCCTTAAGACCTCTGCATGCTCTTCTCATACCAATGACTTGACTAACAAATAATCGATATAATATTCAATAATTTTGTGCATATAGTCATGAAAAATGTGTGTCATGGCCCGTTGATATGTGGCACCAATGTTTTCGAGGCCGAATAGCATAACTTTATATCAAAATGTTCCCCATGGTGTTATAAATGTGTTTTTATGCTGATCTTTGGGTTTAATCTAAATTTTATTGTAACCAGAAAAACCGTCCATTAAGGAGAGCATTTCATGACCTATAGTTGCATCTACAAGAGCATCAATATTGCACAATGAAAATGAATCTTTGGGTGTTACCTTATTTAGGTTTTTGAAATCCGTGCAAATATGAATTCTTCCATTGAGTTTTCCAACGGGTACCATATTGGACACACATTCTGGATAATCGATGGAAATTACAAATTCCACATCCAACAACTTATGCAGCTCATCTTTCACCATTAAGGCTACTATTGGGTGCATTTTCCTAAGATTTTTCTTGATCAGCTTCTTCGTTAAGTCTAGCGAAAGGTTATGAGTAACCAATTTTGGGTCTAGACCTAGCATATCCTTATACGACCAAGCAAACAAATTTGGTCTCTATTTCAGTAGAGGTATGAGGGTGGCCCGCTCATCTGGAGTGAGGCTCTCTCCAAATTCAACCTTCTTTGCACTGGTGGGATCATCATTGATATCCACCTCAAAGGTTTCCTCTACCGACATATGTGATCCCTCCTCAAGCTGGTGAGGCATAGGAATCAGATGAATGTCATCAACCGGGTTGAGTGGTTTCGTGTTGGAAGTATTTTTGGAATGATAAACATCATATTGAAAACCTAGTGCAAAATGGTAAGGTTGTAACATTTCTTCATTGGGAAAGAAATCCTTAGGCTCAACGGGTGAATCAACATAATCCCAGTTGATAGCATCTTTGTTAAGATACAATAGTTTAGATGGATCTACTAGATTGCGGAGTGGAGTGGTCAAATCAATGGAGACCATGTTAATGGAATGAAATTGATCTCCAGGACCACACAGACTAACCTCTACAAAATCTATGCAGTCCTCATACTCACGATATAGCTCTAATGGCATAGGCACAAAAGGGTTTTCCCTATGAGGACTGTGAATAATTGGATCCTCCCTATGCATTGAATGCAAAATAGGATCATTCGGCTCATGGAGTTACATGTAGGTTGGTGGAAGGGGATTAACAAATTTATGGATTTGATCCAAGTTTAACCATATTGCTCTCAGATGCAAACCAACATGTAGCTGCCTATAGACCTCATCAATGTCGATGGGTTGATTATGGTGATGCAAGTAAGGAGGACCAGGGTAGGTCCTCTCTAGCTCATCTTCTTTGTCATTGTCATAATAGAACCCTTCATTCACCCCCACTCGTGGAGGGCATTCCTATAAGTGAGGCCCCATGAATCCTACTTCTTACATACTATTATTGCTATCCAAAAAAACTGGATAATTATACCTCATGTATGATGCTACAGAGAAAATTAGCTCGGTCTCTTCCCCTAGATGATCAACATTGGGAAGGATCTATTCAGTATCCTATACTAATTCCATAGGCAATAAATGATGCACATACAAAGGCCTTACATAAGTGCCTTCAACTTCATCCCCATATTCATTGACGATTGAGGAATCCTCGTCTGCATCATAGTCTGGTCCACTCATATTAGAGGTGGAATCCGCTCCATATTCATTACAAAGATCTCCTAATTTGATATCACTTGTAGTAATGGGGTTGCACCCCTGCATGTCTATGTCATAGACTACATCACAGGTTTAGTATCCTAGTTGATCTCTAGGGTTCATTTCTGCCTCATTCTGCTCAAGGAGCCCTTCACAATGATCGTTGAGTGGCTCAATGGTGATGGCAGATATCATAGGGTGATTCCTCCAAAATTTGGAAGGATCTAGATGATATGGATTAAAATCCACATCGTCCACCATACTGAGGTATAGACAATCTAGGGATGTTTTGAGCAAATCATTCTATCCATGTATATGTAAACCTAGACCAAATCTATCAGTGACTAAATGATAATGAGGTTCTAACAGAGTGCTCCATCCTTGTTCAAATAGACCAAGGCTGTATCCATGCCACTAATATAGCTCAAAAATCTACATGGCATATTTTGGATTAGACAAATAATGAACATTTACCATGAAAGGTTCCTTGTCATCTTCATCCATGGGCTCTCGCATTGGAAGATGATCTAGCCCTGCATAGATAAAATTAGTTTGGTTAGGGGACTCTCCCAATGGAAACATTGATCCAACTGGATAATGATAAGTGGAAGGTTTTCCCATCTCCTGTGTAGTCTTAAAAATTGGTTCGAAGGTCACATTTTGCATAAGGTACTTGCCTAATCTGGTATTAGTGATATGTACTATCACCCATAGTGCAGATGACCCTACTAAAGATGTAGGCGAGGCAGGCTGAGGTGCCTCCTTGAATTTGTCTTGGGGTTCCTCAACTTCCATGGGAATAGGAACATCCTTGATTATTTTCTTGGGCACAAGATATTTCTCTTTTTTACCCATCTTCGCCTTTAATTTCCTATCCTCCCGATGCATGACTGATGTCGACGGTTTCAAGGAAGTGGCAGTGGTATACTCCGATCTGTGTGACACATATGGCATTGGTTGAGCATGCACTACCGATTTACCTCTTGGTTTTTTTATTGGTGATGATGACCGAACATCCAGGTGCATTGACAGGGATATGAAACCCCTAGGCAAATCTGCTAGATTCACAAACTTAAATGGCTCCTCATCCGAAGCCACCATGTGAACTAGTACCTCATAAATATATTTCATGCATTGATGCATTATCAAGGGGATGAAATAAATTTCATGAATACAAGGCCTACCGAGTAAAATGTTGTATTACATGGTCCCTTCTATCGTGTGACACATTACTAAAATGGTCTTCAAAACCACCTGTATAGGTAGGATAATTATTTTGACAGTCGAACATAGTGCGTCGTTAAACGCTCTTAATGTAAATATAGTTGGCACAATGTGTGATTTAGGTAGCTTTAAATGACTTAGTTCCTTCATCATTATTATGTTGATCGATGAGCCAGTATCGATCAAGACCCTTTTAAATGGCATGTGGTTCACAAACGCAATTATATGCAATGGTAGGTCAGCCATAGTTGTAGAAACCATCCTTATCTCATGATCGTAAAATTGGATAATCGATTCCTGACACTACTGTACATGTCCTAGGAAATTTGTGAATGTCTGCGCATCCTAGTCCTATACTTTGATGGACCTCAAAATGTCCATGAGAGTCTCCCTATGCCTTGGGTACTACTATATTAATTCATATATTGACAACTTTGTAGGAGTTGTCTACAGGTTTTGGACCAACCTGCTCCTTATGGTCACCACCGATCTTGTTGGTGGGCCTGGAATATTCTGTGTCGGCCGCTGATTTGGCATGGCTTGTATTTGTATGGGAGCATGAGGTTGATTTTGTTGTTCATATCTCCTATACCTAGTGACAACATTGACCATACCTACGAATCCCTGGGTAGATGGTTCAACTCATACCTAGTTAACTTGAAAAACATTGTTCTGAGGTGCCTCATGATTTGGTAAGGGGTTCTTGTTAATCCCAATATTTTTATTTTCTAGAACCTACAGGTTGTGAAGCACTACAAGCTCTCCCTTGTTGATCATATTTTGTACTATGTGTTTGAAAGACCAACACACCTTGATGTCATGACCTTTCACTATATGAAAGATGCAAAATAGATCATCATGGAACCCCTTTGGTTTGGATTGATTGGGGTCTATCATATTGACTTTAGGTAATCTGATTGCCTTGGCCTCACATAACTGATGGAAAATCACTATCAATTATTCTTTCAATGGTGTGAACTAGCGAGGTGGACGTTGCTCTTTGTTCTTGACCTTGTAGTTATTACACTTGTCATACTGTGCAAGGGAGGTTGGGCCTAATAGTTCTATTTTTGTTACCCCTCGTCTCCCCATTGGAGATTCAGTACCACCTAATTTACATGGGCTTGCTTGCCTTGTTGCTTTGTGGTACTCTTCTTCTATCCCTCTCTCCTATTTATGAGCTTCAATTTGCCTTCTTGTAACTTGATGTCCTCAATCACCTTGGATTGCACCAAAGCATCTTCAAATGTAGCATACTTTTGTAGCTACAGCAGTAACGAGATGTGCTTGGCACAAATATTCATAAAAATTCAAGTTAATTCCATGGTAGGAATGGGGAATGTCAACTTTTCCATTAATATTCTCCATCTCTTTTCGTATTATTCTATCGGCTTATCGTCGTACTGAGCTAGCGTAACCAGATCAAAAATATTAGCCTGTTTCTTGATGCAAAAGGAATAGCATTCAAGGAAGTCATTAGCTAATTGCTCAAATCTTGTTATACTATATTTCTTTATCTGATTAAACCACTCTTGATCCAGTCCTAAAATTTTCATGATGAACATGCGCAACAATAAGGCATCGTTGCTTGCTATCTAAAAATAAGCATCCAAAAAGCTCGTTATATGTTCTTGTGCATCTTCATCACCTTTGAACATATCTAACCTAGGCATATCAAAATGTTGAAGGTATGCTAGAGTAGGCACCGAAGGATCCAAAGGCTCATTATGGATTTTCCTTAGATTCATATTTTGAATAGCCGCACCTTGTCTCTCAATGGCTTTAATTTTCTTAGCCAAGGCCTTATAGGCTTCTGAAGATAGAAAGTCCTCCTCCCTAATTTGACACATAGGTGGATTAGGAGGTACTATATTCCTTGCATGAGATGGAGGTCTTTGCTCTTTCTCCTCCTCAGCTTGAGATCTCTTAGGATGTTCTTGCTCGTATCCATATCCTGATGTTGCTTCATGTTGTCTCTGCCTTTGATTATTGAGTGGCGATAGCCGCTCCCTTTGTTCGATAGTAACATGAGTATGAGCATCTCTATGATCTTGGTGCATCTTGACTTGTGAGAAAGCCTTCCTATGCATATGCTCTCGATGCTCATATTGAGGATATAGGAAAGCCCTAGCTAACCGATCCTCTTGCTCCACACATTCCTTTTGAGCAAGGATACACTCTTCACTCATGCGTTGCTCATATAATCTCTATCTTATGAGCCTTTGTGCTTGAATATTTTTTTCTTCGATATGTTGCCTCTCTAGGCGAGCATCCTCCAATTGGTCTTGGAGTATTTGGTGTTTCTACTCTGATGCCAGTCGATGTGATCTTTTGATATGGTTGGTTATGGGATGCCTTTGATACCCCTACTCTGTACGAGTGATTTTGTGAGTTTTATACCCATCAAAATGATGTGTTGTGCCTTTGCCTATATTTTTAAATATGGTGAATGGCCTTCTACTATGTCCTATATTTTGACCCACCATGTACAGATAGTGGGTGTGTGACATGAGGGTGCTTAGAAGCCTCCCCATTTTCTCTAATAGTGTGAACGACACTCGTGCTATGCTTACTCAGGGCTCAAGTGGATGGAGTGCAAGGCTTGTAGCCTAGATGCTCTGGAACACTACTTAGACCTTCTAGCTTCCTAGATCGCCATACTCATGCGACGGTGTGCCATTATATCCCACCTTTTATATGTCAATGGTGATCTTGCATGGTGGACAACACACGGGAGTATGGTTAGTTCTATGCTCAGTTGTGAGCCTATCTATCTGCCACACGTGTCTCTATTCCTTATATACTTAGAAGGTGGAGCCATAGATCCTCTAGTGTACTTAGTACATAGGGGCACCAATATAGTCCCCTACACAATAAACTCTTCGGTTGATCCTGTGGATGCACGTGCATTATGGTCTCGATAATGGCTCTCAAGTGGAATACCCTCATGCTAGAAGGTTTCTTGTTCTACTCTGTGCTTAGAGGAGTGTACTGAAGCTCCTCTATTTGGGATTTGCTCTGCTAGCTCCCCTTTTGTTGAGTTGTCTCCTTGAATGCTAGCTGAATGATGTTCGGTTTGATCATGTGGTTGAGGATTCAACACGTATTATT
Organism: Wollemia nobilis; assembly: GCA_028583015.1. Taxonomy (NCBI): domain Eukaryota; kingdom Viridiplantae; phylum Streptophyta; class Pinopsida; order Araucariales; family Araucariaceae; genus Wollemia; species Wollemia nobilis. Next base: position 2,194,072 of record JAQPPZ010016334.1, on the reverse strand, counting down.
GTGAAATAGTTAGGGGTTTGTCATCAGCGTTGGATTTGGACCTTTGATGACTATCCCGTGTGCCCACCATTATGTACCTAGAGTCTGAATGTATTATTATTAAGCAAACAAGGTATACAATAATGATTATCTCATTTTAAGTTTTAAAAGTGAGTCCTAAACTGTTTGATGTGTTTTCAATATGTGTTGTATCAGTTGTAGAAACTCTTATTGTGTTTTTGCAAAACTTGTTGGATTTTATTCTTGGTTTAATGTATTTCACCTATACGCTCACAACTCAACAACTTGGCTATGAACTCCAAGTCATGTAAATCTCCCATGTGTGGTAATGAAGTCCACACCCGAACAAGGAGCACAGGTCTTGACAAATCCTCACCCAATCTCACCCAGTCAGCATTATACCATTTTAATAGGAGTACATACAAATTTTTTGAGCTACGAATAGTTCTTGGATTCGATATTGGTCTATATATCAAGGGTTCATAGGATTTGGTCCAATAGATGGAAGTTACATCCATCGTCGTTGAAACCTACTAGTGGTTGGATGTCAAGCCCAACTCACTAGCATTTAAGTGTTTCATGGTGTCTATGGTTCTTTTTAATGTACATAAAATAAATGCATCATATAGCACACATGCTCATTTTATAAATTCTATGCATATGAAAGATGTTTCAAATTCAAAAAATGCAAGCTACTCTAGATGCTCTTTAATACCATGCATGTTACGATGATAAATGACCACTAATCGAGACTCACACATGCAAAACACTAATAAATCTCTATAAATCATGTTGTAGCCTAGGGCAAACTACAATAAAAGGTTTGTTGATCCCAACATCACCTTTCTAGTGAAAGCAAAGTATGAAAGCAAACTAGGACAATTGATTTACCATTTTTTCTAGTTCTTTTCCTAATTTGCATTTGAATTTGACCTACTGTAAAAAAAAAGAATAAAAAAGTGATAGAGTTCTAGAAAAAGGACCTTCCTAATGTCCTACACTGTCTATAATTCTGAAATTGGTTGTCTGTGTTGTCATCAAGAAACCACAGGTCTGACCTACGGTTCTGACTATGGATCGTGCCTTGTACCTACGGTTCAGTTGTTGGGTCGTAGCTGATAGTTGCGATCTATATATACAAATACAAAAGCCAAAAAAGCATAGTAAGATCCTAAAAATATGGGGTACCATTGTGATCACCTCTGGAAGCACCAGAAAGGGTCACACATAATGGCGGCTCCTATTGCGATAAATGTTAAAGATATAGCATGCATAGAAGAAAATGAAATTGACAACAAATGAAGCAAGAAAGAAGATAATTTATTCCATTGTATTTAAAGCCAAAATCCAATTACAAGTGTGTCTCTCTTAGGGATATTCTTTTTGATACAATATTACAATAGGAGCGCACAATTATTTTCCTTCTTAAGGGTAGGTGTGATTTCAAAATGTCTTTTAGAATGGCACGAACTACTCTAGGGTGGAGGTGCCCTCTTCTTCACGATGGGGAAGGAAATTTATGGTTTTCTCTCCTTTGAAATTGTTCCCTGTGGTCAAGAAACAACAATAATATCAAAAATATAGACAACGTATCATGATGAGGCCCTTTTAGGTTAATTGCATAATGACACCATTAACATGCATAATAAAGAAAACATAAATAATTCTTCTAAGCTATGCAAAGTGAATCAAGATTCATGTAATAACGTAAAGGAAAGTAGCAGCTATACTATGCATGGATTAGATATGAAAAGTGAAGCATAAACATGCATAAATAAAGCATTTAAGTCCTAATTGAAGCATAAGCATAAAATGTAAATCTAACCTAGTTCTATGGTCAAAAGTCTTCTAAAATGCTATTAAACCATAAAAACATCTAATCTAACCTAATTAGCTAGATAGAAATAAAAATAGGAAGGCGGTTATACCTCTGCTACAAACCGTGGCTTTGGTGTATGATTTGCACTATAAACCATGGATGACAGCCATGGTTAGGACTCTGATAGGCTTACCCTTAATTCCAAGGGTAGTGGGCTTAACATCCTTGTCTAATTGATGTTCAAGGGTCACCTTCGATGTCCTTTTGATAGGTTTGGTGGTTGAATCATTTTGATAGGCCTTAGTTTGCTCGGATTTGCATTTCTTGGCTCTCCTAGACTCATAGGGAATCCATAATATAATTCATCATGAATCTTGGCAAGTAGGTAGGGGATAAGTGCAATATTTCTCTCTTAGTATACTTGATTGAGTGTACAATTTGACAGGGATCCGTTGCTCAAATCTCCAATGCTCTCTCTGATAGTTTACCCTAATTTTGTGGGGTACTTATAGGACTACCCAAGGGCTAGGGGTGGCTTACTGGAGAAGCCAATATTAAGAAGGGGTGGTTAGGATAGTTGGAATGGAAGCTTCCACCGTCTAACCACCTTCTTCTAGATCCAATGTCCATTGCAATCGATTTGGCTCAGATTGAAGGCCAACTGAACTTCAGTTAATACCATAGGTCACAGCTGTGGTCTAGACTAAAAACCATAGGTCTCAGCCATGGTTCAGCTGTAAACCATAGGTCTGGGTTGTGGTTCAGACTGATTAGGCCAAGGAGCCCAAATTGAGTGGTTAGAACCACTACTCTATCTTGGAGTCTATCCAAGATCTTCCATATAGTTTTGTAGCATGTCCGTATGAGTAGTCGCCCTCGACATGATGATTTTTAGGTGTCTACATTATGATATCCCTTATTGAATGTGATATGATATTTTACCTAGTTGTGATTAACTTTGGTTGTGAGTATCCAACCTCTTCCTAAAAGTGCATCATATACATGCTTCTACATAGTAATCACAATTAAATCCAAGACAAATTCTTGGTCAACTATTATCACTTACTATGTTGTCAATACTATTTTTATCTCAATGACATACTGGTCAACACCATACAACCTAAAATTTTGTGCCCACAATGACGTATCTATCTAGGTCCTTTCTAGTAGTACATTCACACTAGACCCTCCATCCTTGATTACTGTGTTAACTTATATCCCACTATCTCCATATGAACTAATGCTTGTTTCTTTCCAATATCAATCATTAGTATGGTTGGATCCATGAAATAATATTTTTTTTCTTTTTCTTGTATCATTTGGCTTTGGACCTCCATCACCTTCTGTGGTTGTATCTCTTCTTCCATTGCCTTATGCAACAATGGTATGTCTCCCAATAAACTAGCCATATTTATCTTGATGGTTGTATTCAAAACCTGCACTACCATATTTTGTACAATTGCTTTATATTTCGATGTGCAAGGCTTCTTTAACTCCTTTTATTTCACAAGCCTTACCTGCTTAGCCTTATTGGCTTCTTCTTCAAGTACATTCTTCAGCATCTTCCATATCTAATTTTCTTTGGTAGGTTTGAGGTAAGTATCTTTCTTAGCCTTACTTCATGTCACAACTAGTACTTCTTCCTCAATTTTCTCCTCTTTCACTGAGGGTACTATTGGAGCCCAAAATGATCCAACATAAAAAGTACCCCTAGTTTTAAAATTTTGGAAGGCCATGACCCATCCTAGGGTTAGGTTGTTTTTGTCAAATCAAAAGGGCTTCCAATTTTGCTACTAAAATGTTAAATCAAAGGGTGTACAAATTCTACATTAAGATTGGATGTTACTAAAGGTTCCCCCAGTGGTCTTGGTTGAGGTTATTAAACTCTAAAGTCTAAGTGCATTTTGTCACAAGAGAAAAGAATTAATATTTTCAAAGAGTTGGTTGTATTTTAAATATTCCTAAAGGTTTCAAGGGATCATAGTTTGCTTAATAAAGTCTATCCTAAGACTTTTCTTGAAGTCATTTCATGCAAGCATAATTAAAATTTTCCTCTAACCATGGTCCATGTTAAAAATAAATTTAAAAAAAAAATCATTCCCATAACTATTCCTAAGTCTCCAAAGGTCATCATATCTATACAACCCATTTAAAGCTAAAAATCATGCATCTTTTACAGATCTTATAGCACACATGTATCCTAAAATAATCTAAGATAACACATGGCATAATGAGCACATGACTTGAGCAGTTTTTAACCCAAAATTATTTTTTTTACCATGAAACTAAGTCTTCCTAAAGTCTAAATTTTAATAGGGGAGAAGAAAATATAAACCTTAGCTAAAGAAGTCCATGTACCCCCTTGATGTTAAAAACTCTCAATTATTCCCAAAATCTAATGGTGTACACACATTCGACTGAGATCTTATCATGAACATCTTGGATGGACTTTTAAAATGAAGAAACAATGTATTTAAGAGTGATGCTTCAATACTCAGTTTTTTTTGCAATAAAGAAGTTATGCAATATTACTAGATAATGAAGGATATGTTACTGCTAACAAATTGCCAATGTGTAGGATCATGTGCACTCATAAGTGGAATAATTTGAGTCCTCCACTAAATATGAAGGTACTTGAGGTTGGGGGAAATGATGATATGACATATCAAAGGTAAAAAGGATAGATACCTTCATATAGGCATGCATTCGATTAGGTTTAATCATCAATAAATAACCACCTTGAGCCCCATACAGATGGCCTAGTAGCTATCGTAAGTTCTCAAGGTAGATATAGGTGACTAAATTGATGGAAATATCTCCCTCTTTGTTTGTGCTCATATTTAATTGTATTTTACTTTAGCACTTCACCTCAACAATGTGGAAATTTAGAATGATCAAACTATCTTCATAGCTTTATGGATAAAAATAATATCTTGTTCTAGATAGCTATTCAATTAAATAAATCATGGATTTTGTAGAAAGGGTTAAACATCGTATATCCAATACTATTGCAACATGATAAGCTAATTTAAATAAAACAACATATATGAAACCAAATTTTAAATAAAGTGAGCCTCCTTTGTATTAATCAATGATAAATGAATTACATATACGTCCCTCTTAGGTATACCAAATGGTACATGTTTACAATGGTATTAAAGCCCCTAAATGGGGGTGATATACTCTAAGGGTTCCTTAGGTCTCCACCAACTTTGCATGAGGACTTACTAGGATGCCTCCTTATCCATTTTCAAGAGGAATGATCTATTAAAGTGCTTTGAAGATTTGAAGGATCCTGTCACCTGTGTACAAGAAACAAAAAATACATTAAAAACATATGAAGCCTCTCATGATGAGGCTATTGTCCAATAAATACAAGAGATAAAGTAAATATTTGAATAAAGTATGAAATATGTAAATATGCTTAAGATATTGTTAAATAAGCCCAAACCATAGCTTAAAATGTGTAAAGATGGCTAATATTACATGTAATCTAAAGTATAAAGCATTAAAGAAGCTAATCTATAAAAACTTATGAAAGAAAGCATATATGAAATAAACAAAGGTAAAGCTACCTATAATACTGCTAATCAACCATAAAAATGCATGAAATAAGACTAGTCTATGCCAGATTAACCTAAATACATAATAAGAAAAGGAAATCTAAAGCTAGAACAAGGAAATTAGGGCATAAAACCCTAGTCATGGGTCCTCAAAGTAGCCAGCTCTATTAGTCATGGTTAACAACCACAACTAAGCCTGTGGGCCATTGTTGAAAACAACCATGGGTAAAGTCCTCTTTCTCTTGAAACTAGGGCTGGGAATGATCAAATACTCTATGGAATTGATGGTCAAGGATTGCCTTCATGTCCAAACATATATTGATGGTTGATTTCACTTGAATTCACATTGGATTAGTGTGGAATATCAAGGTTTGCTTCTCAATCCTTTGAAAGTTCCATTATTGTAAAGGTAGGTGTCAAACTAGATTTTGGCAACATATTACTCTCCATAGGTTGTAATTGGCTCTCCATTTTTGTAGGGCTTCACTACAATTAAATTGGTATCCTTTTAGCCTCTTTGGGGTGTCTATAAATAGACTCCCTAATCCTAATATTGGATTTCCAAGGAAGCCAAGATCAAGAAATTCCAGGATGGGGTAGTTGGATGGAACCTTATGGAGGATTCATAGTCCATAATTGGTTGAATTGGTTGTAAATTTTATTGGAACAACCAATTTGGTTGAGCTCAGAAGGCTGAGATAGTTATAGGTCTAGCCACTATTGTTCAATGTGGCTAGGACCCTAGCTATGAGTGTCAACCATGGTTGAGATCTTAGCTACTGATGTCATCAACGACTAAGGCTGAATAGGCCTAGGATGCTTAAAATGAGTGGTTAGAACCACTTCTTAGCCTTAGGAGGGTCCAAGGTCATTCATATGGTCTGCAAAGATGCCCATATGAGTAGTATTCTAAACATGATATGTTTTAGGTGTCTACAGATGCCCATTTTGGGATGTGTTATGGGATAATACGATGCTGAGAAAAAATAGATCACTTAACATCATGTTGTAGGTTGATTTATGATCATTGATATGATCAATGTTAGATGCTCAAATCATGCAAAGGATGCACATATTAGAATAATTGTTTCTAATGGTATGGAAGGCTTAAATTTGTAAAGCTTTCACATTTCTAGATACAATCGATTAGCCTCAGTGATACAATTGGTTTGATAGATGGATCACTAAAATAATTTGAAGTAGCATATTTGCTTTTTGCCCCAGAAAAAGGGTAAGCTTATAAAATTTGTTAGCAATGATTCGTAAGATAAATGCAATGTACATGATCGAGTGATCCTTCATTGATTTTGATTATGAATTTTATATTATGACTACCCCCTCAAGCAACAAGTCAATGAGGAACAAGTGATTAAAGAAATGAGTTTCTTAACCAAGATGAATAACTTGGATGATTCAAGACTTTTGCATGTTGTTATATGGTAAGACTTATTACAACTATGAATTCAACTATTAATAGTAATTGTACATCTATTTCCCATGGAACGGTTTGACTGCAATGGCATTTTTAGGAAATCAAGATGATAGCAATTATATTTAAGCTTATGCTAAATCACTATGTTCAATAATATTTTGAAATATCATAGGAGAAATGAAATGAATACCTCATTCTCATGGAGCAATCCATTCACAATGGCCTTCTTCAGGATTAAAGTGAAGACATTTCAATTCAATGATGACTAATTTACCCCAAATGGTCTTATGGTAATTTACTCATCTTTCCGGATTGCATGGAGCACAAGTCACTACAACCGCAAAGTGTATAGAATAAATAAATAGATACGAGGAGCATTTTATTTTTGATTAATGTAATATTTTTGTTATTTTGTAATTTTTGAGAATTCTAGACTGGTAAATATTTTTTATTATCCATTTTGAAGCTCCTCATGATGAGAATTTTGGAGCATTTATTGCTGCTTGCTAGTCGTTGTTGTCAACTACAACTAGTTTTAGTAATTTTCTTAGTCATGTCTAACAACAATGGTTAGGGTTGCCCTAATCTACACCCACAACTGACAGCAACGATAAGGCCCAAATGAAAAATGTAAAAGTAAAATTAGGGTTTTTACTATTCATAATTTTTAGCTAGTAAAAATTGATAGTGAGAGCTTTGAGGGGTGAGAAAGAAAATTTGACATGGGACATTGCTAAAACCACTACCTACCACCATGGAAAACCAACCTAAGGCCTATACTAGTGGTGAAGTTGAAGCTCTTAAGGTATAATATCGATCTCTCTTTTGTACATTGAAATTTTAAAAGGAACCTCACTAATTAATGGCATTAAATGAACCTAATTAAACTATTGGTAATGAACCTCACCCTAGGTTAGAAATAGCTTTAGGATAGCTTAGGGGGTGGGTTTAATTTTTGGGTTCATTTTTGGGGTGGGAAATGACCTCAAAAGGGGTCATTACTGTAGCCACAGTTGGTAGTTGTGGCTCCAAATTTACCAATTGGGGGTCATAGTTGTTAGTCATAGCTAGGTTCAAACACCAATAGCCAAAAAATTGACCGTTGGTGCTAGCCACGGTTGAAAACTGTGACTGCGATGACAGCTGTTGTTATCAAAAGCGACTAAGAAACTTTAGAAAAAATTTAATTAATTTTTTTATTTTTTTGAATTTTTGGTTGATTTTTTTTTTGCTTGATTGGTTTTTATTTTTTTGAGTTTTTGGTTGATTTTTTTTTAGTTTTTGATTGATTTTTTTAAGTTTTTATTTTTTATTTTTATTTTACCTCTAGACCTTGGTTGTGTGGTCACAGGAGCCTGATTTATTATGGGAGTTGCTACTCAAGCTGATCCGTGCTGACCTGGATTGGCTTGGGGTCGTGGACCTTGGCTACATCTTGATATTGCCCACCATTAGGGCAGATCATGTCTATATCACTGCATTAGCCCATCGTTGGGATGTGAGGACTAACATTTCATATTTTGACTATGATATGATGGTGACATTTGAGGATGTCTACCAAATCTATAGGATTCCTATTGATGGATAGGCAATTACTTCTTCGGATACCACAATAAAGACCACTATATTTCAGTTAGTTTTCAATGATAGATCCGATGAGGTGCTAGTAGACATAAAGCATGGTAGAGTACCAATGGAGCACTGGTATAGGGCCAATGTCTTCTTATGGTATCAGGTCGTACTGATGCACATCATATGCAATGTGCTACTACCAAACACATAAAAAATGAGGTTCCCTTGGAACCTCTTGGCTATAATGTAGGATCTTATTGGGAGCACTATGGATTGGCCTCTCATCCTATCATGGGGAGTGCTCTCCTCACCTATATCTACAATGATCTATACTACATCACATAATAGGGGTACACAGGTGTAGGATGTAGTCTCCTACTATATATATGGGTCTAGGAGCACATCAAGATAGATCACCCAAGAGGAATACCCTTGATGATTACATTACTGGCACCCACCACTTAGTGCTATGGGGATTTTTGGTCATAGTATTTAGAGACTTACTAGAGTTGATCTCATGCGAGAGACCTACAGTACTACATGGATAGGCTAACAGGGTTATAGGTTGTCCAGATCATATAGCATCTATACTTAGACTATTCAACATGGGATGAGGCTGACTATTATCTATGATAGGCTAGGTGTGATCACTAGGTGATTGGGCATAATCTCAATGTGCGAGATTTATTCCACTTCTCCTAGGTCACCAAAAAATTTGGGATATGGTAGGATATCCCAGAGGATCCATTCCTCTACCACCATATTAAGGTAGAGATACAACTTGCATAGCCGCAGGTCACAACATTGACTGAGGAGGAGGATGCCATAGAGGACATAGGGGTCATAGATGCTAGGATGATGCTAGCCTACGATACATGGTGGACCACTAGACTATGGTAGGGTGGTGGTCCCCTAGGTAGATCCAGGGATGGTGAGGCTACAATGGCTACATTTGATGACCCTCATGGATAGTGCATGCACCAGAGGATAGAGGGTGAGTGGGGATAGGTTTTTGCACTAGAGGAGGAGCCACAAGAAGAGAAGAAGGGTGAGGAGGAGCTAGAAGATGATATGCTTCAGCTATGAGCTCAATTTCATAGTCTACAGGTATAGTTGTAGATAACATAGTGATATATCCTAGAGAGAGACACATATATAGCTACATTGTAGACTCAGATGAGTGTACTAAAGTCATATCTCATAATAGGGTAGACACAATGGTGGGGTTATAAGGAGGAGAGGATTTCCCTCTAGGAATAGGTTGACACACATTCATATGGTTGACGAATGAGATATTGAAGGAGTTTTTAGGAAAATTCATCATTGTCTATTTGTATGACATTTTAATATTTACCAAGACCCTGGAAGAGCATCTGATGCATATCAAAAGAGTTTTTGAGAATTTGAAGGAGGAGCAATTGTTGATTAAAATGAAATAAGTGCAGTTTTGTGAAGAAGGAATTAGTGTATCTAGGATTTTTTATCTTAGTTGAAGGTCTAAAAATGGACCCATAAAAGGTGAGGGCTATCATTGAATGGTCTACTCTAAGGAGCATAATTGAGGTAAGATCATTTCATGGTCTAGCAAGTTTTTATAGAAAATTTATTAGAAATTTCAGCAGTATTTGTGCACCCCTAACAGAAACAATGAGAGGGGATAAGAAAGAATTTAAGTGGACCTTATGAGCAGATAAGAGCTTTGATATGTTGAAAAAGGTCACAAAACAACCTATTTTAGCACTTCCAGATTTCAATAAGGTATTTCAGGTAGACTGTGATGCTAGTGGTAGTGCCATAGGAGCTGTGTTGAGTCAAGAAAGTAAACCTATTGCTTATTTTAGTGAGAAACTCAATGATGCTAGGAAGAAGTATTATGTATATGATCAGGAGTTTTATGCTATAGTTCAGGCTCTAAATAAGTGGAGGCATTATTTGTTGCCAAAATATTTTGCTCTATATACTGATCATCAGGACTTACAATATATTAATAGCCAAGGGAAGCTAAATCAGAGGCACTTAAAGTGGGTTGAATTTCTATAGAGTTATACCTTTGTGTTGAAGCATAGGAGTGGGAATTCAAATAGAATTGTAGATGCCTTAAGTAAAATGCAGTGTTTGTTGATAGAAATGAAGGTGGAAGTTGTAGGGTTTGATGAACTTAAGGGTTTGTACCCTAAAGATCCTAATTTTGCAGAGGCTTGGAGGGATTGCTTAGCACCTGTTACTTTAGATAGGACTAAGTGGTTGTATTTTCTAATCCAATATGGGATGTTGTTCAGATGAAATCAATTATGCATTCCAAGGAGTTCAATGAGGGAGAATCTGGTCAAGAAGAAGCATACTGGAGGGTTGGCTAGACACTTTGGTCAAGATAAGACCATTGCCCTCGTTAGTGAGAACTACTATTGACCATAGTTGTAGCAAGATGTGAAGAAGTTTGTACAGAGTTGCAGAGTATGCCAGATGGCCAAGGGTGTGAGATAGAACACTGGATTATATCAGCCATTACCTGTACCAGATAGGCCATGGGAGGACATCAGCATGGATTTATTATTGGATTACCAAGGACATAGAGGAGGAATGACTCCATATTTGTGGTGGTTGATAGGTTTTCAAAGATGGCACATTTTATTCCCTTCTAGAAAACTAATTATGTAGTTCATGTTGCAGGGTTGTTTTTCAAAGAGGTGGTACGCTTACATGGTCTACCAAAGAGTATCGTTTCTAATAGGGATACCAAGTTTATTGGGTATTTCTGGAGGACCTTATGGAAGAAATTGAAGATAAACCTAAAATTCAATTTTGCATACCACCCATAGACTGACAGGCAAACAGCGGTGCTAAACAGAATTTTGGGCAATCTACTAAGGTTCTTGGTAGGAGATAATCCCAAGGGATGGGATTTGGTTTTGCCACAAGCACAATTTGCATATAATAATTCTGTCGATAGGAGTACTAATAAATACCCATTCCATATTGTGTATGGGAGCATCCCAAGGAATGCTTCCAAGTTGAGAAATATGGATAGAGGGGAAAAGAGCAGTGCTGAGACTAAGGATTTTTTAGAACACCTAAAGAGCCTACCTGATGAAGTGAAGCAGCATATCAACAAGATGAACACTCAATACAAGACAAGAGCAGACCAGAAGCAACGACTTAAGGAGTTCCAAGTGGGATATCAAGTTATGGTTCACTTGAGAAAGGAAATATTTCCTGCTAAAACCTACAAGTTAAAAATGAAGAAGTTTGGACCATGCAGGGTCATAGGGAAATGAGATTCAGGGAATGCCTATGAGGTAGAATTGCCAAGTGGGCTGAATATATCACCTGTGTTCAACATTTCAGATTTGGCAAAATATCATGAAAGTGACAATAATGGTGGACCAGTCATAGAATTGTGGAGTATTCCTACATCTACTCCAAAGATAGAAGATATAGAAGAGGTCCTAGATACCCATGTAGGCAAAAGCACAAGAAACAAGCAGTATGCATAATATCTGATTAAGTGGAAGGGCATGCTTGTTGAAGATTCATCTTGGTTGTCGAAGGCGGAGGTTGAACGCCTTGGTTTTCTTCCAACAACAAAGAAGTGAAGGCCAATTTTTAGTTTAACCTATGTGTCTGATGCAGGAGCATCCAATGGTGTAAAATTTATCTTGCATCAACCAAAAAATATTGTAATTGTTTAATTTTGTAAAAACTAGTAAAAACTAGTAAAACTAGTTTTTCTTACAAGAATTTTTTAAAGGTCTTAGAGGTCGGATTTGAGGATTTTCGGCTAGTCACGAGCCTTGGCGCGAAGAGCTAAGGTTTAATACGCTTAGCTCATTTCATGTCATTTTTGAAAGTATGTTGTAATAGTCAATCGGGTCAACGAGCGCGAAGTTATGACCTCCGCAAGTTGCCCCAAATTTCAAAATTGAAATTTCAAGTTTTAGGTGGGAAAAAAGGGGAAAATAGGGCATAAGTAGGAATTTTTGAAATTGTAAAAGGGATCTTCTTTTGGGATCCTCATTATTAGCATGAAAGTAATGGAAAGCTTTGGCTTCTTTTAGCATTTCTGGTTTTCAGTGGATTGTATGTGTTTTTTTTTAATGCAACTCTACTTCAACTATGATGATGGGTACATATATGGATGCACTGGTTTTTGTTAAATGCATGTTTAATTTGTTGCAATTGTTTATGCATTTAATTTATGTGATATGATATGATGTATGATGTGGAATGTAATGCATTAATTATATGAGGAATGAACTAATGCAAATGAACCTATATGCTTTAATCACTTAAAAAATAAGGAATGAATCTAATATGTGTTTAACAAACTAATGGATGACACCACAAAATGTATAAATCATGAATGTAAATGGTAAATATTGTCATAAGAATTAATCATTTTAGTGTCCATATGTGAGATGATATGATGTGATATGTATGGTTTTCTCTAAAATATTCTATAAATTAATAGATATGCACAAAATATTCAGTGGCCGTCTAAATATCATTGTTGATATTCATCCGATATCTATCCTATTTCATGAAAACCCCTTAATAAAAAAAAAATTACAAGGAAATTGTGTATTATTTGATGAGATGATTTATTTCTATAAGGTATTTTTGAGGTTTTCCATGAGACTCAAACACCCTAGTTGACTAATCAAAATTTGTATAATGACTATACAAGACTCTTGAAAGATAGAAGTTTTTGTTATGAAGACCAAGATATTCATTATCTCTATGTGTGTAAATGAATATATTAGATGAAACATAAGACTACCTCATTTTAGGTGGGATACATTCAGCTTATTGTTGTAATGAGTATCACCAAATGTTCACCATAATCCTAAGTTTGGATGCAGTTTGACTAGACTACTAGGTAATACATGACGCCTAAATCTAGCTCATTTGTAAGTTGCTTAGAACTACCCCAATGCTAAGTGCGATTCATTCAGACCATTTTTGTATTGTGTATCACTCAATGGCTTCGAGTAGTGACCATTCCAAGGATTCAAGATCTTAACCCCCTTATTTTATTCACTTTTATTGGGATACTTGCTCATGCTTAGTGATGAAAATCATTGTTTATTTTGCATTTTTTTGAGCAAGGGATTTTGCTTTGATATTGATATTTTTCTTATTTTGTGTGAAATCAAGGGATTTATTTGGGTAGGGGGAGCTTGTAATTTTTTCAATGATCAACACTCTAGACCATGCACATCACAAGATGAGCAAGTAAAAACCTTTCACTAGAGGTGACTAGGACCACTTTGTAGTGTTCATATTTCCTTGTCCAAAATTGGATTGGCAATGTTTAATTAGTAATGAGATTTTGACATATGCTAGGTGCTATAAAAACTAGATCTCATATACAAAAGAAAAGCTAGCTTTCTACAAAATTTGATAATATCACTAGGTATGGTTGAATGACTAAAAAACCCTAGTAAATTCCTTAGAGCAACAAGAGGGGTTGTGTTGAAAAACACAATAACTCACAAGGTTGGTGGATGATGATGATGTATAGATGCATGATTAATATTAAAACATGGTGTTATTTGTAAGATTATAAAAAAAAAACTATACTAATACAAATACAATGGATGAAAATGCCTAATGAAATGCAAGTAAATGAATGCATAATGTACATGTTTTTATATTTTTTATGTTTTGCAATGTTTTTGAATTTTATTGCTTTTTCATTTGTTTGGATTTTTATGTTTTAAGTTGTTTTTGAATTTTTTATTTTTATGTGTGAAACACCTTTAGGTGAAGAATTTTGAGAGCTTCAGGATCTTCAACACCTTCAAGCGATGTTAGGTGATAAGTACCAAGTCCTATATTCTTTGAGATAATAAATGGACCTAACCAATTGGCCATAAATTTGTCTCATAGTTGCAATGGTAGGTTTGAGTTTTGTTGGTTTTATTTTAGCACAAGATCCCCAACTTTAAAGTCTCTCAGGTAGAATTTATTATTGTAACCTCATTTTAGGTGTTCCTAATAAACTTGGAGATGCTCGAGGGCATTCACATGACTTTTATCAAGAAGTGTCATTTGGTCTAGATGATATTGTCGTGTAGTGTTGTCATCGATGAAATATTTCAATGCGACGCACAAGGTTGGAATTTCCAATTCCAAGGCTATAATGGTCTCAGTGCCATATACTAGTAAAAATAGGGTTTTCCCAGTGGGCATATGTATACTATTTCTATAATACCATAAAGCAATAGGTAGTTGAATATGCCAATATTTGTGGTTTTCTTGAAAAATCTTCTTTAAGATTGCTACCACTATCTTGTTAGAGGCTTATCCTTACCTGTTTACTTGCAGATAATATGGAGTTGCAAAAATGTATTAAAGCCCTTACAATTTTGTTTTTAATGATGTTCCATTATCCAAAATTATCTTGGATGGGATACCAAAATGATATATTATATAATGGATTATGAACTCCATAATACGTGCTCCTATCATTGTTGTCAAAGGGATTGCTTCAACCCAATTAGTAAAGTACTTAGTGGTCATTATAATAAATGTGTATCAGCCTAAATATGGGGGAGATATCTTACGTAATAGATCCAAACCCCATTAAGGAAATGGCCAAGCTGCTTGGATGAGTTGTAAGGCTTGCGATGGTAGGTGCATAAGATTAGCATGATTCTAACATTTGATGCATTTCTTGACATACATTGTGCAATCCTTCTCCATAGTGGGCCAATAATAGCCCATTCAAAGGATGCACTTGATTATGACCATGCCACTAAAATGGCCACCGCATGTATCATCATGAGCTTGTAATATAACCCAAGTTGATTCTTAGGGCTCAATGCAATGAAGGAGGATTCTATTATAACTACAATGATATAGGATATCTCCTAACAAGACATATCTAGTCACTTTATCCTTAAATACTCTTTTTGTGGCATGCAAAAATCCCTGTGGGATTACTCCAAGTTTAAGGAAATCATGTAATTACGACATCCAATCTTAATAAGCAATAGATTCAATTGACTGAATGACATATTCCCATTGCATCTTTACTTGTAAAAAATCTAATTAGGAAACAACCTTATGGAGAATAGTGGTACCATTCTCTATGGGACCTTGCAAAAGCAATGATCCCCAAGGTACCTTCTTTGAAATTCTCTATATTTGGAGAACCATTCATGGGTTGGTTCTATTTGAATCATTTGAACTTATTCTTGATTGTTTTTTATCTCATGTCATATCATGGATTGATATAGCATTTTTACTTGGATGGTAGTAAAGTCGGTAGATGGATTCTAAGGGATTAAAGATCAAGGGATTTCCTTGATGTCATACCATTTGAGTTGGACTAGGTAAGTCTCCACAAGTTCTTTATAGACCTTCAATATGGGACATCTACATTGATATATCCCCTTAACTTGGTTAACAATGAGCAAGAAGTCACCAAAGATATTCAACTTTTTGATCTTCATGGTGAGCATTTTTTGGAGACCCAATATTAGAGACTCATATTCAATGTTGTTATTGGTGCAAAGGAAATTGATTTTAAATTACAAGGGTATTTGAGGACCTTGTGGCATGAAAAACACAATTCCTACATCACCCCCTTACTCACATTTGAAACCATTGAAGAACAAAGACATGTCAGTTGGATTATCCAATTCTTCGGGTTTAGGCAAATCCAATAATGCAAATATTGCATCATAAAAAAGCTCTATTATGAGAGGCCTATGATACTCAAGATGAGCCTCTATCATTTGATAAACTATGACTTATCCCTTGATATACTTTTGATTTATGAATTCTAGATTGAATTCCATCAATAGCATGATCCACTTTGTAGTACGTGTATTATGATATGTCTTGCTCATCATATACTACAAAGGATTTTGTTTTGATACTACATATGTCGTATGGCTTAACATATAGTGGTGCAAATTATTCATTGCAAAGACCACTTCTAAGCACAAATTTTCTACATATGAATATCGTAGCTCGTAGCTGACTAGAGTTTGATTGATGTAATATATTACTCATTCTTTGCCTTGCATATTTTTTTGGGCTAGCATGGTTCCTAATGCAAATTTTGTGGTAGATATATAGCAAAAATGGCACATTTGGTCTAGGTGGAGCTAATATTGGTAGCGATTCCAGATATTTTTTGATATCAGTGAAGGCTTTTTGATAGTATTTATCCTAGTTGAATGGGAGCCTCTTGTGTAGCAGTTGATTCATGGGTTGACATTTGTCTGATAGTTGTGTGATGAATTGCTTTATGGATGCTACTTTGCCCTATAGGATTCTTAGTTACTTGATTTTTGTGGGGGGACACATTTCTAAAATAGCCTTGACCTTCACTGGGTCAACTTCAATACCTCATTTAGAAATAATTAATCCCAAAAGTTTACCTGTAGTTACGTCAAAGATGCATTTCTTGGAGTTCAACCTAACATTGTGCTCTATTAGGTGATTGAAGTATTTTCTTAGAACCTCAGCACGATCTTCATGCAATAATGACTTGTATTTTAGGATTTTATACATGTAGTCATGAAAAATATATGTCATAGCTCATTGATATGTGGCACCAATATTTTTTAGGCCAAATAGCATAATTTTATAGCAAAATGTTCAATAGTTTTGTGTTGATCTTCTGGTTTAATCCAAATTTAGTTGTAACTAGAAGAACCATCCATAATAGAAAGCATTTTGTGACCTACAAAATCTACAAGAGCATCGATATTAGGCAATGTAAACGAATCCTTGGGTGTTTCCTTATTAAGGTCTCTAAAATTTGTATAGATATAGATTCTTCCATCATGTTTTCCTATGGATACCATGTTTGATACCCATTCCATATAGTCGATGGGGATTATGAATTCTACATCCAATAATTTTTGTAGCTCATATTTAACCATCAAAGTGATGGTTGGATGCATCTTCTTCAGTTTTTGCTTGACTGGTTTCTTACTGGGTTCCAATGAAAGGTTATGAGTAACCAGTTTTAGATCTAGACCCAAAATGTCCTTGTATGTCCAAGAAAATAGATCAGGTCTCTCTTTCTATATAGGAATGAGGTTGGTACACTCCTCAAGATATAATTTATATCTAAATTTAACCTTCCTTGGATTGGTGGTATCATCACTGATATCCACTTTGAAGGTTTCCTCTATTGACATATGTGACCCGTACTCAAGCTGGTGAGGCATAGGGATCAAATGGATGTCATCTACTAGGTTTAAAGGCTCCACTAAATTAGTATTATCCTTAGCATGATAAAAATCATATGCACATCCTAGAATAAAATTAAATGATTACAACATTTCTTCATTTGGGAAGAAATATTCAGGCTCTAAGGGTGAATTGATGCGATCAAAATCAATGGCCATGGGATTGAGGTACAAAGGTTTTTAAGGGTCAGATGGATTATGAATTGGAGTGGTCAAATTTATGGATATCATGTTTATGGAATGGATGAAATCTCCAAGACCACGGGGATGCAACAAACTATCTTCAAATTTCTCCCCCTACACTAGATGTGGCTCAAGCAGAATGGGGATTATCGAGTCTACTCTTGGAATAGACATAACAATTGGATCCTCAAGGGGAAGAAATTGCATTAAATTGGGAGGATGAGGAAAAGCCATATGATATAGCTCTTATAGATTTATAGGTATTATTTGAATGGGAGGGCCTGGGAACATCTCAAGATAAATGGGTTCCATGTCAACAAGCTCCCTAAGATGACGTAAATGGCAAGGCTCTAAGTAGGCCATCTCTATTTCATACTCATATTCCTCATCCTTTAATAAATTTTCATCATCATATTCTTCAAAATTACATTTAGGTCCATCTCTCTCAGATATGGATTCTAACTCACCTTCCTCAAAAATATATTATGATTCGACTTTTATTACTGTACCAAAACTCTGGGGTTAAATTCCAATGTTGTCGGTATGCTCATTATTTCTACAAACCCAATCAATTATTAGAATTTCATATTTATTAGCCTCCAATGAAATGTTATTATGATATACCAATGGTGGTTCTCTGGTTACCATGATCACTGACAGGTTACCTTTTTGATAATATGAAGGGTTAGGATGATATGGGTTCCAATCAACATCGTCCCCCATGCTTAGATTCAGGTGATAAATATATATATCTAATAACTCATCCTAACCTCCTACATCATAACCCAATCCAAACTTATCATATTATATATTATAACATATTTGATATGGAGTTTGACACCCTTGTTCAAATAGACCCAAACTATAACCATGCCAATGGTAATGATCAAAATAACGAAGGGTAAAATTTGGGTTAGATAGATAATGAATATTTACTACAAATGGTTCATCATCATCTTATTCTATGAGTGAAATATCTATAAGTTGATCTAAACCTCCATATATGAAGTTAGTTTGATTAGGTGGCACCCTGGTAGGAACCTAGGGTTCCTAGCACATAAAATGATAAATAAATAATAAATAGACCTAAAACTAAAAGAATCACCTTTTGTATTGTCTGGAAGTCCCTTCAATAAATTGTATTATATTTCATATTCATGGATGATTGAATGATAAGTTATTACAATGTTTTATACCCCTCTAGGGTTATAGGTGAAAGGTTGCAATGCTTCCTAACCCTAATATTATAATAATATAATAAATAATATAATTAATTATTATATTATTTTATTATTATGACCATAGGATATAATATATTATTATTATTAATATTATTAATTAATGTTAGGATAGGATCCTAACATTCCACCCTCTTGAAAATAGCTTTGTCCTCAAAGCTAAAACCCTATTTCTTTTATAATCGCCATGTATAAGGCCTTGTCGGAAGAGCTTCGTATGCCTTGTATCACTTGTTAAATGTGATACTCTAGCCAAAACCAACCAATTTAATTTTCATAAAGGTTGATGCCAACATTCTTCAAAATGAAACTCGAAATTTACTTGTATTCACCCCCACCAAGTTGCATACATCATGAATTTTTAGCATTTGGATACGGTAAGTTGCAAAAGTGTTTGGTCATTGGAACACTTGTAGTACATCTAACAATATTTTCAAGGGGTGTTATAATACTTTCCTTGGTAGCTTAAAACCAATACCGATTCACCATCAGTATTTAGATTAGAGGCGAGATCAACATATTCCTCTAATAAATACTTCACTAGCTTATCATGCTCTCCTTTGGCTGCTGTATTTTTTTTTTTAATACAATCAAGTTTTTAAAATATAAGATGAATGTATTTAGTCACAAGGGTAACAAATAAATTTGAAAGTATATTCCGCCTTCCATCCTTTTTAAGGCTCTATATCCCCATATTCCTCTATAAAAGAAAAAAAAAATTACACCCTAAAATAAAGTTTCTGGCTGTGTAAAGAGTCAAGAAAATTTACTTTTGGAATAGATCATCCTTGTTTTGGTTTCCACTTTCGTGCCCAACTGTCTTTGAATTCTCTGTCCTCCACACATGTTGAGGTCGAGCTCAAGCTGTGGCGAGATGTTCCCCCAGACAAATAACATGACATGAGGAATAGTGGTATCATGGTGGTCATAAACCACATATTGGGTGAACATATTAGGTCTTAGACTTCAGCTATGAATCTGGTCACATTTGCACTCGCAGATGTTTCTTCATCACATAATGTTGGACCAAGTGTAAAGGATGGATCTTATGAGCCTCCAGGTCTTTTTTTTTATAAAATCCACTCTTGGTATATTTAATAGCTCACATGTGTGGAGCAATTGCTCTTGCCAACCATATAGTAGGGACTTTATCACCAATATGAGGCCAATAAGTTGTTTTTTCTTGTTTTACATTTGTTAGATTGTGCCATGTTGAACGTATTATCTATTTCATTGCTTTATTGAGATAGGATTACAATCTCTTCACAGCATCCAATTATTCTTGGACATCGGTCATGGACTCAAACCACTTGTTGTCCAAAGTGATGCCAATGCACCCTCTTTGCGTCTCCTTTTTATTCACATAAATACCATGATTGTTACCCTTATTATTTTTAGACATCATTTATGTTATAATATTATGCATTCTATTTCGTGACCTCATTATTTCCATCCAACGTAGGGTTCACCAGATCTGAAATTTGTGTGATAAGGACTACTGCAGTCATAGTAGCAAGGAATATGCAATACCGCAAGCAGACCCAGCAGTTTCAAGTATGATATTTTTTTGTTATTCAGAGAGACTATAAAATCAATCTGGGCATTGATTACTAGATGTTGAGCATGTTTATCCTAGATCACATAGATCACTATCACAAGTTGCTAGGCAATCACAAATTATGTCAAGTATAGTTTAAGGATAAGCCCACACACTATATCTTTGCTACTGGATAGGAACTTGGATGAACTAAGAGGAATCACCGTGTATGTAGAATGGGCATAAAGTGTTAAAATACAGCAAACTGGTAAGCTAGTTATGTTTTTCTTGTTCTCCTGTTCACACTTTGGTAACATAACTTTTGACATTGAGTATATTTGTAATTGAATTTGTGATGTATTTGTGTATTTTTTTACAGGCACTAAGGAAATTTAAATGTCGCATCTGGGGAAGATATTTCAGGCTTGGGACACAAAAGTGTGTTGTTTTATTTCAAGTAATCAATTGGTTAAATAATAATAATAAAATTAAATCGAATAAAAAAGAGAGGCCAGCTTCAGGAAACATGGGGTGAGATGGGCTCTAAGAAAAATGTTTTTTTTTTGTTTGTAAATACGAAATCTTCTATTGGTAATAATGGGTTTCTTTTGGAATTCCACCTCTGAAATGCCTGCGACTTCTCTAGGTGTGGAGAAGCAATTGATCACTTGGTAAAAAAAAAAATATGAAAATGATTTAATGGGTCCAATTATTAGTCTCATATTTTGTGTGTTCAACTTCCCTTGGTCATGTATGTTTGCAAATATTTGGTGCTTCCTGTACAGCCAGTTGCTGAGAGTAGTTCATCATTTACTGTTGATCGATTAATCCTACTACAGTCATGGTAAAATTTAAGGCCTCTTGAGGTGATTGCTAGAGAATTTTGTAGTAACATGCTACAAAGGTTCTTGTTGCCATATATGCCAGTGCTTCTTGATCATTAGCCATTGTAGAACCAGTCAAAAAGTGGTGTTTGATCAAATTGAATTTGCTGTGATATTAAAAACCAAATAATGAAAGGAGTTGGAGATTTCGGTTATTTTCAATAATTAACAGTGTTTTTGTGGTCTTAGATTCTTATTGTCTATATGATTTCAAATAGATTGCATACTGCAATGATGTCTGCACCATATGTGAATCCACTTTTGCTATTTCAGATTTTTATTTTTCACCTAATGGTGGTGGCCATGGGGGCAGTCTCAAAGGAGATAGACGTCCACTAGTAGTGATATCATGTGCTATTGGCAGTATATTTCTTCCCAATGGATCGTATGCTGATTTTTTAAATACACTTACTTCCTTAACATTAATTAAATTATTCCAAAAATCATTGCGAACAGTATTGGAGATATTGGAAAAACTTGTTTGCTGCTTTAGGGTTATATTAGGTTGTTTTCCACATTGATGGTTATGTGCATCACCCATATGCAAATATGTAAAACACTATTTTTTGGAAGCTTTTTTCTTTGATATCCCTTTCTTCTTGGTACACTTATTTGAAAAAATATTTACATTTTTAGGGTTTTGAATTTTTTCTGGAAGTGCAATATGTATTTCTGAAAGTTCTTTGGTTATGGGCTCATCCAGAGAAACAATTAATTTAGGGTTTGGAGCAATATGTTCAGTTGCATTTTTTTCTTTCTTGGGAAGAGCAATGGGTACCACCTAGGATTCGTCGGCTATGGGTTCTTCCTCCACCTGGGATTCCATGGCTATGGGTTCTTCCTCCTCTACCAGATATTCCATGGCTAGGGTCTCCTCCTCTTGCATTTCCATTAAATATTGTATAATACGATCAGAACGTTCCATTTGTTTTTTTATTTTTTTTCAATCATTCTTCTAATTTCTGCAATGTCATTTTTCATTTCCTTGACCAATATGGTTGGATCCATAAGGCTCTGATACCAGATGGTAGGAACCTAGGGTTCCTAGCACATAAAATGATAAATAAATAATAAATAGACCTAAAACTAAAAGAATCACCTTTTGTATTGTCGGGAAGTCCCTTCAATAAATTGTATTATATTTCATATTCATGGATGATTGAATGATAAGTTCTTACAATGTTTTATACCCCTCTAGGGTTATAGGTGAAAGGTTGCAATGCTTCCTAACCCTAATATTATAATAATATAATAAATAATATAATTAATTATTATATTATTTTATTATTATGACCATAGGATATAATATATTATTATTATTAAGATTATTAATTAATGTTAGGATAGGATCCTAACACACCCCAAGTGGTACCACTTTCCCCATAAGCAAGCTATGGGTTTGAGGCCTACCCATATCTTGTGCAGATTCTATGATTGGAGTAAAAGTTACATTTTGCACTAGGTATTTAGCTAACCTAGGGTTGACTAAATTAATTATTTCTTATGGTACAAATGACACAGTTGAAGACACGGGTGAGGCAGGATGAGATACCTCCTTGACTATATTTTATGTGTTTCCCTCCTCCATGGGATTTGGGATCTTGGCAGTTGTTATGTTGGGGATTTCATTAGACTCTTTTTTACCCAATATTACCTCTAACTTCTGGTCATTCCTAAACCTTGTCGTCATCATAGGCTTCACAAAAGCAACTATTATATTTGAGGTTGGTCATGGTGCCAATGTTGAAGTATTGATACACATTTCCTTCGATTTTCTCATTGGATGTCTGATAGGTGATGTAGGTCTAATATCTAGATGCATAGATGGGAGGATGAAGTCTCCTAGTAAATCCACCTAATTAACATATGTAAATGGCTCATCATTCGAAGGCACCATATGCACTTGTTCTTCATGCACATATTTGATACATTGGTGCAAATTCAAGGGGATGCATTACATTTATCTCATCCATGGCCAGCCTAAGAAAATATTATATTGCATAGCACCCTCAAGCACATGACACATCATATAGATGGTTTTTAGTCCAAACTAAATAGTAAGGATTATAGTACCTATTGTTGAGCACATATCATTGAATGCTCGCAGTGTGAAATTTGAGGGTACTATATGCGATTTGGGAAATTTTAGATGTCCCAAGGCCTTTTTGGTAATTATGTTGATCAATGATCCTGTAGCAATAAATACCCACTTGACTGGAGTGTGGTTTACACATGTGACGATATGAAGTGGTGAATCTACGATTGCTGTGGAAACTATCTTAATTTTATGATCATAGAATTGGATCATAGGTTCCTGGCACTGTTGCACATGCCCTACAAAATTGGTGAAAGCTTTAGGATCTTGGGGTTGTAATTCTATGTACCTTAAGATGTCCATTAGCATCTACCTAGGCCTAGGAGACAATTGTATTATCTCATATATTCTAATTTTTTTGAAGCTATTTGTAGACTTTGAATGAGCCTAATTCTTATTGTCACCACCGGTATTGTTGGTGGGCCTGGAAAGGTATTCTATGCTAGCCTCTATTGAGGCACAACTTGAATGTAAACTAGTATTGGAGGAGGTTCTAGTTGGTTATACCTCCTATTTCTAGTGACCACATTCACCATGCCAACAAATCCTTGTGTGGGTGGACCAATCCACACTTTATTGAATTTTCTGACATTATTCTTTGATGGCTCATGATTTGGTAAGGGATTTTTGAATATTCCCATATTCTGGTTATTTGGAACCATAGGATTATCAATTATCAATCCATTATTATCAATCATATTCTGTACCACATGTTTGAAACTATGGCACCCTTCGATATCATACCCATTTTATTTGTGGTATGGGCAGTAATGATATTCCCTATATCCTTTTGATTTAGGGTGATTAGGATCGAGCAATTGAACTTTGGGTAATGTTATAGCCTTTGCCTCACACAATTGATTGAATATCGATGCCATAGTCTCAGACAATGACATAAATTGGTGAGGTGGGTGATTTTATTTGTCCTTGCCCTAATTTTTGTTGTTGTATTTATTATATTGCATAGGGGGAGGTTCAGATTGATAGTTTTGTAGTTGTTAGCCCTTATCCCCATTCTGAAGATTTAACACAACCTGATTCACATGCGTAGGCTTGGCTTGGTGATTTTGGTTCTTTTTATTCTTGTTGTTCCACTTCTTCTTCATCTGGAGTTTCAAGTCACCTTCTTGTAACTTGATATTCTCTATGACCTTGGCTTGTGTCAAAGCCTCTTCAAATGATTGGTATTGTTGCAATTGTAATAACAATAATATGTGTTTTGCACAGGTCTTGGTAAACATTCGCATCAATTAAGTAGAGAGAATGTAAAATGGTAGCTTAGCCATTATATTCCTCCATCTATTACCAAAGTCCATGACTGGATCATAATCATATTGCTTTGAAGTAGCCAAGTTGGATAAATTGATTTTTTTCTTGATGCCAAAAGAGAAGAATTCAAGAAATGCATTCACTAGTTGTTCAAAGTTGGTGATGTTATGCCTTTTTAATTGGTTAAACCATTCTAGGGTTGGTACTGAAAGGGTTATTATGAATTTCTCAATAATAAGGCATCATTACTTTGAATCTAGAAGCACAGATTCATGAAGCTCATCACATATTCTTGTGTGTCTTCATTGCCCTAGAATATATCTAGCTTAGGCATCTTGAAATGATCGAGATATGCCAGGCTAGGAATTGAGGGACATAAAGGCTCATTATCAATTCTATTTAGGGTAGGATTTTTATAAGCCATCCCCTGTTTCTCAATAGCTTTTACCTTTTTAGCCAAGTATTTGTACGCTTGAGAGGATAAAATTTCCTCTTCTCTAAGGGGTCTTTGTGGAGCTATCGAAGGTAGATTCCTTTTAGGTCAAGGTGGAGGATTGGGATCATAATCCATGTCTACAAGGGATATTTTAGGATATTGATGATCTTGCCCATCTCCCTTTGATTCTTCATACTAGGTACACCCATGTTGTTCTAGTGGTTGGCATTGTTGTGTATGCTAGGTTGTATGATGAGTACGGTTCTCAACTTGTTTAGTTCATAGTTATGGCTGTGATGCAACACATATTTGGTTGCACTCCCTATACTTTATATGAGGAGGTAGATTAGCTCAAGATAGTCTATCCTCTCTCTCTTCATGCTCCTTTTGATAAAGAATGCATTTTTCTCGTAGGTTCTAGTCATATAAACATTGCCTAAGCAAAATTTTATGTTGAGAGTCCTCATGCTTGAGGCACTCGTGCTCTGCATGTACATCTTCCAACTGGTCTTGGAATATGTGTTGTCTCTATTCTAAAGCCAACCTATGTGATCAATCTATCATATAAGCTATGTGAGACCTCTCGCTTTGTAGCTTTGTACGAGGGGCCTTTTTTTTTTTTGGTAGATAAGATACTGTAGCATTAATACCAGGTTTTCTAGGTTGACCCAAAACCTTTTACAAAAATCAACCCAGGTTTATTTATGAACATGTCCTTACAAAGGATCCTATAAATGTAAAATCTACATGCCACCAAAGCCATTACATCTGGTAAGGCACATAGCTTGTTATAAAAAAGAAAATTTCCATACAACATTTTGGGTATACCCTGAGAAAACACATCTGCATCATAATTTAAAAAAAAATAAACAGACACAGATCCCTTCTTTGAAATAGTGGAGAAACAAAAATCTACAAACACACATAGCAAATTACTGAAAAAAACTCTCACAAGCTATGTATTGATAGTTACTCTTAATAATTATTTGGTAATTACTTTCTTAAGTATATGACATGCTTTGGGAAAACATCTCGTCTTGGCCAATCAGCCTTGGAGAAGTGAACTTGCTAGCTAGATTTATGGTGGTGGCTATCTGGTGGTCCATGTGGCTCTGGTTCGAAGTCTTATATTGTCGTTTCTTTCCTAAACTGTGATTATCAACCAACCTCAAATTACTAAGATGACTAGGATCCATGTTATCTAACATGTGACTATCCCCCTTAGTCTTTGTGGTATTTCCAAGTAGCATCTACCAAGACTGATAGCTCGAATAATTTTTATTATGAGTCCATTTCAAAAAAGATACGGGAATAATCATAGCCTTCGAACTTACAGTGCCTTACCTATTGTTAAATTTGACTATAATTCTTGGTATTATTGTTGAATAAGCTCCTCTACTTCACTCGGGACACCGTGTTCCCATTTGAAAATTATTTCACCATCGACACCCAAATTGGCCATCTTATCAGCAACTTTGTTAGCTTCTCAAAAGACATGTTGGGCTTTTCTATCCTATCTTCGCTAGAAAAATATCCTATCCTCTTCAACAATTGTTTTAATCCTCCAAGGAGGTGTTTTCTAATTATTGAGGAGATTTATAACATGCATAAAGTCTCCTTCTATGATCAAATTGCCTTCTAATTCTTGAGTCATTTGAAGGCCTCTCCACATAGCTCTAGCTTCAACTTTGTTGTTCATCCTTGTTCCCAAATATTTAGAAAATGCAAGCATCATATTCCCATTATGATCTCGCACAATGTCACCAGTGCCTACTCTACTAGGATTGTCCTTAGCCACTCCATAAAAATTAAGCTTAAACCAACCCGTAGGAGGTGGGGACCACTTAACATTGGCTCTGGGGTTGACTACCCTAGGCACATACTCATATAACAAGGTTAAGCTTAAATATTGAGCAATTGTGGTCTCCTGCAGATGAGGTTTACAACTATCAAAAGGGATAAGGTTCACATTCTCATTGGAAAAGGATAGGATCTTGGAAATTATAGTTTTATGATCATGGATAGACTCATTAAAGACTCTATGGTTCCTTTCTAACCACACCTGCCAAAGATAGTGATTGAGATAAATTTTCCACATGTATCTAAGTCTTTGGCTTGAAAAGGGGTAAGGCCACTGGATGAAAAAATTAAGTACGATGGCTGGTTTAACCCAAGAAATATTGAAGGCTTGAAAAACCCCACTTAGGACAGTCAAGGAAAAAGGGCACTAAAGGAAAATGTGATAAATGGTCTCCCAATTAGCCCTGCACAGATAACAATGATTAGTGATACAAATACCTTTACGCATCATATTATAAATGGTTAGAATTCTTCTTTGGATAACCAGCCATGAAAAGACTATAATTTTTGGAATTAAATTTTTATCCAAACTAAGTCCTTTTGGAGGAAAAAATCCTCGTCATAAAGCAGAATCTTGTAAGCTAATTTAACAGTGAACTGCCCATTTTTTGTAGGAGTCCATGTCACTTGATAATCCTTGGGTATCATGGGGATAAACTGTTGCTCGATAATGTTACAAAGATCATTTGATTCCACTTGAAATCCCTGAATCCTTATTTGTTTCCACTTCATTTTGCCTCTGTCCTCAACCATATAATCGAAGACTTTTCTACCAATGAGTTCTTCCATGATATCTCTGATTCGGGATAAGTTAGGATATTGTGTCAGTGGTTCATCCTTAGCCCACCTGTCATTCCAACAATTTATCCTCTCACCATTGCCTAAAACCCATATTAAACCTTTTTTTATGATTTCCTTACAATTGAGAATTGCTTTCCAAAAATTAGAACCTCTCATTGGAACTGAGTCACTTAGAAATTCCATATTTTGAAGAACAAGGTAGTTGTTCTCAGCATTATAAAGAACAAGAAGTTTTTAAGGGCAATTTGAAGATACTTTCATTTGATGATAGTTGTCCATTCATTTTATTCACCAGAAATAAGGTGCCATGCTTACTTAGCTAGTAAAGCTAAATTCATATGAGCAATTTTCCTCAAAACTAAGCCCCTATTTTCCCTGGGTCTGCACACTTTGGTCCATCCTACAAGGTGTATCCTTTTTTTCTCCTCTGATCTAGTCCATAAAAATTCTTTTTCGAGTTTCTCAATTTTCTAGAAAACCTTCAAAAGGGCTTTGAAAATGAAGAGGAAATAGACTGGAATGCTCTGAAGAGAGGCCTTAGTGAGGGTCAACTTTCTTGCTTGAGATATAAGATGACCTTTCCATCCAACAAGTTATTTTTGAATTATTTCAATAAACCTATCCCACATTGACTCTCTTAGAGAACCAATAAAGAGAGGGAGACCAAGATACAGAGTGGGGATGTTTGCTATATCACACCCTAAAATTTTTGCAATCCTTCCTTGCCTCAACCACCTATGCCTTAGTCAATAGAAGGGTATCATCGATGAATTTTTGGTGATAAATAGCCCTAGTGAGAGATGTTGCCTTGATTCCTAATATTAGACTTGAACTGCAAGCATTTTTTATGGTTCTGCCTAAATATTCTACCACAATTATGAATAACATGGGGCTGATAGGGTCCCCCTACCGAATTCCTCTATAAATTTGAAAGTAACCAGTAGTTGTTCCATTAACTAGAATTGAGAACCATGCTTTAGAAATGCATTATTTGATCAAATTAACCCATTGGTGGTGAAAACCAAACTTAAGGAGGACAAAAATCAGAAAGTCCCAATTTAGCCTATCAAATGCTTTGTTCATATCAAGATTGAGGGCAAAAACATACCTGTTAGTCTTATGAGCAGAGTGAAGAGCTTCATGAACTGTGATAACTCCATCCAAGATTGACCTACACTGGATAGAGCTTACCTAGCATGAATCTATGATGTGGGGTAGAATATCTCTCATTCTATTTACAATGGCTTTAGTTAGGATCTTGTAAGAAACATTACACAGACTAATTGGCCTGAAGTCAGCCATAGATTCAGGGGTTTGCTTCTTAGGAATTAGAGAAATAAAAGTATATTTGAGACCTTTTGGGATATTATTGCTTTCTTGGAATTATCTGATAGCATAAATTACATCCTCACTTACGATGTCCTAAAAATCTTGATAGAAACAAGGGGGAAAACCATCGGGTCCCGGGGCTTTGTCTGGCTCCATGCTAAAAAAGGCTTCCTTAATTTCCTCATTAGAAAATGGATCTAGAAGCTTAAGGTTTATATCCTCATTTATTATTCTAGGAATGGATTGCAAGAGAATATCTTTGGCCTCCTCATTGCACTACGATTCCTGACCAAGGATAGAATTGAAATAAGTTACTACCTCCTTTCTGATTTTTGTTAAGTCCTGAGTAATAGAACCATATGCTTTTTTTTAATTTTTATCTTGTTATTGCTTCTATTTCTAAGCGTGGTGACATGAAAAAACTTGGAATTTTAATCTCCATATTTCAACCAAAGAGCCCTTGATTTTTTCCTCCAATAGATTTCCTCACAGGCCAAAATGTTATAAAACTCTGCTAGTTTTTTTCGTTCCTCCTGCCTAGTAGTTTCATCAACATCACCATGTTGAATCCTTTGATCAATTATATTCAAAATTTGAACAACCTATTTTTTATTTTCAAAGAGGTTCCCAAATACCTCTTTGTTCCAATTTAAAAGCTTTTCCTTAACAAACTTTAATTTTCTAGCAAGTTTAAAAAATACACTACCCCTAACAAGTTGCTGCCACCACTGAATTAAGTTATCTCTGAAACTGGAATGTTTGATCCACATAGATTGAAATATGAAAGGTTTCTTGAAGGACAGAGAGTTAGGGATCTCCAACAAAATGGGATTATGATCAGAGGCAATTTTAGGAAGGGCTTGTAGGGTAGAATCATCGAAAAGAGTTGTAGCCTCCTTTGATAGAACAATGGTATGAGGGTCCTTATTAGTATGAGCCCCAATAAATTTATCTATCACACTCTTGCCTTTGTATATGTAGACAACATTTTTGTTGTGTTGTAGTTTGTGCTCTGTGCCCGCATGCATAGATAAGGCGCATGCACTATGGGAGTGCTTTGAGCATTCTTCTAGTTCATGGATATACCTTTATATGTCCTCAATACGTGAACTCCCAAAGCGAGAGTGAGAAGTAGAGGTTCTATACCCTAGTCTTCCTAAAACTTGATCCAATCCATTGAGCTGACTAGTCTTCCAAGGTTCATTAGGAGGCATGCCATTGACTCCAATAGTGGTGAGATCTATTGTGAACCTTCTAGGTTCATTGTGATTTAGAGTCCTTAGGGGTATACATTTTGATACATACCTATCTTCTTATCCCTAATTGGGAGAATCTTATCTATGCCTATCATGTGACGATGGGGGTCTTGAGCCACCCTCAGTTCTATCATGTGAGGAATGCACATTGCATACTATGACTAGGGTATTATGATGTTGTGTCAAGTTATCACCTCTAATGTTGGCCAAATGACATTTGAAAACATTTTGTGTAGGAGGTTCAAGCTCATTATTTTATGTGTGGTTTGGAGATTTGGTATCCACCTTGGCTGTCTATGGACGGTGGCCTCTTTATGTGTTAACCATTATGTGAGCTTATCTTGTATGTAATTTTTAGATAATACAAATTATACAAAGATGTTTATCTTGTTTAAAAATTCTTTGTGTATCCTAAAATTGTTTAGTATGTTTTGGTTCATTGAGTATATAATCTAAATCTCATCATATTTTATAATTTTTTGATGATATTCTTAGACAGTTTAAATGTTTTCACCTATATACTCACAATGACATACAGACAGTCTTTCCCTCAAGATATGGATATGAAATCCATAAATGAACAAGCAAAATAGGTACTATCGATTCTCACCCAACACACTATGATGAGAGATACACCTTTTCAAAGAGGAGTGCATGCTATTTTTCATGGATAGGATAGTTATTTAATCAACCTTGGCCACGGTTGGGTCTCGATAGTACAATTTCAAATGAGCCAACCAAGTGGTAATGACATCCACTGTTTGTCTCGATCAATGAATTCAATGTGAGACACCAATGCTGCTAATTTTTAAGTGAAACATGGTGTGTGTGGGTTCTTTTTAATTTTGCATAAAGCAAAAATTCATCAAAGAGCACTCATGATAATTTCCTACATGCCTAGAAAAATAACATTTTATTTTTAGAAATATGCAACGCTAAATGCTTTTTCACTTTAGATAATGCAATGCAAAACTAAATGATATTGGCCTTTGAAAAGGCCCCAAGCAAGAAAAACCCTAGCATATAGTTTTAAAACTAGCCATTATTTTATAAAGCAAGAACTAAACTCAATCGCTAGATAGAAAAATAGCTAAGAATTTTAGCCAATGTTGATAACAGTATCTAACAAAGCTAATTGCTATTGTCAGTAGTGGCTAGCAATAGATAAAATTTCTTCATGTACTTTTTCCTTAAAAAATTTCTAGGTGGCTTAATTAGAACCTAGATGTAGAGAAAAACATAGAGGATGTAGAAATAGAGAAGAGGAAACCTACTTGGTAATCCTCATTTGATGAAGATATAGGCTTCTTATTATCTTTGCTCAATTTTATTCTAGTAATTTTTACTCATTTTGGCTAGGATGCTAGCCATTGCTGTTAACCGTGACTGAGACTATGCGCCATGGCTGTCAAACGTAGCTAGTACTTGCACATAAAAATAGAGGAAATCAACAAAAGCAACACAAATTTTTGGGTTTCCATCATGATCACCACTATAGAAAGGCTTAAAGAGCGTATATCCAACACTATTGCAACATGATAAGCCAATTTAAAGAAAACAACATATATGAAACCAAATTTGAAAGAAAATGAGCCTCCTTTGTATTAATCAACATATATGTTGGAAATATGAGCAAAATTTTTTGTCATTGATGTCAAAGGAATATTAAGAAAATGTCAAAAGAATGTTGAGAAAATGGTTCTTGGTTGATTTTTTAAGAGGTAAGGATATAATATTTACTTTTTATATTATATGGTTGAAGCATAAAAAAAGAAGCAAGAAGGATAACAATATTATAATATTTGGGCAAAAGAAAAGGGTTGAAAATATATCTCCGTTCCATGGTGGTTGAAAGAAAATAATAAGGTTATTTTGATAAGGTGATAATGGAAAAAGGTTCCCCTAAAAACTTAAGGAAATTTATATTTTATTTTATTTGAAAAGGCCCAAAAGGCCCAAAGGACATTTAAATATTTAATATTTAAATTCATTTTGAATTTAAATAATTATAATTAATATTATTTTCAAAATGAAAAGTCTAAATTATCTATCCATTGATGTGAAGGCAAATGCCTTGAAAGGCATATTAATATAGCATTAATCAAAAGCTTAATGGTAATTTTGAAAAATTGTGTGTTCTTGGCTATGCTCATCGATCAAATGTAGAAGGGAGAAGAAGTGCGCATAGTGCTAACTCTGAGGAAGAGAAAGTAATAAATGGAAGCAACACTAAATTCATAGAACCATACGAGCGACTAGCCCAGATGATGATTGGATTGGGCACTAAGTTGCAATAGAGGGGAGGTTTTGGGTTTGAGACTATATGGCTACGAAAGGAGGAAGATTTTTGTTTTAAAATATTTTAGTGGTAGTGTAAGGAATAAGTGTGCATGGGTACACTTAGGTCCCATGTGAGCACCTAGCTTACATGGTAGTTGAAGCCACAACTAGGGCGTTGGTGGCAATGCATCGTGGGTTTGATTACCACCAAGGTTAAAAGGTATTTAATTTTTAAATTTAATTTTTTTCCTAAGGTTTGTTTGGCATGAGCTTCTAGGTAGGTATAAGGTTTATGAAAATTGAATTTTATATTGTGATTTTGGTGATTAAAGTGTTGAAAGGAGTAATAAGAATTTAGAGGAGTTTAAATGTTATTTTAAAATAAAGTCTTATCGTGTTTCATAGTTGAAAGGAGTAATAAGGTGTAATTGAGATCTAATGTTTTGTATGATGAGAATAATTTGTGAGGGAGTTATTGAATGAAGTTTTGAGAAGGTTTTTGCTACCTAACCTTTAATGTTTGGCAAAAGAGTAATTGTGATTGAGATAGATTTTTAAGGTCAATTCTTCATCAAATAAAAGGTATGGGCACATCTTCTTTGTGAGTGATTGTTGGATGTTGTGAATGCTAAGTTGGAGAGAAAATATTTTTTTGATAAGCATTGTTGAGTTTGATTGTTAAAGGTTTTTTTAAGTGAAATTTGATGATAAAAACCTTGTTTTATAAGCATTTTTAGAAACATTGAATGAACCTTCATATGAATAACTAGGGTTTGTGCAAGATCATGAGTATCATTGTTATGTGATATTGTTTGATAAGCATTGTTAGAAATAATTGAGTGAGTGTTCATATGCCTGGACTAATATTTGTAAGAAAGGAGTATTTCTTTGAGTGGTTGATTGAGTGAAGTTGATTGAGCCTAGTCTAGTGGAAGTGTTGAAGTGATAGTTCAAGTTATGTGAAACAAATTGTTCTATATTCTAAATTGATTTGATAAAGATATTGAAAGTGATTGAGCATTGTTGTGAGTGTGAAGCATATTGAGTCTCTAACAATTCTCTATATATTTTTGAGATATTAAACAAGATTCTATGTGAATATTGTCTAAGTTATTGAAGAATATTTTGTGTTATATTGAGTTGATTTGAGTAAGCTTCTATGGAAGCTTACAATACAGATTTGAGACAAGTCTTGGTGAATATTTATTGAGCAGTTTGGACAAGTTCTAGAGAGGACTTGTGGATAGATTAGTGTGAGCTTTTGTGGAAGCTTACAATGCAGATTTGAGAAAATTCTTTGAGAAGACTTGAGAGCAGAGTTGATTGATTGATTTTTTCAAACCTTGGGTTAAGGTTTGGGGCAGATCTAGTAGATTTTATTTGTGATTAAGTCAAGCTTTGTGTTTGTTGTAATCACAATGACACTGAGAGGGGGGGTGAATCAGTGTAGCATTCCAAAACATGAATAGACAGCTCAAAAAAATTTGCAGCAGATAAAACTTATAAACAAATATAATAAGTACCGCAAGAGAACATCACACAACACAGATTTTTAACGAGGTTCACCAAAATGGCTACTCCTCAAAAAGAATGGCTGCTTGGACTCCCATCCAAATCCAACCTCTTGCAAAGCACCAACTTTACAATTTGTTTACCAAAGACCAACTGGAAGGAGCACCAACCCCTTAACTTTATCTCGCTTCAACGTAATGGAGCACCAACTCCTATTTTACCAAAGACCTACTGGAAAGAGGCACCAACCCCTTAATTTTCCAAGCACCAACCGGACAATTTGTTTACCAAAGACCAACCGGAAAGAGGCACCAACCCCTTAATTTGCCAAGCACCAACTCGGACTTCAATATTGAATAAAAAATGTTTGACATATACCTTTGTTATTGCAAGACTCTAACCGGTCTACATCACCTTTGCAATCTCTATGCACTCTGCTCTCTCTTGCGTAATCACTTCACACAGCTCGCTGCACTACTACAGATCGTACTTTGCAATCAACTTTGCCCTTCACGCTTCTCTCGCACACTCGCTTTCTCGTGCACACGCTTCGCACACTCGTGTCGTTTCACATTCTCGCTCTCTCGCTCAACACGAACTTCACTTTCACAAAAACTATGCTCGCATTCCCACTTTATCTTAACACCCCATCCTTCAAACTCGAAGAACCCTTGCTTTTATAGAAGAAATTTTAGAGGCAAACCCTAGAAGAACGTTGACTGAGAAACCCTAGAATTTGTCAGCTGCCAAACCCTAAAATCCATCGGCTGTAACCCTAAGAATGTCG
The DNA here is from genome assembly GCA_028583015.1 of Wollemia nobilis. NCBI lineage: Eukaryota > Viridiplantae > Streptophyta > Pinopsida > Araucariales > Araucariaceae > Wollemia > Wollemia nobilis. The sequence goes on along the minus strand of JAQPPZ010016334.1, from coordinate 2,159,007 downwards.
GCTACAAAACCCTAGAAATTGTCGGCTGCCAAACCCTAAAATCCGTCGGCCCGCATTTAACTTTGTCGGCCTCAAACTCTTCTCCACCTTCGTCACCTTCCTGTAGCTTATTGCCACGAAATAGTAACACGTCGGCCTCTTTTAATTTAATTTAATATTCTAATTTAAATTTTAAATAAAATAAAATTTAAACTAAATATTTAAAATTAAATATCTTCATCACCGGGGCATCTTTTTCAACGAAACGAAGAGCCAACTTGGGTTTTAAGAAAAACCCATTTCAAGTCTGTTATCCATGGTTTTAAATAAACCTTTTATTTTGACTACCTTGGTTTTCACAAAAAACCTTTAAAATTTAAACTCAATATTTAAAATTAAATATCTTCATCACCGGGGCATCTTTTTCAACGAAACGAAGAGCCAACTTGGGTTTTAAGAAAAACCCATTTCAAATCTGTTATCCATGATTTTAAATAAAACTTTTTATTTTGACTGCCTTGGTTTTCAAAAAAAACCTTTCCGCTTCTTGACATCTCAGTGTTCCAAGACTTCTTCTCTCATTCTCGAATTATGTTTTCTCGTTTCTGTGCATCTATCATTTAAGGACTCATGATCCGACTAACTTTTGAACTTTATCCTCTCGTATCCGAGTGACTTCCGAACCGCCCGTCCATTGCATCATTAGATCTAACCGACTATATTGACCAATGACAATCCTCCTACAACACCTTGCTCAACACCGAACTCCTATCCATTGTACTTTGGCCGCACCTTGCTCGTTCAATAAACTCTTGTCCATTGCATCAATAAATTTGTCCGACCGTGTTGACAACAATGACAATATCGTTTGCCGCACTTTGCTCAACAATCTCCCCCTTTGGAATTGTTGGCAACACATGTGCAATTTTCCTCGTAAATCTTCTCCCCTTTGACAATAATACCAAAGGGCTGCTGCAGACTCCCCCTGAGTCTATGCACAACATTCTTAGACACAAATTATTACAATTAGCAAATATTCCAAGCATGAACAAGAAGAAAAACAAATACACAAATGCTCCCCTGAGTCCAAGACCACTTCATTTCACTGATTGACAACATCATGATAAGCATAATAGGCATCAATAAAATCAACAATGTGAATAGCAAAGAATAACCAATGAATGACACCATCACCATCAACTTCACCAATATAACATGTGTAAGAACATGACTGAACCACTGTCTTCTGTGCAACTACCCTCTGTTATCTTGCAAACTCAAACTTGTCCACTGTTAGTGAAGGCATACAATAATCTTATATAGCCAACTTTTTGTTCTCGCAATGCCAAGCAACATCTGCATACAACTTCACCATGCATCTTGGATATATTCTCAACAAGCTTGAACCCAATGACAACTGTTTGTCTCTCTCTGTAGTGAGAATCCAGCAGGCTACCTCAATCCACTTTCAACTCTGTGCAAGTACCAAACACTGTACCACAGGACAACCAACATCTTTTCTCAACCAATTAGGGCTTTAGCAACAATGCTTATAGACAAGGTTTAACCAACATCATTCAACTCAAGATTAACCTTGAAGCATTCAACCAATCACTACATGAAAAAGGAAACTATTAGACATCATTTTCCTTCCAAAGGTATTTGAACAAGACAGCCACCAACATAAATCACCAAGGCAAAGAATAACTTGCTCAAATCAAACTCAATGGAGTAAGCCCAAATCATGTATCAAGAAAAGCATTAACTTGATCAAAACAACCACTATGAAAGCAACTCAACTATTCATCACCAGGCTGGAAATCATCTGGCTGCTCATTAAAAACTTTTTTCTTCAATCTTCCCATTCAACATGCTGATTTCACTTTTGTCATCAGAATTGACAAGTGACTCACTTCTGTACCAATTTTTGTCCAACACTACAATTTTACTGCCAACTCTTACTTTCAACTATGCATGTCGGAAGAAGACATTTTGTCAAACACTTTATGGCCAACCGTAGTGCACCTTACTCAGCCTCAAGCTTCTTATCCTTGGATTGGCATTAAATAAATAGTTAAAACAAAACTGTCTGTGAATTAAATATATTCACCAAGGTGTCATGAAAGATCTGACAATCTTCACATCAAGCGTCAAACAAAAACACGTTGCTATTATCGAAACACAAATACACAACTGGGGCAATCATTCTTTCACTAATCAAATTATCTGAATTGTTACATTTCATGGCTTTGAACAGTTATAGTAAGAACCATCAACAATACAAGCAATGACATACAACAATACTAGAAATGGTGGCGACTCTCCATTTAATCTCCAGCCTTCATGGCACTTCCACAAACAACCATATGAACTGAAATAAATTTAAACAACTATAGTGCAACTCCTCCTTACTACTTGCCTTTCATCCTCAGGTTAATCCAACAAACATATAAGAGCAATAAAATAAAACCTTTTTCAAAATGCTCCCCTTGAGGATGTGTTACCTGGAGTTGCTTAGTGCAGAAGAAGAGCAGTCTCCTTTAGTTCAAGGAGACACGATTTCCTCTCTTCTTTCTTTCTCCAGAATTTCTTGACCTTGGGCTTGGATTTTTCACCTGCGTCCCTATTTTGCATCATTGTGTGAACTCGAATATCTCTCTCGGTGTGGTTGTCTCTTATGCATCCATGATGAATGATTATTTTCCTTTCTTCTATGAACCCGATTTATTCCCCGTCTCGTGTTGTGTTCTTTGCGTCTTATGAAATCTACTATTTTGCCTTAGATTTGATACGTAAGTGCTTGGACAAAACCTTGCTATGTGCCCATGACCATTGCATTGAAAACATTGTACAAAGTGTTCACTCATATATGCAGATGTATTTTGACTAGCATAACTCTTTGATTTATTATTTAATCCACAATAAGTTGCCTTGTGACCATACTGGTTACATCTGAAACAATAGCCATTAAAAGTGTTAGCATGAAAAAAGTGAGAGTGGTAGAACCTCTTTTGTTGTGGCTGCTTTGTTAGTAAATCTCCTTTGATATTTTCTTTCTTTTGAAGATACAGCTTTAATCTTTTCTTGCTCCAACCCTTCAATAGTGAAATTTTTCTTCTCTATAGAGTTGGATGATGAAGGTTGTTCAGCTTCATACTTTTTATGCTTTGATCCTTCAACGGTGAGCTCCTTTTTCTCTGCATATTTGGACGATGGGGGTTTTTCAGCTTCATACCCAAGACCATGCTTATCCGTGGAGCTTCTCTGATAATTTATCATTTTATCTAGCAATTCTGTGCTCTTCTCGAATTTAAGATTTGTATTGGCCTCTTCCAGCTTGTTTCTTCAAAGAGATAATCTTTTCTTCTTGTTTTGTAGCAAATAGTCTCTTTCTCATTGATTCGAGACCTAAGAGTTTCTTCAATCCTTTTGAACTCTTCTATTTGCAGCCTTCAGATTGCTAACTATTTTGTTGGAATCTTCTTCATGTTTGCTACATATATTAACTTTCTTATTCATCTCTTCTCGTCCGTATTCTTAGACCGTCTATCTCTTCTTCTAGCTTACCGCAATACTCGATTTCATGGTTAATCGCATTTCGAGATTTTTAGAAATTTTCTTGTAATCTTCTGTCTGTACTTTCAAACTCGGTGATTATATCTTCTGCATCCTCAACCTTTTTAACCAAAGCTGAAATTAGTTTCTGTTCCCAATTTGCTTCTGCATCACTTTCTTCTTCATCATATTCTTGTTCTAAATCTGTTTCTTTACCAATTTTGAATGGATCATCTTCAACTTCACTGCTATTAGAACCATGGCACTGACATTCATTATGACCGAGTTGACCGCAAATAAAAAATTTTGTACCTAGAGAACCTGCATCATGATCGAGTTGTCTCTTGGCCTTTTCTCCACTGTTTGATTCATCTTCATTTTCTTTCATGACCCTGTGTGTTCTTTTCTTCTTGTGTCTCATGGTTCCACTTTTGCCTTTCTTTGCCATTTGTGTAATAATCCAAGATCAACCTACACTGATTAAGCCTGAACTGGGAACTTGGCTCTGATACCAATTGTTGTAATCACAATGACACTGAGAGGGGGGGTGAATCAAGGTAGCATTCCAAAACATGAATAGACAGCTCAAAAAAATTTGCAGCAGATAAAACTTATAAACAAATATAATAAGTACCGCAAGAGAACATCACACAACACAGATTTTTAACGAGGTTCACCAAAATGGCTACTCCTCAAAAAGAATGGCTGCTTGGACTCCCATCCAAATCCAACCTCTTGCAAAGCACCAACTTTACAATTTGTTTACCAAGCACCAACTGGAAGGAGCACCAACCCCTTAACTTTATCTGCTTCAATATAATGGAGCACCAACTCCTATTTTACCAAAGACCTACCGGAAAGAGGCACCAACCCCTTAATTTGCCAAGCACCAACCGGACAATTTGTTTACCAAAGACCAACCGGAAAGAGGCACCAACCCCTTAATTTGCCAAAGACCAACCGGACTTCAATATTGAATAAAAAATGTTTGACATATACCTTTGTTATTGCAAGACTCTAACTGGTCTACATCACCTTTGCAATCTCTGTGCACTTTGCTCTCTCTTGCGTAATCACTTTACACAGTCTGTCGCACTGCTACAGCCAGACTTTGCAATCAACTTTGCCCTTCACGCTTCTCTGCACACTCTGCTTTCTCTACGCACACGCTTCGCACACTCGTGTCGTTTCACATTCTCCTCTCTGCTCAACACGAACTTCACTTTCACAAACACTATGCTCGCATTCCCACTTTATCTTAACACCCCATCCTTCAAACTCGAAGAACCCTTGCTTTTATAGAAGAAATTTTAGAGGCAAACCCTAGAAGAACGTTGACTGAGAAACCCTAGAATTTGTCAGCTGCCAAACCCTAAAATCCGTCACGTAACCCTAAGAATGTCGGCTACAAAACCCTAGAAATTGTCGGTCGCCAAACCCTAAAATCCGTCGGCCCGCATTTAACTTTGTCGGCCTCAAACTCTTCTCCACCTTCGTCACCTTCCCTGTAGCTTATTGCCACGAAATAGTAACACGTCGGCCCTTTTAATTTAATTTAATATTCTAATTTAAATTTTAAATAAAATAAAATTTAAACTAAATATTTAAAATTAAATATCTTCATCACCGGGGCATCTTTTTCAACGAAACGAAGAGCCAACTTGGGTTTTAAGAAAAACCCATTTCAAGTCTGTTATCCATGGTTTTAAATAAACCTTTTATTTTGACTACCTTGGTTTTCACAAAAAACCTTTAAAATTTAAACTCAATATTTAAAATTAAATATCTTCATCACCGGGGCATCTTTTTCAACGAAACGAAGAGCCAACTTGGGTTTTAAGAAAAACCCATTTCAAATCTGTTATCCATGATTTTAAATAAAACTTTTTATTTTGACTCGCCTTGGTTTTCAAAAAAAACCTTTTCGCTTCTTGACATCTCAGGTTCTGAAGACTTCTTCTCTCATTCTGAATTATGTTTTCTCTTTTCGTGCATCTATCATTTAAGGACTCATGATCCGACTAACTTTTGAACTTTATCCTCTCGCATCCGAGTGACTTCTGAACTCGCCCGTCCATTGCATCATTAGATCTAACCGACTATATTGACCAATGACAATCCTCCTACAACACCTTGCTCAACACTGAACTCCTATCCATTGTACTTTGGCTGCACCTTGTTGTTCAATAAACTCTTGTCCATTGCATCAATAAATTTGTCTGACCGTGTTGACAACAATGACAATACTGTTTGCTGCACTTTGCTCAATAGTGTTAAGGCTTAAGGAAATATTTTGATAATATTTGTGCTAGACCGAAGGATTGTGTTTAGTGCATATTTGAGGATAGATATTGAACATATTTGTGCTAAACCGAAGGACTGTGTTTAGTACATATTTGAGGACAAATATTGAGCATATTTGTGCTAGACCGAAGGACTATGTTTAGTGCAGATCAAAGATAAATATTGAGTAGATTTGTGCAATTTTGAACGACTATGTTTAGGGCATATTTGAGGATATATATTGAGAAAATTTGTGCTAGATCGAAAGACTTTGTTTAGTAGAGATCATAGACAAATATTGAGTAGATTTGTGCTAGACCGAAGGACTGTCTGTAGTGCATATTTGAGACAGATCTGAGAGTAAACTTTGGAGGTTATAGAGTATAGAGGATAATAGTATCTAATGGATAGAGGTCCATTAGCTAGGTTTGCGAAGACAAGTCTTCTGAGTGAGGGTAGGAGTATTTAGTGGATAGATATCCATAATCCAGTGTAGTGGAGGCAACCATTTTTCTAGAAGATCACCAGTCAGAGCAGAGGATAAGGAGTTCTCCTATGGATAAAGATCCATGAAATTGATTAGGGTATTGATGTATCCTTTGGATACAGGTCCATAAACATTGTAATAGGTAAAGGATTCCCAAGAGATTTGTTGAGAAAATTTTAGTGAAATATTTTCTACGTGGAGTAGACCACATTAGGTTTACCACATTAAATTTGTGTCTCTATTATGTGTGGTGATTTATGCATTGCTTTAATTACTAATTTTGATATTTCCATTAATATATTGCATAATATTGATGTTAGTCTCACAATGACACTGAGAGGGGGGGTGAATCAGTGTAGCTCTTTAAAACTTAAATCTTCAACTCTTAAAGCCGAAACAATGAGAACTTAAAACCAAATAAAGCAAATATAACAAGAGAGCATCACACAACACAAGATGTACCGAGGTTCACCGATTTGGCTACTCCTCAAAAATGACTATTTGGACTCCCATCCAAATCCAGCCTTTGCAAAGCACCAACTTTACAATCAATTTACCAGCACCCACTGGAAGGAGCACCAACCCCTGATTTATCTACACCAACAGAAAGGAGCACCAACCCCTGATTTATCTACACCAATAGAAAGGAGCACCAACCCCTGATTTATCTGCACCAACAGAAAGGAGCACCAACCCCTGATTTACCAGCACCAACTAGAAGGAGCACCAACCCCTGATGCCAAGCACCAACTTGGACTTCAATCTTGAAACTAGAAGATTGACATAGAAATGCCTTCACTTTTACAAGACCCTGACTGGTCTATTGCTTACTCAACATCTCTCACAATTCACAAAACACACACCCTTCTCGCCTTCCTCTCCCTCCTCCTCGCACTTCACCGAATAAAATCCCCCAATAAAATTCTCCAAGCAACACTCCTTTTATAACCATCCTTTCTCTTTGTAACTCCAGTTGTAACTCCTTTCATATTCTCATATGCCACTTGTCAATTGTAACTCCTTCTTTCATATTCTCATCTACCACTTGTCAATTGTAACTCCTTTATGTAACTCCTTTTGTATATATTGAGAAGGCATTTCGTCAAACACGTCACATGCAAATAATTGACACCATATTCTCCTACCATGACTGTTCGTTTTCTCCTTCATGACTGTTCGTTTTCTCCTTTGATGACTGTTCATTTTCTCTTTGCATGTCTGTTCTTTTTCTTCTTCATGACTGTTCATTTTCTCCTTCCATGACTGTTTTTTTTCTCCACATGGGCATGCATCTGCTTCTTTCCATGACTGTTCATTTTCTCCTTCCACGATTGTTCATTTTCTCCACATGGGCATGCATCCGCTTCTTTCCATGTGTAACGACCATCTTAAATGATTTCAAATCATTAAAGATTCCTTATTGGTCCACGTCACTATGCAGTCTTCAGTTTCACCATCCTGGTGTTCATCACTAATATCAGATGCACTGTCAACTACTCTGTTCCTTTGGCGAAAATGCAACATGTCACGATATCGTGACACTTTTGTTTCTCTGCCTGCCTGCCCTTTTTGAGTCATGAAAATGCGACATGTCACGATATCGCGACACTTTTGTTTCTCTGCCTGCCTGCCTTTTTGAGTCACAAAAATGCGACATGTCGTGATATCGTGACACTTTTTCTTTCTCTGCCTGCCTGCCCTTTTTGAGTCACGAAAATGCGACATGTCGTGATATCGTGACACTTTTTTTTCTCTGCCTGCCTTCCCTTTTTGAGTCATGAAAATGCGACATGTCACGATATCGTGACACTTTTTTTCTTGCTCTTTCTCTTTGCATCGGACCATGAAAATGCGACATGTCGCGATATCGCGACACTTTTTCTCCTTGCTCTTTCTCTTTGCTTTGGCCCACGAAAATACATGTCACGATATCACGACACTTTTTCTCCTTGCTCTTTCTCTTTGCTTTGGACCACGAAAATACAACATGTCGCGATATCGCGACACTTTTTCCTCCTTGCTCTTTCTCTTTGCTTTGGCCCGTGAAAATACAACATGTCGCGATATCGCGACACTTTTTCTCCTTGCTCTTTCTCTTTGCTTTGGCCGTCGAAAATGCAACATGTCGCGATATCGCGACACTTTTTCCTCCTTGCTCTTTCTCTTCTCTTTGGCCGCGAAAATGCAACATGTCGCGATATCGCGACACTTTTTCCTCCTTGCTTTTTCGCTTCTCTTTTGGCCGTGAAAATGCAACATGTCACGATATCGCGACACTTTTTCCTCTTTGCTTTTTTGCTTCTCTTTTGGCCGCAAAAATGCAACATGTCACGATATCGCGACACTTTTTTCTCTTTGCTTTTTCGCTTCTCTTTTGCCGTGAAAATGCAACATGTCGCGATATCGCGACACTTTTTTCTTTGCTTTTTCTTTGATCTTTAGCATATGGGCCACTTCGGTCTTCTTGGACAACCTGTAACAACTTCACCCAAACATCAAAAACATCCTCATAAGCATTTAACATCACTGTACATACTCTGAATAACCTCTGAACTCCTGTCCATTGCATCAACCGATCTATCTGACTGTGTTGACAACAATGACAATACTGTCACTGCACCTTGCTCAACAATCTCCCCCTTTGGAATTGTTGGCAACACACGTGCAAACTCTTGCAATTTCCTGTAACTCTTCTCCCCCTTTGACAACAATACCAAAAGGGCTATTGTAAACTCCCCCTGAGTCCATGCACAACATTCTCAGGCAAAAATTATTACACTTAGCAAAAATCACAAACATGAGCAAAAAGATAAACAAATACACAAATGCTCCCCCTGAGAATGTGGTCCCGATAGCTAGTCAATTCTTGGGAAGCATGACCACTCCCAATTTATTGCGAAGGTACTCAAAGACTTCCTTGGGCAATGGTTTTGTGAAGATATCCGCTACTTGCTCTATTGTTGGAACAAAATCCAACTTAACCTCACCTTCCGCAACTTTCTCCTTCAAAAAGTGATACCGGATAGCAATATGTTTTGTGCGAGAATGCATAACCGGATTCTTTGAGATGTTAATGGCACTGGTGTTATCACACTTAACTCGAAATTGGCTCACTCGAAGTTAATACCAAGATCTTTCAGGGTTTGTTTCATCCATAATACCTACGTACAACACGCTGTCGCTGCAATATATTCTGCCTCTATTGTGGATAAGGAGACTGACTCTTGTTTCTTATTGTGCCACGCGACCAACCTGTCTCCAAGATAGAATGCACCTCCACTGGTACTCTTTCTGTCATAAAGTCTTCTTGGATAAGCACTCTAATCTCTGCTCATCATATTATAATTCTTGTTGTACCTTGCTTTTACTTATTTAGTATAGTTTGATCAACACGCAACTCTCAACTGCGCAAAAGTTACTCCCAAATCAAAAGTGATCGACTCTCCAGGCAGCCTACGCGTAATTTCTTCAGCCTTTTGACTGCCACCTCCTCCGTGACTGATGACTTTGCCTTGCATCCATTGTGCAGCTCAATGTCTCTGGTTTCTAACGGCTGCCATGAATGTTTTCATCGTCTATGCAGGTATTGACAGTGGACCATTACATCTAGCGTTGGAACCTCAATCTATGCGTAGTCATCAACACTCGGTATTCTGCTTCTTGCTAGGGCATATGTCAGGGCTACTCAATGTCTTAGGTGAACGTTCTTCACGTGATTCCAGGGAGCATTTCTCCTCGCTGCGATCAAGGGATTCCTCGGGAAATATCTCGCATTTCTCAAATAATGCAAGACTTTCTTAGGTGCATGGGCATCTTGTCCTCCTTGGCGCTTCACCACCTGGGCGCTATTCTCTCAACGTCTCTCCCTTGCATGTGCCACTTGGCACTCTTGATGAACTGGGTGCTAGTGCCACTGTTTGCTTTGACTCTAGCATCTCTTTGATAATGGCTACTTCTTTAGAGAAAATTAATGCTCTCTTATACCAAACGATGTGTTGTATTTTTGGTTAAGAAACGCACGCCTTCCCACCTACACGTTGGCAGTAATTTTCATAACGATCATGAAGAGCTTTACCATAGTCCTCCCTCGATATTGGTAGATGAATTGAGATGTACTCACAACATGGATTCTATTTTATCTATAGATTGGGAATGTTACAGGCTTCAAAACCAGCACCTGCCAGCTTATGCTTCCATGACACGTCGACCTATGTTGCATGTTCTATCTCAGATAACGCCTATCAGTTGTTGCATCGAAAACCTAGCTGTTCACCATGTTGTTCTATTGAAGCACATCAGTTTGACACTATCTGCTATTGTAACCGCCATCACTAGAGAGATTTCACAATAATTAAAAAAATGGCTCTGTCAAGCCAACGTCTCATGCTCCTGCTTATTACCTCCACAAACATCTACATGAACTGAAACACATTTTGACAACTATACGACAACTCCCCCTGACTACTTGCCTTTCATCCTCAGATAACCAAACAACATAGGAGCATTAAAATAAAACTTTAAGATTGCTCCCCCTGAGGATGTGCTACCTGGAGCTGCTTAGTGCAATAGAGGAGTAGTCTCCTTCAGTCCAAGGAGACACGATTTCCTCTCTTCTTTCTTTCTCCAAACTTTCTTGAACTTGGGCTTGAGTTTTTCAACTGCATCCCTATTTTGAACCTTTTCGTGAACTTGAACATTTCTCTTGGGTGGTTGTCTCTTGTGCATCCTTGATGGATGATTATTTTCCTTTCTTTGATGCACATGATTTCTTCCCTATCTGTGTTGCATTCTTTGTGTCTGATGAAATCTACTGTCTTGCCTTAGATTAGATACAAAATTTCTTGGACAAAACCTTGCTATGTGCCCATGACCATTACATTTAAAACATTGCACATGGTGTTCAATCGAAAAAGCAGATGTATTTCTACCAGCATAACTCTTTGATCTATTATTCAATCCACAATAAATTGCCTTGTGACCATAATGGTTGCATCTAAAACAATAGCCATTAAAAGCATTATTATGAATAAAGTGAGAGTGATAGAACCTCTTTTGTTGTGGTTGCTTTGTTGTAGATCTCCTTTGAGATTTTCTTCCTTTTGAAGATTTAGCTTCAAACTTTTCTTGCTTTGATCCTTCAACAGTGGACTTCTTCTTCTCTGCATATTTGGAAGATGAAGGTTGTTCAACTTCACATCCAAGACCAAGCTTAGACATGGGGCTTCTTTGTTGCCTTATCATTTTATCTAGCAACTCTGTGCTCTTCTCAAATTTGAGATTTGTATTGGCCTCTTCTAGTTGTTTCCTCAATAAAACAATCTCCTCTTCTTGTTTGCAGCAAACAATCTCTTTCTCATTGATCTGTGACTTGAGAGTTTCTTCAATCCTTTTGGACTCTTCTACTTGCAACTTTAGATCACTAATAACTTTGTTAGATTCCTCTTCATGTTTGCTACATACATCGCCTTTATCATCCAGGTGTGACTTCAAGGCTTCTTCTATTTTCTTGGCTTTATGAATTTGTAAGAAGAGATCTTCAATATTATCCCCATATTCTTCCAACTTCTTGGACAGTATTTTGTTCTTTTTCCTTTCTATATCCAACTCTTCAAGTGCAGCGATCAACTCACCTTCTAGATATACTTCACCCTCAAGGTTTTCATCACATACTTCAGAATTCACTCCTATCTTTTCTAGTTCAATTTTCTCTTCCACAGGAACTGAAACTGATTGAGATGCCTTATTTGAGGAGGATCTATTCTTCTTACCCATTGCGTACTAATCCAAGATCAACCCTAGCTGATTTAGCCTGACAAGGGAAACTGGCTCTGATACCAATTGTTAGTCTCACAATGACACTGAGAGGGGGGGTGAATCAGTGTAGCTCTTTAAAACTTAAATCTTCAACTCTTAAAGCCGAAACAATGAAAACTTAAAACCAAATAAAGCAAGTATAACAAGAGAGCATCACACAACACAAGATGTACCGAGGTTCACCGATTTGGCTACTCCTAAAAATTGATTGTTTGGACTCCCATCCAAATCCAGCCTTTGCAAAGCACCAACTTTACAATCAATTTACCAAGCACCCATTAGAAGGAGCACTAACCCTTGATTTATCTACACCAATAGAAAGGAGCACCAACCCCTAATTTATCTACACAAACTAGAAGGAGCACCAACCCCGATTTATCTACACCAATAGAAAGGAGCACCAACCCTAATTTACCAAGCACCAACTGGAAGGAGCACCAACCCCTGATGCCAAGCACCAACTTGGACTTCAATCTTGAAACTAGAAGATTGACATAGAAATGCCTTCACTTTTACAAGACCCTGACTGGTCTATTGCTTACTCAACATCGCTCACAATTCACAAAACACACACCCTTCTCGCTCGCCTCTCACACTCCTCTCGCGCACTTCATCGAATAAAATCCCCATATAAAATTCTCCAAGCAACACTCCTTTTATAACCATCCTTTCTCTTTGTAACTCCAGTTGTAACTCCTTTCATATTCTTATACGCCATTGTCAATTGTAACACCTTTCATATTCTCATCACTTGTCAATTGTAACTCCTTATTTATGTAACTCCTTTTGTATATATTTAGAAGGCATTTCGTCAAACACGTCACATGCAAATAATTGACACCATATTCTCCTACCATGACTATTCGTTTTCTCCTTCATGACTGTTCGTTTTCTCCTTCCATGACTATTCATTTTCTCTTTGCATGTCTGTTTCTTTTCTCTTTGCATGACTATTCGTTTTCTCCTTCCATGACTGTTTTTTTCTCCACATGGGCATGCATCTGCTTCTTTCCATGATTGTTCATTTTCTCCTTCCATGACTGTTCGTTTTCTCCACATGGGCATGCATCCGCTTCTTTCCATGTGTAACGACCATCTTAAATGATTTCAAATCATTAAATATTCCTTATTGGTCCACGTCACTATGCAGTCTTCAGTTTCACCATCCTGGTGTTCATCACTAATATCAGATGCATTGTCAACTACTCTGTTCCTTTGGCGAAAATGCAACATGTCGCGATATCGTGACACTTTTGTTTCTCTTCTCCTGCCCTTTTTGAGTCGCAAAAATGCGACATGTCGCGATATCGCGACACTTTTGTTTCTCTACCTGCCTGCCCTTTTTGAGTCACGAAAATGCGACATGTCGCGATATCGCGACACTTTTTCTTTCTCTGCCTGTGACATGTCAGCGATATCGCGACACTTTTTCTTTCTCTGTGCCTCTTTTGAGTCACTGAAAAGTGCGACATGTCGCGATATCGCGACACTTTTCTCTCTCTCTTTCTCTTTGCTCGAGCCTGAAAATGCAACATGTCACGATATCGCGACACTTTTTCCTCCTTGCTCTTTCTCTTTGCTTTGGCCCACGAAAATACAACATGTCACGATATCGCGACACTTTTTCTCCTTGCTCTTTCTCTTTGCTTCGGACCGTGAAAATACAACATGTCGCGATATCGCGACACTTTTTCTCCTTGCTCTTTCTCTTTGCTTTGGCCCGTGAAAATACAACATGTCGCGATATCGCGACACTTTTTCTCCTTGCTCTTTCTCTTTCCTTTGGCTCGCGAAAATACAACATGTCGCGATATCGCGACACTTTTTCCTCCTTGCTCTTTCTCTTCTCTTTTGGCCGCGAAAATGCAACATGTCGCGATATCGCGACACTTTTTTCTCCTTGCTTTTTCGCTTCTCTTTTGGCCGCGAAAATGCAACATGTCGCGATATCGTGACACTTTTTCCTCCTTGCTTTTTCGCTTCTCTTTTGGCCGTGAAAATGCAACATGTCGCGATATCGCGACACTTTTTCTCTTTGCTTTTCTCTTCTCTTTTGGCCATGAAAATGCAACATGTCGCGATATCGCGACACTTTTTTCCCTTTGCTTTTTCGCTTCTCTTTTGCATATGGGCCACTTCGGTCTTCTTGGACAACCTATAACAACTTCACCCAAACATCAAAAACATCCTCATAAGCATTTAACATCACTGTACATACTCTGAATAACCTCTGAACTCCTGTCCACTGCATCAACCGATCTATCTGAATGTGTTGAAAATAATGAAAATACTGTCCCTGCACCTTGCTCAACAATTGATTGGGAAAGAAAAGTAAAAAGTGGTCTTATATTGTTCACCCCCCTCTCAGTATAAGCTTGTGTTCTTCAATTGGTATCAAAGCGGGTTCCTTCGAAAGAGTTTAATAACTTGAAGGAAAATCTCACAAGAACACATATGGATTCTAAGAGTGGATCCTCAGATAATTCAGCACCAGTGTTTTATGGGAGCGATTATGTATTTTGGAGTATGAGAATGAAGATTCACCTGATGGCACTTGGAAATGAAATATGGGAAGCAATTGAAAATGGATACACACCACCAGCTACTCCACCTACATAGATAAATATGGTAAGCTTCTACATCATTACAATTCAAAAGCAATGAATGCAATTTTGAGAGGTTTGCATAAAATAGAGTTTATAAAGGTTATGCACTACAAATCAGCAAAGGAAATTTGGGATAAATTGCAAGGCATATATGAAGGAGATAAAAAGGTCAAAAAGGTAAAGTTGTAAAATCTCAAGGGAATATTTGAAGACCTAAAAATGAAGGATGAGGAAAAAATTAGTGCTTATCTACTTCATGTAGATGAGGTTGTTAACTCCATGCAAGGACTTGGACTTGAAGTTCAAGAATCTGATGTTTGTGATAAGATTTTAAGGTCACTCCCAAAAAGGTTTAGTGAAAATATTTTAGCTATAGAGGAATCAAAAGATAGTGATATTTTGACAAGGGATGAATTACATGGCATTCTTACAGCTTTTGAGATGAGAACAAAAGAGGAACCTAATCCCCAAAAATAAGCAACCTTCAAAGCTACCAAGAAGACAAAGGGTAAGAATTCAGATTCAAGCAATGAGTTATCCAGTGATGAAGAAGCAAATTATGGCAGAAGGAACAAGGATCCAAGAAAGTTTAAAGGTACAAAATCTATTAGATGTTTCAATTGTGGAAAGTATGGTCACTATGCATCTGATTGTCAAGAAGCTGGAAATAGCAATGATGAAGAAAAATAGGATCATAAGAACAAGGAAATAGAAAAATACAGGTACCAAAAGAAAAGTAGGGATGGACAAGGCAAGCAAGGAAAGAAGTTCTTCCAAAGACAGAAGAAGAGTTTCTATGCAAAAAAAGCAAGTAAGTATTCAAGTAATAGTGATGAAAGTTCCTCAGAAAATTATGAAGTACTATTTCTAGCAAAAGAAAAAGAAGTGGTTAAGAAAATATCACCAATAATCCTCAAGTGTTTTAGATGTGGAAATTTTGGTCATATTGAAGATAGTTGTACAAGGAGTGGTTTCAGTTTCAATGATGATGAATATGAAGATACACTTGAAGGACCATAAAGAGAATCTACTCATGGCAATAGAGGAAGAAGTAGGTGATCCTATAGAAGACAAATCAGAAGGAAATGAAGATGATTCCAAAGGCAAAGAAATAGAGGAAGAATAAGAAATAGGAGAAGTTGATCTTGAAGGTGAACTTATTTATGCCCTTAATGCATTAAAGGAGGTAAGAAAGCAAAACTCCAAACTTAAGCTTCAGTTTCAAGAATGTGATGAAGAGAAAGGAAATCTTATAGAGGATCTAAATAAGTCAATGGCTAAGACAAGGAGATTCAAAGAGAAGTTAGAAGCTAAGGTTTTAGAATGTGAAAAACTAGAGCATGAAGTAGCTTCACTAAGGAAGGAAGTAAAAGAGTCTAAGGATAAGTTACACAAGTTTGGGAAAAGCTCAAAAACCATAGACAAGATTATCAAGGTATAAAGGCATTCAACAAACAAGATAGGTCTTGGTTTTGAACAGGTACAAAAGAAACAAGGAGAGGAGTCAACCTCAAGTTCTGAAGAAGAAGAAACTTTAGAAGAAGAGAGTGTAAGAGAGAGTGAGACTTTTGAGGATGAGTTGGACAACAGAAATTTCAACAAGGAAAGGAACAATGCACAAAAAAGGAATAGATGGAACAGGAACCAACACAGGGTAAAAGAGACTAAAAGACCAATGAGGTCAAGGCAAGGTAGTTTCAATGGATGATGCTTCTCATGTCATAGGTTTGGGCACAAAGCTACACAATGCAGGACACATGAAAGATAGGAATATGGAAAGTTTAGAAACAGGTAACTTTTTCAAGGGTATTGCTACTCTTGTAATCAGTTTGGTCACAAGGCAATGAATTGCAGGGTTCATGATAGGAATAGATATGGCTTCACCAGGAGAAATCCCAAGATATTTGCACCTCCAAGGAATAATAACATTAAGTGTTATAAGTGCAATAATTATGGACATACAACAAAGTGGTGTAGAGAAGAAATTCTAGAGACAAGCAGGAACATGAATAGTCAGAGGGATCAGAAGGATCAAATGAGGAGGAAAGTGGACAAAGGTAAAGATCAGTGCATGCTGGGAGTAGAAATACTCCCACCCCAGAATTAACCACCTCAAGAGGAGGTGGGGGAGGGGCTAAGCTAAGAGTCTCATTCTTAGCCCCAAGCCCCAAAGGTGACCCTTTGCCATTGATGACAAAGGGGGAGAGATTTGAGTAAGGGGGAGAGATTTGAGTTAGGAGGAGAGCATTCAATTAGGGGGGCAGTTTCTAGGGGAGCAGAACAGAAAGAGGTAAAGGAAATGATAAAAGGTAAATGGGTTGCCATCAATGACAAAGGGAGAGATTGTTGGAAATATGAGCAGGATTTGTTGTCATTGATGTCAAAGGAATACTAAGAAAATGTCAAAAGAATGTTAAGAAAATGGTTCATGGTTGATTTTCTAAGAGGCAAGGATATAATATTTAATTTAAATATTATATGGCTAAAGCATCAAAAGAGAAGCAAGAAGGATAACAATATTATAATATTTGGGCAAAATAAAAGGGTTGAAAAGATATCTCCGTTCCATGGTGGTTGAAAGAAAATAATAAGGTTATTTTTCTAAGGTGATAATGGCAAAAGGTTCCCCTAAAAACCTAAGGAAGTTTATATTTTATTTTATTTGAAAAGGCCCAAAGGACATTTAAATATTTAATTATAATATTTAAATTCATTTTGAATTTAAATAATTATAATTAAAATATTATTTTTGAAATGCAAAGTCTAATTTCTCTATCCATCGACGTGAAGGCAAATGCCTTGAAAGGCATATTAATATAGCCTTAATCAAAGGCTTAATTTGTAATTTCGAAAATCATGTGTTCTTGGTTGTGCTCATCGATCGAACACGAAAGGGAGAAGAAGTGTGCACAATGCTAACTCCGAGGAAGAGAAAGGAATAAAGGGAAGTGATGCTAAATTCATAGAACCATCTGGGTGGCTAGCCCAGATGGTGATTGGCTTGGGCACTAAGTTGCAGTAGAGGGGAGGTCTCGGGTTCGAGACTTTGCGGCTACGAAAGGAGGAAGCTTTTGGTTTTAAAATATTTTGGTGGTAGTGTAGGGAATAAGTGTGCATGGGTACACTTAGGTCCCACGTGAGCACCTAGCTCACACGGTAGTTGAAGCCATGACTAGGGCGCTAGTGGCAGTGCAACGTGGGTTCGATTCCCACCAAGGGCAAAAGGTATTTAATTTTTAAATTTAATTTTTATCCTAAGGTTTGTTTGGCATGAGATTTTAGGGAGGTATAAGGTTTATGAAAATAAAATTTTATATTGTGATTTTGGTGATTAAAGTGTTGAAAGGAGTAATAAGGCTTTAGAGGAGTTTAAATGTTATTTTAAAATAAAGTCTTATTGTGTTTAATAGTTGAAAGGAGTAATAAGGTGTAATTGAGATCTAATGTTTTGTATGGTGAGAATAATTTGTGAGGGAGTTATTGAATGAAGTTTTGAGAAGGTTTTTGCTACCTAACCCTTAAATATTGGCAAAAGAGTAATTGTGATTGAGACAGGTTTTTAAGGTCAATTCTTCATCAAACAAAAGGTATGGGCACATCTTCCTTGTGAGTGATTGTTGGATGTTGTGAATGCTAAGTTGGAGAGAAAAGGGTTGTTTGATAAGCATTGTTGAGTTTGATTGTTAAAGGTTTTTTTGAGTGAAATTTGATGATAAAAACCTTGTTTGATAAGCATTGTTGGAAACATTGAATGAACCTTCATATGCATGATTAGGGTTTGTGCAAGATCATGAGTATCATTGTTATGTGAAGTTGAGAACTATCTTGAAACTAGGGTTTGTGCAAGATCATGAGTATCATTGTTATGTGAGATTGTTTGATAAGCATTGTTGGAAATAATTGAGTGAGTGTTCATATGCTTGGACTAGGGTTTGTAAGCAAGGAGTGTTTCATTGAGTGATTTATTGAGTGGAGTTGATTGAGCCTAGTCAAGTGGAAGTGTTGAAGTGATAGTTCAAGTTCTATGAAACAAATTGTTCTATATTCTAAATTGATTTGAGAAAGAGATTGAAAGTGATTGAGCATTGTTGTGAGTGTGAAGCATATTGAGTCTCTAACAATTCTCTATATGTTTCTGTGAGATTAAACAAGATTTTATGTGAAGCTTGTCTAAGTGATTGAAGAGTATTTTGTGTTATATTGAGTTGAGTTGAGTAAGCTTTTGTGGAAGCTTACAATAAGATTTGAGGTAAGTCTTGGTGAAGACTTGTTGAGCAGATTGGACAAGTTCTAGAGAGGACTTGTTGATAGATTAGTGTGAGCTTTTGTGGAAGATACAATGCAGATTTGAGACAAGTCTTTGAGAAGACTTGAGAGCAGAGTTGATTGATTGATTTGTTCAAACCTTGGGTTAATGTTTGGGGTAGATCTAGCAGAGTTGATTTGTGATTGAGTCAAGCTTTGTGTTAAGGCTTGAGGATAGATATTGAGTAGATTTGAGGATAGATATTGAGCATATTTGTGCTAGATCGAAGGACTATGTTTAGTGTAGATTTGAGAGAGATTGAGCATATTTGTGCTATACGAAGGACTATGTTTAGTTTATATTTGAGGATAGATATTGAGTAAATTTGTGCTAGACCGAAGGACTATGTTTAGTGTATATTTGAGATAGAGTTGAGAGCAAGATTTGGAGGTGATAGAGTATAGAGGATGATAGTCTCTAGTGGATAGAGGTCCATTAGCTAGGGTAGTGAAGATAGGTCTTCTGAGTGAGGGTAGGAGTCTTTAGTGGATAGAGATCCATAAGCCAGTGTAGTGGAGGCAACAGTTCTTCTAGAAGATCACCAACCAAAGCAGAGGAGAAGGAGTTCTCCTATGGATAGAGATCCACGAACTTGATTAGGGGATTGGTGTCTCCTTTGGATAGAGGTCCATAAACATTGTAATAGGGAAAGGTTTCCCAAGATATTTGTTGAGAAAATTTTAGTGAAATATTTTCTCCGTGGAGTAGCCCACATTGGGTGAACCACGTTAAATTGGTGTCTCTATTGTGTGTGGTGATTTATGCATTGCTTTGATTACTACTGTTGATATTGCCATTAATATATTACATAATATTGATTGGGAAAGAAAAGTAAAAAGTGGTCTTATACTGTTCACCCCCCTCTCAATATAAGCTTGTGTTCTTCAATTGGTATCAGAGCGGGTTCCTTCGAAAGAGTTTAACAACTTGAAGGAAAATCTCACAAGAACACAGATGGATTCTAAGAGTGGATCCTCAGATAATTCAGCACCAGTGTTTTATGGGAGCGATTATGTATTTTGGAGTATGAGAATGAAGATTCACCTCGATGGCACTTGGAAATGAAATATGGGAAGCAATTGAAAATGGATACACACCACCAGCTACTCCACCTACAAATAAATATGGTAAGCTTCTACATCATTACAATTCAAAAGAAATGAATGCAATTTTGAGAGGTTTGCATAAAATAGAGTTTATAAAGGTTATGCACTGCAAATCAACAAAGGAAATTTGGGATAAATTGCAAGGCATATATGAAGGAGATAAAAAGGTCAAAAAGGTAAAGTTGCGAAATATCAAGGGAATATTTGAAGACCTAAAGATGAAGGATGAGGAAAACATTAGTGCTTATCTACTTCATGTAGATGAGGTTGTTAACTCCATGCAAGGACTTGGACTTGAAGTTCAAGAATATGATGTTTGTGATAAGATTTTAAGGTCACTCCCAAAAAGGTTTAGTGAAAATATTTTAGCTATAGAGGAATCAAAAGATAGTGATATTTTGACAAGGGATGAATTACATGGCATTCTTATATATTTTGAGATGAGAACAAAAGAGGAACCTAATCCCCAAAAATAAGCAACCTTCAAAGCTACCAAGAAGACAAAGGGTAAGAATTCAGATTCAAGCAATGAGTTATCCAGTGATGAAGAAGCAAATTATGGCAGAAGGAACAAGGATCCAAGAAATTTTAAAGGTACGAAATATATTAGATGTTTCAATTGTGGAAAGTATGGTCACTATGCATCTGATTGTCAAGAAGCTAGAAATAGCAATGATGAAGAAAAATAGGATCATAAGAACAAGGAAATAGAAAAATATAGGTACCAAAAGAAAAGTAAGGATGGACAAGGCAAGCAAGGAAATAAGTTCTTCCAAATACAAAAGAAGAGTTTCTATGCAGACAAAGCAAGTATTCAAGTAATAGTGATGAAAGTTCCTCAAAAAATGATGAAGTACTATTTCTAGCAAAATAAAAAGAAGTGGTTAAGAAAAGATCACCAATAATCCTCAAGTGTTTTAGATGTGGAAATTTTGGTCATATTGAAGATAGTTGTACAAGGAGTGGTTTCAGTTTCAGTGATGATGAATATGAAGATACACTTGAAGGACCAGAAGAGAATCTACTCATGGCAATAGAGGAAGAAGTAGGTGATCCTATAGAAGACAAATCAGAAGGAAATGAAGATGATTCCAAAGGTAAAGAAATAGAGGAAGAATAAAAAATAGGAGAAGTTGATCTTGAAGGTGAACTTATTTCTACCCTTAATGCATTAAAGGAGGTAAGAAAGAAAAACTCCAAACTTAAGCTTCAGTTTCAAGAATGTGATGAAGAGAAAGGAAAGCTTATAGAGGATCTAAATAAGTCAATGGCTAAGACAAGGAGATTCAAAGAGAAGTTAGAAGCTAAGGTTTTAGAATGTGAAAAACTAGAGCATGAAGTAGCTTCACTAAGGAAGGAAGTAAAAGAGTCTAAAGATAAGCTACACAAGTTTGGGAAAAGCTCAAAAACCATAGACAAGATTATCAAGGTACAAAGGTGTTCATCAAACAAAATAGGTCTTGGTTTTGAATAGGTACAAAAGAAATAAGGAGAGGAGTCAACCTCAAGTTCTGAAGAAGAAGAAACTTTAGAAGAAGAGAGTGTAAGAGAGAGTGAGACTTCTGAGGATGAGTTGGACAATAGAAATTTCAACAAGGAAAGGAATAATGCACAAATAAGGAATAGATGGAATAGGAAGCAACACAGGGTAAAAGAGACTAAGATACCAATGAGGTCAAGGCAAGGTAGTTTCAATGGATGATGTTTCTCATGTCATAGGTTTGGGCACAAAGCTACATAGTGTAGGACACATGAAAGATAGGAATATGGAAGGTTCAAAAATAGGCAAATTTTTCAAGGGTATTGCTACTCTTGTAATCAGTTTGGTCACAAGGCAATGAATTGCAGGGTTCATGACAGGAATAGATATGGCTTCACCAGGAGAAATCCCAAGATATTTGCACCTCCAAGGAATAATAACATTAAGTGTTATAAGTGCAATAATGATGGACATACAACAAAGTGGTGTAGAGAAGAAATTCCAGAGACAAGCAGGAACAAGAATAGTCAGAGGTATTGTTGAGAAGCAACACACCCCCACTGAAAAAATGAATTTCCATCCTTTGAAAATATTTAGCTTTCATTTTATAGTAGGGACCCTCTTGATGTTTTCCAGGTTTTAATTCCAAATTTTGCTTGCCTCCTTCTTCTTCAAGTTTTGCATATACCAAAGTATCTAAGTAGTCTTGCATGTGACTTTAATTTCAATTTAGAATTCACTTCTTTAATGTTAGAATCATTCTGAGTAAAAAGATCTTTCACGATATGTAAAATGCAGAATACAGATGAATGAATTCATTGGAGTCAACCTACAATTTCTGGAAAATTTGCTAAGTAATGAAAACGTCGCGATTTCGCGACATTTTCCATTTTTGAAACGTCGCGATATCGCGACATTTCCGTTTTTGGAAACGTCGCGATATCGCGACATTTCTATTTTTGGAAACGTCGCGATATCGCGACGTATTTTGGTTGAAAACAAATCTTGAGGAAAATGTCACGATATCGTGATAGGTTTTGGAAGAGAAAGCCAAGTTTCGAAAACGTCGCGATATCGCGACAGGTTTGAGTCAGAAGCCAAACTTGATGAAAATGTCACGATTTTGCGACGTGTTTTGGAAGAAAAAAGCAAGTGCGAAGGTGTCGCGAAATCGCGACAGTCGCGATTTCGTGACATGTCACGGTTTTGCGGCAAAAGGAGCAAAAAAATGGTTAAGGCATGGAGACCGTTGCGATTTCGCGACGGGTTTTGAGTAGAGAGCCTAAGTCCCGAAGGTGTCATGAAATCATGATGTCACGATTTTGCGACGTCGCAAAATCGTGACACAAGGCTCAAAAGAAAGCCTAAGGCCAGAAGGTGTCGCGAAAATGCGACGTCGTGAAATCGTGACATGGCAAACCAAAAAGAGCCCAAGGCAGATAGGTGTCACGAAATCGTGACGTCGCGATTTTGCGACATCGCGAAATCATGACACAGGCAAACCAAAAAGAGCCCAAGGCAGATAGGTGTCACGAAATCATGACGTAAAAGGCACAGGGAACACAAGGCAAAGATAGGTGTCACGAAATCGTGACACGACAAAACAAAAGAAGTGCCAGGCGTAGGGGACGTCGTATTTCGTGACATGTCACGAAATCGTGACATGTCATGGTTTCGCGACAAAGAGGCAATGATGGATGCAAAGCGCAGGGGACGTCACGAAATCGTGACATGTCACGGTTTCACGACAAAAGAGAAAAAGAAGCCAAAATGAAAAGCGGCTTAAGGAAAACGTCGTATTATCATGACACGTGTCAAAGGGAATAAAGCCGACGTGTGATAAACATTAGGGGTTTAATTTAATAATATTAAAATGCTAACCCTTGCTTTTCTTTTGCAGAGAGCGATCCGACACTTGCATGATAGCGGAAGTAATGGCGAGAAAGACAAAGTCAAGCGCAATTTAATCAAGGACCGTCACATTGAAATGTGAGATGCCAGGAATCTCTGGTCCATCCAGATTTTATAGATCTGGCCGCAAAGAGACTTTACGGTGACTAAGTAGCTGCCCATTTAATGGAATATGTCAAAAATTGACCGAAAAATGAAAATATCTACACACAGTTACCGAAATTTGCCGATGGACGCATTTAATGGAAAATTTATGGTGAAAGTAATGGCGTGCAGAGAATTTCAACTCAGAGGTGGCTCTGCGAAGATGAAATGTCAGAGAAGTAGTGACTCATCCAAATTTCCCGAGGGAATTAATGAGTTTGGGATATTTCGGTGACTGCCGGAAAAACGAAGATATCTACTCATAGTTATAGGTGGATGAGAATAATATCAAATCATGCCTTCTCCATTTATGGCAAGTAACTGCACTAAGATTTGCAGAATGGTTAAGTTTTATCAAAACTCTATTTTTAAAAGGCCTTATATTGTAAAACCCGGGTAGTAGAGTTTAAGGTGATAAGATTTAGGGTTTGAGAAGAAGATATTTCTGAAAAGATCAGGGTCTATCCTGAGTCTATAAATACTTCTTCTGAATGTAAATTCAAGAGGCGAAAACTTAGAAATACAAGCTATTGGAGCAATTTCCTGCAAATCTTGTTTGAATGCTTTGTTCTGGACTTAGAGTTGGTGTGACTTTTCATTTTCTGTGATAGCGTGGCCAAGAGCCTAATCTCTTTCAGATTGTGATAAGTTCATCTTCTTTTGTTTCCGTTTCATTAAGGTTTATTTAAATTATGTTGTAGATCTGTGTTACCAGGATTGGATATGCTGCTAGGCTTCATTTTCTTTATTGTATGTTAGGAAAAATTACAGATTTAAGGTTCAGGCCTGTTCTAATTGCTCTGTCCTCACTGTGCGAGCTAGGCTACTGGTGAGAGATACCAATTTTAATCGACTTCCCTTCTGTTTGTGATTTTCTTTTAGATCTGTTGTTGTCTCTGTCTTATGCTCTTAGTGGAAAGTGATCTTAGAAAGCTGGACACTTTCCTCTTTGATTTGTTCTATTGTGAAGCTAACCGATATAACTAAAATTGGTAGTTTTGGTTTTGCAGCTAAGTTAGGTAAACTTCTCTTTCTGCCCTACCCTACTCTCTCTGTTCCACCGTGAAATGATCTATTTTTATCTTTCTTTAAATTTGTCTTTTATTTAAATCTTCTAAAGCATAAAGAGCTAGATCAAAGAACTGATTGTAAATCTGATTATCCACAAAGATAACCAACTCCAAAAACATTACTGAACTAAAGTCTAGAGCCCGTTGTAAGGTAATAGACAATCCACTTGAAACTATTCCAAAAGCAAAAAAGAGTGAATAGACATTCGACCCAACTCTGTAACTCACACCTTGGATATCCAGCAAGATCCTAAAGTGAGTGGGATTTATCCCGTATAAGTGTTATCGGTATTTTATGCTCATTCTTCACAGGGTGTGTATAAAAGTCGAACCAACATTTAAAATTGGCGCTAGAAGGAGGGCTCTGAACTCCGTTCAGTATTGTAAGTTGTTTGTGTAGAGTCTGGTATTTTATCTTTTGAATCCTTTTCCCTCCTCCTCAGCTCTTTTAAAACTTGTTTGTTTGAGTTTTTGCCTAAACAACGGAACTCAACACCAATATTTAAAATTGCTAGAAAGGAGGACCTGAAGTTCAGTAGTCTGTTAAGGATTGTAAGGTTGTAAGTGCTGGTGAAAAGTTGGATTCTAATTATAGAGTAACAAGGTCCCACTCCAGAGCTAGAGAGCTCCTTGTGCCTGAGTTAGAAACTCCCAGAAGAAGCAGCCTCAAAAGGGCCAAGTCCTTGTCTGAAATAGTTTTATCACCACTTGTAGTTACTCCAACTGCAACTAAAAATATCATTGTCAATCAAGTAATAATGGCAAACTGGTTAGGTTCCACTGCCTTAAATATCCCGGGTGCAGCCCATGACCTGCCCAGAAATCTTGAGAGATATCTTCCCAGATACAAGCATGATGGAACTAGGACAGCAGAAGAACATCTAGTAGCATTCAAGAATGCTCTAAAATTGTTAAATGTACAACATGAAGATGTCGCTTGCAGATTGTTCCCGTTCACTCTCTAGGAGGGAGCTTATGACTGGTTTCTAAATCTCACTAACGATTCTATTACCAGTTGGAATGACTTGGAAAAGGTTTTTGTATCGCAGTTTGGTGAAGTAATAGATCCCAATGTATTATATCAGCAGTTTTTTGGTATTAAAAGAGAAATAAATGAATCTGTCAGATCTTACAATGTCAGATTTCAGAAGGCTTATGGTAGATTGATCGGTTATTATGTGCCAAATGCAGACCTGGCATTAGAGATTTTTAGGAATTCTCTAGATCCAATGACTTCTATTTTCTTGAAAAGAGATCCCTCTATTACCAATCTAACAGAGGCTTACAAAGAAGCTTTAGTTCTGGAAAGACAGTTGGGACCCCAACCTTTAAATACTCATCAAATTCCTTTGGTCACACAAGGTACCCCTGTCTTCAATCCCATACCACATCAGATGATGTTGCCAGTACATCAAACTCCACCATCAGGAAATCCATTGGTTGTAACACTCGCTAAAAATGTACAAAGTCCGGAGAAAGAATCTGATAACACAAGAGTTGAAGAAGTTTCAAGGGTAGTCCAAAAGTTGGCAAATGACTTTTTGACTTTCAAAAGGCAAGTGTCCACCGACGAAAACCCAAACAGATTTCCTTATCAACAAAATAGATTCACTCGGCCCCCATACGAACCCAATAAGGATTATAAAGGTAAAGGTCATGATGTAAATATTTGTGATTTGGCTTTGCCTAACTGGTGCAGGATACATGCTACTTCTCAGCACGGGGAATTGGATTGTCTGGAATTTTGTAACGCCTTTGAAGCTTTATCTGGTGAGTTGATTTCTCCTGAACATCAAAGAACTGCGGATGCTCCAAGTTCATCTAAACATAGTGCAACTATGGTGTTAGATTCTTTCACTTTCCTAGAAGAATCAGAGAATGTTGTGGAGCTACCCATGGATGAAGTGCAAGCCTTTCAACAGTACAAGAGGGACAACTACAACCTCAAAAATAGAAATCCGAAGCCCAACACTACATCTACCCCTCCGGACAACTCCCACAGTGTTCCTCCGGATCCATCTTCAAGCAATAACCCATCCCCACCCAAGGGAGGAAATCCGAGAGGACCAGATGCATTTGTCCCTCCACTCAATAAAGGATATAATATAGTGGAGGACATGAAGAAGATCAAAGCCAACATCACTCTTCATGAGTTGGCCCAAATTTCTGAACAAAGGGATAATCTGATCAAAACATATTCTAAACCTACTACCAAACCTTTGGAAAAAGGAAAGAAGATGGCAAATGCAAATGTGGCCATGTATAAAGAGAAGACTGAAGTTCCACCTTTTCTACTGACTATCCGAATATTTGGGAAAAATTTACACAACTGTCTGGTAGATTCAGGTGCTTCAGCCAATGTCATGCCTTTAGCCATTTGTCAGCAGTTGGGTTTGACCCCCATGAACTCCGAGATGAGAGTCATCCAATTGGATAAGTCTGAGGTTAAAGTGGTAGGTGAACTTCAGAATATACATATCCAGCTAGCATCTGAGCCAAGAGCGCAACACAGAATTGACATTCAGGTGGTGGATATTCCTGTAGGGTACGAAATGCTTCTGAGCAAGGATTGGTCAAAATCCTTGAATGGGTATTTGGCTACTGATTTCTCACATATGTGGTTACCCTGGAATGGTTTTGCAAATCAATTAAGAATCAACAGAGAACCAAGATATAAACTCATGATCACAGAGTATAATGCCAAGAATGAGACTGCTAATCTTGTTGAGGGCTGTTATATCGGGGTTTATAATTTGACAACTACTCAAAGGGAGAAACCAGTTAAAGCTCACCAAGATCACGATAATGAAGTTGGAATGCTTCATATCGATGAAGCTAAATCTAAGCAAGGTTCTAATACAGGGCCTGTTCTTAAAGGACCAAAGAATCAAACCGATTTTATGTCTTATCGCTTGCAGTTTCCCTGCACTAATAACTTGGCGTAAATATGAAGCATTAGTACCAGGATTAAAATTTGCTTTACATTACTTTGATCATGCAGATACGAAAGCTCGTGTGTTGGACTTGGTTGATTTGCAGGGTGGACGACTTCAAGCCGTAGAGCATTTTAGTCGGCACCAAGAGACAGTCAAGCGCTGGCTTGACGAGAGGGCCAATTCAAAGGCTTTCAAACTTGCAGACCTGGTGTTTCTGTGGGACAAAGCCCATGAAAAGAAGCGTAAAAACACCAAGCTACAACCTTTATGGATAGGGCCATACCAGATTGCCAAAACCCTGGGTAATAATGCATTTTTTCTACAGGACCTGGAGGGTAATTTTCTGAACCTTCCTGTTAATGGTCAATATCTAAAGCATTATTTCTCAACTTTTCCATCCAATACATCGATTGAATAAATCACAAAGACGTTGTAACATGTGTATACATTGTAAATAAGCTTTGAAGTAGTTGGTTTTCATTTTATTTTGTGTATATATTGTAAATAAGCTTTGAAGTAGTTTGTTTTATTTTATTTTGTTTGTTTTTAAAGGTCTGTGTTTTATCCTTTGGGGTCTGTACAAAGTGGTTTGTTTTATTTTATTTTGTTTGATTTTAAAGTTCTGTGTTTTATCCTTTGGGGTCTGTACAAATTTCTTTAGCTTTTAAAGTTTTGTTTTTTTTTTAAGTTTTGCCTGGGCAGTAAAGAAAGAATCAGCCTTTAAAATTTGTTTTTATTCTGAGTTCAAAATCCTGTGTTCATTTTGTGTTATTCTAATTAAGAGATAGTCTGCTTAAGCTGAATAGTGGAACTATTTTGTTATTCAGAACAACAGTAGAAAGATAATTGGATTTTGTGTCTTGCTTGCCACAATTATTTTAATTATAAAGAAACTGCTATACTGTTTGGCTGGAGAAACTCCCAGGGAATCCAAGAAAAGTTGATCATAAGAGGGGACTCTGACTCATGAAATTATTTGAGTATCCATAGAGGCTATCAGTACCTAGGCTGAAGCAGTTCCAGATCGATGAAATATTAAAAAAAAAAAAAAAATTGTTTTTTTAGCATGGTTTTTCAGATTTCGGTATATTTCAAAGGAGAGAAAGAGAAGGTGAAAGTTGAGCAAGGCAACATAAAACTGGCACTCTGTTATTTCCCACACAAAAAAAAAGAAAAAGAAAAGAAAAAAAAGGGAAGGCAGGAGTTATGTAATGAAAGAGATAGCCAAGGCTTCAAAAGATGTTTTCTTTTACCAAGTTGTAGATACTACTTCACAGTTGTGGATCAGGGTCATGAAAATCTAAAGAGTAACTCTGTCGGGGCTGTAAAAGGCTAAACTAGTAAACAGAGCCCTACTCGGTTTCCCCTTTCACAATCTAGAAAAGCTGATCAATCCAGAGTACAACATTCGAAGGCCCAATCATTCTTGAAGAAAGTTTTATACGCTTATAATTGCACATCGGAAATCTTCCTTAAGTGATTCAACCTAGTATGTCCTTGGGAAATTTTAACAACTATCAGGTAGTAGTTAAATTATTTTGAAGAATATTTGTGGCAAAGCATGGTACATGGTCTATATTGTTTTGAAACTAGAGTCCTGGATTCTAAAATAGTGCTACTATTTTCCTCGTAGATATCGCCATTTGTTGAGAAGCAACACACCCCCACTGAAAAAATGAATTTCCATCCTTTGAAAATATTTAGCTTTCATTTTACAGTAGGGACCCTCTTGATGTTTTCCAGGTTTTAATTCCAAATTTTGCTTGCCTCCTTCTTCTTCAAGTTTTGCATATATCAAAGTATCTAAGTAGTCTTGCATGTGACTTTAATTTCAATTTAGAATTCACTTCTTTAATGTTAGAATCATTCTGAGTAAAAATATCTTTCACAGATATGTAAAATGCAGAATACAGATGAATGAATTCATTGGAGTCAACCTACAATTTTTGAAAAATTTGCTAAGTAATGAAAACATCACGATTTCGTGACATTTCCATTTTTGGAAATGTCGCGATATCACGACATTTATGTTTTTGGAAACGTCACGATATCGCGACGTATTTTGGTTGAAAACAAGTCTTGAGGAAAACGTCGTGATATTGCGACAGGTTTTGGAAAAAAAGTGCAAGTCTTGGAAGTTTCGCGATATCGCGACAGGTTTTGGAAGAGAAAGACAAGTTTCGAAAATGTCGCGATATCATGACAGGTTTGAGTCAGAAGCCAAACTTGATGAAAATGTCACGATTTCGTGACGTGTTTTGGAAGAAAAGAGCAAGTGTGAAGGTGTCACGAAATCACATGTCATGGTTTCACGACAAAAGGAGAAAAAAATGGTTAAGGCATGGAGACCGTCGCGATTTCATGACGGGTTTTGAGTAGAGAGCCTAAGTCCCTAAGGTGTCACAAAATCGTGACACAAAAGTAAAAAAATAACCTAAGTCCTGAAGGTGTCACGAAATCGTGACGTCGCGATTTTGTGACGTTGCGAAATCGTGACACGGCAAACCAAAAAGAGCCTAAGGCAAAGATAGATGTCACGAAATCGTGACACGACAAACCAAAAAGAGCCCAAGGCAGATAGGTATCACGAAATTGCGACGTCACAATTTTGCGATGTCTCAAAATCGTGACACAAAAGGCACAGGGAACCCAAGGCAAAGATAGGTGTCATGAAATCGCGACACAACAAAACAAAAGAAGTGTCAAGTGCAAGGGACATCGCGATTTTGCGAATGTCACGAAATCGTGACATGTCGTGATTTCACAACAAAGAGGCAACGATGGACGCAAGGCGCAGGGTACGTCACGATTTCGCGACATGTCACGAAATCGCGACATGTCACGGTTTCGCGGCAAAAGAGACAAAGAAGCCAAAATGAAAAGCGGCTTAAGGAAAACATCGTGTTATCACGACACGTGTCAAAAGGAATCAAGCCAACATGTGATAAACATTAGGGTTTTAATTTAATAATATTAAAATGCTAACCCTTGCTTTTCTTTTGCAAAGAGCGATCCGACAGTTGCATGATAGCAGAAGTAATGGCGAGAAAGACAAAGTCAGGTGCAATTTAATCGAGGACCGTCACATTGAAATGTGAGATGCCGAGAATCTTTGGTCCATCCAGATTTTACAGATCTGGCCGCAAAGAGACTTTACGGTGACTAAGCAGCTGCCCATTTAATGGAATAGGTCAAAAATTGACCGAAAAATGAAAATATCTATACACAGTTACCGAAATTTGTCGATGGACGCATTTAACGAAAATTTATGGCGAAAGTAATGGCGTGCAGAGATTTTCAACTCAGAGACGGCTCTACAAAGATGAAATGTCAGAGAAGTGGTGACTCATCCAAATTTCCCAGGGAATTAATGAGACGAAAAAAGAAGATATTTACACACGATTACAGATGGATGAGAGTAATATCAAATTCTGCCTTCTCCATTTATGGCAAGTAACGCACCGAGATTTGCAGAGTGGTTAGGTTTTATCAAAACTCTATTTTTTAAAGGGCCTTATATTGTAAAACCCGGGTAGTAGAGTTTGAGGTGATAAGATTTAGGGTTTGAGAAGAAGATATTTCTGAAAATATTAGGGTCTGTCCTGAGTCTATAAATACTTCTTCTGAATGTAAATTCAAGAGGCGAAAACTTAGAAATAAAAGCTATTGGAGCAATTTCCTGCAAATCTTGTTTGAATGCTTTGTTCTGGACTTAGAGTTGGTGTGATTTTTTGTTTTCTATGATAGCGTGGCCAGGAGCCTAATCTCTTTCAGATTGTGATAAGTTCATCTTCTTTTGTTTTCGTTTCATTAAGGTTTATTTAAATTATGCTGTAGATCTGTGTTACCAAGATTGGATATGCTGCTAGGCTTCATTTTCTTTATTGTATGTTAGGGAAAATTACAGATTTAAGGTTCAAGCCTGTTCTAATTGCTCTGTCCTCACTGTGCGAGCTAGGCTGCTGGTGAGAGATACCAATTTTAACCGACTTCCCTTCTGTTTGTGATTTTCTTTCAGATCTGTTGTTGTCTCTGTCTTATGCTCTTAGTGGAAGGTGATCTTAGAAAGTCTGGACACTTTCCTCTTTGATTTGTTCTATTGTGAAGCTAATCGGTATAACTAAAATTGGTAGTTTTGGTTTTGCAGCTAAGTTAGGTAAACTTCTCTTTCTGCCCTACCCTACTCTCTCTGTTCCACCATGAAATGATCCATTTTTATCTTTCTTTAAATTTGTCTTTTATTTAAATCTGCTAAAGCATAAAGAGCTAGATCAAAGAACTGATTGTAAATCTGATTATCCACAAATATAACCAACTCCAAAAACATTATTGAACAAGTCCAGAGCCCGTTGTAAGGTAACAGACAGTCCACTTGAAACTATTCCAGAAGTGAAAAAGAGTGAATAGACATTCGACCCAACTCTATAACTCACACCTTGGATATCCAGCAAGATCCTAAAGTGAGTGGGATTTATCCCGTATAAGTGTTATCGGTATTTTATGCTCATTCTTCACAAGGTGTGTATAAAATTCGAACCAACAGGGATCACAAGGATCGGATGAGAAGGAAAGTGGATAAAGGTAAATATCAGTGTATTCTGGGAGTAGAAATACTCCCACCCCAAAATTAACCACCTCAAGAGGAGGTGGGAGAGGGACTAAGCTAAGAGTCTCATTATTAGCCATAAGCCCCAAAGGTGACCCTTTGCCATTGATGACAAAGGGGGAGAGATTTGAGTAAGGGGGAGATATTTGAGTTAGGAGGAGAGAATTCAGTTAGGGGGGCAGTTTCTTAGAGGGAGCAGAACATTAAAGATGTAAAAAAAATGATAAAAAGTAAATGGATTACCATCAATTACAAAGGGAGATATTGTTGGAAATATGAGCAGGATTTATTGTCACTAATGTCAAAGGAATACTAAGCATATGTAAAAAGAATGATAAGCAAATGTTTCATGGTTTATTTTTAAGAGGCAAGGATATAATATTTAATTAAAATATTACATGATTGAAGCATCAAGAGAGAAGAAATAAGGATAACAATATTATAATATTTGGGTAAAATAAAAGGGTTGAAAATATATCTCCGTTCCATGGTGGTTTAAAGAAAATAATAAGGTTATTTTTTCTAAGGTGGTAATGGCAAAAGGTTCCCCTAAAAACATAAGGAAGTTTATATTTAATTTTATTTGAAAAGGCCCAAAGGACATTTAAATATTTAATTATAATATTTAAATTCATTTTGAATTTAAATAATTATAATTAATATTATTTCTAAAATGCAAATTCTAAATTCTATATCCATTGACGTGAAGGAAAATACCTTGAAAGGCATGTTAATATCGCCTTAATAAAAAGCTTAATGGTAATTTTGAAAAATCATGTGTTCTTGGTTGTGCTCGTCGATCGAACACGAAAGGGAGAAGAAGTGTGCACAATGCTAAATCTGAGGAAGAGAAAGAAATAAAAGGAAGTGACACTAAATTTGTAGAACCATATGGGGGGTTAGCCCATATGGTGATTGACTTGGGCACTAAGTTGTAGCAGAGGGGAGGTTTCAGGTTCAAGACTTTGTGACTGTGAAATGAGGTAGCTTTTAGTTTTAAAATATTTTGGTGGTAATGTAAGGAATAAGTGTTTACAGGTACACTTAGGTCCCATGTGAGCACCTAGCTCACACGACAGTTGAAGCTATGACTAGGGCATTGGTAGCAATACATCATGGGTTTGATTACCACCAAGGGAAAAAGGTATTTAATTTTTAAATTTAATTTTTATCCTAAGGTTTTTTTGGCATGAGATTTTAGGGAGGTATAAGGTTTATGAAAATTGAATTTTATATTGTGATTTTTGTGATTAAAGTGTTGAAAGGAGTAATAAGGCTTTAGAGGAGTTTAAATGTTATTTTAAAATAAAGTATTATTGTGTTTAATAGTTGAAAGGAGTAATAAGGTGTAATTGATGTATAATGTTTTGTATGGTGAGAATAATTTGTGAGGGAGTTATTGAATGAAGTTTTGATAAGGTTTTTGCTACCTAACCCTTAAATTTTTGCAAAAGGGTAATTGTGATTGAGATATATTTTTAAGGTCAATTCTTCATCAAAAAAAATGTATGGGCACATATTTGTTGTGACTAATTGTTGGATGTTGTGAATGTTAAGTTGGATAGAAAAGGGTTGTTTGATAAGCATTGTTGAGTTTGATTGTTAAAGGTTTTTTTGAGTGAAATTTGATGATAAAAACCTTGTTTGATAAGAATTGTTGGAAACATTGAATGAACATTCATATGCATAACTAGGGTTTGTGCAAGATCATGAGTATCATTGTTATGTGAGATTGTTTTATAAGCATTGTTGAAAATAATTGAGTGAGTGTTCATATGCTTGGACTAGGGTTTGTAAGCAAGGAGTGTTTATTTGAGTTGTTGGAAATTTGAGTTATTTTATGTTGTAATTGATGTCACATGGATCACATTGAGTTTTGGTGGCAAAAGAACTTAATAAATAATAATTTATGATATTTTGAAGAGCAAGGATATATACAGGGTTTTGTGGCATAAGAGGCATATAATATTTATTTTTTTTAATATTATATTAATGGTTTTTATTAAAACCAATGGCAAGGGTTTTATTAAAACCAACAAAAAGGGTTTTCATTAAAACCATTGGAAAGGGTTTTTAATTAAAACCACTATGCTAAGACTTCTCAAAATTATGATGAATGAAAAGGTTTTCCAATAAAACCTAGGTGCAAAAAATTTCATGACAAAATTCAAAAGAATGAAGGAGATATCCCAATTCAAAGTTAAAAGGTGAATTATTAATTTTTTATTTAATAATTCTAAGGTCTAAGGTTGTTTTATATTATCCACCGATGTGTAAAGGTTGGGGAGATAAATAAATATTCATTGACGTCATTCGAAGGCATGGAGGTGCATATAAATAAAAGGTAAAAACCTTTGATTATATAAGACTTGACATAGCGCATGAGAGAGAGTCGTCGAAAGGGGAGCAACAAAGAAAGAAGGATAAATAACTTTTGATTTGAGAGCAAGGTCAAGTAAATATCTTAGGAAAGTGACATCACGTAGAAGCCTATAGTGCAGTTGGTAGTGCACGAATTGCACAAGGTAGGTTCGCTATTCGAATCCTGCCAAGGGCAAAGTGTTTTGCTAAGAAAGTAAAATTGATTTTTAGATTTGAGCGCAAGTTAAAGTTGGGTGTTTGGGATTAAAATACCAATGTGGGATGGCACCCATGTGGTAAGCGATTCACAAAACTACGTGATATGAATGGAGTTTGACTCCCGTGAATGTTTTAAGGTGCATTAATTTTGGCAAAGCATTTTGGCAAAGACAATTTTGAAGGTTACGAAGGCAACAAATTTCATATAAAGGTATTTATCTCCAGCGCATGGTAATATTTGTTATTACCAAATTTTTGGTGCATTAAAATTATTTCTATGATAACTAGGGAGTCATAAGGAGTTTAGGGAAATAAATTCTTGTTATATGTGTTAATTTTCTTAGGGAGTTATAAGGTGTAGAATTAAATATTTTTTATTGTTGTGTATGATTAGGGAGATATAAGGTGTGGAAATAAATATTTGTGATTGTTGTATGTGGATTTATAATGCATGGAATTAAAAATAAAAGCATATGTGCTTGTTGTATGTGTTAATGAAATTAGGGAGTCATAAGGTTTAAAAGTGTTGAACTTGTTATATGTCCTAGTGCATGATTTAATTATGAAATTAAACTAGGAACTTGAGACCTAGTTAATTGCTACCTTGAGTTAAAAGACATGCACATGAGTTAGGGTTTGAAGTTGAATATAAATTGCTTGATTATGTGCCTTGGCTATTGAGATTAAGTGGATGGATTAGAAAATGATTTTTATGGATAAAATTGATGCTTGAGTTCCATGATTGCTTTAGTGGATTTCAGTGAGAGTATTGTCATTATTGAGGAGGGTTTTGCTATTGCTTTGAGGAGATTATTGTTGGTTACTTGTTAAGTCCATTGCCACTATTTGAGACCATTGAGGAGATTATTTTCTAGTCACTTGTGGATACATTTGTCTTTCATTTGAGGAGATCATTGTTGGCTATTTGAGAGCTCTTTGCTTGAGGGAGTTGTGCTTGTTTCTTGAGATCTTATTGAAACTGCATGACGAAGATATTATTGAGAAACTATTGCTATCACTTGTGGATATTTTCCTTGCTTGGTTGAAGTCCTCATTGTTATTGCTTGGAGAGGTTTTCATTTGAGAGTACATTATTGAGAATTGTTGTCATCCATTTGAGAGATCATTTGTCATACATTGTTGAGATCATTGTGGATCATTGTTGTCATCCATTGAAGAGTACATTTCCATTCATTTTTGAGAAAAATTTTTAGTATTGTCATAATTCATTTGTTATCCATTGTTGATTTCATCATTGAGCCATACATTCATTGATTTGTGGTTGAGATTTGAGTGCTACTTGAGAGTCATTGGCTGAGCCTTTGGGAAAAAAAATTTGGACATATTTGAGACAACTTTTGTGCATGATTGGTTGAGCCTTTGAGAA
Source organism: Wollemia nobilis (assembly GCA_028583015.1). Lineage (NCBI taxonomy): Eukaryota > Viridiplantae > Streptophyta > Pinopsida > Araucariales > Araucariaceae > Wollemia > Wollemia nobilis. The sequence continues at coordinate 2,122,757 of JAQPPZ010016334.1, read as the reverse complement.
GGCTTTTAGGATAGAATTTTTAGACATATTTTGTGCATGATTGGTTGAGCCTTTGAGAAGGATTTTGGGACAGATTTGTGGATATATTTGGGACAACATTTGAGCAGGATTGTTTGAGCCTTTTGTGAAGGATTTGAGGATATATTTGGGATAGTATTTGAGTAGGATTGTTTGAGCCTTGTGAGAATGCATTGAGGTAGATTTGTGAGCAGTGAAAGAGATAGGACAAAAACATAAAACACATCAACACCAGTTTCCTAGCTAAGTAGATCATTTGATAGCCTAGCTGATCATATTAGTGGATAGCCTAGCTGAGCAGATTAGTGGATATCCTAGTTGAGCATATCAGTGGAGAGCCTAGCTGAGCAGATCAGTGGAGCCCACCTGAGTAGATCAAGACAACCTAGATTTGAGTAGATCAAAGTAATCATTTTTATTGGGATAAGGATCCCTATTTCTTTGTGAAATATTATAAGAATATTATCTTGTGGACTACCCCACATTTGGGGAACCACATTAAAGCTTGTGTCTTAATTGTGTGTGATGATTTGTACACTTGCTTACTATTGCTATCTATGTTATTAATACACATTGCTATATTTGGTTATTGCAATTAAGGATACTAATTGATATTGGTTTGAAAATAAAGTAAAAAGTGGGTTCTATACTGTTAACCCCACTTCTTATTATAAGCTTTTGTTCTTCAATTGGTATTAGAGTGGGTTCCTTCAAAAAGGCTAACATTTTGAGGGTAGATTCTACAAGAACATAGATGGCTTCATAGAATGTATTATCTACAAGTAAGGCTCCACTATTTGAAGGTAACAATTATGCTTTTTGGAGCATGATAATGAATAACTACTTAATGTCATAGGGATATGAGGTATGGTAGATGGTTGCAAAATAGTATAAGTTTGAATGTGATCACGAGATAAATAAGACTATCAAGAAATTGGTTGAGATCAATGCAAAGAAAATGAATTGTATTCTGAGTGGTCTTCGTGAGACATATTTTACAAAGGTCATGGTATGTAATTTAGCTAATGAAATATGGACCAAGTTGCAGAATATCTATGAAGGAGATTCTAAGGTAAAGTTGGCAAAACTACAAACTCATAGAAAAATATTCAAATAATTGAAAATGGAAGATTTTGAAGATATTACAAAGTTCTTTCTTTGAGTTAATGAGATTGATAACACCATGAGAGTCCTAGGATTTGATATGAAATAATCATATGTTACTCAAAATATTTTGAGATCACTCCCCATGAAGTATGATGCAAAGTTTTCAGCGATAGAAGAAAAAATGAATATAGACAAGCTAACAATGGAAGAACTACAAGGAACTCTCATAGCTTATGAGATGAGGATAGATAAGCATCAAGATCCAAAGAAAGAAATTGCATTCAAAGCTTTAGATAAAAAAAAAGAAAAATATCTAGAGATATATAGATATTCATATAATGATGAGGAAGCTAACTTCATCAAAAGGAAAAAGGACTCAAGGAATTACAGGGATATGAAGAATGTCAAATTCTATAAGTGTGGTGATTATGGTCACTATGTAAACAAGTGTCCACATGAAGAAAAAAGTGATTATGAAAAATAGATTCATAGAAGAAAATAAGAAGGAAAACATAAGCATGACAAAGATGATAGGTACAAGCAAAGCAAGCATGAGAAGAAGAAAAGTTTTTGTAATACTAAGAAAACTTTCTACATTGAGGAATCAAATGATGGCTTAGATCACAATGATAGAGATCACTTAGATGATGAAAAGGAAGAACATCTATTATTAGGAATAGAAGGTGAAAGAGAACAATTCTTTGTGTGTGGTCAACGAGATCACATATCAGGATATTGCAATGGCTTCAGTGATACTGAAGATGAAATGAAATACCAAGGAAACAGGCAAAGACAAAGGATTCATGAGAGTTTGTTTGCTATAAAAGAAGATAATGATCTCAGTGATAGTGAAGATGAATAAGGGCTTTTCTATGGGATAAAAGAAGTAGAAGAAGAACTTCCACTCCAAATAGAAGAAGTTAAACAAGAGGATATTTCCAGAAATACAGATGTCTCACTTGATCTAAAAGAATACTTCAATGATATCCATGAGCAACTACAATAGGTTAAGGAGAATATAAAAGAATTGAGATGTTTCATACTTGAGAAGTTTGATCCATCACATGACTCAAAAGGTCAAGACATTTTCACTGAGAAGGAAACATGCATTTTAGAGACAATAGATACGGATGCCAGTTTGCTACTGGACACAAATGAAGAGAAATATGAAGAAATTTCCAAAGCTCCTATGGCTCCAAATATCCAGTTTGGATCTTGTTTTGAGATAGGTGAATCAAGTTCAAAATGCAAAGAAATTCTTGAAGAAGAAATCAAGAAAGACGTTATGGAAGAAGATTTGGATACCACAAAGAAGGATCAAGGATACAATGCACAAGTCAAAGATGATCACAAGGATAATGGTCAAGAAAGGTATGAGGAACCAAGGCATGAACAAAGGGATTTTCAAGGACATTGTTTTTATTGTAATGGATTTGGACACAGGGCTATACATTGCAGGGTATATGGATCAAAGAAGTTTGATTTTTCTAGAAGGAACTTCAAAGGAAGAAGGTATGGTTTTCAGGGACATTGCTTCTTATGCAATAAGATTGGTCATAGAGCTTCCCAGTGCAAAGAAAATAAGAAATATGGTTTTTATTATAGAGTTGCACAATTCAGATGTCATGGTCAAAATTATTATGGAAATAGAGCTTCACAATACAGGGTTTAGGAAAGGAATGGATATGGAAATGATTTCAAGAAAGAATTTAGGATATGGGCACCATACAAAGGCTACAATATCAAGTGTTTTAATTGCAATAACTTTGGACATATTGCAATATGGTGTAGGACTCAATTCCAAATAGGTTCAAGGCAAGAAGATCAAGCAGTTTCAAGGAAATAAGGTCAAACATGTTCAAGACAATAATATCAAGTAACTCATCAAGAAAAGGATATCAAAAATATGGAAGGAAGTTGACAAAGGAAAGGAAAAATGTAATATGGGAGTAAATGTACTCCCACACCAAAATTAATCACCTCAAGAGAGAATTTTGTGGGGGGGCTAAGCTTAAGAGTCATATATTTTAGCCCCATAGGTGTTCCTTTTGCCATTGATGTCAAAGGGGGAGAGTTTTGAGTAAGGGGGAGAGCATTGAGTTAGGGGAAGCAGCCTCCAAAGAGAACATTGAGATAGGGGGAGCAATCTCCATAGAGAGTATTGAGTCAGGGGAGCAGCTTTGATTTTCAAAAATGGCTTTTGTAGTGATTGTGGTGATTTGCATTAGAGGTGTTGCCATCAATTACAAAAGGAGATATTGTTGGAAATTTGAGTTATTTTGTGTTTCCATTGATGTCACATGGATCACATTGAGTTTTGGTGGTAAAATCACTTCACAAAAATAATTTATGATATTTCTAAGAGCAAGGATATATACAAGGTTTTGTGGCACAAGAGGCATATAATATTTAATTTTTTAAATATTAAATTAATGGTTTTTACTAAAACCAATGGCAAGGTTTTTTTATTAAAACCAACGGAAAGGGTTTTCATTAAAACCATTGGAAAGGGTTTTTCATTAAAACCACTATGCTAAGACTCTATCCAAATTATGATGAATGAAAAGGTTTTCCAACAAAACCTAGGTGCAAAAAGTTTCATGACAAAATTCAAAAGAATGAAGGAGATATCCCAATTCAAAGTTAAAAGGTGAATTATTAAATTTTTATTTAATAATTCTAAGGTCTAAGGTTGTATTATATTATCCATCGACGTGCAAAGTTTGGGGAGATAAATAAATATTTGTCGACATTATTCGAAGGCATGGAGGTGCATATAAATAAAAGGTAAAAAAATCTAATTATATAAGACTTGACATAGCGCATGAGAGAGAGTCATCAAAAGGGGAGCAACGAAGAAAGAAGGATAAAATTTTTTTGATTTGAGAGCAAGGTCAAGTAAACTGTGTGGGAAAGTAATGTCACGCAGGAGCCTATAGCATAGTTGGTAGTGCATGAACTTTGCACAAGGCAGGTTTGTTGTTTAAATCTTGCCAAGGGCAAAGTGTCTTTCTAAGAAAGTAAAATTGAGTTTCAAATTTGAGCACAGGTTAAAGTTGGGTGTTTGGGATTAAAATCCCAATGTGCACTCACGCCCACGTGGTAAGCACTTCATAGTGCTAAGCAAGAGGAAAGGAGTTAGACTCCCGCAAAGGTGTGAAGGCGCATTAATTTTGGCAAGGCATTTTGGCAAAGATGATTTCGAAGGTTACAAAGGCAACAAATTTCATATAAAGGTATTTATCTCTAGTGCATGGTAATATTTGTTATTACCAAATTTTTGGTGCATTAAAATTATTTCTATGATAACTAGGGAGTCATAAGGAGTTTAGGTAAATAAATGCTTGTTGTATGTGTTAATGTGCTTAGGGAGTTATACGGTGTAGAATTAAATATTTGTTATTGTTGTGTGTGATTAGGGAGATAAAAGTTGTGGAAATAAATATTTGTGATTGTTGTATGTGGAGTTATAAGGTGTGGAATTAAAAATAAAAGCATAGGTGCTTGTTGTATGTGTTAATGAAATTAGGGATTCATAAGGTTGAAAAGTGTTGAACTTGTTATATGTCCTAGTGCATGATTTAATTATGAAATTAATCTAGGAACTTGAGACCTAGTTAATTGCTACCTTGAGTTAGAAGACATGCACATGAGTTAGGGTTTGAATTTGAAGACAAATTGCTTGATTATGTGCCTTGGCTATTGAGAGGAAGTGGATGGATTAGAAAATGAATTTTATGGATAAAATTGATGGTTGAGTTCCATGATTGCTTTAGTGGAGTTCATTGAGAGTATTACCATTATTGAGGAGGTTTTTGCTATTGCTTTGAGGAGATTATTGTTTGTTACTTGTTAAGTCCATTGCCACTATTTGAGACCATTAAGGAGATCATTTGCTAGTAACTTGTGGATACATTTGTATTTCATTTAAGGAGATCATTGTTTGCTATTTGAGAGTTCTTTGCTTGAGGGAGTTGTGCTTATTTCTTGAGATCTTATTGACATTGCATGAGGAAGATATTATTGAGAACTGATTGCTATCACTTGTGGATATTGTCCTTGGTTGGTTGAAGTCCTCATTGTTTTTTCTTGGAGAGGTTTCCATTTGAGAGATCATTTGTCATCCATTTGAGATATATTTTGTCATACATTGTTGAGATCATTGTGGATCATTGTTTTCATCAATTGAAGAGTACATTGCCATTAATTTTTTAGGACATTGTTGAGTATTGTCATCATTCATTTGTTATCCATTGTTGAGTTCATCATTGAGCCTTACCTTCATTGATTTGTGGTTGAGATTTGAGTTCTACTTGAGAGTCATTGGTTGAGCCTTTGGGAAGGCTTTTGGGACAAAATTTTTGGACACATTTGAGAACAAATTTGTGCATGATTGGTTGAGCCTTTGAGAAGGATTTTGGGACAAATTTTTTGGATAGATTTGAGACATCTTTTGTGCATGATTGGTTGAGCCTTTGAGAAGGCATTTGGGACATATTGTGAACATTTGAGCAGGATTATTTGAGCCTTTTATGAAGGCTTTGAGGATAGATTTGGGAAAATATTTGAGAAGGATTTTTTGAGCCTTGTGAGAAGGCATTGAGGTAGATTTGTGATTAGTGAAAGAGACAAGACATAAATAGAAAACACATCAACACTAGTTGCCTAGTGTTGGCATTTTTGCCACATTGTTTTTGTTGTTACTGTTAATGTAAAAGAATGCACAAGTTGTAGAGATACTAATTCTTCTGTTTATCCCTCCATGCACTTTGAAAGGGAAAATGTAAAAATCTCTATAAGTTTTGTATTAGAGCAAAGTAACTGTAACTGTCGCGATATCGCGACCTGTCACAGTTTCGCGACGCCAAATGCAGAAATCAGCTAAGTATGAAAATTGTCGCGATATCGCGACATGTCGCATTTTCGTGACCTGTCGCGTTTTCACGGTCAAAACAGTCAATAGAAGCAAAGAAGTCAAACTGTCGCGATATCGCGACATGTTGGAGTTTCGCGACTTGTTGCGATGAGGGAGAACTAAATGAAAAGTTGTCACGATATCGCGACATGTCGCGTTTTTGCGACTTGCGGTGGCCACAGAGCAGAATGATAGAAAATGTCACGATATCGCGACATAAAGCAGCAAAGGGCAATGTCAATGAAAAATGTCATGATATCACGACAGAAAAATGAGAAAGGAGCAAATGGTACGGACTGGCGCGATATCGCGACATGTCACGTTATCGCGGAAAGAGCTGAAAGATAAACACAAGGCAAGAAAGATGTCACGATTTCGTGACATTTTTGAGGATGAAGCTAAGCAGGAGAAACTTGTCGCGATATCGCGACAGGAAGCGACAACAACAGAGAAGGCAAGAAATTGTCACGATTTCGTGACATGCTTGACAGGAAGGACCAAGTGCGAAGAATTGTCACGATTTCGCGACATGTCACGTTTTCGCGAGGAGAAAGCAAGGAGGCAGCTAGATTGTATGGAATGTCACGATTTCACGACATGTCACATTTTCATGGAATGAAAGTAGAAAAGTACAAGGCAAACAAAAATTGTCGCGATATCGTGACATGTCATGTTTTCATGATGAAGGAGCTCGAAAGACAATGCTAAGTATGGACTGTCACGATTTCGTGACATGTCCCATTTTTGCTCCTTGCAAGAAGATGAAGGCCAAGGAAGAGAAAGATGTCACGATTTCGTGACATGTTGCAGTTTCATGGGTATACAGAAGAAAAGGACATAGAAGGAAGAAGATGTCACGATTTCGTGACATGGTGAGTTTTCGTGACTTGGAGTAGCGAAGAAGGCAGGCAAAGGAAAATGTCACGATTTCATGACATGTTGAGGAAAGAAGCCCAAACAAAGGAGAATGTCACGATTTCATGACATGTCAGGAAGACAAAGCTAAACTAAGAGAAGATGTCACGATATCGTGACATGTCGCATTTTCATGACTGGTGGCGAAGAGAGAAGGCAGTAAGGTAAAAGTGTCATGATTTCGCGACATGTCGCATTTTCGTGACCTGTCACATTTTCGTGACCAAAGCAATAACAAAGGCCCGATACAGTTCTGTTTGCATTTTCCTTCAGGATTGCATAGGAGAATGTGAAGAGAAGATAAGGATCAAGTAAAAGCTCTCCAACGGATTTTGAGATCGTGGTCAAAGAGGCTCAAAGATTAAATGTTGTTGATTACCGATGTGCGCAAGATGGAAGAACATGAGGCAGTTTTTGATGCCACCAAAATTAAAGATGCCTCCAGTATTGAAAGCTCCTGTTCGTGATCTCCTGCATGCCCCGAGAATGGTCATTTAATGAAGAAATATGGTCCCTTGTTTTTGTTTGATTTTTAGTTTTGATCCATAAAAATAGGGACTATCATTTCTCCGAGGCAGATTAAGGGTGATGGTTCTCTCTTTTCAAGTGCATATTTTGTGGACCTCTTCTTTGAAATCTGTTGTATGTTTTAAATGTTGTGATGCAAAAGAGAGAGGGAAGACCTCTATAAATATTCATGTATATCTAAAGCAAAAGAGGTTAGACATTTTTACAAGGAAACTCTCTAAGTTCTCTGCATCAATAGAAGAGACTCGGCTTCTAAAATTTGCAAGCATTCTTATGTGTGTGATGTCCCTCTGTTTTAAAAGTCATTTCTGTTTATGCTCATGCTCTTGCTGTTAGGTTTTGAATTCTACATTCTGAATTCGAACGTTGCTGGTTAGTGAGTATATTTTGAAATGCGATCTGGAGGTTATCTCGACAAAGGTGTGAGTTCAATTCTATTGCTTTCCCTTTATTAGATGTTGTCATAAAACTTGGTGGAATTCTTGTTGTTAGTCTGCCCCAAATTATACACTTCGGCCTGTGGCCATATTTCCATCTCTTTCTTGTTATTTCCCTTTCTTTCTATTATTTCCCATTTCTTTCCTGCATCCTTATCTTCAAAACCAGTTTAGATTAGTTTGGGAGCCAGCCCTCTCTAGAGATTGGCCCGGGAGACTTCTCTTTCTCTCGGCCTTTCAATGTTGGCCAAGTCTAGGGCGCGTATACGTATAAAATCCTTTCCTATGGCAGATTTGTGACCAACAATTTTTGGCACGCCCGGTGGGACAGATTTTGTCTCCAACAGATCCATAATCGGTGGGACAAGCATTATTTCAACTTGACAAACCCACCTGTGCCAACAGTTTTTGGCACGCCCGGTGGGACACTGAAAGTTTCACTTCCAATAGTATTAAGGTTTAATGTTCACCTTCATGCTGTATAATTAGAACATTTGGTGACTCAGCACTACCCAGAAGCCTCCGAACGTGGATACAGTGAGAGTTGTACTTCATGATCACAAGATCGAAGGCCAAAAAATCTAAAAATCCCATTGAGTTTTTTGAACTTGACAACCAAAGATTAAGCGAACACCCTAAGTTGGTCTCCCCACCACTTATATCCTCTGCAACATCCTCACAAATTGTTGGTGTGTTCTCTGTTCCTTCAAATTCATCTAGTACTGCTACTAGTTTTCCACCTCTACAGCCATACGCACCAGTCCAAATGGCCCAACATCCTCCACCAAGGAAGTTCTCGGCATGGAATGATTCGGGAGCCTTGAATTTACCGGCACAGAATCAAGTCCCTCAAGCTGCTTTGAAAGCTTTGCCGACCTATGATGGTACTGGTAAAACTGCTTATGAGCATATTAATGATGTAGCCTCTTTGGCGGCTATCCATGACATAACCGATGAAGACGTGATGGTAAAATTGTTGGTGTTATCACTGAGAGGGAAATTGTTGTATTGGTACCGAACGTTGCAACCAGGCACCATTGCATCATGGGATCAATTAGGAGAACTGTTAGTCAAAAACTTTCATGAACAAGCTGATCCATACTCCTTGTTGCATCAATTTAATGCAATTCAAAGGCACCCGTAGGAGGAGATAGCCGACTTCAATGTCAGATTTACCAGAAGCTGGCAGAGAATTCTTGATGGTCTTCGGCCCGCTCATGAGCTAGCTGCATTTTATTATCTCAGAGCCTTTAACACAGACATCGGCTTGGTTGTCCGACAGTCCAACGTGACTACATTTCCAGAGCTATTCGAACAAGCGCAAAAGGTGGAAGCTGACTTGATTGCCATAGGTAGGCTTCCTCCAAAGGTAACAATGCCCATCTTACCTGATCTTCCTAAGCATTTGTATTCTGGTTCATTTTCATAGCCTATGCCTTCCATGTATCCTATTCCATCATGGAGCTCAAGTGCACCTCAGATCGCACCCATTCCAGTTCCCCAGCTCCCTGCTCCAACTATTCCATAGTTGCCTGCACCAATCATTCCGCAATTACCAGCTCCCACTTCATTCCCAGCATTGCCTGCACCGCCAGCACCTCTACCTCTATCGGCACCTCCTGCGCCCTCAAATCCTGATCCTTTCACAATCCTATTACAAGAGGTACAATCGGCTAATTCAGCTATAAGAGCGATGGGAAATAAAATCATAGTTCTTGAAAGAAAGCAGGCTGAGAGAGATTTCCAACCCAGGAGATTTCAACCTCCGTCGATCACTAGAGAACAAGCGGCTTCAACAAGTAAAGTGCCTAAAAAGAACCTGACTGTGTTGACGAATGAGGAAGCTGGCCCTGCAGAAAGAACATATTGGTGCTCTACATGTAATGATCCACACGGCGAAGACACTTGTATGGTTCATCTGAACTATGTGCAAACATTGGCCGCAAGCTCTTCTGGAGGACAAGTTAATATGATTTCTGAGGTAGATCATAATTTTATGGTTCCATCTGAAGAACAAGTCTCAGTTCTCACGAGAACTGGGAAGAAGCCAGTCACTGTAGATCCAGTAGAGATGGAACCATTAAGGGTACCGGCTGATCCAAAGATGCAGAATGAGAAGAAACAAGTACAAGTGAAAGCTCCTATTTCAGTACCAAAGCCAGATTCACCTATTCTGTTGAAAGATCTTTTGCCACCACGAGCAAAGGAAAGATTGCAAGAAAAAGCCTCAGCTTCGCAGGCAAGAGCTGAAACAGAGGACCGAGCCAGAGAAAAGCTCAAGTACCCATCTTTGACTAAAATACTGAGGGTAGAAGCCACTCAGCAATATCGGAGCAAATATGAAGACATTAATGAAAAGAGGGAGTCTGGTGCATCTGCATACAATATTGTCGAAGAATTGAAGAAGATTCCAGCCAAGGTTAGTCTCTATGATGCATTACAATTACCTGGGCAAGTTGATCTGTTACAAGAATCATTGAAGTCTATGAAAGATAATGAGAAGAATCCTACCCAGATGATTTTTGCTCAAACATTAACTACTTCAGCCACTGGAAAAAATAGACCACCCCCATTTTATTTGTCACTCAGGATGGAGGGTTGGATAGTGCACAACTGCATGATTGATTCTGGTGCTGCGACAACTGTCATGCCAAAGGCAGTTTGTGAAGTCATGGGTATGGAGTATACAAGAAGTAGCCCTGGTGTCTTGCAGTTGGATGGGACTCCCATGAAAATAGTGGGTGTAATCAAGGATGTTCCTATTGTTCTACATAGTATGCCTCAGATTACAGTAATTCAGGAGATAGTTGTGGTCGATTTGGAACCATATTTCAGTATGTGTTTGTCAAGAGAATTCATTGCCAAGCTGGGAGGCTACCTTTCTCTAGATTATTCTCACTTGGAGATTCCTTTCAAAGGAAGAAGAGTCCGGATCTACAATAAGAAGCCTTCTACTTTTCATGTAGAGAAGATGGGAGAAGAAGAAAGATCCAAACATTCTGTTCACATGATAACTGAAGAATTGGAAGATCCTGATTTGATGGGTGAAGTCCTGGATGAGCTTTGCTTGGAGGATGAGTTTTCAATGCTCGATTTTAATGCCATGGTGGAAACTGAGATTGGTTGTTATTCTATTCTCAAGACTGAAAAGGCTCAAGAACAGAATGATGGAAGTCAAGATCAGCTCTATTTCGATGGAGCACAATGCAGAAATGGCACTGGCACTGGGACTGTTCTAGTATTACCTTCTTGTACTTTGACCTAGAGCTACACAGATAATACCATAGAGGATGAGGCTTTATGCTTAGGTTTCAAGACGGCTGAGACACTTGGAACGCGATAGTTGCAAATCTTTGGTGACTCCGAGCTGATTATCAATCAGGAGACCACTGAGTGTCTGTCCAAGGTCTGGGATCCAGGAGATCATAGAGCCATGTTTGGGTACGTGTCTCTCCCGAGAGTTCACAGCTAATTCGGGGGTTACCTTGTACATATAAAAAAAAAAAAAAAAATTTTAACTTCGGCTCCTTTTGCACGCGAGCCCGCAGGTATGTTTATTTCTCTTTCTTTTTCTTTTCCTTCCCAGCAGTTAGTGGCTTTCCTCTACTTCTTTCTCCACTTCCTCATTTTCATTCCCTTCCCCTTTTACTCCTTGTTCCTCTGTACATAATCAAGCCACTGCTATTGTTTCTACTCCCCTCTCTGATGTTCCCATTTCTACTTTCCCTTTCTTCTAGTCCTTTGTCTTGTGAGTACTTCATCACAGCCACAGTTCCTACTACCATCTCCATTCCATCCACTTCCATTTCATTATCTATTTCATAGCATCCCAGTAGCTGGTAGCACAGTAGCACCCTATTGTTGTATCTACCACTTCCACTCCTCCATCTTCCATCATTCCATCATTCCCCATTCCCGTTCCATGGCCTGCACATCCGCTGGCCATCACTCCATTCATTTCCATTTTTGTAGTTCAGGTGCTTTTCACTACTGCCATGGAGATCCTTGCACAACACCTGGTGATTACCCAGCTCATCCGAGCTAGGCAAAGTGCAGTAGTTCTAAAGAAATAAAGGAAGTTCTGTTCTTCCACAAATTTTTGTTGAAGGTCCTATTTTTCAGAGTCGAGTACCAGCAAGAGCTTGTTGCAGCAGCCTACAGAGATGTCCAGCATCAACCAGCACTAGTTCTTTCTGCTCCTCCAGTTTCTTGACTCTGTTGCCCAATGGATAAAGGCCTGAGGTTCATGCATACAACAGAACTGTATACCCCACGAGCCGCCAAGAATGTTGGCATTTTTGCCACATTGTTTTTGTTGTTGTTGTTCATGTAAAAGAATCCAAGTTGTAGAAAAAAAAAGAAAAAAAGCAAAGTAACTGTAACATGTCGCGATATCGCGACCTGTCGTAGTTTTGCGGTGCCAAATGCAGAAATCAGCTAAGTATGAAAATTGTCGCGATATCGCGACATGTCGCATTTTCGTGACCTGTCACATTTTCATGGTCAAAACAGTCAATAGAAGCAATGAAGTCAAACTGTCGCGATATCGCGACATGTTGGAGTTTCGTGACTTGTTGCGATGAGGGAGAACTAATTGAAAAGTTGTCGCGATATCGCGACATGTCACGTTTTCGCGACTTGCGGTGGCCACAGAGCAGAATGATAGAAAATGTCACGATATCGTGACATAAAGCAGCAAAGGGCAATGTCAATGAAAAATGTCGTGATATCATGACAGAAAAGCGAGAAAGGAGCAAATGGTATGGACTGGCGTGATATCGCGACATGTCACGTTATCGCGGAAGGACTGATAGATAAACACAAGGCATGAAAGATGTCATGATTTCGTGACATTTTTGAGGATGAAGTCAAGCAAGAGAAACTTGTCGCGATATCATGATAGGAAGCGACAACAAAGAGAAGGCAAGAAATTGTCATGATTTCGTGACATATTGGGGTGGAAGGACCAAGTGTAAAGAAATGTCATGATTTCGTGACATGTCACGTTTTCGAGGAGGAAGCAAGGAGGTAGCAATTGTATGAAATGTCACGATTTCGTGACATGTCAAATTTTCATGGAATGAAAGCTGACAAGTACAAGGCAAACATAAATTGTCGCGATATCATGACATGTCACGTTTTCACGATGAAGGAGCTCGAAAGACAATGCTAAGTATGGACTATCATGATTTCGTGACATGTCCCATTTTCACTCCTTGCAGGAAGATGAAGGCCAAGGAAGAGAAAGATGTCACGATTTTGTGACATGTTGTAGTTTCATGGGTATACAGAAGAAAAGGACACAGAAGGAAGAAGATGTCACGATTTCGTGACATGGTGAGTTTTCGTGACTTGGAGTAGCGAAGAAGGCAGGTGAAGGAAAATGTCACGATTTCGTGACATGTTGAGGAAAGAAGCCCAAACAAAGGAGAATGTCATGATTTCATGACATGTCAGGAAGACAAAGCTAAACTAAGAGAAGATGTCACGATATCGTGACATGTCACATTTTCATGACTGGTGGCAGAGAGAGAAGACAGTAAGGTAAAAGTGTCACGATTTCGTGACATGTCGCATTTTTGTGACCTATCACATTTTCGTGACCAAAGCAATAACAAAGGCCCGATACAGTTCTGTTTGCATTTTCCTTCAAGATTGCATAGGAGAATGTGAAGAGAAGATAAGGATCAAGTAAAAGCTCTCCAACGGATTGTGAGATCGTGGTCAAAGAGGCTCAAAGATTAAATGTTGTTGATTACCGATGTGCGCAAGATAGAAGAACATGAGGCAGTTTTCGACGCCACCAAAATTAAAGATGCCTCCAGTATTGAAAGCTCCTGTTCGTGATCTCCTGCATGCCCCGAGAATGGTCATTTAATGAAGAAATATGGTCCCTTGTTTCTGTTTGATTTTTAGTTTTGATCCATAAAAATAGGGACTGTCATTTCTCCGAGGCAGATTAAGGGTGATGGTTCTCTCTTTTCAAGTGCATATTTTGTGGACCTCTTCTTTGAAATCTGTTGTATGTTTTAAATGTTGTGATGCAAAAGAGAGAGGGAAGACCTCTATAAATATTCATGTATATCTAAAGCAAAGAAGGTTAGACATTTTTACAAGAAAACTCTCTAAGTTCTCTGCATCAATAGAAGAGACTCGACTTCTGAAATTTGCAAGCATTCTTATGTGTGTGATGTCCCTCTATTTTAAAAGTCATTTCTGTTTATGCTCATGCTCTTGCTGTTAGGTTTTGAATTCTGCATTCTGAATTCGAACGTTGCTGGTTAGTGAGTATATTTTGAAATGCGATCTGGAGGTTATCTCGACAAAGGTGTGAGTTCAATTCTGTTGCTTTCCCTTTATTAGATGTTGTCATAAAACTTGGTGGAATTCTTGCTGTTAGTCTGCCCCAAATTATACACTTTGGCCTGTGGCCATATTTCCATCTCTTTCTTGTTATTTCCCTTCCTTTATGTTATTTCCCATTTCTTTCCTGCATCCTTATCTTCAAAACCAGTTTAGATTAGTTTGGGAGCCAGCCCTCTCTGGAGATTGGCCCGGGAGACTTCTCTTTCTCTCGGCCTTTCAATGTTGGCCAAGTCTAGGGCGCATATACGTATAAAATCCTTTCCTGTGGCAGATTTGTGAGTTGGTCACAAATCTGCCATAGGAAAGGATTTTACATGTATACACGCCCTAGACTTGGCCAACATTGAAAGGTTGAGAGAAAGAGAAGTCTCCCAGGCAAATCTCCAGAGAGGGTTGGCTCCCAAACTAATCTAAACTGGTTTTGAAGATAAGGATGTAGGAAAGAAATGGGAGATAACAGAAAGAAAGGGAAATAACAAGAAAGAGATTGAAATATGGCCATAGGCTGAAGTGTATAATCTAGGGTAGACTAACAGCAAGAATTCCACCAAGTTTTATGACAACATCTAATAAAGGGAAAGCAGCAGAATTGAACTCACACCTTTGTTGAGATAACCTCCAGATTGCATTTCATAAAATACTCACTAACCAGCAATGTTTGAATTTAGAATGCAGAATTCAAAACCTAACAGCAAGAGCATGAGCATAAATAGAAATTAATTTTAAAACAGAAGGACATCACACACATAAGAATGCTTGCAAATTTTAGAAGTCGAGTCACTTCTATTGATGCAGAGAACTTAGTGAGTCTCATTGCAAAATGTCTAACCTCTTTTGCTTTAGATATACATGAATATTTATAGAGGTCTTCCCTCTCTCTTTTGCATCATAGCATTTAAAACATACAACATATTTCAAAGAAGAGGTCCACAAAATATGCACTTGAAAAGAGAGAACCATCACCCTTAATCTACCTCAGAGAAATGATAGTCCCTATTTTTATTGCAAATCAAACAGAAACAAGGGACCATATTTCTTCATTAAATGACCATTCTTAGGGCATGTTGGAGATCATGAACAGGAGCTTTCAATAGTGGAGGCATCTTTAATTTTGGTGGCGTCAAAAACTGCCTCGTGTTCTTCCATCTTGCACACCTAGGTAATCATCAACATTTAATCTTTGAGCCTCTTTAACCACGATCTCACATTTTGTTGGAGAGCTTTTATTTGATCCTTATATTCTCCTCACGCTCTCCTATGCAATCTTGATGGAAAATGCAAACAGAACTATATCGAGCGTTTATTATTGCTTTGGTCATGAAAATGTGATAGGTCACAAAAAAGCAACATGTCACGAAATCGTGACACTTTTACCTTGTTGTCTTCTCTCTCTGCCACCAATCACGAAAATGCGACATGTCGTGAAATCGTGACACTTTCTCTTAGTTTAGCTTTGTCTTCCTGACATGTCACAAAATTGCGACATTCTCTTGTGTCTGGGCTTCTTTCCTCAACATGTCATAAAATCGTGACATTTTACTTCACCTGCCTTCTTTGCTACTCCAAGTCACAAAAACTCACCATGTCGCAAAATCATGACATCTTCTTCCTGTTGTGTCCTTTTCTTTTGTATACCCATGAAACTGCAAAATTTCATGAAATCATGACATCTTTCTCTTCCTTGGCCTTCATCTTCTTGCAAGGAGAAAAAATAGGACATGTCACGAAATCGTGATAGTCCGTACTTAGCATTGTCTTTCGAGCTCCTTCATCATGAAAACACAACATGTCGCTATATCATGACAATTTTTGTTTGCCTTGTACTTTGTTGCTTTTGTTATGCAAAAATTTGACATGTCACGAAATCGTGACATTCTGTACAATCTGGCTGCCTCCTTGCTTTCTCCTCACGAAAACACGACATGTCACGAAATCGTGACAATTCTCTGCACTTGGTCCTTCCTGTCAAGCATGTCGTGAAATCACGACAATTTCTTGCCTTCTCTAATGTTGTCGCTTCCTGTCGCGATATCGCGACAAGTTTCTCCTACTTAGCTTCGTCCTCAAAAATGTCACAAAATCGTGACATCTTTCTTGCCTTGTGTTTATCTTTCAGCTATTCCGTGAAAACATGACATGTTGCGATATCACGCCAGTCTGTACCGTTTGTGCCTTCCTCATTTTTTTGTCATGATATCGTGAAATTTTTCATTGACATTGCCCTTTGCTGCTTTATGTCACAATATCGTGACATTTTCTATCATTCTGCTCTGTGGCCATTGCAAGTCACGAAAACGTGACATGTCGCGATATCTCGACAAGTTTTCAATTATTTCTCCCTCATCGCAACAAGTCGTGAAACTCCAACATGTCGTGATATCATGACAGTTTGGCTTATTTTCTTTCGTTGACTATTTTGACCACAAAAATGCGTCAGGTCGCAAAAATATGACATGTCACGATATCGCGACAATTCTCATACTTAGCTGATTTCTGCATTTGGTGTCGCCAAACTATGACAGGTCGCGATATCGTGATAGTTACAGTTACTTTGCTCTAATACAAAAATTATAGATATTTTTACATTTTCCCTTTCAAAATGCATGGAGGGATAAACAGAAGAATTAGTATCTCTACAACTTGTGCATTCTTTTACATTAACAGTAACAACAAAAACAATGTGGCAAAAATGCCAACATTCTTAGCAGCTTGTGGGGTATACAATTCTGTTGTATGCACGAACCTCAGGCCTTTATCCATTGGGCAATAGAGTCAAGCAACTGGAGGAGCAGAAAGAACTAGTGCTGGTTGATGTTGGATGTCTCTGCAGGCTGCTGCAACAAGCTCTTGCTAGTACTCGACTCTGAAAAATAGGACCTTCAACAAAAATTTGTGGAAGAACATAACTTCCTTTATTTCTTTAGAACTACTGCACTTTGCCTAGCTCGAATGAGCTAGGTAATCACCAGGTTCTGTGCAAGGATCTCCATGGAAGTAGTGAAAAGCACCTGAATCACAAAAATAGAAATGAATGGAATGATGACCGGTAGATGTGCAGGTCGTGGAATGGGAATGGGGAAATTATGAAATGATGGAAGGTGGAGGAATGGAAGTGGTAGATGTCGCGATTTCATGACATGTTGCAGTTTCATGGGTATACAAAAGAAAAGGACACAGTAGGAAGAAGATGTCGCGATTTCGCGACATGGTGAGTTTTTGTGACTTGGAGTAGCAAAGAAGGCAGGTGAAGGAAAATGTCACGATTTCGTGACATGTTGAGGAAAGAAGCCCAAACACAGAAAAATGCCACTATTTCATGACATGTCAGGAAGACAAATCTAAACTAAGATAAAGTGTCACGATTTCATGACATGTCACATTTTCATGACTGGTGGTAGAGAGAGAAGGCAGCAAGGTAAAAGTGTCACAATTTTGCGACATGTCGCATTTTCATGACCTATCACATTTTCGTGACCAAAGCAATAATAAATGCTCGATACAGTTCTGTTTGCATTTTCCTTCAGGATTGCATAGGAGAGCATGAGGAGAAGATAAGGATCAAATAAAAGCTCTCCAACGAATTGTGAGATCGTGGTCAAAGAGGCTCAAAGATTAAATGTTGATGATTACCTAGGTGCGCAAGATGGAAGAATATGAGGCAGTTTTCGACGTCACCAAAATTAAAGACACCTCTAGTATTGAAATCTCCTATTCATGATCTCCTGCATGCCCCAAGAACGGTCATTTAATGAAGAAATATGGTCCCTTGTTTATGTTTGATTTTCAGTTTTGATCCATAAAAACAGGGACTATCATTTCTCCGAGGTAGATTAAGGGTGATGGTTCTCTCTTTTCAAGTGCATATTTTGCGGACCTCTTCTTTGAAATCTGTTGTATGTTTTAAATGTTGTGATGCAAAAGAGAGAGGGAAGACCTCTATAAATATTCATGTATATCTAAAGCAAAAGAGGTTAGACATTTTGCAAGGAGACTCACTAAGTTCTCTGCATCAATAGAAGTGACTCGGCTTCTAAAATTTGAAAGAATTCTTATGTGTGTGATGTCCCTCTATTTTAAAATTCATTTCTATTTATGCTCATGCTCTTGCTGTTAGGTTTTGAGTTCTACATTTTGAATTTGAACGTTGCTGGTTAGTGAGTATTTTTTGAAATGCGATCTGGAGGTTATCTCGACAAATGTGTGAGTTTAATTCTGCTACTTTCCATTTATTAGATGCTGTCATAAAACTTGGTGGAATTCTTGCTGTTACTCTGCCCCAAATTATACACTTTGGCCTGTGGCCATATTTCCATCTCTTTCTTGTTATTTCCCTTTCTTTCTGTTATTTCCCATTTCTTTCCTACATCCTTATCTTCAAAACCAGTTTAGATTAGTTTGGGAGCTAGCCCTCTTTGGAGATTTTCCCGGGAGACTTCTCTTTCTCTCGACCTTTCAATGTTGGCCAAGTCTAGGGCGCGTATACGTGTAAAATCCTTTCCTGTGGTAGATTTGTGACCAACACCTAGCTGAGCAGATTAGTGGATAGCCTAGTTGAGTAGATCAAAGGATAGCCTAACTGAGCAGATCAGTGGATAGCCTAGCTAAGTAGATCAGTGGATAGCATAGCTAAGTAGATTAGTGGATAGCCTAGCTAAGTAGATCAGTGTATCTCACCTGAGTAGATCAGGATAGCCTAGCTTTGAGAAGATCAAAGTAATAATTTGTATTGGGATAAGGATCCCTATTTCCTTGTGAAATATTATTAGGAGATTATCTTGTGGACTACCCCACATTGGGGAAACCATGTTAAATCTTGTGTCTCAATTGTTTGTGATGATTTGTGCACTTGCTTACTATTGCTATCTATGTTATTAATGCATATTGCTATATTTGGTTATTGCAATTGAGGACACTAATTTATATTGGTTTGGAAATAAAGTAAAAAGTGGGCACTCTACTGTTCACCCCCCCTCTCAGTATAAGTTGGTGTTCTTCATGAGTGATTGATTGAGTGAAGCTGATTGAGCCTAGTCTAGTGGAAGTGTTGAAGTGATAGTTCAAGTTCTATGAAATAAATTGTTCTATATTCTAAATTGATTTGAGAAATATATTGAAAGTGATTGAGCATTGTTGTGAGTGTGAAGCATATTGAGTCTCTAACAATTCTCTATATGTTTATAATAGATTAAACAAGATTTTGTGTGAAGCTTTTCTAAGTGATTGAAGAATATTTTGTGTTAGATTGAGTTGATCTGAGTAAGCTTTTGTGGAAGCTCACAATACAAATTTGAGGTAAGTCTTGGTGAAGACATTTTGAGCATATTGGACAAGTTCTAGAGAGCGCTTGTGGATATATTAGTGTGAGATTTTATGGAAGCTTACAATGCAAATTTAAGACAAGTCTTTGAGAAGACTTGAGAGTGGAGTTGATTAATTGATTTGTTCAAACCTTGGGTTAAGGTTTAGGATAAATATAGTAGATTTAATTTATGATTAAGTCAAGATTTTTGTTAAGGCTTGAGGAAAGAGATTGAGTAGATTTGTGCTAGACCGAAGGACTGTGTTTAGTGCAGATTTGAGAACATTTATTGAGTAGATTTGTGCTAGACCAAAGGATTGTTTTTAGTGCAGATTTGAGGATAGATATTGAGGAGATTTGTGCTAGACCGAAGGACTGTGTTTAGTGCAGATTAGGGACAGAGATTGATCAAAATTGTGCTATATGGAAGGACTATATTTAGTGCATATTTGAGGATATAGATAGAGCAAATTTTTTCTAGACCAAAGGATTGTGTTTAGTACAGATTAGAGATAGAGATTGAGTATATTTGTTTTAGACCAAAGGATTGTGTTTAGTGTATATTTGAGATAGAGCTAAGAGTAAGCTTTAGATATCATAGAGTATAGAGGATGATAGTCTCCAATAGATAGAGGTCCATTAGCTAGGGTAGTGAAGATAGGTTTTCTGAGTGAGGGCAGGAGTCTTCTATGGATAGAGATCCATAATCCAGCGAAGTGGAGGTAGCAATTCTTCTAAAATATCACCAGCAAAAGTAGAGGAGAAGGAGTTATCTTGTGGATAGAGATACACAAAATTGATTAGGGTATTGGTGTCTCCTTTGGATAAAGGTCCATAAACATTGTAATAGGGAAAATATTCCCAAGATATTTGTTGAGAAAATTTTAGTGAAATATTTTCTCTGTGGATTAGCCCACATTGGGTGAACCATGTTAAATTGGTGTCTCTATTATGTGTGGTGATTTTTACATTGCTTTGATTACTGTTGTTGATATTGCAATTAATATATTGCATAATATTGATTGGGAAAGAAAATTAAAAAGTGGTCTTATATTGTTCACCCCCTCCATCTTAGTATAATCTTGTGTTTTTCAATATACGTCCCTCTTAGGGATAACAAATAATACATGTTTACAATGGTATTAAAGCCCCTAAACAGGGATGATATACTCTAAGGGCTCCTTAGATATCCACCAAATTTGTGTGAGGGCTTACTAGGATGCCTCCTTATCCATTGTCAAGAGGAATGATCTTTGAATGTTCTTTGAAGCTTTGAAGGATCTGTCACCTACATACAAGAAACAACAAAACACATTAAAAGCATATGAAGCCTCTCATGATGAGGTTATTGTCCAAGAAATGCAAGAGATGAAGCAAATACTTGAATAAAGGATGAAATATATAAATATGCTTAATATATTGTCAAATAAGCACAAAGCATAGCTTGAAATGTGTAAAGATAGCTAATATTGCATGTAATATAAAGTAAAAAGCATGAAAGAAGATAATATATGAAAGAAATCATATATGACATAAATTAAGGTAAAGCTACCTATAATACTACTAATCAACCATAAAATGCATGAAAAAATACTAATCTATGCCAGATTAACCTAAATGCATAATAATAAAAGGAAATCTAAAGCTAGAACAAGGAAATGAGGGCATCAAACCCTAGTCATTGGTCCTCAAAGTAGTTGACTCTATTAGCCATAGTTAACAGCTACAACTAAGCTTGTGGGCCACTATTGACAACAGAGGCCATGGGCAAAGTCTTCTTTCTCTTGAAACCAGACACAAATTGATGGTTGATTTCATTTGAATTCATATTGTATTGATGTGGAATAGCAAGGTTTGTTTCTCAATCCTTTGGAAGCTCCATTGTTGCAAAGGTAGGTGTCAAACTAGATTTGGGTAACATTTCCTTACTCTCCATAGGTTGTAATTGGCTCTACAATTTGGTAAGGCTTTGCTACAATTAAATTGGGATCCTTTTGGTCTTTTTAAGAGGTCTATAAATAGACCCCCTAATACCAATCTTGGATTACGAAAAGAGCCAAGATCAATAAATGCTAGGCTATGGTAGTTGGATGGAACCTTCTAGAGGATTCATAGTCCATAACCTCTTGAATTGGTTGTAAATTCCATTGGAACAACAAATTTGGCTTGGCTAGGGAGGCCAATATAATTACAGGTCTAGTTTTTATTGCTCAATGTGGCTAGGACCCTAGCCACGGTTGTCAACCATGGCTGAGATATTAGTTATTGATGTCATCAATGGCTAAGGTTGAATAGGCCTAAGATGCCTAAAATGAGTGGTTAGGACCACTACTTAGCCTTGGGAGGGTCCAAGGTCATTCATATGGTCTGTAAAGGTACTCATATGAGTAGTATCCTAAACATAAATTATTTTAGGTGTCTACAAATTTATTTTTAAAAAATAATGCTTTATTCTAGATAGCTATTCATTTAAATAAATGGTGGATTTTTTTAAAAAAGTAATGCTTTATTCTAGATAGCTATTCATTTAAATAAATGGTGGATTTATTTTTAAAAATAATGCTTTATTCTAGATAGCTATTCATTTAAATAAATGGTGGATTTATTAAAAAAAATACTTTATTCTAGATAGCTATTCATTTAAATAAATGGTAAATTAAATTAAATGATAAATATATTTATTCTTAGAAAGAAAGAATACCTTATTTTAGGTAGCCATTCATTTGAATAAATGGTAAATTTAAGTTAAATGATAAATGAACATATTCTTAAATAAAAAGAATGTCCCACTTTAAATAACCATTCCTTTGGGTAGACGGTGGATTATCCTTAATATATGAGTGGTCGAGTTTAAAAAAAGAAAAGAGGCAATACAAATCTATTTTGCTTACCTCGAATTGGGTGGGCCACCTAGATAGAGTCTATTTGGTGTAAAGGTATGACTCCATTAATGCAAGGAATGGATCTACTAGAATGAGGGGATGGTTCCCTCTATGTGAAGAAGAAAAATACTTCAATGTTGGCTATGCCATGAAAAAGTAGGAGGAAGGGACATCTCCTCTACCACCTAATGAAGGGGTGCGGAAGTAATGGTAGTGGTTGGATAATGGAAGTCGAGGAGAAATGGAGGGGTGCTAAGGTAAGAGAAAAGAAAAGAGAGTGAGGAAATAAAAAATGGAAAATGGAATAACAAAAGTAGAGTAGAGGAAGGAAGGCTAGGCAAATGAGGAGTGGTGCTCAGACTTGGCCTAGGAAACCAAAGGAAACCAATGGAATAGGTGACCATGTTGGTATTACTTTCTTGATCCCCTATGTGATAGCTGAGTGTGGAAGCCAAGATATATGAGTTAGCCAAAGCCAAGAATTTTGTGTATAAACCTAAAGCCAAGGTGTTGTGTTAGTTGTAGCTGAGATCTGTGTATTGCGCCTGAAGTCAAAGGGTTGTGTGCGTAGTGTGGTTTTAGAAGCACCATCTTGGGAGACCGTAGGGTGATAGATAAGAAATCCCCTATCTGGTTCTAGTCGAGTAGGAAGCTCGTTAAGCAAGAAGGTTCCCTTAGTGGTAGACTTCTAATTTAAAATAATATGTTATGGTTCATTTTGTAAAATGAGGGTATGGGACCTTGCTTTATGAAATGGAATGGAAATATATTATGTTATGGTTCATTTTGTAAAATGAGGGTATGGGACCTTGCTTTATGAAATGGAATGGAATTATATTATGTTATGGTTCATTTTGTGAAATGAGGGTATGGGACCTTGCTTTATGAAATGAAATGGAATGGATTTTATGATTATGTATTTATGTTTCATTTTGTGAAATGAGGGTATGGGACCTTGCTTTATGAAATGGAATGGAAAATATATTATGTTATGGTTCATTTTGTGAAATGAGGGTATGGGACCTTGCTTTATGAAATGGAATGGAATTATATTAATGTTATGTTTCATTTTGTGAAATGAGGGTATGGGACCTTGCTTTATGAAATGGAATGGAAAATATATTATGTTATGGTTCATTTTGTGAAATGAGGGTATGGGACCTTGCTTTATGAAATGAAATGGAATGGATTTTATTATGTATATGTTTCATTTTGTGAAATGAGGGTATGGGACCTTGCTTTATGAAATGGAATGGAAATATATTATGTTATGGTTCATTTTGTAAAATGAGGGTATGGGACCTTGCTTTATGAAATGATGAGAAATATTTGTGGTACAAACTAAAATATGGTTGCTTGATTTAAATAAGATGAAAGAACCTAGTGCTTTAAATAGTTAAGGGTATGGGACTTTAATTGTTAAGTGAGGGTTAGATCATTTATTGCAAATAAAGCATAATGTGGGATGCATGGTAGGATGACTCTCATAAGTGGGTGAGAGGGGTCATAGAGAGGGAAGCTCTATGATAATATCTATGCATTAGAAAGTTGAATTGCTTGGGTTAATTGTATAGTTGCAATTTGGAAAATAAATGAGTAAATGCATTAGAAGCATGTCTATCTGGATCCATGAGTGTCCTGATCCCCTACTATCCTCACTTGATTGATGGAAGAGTGGGAGGACCAAAGTCAGGAGATGGACTACTTTGCAAGTTTGCTCTTTACCTTATTTCTTGCTTGATTATGCAATAGATTAGATTTATGGGGAGATTTCCCCAATGGATTAAATGAGCATTGTTTATTATTATATTTTGTTATCCTTTTTGATTGTAATGTTATTTAATTGCTATCGCATGGTTTCCTTTTAATGAATGTTTCATGCTTGTTTAAATTTGCTTGTTTTGTTAGATTTAGTATCTAGATTTCTCCTTGGTATTCTTATGAGTTTTAAAAAAAAAAAAAAATTAAAAGTTGTAAGTTCTAGGTGAACTTAGAGGATGACCTAAGGGCTTAAGACCCCCTTAGGGAGATGGGTTATCTAGGTTTAGAAGTTCGTACCAAGAGTTAAGATAGCTTGTCAGAGGATGATATTGATAGCTTAACTCGTAATGCACGTAGCATACCCACACATAATGGTTTGTGTGTAGTATGGAGATGCATGTATACCTTCCAATGATTGAGGGTGGTAAGTCTAGCTCATCAAGAATGATGATATGGATGGACTTACGTGCATGACATGAGATAGGCCTACGCAGAATGAACTTGCATGAGGGGAATCTCATGTGGTATAGTTCTTGAGAAACTTAGGGGATGTCAAACATTAAGTTGGTCTAAGGTTGGATAGGGATTTATGAATCCTTCTCCTTGATCAAAAAAATATATATAAAACCTTTTTTTTTTGTTTGTGTGTTTTCTTATTTTCTTATTCGTGGGTTGTTACATTTGGTATCAGAGCTCTAGGTTCGAGGGTATAGAGCTTCTTATGTGCAAAAAGGGATTCGAGTATGTCCAATGAAATCCTGCTTAAGGTTAAGCAAAAAGGGGTTGGGATAACCTAGAGTCTCTACTCATTTAGAATCTAAGTGGAATCGGTCCTAAGGAGAGATGAACATTGTGATACCTTAGTATGGGCTTTGGTGTCAATGTTACATCATAAACTTGGAACCTTGTCCTAATTAGATTTCTAATGATTGGCAAGAAATAACTCTGTAATGTGGTTGAGAATTAGTGAATCAACAAATAAACTAGGATCTAATTCTCTTCTTGGTTGGAACCAGATCAAGATGCCACCTAAGGCTAGGATAGAGAGGCCTCCACCTAGATAGACTCAACAAAGTAATGTCGAAGAAGAGATCCAGAATGAGGATCCAAGAAATCCCAATATGGGAATAGAAGAACTTACTACTACAGTTGTTGAATTACAAGACCAGTTAAGACAAGTGCTGGAAACTATGGTGAATCAAAATTCGTAGGCTAGAGATTCGAAAGTCAACCAAGTTGAGGGACTGATAGTAGAACAAAAGCAAGCAAGAACCCTCTTAGAAAAGGAGATGGTAAGAGACCTAAAGAATGTTTGTATCTCCAAGTTTGATGGAGAAGGAGAGGGGGATGCAGCTGAGGCTTGGTTAAGGGAGCTAGAAGTTTTCTTTATAGTAAAGGGATATTCCTCGAGAACCCAAATGGTTTGGGCTACTATCTACCTTGAAGGAGCTGCCCTAGATTGGTGGGAGACTTATTATGAAGAAACCAAAATAGATCTGGTAGACATTCCATGGAAATAATTTGTAGATATCTTCAAGAAGAGGTTCCTCACGGAGCATTTCTATGCTCTAAAATTTGAGGAGTTCGCCAGTCTAAGGCAAGGAACCAACTCAGTGGAGATATACTATAGGAAGCTAGTAAAGTTGCTAAAATATGTACCCACCTATAATGAGAAAATATGGATTCATAAGTTTACCCATGGATTGCAATCAAGGCTGAAGCATGATGTAGAGATGCAGGAACCTAAGTCATTGCAAAAGGCATATGACCTAGAAAAGAAAGCAGAGTCACATTTCCATTACAAATATGAAACCTTGACTGATCAGGAATGATAGGAATTAAATAAGAGGAATAGCAATGGGTTTATAAAGTGGGAGGTCGAGCAAGAATGAAAGGCTAAGAATCCCCAGAATCTAGAGAAGAAATTCAATGGAGGCCAAAAGAAGTTTAAAAAGAACTTTTATAAGAAAGGCCACAAACCCAATAATGCTAAACCCCCTTCACAGAAGCCACAAGGCCCTATTCCAACAATTAAGGATGAAGAGTAGAAGATGAAAAAGAAACAAGGACCCAAGGATGGATGCTATAATTTTCGAGGAGCACACTTTTCTAACCAGTGCCCATACCGACCAGGGCCAAGCACACCTAGCACTAAAGGAAAGGAACCAATGCATAAGATCTATGTTGCAACTGGGAATCAAAAACTTGAAGGGCAGACCACTCCACTGATCATAAAAGGTAAGATTTTTGACAAGCAAGTAAATATCTTAATAGATAGTGGAGCTATTGATAGTTTCATTTCTTGTAAGTTAGCCAAAGATATGCCAAAAAGGCTAGGGTATTTGGCTCATGGATGGAAGGTTGAGTATGGATCTGGATAGACCTACTCCATAAACCAATGTTTCCCAATGATGGAAATTACCTTAGCTAGTGGAACTATGGAAGGATGCTTATATGTAGCCCCACTTCATGCCTTTGATGTAATTTTAGGAATGGATTGGCTACAGGCCCATAAAGTCATAGTCAACTTCCAAGATAGATGGATCGAGTATTCCGAGGAAGGTGAGGCAAGATGATGAATTCATAGCAAACAAGGGGTATTTAAACCCTAGATGTTGTCAGCTATGCAATTAAAGAAAGCCCTCAAGAAAGGAGGGATTGTCTATGTGGTAAAGATGAATGAAGTTAAAAAGAACCTGAAGGGAGAAATGTCTGAGACTTACCCAATTTTACAAGAATTCTAGGATGTATTTCCTGAGGATCTACCTGGGCTCCCTCTAGTATGAGAATTTGACTTCACCATTGATCTTATACCAAGAGCGAAACCAATTCACCGATCTCCGTATAGGATGTCACCCATTGAGATGCAAGAGTTGAAAGTACAATTGCAAGGATTATTAGAGAAGGGGTTGATAAAACTAAGTGTGTCACCTTGGGGTGCACCTATTTTATTTGTAAGAAATAAGGATGGGTCTTTAAGATTATGTATCGACTACAAAATGTTGAATAAAGCTACAATCAAGAACCGATACCCCTTACCCAGGATCAAAGATTTATTCGACCAACTAAGAGATGCCACGATATTTACCAAGATAGATTTAAGGTCAGGATATCACCAATTGAGGATACATGAGGAGGACACTCACAAAATGACATTTAAGATGAGGTATGGACATTATGAGTTCACTGTCCTACCTTTTGGGCTAACTAATGCCCCCGCTGCCTTCATGAATTTAATGAATAATGTGTTCAGAAGGCATCTGGACCAGTTTGTCCTTGTGTTCTTAGATGACATCCTAATATATTCTCGAAGCAAGGAAGAGCATGACAAGCATCTCAAGGTCATGTTGGAACTATTGAGGGAAAATCAACTCTATGGGAATCTAGCCAAAAGTGAGTTCTATGTTTCAGAGGTGCACTATTTAGGGCACATCATCTCAGTAGAAGGGATCATAGTGGATCTAGAGAAAATAGAAGCCATGCTAAATTGGCCACCTCCTACCAATGTTACAGAAGTAAGGAGCTTCATGGGCTTAGCAAGCTATTACCGATATCACATAAAATATTTCTCAAAGATTGCTTCGACAATAATGAACCTTCAGAAGAAAGGAAAGGAATTCAAATGGATGGAAAAGTGTGAAGCTGCTTTCATGTATTGAAGCAAAAACTCACTACTACACCAATACTAAAGATTCTAGACCCCCAAGGAGATTTTATAGTGTGCATGGATGCATCGTTGGAAGGATTAGGGGGAGTACTCATGCAAAGGGAGTCTGTAGTAGCTTATACTTCAAGGAAGCTCAAGAAGCACGAAGTCAACTATGCTACTCATGATTTGGAATTAGCCACTGTAGTACACGCCCTGAAGGTCTGGCACCACTATCTGGTAGGAAGACCCTTTGAATTAAAAATAGATCATCAAAGCCTAAAGTATATATTCACCCAACCAATACTCAATGCAAGGCAAAGAAGGTGGGTCGAGTTTCTCATTGAGTATGACTTTGAAATTGAGTACATAAAAGGGAAAGAAAATAAGGTGGTAGATGCTCTGAGTAGAAGAAGATACATAGCAGCCCTAACTAGGAGTCATGTAAAGCTCATGGACCAAGTAAGGCAGGAGCAAAAATAGGATGAGTATTGCCAAGAAATTCGAGCAAGAATGAGCAAAGATCCTGAGACCAATAAGGAGTTTGGGGTGATAGATGACCTTCTGTGCTATAAAGGAAGAGTCATCATACCAAATTTAGGAGATTCAAAGAGGCTAATAATGCAAGAAGCCCATAGATCTCCTTATACAACTCACCCTAGAGGGGTAAAAATGAGGGAAAATCTGAAGAGGACCTTCTTTTGGGTAGGAATGAAGAAGGATATTACAGATTTTGTAGCTCGATGCCTTGAATGTCAGAAGGTCAAAGTGGAATGCAAGCATCCCATAGGATATTTGTACCCTCATAGTATACCTACTTAGAAATGGTAGGTCATATCGATGGACTTCATAGTGGGTCTACCAAAAACTAGGTACCAACATGATGCAATTTTTGTGGTGGTTGACAAATTGACCAAGGTCACACACTTCATACCTGGGAGCACCAATGATGATGCTCAAATAGTGGCTAATAGATTTGTCAAGGAAGTGTTCTTATTGCATGGATTTCTAGAAGTAATCATATCGGATAGGGATTCCAAGTTCACTTCTGAATTTTGGAGAGCCCTTCACCAGGCAATAGGCATAAAATTGCACATGAGTTCAACATACCACCCTAAAATAGATGGTCAGATGGAGTGGGTAAACCAAGTATTAGAGGACATGCTCTACATGTATTGCATGGACCACAAGACTCGATGGGAAGATTTTCTACCATTAGTAGAATTTGCCTACAATAATGGATATCACTCTTCCCTAGGGATGACACCCTTCGATGCTTTGTATGGATGAAAGTGTAGAACACCATTGTCTTGGGATAACCCTAAATATAGAACTATGATTGGACCAGAAATGGTCAAGGAAATGGAAGAACAAATTAGGGTAATCAGGCAAAGGCTAAAGGAAGCTTCTGATAGGCAAAAGAGTTATGTCGATCTAAAGAGGACTCCCCAAGAGTACTCGATGGGAGATAAAGTGTTCCTAAGAGTCAAACCAATGAAAAGTGTGATCAAATCCATAAAATTGGATCCACGATTTGTAGGACCCTTTGAGATCATCGAGAAAATTAGTTCGGTTGCATACCGACTCACCTTGCCTCCTAATTTATCAAAAATCCATGACACTTTCCACATATCTTTGCTTAGAAAATATGTTGCTGACCCTGACCATGTATGGGATGTTTCTAATTTATAGATGGCAAACCCAAAAGCAATTGAAGTGATGCTAGTGAGAATTCTCGAATTCCATTCTAAGGCTATGCGAAATCGAACCCTTGAGCAATGTAAGGTCTAGTGGGACCATTTCTCTAAAAGAAATGCCACTTGGGAAAAGGTGGCGGATATGCAAAAATATTTTCCTTTTCTGTTTGATGAACTCTAAAGTCAATTTTCTTTTTTTTTTGTAATAATTTGTATCTTGGCTACAATTACCTATGTTAAAAAAACAACAACATCGAGGATGGTGTTAGTCCTAGTGGGGGAGGATGTCATGACCCTCCCAGATGGACTTTTGAAATGAAGAAACAATGTATTAAAGAGTGATGCTTCAATACTCAGTTTTTGTGCAATAAAGTAGTTATACAATATTACTAGATAATGAAGAATATGTTACTACTAACAAATTGCCAATGTGTAGGATCAGGTGCACTCGTAAGTGGAAGAAGTTGAGTCCTCCACCAAAGATGAGGGTACTTGAGGTTGGGGGAAATGATGATATGACAACTCGAAGGTAACAAGGATAGATACCTTCATATAGGCATGCATTCGGTTAGGGATAATTATCAATAAATAGCCACCTTGAGCCCTAGACTGATGGCCTAGTAGCTATCATAAGTTCTTGAGGTAGAGATAGGTGACTAAATTGATGGAAAGATCTCCCTCTTTGTTTGTGCTCATATTTAATTATCTTTTACTTCAACACTTCACCTTAGCAATGTGGAAATTTGGAATGAATGAACTATCTTCATAACTTCTTGATAAAAAGGATGTCTTATTTTAGATAGCTATTCATTTAAATAAATGGTAGATTTATTTTAAATTATAATGTTATTAGATAGTATTCATTTAAATAAATGGTAAATTTATTTAAAAAATAATGTTTATTTAGATAGCTATTCATTTAAATAAATGGTAGATTTATTTTAAAAAATAATTATATATTTATTAAATAAAAAAATGTTTAGATAGTCATTCATTTAAATAAATGGTAAATTTATTTTAAATGATAAATAGATTTATTCTTGGATAGAAAGAATGCCTTATTTTAGGTAGCCTTTCATTTAAATAAAATGGTAAGATTTATGTTAAATGATAATTGAGTGTATTCTTAAATAAAAGAAAGAAAAAAAAGTAATAAAAATCTATTTTGCTTACCTCGAAATTGGGTGGGCCACCCAAAGTAGAGTCTAGCTGGCAAGAGGTATGGCTCCATTAATGCAAAGGAATGGCTCTTCTAGAGTGAGGGGATGGTTCCCTCTACGTGAAGAGGAAAAGACTTCAATGTTGGCTGTGCCATGGAAATGTGGGAGGAAGGGATGTCTCCTCTACCACCTGATGAAGGGGTGTGAAAGTAATGGTAGTGGTTGGTGGATGGAAGTCGAGGAGAAATGGAGGGGTGCTAAGGAAAGGAAAAGAGAGAGAGAGAGGAGGGTAGAGTAGAGGAAGGAATTGGGAATGAAAAGAGTAGGTGCTTAACTCGATGGGATATGGAAACTAATGGAATAGTGACAGGTTGGTATTACTTTCTTGGTTCCTATGTTGTGTAGCTTTTTGCTGTGTAGCTCTGTGTAGCTATTGTTTTATAGCAGAGCTTATTGTAGTTTAGTGAGTAGCTCTTTATGTAGCTTTGTAGCTTGTTAGTAGCTCTGGTAGCTCTATTAAGTAGGTCATTGTTTGGGTAGCTTATTTTTAGTTAGCTTTTTGTTGGTAGCTCTTAGTGTGAGCTACTTATTTATGTGGTAGCTCATTTGTTATAGTTGAGTGTAGCTCATGTTAGTTGCAAGGTAGCTTTGTTGTTAGGCTTTAGTAGTGTGTGAGATAGCTTTTTGTGTAAGTAGCTGTGTTGTTGCACCTAAGTTAAGGGTATGTGCATAGTGGGTTAGAAGCATCATCTTGGGAGACCGTAGGGTGATAGGTAAGAAATCCCTCGTCTGGTTCTAGTCGAGTAGGAAGCTCATCTTAAGGAGAAGGTTCCCTTAGTGGTAGACTTCTAATTTAATTTATATTATGTTCATTTTGTGAAAATGAGGGTATGGGACCTTGCTTTATAAAATGGAATGGAATTTCTAAATGTTATGTTTACATTTTGTGAAATGAGGGTATGGGACCTTGCTTTATGAAATGGAATGGAATTTTTTTTTTAAAAGAGGGTATGGGACCTTGTTTATGAAATGGAATGGATATATTTTTTTTAATATGTGATTGCTTTATAATGGAATGTATGGGTATGGGACCTTGCTTTATGAAATGGAAATGGAATTATTTTATGTTATTTTTTTATGTTTATTTTGTGAAATGAGGGTATGGGACCTTGCTTTATGAAATGGAATGGAAAATATATTATGTTATGGTTCATTTTGTGAAATGAGGGTATGGGACCTTGCTTTATGAAATGGAATGGGAAATATATTATGTTATGGTTCATTTTGTGAAATGAGGGTATGGGACCTTGCTTTATGAAATGGAATGGAATATTTTGAAATGAGGGTATGGGACCTTGCTTTATGAAATGGAATGGAAAATATATTATGTTATGGTTCATTTTGTAAAATGAGGGTATGGGACCTTGCTTTATGAAATGATGAGAAATGTTTGTGGTACAAACTAAAATATGGTTGCTTGATTTAAATAAGATGAAAGAACCTAGTGCTTTAAATAGTTAAGGGTATGGGACTTTAATTGTTAAGTGAGGGTTAGATCATTTATTGCAAATAAAGCATAATGTGGGATGCATGGTAGGATGACTCTCATAAGTGGGTGAGAGGGGTCATAGAGAGGGAAGCTCTATGATAATATCTATGCATTAGAAAGTTGAATTGCTTGGGTTAATTGTATAGTTGCAATTTGGCAAATAAATGAGTAAATGCATTAGAAGCATGTCTATCCGGATCCATGAGTGTCCTGATCCCCTACTATCCTCACTTGATCGATGGAAGAGTGGGAGGACCAAATTCAGGAGATGGACTACTTCGCAAGTTTGCTCTCTACCTTACTTCTTGCTTGATCATGCAATAGATTAGATTTACGGGGAGATTTCCCCAATGGATTAAATGAGCATTGTTTATTATTATATTTTGTTATCCTTTCTGATTGAAATGTTATTTAATTGTTTATCGCATGTTTTCCCTTTAATGAATGTTTCATGCTTGTTTAAATTTGCTTGTTTTGTTAGATTTAGTATCTAGATTTCTCCTTGGTATTCTTATGAGTTTTATTAAATAAAAATAGAATTAAAAGTTGTAAGTTCTAGGTGAACTTAGAGGATGACCTAAGGGCTTAAGACCCCCTTAGGGAGATGGGTTATCTAGGTTTAGAAGTTCGTACCAAGAGTTAAGATAGCTTGTCAGAGGATGATATTGATAGCTTAACTCGCAATGCACGTAGCATACCCACACATAATGGTTTGTGTGTAGTATGGAGATGCGTGTATACCTTCCAATGATTGAGGGTGGTAAGTCTAGCTCATCAAGAATGATGATATGGATGGACTTACGTGCATGACATGAGATAGGCCTACGCAGAATGAACTTGCGTGAGGGGAATCTCATGTGGTATGGTTCTTGAGAAACTTAGGGGATGTCAAACATTAAGTTGGTCTAAGGTTGGATAGGGATTTATGAATCCTTCTCCTTGATCAAAAATATATATATATAAACCTTTTTCTTTCTGTTTGTGTGTTTTCTTGTTTTCTTGTTTGTGGGTTGTTACATTTGGTATCAGAGCTCTAGGTTCGAGGGTATAGAGCTTCTTATGTGCAAAAATGGATTTGGGTATGTCCAATGAAATCCTGCTTAAGGTTAAGCTAAAAGGGGCTGGAATAACCTAGAGTCTCTACTCATTTAGAATCTAAGTGGAATCGGTCCTAAGGAGAGATGAACATTGTGATACCTTAGTATGGGATTTGGTGTCAATGTTACATCATAAAATTGGAACCTTGTCCTAATTATATTTCTAATGATTGGCAAGAAAGAACTCTGTAATGTGGTTGGGAATTAGTGAATCAAAAAATAAACTAGGATCTAATTCTCTTCTTGGTTGGAACCAGATCAAGATGCCACCTAAGGCCAGGATAGAGAGGCCTCCACCTAGATAGACTCGACAAAGTAATGTTGAAGAAGAGATCCAAAATGAGGATCCAAGAAATCCCAATATGGGAATAGAAGAACTTACTACTATAGTTGCTGAATTACAAGACCAGTTAAGACAAGTGCTGGAAACTATGGTGAATCAAAATTCATAGGCTAGAGATTCGAAAGTCAACCAAGTTGAGGGATTGATAGCAGAAAAAAAGCAAGCAAGAACCCTCTTAGAGAAGGAGATGGTAAGAGACCTAAAGAATGTCTGTATCTCCAAGTTTTATGGAGAAGGAGAGGGGGATGCAGTTGAGGCTTGGTTAAGGGAACTAGAAGTTTTCTTTACAGTAAAGGGATATTCCTCGGGAACCCAAATGGTTTGGGCTACTATCTACCTTGAAGGAGCTACCCTAGATTGGTGGGAGACTTATTATGAGGAAACCAAAATAGAGCTGGTAGACATTCCATGGAAACAATTTGTAGACATCTTCAAGAAGAGGTTCCTCATGGAGCATTTCTATGCTCTAAAATTTGAGGAGTTCGCTAGTCTAAGGCAAGGAAACAACTCAGTGGAGATATACTATAGGAAGCTAGTAAAGTTGCTAAAATATGTACCCACCTATAATGAGAAAATATGGATTCATAAGTTTACCCATGGATTGCAATCAAGGCTGAAGCATGATGTAGAGATGCAGGAACCTAAGTCATTGCAAAAGGTATATGACCTAGAAAAGAAAGCAGAGTCACATTTTCATTACAAATATGAAACCTTGACTGATCAGGAATGATAGGAATTAAAGAAGAGGAATAGCAATGGGTTTGTAAAGTGGGAGGCCGAGCAAGAACGAAAGGCTAAGAATCCCCAGAATCCAGAGAAGAAATTCAATGGAGGCCAAAAGAAGTTTAAAAATAACTTTTATAAGAAAGGCCACAAACCCAATAATGCTAAACCCCCTTCACAGAAGCCACTAAGCCCCATTCCAGCAATTAAGGATGAAGAGCAGAAGATGGAAAAGAAACAAGGACCCAAGGATGGATGCTATCATTGTCGAGGGGCACACTTTGCTAACCAGTGCCCATACCGACCAGGGCCAAGCACACCTAGCACTAAAGGAAAGGAACCAATGCATAAGATCTATGCTGCAACTGGGAATCAAAAACTTGAAGGGTAGACCACTCCGCTGGTCATAAAAGGTAAGATTTCTGATAAGCAAGTAAATATCTTAATAGATAGTGGAGCTACTGATAGTTTCATTTCTTGTAAGTTAGCCAAAGATATGCCAGAAAGGCTAGGGTATTTGGCTCATGGATGGAAGGTTGAGTATGGATCTGGGTAGACCTACTCCATAAACCAATGTTTCCCAATGATGGAAATTACCTTAGCTAGGGAAACTATGGAAGGATGCTTATATGTAGCCCCACTTCATGCCTTTGATGTAATTTTGGGAATGGATTGGCTACAGGCCCATAAAGTCATAGTCAACTTCCAAGATAGATGGATCAAGTATTCCGAGGAAGGTGAGGCAAGACGATGAATTCATAGCAAACAAGGGGCATTTAAACCCCAGATGTTGTCAGCTATGCAATTAAAGAAATCCCTCAAGAAAGGAGGGATTGTCTATGTGGTAAAGATGAATGAGGTTAAAAAGAACCTGAAGGGAGAAATGTCTGAGACTTACCCAATTTTGCAAGAATTCTAGGATGTATTTCCTGAGGATCTACCTAGGCTCCCTCCAGTATGAGAATTTGACTTCACCATTGATATTATACCAGGAGCGAAACCAATTCACCGATCTCCGTATAGGATGTCACCCATTGAGATGCAAGAGTTGAAAGTACAATTGCAAGGATTATTAGAGAAGGGGTTGATAAAACTGAGTGTGTCACCTTGGGGTGCACCTATTTTATTTGTAAGAAATAAGGATGGGTCTTTAAGATTGTGTATCGACTACAGAATGTTGAATAAAGCTACAATCAAGAACCGGTACCCCCTACCTAGGATCAAAGATTTATTCGACCAACTAAGAGATGCCATGATATTTACCAAGATAGACTTAAGGTTAGGATATCACCAATTGAGGATACATGAGGAGGACACTCACAAAACGATATTTAAGACAAGGTATGGACATTATGAGTTCATTGTCCTACCTTTTGGGCTAACTAATGCCCCCGCTACCTTCATGAATTTAATGAACAATGTGTTCAGAAGGCATCTAGACCAGTTTGTCCTTGTGTTCTTAGATGACATCCTAATATATTCTCAGAGCAAGGAAGAGCATGACAAGCATCTCAAGGTCATGTTGGAGCTGCTTAGAGAAAATTGACTCTATGAGAACCTAGCCAAAAGTGAGTTCTATGTTTCAGAGGTGCACTATTTAGGGCACATCATCTCAATAGAAGGGATCATAGTAGATCTAGAAAAGATAGAAGCCATGTTAAACTGGCCACCTCCTACCAATGTTATAGAAGTAAGGAGCTTCATGGGCTTAGCAAGCTATTACCAACATCACATAAAATATTTCTCAAATATTGCTTCGGCAATAACGAACCTTCATAAGAAAGGAAAGGAATTCAAATGGATGGAAAAGTGTGAAGCTACTTTTGCACTTGTTGAAGCAAAAACTCACTACTACACCAATACTAAATATTCTAGACCCCCAAGGATATTTTACAGTGTGCATGGATGCATCATTGGAAGGATTAGGGGGAGTACTCATGCAAAGGGAGTCCGTAGTAGCTTATACTTCAAGGAAGCTCAAGAAGCACGAAGTCAACTACGCTACTCATGATTTGGAATTAGCCATTGTGGTGCATGCCCTGAAGGTCTGGCACCACTATCTGGTAGGAAGACCCTTTGAATTAAAAATGGATCATCAAAGCCTTAAGTACATATTCACCCAACCAATACTCAATGCAAGGCAAAGAAGGTGGGTCGAGTTTCTCATTGAGTATGACTTTGAAATTGAGTACATAAAAGGGAAATAAAATAAGGTGGTAGATGCTCTGAGTAGAAGAAGATACATAGCAGCCCTAACTAGGAGTCATGTACAACTCATGGACCAAGTAAGGCAGGAGAAAAAATAGGATGAGTATTGCCAAGAAATTCGAGCAAGAATGAGCAAAGATCCTGAGACCAATAAGGAGTTTGGGGTGATAGATGACCTTCTGTGCTACAAAGGAAGAGTCATCATACCAAATTCAGGAGATTCAAAGAGGCTAATAATGCAAGAAGCCCATAGATCTCCTTATACAACTCACCCTGGAGGGGTAAAAATGAGGGAAAATCTGAGGAGGACCTTCTTCTGGGTAGGAATGAAGAAGGATATTACAGATTTTGTAGCCCGATGCCTTGAATTTCAGAAGGTCAAAGTAGAATGCAAGCATCCCGTAGGATATTTGTACCCTCATAGTATACCTACTCAGAAATGGTAGGTCATATCGATGGACTTCATAGTGGGTCTACCAAAAACCAGGTACCAACATGATGCAATTTTTGTGGTGGTTGACAAATTGACCAAGGTCACACACTTCATACCTGGGAGCACCAATGATGATGCTCAAATAGTGGCTAATAGATTTTTCAAGGAAGTGTTCTGATTGCATGGATTTCCAGAAGTAATCATATCGAATAGGGATTCCAAGTTCACTTCTAAATTTTGGAGAGCCCTTCACCAGGAAATAGGCATAAAATTGCACATGAGTTCAACATATCACCCTAAAATGGATGGTCAGACAGAGTGGGTAAACCAAGTATTAGAAGACATGCTCTACATGTATTGCATGGACCACAAGACTCGATGGGAATATTTTCTACCATTGGTAGAATTTACCTACAATAATGGATATCACTCTTCCCTAGGGATGGCACCCTTCGATGCTTTGTATGGATGAAAGTGTAGAACACCATTGTCTTGGGATAACCTTGAAGATAGAACTATGATTGGGCCAAAAATGGTCAAGGAAATGGAAGAACAAATTAGGGTAATCAGGCAAAGGCTAAAGGAAGCTTCTGATAGGCAAAAGAGTTATGTCGATCTAAAGAGGACTCCCTGAGAGTACTCGATGGGAGATAAAGTGTTCCTAAGAGTCAAACCAATGAAAAGTGTGATCAAATCCATAAAATTGGATCCACGATTTGTAGGACCCTTTGAGATCATCGAGAAAATTAGTTCGGTTGCATACCGACTCACCTTGCCTCCTAATTTGTCAAAAATCCATGACACTTTCCACATATCTTTGCTTAGAAAATATGTTGCTGACCCTGACCATGTATGGGATGTTTCTAATTTAAAGATGGTAAACCCAGAAGCAATTGAAGTGATGCCAGTGAGAATTCTCGAATTCCATTCTAAGGCTATGCAAAATCGAACCCTTGAGCAATGTAAGGTCCAGTGGGACCATTTCTCTGAAAGAAATGCCACTTGGGAAAAGGTGGCGGATATGAAAAACATTTTCCTTTTTTGTTTGATGAACTCTAAAGTCAATTTTCTTTTTCTTTTTGTAATAATTTGTACCTTGGCTACAATTACCTATGTTAAAAAAAACATCGAGGATGGTGTTAGTCCTAGTGGGGGAGGATGTCATGACCCTCCCAGATGGACTTTTGAAATGAAGAAACAATGTATTTAAGAGTGATGCTTCAATACTCGGTTTTTGTGCAATAAAGTAGTTATGCAATATTACTAGATAATGAAGGATATGTTACTGCTAACAAATTGCCAATGTGTAGGATCAGGTGCACTCGTAAGTGGAATAAGTTGAGTCCTCCACCAAAGATGAGGGTACTTGAGGTTGGGGGAAATGATGATATGACAACTCGAAGGTAACAAGGATAGATACCTTCATATAGGCATGCATTCGGTTAGGGATAATCATCAATAAATAGCCACCTTGAGCCCCAAATTGATGGCCTAGTAGCTATCATAAGTTCTCGAGGTAGAGACAGGTGACTAAATTGATGGAAAGATCTCCCTCTTTGTTTGTGCTCATATTTAATTATCTTTTACTTCAGCACTTCACCTCAACAATGTGGAAATTTGGAATGATCGAACTATCTTCATAGCTTTTTGGATAAAAAGAATATCTTGTTCTAGATAGCTATTCATTTAAATAAATGGTGGATTTATTTAAAAAAAAAGAATGCTTTATTCTAGATAGCTATTCATTTAAATAAATGGTGGATTTATTTTAAAAAAAATGCTTTATTCTAGATAGCTATTCATTTAAATAAATGGTGGATTTATTTAAAAAAATAATGCTTTATTCTAGATAGCTATTCATTTAAATAAATGGTGGATTTATTTAAAAAAGAATGCTTTATTCTAAATAGCTATTCATTTAAATAAATGGTAAATTTAATTAAATGATAAATAGATTTATTCTTGGAAAGAAAGAATGCCTTATTTTAGGTAGCCATTCATTTGAATAAATGGTAAATTTAAGTTAAATGATAAATGGACATATCCTTAAATAAAAATAATGTCCCACTTTAAATAACCATTCCTTTGGATAGTCGGTGGATTATCCTTAATATATGAATGGTCGAGTTTAAAAAAAAAAGAAGCAATAAAAATCTATTTCACTTACCTCGAATTGGGTGGGCCACCCGTAGTAGAGTCTAGCTGGTGCAAAGGTATGGCTCCATTAATGCAAGAATGGCTCCACCAGAATGAGGGGATGGTTCCCTCTATGTGAAGAGGAAGAAGACTTCAATGTTGGCTACACCATGAAAAGGTGGGAGGAAGGGATGTCTCCTCTACCACCTGATGAAGGGGTGTGAAAGTAATGGCAGTGGTTGGCGGATGGAAGTCGAGGAGAAATGGAGGGGTGCTAAGGCAAGAGAAAAGAAAATAGAGCAGGGAATAAATAAAAAATGGAGAAAGGAAGAACAAAAGTAGAGTAGAATAAGGAAGGTTGGGTGAATGAGGAGTGGTGCTCAGACTTGACTCAGTCAACCAGTAGAAACTAACGGAATTAGAAACTAGGTTGGCATTACTTTCTTGGTCCTCTATGTGATAGTTGAGTGTAGATCATTGTTGTATGCCATAGTCAAGCATAGCTCACTATTAGATGTGGTAGCTCATTGTTGTTTGCTTATAGCTAAACGTAGCTCATTATTGTATACCATAATCGAGTATAGATTACTATTAGATGTGGTATCTCATTGTTGTATGTCATAGTAGAGCATAGATCGATGTTAGATGTGGTAGCTCACTGTTAGATATGGTAGCTCATTATTTTTTACCTTATAGTAAAGTGTAGCTCATTGTAGGATGTTGCAGTTGAGCATAGCTCATGGTTAGATTCCATAGTAGAGCATAGCTTACTATAGGATGTTGCAGCCAAGTGTAGCGGTTAGATGCCATAGTCGAGCGTAGCTCATAATTAGATTCCATAGCCAAGCGTAACTCAAGATTAGATGTTGCAACTAAGTGTAGCTCACTATTGGGTGTCATAGCCGAGGGTAGCTCATGGTTAGATGATGCATCCAAGTGTAGCTCATTGTTGGGTGTCATAGCCAAGCATAGCTCATAGTTATATATTGTAGTTGAGCATAGATCTTTATTGGGTGCCATAACTGAGCGTAGCTCATAGTTAGATGTTGTAGTCGAGTGTAGCTCACTGTTGGGTGTGGAAGATAAGAGCTATGAGTTAGCCAAAGCCAAGCATTGTGTGTGTAAATCCAAAGTTGAGGTGTTGTGTTAGTTGTAGCCAAGAGTTGTGTGTTGCACCCGAAGTCAAAGGGCTGTGTGCATAGCGTAGCGGTTAGAAGCACCATCTTGGGAGACCGTAGGGTGATAGATAAGAAATCCCCTATCTGGTTCTAGTCGAGTAGGAAGCTCATTTAAGCGAGAAGGTTCCCTTAGTGGTAGACTTCTAATTTAAATTAATATGTTTATGTTTCATTTTGTAAAATGAGGGTATGGGACCTTGCTTTATGAAATGGAATGGATTTTATGGAAATTAATATATTTATGTTTCATTTTGTAAAATGAGGGTATGGGACCTTGCTTTATGAAATGGAATGGATTTTATGGAATTTGTAATATGTTTATGTTTCATTTTGTAAAATGAGGGTATGGGACCTTGCTTTATGAAATGGAATGGAAAATATATTATGTTATGGTTCATTTTGTGAAATGAGGGTATGGGACCTTGCTTTATGAAATGAAATGGATTTTATGGAATTTGTAATATGTTTATGTTTCATTTTGTAAAATGAGGGTATGGGACCTTGCTTTATGAAATGGAATGGAAAATATATTATGTTATGGTTCATTTTGTGAAATGAGGGTATGGGACCTTGCTTTATGAAATGAAATGGAATGGAATTTGTAATATGTTATGGTTCATTTTGTGAAATGAGGGTATGGGACCTTGCTTTATGAAATGGAATGGAAAATATATTATGTTATGGTTCATTTTGTAAAATGAGGGTATGGGACCTTGCTTTATGAAATGATGAGAAATGTTTGTGGTACAAACTAAAATATGGTTGCTTGATTTAAATAAGATGAAAGAACCTAGTGCTTTAAATAGTTAAGGGTATGGGACTTTAATTGTTAAATGAGGGTTAGATCATTTAAAGCATAATGTGGGATGCATGGTAGGATGACTCTCATAAGTGGGTGAGAGGGGTCATAGAGAGGGAAGCTCTATGATAATATCTATGCATTAGAAATTTGAATTGCTTGGGTTAATTGTATAGTTGCAATTTGGAAAATAAATGAGTAAATGCATTAGAAGCATGTCTATCCGGATCCATGAGTGTCTTGATCCCCTACTATCCTCACTTGATCGATGGAAGAGTGGGAGGACCAAATCCAGGAGATGGACTACTTTGCAAGTTTGCTCTTTACCTTATTTCTTGCTTAATTTTGTAGTAGATTAGATTTACGGGGAGATTTCCCCAAGGGATTAAATGAGCATTGTTTATTATTGTATTTTGTTATCCTTTCTAATTGAAATGTTGTTTAATTGTTTATCACATGTTTTCCCTTTAATGAATGTCTCATGCTTGTTTAAATTCAATTGTTTTGTTAGATTTAGTATCTAGATTTATCCTTGGTATTCTTATGAGTTTTCTTAAAAAAAAAGAGAATTAAAAGTTGAAAGTTCTAGGTGAACTTAGAGGATGACCTAAGGGCTTAATAACCCCTTAGGGAGATGGGTTATCTAGGTTTAGAAGTTTGTACCAAGAGTTAAGATAGCTTGTTAGAGGATAATATTGATAGCTTAACTCACAATGCACGTAGCATACCCACACATAATGGTTTGTGTGTAGTATGGAGATGCGTGTATACCTTCCAATGATTGAGGGTGGTAAGTCTAGCTCATCAAGAATGATGAGATGGATGGACTTACGTGCATGACATGAGATAGGCCTACGCAGAATGAACTTGCATGAGGGGAATATCATGTGGTATAGTTCTTGAGAAACTTAGGGGATGTCAAACATTAAGTTGGTCTAAGGTTGGATGGGGATTTATGAATCCTTCTCCTTGGTCAAATATATATATATATATATATATATATATATATATATATATATATATATATATATATATATATATATATATATATAAACCTTTTCTTTTTTTTCTGTGTTTTCTTGTTTGTGTTGTTACAGATCCAAGGGCATGCATGCATCATACCCACTAATGTTTTAATGTTGATACTTTAGTTTCAAAAGATCATGGTCTAAGCATATTTTAATATTATTTTTTAAATTCATATAAATATTCCATGGCCCAGGTACGTGTGCCCCCTTCATTATAAACTAAGTATCTTAACAAAAATAAGAGGTGTGTGTGCACCCCCAGCTCTATCCAAAGGTGTGCATGCAAGAAGTT
The DNA here is from genome assembly GCA_028583015.1 of Wollemia nobilis. Lineage (NCBI taxonomy): Eukaryota > Viridiplantae > Streptophyta > Pinopsida > Araucariales > Araucariaceae > Wollemia > Wollemia nobilis. The sequence continues at coordinate 2,080,240 of JAQPPZ010016334.1, read as the reverse complement.
GTCTGATATTTAATGGCCTAAAATAAATAAAATGTTATAAATCATTTTTCCTATCTAAATTATACCTTAATGTTAAATAATTGATTTACCAAGGTTAAAAAAGTAAGGTCCTACAATACAAGTTTAATAAAAAAGAATAATACATGGTCTAAGTCAATCCACAAAAGATATCATGTCTATGCACCCCGTAGCATAGGAGTCCTTAATGGGTATGATGAGAGATTTTAGGATGAATTCTACTCAAGTTACACTCAATTTGGTCCAATTTGTATAGTTTATAATTGTACAATTCCCAAAATGTACTATTGGAGACCGTACAGTCCCAAAATGTACAATTGTACGATTACAATTGTTCACTTATACATTTTCTCCAAGAATTTTGGAATTGTTCAATTCACAACCACTTTGCAACTATTCACTTGGAAATCCATTGATCTACCTTTAGGATGCTAAAACATGCAATTTCAGGCCAGAATTCATCAACTGTATGATTTGACAGACCCCTTGTATCGTTTGGTACTCTACTCATATGGTTTGGTAAAACCCTCATTATACCCAAATAACTTAATTCTAAATAATACCCATTTGCATATTAATTACACAAATATCATTGCAAACAATGGTAAATATCAATTAATCCTATTTTCTCTTCATTATACATTCCATACAATGGCACATGGTTAGTTGTACATTTTTTAGAAATGCACTTCTATCATAGATCTAGAATCAACAATACCTACAATGCCAATAAAACTCCACAAAAAATGTAATTATTGATATTGCACTTTGATTACCACACATGCATACACAGATCTAACTAAAATGGGAATTTATATTATTATTGATTATTTTATACAACGATTGTACGACATTATACATAGCAATACATAAATTACAACATCAATCCATGCTTCACATTCCACGAACTGCACATGAACTGGTAGCCATGAAAAATCTCCAAAATCCACCAAAAATCCTCACATACATTAACTATTAACCAACCACAAAAAAATCGAATGGGGGGGCTTATAATGGTTGTCCAAACCATTCTAAAATGGTTTCCTAGAATAGTTCATTATTTACAACTATTAGAAATAGAGTCTATTACATCATTTGGATCATGTAAATGTACCTTTACCTTGGTACATACTTAGGACATTAGATTACTTTAGGGGGAAGTTATCTAGTTACTTCATGCAATGTAATAACTGCACAAGTGTCAAAGTGCAAGTTGTCCCTTGCACATCTAGGTAGAGTGTTGGCCAAGGAACCTATTTCCTATATAAAGGGCCATAGGTATAGATCATAGATATAGAGAAACATAGATAGAGTTTCATATAGAGTCAGAGTGATATGATGTAGCATTGTGATGTAATATGGTGGGGTGTAATATGCTCAATGCCCATTCTTGAGCAGTAGCTCTATTCATGGAGTGTTCATTTCCTCCAGAGCTATTTTGTAAACATCTCCATCATTTATATATATATATATATATATATTATATTTTATTATTATATTATATATATTATTTTTTTTTTTTAGTCATCTTATAAATTTACTTTATGTCATTTTATTCTGCATCTTGTGTTTGCTATCTCCCATTACATGCTGCATCAAAAGCTAACAATGGTATCAGAGCTATGGTAGGTCAATAGGAAAACCACCATTGTCATTGACCCTGAGTTTTTGTCAACTTGACGTGCCATTGGACTAGTCACTATCAAAAATACTCAGGAGAGTCTAGGTGGTAGAATTAAGGAGAGCCACAAGATTAGGACTGAAAGAAATCTCAGATTTTGGAATACTGAGATTGCATATGGTTGGAGTCTTTCCATAGAGTTTCAAGGGAAAACTTGTGAAGACTAGGACTCAACATTTGATCCACTAGTTTGATGTGTCAACTAGTGAAGCTCATCTAAGAGACCTAGAGAAATTGACCTAAAGTTTCTTTTATTGTAGGGAATTGATTCTCAGATGATTGGGACACCTCCTACAATAGAAATCTAGGAGATTTCAACTTAATTGCCAGAAAGTCAGAGTGCTTTCATAGTGTAGAGATTAGTTACTACAAGAGAAGAATACTACAGAAGAAACTTCTGGAGCAGAATTGTGGTGAAGTTGGGAGATAAGAGATCTCCATTGCTATATTGGAAACTTCACAAGAATAAAAGGCCATAGTAGCCTTGATCCAAAAGAGAAGGCCATAGAAGCCTTGATCCAGAAGAAAAGGCCATAGAAGCCTTGAAAAGGCCATAGAAGCCTTGGTACTAAAAAAGGCCATAGAAGCCTTGATCTTGAAGAAGGCCACAAAAGCCTTGATACTGAAAAAGGCCATAAAAGCCTTGATCCTGAAGAAGACTTTAGAAGAAAGTATCTAACTCAGAAGCATATTTTAGTACTAATATTTTGTTGCAGGAATAGGAAGATTCAGTGAGTTGGGAAAGCTTCCTACAAGAAGGTTAGGAGGAGTATCTTCTTCAGAATCAATCCAGCACCTAAAGAAAAAGAGATCAGGAGAAGATCTCATTGATGAAGAAGGACTAGGAGAGTCCTACTCGAATATAGAGGTAGCAGAATCAGAGATCCAGGAGAAGATCTCACCACCAACACTTCTAGAAGTAGAAGGTTGAAGATAAGGTCTCAAGGAAGACTAGAAGGAGCTATAGAATCAAAGGCCTTGGAGAGGTCTCTACGAGCATCTAGTAAAAGGCTTGGTGAGCCTTGTTGAAGACTTCATCAAAGGAGTTCCAAGGAGAACTCATTGGAGAAATTCACTATTGGAGATAGTGAAAGATTTGGGACAATTATCACCATCCGACAACAAGCCCAAGAAGAAGAATTTGGCAAGGAGTACCAAATATTAGAAGACCTCAAGACATACAAAATCTTGAGAAGAAGCCTACCAAATCTAGGAGACCTAGAGATTACCTCTCATAGCAAGAAGGCACCACTTCAGAATCAAATATCTCTTCACATCTACAACAAAAAGGAGGAGACTACAAGAGGAGAACAAGCCACCAAAAATTCTAGGCTCATGAAAGGGAGACCATATTTTGGTGAAGAAGAAGTTGTTCAAGGCAGCCTACAGAAAGAGCTACAAGATCTCATCTAAGACAACAACTTGGTGTTCATAGACATCAAGATCTACATCCTCTATAGAAGTGGTGAAAAGGGCTTTCAGAAAAAGGTAAGCAACTATTGGTGCAAGTAGATTCATTAAGTGGACTACTTATCAGATTTGTTTAAGCACCTTAACTAGATTGAAGTTGCAAAAAGGAGAATTAAATTAGAGTCTTCAAAAGGTGCAAAAAGAAAGGATTCTTTAAGGTTCATTTGCACTTTAGGAGTTGATTAGATTTTAGAAATTTTAAACTATCTATCAACTACCTATTATCTACTTTGGAAAAGAAAATGAAGACTAGCTCCTATTACCTTTCTGTTAAAGAAATTTTAGAATAATTCTTGAAGATTCATTTCAGATTATTCTTGATTAAGTTGTAGTAGATTGATTAAGTGCATTAGTTTTTGAGAGTTAATTGGAGTAATAAGGTGATATTATTAGTGCATTAAAATATTATTAGATTTGCACTATTAGATTGCTCTCAAAAATATTATTGCTTGTGTTCTTGAGAAGGGCACAAAAATAGAATTAATCAAAGTGTCTAAAGACACTATTAGTGCATAGAGATCTACAACTTTGGGTGGCCTGAGGAAGCCACAATATAAGCTCTATCCTCCAAGTTTTTGGAGAAGAATGTAACCACCAAAAAGAGCATCAAAGGAAGCATTGAACGAGACTTGGTGAGTCTCAAGTTCAAGGCACAATAATAGTGCAGAAAAATACAACAAAATAAAGCTTCCATTATGTGGTTACAAGCTTGGAACCTTTCATAAAACGTCCAAGCTAAAAGGGGAAGTTGTCCATTCTAAAGGATAAACTCAAAACCCCTATTGCACTCAAATATTCTGCCTCAAAACCAGAAATTTAGATGTGAAAAAAGAGTGCAAAATGAAGGTGCAATAAGAATATTTTATTTTACATTATATTGCACAAATCCTAATCTGGTTATACAAGGAGAAAAAGGCAGATTTAAAGGTGCTCTAGAGGCACTACACTTGCTGAAAAAATCAGCCAAAGGTGGTCGTATGCTAGCAGCAATCAAGCTCAGCTCAAGGAGCCAATCAATGGGCTCATACTCCTCGCATCCAAGATGGTCGAACCTGCAAGATACAACAAAGGGAGAACAACGTTAATCAAAGAGCAATAGCATCTATGAAAGGAGGACGTATGCAAGCAAGGAAGAAAGGAAAAAAAAGCACCATTGGAGTATTACTCACTCCATGATCGTTGGCAAAAATCGGTGCTCGAAACCTCCATATTATTGCTCCATATCCTAGCTGAAAGCAAGTGCAAGTGAACGAAAGAGGAGTTGGGAATTCTTGAAGCTTAAAGGATCTCCAAAAAGGTCCATTTGAACCAATGAAAGGGAGGACGTCCATGCAGAGAAAGAATGTGACACTTGTCACCAAAGGAGAACCCTAACGCTCAAGTCAAGAGAGCGCTCATCTTCAAGAAAGGAGTTACAAAAATAGGTTGGTGCATTGAGTGTATGGGATACACTTGTCTCTTGGAAGATTGAACATTTTTCTAAAGAAGTGTAACGTCTAGAATGTTACAAGAAGGAAGATGAATGCATCATTTGCACCAAACTCCTCTCAAGCACTCAATGTGAAATGGACGTGCCACTTGGCACCTTAGACAAGAAGCTTCTCCATATTAAGGACGTCAACGCTCGAGGTCAAAGAGAGAGTGCAAGTTAATTCTCATCTCGATATTTACTCTTCATCATCTGCATGCATAGTGTAGAATTGCAGCATGGAAATAAGGTGCTAGAGCCTTCAATGCTCAATCCAAGTGAGGTCAAAGCGAGAGTCCAAGCAGTACTAGTTTTGGAATGTGTATAGCTCCAAGCGTTTCCATTGGAGGGTGCAGTCACAACATCAATATGTCTACGTAAACTGCATGCAGCCCTAGCTTCTCAGCAAGAACAACACCGTATATTGCTTGGTGAAAGGTAAAGTTTAATTCCCATTATTATATGCTTTCTTTCCTTGGGAGTCATAAGGTTGTAATTAAAGGAATTTAATTAATTGAAAGCAATTTATCAAAGGGAAAAATTTATCATATAAAATATTTGCAATATAAATCCTAGGAGCAATAAGGATTTCTACTAGAATATAATAATTATTTGCAAATATTATTGTGATCTAATTTATCCAAATATTAGGGAGTCATAAGGGCTACTACATCAAATTAATTAATTGGAAAATTAGATACACTAAACCTAATTCCCAATAGGTTATTTATAAAGAGAGGTTTATCAAAGTTTTTTCAAAGGTTGGATATACATATTATTATTATCTCAAATCTATCAAAAGGAGACAAAAGGTCCAACATTATTACCTCTTTAAAATTTGGGATCAGTGCTTAGTTCAATAGGAGTAATAAGGGATAATAAGAATTGATTTTGCCATCTACAAAACCTTTACAAAATCAATTATATATTGAACTATAATTTACAAAAAGCACTATATCTTATCCATAGCAAACTAGGGAGTCATAAGGTATTCTAATCTATCCCAAAAGAATATAGATTACACAAATGACTACTAGCATGCTAAGCAACACACTCAAAATTTGAATAAGGAAGATACCAACATGGATAAAAAATCAGATGGTTTACAATGATGAAAAAGGCCAAGAAAATGAAGAACCAATACAATATGAAATAAGCTCTAAAATTGAAAACCAAATGAATGGAGATTCATCCAGTGAATATAACATCAAAATAGACATAAGACAGGAGAAAAATTGATCAACAAGATTTTATTCAAAAAGGAAAATATGGAATAGCTTCAATTGTGCATATATGGTTTGAATATCTTATTAAAGAGATAGATAAATGTGATGTTCCTAGAGTAGAATTCAAAGCTGCCAAATCATCTCTAATATGCACCTATTGCAATCAACATGGTCATGAAAATAAAAATTGTTGGAGCTTTCATCCTTGCAAATATTGTGATGGAATAAATCACTCATATGTCACCTATCATTTCAAATACAGATACTATAAGGGCTATGAAAGAAGATTACTACAAAGAATAAATTGTTATCTTCTAGAACTTATTTCATATGGACATACTAACATTGATATCAAGGTTGATACTTATAAAGGGCAAAAAATAAGGTCTTACATAAGTACAAAAGAGAGAAGAAGAACCTATTTATATTCACTCATGACATGCAAAATCATGAGAAAAAGTGTTCATCAAAAGCACCTGACATCAAGGGACTTCGAACTAAAAAATAATAGAGGAAATAACATGAAGACCGAAGCTACAAAAGAAGAAGATGAAGATAAATACAAATAAGGAGGAATTCAATGCAAGGTCAATTGAAAGTAGAACCCACAACTTCGGCTAATTTTTTGTATCATACAAAGACTAAAGCATCTACAAAATAATCAAAGCCATCAATGGAAGAAGATCCACATTGAAGACTGAAGTCTTCAATATCCATATAATGTAATACAGGGGGGTGTTAGAAATAGAGTCTATTGCATAATTTGGATCATGTAAATTTACCTTTACATTGGTACATACTTAGGATATTAGATTACTTTAGGGGGGGGAGTTATCTAGTTACTTCATGCATTGTAATAACTGCACTATTGTCAAAGTGCAAGTTGTATATGTGCAAGTTGTAGGATATTAGATTACCTTAGGGAATTTCTTTAATAAAATCCTTTTGGTATGATGACTTAGACATACCCCTCTTTAAGAAATTTCTTTAACCAAAAGGATTTTATTAAAGAAATTCCCTAAGGGTTATGCTCCATAAATTTCTTACATATTTAAAGAAATGAATGGCATGCATGCTTCACTAATTGAATTTGATGGCCCACATGCGATAAAAGAAGCCAAGATACCCAAGGTTTAAAGGAAAATTCAATTGTATTTCATGAACATACCTATCCCTAAGTCTTTAAATCTTGATTATTATTAAAATTTCCCTAAGGTTTGTGCTCCCCCTTTGTTTTATGTCTAATGCACCCCTCTTGTAAAAATTATGCAACTTTTATCAAATGGATGACACACATGGATGTAAAATTAATCAAATAGTTTGCACAGGTTGAAAATAACTGATATTTAAAGTGGAAGTTGACTTTTAAATGATTGTGTATGTTGTTTAAAAATAATTCATGAAATTAGGCCATTAAAAGGAGCAATATAAAAATTAACTCGACACCAAAGCTTTATAAAAGAGGTCATGAAGGATTAAGTTAAAGTTTAGTTTTTTCATTATGGTCATGTATAATTTTAAAACATTCACTAGGTCATAAATCGAGGCCACTAAAAAATGTAATGAATTAAACACAACACTAAGATATCAAACTAAAGTCTTTAATAAAAGGGTCAATATTTCCTAAAATTATAAAGGATTTTTTAATAATATTTTTGGTTCCCTGTTTTCTCCCTCTTTCACTAAGTGCAGGTTTCAAAGATCATATGACACACATGCATCACTAACCTGATCCAATGGAGTGTATGAATCATAAAATAACCAAATGTTTTGACTTTTCCACAAGGTCTTGTATCATTTGTCTTATCTAGCAGGAAATCCTATGGTATGCAAGCACCTCAACCAAATCCAATGGTACACACCATTCAACGGATGAATACAAAGAACATGTACCCTGTAGAAGCCTTGTAAGTTCAAATTATTTTTAATTTATTTTGGTTAACATAAGTTTAGCTCTTGCCAAAAGTGTAGAAAAATAGGAAAACTATACCATAGTGCCATTAAGGTTTTGAATATAATAATAATAGCTAGTGGTAAATTTAATAAGAGCCTCACCTTAATACAAAGTAGAGAAGAAGCCATACATTTTAATCCTGAAGAGGTAAAGCAAATATAGGCCATAGAAGAAAGGAAGAGTCCAAAAGAGGCTCAATACATAGAAAGAGCAGCCCAACTACAAGAGAAGAATAAAAAAATAATAATAAAAGTAGAAATGGATAGTCTTAGGAAATAAACATCACAGTCATAGATAGAAATCCCGTAGTTGAACCTCATATCATAGTTGAGAGTTTTGATTGCTCAAATTTTATTTCCAAACTCAAAGGGAATTATTGAATAAAATTCATAGCAAACTAGAAGATCTGAGGAAAATATTCTATAACATTGGTGTGATTAAACTCACTGCAGATGACTTGAAGATTCAACTGGAAAAGGAATACCAAAGAATAAAAAAAATATTCTCCACCTTCCAAATATTTGAAGAACATTATGAAGTAATGAGTGAAGGCTACCTAGCAGATGATGATAATTTTTCCAGAGAGTTTACACAAAAAATCTCAGTATTTTTGATAGGTAGACCAGAATGGCAAGTTTGGGAGAGAAAAATAGCAAAAAGGGAGATCATATTAATGAAGAGTTTCTAAGGAAAATTTTACTTTGGAAGAATTATTGCAAGTGGCTAATGTCAAAGATCTAATTAGAAATAGAATACAAGGTTTCAACTATGATCCAGGTGATGAGGAAGAACTGGTTTCAAAACTAAAAACTGGGATAAAAACATTGGATAAAATACTTAAGGATCTTGCTAATGTCACAAATACAACTCAGAACTTGAAAGCATTATTTCAAGATATTGAAAAAAGGGGATTCACTTTGAAACCCATATAAAAAAAGTATGAGGAATAATACAGTCTGATCAACAAAAAAAAAATGATTATCTCAGATGATAGGAATTGTGATTTCCAATTAGAACTTATTAAATCAAATATTTATCTCCATGAAAAGCCATATGGTAAAACCCACTTTAAGATATAGACAATTGGTCCAATGAAGCAGATGAGAAAAGGAAACAAGTAGGTGTTCAAATTGAAGAGCTCTTGACAATGGAGAAATTTGAGGATCAAATAGCCAAAAAGATATAAGATTTTAAATGTGATAAAAAATATGAGTAGACGTTAGCCTACCAACTTATCAACCTATCAAAAATAGTTCAACCCATATTTAAATTCTCCAAAGAAAATAAATTCACAACCAAATACTATGTCAATAGGTTATTAAATATGAACTATTCAATAACATATGCAGCCTCCTATGATGAAGCATGAGAATAAATTACAAATCTACTGGGGATGAGTCAACTAGGATAAGATAAAATGAAGTGAGACCCAGTACAAAAAGAGATAAAAACATAGGGGTAAGCCAACAATAAAAACCAAGTGATTGACAATTGTATCTAATTTTAAAAATTAAAATCTATAAACAACCAATTACCAATTTTTGATAGCTAATATTAGGCTAAACACACCCAACAAGTTAAAGGCAAGGGATGATGACAAGTGGAGGGCTTAGATTTAAGCGATTATAATAGATTTAATAACCAAAGGCTATAAATAAAATAGTCGCTACCAGAATCTACATCAACCTTTTTGCATAGCATATTTTTCTAAGAGGTATACTTGAGTGCCCTATTCTTTGGTATTGTATTTTCCATTGTGTCTTTCTTCTTTTCCATCCCTTATTCTTTCCATTTTTGTGTAGGTTCTAATAGGAAAGTACCCAAGAAACTGAGATTATTTCCAAAATATTGAACGAGAGGTCTAGAGACTTGACTGTTACCATATTGGAACGGGAGAGTGAAAATTATTTGTTACATAATTTGAATGAGTACCTTTATTGTATTAATATTTAAAATATTTCAATGGCAAATTAAAGCCAACTCTTCATGTAATCATTTGATATTAATACAATTTTGGGCTTCTTTCTTGTTATATATTTGTATTTAGTCTTGTGTGTGTCTTCATTATGGGTTACATTATTTGAACATATAATGAACATTTATTTCGTTGATCACTAATTATGTTTGTTATGATATTTGAATGAACTTAATTGAATCAATTTTTTCTTCTTCCCATTTTTTCTATTTCACTAAGTTGTTATTAAATCTAGCTATAATAGCCCAAAGTATAATTGAACTGTTATTGTTTAAGCTTGGTCAATTTTATAAAAAATTTACTTAGTAAACATAAATCTGGAAGAGCGTGAACATAAATTGTTAACTATTTAAGTCCACCTCAAGGGTTTCCTTACCATACCTGGTCTGTCTAGAAAATATATAGAACTCTATTCCTAGGTTAAATAGGTAGGTCAACTAGAGCCTATAATTTATTGTTGGCAATTGGTTTTTCTTGTAGCATGATAACTTATTCCAAGGATACAAGAAAAATATCCAACAGGTACATCAATATCTAAGAAATTCACATTCTACAAGCCACTTGAACTTGCTTTCTTATGACAATTAACTTCTTTGTGGTTCCCTAGACCACACCATCTACACATATGTGTAGCATTATTCTATGTCGACTCCTTCATCTAAGGAGAATGATAATTCTTCAAAAAAATCCCCCACTCTTGGTAATTGTGGCATTGTATGATCAGTCTTCCTTTTGAATCATATTGTAATTGGCTCTGGCCTCCTTGATAATTACCCTAATTTGGCCTTCCTCCTCTTTGACTATTCCTATGACCTCTAGTGGTTGCATCCTATCCACTTACTTGAGGTTTTAATTTCTCCTCTTGATCTTGAATTGTGAGGGTCTATTGGTAAACTTTTGCATTAAACAAACATTGCACCACCTCATATCCTAGCACATTACATATGTGACAATATTCATTTTGAGTATAATTCACATTTGAATGTCCTTCGGTCTTACATTATGTACATTAGATATATTTTTGATCTTGTTGTGTATATTTCTTGGCTTATTTTATGAACTTATCAAATTTATTTTGAAATTATTGGATGGTCTGATGTATTGTGTCTTCTTCACCGCTATTTAAATCTTCATGCCTAGTATGTGTTGTAATTCCTACTATTGTCTGCTTTGCCTCACTCTCAAAATTCTTTGCTTTATATATTGCTTCCTTATATTTTGAGGATGTTACTACCTTCATATTATTTTTGTATCTCAGTAGTCATCTATCAAGAAACCATCACTTAACCAATGCATCTGTTGTTGGTATTTACATCTTATCAGCCAGTTGCTTTAGTTGATGGTTATATGTCTTAACATCCTCATAAACCCTTGTTTTGTAGTGTTATTCTCTATCATAATATGATCATCATATCTCAAGGTCAAAATTATTTTATGAAAGCATTCTTCATCATATTCCATGCTTGGAATACTATTGTATTCTCTCCCTTTAGATACCAATCTATCGTGAGTCTCGTAATGTGGTAGGAAATAATTGTAACTATTCATTTGGTTAGTTTACACCATTTAATTTCCAAATGGTTATACATGTCCCAATGTTCTTTTTTGGGTCCTCCTTCCCTTCTCCCATGAAGGATGGACATCTCTATTTCCTTGATTTCGTAGCTACACTAGTCATTACTAGATTTCCTTCCTCGTCACTTGAGCAGGTATCTTAAATAATCCTTGATTGATTCCTTATTTGGGTGGGTGATCCACTACATTGCTCTTCATAATATGTTTCTATCCGCGGTACCTTATTCTAACAAAATAGTCATCTCTCAACCTCCTGTGCATCGACACTCTGTTCCACTCATCTCTTTGCATAGTTCTTTCATAAATGCCTTTCCTTATGTCAATTTTCTTATTAAACCTTGGTGGTTCTTGTACCCTCTATTTTGTATCTATCAGCAATGTATCCCACCTTTAAATATCTACTTTTTCTAAAGTCCATACTTTTTAAATTACCGATTCATTCATGGAGTTGTTCAAGTTATCCCATCAAGTAGTTCTCATGCTCCTTCTAATTATAATCTACTCCTCTCCTTGATTCCATATCCCACATCTTTGTAAACTTGTATTTGTCATTCAGATCCAATTGGTTGTTACTCATAATTTGTCACTTGCAGGTTCCTTTCAACTACAACAATTTTAACCCAATTTTGATAAAATTATCAAAGTTTGATTAAGCAACGATGCCAAATTTAGCACAGGGGGAGTATTCTTGGATTGAGAGGTGAGTTGGGAGGTTTGGAGATGTATTCAAATATTTTGTAACAAATTTTTACCAAATCATACAAATGTATGATTTGCCAATATATGATTTACAACTTCACAAAATTGGTTATACAGTTCCCAAATAGTATAGTTGTACAATGCAAATTATACAATAAGTTGGCATGTATGATTTTCCACTTTTACAATTTACTAAAATTCAATTTTTAAGGCAAACTCAATAGTTTTGTAATCGTTCACTCTTATACCCTAGTTTTCCTTATTTGGCAAGTTTGACTTTGCAATTACACTTCCCAAAACTAGCAATTGATCATGTGTACAATTTGGTTTGTCATATGTACGATTGCACAAACCCTTGAACATTTCTCCACTTGCAATTATGCCAACTTACACTTAGATTCTTCATAGAGTAATATTTACCTATCTTTGTAATGCAATTACCAACACATTAGTCTAACATGCAAACCCTAATTCACTGTAATTGGATTATTATCATCAATCAACATTTCTAAAAATTGTACAACATAATAAAATTTTTGTACAAAAATATCAATGCATAGATTTAATTTCCCAACACCATCTAGGGTTATGGGTTCATCAATAATGTAATTCCATTGCAATAACATCCATATTCCACACCATTTTGGCCATACTTGCACATAATACACAATATGGATTCACCATTCACATGCACATTAGAATTCACAATAACTCACAATCCATAATTACGTTTCATATTACCATGGTTGAACATTTATACATAATTACCAATGAATAATCACAATGAACAAAAATCATGAAAAACACATGAACAACTACAATCCTCCATGGAAAAATATTCCATAAGCATGAACAACCTTCTGCATATACCATGAATAACCTATCAAAAATTTAATGGGGGTCTTATAATGCTTTCCTAGGCCATTCCAAACTAGTTCTTGAGACACCCACTATATACAACTACCATATCGTTTGACAACCAACTTGCATTAAGGTTTCTCGTAAGTCTAATTTAATTTTTATCAAATTCACATTAAATGCACATTTAACTTGATTTTACTTTAATTTCTAATTGCACATTTATAACATTGTAAAATTACACCCAATTGTACATTTTATAATTTCACATTTGTACAATTAGACCAAACCCTATATTTGTACATTTTGACAAACCGTACATCTAACAAAATAGACAAAATTGTGCAAATCCAATTTTCACTTCTTCTTCTTCTAGGTAATCATTGAGGTTCTTGTTCTATGACATGCTCTACAACTAGAAGATGCTATGTGGGAGTGTCTATAGTAGCTACAAGACAAATTTCCTCATTTATATCTTTGAGGACAAATATTTTTGAAGAGGAAGGGTATGTTAGGAACCCATCCTAACATTATTTTTGTAATTATCATATGTTAGGACCCCATCCTAACATTAGTATAGTAATTCTCATATGATTCTGTAATGAACCACTTCCAACATGGGGACCAATTTATAATGTTATTTTGTAATACTTTGTAATGGTATGTGGCAAGAAAGGTTCCTAGACAAGTGGGGTCATTTCATGTAACCATTATCAAGAATGCAACCAATGTTTAGTAGAAGATTCTAGCTTGAGTGGTATTTTACATGTAAGCCAACTCTTGAGAATTAGGTTAGGGTTGCATGAACTATGTATCTTTAAAATACATGGATCCATGAATGAATGTATATTTTTTCAAATTAATGGAAGTATTGAAGGAGGTTGCTCCCTCAAAGAGGCCTACAATTTTGAGTTACTTTGTGAGACTATTTCATTTCTGAACTTAATTTTTGTATTGCGATAGTTTGTGTTTCAAGTATTTATGTTTATTTGTAGTATTTTTGTGAGTGATTTTATTTTTAATTGACTTGTGAAATGTATGGGATGTTCATCATCCTTATCATTATTTTGGGTTAGGATAGTAACAATGCTTTCATTTTTATCAAACACATACAACCTATTATCTTTTGAGAAATATTGATCTATAAATACTAGGGATTTTGTGATAGCATATTTAAAATATTAGAATGTTTTATTTCCTATATCAATCCAATCTAGTGAGGTGTCCCTTTTTTACATCTTTTTTATGGGCCTAGCCATTTGGGAAAAATGTGTAATAAACTTAGCAAAAAACTATATTTGACCTAGGAATAGTCTAATCTCTTTGAATAATGTAGACAATGGTAGATATTGGATGGCTTTTATTTGATTAGGATATATGGATAAACCCACTTTTGATACTATATAACCTAAAAATTTACCTTCTTGTACCATAAATATGGAACTTTTAGGGTTAAGAGAGATACTAATGCTAGAAGACAAACTCGACATGGTCGATGTGTTTAATCCTAACTTTGAAAAAATCTATTAAGTAATAAATATATATGAGAATGGTCTCATATAAAATCCTAACAAAAGCTATGTGCATAGCCATTTGGAATTTTTCCCTTGTATTTTATGATTTGTATGTCATTTGCTTGTATGCAAAGGTTCCCCTTTTTATGGTGAAAGTTATTTTATGTTGATCTTCATTTTTAACCAAAATCTAGTTGTATCTTGAGAAGCCATCTAGGAGAGACTATATTTATGACCTAGCTACATTCTGAAAGATCATATCAATGATGATAAATTAATAATAATCTTTCAAAGAGGCTCTACTCAAGTCCCTAAAGTTGATGCATAGTCTTATATCCCTAGTTTTCTTGCATACTAAAACTAAATTGGAAAAAGTGGAATTTTTGATTGGGAATATAATATAAGCCTATAGAAGCTTTAATAATTCTTTCTTCATCATAACTTCTATCCTTGGATTCATTGGTCTCTATTTTTTTTTATCCCATATACTATTGGTGGGGTTAAATCAGTTTGCCATCCCTACCAAATCATCTACATTTGTATTCAATTATTTAGGTAATACTTTGATTTTATATGTATAAATTTATTTTAGCAAATCCCAAACTTGATTCTTAGAGGAATTCAAGTACTTGTTTGTTTTGGTCTATTAGGAATTGTCCTGATTTATGATTAGTTTGGAGTTGTCATATATTCTTGAGTTCTTAATTCCTATCTGTTTAGCTTTTCTCAAACTAGTATAGAGTGATTCATACTTTGCTACATTATTGGTACAACTAAATAATAACCTATAGATATAATGAGTTTGTACACCTTGTGGATTAATGAATTGAACACCAACACCTTATCTATTTCTGTATCTGGTACCAATAAAGTACATTACCTACATCTTATCTACTCTTTAATTTATTAGAGTTGGAATATTGAAAGGTACTTTAGTGATGAGATAACTTCCTAATTCAATATCTTCATATTCAACCTTGGGTTATCCATCATATTATAACACACAAACTTGCATGTCAACCTATGGGTCTTGGTCATGATCAAGATATTAATCATATTTGATAAATTCTAGAAGGTCATTCTGGTTCATGATACTTTCATCATCAAGCTTGTGTAGGAGGTAGTGTGCAAGGTGGTTTATTTTTAATCCTAATTATATTTCCATCCTTAGCCACCTTCATATGAGTTTAGTTCATCACTACATAGCCATTTTCGAACAACTTATGTGTCCACTCTCTGGATAGTAGCATACCAAAGTATAGAGGTAAGTCTATGACTATTACTTCCTACACTATTATAAATTCTATATGTTTGGATATAGTCATGATTAGGTATTTGATAAACCCAACTATGTTGACCCTTTTCCATCTAATTGGATTGGGTTTTTAACCATCTTGATGTAAGGAAAACCTTTTTTTTTTTCAAATAACCCAACTATGTTGATTCTTTGCCATCTAATTGGATTGGGTGTTTAGCCATATTGGTGTAATAAATACCTTTTTTTTAAAAACAACTTTAGGCATAATTGTTATTGTTATACCTAAATAAACTATGCAACTCCTAAGAATATATTTCTCAATCTTGAGCATCATATAGAATAGGAATATTTTTAATATCTTTGGTTTTTGGGTATTTTATATAGTTGATGCATTGACTAGATGTCTATTATGTGTTGTGCCATCAAATTCTATTGATCCGTAATATTCCTCAAAGTGGATTCTAGTTGCTTAATTCTACCATACCTCCATTCTTACTCTTTAGATATTTTTAAAACAGGTCCCACTTTCCTCGTGGGATTAATATTTCTAGAATAATAACCTTGTTAGCTTTTGATGAGTATATGATATAGAAAATGCAACCACAAGATGTAAGATAAGCAATCTATGATATCTATATGATAATGAAACTATAATATGCAGGAAAATAAAGAGATAAAAATATGTAATAAATAAAAAATATGTCATTAATGAAAACTCACAAAAATAGTACAATGTAGTATAATGGAAGACATGAACACTCCAAAAACTATTTTTAAATGAACTATATTGTACTCCTATACCAATCTATACTATGCACTCTCTATATTCTCTACTCATTTTCACTCATTATAAGACCAATATATAGGAATATAAGTTCCTTGGCCCTCACTGTACCTTTGACTCTATCCTATGACTCATATACATATGGAATACATGCACATTCTAACACATGCATTTATTACATGTTGAAGTAACTACTTAACTTTACTATAAAATAAAATCTTGCTCTAGTAATGTATCAAAGGTGGTACATTGATATGTACCCAATAATGTAATATACTCTAACACCCCCTTGCATTACATTATTTAGTCTTCAATATGGATATTTGATTTGGTTCTAGATTTTGTATTCTCCTTCTTTGCTTTTTGTATCATGTTCAAGCAAGTAGTTAGTGTATTCATAAAATTATATCTTTGTTGTGAGATATTGAACTTCGTGTTCATTTGTTGGTTCTTATAGTTCTTTAATTTATTGAATCCTTTGAGCTAGATTTCCTTTTTGATTTCCTTATCAATATTCTAATTGAGGGTAATTGTATGGACATTGAAACTAGTTTTTTTATCGGTTAAGGATATTAACAATTATATAATAAACCAGGTTTTGACAAGGACCCAAAACCTAAATACAAAAAGGCAACGAATGCCAGAAGGAAATAAAAATAGAGAAAAACAAAAAAAGTAGAAAGAAAAACATCAGGCTTGTCCTCAGTTGATACTTAGAAAATGGAGACAAGGTCAAAAGACCCAAAACCACTAAAACCATAACAAAAAACCCCCAGGGACCAGAACAACAAAAATCCCATAGGAAGGAGAACAATTAGGTCTCAGTGCCAAGGATGGCAGTGAGATCTTGGAGGCCACCAACAATAGTATCCATATCTGAACCAATATATTTAGCAGGGATGTCCTCAGACTTGACTATCACCTTCCTAGCTTTTGTAGCAGGTGCACTTTCCACACCTTCAGTGAATGATATCCTGAAAAAAATAGATTGAGGGTATTACATAAATCAATTAATTGAGAAATGTTGTTTGTGATGGATTTGATGATAAAATCCTGCAAGCAAGGATCAAGGTTGTCCTTAGTCTCCTCATCAAATTCAATGACTAATGATTCTTTCTGTTTAGCCTTATTTTTTAGACAAGCAGAGGAGCAAAGCAAATTTTGATCAGGTTTGGGCTCAGGCTCACTGACAAGTTTAGGAGAAGCACTTCTTGGCCATTTCTTTAGTTTCTTGATATTTTCAATAATCTGCTATTTTTTGGAAGATGACCTCAGAGCACTGGAGGACTGAGGTGTGGTTTGGGAAGAGCTGGGTTTCAAAGGGCTCTTTTTGGGTTTTGGGGGAGGAGTCAAAACAATACCTTCAGGGCAATGGATTAACTAGTATTTGTAAAGGACATTATGAAGAACACAAGCTTATACTGAGAGGTGGGTGAACAGTATAAGACCACTTTTTACTTTTCTTTTCAATTCAATATTATGAAGTGTATATATAGCAGTATCAATAGAAATAATAAAAGCAATGCACAAAACACCATCCACAAAAGTGACACAATAATTTACGTGGTTCAGCCAATGCAGGCTACTCCACGGAGAAAATATTTTGCTAAAACTTTCTCAATCAATCTCTTGGGAATCCTTCTCAATTACAATGTTTATGGACCTCGGTCCAAAGGAGATGATGATCCCCTAAATCTCAAGTTTGTAGATCTCTTCCATAGGATAACTCTTTGCCCTTTTGCTCTGGCTAGTGATATTCTAGAAGACTCTATCTCTATGCTACACTGACATGTGGATCTCTCTCCACTTGAAGACTTCTCACTTAGAATTGTCTTCAATTGTCCTGGCTACTGGATCTCTATCCACTGAGACTCTATCCTCTATACTATGTCACCTCCAAAGCTCTATCAGTAGGTTCACTTAGAACCTCTTCAAATTTGCTCAATAAGCTCACTCAGAACCTGCTCAAATATTCTCAATAGGGTCACTCAGAACCTGCTCAAATCTAATGAATAGGCTCACTTAGAACCTGCTCAAATCTGCTCAACAAGCTCACTCATAACTTTTCTAAATCTTCTCAACAAGCTCACTCAAAACTTGTCCAAATATTCTCAATAAGTCCTCTCTAGGACTTGCTCAAATGACGGTGAACAGGAGATCACACCTTCTCAAATTTGACTTTTCATTAATATCTTTTGTTAATAAATACATACATCAAAATAAAATAGCCCGCAGGCTTTATAATGACCAAGCTCAGCTTCTATCTTCTCCACTATAGCCTCCCTTCTCTCTAATCCACCTCCGTCTTCACTTACAATGCTCGAGTTTTTATCGAGGCCTTGACCCTCTCCCCATTAATGACTCACCTACATGAATAAATTAACAAGACCTGCCAAAATCGGATTTCCCCTACCAAGTCATCAATTTTCCCTCCTTAATTGGCCAACTCCCTGATCCGCCATGAAAGCACGCATTTAATTGGTCCTTCACCTGCAACCGTCGCTTTGTCAGAATATTTATCTGCAACAGCTGTCTCTTTTCCCATGCGCGCGGCCTATCCACGTGTCCAATTTTAATTTGTTTTCAATCGGTCGCGATATCGCGACATGTCGCAATATCGCAACCACTTCTCCTGCGAGTCCTTTGCCTTGGTTTTCATCATGAAATCGTGATGAAAACTGCCTTCGTTCCTTAACTTTCATAAACGTCATGACATCACAACGTCGCGATATCATGATGTCGCGATATCACGATGAAAACCACCTCCGAGCCCTTGCTTCAAAAACCGTTGCGATATCGCGACGTCGCGACATCACGACAAAAACAGCCTCCCTGCCTTTGCTTCACAAACCGTCGTGACATCGACGTCGTGATATCATGACAAAAACTCAGAATTGCCTAAATTTCCTTTAGATGCCACGATTTCATGAAAAAACCTTTGCCTTGAGTTTTTCGCCTTTGAATTTTGCTTCTGCCTTCTGCCTTCCACCTTCGAGCCCATGCCTTATGTTTTTTGCCTTTGATCCTTGCTTTTGATTTTCTGTCACGATATCGCACGTCACGATATCATGACCACTTTTGCCCTTGGCCTTCATTCCGTGTTTCTGTCACGATATCGCGCGTCGTGATATCATGACCATTTTTGGCTGCGAGCCTGTACTCCACGTTTATGTCGCGATTTCACGACCCTCCAACTCCTGCCTTTTTTCTGCTTAATACTTCAAAACAGAACCAAATTTTGGAAACACTTAGAAAAATTTGGTTGATGTAGGATTGCTCTGCTGTCGCCGGATGCCCCTGCATCAGACACCCGGGGTAAATGGAGAAGTGACCTTCACTTCTGTGTTGTTCGGTCCACGTCTCTTGTATTAGCTCCAAATGTGCACCTGCCTCTGCAGCCCGCTTAAACCCCATCTCCTGGCAAAAATATTTTTTGCCTTCTACCAAAAAAATTTTGGCACTGCTGCACACCTTCTCATCCACTGCCTGTAATGGCTTTAATTTGTGGCGCACTCCATATTTCATCAAGGAGTATGTATTTGCATGACCATCATGCACTACACTCCGATCAAACTGCCATGGCCTTCCTAACAGCAAATGGCAAGCATCCATGGGGAAAACATCACACAGGACCTCATCCTGGTACTTCCCAATATTGAATGTGACTAAGCACTGTTCACGGACCCATGCTCTGTGGTCCTTTTGCAACCATGCAATCCGGTATGGATGCGGGTGTCTCCTCCTCTCCAGCTGTAACTTAGCAACCATCTCTTCGGAGACTAAGTTATCTGTACTCCCATTGTCTATAATAACATTACAAAATTTGCCTGCACTTTTGCATCGTGTGCGAAACAGGCTTCTCCTCTGCTCTGGTTTGTCTTCCTCAATCAGCATGGTTCTCCTCACGATCATTGCTTCTCCTTTTTTAGCTTCTTCAGAATGTTCAGATCCAGCATCTTCCTCTGCCACAACAGCTCTGGCTGGACCCACATGTTTCTTGTTCACCCTCTCGGGGTGCTGGGGACATTCATATGCCCGATGTCCTTCTTCTCCACAGTGGAAACAGGTTCCCCAAAACACTCCTCTTCCATACCCACGTCCAGATCTACCTCTTCCTCTTGGGTAGCCATTGTTCTAAACTTGGGGTTTGGGTTCCTCATCTTCCTTCTGATCCCGGCTGCTGCTAACCTCTTCTTTCTTCTCCTCCTTTCCTTCCTCTTTTCTTCCACCAGTATTTCCTCCATGCCCTCTTCCTCTTTGCTTGCTCTCAAACCTTCTGTTCAGTTTTTCTTCAACCTTCAGAGCAAACTGGTAAGCATCTTCAATGGTGCTCACCCGAACTAAGCTCAACTCTTCCTGGATACTGGGCCTCAACCCATTGATATATCGGGCCACCTTCTCCTTGCTTGCTTCTAAATGGCCAGTTCTGATGGAGATTTTATAAAACTCCTCCGTATATTCTTGGACAGTTTTATTCATCTGTCTCAAACTCTGCATTTTCCTTAGCAGATCCAACTCGTAATCTGTCGAAATAAACTCTCTTTAATTTTTCCACAATTTGTTCCCATATTTTTATCCGTTCTTTTCCTCTTCGGTTCCATTCCAGCTGTACTCCCTTCCACCATATGCTGGCATGACCCTTCAACTTGGTCTTGGCAAATCTGACCCTCTCGAGATCTTCAACTTCTTCATACTCAAAGTACTCTTCCAGATCATTGATCCAGTCGATCAATTCCTTCAGATCTAGGTTCCCAAAATACGTGGAAACTTCTATCTTCGGCCTCTTCCCGATCTAGGATATGGCCCTGTACAGTCTGGCTTGTGCCGGATCTATAGCTTCTTCTTCTTCTTCAGACTGATTTTCTTCTTCATCTACTTCGTCTTCACTATTCACATCTCTTCTTGGTTCGTGTCCTCTACGCAGTTCTTCTTGCAGGGCCTGAACTTGCCACTACAAAGCTCAGAAATCTTCTACTGTCGTCATGCCTCTCCCACCAACCAGGTTTCTTCTCGATGGCATTTTACTCACTTTCTCATGAGTCGTTCCATAGATCCTGGTGTAACTGCCTCACGTCCGGCGATCTGTTACACACTCAGGAACTTTCGGCTCTGATACCACTGATGGCGGACAAGAGATCACACCTTCTCAAATTTGAATTTTCATTAATATATTTTGTTAATAAATACATACATCAAAATAAAACATCCCGCAGGCTTTACAATGACCAAGCTCGGCTTCGGTATTCTCCACTATAGCCTCCCTTCTCTCTAATCCGCCTTCGTATTCACTTACAATGCTCAAGTTTTTATCGAGGCCTCGACCCTCTCCCCATTAATGACTCACCTGCATGAATAAATTAACAAGACCTGCCAAAATCGGCTTTCCCCCACCGAGTCATCAATTTTCCCTCCTTAATTGGCCAACTCCCTGATCCGCCATGAAAGCACGCATTTAATTGGTCCTTCACCTGCAACCGTCACTTTGTCAGAATATTTATCTGCAACAGTTGTCTCTTTTCCCGCACGTGCGGCCTGTCCACGTGTCCAATTTTAATTTGTCTTCAACCGGTCATGATATCGCGACATGTCACGATATCGTGACCACTTCTCCTACGAGTCCTTTTCCTTGGTTTTCGTCATGAAATCATGACAAAAACTGCCTCCGTGCCTTAACTTTCATAAACATCGTGACATTGTGACGTCGTGATATCACGATGAAAACCACCTCCGAGCCCTTGCTTCAAAAACCATCGCGATATCACGACGTCACGATATCGTGACATTGCGATGAAAATAGCCTCCCTGCCTTTACTTCACAAACCGTCATGACATCGCGACGTTGCGATATCGTGACGTCACGATATCGCGATGAAAATAGCCTCCTTGCCTTTGCTTCAAGAAAACGTCGTGATATCACAACAAAAACTCAGACTTGCCTGAATTTCCTTTAGATGCCATGATTTCATGATAAAACCTTTGCCTTGAGTTTTCCACCTTTGAATTTTGCTTTTGCCTTCTGCCTTCCGCCTTCGAGCCCATGCCTTATGTTTTCTACCTTTGATCCTTGCTTTTGATTTTCTGTCGCGATATCGCGCGTCGCGATATCGCGACCACTTTTGCCCTCGGCCTTCATTCCGTGTTTCTATCACGATATCGCGTGTCGCGATATCGTGACCATTTTTGGCTGTGAGCCTGTACTCCACATTTATGTCATGATTTCGTGACCCTCCAACTCCTGCCTTTTTTCTGCTTAATACTTCGAAACAGAACCAAATTTTGGAAACACTTAGAAAAATTTGGTTGATGTAGGATTGTTCTGCTGCTGCCGGATGCCCCTGCATCATCAAATATGCACAACAAGCTCACTCAGAACTTGTCCAAATATGCTCAACAAGCTCACTCAGAACTTGTCCAAATCTGCTCAATAAGTCCTCTCTAGGACTTGCTCAAATCTGCATAGCAAGCTTTCACAAAAGCTTACTCAAAATCAGTCCACAAGCCTTCTCAAAGACTTACCTCAAATCAGCTCAACAAAATCTCAACTCAATCTCATAGAAGCATAAAGAGAATTGTTAGAGACTCAATATGTTCTATACTCAAATCCCAATCTCAACTCAAATCAATCTCAACTCAACAATCTCATAGAAGCATAAAGAGAATTGTTAGAGACTCAATATGTTCTATACTCAAATCCCAATCTCAACTCAAATCAATCTCATAGAAGCATAAAGAGAATTGTTAGAGACTCAATATGTTCTATACTCAAATCCAATTTCTTTCTCAACTCAACTCAAATCAGAATATAGAATAGTTTGTTTTATGGAACTTGAACAACCACTTCACACAATCACTTGACTAGGCTCAAACAACTCTACTCAACCAATCACCACAAGGAACAACTCTTTCTCACAAACCCTAGTCCAAGCATGAATCAACCAACTCAAAATGTCTTCAACAATACTCAACAACAACTCTTACATAACAATGATACTCATGTTCTTTTCAGCTCAAGTTCAAGTTCTTTGCACAACAACTCACTCCAACAACAATGCTTATAAAACAAGGTTTTAATCACAACTTTCAAACCAGAAAACCTTGAAGCATTAAACCAACTATTTTTGAATAGGAAACCACAATCAATCCTTTTCACTCCAATGATATTTCAGAAATCAACCACCCAAATAAAATCAATGGAGAATGTTACTCATACCTTTTTGATGCCTTATGAGTTGTCCACTAAATCTGCCACACTCAACACTTTTCTTTTTTCAATCTCAACAAGGGTTAGAGATCTTGAGTAATAACACAACAATAAAATAATGTCCAAATAACACCTTATTACTCCTACTTTATTTTAACATCCACCAAAGTTATTTTTAAAGAAAACCCTTACTTCAAAAATAACTTTCACTAAAAGAACTTTATCAAAAACCCTTATTACTCCTAATAATTTCAAAAATCACAATTAAAAATTTAACTCCACAACTCAAACAACCACTATAACCTTATTCCTAAGGTTATTCAATACATCAACTATCAAATCACCTTTACCCCTTATCACTCCACCTTAGGCAATAACAAAATTAATAAAAACCTCAATACCTGCCTCGAGGGGAATCGAACCCCCATCCTATCCAACGTGAATGCCCTAGCCATGGCCAAGCTACCGCATGAGCTACGGGCTCATTGTGAAGAAAGAAGCACCACTCACTTCTTGTTCTTCTCTCCTTCCACCAAGAAAAAATAAATGCGCCTTGAGCGCCTCAACAAAGCCAAAATGATGCTTGCAGGAATCGAACACTTAACCTTCCTACCACCAACACCTTTGCACAAACCAAGCTGCCACTAGGCCACACTACCCAACACGCTTTGGAAAATGGATGCGGTTCACTTTCAATATTCGTTGCTTCACAAAATGAAAATAACACGAGCTCTTCCTTCACAAAAGCAAATCGTAAATCTCAATCGAGCAAGGATGATTTATTTCAAAAATTTAATGGCATATATATATGCCTTCCCTTAGCTTGGAAACGTCGGCACTTTTGAACCTTCCTTTATGACGTCGATGAATATTCTTTTAATTTAATTTTAAAATTTAAATTTAAATTTTAAATAAATTAAAATTTAAACTAAATATTTAAAATTAAATATCTCCATCATCGGGGCACCTTTTTCGATGAAACAAAAATCCAACTTGGGTTTTAAGAAAAACCCATTTCAAATCTGCCATCCATGGTTTTAAATAAAAACCTTTTATAAGCTTCCCTTGAAGATCCTTTTAGAACCAAATGCAATGCATCCCTTCTTGAACCTTTGATCAAAACCTTTGCTTCTACACAAACATAGTGTTAGCTTACATAGATCCTTTTGACATCAATGACAACATCTTAGCTTAGGAACTCAAAATGTCCAACAATCTCCCCCTTTGTCATTGATGGCAACCCATATCCTTTTACTAAAATCTGACCTTCTTTTCTGCTCCCCCTGGGACTTTGCTCCCCCTGGCTCAAAGCTTTCTCAAATATCAAATCTCTCCCCATATCAAAACTTTCCTCAATATACACAAATCTCTCCCCCTTTGTCATCAATGGCAAAGGGTCACCTTTGGGGCTCGGGGCTAAGAATGAGCCTCTTAGCTTAGCCCCTCCCCCACCTCCTCATGAGGTGGTTAATTCTAGGGTGGGAGTATTTCTACTCCCCGAAAGCACTGCTCTTTACCTTTATCTTTCTCTCTTCCTTTCTGAGTTTTCTGAATCCTCTCACTATTTCTTTCCAAGCCATCATCCCTATTTCTATTATCATTTATGTTTTTATTCTTGTTCCTGTTCCTATTCTCATCCATGTTCCTATTCCTATTCTCATCCATGTTCTTGTTCCTGTTCATACCTACTTTTGGAATATTTTCTCTACACCATCTTGTTGTGTGTCCATCATTATTGCACTTATAACACTTAATGTTATTATTCCTTGGAGGTGCAAATATCTTAGGATACCTCCTAGTGAAGCCATATCCTCTTCTACCATGAACCCTGCAATTCATTGCTTTGTGACCATACTCATTGCATGAGTAGCAATACCCATGGAAAAGTTATCCTTTCCCATATTCCTGTCTTTCATATGACCTGCACTGTGAAGCCATATGCCCAAACCTATGACATGAGAAGCATCTCCCATTGAAGCTTCCTTGCCTAGACCTCATTGGTCTCCTATTCTGATTGTTGTTCCATCTGTATCTTCTTTGTGCATTGTTCCTATCTTTTTTGAACTCTTTGTTGTCCAACTCATCCTCTGATGTCTCACTTCCACTTACACTATCTTCTTCTGATGTATCTTCTTCTTCAAGACTTGAAGTAGACTTTTCTTCCCATTTCTTTTGAACCTTTTGGAACCAAGACCTGTCTTGGTTGTTGCTCCTCTTTGTATCTTAATTATTTTATCTACACTCTTTGAACTTGTTTACATACTTGTACAACTTTTTCTTGGAATCCTCTAAATCTTCCTTTAGTAGTACCACTTCTTGTGTTAACTTTTCACACTCCAAAATATTTGCTTCTAACTTATCCTTGAACTTACTTGCCTTAGCCTTTGACTTCTCTAAGTCCTCTATGAGCAATAATCTTTCTTCATCACATTCTTGAAACTGACTTTCAAGCTTAGAGTGTTGCTTTCTTACCTTCTTTACTGTGTCAAGGGCATAGATAAGTTCTCCCTTGAGATCATAACCATTCTCTATTGAGTAATCCTCTATTTTTTTGCCTTTGTCCTTATCATTACTTCCTTTTGGCTTGTCTTCTATAGGATCACTTACTTCATCTTCTAGAGCCATTAGAAGATTCTCATCTGGTCTTTCAAGTGCATCTTCAAAACCATCATCACTGAAACTATAGCCATCCCTAGTGCAATCATCTTCAAGATGTCCAAATTTACCACATCTAAAACATTTGAGAATAACTAGAGTCCTTTTCTCTCTAACCATAAATAGGACTTCATCTCTATCATTGTCTGAAAAACTAGCATCACTATCAATTGAGTACTTACTTGCATTATCTGCATAGTAGCTTTTCTTTTGCCTTTGGAAGAACTTCTTTCCTTGTCTATTTTGTCCATCCTTGCCTTTCTTTCGGTACCTGTGTCTTTCTGATTCCCTGTACCTGTGATCCTATTTTTCTTCATCACTATTGTACTTTGGCTCTTTGCACTCTGTTGCATAATGTCCATACTTTCCACAATTGAAGCACTTAATAGATATTATATCTATGGATATTTTGGAACCTTTATCTCTTCTACCATAGTTAGCTTCTTCATCACTAGATGACTCACTGCTTGATTCTATCTTCTTTCCCTTTTTATTTTTGTCTACTTTGAAAGCAACTTCTTTCGGAGGAATAGGATCTTTTGTTCTTATCTCAAAAGTAGTAAGCATGCCAAGAAAAGAATTCCTTGTCAAAGAATCACTATCAATTGATGTTTCTATAGCAGAAACCTTTTCACTATACCTTTTTGGAAGAGTTCTCAAGATCTTATCACAAGCATCAGATTCATCAACCTTCATTCCAAGACCTCTCATCTCATGTACAAGTTCATCAATCTTATTGAGATAATCATGAATATTTTCATCATCTCTCATTCTTAAGTTCTCAAATTCTCCTTTGATATTTTTGATCTTAGCTTTCCTGACACCTTTATCACCTTCATATATTTCATGCAGTAGATCCCAC
Source organism: Wollemia nobilis (assembly GCA_028583015.1). Classification (NCBI taxonomy): domain Eukaryota; kingdom Viridiplantae; phylum Streptophyta; class Pinopsida; order Araucariales; family Araucariaceae; genus Wollemia; species Wollemia nobilis. The sequence continues at coordinate 2,053,042 of JAQPPZ010016334.1, read as the reverse complement.
ATATCTTTTGTTGTTTTACAATCCATAACCTTCATAGATTCTGATCTACCCAAACCTTTTATAATTGCATTCATAGCTCTTGAATTTGCATGCATTAGAAGCTTACCTTCCTTATCTGTAGGAGGATTGACTATTGAATCATATCCAAGTTCCACTGCATCCCAAACTTCATTTCCAAGTGCCATCAGGTAAAATCTCATCAGCATACACCAATATAAGAAGTCACTTCCATCAAATACTGGTACTACATTATTGAATGACCCATCCTTTTGATCCTTGTGATCCATTGTGTTCTTAGACCACTTTTCCTTCAAGCTGTCAAACTCTTCTGAAGGAACCCGCTCTGATACCAATTGAAGAACACAAGCTTATACTGAGAGGGGGTGAACAGTATAAGACCACTTTTTACTTTTCTTTTCAATTCAATATTATGCAGTGTATAGATAGCAGTATCAATAGCAATAATCAAAGCAATGCACAAAACACCATCCACAAAAGTGACACAATAATTTACGTGGTTCACCCAATGCGGGCTACTCCACGGAGAAAATATTTTGCTAAAAATTTCTCAATCAATCTCTTGGGAATCCTTCCCAATTACAATGTTTATGGACCTCTATCCAAAGGAGATGTTGATCCCCTAAATCTCAAGTTCATGGATCTCTTCCATAGGAGAACTCTTTCCCCTTCTACTCTAGCTAGTGATCTTCTAGAAGACTCTGTCTCTCTACTGCACTGACTTGTGGATCTCTCTCCACTTGAAGACTCCTCACTCAGATCTATCTTCAATTGTCCTGGTTGTTGGATCTCTATCCACTGAGACTCTATCCTCTATACTCTATCACCTCCAAATCTCTATCAATAGGTTCACTCATAACCTCTTCAAATCTTCTCAATAGGCTCACTCAGAACCTACTCAAATATGCTCAATAGGCTCACTCAGAACCTGCTCAAATCTGCTCAATAGGCTCACTCAGAACTTGCTCAAATCTTCTCAATAAGTTCACTCACTTTTAAGTCCTCTTTCTCAATAGTCTTAAATAGTCATAGAACTTGTCAAAAATTCTCAACAAGCTCACTTGAGAACTTGTCCAAATCTGCTCAATAAGTCCTCTCTAGGACTTGCTCAAATCTGCATAGCAAGCTTTCACAAAAGCTTACTCAAAATCAGTCCACAAGCCTTCTCAAAGACTTACCTCAAATCAGCTCAACAAAATCTCAACTCAATCTCATAGAAGCATAAAGAGAATTGTTAGAGACTCAATATGTTCTATACTCAAATCCCAATCTCAACTCAAATCAATCTCAACTCAAATCTCATAGAAGCATAAAGAGAATTGTTAGAGACTCAATATGTTCTATACTCAAATCCCAATCTCAACTCAAATCAATCTCAACTCAGCAATCTCATAGAAGCATAAAGAGAATTGTTAGAGACTCAATATGTTCTATACTCAAATCCAATTTCTTTCTCAACTCAATTCAAATCAGAATATAGAATAGTTTGTTTTATGGAACTTGAACAACCACTTCACACAATCACTTGACTAGGCTCAAACAACTCTACTCAACCAATCACCACAAGGAACAACTCTTTCTCACAAACCCTAGTCCAAGCATGAATCAACCAACTCAAAATGTCTTCAACAATACTCAACAACAACTCTTACATAACAATGATACTCATGTTCTTTTCAGCTCAAGTTCAAGTTCTTTGCACAACAACTCACTCCAACAACAATGCTTATAAAACAAGGTTTTAATCACAACTTTCAAACCAGAAAACCTTGAAGCATTAAACCAACTATTTTCGAATAGGAAACCACAATCAATCCTTTTCACTCCAATGATATTTCAGAAATCAACCACCCAAATAAAATCAATGGAGAATGTTACTCATACCTTTTTGATGCCTTATGAGTTGTCCACTAAATCTGCCACACTCAACACTTTTCCTTTTTCAATCTCAACAAGGGTTAGAGATCTTGAGTAATAACACAACAATAAAATAATGTCCAAATAACACCTTATTACTCCTACTTTATTTTAACATCCACCAAAGTTCTTTTTAAAGAAAACCCTTACTTCAAAAATAACTTTCACTAAAAGAACTTTATCAATAACCCTTATTACTCCTAATAATTTCAAAAATCACAATTAAAAATTTAACTCCACAACTCAAACAACCACTATAACCTTATTCCTAAGGTTATTCAATACATCAACTATCAAATCACCTTTACCCCTTATCACTCCACCTTAGGCAATAACAAAATTAATAAAAACCTCAATACCTGCCTCGAGGGGAATCGAACCCCCATCCTATCCAACGTGAATGCCCTAGCCATGGCCAAGCTACCACATGAGCTACGGGCTCATTGTGAAGAAAGAAGCACCACTCACTTCTTGTTCTTCTCTCCTTCCACCAAGCGAAAAATAAATGCACCTTGAGCGCCTCAACAAAGCCAAAATGACACTTGCAGGAATCGAACACTTAACCTTCCTGCCACCAACACCTTTGCACAAACCAAGCTGCCACTAGGCCACACTACCCAACACGCTTTGGAAAATGGATGCGGTTCACTTTCAATATTCGCTGCTTCACAAAATGAAAATAACACGAGCTCTTCCTTCACAAAAGCAAATCGTAAATCTCAATCGAGCAAGGATAATCTTATTTCAAAAATTTAATGGCATATATATATGCCTTCCCTTAGCTTGGAAACATCGACGCTTTTGAACCTTCCTTTATGACGTCGACGAATATTCTTTTAATTTAATTTTAAAATTTAAATTTAAATTTTAAATAAATTAAAATTTAAACTAAATCTTTAAAATTAAATATCTCCATCATCGGGGCACCTTTTTCGATGAAACGAAAAGCCAACTTGGGTTTTAAGAAAAACCCATTTCAAATCTGCCATCCATGGTTTTAAATAAAAACCTTTTGCTAAGCTTCCCTTGAAGCTCCTTTTAGAACCAAATGCCATGCATCCCTTCTTGAACCTTTGATCAAAACCTTTGCTTCTACACAAACATAGTGTTAGCTTACATAGATCCTTTTGACATCAATGACAACTCTTAGCTTAGGAACTCAAAATTTCCAACACATTGAAAATGCCAGGGTGTGAAGGAAGCTTAGCCTATTTTTTTCCTAGCATTCTCAATAGTATGGCTAACAAAATTGAATAAAAATTGAGGAATATTAATAGGTCTAACCTCTCAAAAGTGATTAAAAAAGGAAAAGTGAAAACTACACAAAGGCTTATCTGGGTCATCCACTATTATGTATTCCATGATAGGCTTGAGGACACTCCCCCATGAAAAAGGTAGTTCATCACGTCGTATTCCTAAATGGGCTCTTCTGCCAAGTTCCTTATCAGTGACATCCTTTAGTTCAACATCCCAATTGTGCTTCTCCCTCTTGATAGATCTCCCTTTAGGTTGCTACCCAGTTAGTTCAACAAGCATTTTTATGTCAAGAACATAGGTCTTATTGCAAATAGTAATAGTCCCTTCATCCCACATCTCCATGAAAGCCAAAGTAATCTTAGGGTTCTCCCCTTCAAATTTTTAGAAAAAGGAAATGAAATTTCTACCAGTAAGGATTTCCTCGGCAATGGAATCCATGCAAAGGTTGGACGGATCCACAAAGATATTCATGATGCCCATACAGAGAATGACCAACACTCGGTGAGACTTCTAAGTGGAAAGGGACTATAATTGAATTAGGACTTGGGCATTATAAAAAGAAATGGTAAGGAGAGAGATAAAAATTACAACCTTCTAGAAAATTTGTTACTCGTGTAACATAAAATAACAACACGTTCCAAGGCAAATTGGGAGGACAAGATAAATCCAATCACAAAAATTAATCATGTGGAAATATATAATGATATCCCACAAAAAGGAAAAAGTAGAGAAGTGCACCAAAAAACAAGGGGAGTCACACGGGATGGTGGTGATGTGGATGGAGGAGGTGGAAAGGTGGAAAAGGGTTGAGAGTGGAAGTATGGGGAAAATGGAATAATTGAGATGAGTGCAACCAACAATGGTAATTCCAGGTGAGACGGGTAACCAACAACCAAAATTGAAATGAATGAAAATAGCTAAAAATTTGCCTTGAACAAAGGAAAATCGACATCCAAGGTTGACAAGACTAAAATACACGTGAATTTCGAGCCTCAAGTGAGCATTGGGACAATATAAAAGGAAATTAGGACACTTGGACAAGAAAATAGGACACTCAAGCATGAGAATATTCCTGAAGAAGGCTGACTTGCTCCACATCAGTAGAACTGGGATTTGATGTCGAAGATTCTTTGTCAATGACTTGAACTAAGAACTGAGGGGGATCAGTGGTCCAGGTCATCAACTCATTGATAGTGGTGCCAAAATTTGCTAAGGCATCAACAACTTTATTGTTTTCTCTAAAAGTATGCTGAAAGATTATGTCTTGAAATTCTCTGCTAAGAATTATGGCTTCTTCTATGCAGTTTCTTACTTTCCACGAGGGGATTTTGGAATTTTTGAGGTAATTAATAGTGGTCAGAGAATCACCTTCAACCAAAATTCTATTGGTGACACCTTTAGCCAAAACCAAGCCACGCCAAAGAGCCCGAGCTTCTACAACTTGATTTGACTGGATCCCAAGAAATTCAGCATAAGCGAGTATGACCTTGCCTTGATTGTTTCTAAGGACACCACCTACTCCTGAATGACTAGGGTTTCCCTTCACAACACCATCAAAATTCAATTTAAGCCACCCTTGCGAAGGAGTAATCCAAGCAGTAAGATTTCTATTGAACGTATTGTAGACACCTAAAACATGTCATGTTTAGGAATACTACTCACATGGGCACATTAATAGGTCATGTGACTAAACATTGGGACCTTCCAAGTATCAAAAGTGGTTTCTACCACTCATATAGGGCATTTTCAGCCCATCCAAACCTGGTCGCTATGGACCAGAGTGGTTGGATCCTGGCCACTACATCTTAGAGCGGTCAAACCTTAGCTGCTATAGATGATAGTGACTAAATCTAAAAAGAATTTTGTCATAAATCTAGCCTAATATCGGGTGGAAGTGGCAGTATGCATGCTATAAATATAAGTAGGGATAACTTTACATTCCTCCTCATAGCCAGTCTACATGAAAGACTCAATTTTGGATTTAGACATTAGTTAACTACCCCTCAAGGGTAGACAAAAGCTCAAATTCTCATGCTAACATCTAGTGCACATGATGGATTCAGTCCTAGGGTTTGAACGTTGACCTAGGGTTTTAAACACTTTATAATGTGTAAAACTAACAGCATCAAGGGATCATCACATATCATATGTCAAAATTTTGAACATATTGGATCATTGAGGAGAGCTTTTGGAGACTTGGAGAGCTTCCGTTGAAGATCATTTTACAGTGAAGCCCTGTTATATTGGGGAGAAAATTTGAGCATCCTTAAGGAGAAAAAAATTTCTATCCAACTAACAGGTAATCATCCATGCACATACAGTAATCATTTAACATTAGTAGTAGACTTAATCCCATAGCCTTTAGATCAATAGAGATAGATTTCACCTTAGTGGTCATTGTCTTGGATAGTGGCCCGCAACCTAGTCTAGGGTTTAGGTGTTAGTTTCTTTTATTCTACTTTCTCCATGCTTTCATATCATTAGCATAATATTTACTTCATTTATTGGCATTCATAGTACTAGTTTCATTGCATTTGTTTTTATCTCTAACAACCTCATCCGGGGAGGTAATCTTGGACATCTAAGCATGTGTTGTTGTTTCATTGCTTGCAGGGCTACAGGTTCATCGGATAAATCCACAACATATGAAAGTAAGAGGATCCCTCTAGGAATTAGACCTAGAGAAGGAGTCATTTGTAAGCCCTCATACAGTTCTGTGTGCATCATCAGGAAGCCTAGAAAAGTGCATCTCCCTTTGCAAGGGGATATTTGTACCCTCTTTGTGTAAAATCTTGTATCAAATGAAGGGTATCCTATAGAGGGATTTATATGTAACCAAATCTTGGAAATATCAATACAAAGCATTCATTTGTTTATTTCTTCATACTTTGGCTACACCACTCTTTTATTATTTTTCATTTAATGCATTTTAAATATTAAAATATTCAATAATATTCATAAATAGAGTAAGTGGACAGTGCACCGCTTTCTCGGGGTCGCTACATATGGCGATCATGGTGGGACCCCCGCCTAGTTTTTATTTTCTACTGCTTTACTAATCCATGTTTTTGTGTGTAGGTTTAGCCGCTCTAGTCTACAGTGGCCAAAAATCAACCACTCTGGTCTATAGTGGCCAAGAGTCAGCCGCTCTGGTCTACAATGGCTAGAAATTAGCTATTATGGTTGACAGCAGCCGAAACTGGAGTGCAGCAGAGGTCAAAATATTGGTTCTCTGAGCTGGATTAGATGTTGGTACAACTTTTCTGATGATTTATGTTCTTTTATCTGCTTCTATTTTCCTAAAATAGTGGACACTAAGACACATTTTAATTTGGTAAATCAAGGAATAAAAAGGAAAGAAATTGCATCTTGTGCATCTTAGAGTTTTTTAGATTTCCAATAGGCGTTGCTAGGAACAATGACTTATGCTTGTAAAGTTTTCTCTAGAATCCAGCGTGCTAGAAATCGTGTGTTGGTTTTCTTGCTTTAAGGCCCTTCTAGAGGCCATATTCACATAAAATAGAGTGCATCCATGAATCTCATACTAGTTATGCATCTTTTTGAAAAGTGAAACATCATTCATATTAGGCATATAAGAAGGATACATTTCTTTTGTATGATGCATTTTACTTTATGCAAATTTAAAATGAACCCCACACACACACACACACATGTTTTAAACATTGGGGAGTTGGATTTCATCACCAACCTTCAATTCAGTCCGATGACATTGGAATTTATCTCCTTCCATTGGCTTACCCCCTAGATCTTATTACAACATAATTGGGAACTTCTTTATAGTGGTACTAATTTACTCGTGTTCAAACTATCTCCCACTATTGGAATAATTGGTTCAGAGTGGAAGAGCTAGGCAAACCCCCCACTAGGATTTAAGCGGTGTACCCTAGTATCTTTTTGAGAAAATCATATTTGGCATGGGTGTTCTTGATTCCCCCTATGGATGAGTCTTCTTATTCTAAATCCAAAACAAGAGCAAAAAAATAAGAACAATATATAAAAGACACATCAAACAATTTAGGGCACACATTAATTGGTAATCAAGATAAATATTTGTTTGATATTGTTTGGCTATCTCTAAATTGTAATCCAAAAGAATAATTCACAAGCACAATAGTCAAAACTAGAAGTAAACATCCTTGGTCCAATACAGAGGGAGAATCTAAAGCAACACATACCCATAGGAGAATTTGTAGTATCATTGAACCACATGCTCATAGGAACATGAGACGTAGTTCCACGAGTCTTAGGGATGATAATTCAACCCTTGGGGGTTCTCCTTGAGAAACCCCAAATATATAATCAAATCATGGAACTAAATCACAACAACACAAAGAGGCATCATGACCATCATCATCAAGGAGACATGAGGAAGCATCAATGTATTCCTCTAAACACACAAAAACTTCTCAAAGGCATGAGGAGGCTTCAAGAGATTCCTCTCCACATAGACATAGGAAGGATTGTAGACCCCATTATTCACATAAGGATGATGAGGTTTCTCCATATCCATACTCATGGAAGGTAGATAGGGCCTCAAAACCCTCATCACCAAAAATATACACAAGAGTCACAACATCTCAAACTTCACATGAGACATTGAGAATATGTTTGCCTACTAAAGGGTAAGAAACTAGAGCCACATCCAGTCATAGACATCAAAAAAATATATATCCTTCACATAAGAGGAAGGATTCCAATATATCATGACCTCATTGGAGTAAATGGAACCCTAAGGTATCAACCATGGAAAATAATATAGTTATATGAGTTGTGTCGGTTTCATCCAAGACCACCTCCTAGAACCATAGCCACAAAAAATTTTGCATCTGGAAGTTCATAAACTATTACTTCTAAGCGCACCTCTCAATCTGGGGATGATTTAGAGAAACTCTACAAGTATCATGTAGATTATGACCATAGAGACACTTAACACACATAATAGATTACATTAGCCAACAAGAGCAAAGAAACAACAGATACCTCTTTGAGGAATCTATGAATTAAAACCACAATAACATAATTAGACAAACATGAGTCCTCTTTAAAAACACAAATATGACTTCATGCGACGGTTAGAAAATGTGTTGTACAAATAGTGAGAGCTAGTGGAAGATCTCAAGCATGATAAAACAAAGATAAATGCTTTTGCAACAACATGAGCAGCATCTAAGAGAACAAGCTAAACAACTAGCTCATATCAATTTACAAGCCAATGACAATGATCATAAAAGAGATAACTGCACTGACTCACCAAGAGAGGGGTACACTAGACAAGAAGAAATCCCACAAAAAAACCACCACTCAAATCATAAAAAACATCAAACAAGTGGAGAAAGGGTAAACATGATAAATCAAGATCAAACACATCCTGAATCCCCTTGTAGGAGGGAAGAGAATAGAATAATTCAAGCAAACATAGGGTTACCTCCATTACCACTATGATGGGGCCTGCAATAATATGAACTCATCACCTAAAAGGTATTTGAGGCACTCAATGAAAATATTAAGTCCTTTGAGAAACAAGAAACATAAGGGAACCAATCAAAATTGAGTAAAATACACAACCAACCATTGTGCCCATCAGTACGTAGCCTGGCATATCCTAAGCATTTTGAGATGCCTAGGTTAGAAAATTTTAAGGGTGAAGAGGATGCACAAGATCATGTTACCAATTTCATCAATGCATATTTTCATCTTGAAGACAATGATGCTCTTATGCTAATAACTTTCATTATGACATTTTTAGGCACTGCCACTCAATGGTTCAACTAACTACCTAAGCATAGCATATCCATTTTTGAACAACTAGTAAACACATTCCTGAAGTGTTTCTCTTTTGGTTCTAAAATAAAGGTAAACCTTTCATAATTGGTCAACTTAAAACATTATGACGATGATCCAGTAATGGAATATGGGGATAGATGGAGAAAATTCATGGTAAAGTTATCATTCTTTGTCCCCACAGAAGAAATTGTTTGCATGTTCACCAAGAGTTGTTCTAAACACATTTCCCTCTTGATACAACTTCAAAAATATCTATCATTTGAGGAATCCTTGGCATAGGCCAAACTCATTGTGGACATAAAAGTAGATGAGGAAACCATTAAGCTCCAAAATAAGGAGTGGAACAAAAATGGCAAGAATGACAAGTACAAGCAGAAATAGGCCAACCCAACTCTAGTTAATCAAGTAGTATTGGCTGCACCTAAGGATGGGGCTACGCAACAACCCTAGAATTATCAAGCACAGTCCCCACTATCCAATTATGACCAAAATAACAATCAGGGGTGAAATAGAGAATGCAATCTACCTCACTATTTTAGACCTCTATCAAAGTCAATGCAATCAATTTTTAACCAATTGAGCGAGGCTGGGAAGATCATATTTCTTGATATACCTCTCATATATCCCAACCATCCTAAGCCACAAGGATATAGGGAAGATCAATTTTGCCCTTATCACAAGATACTGGGGCATAAAATTGAAGTTTACATTGGTTTCAAGCACCAGGTGCAAAACATGATTGAGGCAGGAGAAATTAAAGTTGATAACCCATTGGCTCCTGATAAAAGAGATATGGATATATGCAAAAACCCATTTCCAAACCATGAGGCCTCTAGAGGGCAAGGTGCCCAATTCAATCAAGTCCAAATTGATATGCCTACCCATGGGTGCATTAGGATGGTTTAAATTATCAATATAACTACCAGGACTATATTATATGGTCAACCACAGCCTCTCATGGCTCCAATCAATGTCCCAGATGCACCTAGGTAGAGGCAAGAGTAGAACAACTTTCTATATCCACCAACTCGACCTGTGGTAACTGTTCATAGTAGACTAGAGTAAAACTTACAAATGTCTCTGGCCAAACTATCTATCTATAAGATCGTACAACAATTCCCAAAGTACAGGGAGACTTTGATGGAGATCTTGAGATCGATTGAACTCTAACCACAAGATCCCAATGCATTCACACATTTTATGGGACAAGTACAACAATGCCAAGAACCTATAATTTGATTCTATGATCATGATATTAAGACAGTGGCTACTACCTTACCAAACCCTCTGTTGCACATTATTGCATCAGTCAATGATTTACCTTTTAATCGAGTCTTGATCGATATAGGTTCATAAATCAACATCATCAAAATGACAACAATAGAACACCTTAATATCCCCAAGTCAAATATCATTCTAGGAGCCTACACATTAAGAGCTTTCAATGATTCTTTATGCAATATTGTGGGAATGATAGTCCTACCTATTAATGTGGGGGATAAGACCATACCTATAATGTGTCATGTCTTGGAAGGGGCCATGCAATACAACATCCTCCTAGGGCACCCTTCGATAAGAGATATGAAGTGTGTTCCCTCGATTTTACACCAATGTATCAAGTATGTGCATGATGACAAAGTATATGTGGTGCTATCTGATGAAGAGCCATTCAAATATGTCCATCATGTGGATTTTCTAGAGTAATTTATGATTCCTTCTACCCATCTATATGTAAGACTTTCATCTCCGACTACGCAACTAGATAACAAAGACAAAGGGGTACAAAAATACCCATCAACATCAACACCTCATATTGCACCCAAAATGATAGATGCTTATAAGAGATCGTAAATGTCTAAACTAAAAGATAATCAGAAGCTAAAGGCACCCTTAGTTGAGGAAGGAAATACTAAGGATAGTCATTGAGAAAATTCCAAGTCCTATTGAAGAAGAAGATATCCAAGATCAAGCAGAGGAGATACTAGAACCCACTTCGCCAATGTTTTCTGTGGGATCATCCACATAACATGTGATAATACACTTAGTGTAGGTTTAAAATTTTTGCACTCCTTTCCTCTAGGCTAATGGATCCACGCCTCAGAGGGGAATGGGAAAATAGTAAAGCTACACCTCGAACGAGAGACACTTGAGTCGTGTCCTCTTTGGTGATTTGTCGACGGATGGTGGGTTCACCAGGAAGCATTTTGTGGCAGCTTTCGAGCCTAGGTTGAAGATGTGTTTGATGAGTTCATTTTAATTTCAATCACCTAGGTTGGCCATAATGAAACTAAACTATTCTATATGCGATTTTACGATTTATATGAAGACAACAAACAGAATGATAATTAAATGCAGCTAACAAAATATTTTAAAGAAATTGGAAATGACTCACTCAATTCCGGATGTCTGATGAAGGTTCTACTTTTTGAAGTAGTCTAGAATGTCTGCGATTTGCTGAAATCGCCTGCAATTCGACAATATCATCTGCAATTATGCAGGATCATCCAAAATCAGATGATATCATCTGAAATCAGGCGAAATCGTCTAAACGATTTCATCTAAAACCTGCAACTACACAAGTTGATGCCAAAACACAAAGAAATACTCCAAAATATAGTAAAATCTATTTAACAGTATGTAAATGAATGCTTATGATGACTTAGAAACTGATTTTGGATTGAATTGAAGATAACTGCTTATGCTAACAGAAAAAGGATAACAAATTGTAATCTATTGACAAAATGAGGTGAACACCAGATGCATTATAAGCAATAAACTAATCTAATACAATTTGACTAAAGAAACTGGGAGAGAATGCAAACTGTATATCATAATTACCCCCAAGAGGGCTGCAAACAGGATCATCTCTAATCCAGCAAGATCACCTCCAATCAGCATAGGATCATCTACAATCGGGACGAGATCATCTACGATGATCCGAGCTTCTTCTGACGGATGCACAGTGAAAAACCTGCAAGTGAGCTGATAAAAATATGAAAATAACAATACTTGGGATGCTTTTTGAAACTAATAGGATTCGGGTTGCAGGTACTTGATCAGCCAGGGGGATTTCATTAGCAAAGCATGAGTTTTATAGGGCTAGGAGGAGGTTAGAGGGTTGGGATCCATCCCAATCTAGGAGATATCCAACGGGAGGATAGTTAACAACCCAACGCGCTTATGCCCAGATAAGCCAGGAGGTTGGAACTGATTTGATTGCGCTTCTATTCTTGCAAATTTCTATTTTGGACGAAATCGTCTGGACGTTCGGCTCCAGATGATTTCGTTCAATTAGGGATGATATCATCAAATCGAGGACGATATCATCCAACGGTCAAAACAAAGCCTATTTGTGGCACGAAAATCGAGGCAAGCTATTTAAAATGTGGTTTTAAGGTGAATTTTTGGATTTTTAACCTTATGGTAAATTGACTGCGTCATTTTTAGGGTGTTACATTTTGCCCCCTCTTTAGCGAATTTTTTGAGGAAAATGCGTTAAAGAAGAGATTGTCACGCTTTTGAAAAAGGCAAAAATTTATTCCGATTTTTAGGCGATGATTCTAAGTTGAATCGTGCAACTGATTACTGTGGTGCCCCCTCCGGGTTTTTACCCAAATTGGCCGTTTGGTAAAAACTCAGAAAAATTAAAAAAAACATTCGATTTTTAATATATAATTTTTAGAAAATAGGGTAAAACCTAATTTCATTTTCATTTTTACTTTTTTACTATTTTTAGAGCTCTATGGTGAAAATATGGTGGAGACTAAGCATCGGGCGATTGCGGTGCGATGAGGGATAAGGGTAAGGATTTCTGACCTATCCTACAAATATTGTTAACTTGATTTTTATGTTTCAAATTTAATTTTTTTTTGGATTTTAGGGCATCGCGGCCGTATTTCACCGTGTTGACGAAATCGAGGCGATCTTGGCAAGATCGTCTCGATTTTGACAAGATCATCCCGATTTCAGCAAGATCGTCTCAGACGAACTTGATGAATTCAGGGTGATCACGTCCAATTAGGGACGATTCGACTTTTAGGGCTGAATCGTACAAGATGAGATGAACTCGTCAAAATTATGATGATCTCGTCCAATCAGGGACGATATCGTCTAATAGTGGGCGATATCAAAAATTTGTTAGATGATTTTGATTTTTTTGATTTTATTGATGTTTTTAATGATGTACTAATCCTGCTTTTTGTTGTTTGTTTTTGCAGAAAGGGGTACTAAAGAGCCGAGAGTGGAAATACGATGGTTTGAGGGATGATTTAGGTGCATTAGACCCAACAGAGTGAGATACACTTGATGTCATTGGTTTGCGACATGTGGTAGAGATGCCATAGGTACCTATAGACATGGGGCTACTGACGGCCCTCATTGAGAGATGGTATCCAGGGTCGTCATGTTTTTGACTATCGATAGGGGAGATGGCTCCCACACTAGAGGACATGTGGAGGATTCTGAGGATCCCAATTTAGGGATGTTATATTGTTGCCTCGACCAATCTTGGTCGAGCCATGATCATATTATCTAGAGATGCTAGCTTCATCCTTGAGAAGGGTGGGGTTAACATTGAGCAGTTGAGGCAGACTCCAGGTGTGACCCGATTGACCAAAGTTTTGGTTGGAGTAGTGGGTGGCCTATTGCTATGCCACTAGAGTGGGTGTAGAGTGCCATGGTTGCTTTTGGATGTCATCTATGATATGAGGGATCATAGGTATAGGTTTTCCTGGGGACCTTATGTTTTGTGCCACTTGTACAGGATCCTCCATGGGATCGTGTACAAGAAAGGCAAATGCATGGTGTTGACATCACTCCTATAGGTCTGGTGCTGGGAGCACATTATGGTGAGGAGGCCTGTAGGGCTTCCACTAACAAGGGTCGATGGAGAGAGACCCAGGGTGTTCTACTGGTGGCTGCAGAGAGGCTCATAGAGGAGAGCTAATTTACCTACCTCTCGTAGGTTTATAGATGACTTGACTCTAGACCAGATTACCTAGAGGCCATGGAGAGAGCTTCTAGGATGGCCAGAGGATGGATATGAGTTGGCTCACATCAGGTGAGTGATCTAGATGAGGATGGAGTGGGGTGAGATAGAGCTCCATCGGTATGATAGAGTTCTTCATCATTTTGGGGTCTAGTAGGGGATCCCGATGATGAGGGATTATGAGTTTGCATGGATGGTTTGGGACACCATGACACTGAGTGGGTCCCCTGACATGCGGTGGTTTATGAGCCATGATGAGGATGATGCCCCCATCCAGCCAGTGGATGGAGATGATGTAGGGGTGGCTACGGGGTATGATGCATGGTATGCCACTATTCATCCTCTATGTTTGATGAGGGTGAGGGGGCGGTACATACGGCTATGCATCGGATGATGAGGCGGTGATAGGCTGCTATAGAGGCAGGTAGAGGACCGGTCGAGAGAGGATGTATGCCTCCTGTACGGGGGTGGACTAGGACATGAGGCGAAGCACTTGATCCCCATCGATGCTCGTCAGGAGCAAGAGGTGCAGACCAAGGAGAGACAGAGGAGAGAGGAGAGGAGGGAGGAGAGGAGGCAGAGTTCCCCTCCTCAGTAGACAGATAGACCACCTTCACCTAAGAAGGGCAAAGGCATAAATGTTGGGGAGAGCAGTGATATGGCAGCTCTTAGGGTGGAGAATACCCAATTACAGGCTCGGGTGCAGAGTTTAGATTCTGAGGTTGCACGGCTCAGGGCTTGGGGTGGAGGAGCAAGTGTGACAGAGCTGGTGTGGTCTATGGTGTAGACCGCATTTTATCAGGGGATTTACTTTCAGATGGTACCTGAAGGTCAGAGACATACATTGCCTCTAGATATCACGGGGCCTATCAGGTTAGGGTCATCCTCGAGGTCTTCATCTAGATCGACGATGAGGACCCACACTACTCGGACACCCATGGGACCACCCCCTCCACCTCATGGTGGTAGAGGAGATGAGGCTGAGAGCTCGAGGAGCTCTCGGTATTAGATGATATAAGATGTGTATATATTTTTTTGTGTATATCATTTTGGATGATGATTGAGTATGCCGAATTGGATATTGTGGCATACCAATCGAGTTTTGGTGATGTATATATATTTTTGATATATATAGATATATGGTTATTTTTGTGATATGACTTGTGTATATTTTTCTGATGCTTTGATTTTTTTTATTTGATTGATTTGTTCATATAATCATGTTTTTTTGAAAATAATTATAATTTTTGTCATGCTATAATTAAATGAAAAACTGACTTAACAAAGATGTGTTGATGAATTGATGATAGGAAAAGGGACTTTTAACAATAAACCTCGAAGGATATTGTCATTGTTACATGACCATTTTGTGGAGTCGTCGCTCGCTAGGTCATAAAGCTAATCCAAATATGAGGAAAAATATTGCTAAAAGTAAGGTGTGCTTAAGAGTCTGTCTTAAGGCTTTTGTAATGGTGGAAAGAGAGATATGATTTGTTTTCAGGATTTCACGTAATTTTATGCATGAAAAATTTAAAAGAGGATTTTCGCTAGGCATAAAATTCCTAAGTGTGATAGATGATTGAACAATTACCTAGAAATTATGCCATCATCGCAAAAGTCAAGATGTTCAACATGATAAAATGAAATAGTAAATTTCGTTCTTCTAAAGCATGATTTTGTGAAAAATATTTCAGTCATATGGTTTTTGTGGTTTTTTGAAATAAATTGGGAGTAAAAATTTAGAAGGATGACTTGCGCTAGGCATAGAATTCCCAGTGTGGAATTATACCATCATCGCGAAAGTCGAAAGAATTTAGAATAGTTTTATTGCATGGTTTGTTGGTGATATTTATAATAGACAGAAAATATGATAAAGATGACTTGCGCTAGGCATAAAATTCCAAATACATCTAGGAATTATACCATCATCGCGAAAGTCAAAGTATTAATGAAATTTTATTGCAAGATTTTTGAAAAGATTTTTGACAAATGAAATTTGACAATTTAGAAAAAAATGTGTAAGCTTGACTCACGCTAAGTAAAATTCGCAAGTATGAAAGTCAAATTCGCAAGTATGAAAGTCAAATTCATAACAACCTGAAAATAATGCTATTATAACGAAGTCAAAAAACAAAATAAGATATGTGTAAATAAATAATTGAATGTTGAAAAATATTTAAAGTTTGAAATTTCGAAGAAATATTTTAATTTATTTCAAAGACAACATTTAAATTTATCAAGAACCCAATGTGTGCATACGTGAGTTCGTTATCCATCTTGATTTATCATAATGACACAAAATCTCTCGAAGATCAAATGTGTGTGCTTTGTAATGTTCATTTACCCATTTTGAGTGAGGTATTGATACAAGTAATTGGAATGAACCAATGTGTGTGCAAGTGAAGATTCATTAACCATGATTTTTGTGCATGTAACCGTACCAGACTACTATGTAAGTCAGGTCATCAAGAGCTAGCTAATCCACAAGCGAACATAGGTCTATACAAAATAAGGTCGCTAATGTGACAGACATATCACCATGCCAGGAATTACCCAATGTCAAGCAAGTTGGGCACAAATCACCTGTTATGGGGCTTACCTCATGATTTTCGAATAATTGAGAATTCCAGGGATTCAAGCTCATTCACCCTTCTTTTCTTTCAAAGGGTAGGGGGGGAAATTTTATTGCTTTTCTTGTTCTCTTTTCTTTCTCTTTCTGATTTTTCTTGACTTTTCTATGATCTTTTGATTTTTTTGCATTTTTCTTGGATTTTGAACATTTCTCTTTTCTTTCTTTTCATTCTTTTTCTGATTTTTTTTTCTTTTCTTCCTATTCTAGGGATACTTGCTCAGCTTAGATGTGGAGCAAGGGATTTTTATTTTGGGTAGGGGTGAGCTTGTCCTTTTGCCAATTCTCAAAGATTCTAGACCATGTGCATGATAGGATAGCAGGGGAAACTTTTCACTCAGGAGACCACAACTACTGTGTAGTATCATTTTTCGAATTTGCAACAATCATTTTAATATGTAAAAGTGGACTTGGTTCAAATAAATAACAAGATCAGTTCCCAAAACTCAAAATGTTATTTAATGCAATAGTGGACTTCGATATAAGAGAGATTTATAATCATAGCAATAAGATCAAAATTATTATGTGAGCTAAAAGTGTGTGGTTCAAGATAACTTATAAAGTTATCTAAAATAAAAGGAAAATATAACTGCAAAATTTCAGGAACTGATAATGCAAATATAAACATGTTTTTGATGGTTTTAATGATTTTTTATTTTTGTTTGATTTTGAATTGTTATGTGGATTGCTTGAAATGAGGAAATTATATACAATTATATACAATGATGGGATTTTGGATTTAAGCATAATATCGTTTGAGATGCATAATGTTCATGGGTTCCTTAAGATATTTTCCATCTAAGGTTGCCAATCGATATGCACCCGATCCAAATTTAGCAGTAATGATGTATGGTCCAAGCCAGTTGGGCTGAAATTTACCTTTATGATCTTTAGTGGCATTAGTGTTCTTTTGATTTTATTTTAAGACTAGATCGCCAACTTCAAAAGATCGGTTATGGACTTTCTTTGAATATGCTCATTTAAGCTTGTTTTGATAGGCACGAAGATGTTCCAAAGCATTGATGCGCTTCTCGTCTAGGAGTTCCAGCTGACTAAATCTGCCAGCACGATATTCATCTCCTACTTCAGTGTCCTGAAGTAGCAGAGCCAAAGAAGGAACTTCTAGCTCGAACGAAAAAATAGCTTCGACACCGTAAACCAAAACAAAAGGAGAAGTGCCCATGGGAGTATGAACACTGGTTCGATAGGCCCACAAGGCAGGGTATAATTGCATGTGCCAGTCACGGCCTGATTTGTTAACCAATATTTTGAGGATTTTAATCAAGGTTTTATTAGATGCTTCTGCTTGGCCATTACCCTGGGGATAATAGGGAGTGGACCAACGATGTTGGATTTTATATTTTTGACATAATTTCTTAACATATTTATTTTTGAAACAAGTTCCATTATCTGAGATGAGATTTGTAGGAATTCCAAACCTACAAATGATTTGATTGAGAATAAATTTTGAAACTTGAGTTCCCGTGCAAGAAGCTAAAGGCATAGCTTCTACCCACTTCGTAAAATACTCGATGGCAGTTATGATGAATTTGTGACCATCGGATGATATGGGATTGATCTTCCCAATAATGTCTAAGCCCCATTTAGAAAAGGGCCAAGGGGATGAAATAACTTGGAGTTCTTGAGCAGGAGCATGGACAAGGTCAGCGTGTTTCTAGCACTTGTCGCAATGGCACACATAATCATGGGCATCCTTCTCCATGGTAGGCCAAAAGTATCCTATTCTAAGGAGCTTCTTAGCAATGGCACTACCACTAAAGTGTCCTCCACAAGATCCATCATGGGCTTCACTTAAAGCTTTTCTAGACTCTTCTAGATTTAAACATCTCAATAGGATACCTTCAAAGGATCTCCTATACAAAATATTACCGACTATCACGAAGCGAACAACTCGTTTACGTAATAACCGACGTTGGTTCCTATTAAAACCTTCAGGGAAGGTTCCCTTCTGAAGAAAATTGAGGATGTCGATGTACCATGGTTCAGGAGTAATTTCATTGATTAGAAATACATCCAATGGCTCTAAATAGGATTTGGTAGAAGCGGGTTCTTGGAGTCGGTGAATAATGATAGTAGCATACTCATCATCCAACTCCAAGGGCAATAAGGAAGCGGTTGCAGCCATAGCATCAACAACACGGTTACTAGTTCTAGGAATAGCTTCTAAGGTGACTTTATCAAATAAGGATATCAACTGTAATACATAAGCTTTATATGGGCACAGTTTATCATCTCGGGTCTGATAAACATCATTAATTTGATTTATTACTAATTGAGAATCACCAAAAACTAATAAGTCTTTAATTTTTAGTGCTAAGGTGGCCCGTAATCCAAGGATTAGAGCCTCATATTTGGTAGTATTATTAGTGCAAGCAAATGTTAATTTAAATGATAAAGGTATAAGGTGCTTCTAAGGGGATATTAGGATGATACCCGCACCAGCCCCACTCATACATCGGGCTCCATCAAAATATAAAGACCATTGTTTAGAATGATCTTCCTCTAGATTGAGGCATTCATCAGGAAACTCAATGATGAGGGGATGAGTGGCTTCTAAGGGCGCAACAACTAATTGGTCTGCTATTATTTGACCCTTAATGGATTTTTGACCTATGAATGCGAGTTCAAACTCACTCAGAGTGAGAACCCACTTAGCTATGCGACCAGATAGATAAGGTCGGCTCATGAGATACCTCAAGGGATCAGATTTGGCAATGACATATGTCTTTTGACTAAGCATATAATGGCACAATTTTTGCATAGAAAATATGACTACCAAACATAACTTTTCTAGTGATGTATAATGAGTTTCATAACTTATTAATGTTCTACTAATATAATAATTAGCTCGTTCTTTCTTCTCATCATCAAGTTGAGCTAACATAGCTCCTAAGGCAAATTCTGAAGCAAAAATGTATAAGATGAATGGGCGATCAGTTTTGGGAGGAGCAAGCATAGGAGGACTTAAAAGATATTGTTTTATTTGTTCAAAGGCTTCTTTACATTCATCATCCCATTGAAAGAAAGTATTTTTCTTAAGCAATTTGAGAAAAGGTCCAGTTTTGTCCGCCAACTTATCAATGAAGCGATGGATAGATTGAAGTTTACCTTGTAAACTTCGTAACTCAAATATGTTTTTAGGAGTTGGCATATCAATGATAGCCTAAATTTTGAGAGGGTCAATTTTGATACCACGCAAAGAAACAATAACCCCCAACAGTTTACCTGACTTAACTCCAAATATACATTTTGTTGGGTTTAAACGGATATGATATTCTCTTAACCGATCAAACACTTTTCTCAAATCATCTAAATTCTCATCTTCTTTAGTAGAATGGGCTATAATATCATCCACATAATCATGCATAATATCATACATCATATCATGGAAGATGTATGTCATAGCCCGTTGATAGGTTGCACCTGCATTCTTTAATCCGAATGGCATTACTTTCCAACAAAAGGTTCCCCAAGGGGTAATAAAGGTTGTTTTAGCTTGGTCTTCAGGAGCTATCCTGATCTGATTATAACCTGAGAATCCATCCATAAGGGATAGCATCCCACTTCCAATAGTAAAATCAATGATCTGATCCATATTAGGAAGAGGGAAATCATCTTTAGGGCATGCGGCATTAATGTCTCTAAAGTCTGTACAAACCCTAATCTTGGTTGCTTCTTTTTTAGTTATAGGGACAACATTAGAAATCCAATCAGCATAATCAATGGCTTGAATAAATGTGACATTTAGGAGTTTTTCTAACTCACCTTTGACTAGTAGGGCAACTTTAGGATGCATTTTTCTAAGTTTTTGCTTAACTGGTTTCGCATCCGAGCGTACTACTAGATGATGCATAACTACAGAAGAGTCTAAACTAGGCATATATGCATATGTCCAAGCAAAGACATCACTATATTCTATAAGAAATGCAGTATATTTATTTTGTTTTTCTTCATTTAATTCTGATCCAATGTTGACTATGTGAGAATTCTCTTTTGTTCCAATATTAACTTTTATGACATTTTCCACTTCCATATGTAAGTCTCTTTCAAAATTAGGAGGGGCGGGTGATACACCCAATTCTTGTAATTATTCTAAGGTCAACTTAGATAATTCTTCTTGAGGGGTTGTGGCCTCAAGATGAGCTACAGGTGGTATAGACCCATCAAAATAAAAGCCATTATACAATAATTCTTCAATGGAAATATCATGGAAAATGTCACCTTCTAATTGTTCGTCCAGCTCAGCAATCATTTTGGGGTAAGCTATAGACAACATATTACAAGAAAATAACTTACCCATAGACTTAAGGATCTCTTGTTCGTCTAAATAATCTTGATAGGGTATTAAGTGATCATCATCCTCAAATGGGAATGGCTGACACTTACTAGAAAATAAGCCTATACCGCATCGGGCAGGCCATGCTTCGACCTCAAAAGGTTCTTTCATGCCATTCTAGAAAGGTCCCAAACCCTTCCCTTCATATCCTAGTTTAAGCATTATAGGTTTAGCTTTAATATATTTATCGGTGAAATAACATTGAGCATATCCATCATAATCAGTTTTAATATTTCTAGGTATTCTACCCCAATCATATCCCTTATAAATGAAGGCACAACTCCCAACTTGGTAAATACTTCCCATAGGTTGTGGAAGCCCAAAGTATGAGGAGACGACAGTAATTTGTTTAAGGCAAGGGAATCTTGCATAGAAAAATCTGTTTCTTTTGATGTTATGAGAATTTTAGACAAATCAGGTAATAGCTCATCAGATAAAGCATATGAAGTAGAAGGAGCCTCTTCTACGACTTTAGATGCAGAAAATATAAATTTAGTAGATGTGGATGGGATAGAGGTTGTAGTAGATGGATTTATTGTGGATTCAGATGGTGTAGGGATAGAACAAGGAGAAATTATTACGGGATTAGTATTAAATGTAGATTTTGGTGGAGATTATTTAGGAGAAGGTTGAGGATATGGGGATGTAATTGGTGTAGATGGAGGAGATGATATTTTAGGTGTGAGCTTCACACGTTTAGTGGGAAAGGCAGAATTAGGATGAGTAGAAGACAAGGCGGGGTAAAACTGAATCCCAATTGGTTCTGCCAAGGCACACATATCAAATGGTCTGGGATCACCATGAATGGTGACCAACTAATTCTTAAATTTGAATTTGACACATTGGTGTAAGGTAGAGGGTACAACTCGCATTGCATTGATCCAAGGGTGACCCAAAAGTATATTGTATGATGCAAGGCAATGTACAATAAATACGGTCATATCCAAGGTTCTTGGACCAACCTGCAATGGGATTGTAATAACTCCACATGTTTCTTGTGTTTCATCATTAAAGGCTTTTATGATCATATCCATTCTCTTCATCTCATCACTTCTAAATCCAAATATCTGGTAAAAGTCAAAAGTACAAATATTTAGGGATGAGCCATTATCAATCAAAATTCTTTTGACAGCTGCATCTCCAATTAATGCAATAATGTATAAGGGATTATCTTTATGTAAACTATGAAGTGGAATGTCTCTATCTCGAAATTCAATACAGTAAACTTCATGGGGCACAATGGTATTTTCCATGGCTTTAGGTTGTATGTCTTGAGGTACCATCATTTGACTTAATCTATGCATTAATTATTCTTTATGTGTGGGAGATGATCTTATAAGGTCTAAGAGGGAATTCCTCATTGTAATATTAGAAAGTTGTTCATTGATATCATAATGAGGTTTAGGTTGAGCATTCGATGCATTATTTCCTTTACTAGAAACCTTCAAAACAAATGGGGTTGATTTATCATTATGATTTTGATCTTGTTGAGAATTTTGGGCCTATTGTCTATAAACATAATGATTTGATGCTAGGTTACTGTTGTACAAATTATTACTAGGAAGAGTGTTGTGAAGTGGATATGGGGCAGTATTCTGTTGAACATTTTGTTTTTGATAGTTGACATTTGGTTTTGGTTTGGGTTTCTTCTGATTTGGATTTTTTTGATTGATAGCTTGAGAAAATAAAGCAGTAAATGATGGTTTCTGAGGTGGAGGATTGGTTTTTGGTTTATTGATAGGAACTTTAGAATTTTGAGTTGTTTGTTGTTGTTGCATGTTTTGAATCAAAGATGCCATATTTGTATTTTATGGCCTTGCTTGGTGACTTTATTTATCTATGTATGAAAGAGGGTTTGTATTCATTTGAAATATGTTTTCTAAAGTTTCTTGTGTCTCACTCATTCTAGCTTTACCTACTAGTGCTGCTATAGTAAACCCCTCAAGGTTAGTTTTTACAAATTTTAGAAGGTGTTCCATAGATTTAAAATTAACATTAGTCACTCTAGGTGATCTAGTTTCATATTCCCTATTAACTTCTTATTCATATTCTTCAATAGGAATCCCATCATGATGGTCCTGAGCAACTTCCTCCTGATCTTGTTCTTCAGGAGGGGGATTTTGAGTAGGTGGTTGCTCCAGCCACTCATCATCTATTTGTTTACCACTCCTTAGTTTAGGCATTATGGTAGATTTGGGTTTTTGCAAATATATATGTTCTTATATATAAATGCAGTGGAATTTAAGGGGTATATATTTTATATATACCTAATTAATATAACATATATTTTTTAGATTTGTTTTTTTTTTTTATGGTTTTACTTTGTAGGAATTAAAGGAAAATAGGAAATACAAAATATTATAATATAAGTATTATTACTTAGTTCTCCAGGAACAACTTGTAAATATCATTGACAGGTTCAAGTTCATCAGGTGTCATGTAATGCTCTTCTTCAAATTGAAAGTTGTTTTTTAGAAATTGGACAAAGTGAGCTATAGTGATATAGTTGACTTTAGAATTTGACACATAAAAGTAAATTTCATGACAATATTCTCAATATAAGACAACTCTAGGAACTTTACTGAATCTTCTTCTATCTGTTATAACAACTTCTTGAATTTCCACTTGTGCTAAAAATTTATGTACTGCTACAAAATTATCAATATATTCTTCGAAAGGATAAATTTCTGTAGAAATAAAGGCCCTTTTGTTGGCTAACCACCTATGGCAAGCACTCTGAAGTTCATGGTAAAAAGGTAAGCTATCGAAATATAGGATTTTGTCTAATTCAAACCTCTTAATCTGTTTAAGTTCTTCTTTTCTAGAATCAAGAATGTGTAGTCTTCTATCAAGTTCATTCCAATGCTCTTCATAATTGAATCTAGAACCTCCAACTATAGTAGAGACCTCTAGGACTGCCAAATAGGTACCAACATTGAACTGAGCAACTCTTATTCTATTATAGTCTACCATCTAGAATGAAAATGGAATATTAGGCAGTAAAATATATATTTTTTTATATTTATTTTGTTTTCAAAAGGTATTAATGTGATTCGTGTTGGGTTCACCAAAGAATGTAGGTTTAAAATTTTTGCACTCCTTTCCTCTAGGCTAATGGATCCACACCTCAGAGGGGAATGGAAAAATAGTAAAGCTACACCTTGGACGAGAGACACTTGAGTCATGTCCTCTTTGGTGATTTGTCGATTGATGGTGGGTTCACTAGGAAGCATTTTATGGTAGCTTTCGATACTAGGTTGAAGATGTGTTTGATGAGTTCATTTTAATTTCAATCACCTAGGTTGGCCATAATGAAACTAAACTATTATATATGCAATTTTATGATTTATATGAAGACAACAAATGAAATGATAATTAAATGCAGCTAAAAGAATATTTTAAAGAATTTGGAAATGACTCACTCGATTTTGGATGTATGATGAAGGTTCTACTTTTTGAAGCAGTCCAGAATGTCTGTGATTTTTTGAAATCACTTGTAATTCGACAATATCATCTGTAATTATGCAATATCATCCAAAATCAAACAATATCATCTGAAATCAAGCGAAATCGTCTAAAAAAATTTGTCTTGAACCTGAAACTACACAAGTTGATGCCAAAATACAGAGAAATACTCCAAAATACAATAAAATCTATTTAACAGTATGCAAATGAATGCTTATGATGACTTAGAAACTAATTTCGGATTGAATTGAAGATAACTGCTTATGCTAACAAAAAAGGATAACAAATCGTAATCTATTGATAAAATGAGGTGAAAACTAGATGCATTATAAGCAATAAACTAATATATTACAATTTGTGTAAAGAAAATGGGAGAGAATGCAAACTGTATATCATAATCACCCCCAAGAGGGCTGCAAACATGATCATATCTGATCCAGAAAGATCACCTCCAATCAGTACAAGATCATCTACAATTGGAACGAGATCATTTGCGATGATCCGAGCTTCTTCTGATGGATGCACAGTGAAAAACCTACAAGTGAGCTGATAAAAATATGAAAATAACAATACTTGGGATGCTTTTTAAAACTAATAGGATTCAGGTTATAAGTACTTGATCCACCAGGGGGATTTCATTAGTAAAGCATGAGTTTTATAGGGCTAGGAGGAGGTTAGAGGTTTGGGATCCATCCCAATCTAGGAGATATCTAGTGGGAGGATAGTTAATAGCCCAATGCACTTATGCCCAAAAAATCCAAGAGGTTGGAACTGATTTGATTGTGCTTCTATTCTTACAAATTTCTATTTTGGATGAAATCATCTGGAATTTCGACTCTAGATTATTTCATTCAATTAGGGATGATATCATCAAATTGAGGATGGTATCATCCAACGGTCAAAATAAATCTTATTTGTGGTGCAAAAATTGAGGCAGGCTATTTAAAATGTGGTTTTAAGGTGAATTTTTGGATTTTTAATCTTATGATAAATTGACTGCATCATTTTTAGGGTGTTACACTTGACAAGCACAGGGATAGGAGAGTATCTTGTGCAAAACATAACATTCATGCCCATCATATATTTTACATAGGATATGGGATGGTCGAAAGACTTGAGACCACTAGTGGGAATAGTGGTGTTGTTTGGAATCCCTCCAAACCAGACAAACTTTGTCTATGCTGGCCTAGACTGCGCCCATAAGTCTACATACATAGAAGAGGACAATTATGAACTATTCACTATTAATGTTTGTTACCTCTCTAATCTCGAGTTTTCTCTAAGCTACTTTGAACATTGCCATTGTCATGGCTATGGTCTTGGTATATTTTAGTAGGGTCGTAGGCGGACATTCGAGTTGCAATACCAGCTTCCCTCTGACAATATTGGGTTAGGCTATCACATTAGAGGTCGATATGAATCTCTAGTAGCAGCCTTGGATAGATTAATCTTGGGGTTAGGAGAAGACATCGATTTTATTCCTTATCACCCACTAAGTACAAGACATCCAAGTAACATACAAGTGGTCATTGTAAACATACCACCACCCAAGACTTATCATCCAAGCTTCACAATTGATGCCATCCCAATAGGTTGCAACTTGTGGATGAAGAGCGATAAGAAAATGGATATGAGGTAAGTTATGATGAATTACAAGCCAAATTATCCTATCATGGGCCTCGCTATTTACAAAGCCTTGTGTATTCTGGCCACAATGAGAGTAGGTACATATCGGATGAAGGTGGATATGAGTCAGAGGACTCAATAGAGAGAGCCTACCTAGAGGTAAGGTAATGGCCCCATGACTTGGAGCAACATACTAATAAAAATGGTATCTTTATAAGTGACAAAGAATATTAGGATGAAACAGATATGGCCTACTTGGGTCCAAGAGATGTGTCCCTTATCTTGGGGCCACATACCAATGCTAATAGTTTTTGGATAAGCGATGACGACTTTGATGGCAAGACTAAGATAGCTTATCTTGGGCCTCACCACTTATGGTAAGTCAACATGTTGGTCAAAATAGAAGTGGAACTTCATGCCATAGACCCCAAATTGCAATTTTTGGGGAGACCTATTGAATTAAATACCATTTACTATGCAATCAATCCTCCTCTACCTACATTCAAGGAGCTCTTAGAACCCAATGATCCTATTATCCGACCTACTCATGGGCCAGATCTAGAGATTCCTCTTCCTTCAGAGCCTCATCATGATTATGGAGGATAAACCTCTAACACAATATTTCACCCATGTGGTCTTGGATATTTCATTCCATCTATAAATATGATCTCCATTGATTTGGCCACTCCACTTCATAACCTAGTAGATCCTACTAAACCACTGTGTCTTGATACGGAGGCTATTGATTGGGATCGCGTTGATTCACCCATAGAGCTTGAGGACCTTTCCCCTAGAGAAGAGGTGTTACAACTATTTCATTTTGTTGTAGGCTATGCATATGACGTATTCCATGCCGGTTTGGATCCTGAGTTAGTAGGACATGTAAATCCCATCGATGACATTCATTTGATACCCATGCCTCACCAATTGGAGGATGGGTCACATATGGCTATAGAAGCGACTTTTGAGGTGGACATCAGTGATGATCCTACTCAACAAAATAAAGTCAAGTTCGTATAAAGTCTATCTCTAGAAGAACAAGCCATCATAATTCCACTCCTTAAAGAGAGGCCAAATATTTTTTCTTGGACTTACAAAGACTTTATAGGGATTGATCCAAAGTTAGTTGTTCACAACCTTTCATTGGATCCCATGAAGAATCCAATCAAGAAAAATTTGAGGAAAATGCATCCAACCATCGCTTTGATGGTGAATAATGAGTTACAAAAACTATTGGATGCGATTTTCATAGTTCCCATCGACTATCCTGAATGGGTCTCAAACATGGTGCCCATGGGAAAAACTTGATGGAAGAGTCCGTATTTGCATAGATTTTAGAGACTTGAATAGGGCAAATCCAAAGGATTCATTCCCATTTCCAAACATAGATTCTCTTGTTGATGCCACCACAGTTCATGTGATGCTCTCCCTAATGGATGGGTATTCTGGATACAATAAAATCCAAATCAAACCTAAAGACCAACATAAGACCACTTTCATTACTCCATGGGGGAATTATATTACAAGGTGATGTCATTTGGCCTAAATAATGATGGCACCACGTATCAACTAGCCATGACATACATCTTCCATGACTACATGCACACAATCTTAGAAGACTACATGGATGACTTGTTGGCCAAGTCTTTAGTGCGACAAGAGCATGTTGGAATCCTTACAAAAGTCTTTGATCACCTCATTGAGCACAACATCATATTGAACCCTAAGAAGTGCATGTTTGGCATGACTTCTGGTAAGCTCTTAGGTTTCATCATTTCTAAGAGAGGCATCGAGGTCGATCCTACAAAGGTAAAGGATATAATGGAAATGGCCACCCCTACCAACATTAGGGAGTTAAGAAGCCTACAAGGCAAGATAGCATCCATAAAATGATTCATTGCTCAATTATCATATAAGTTTCAGCCCATGAATCAGTTGATACGCAAGGATGTCCCATTTCATTGGGATGAATAATGCCAACAAGCCTTTGCAGAGATAAAAACTTACCTAGCAACACCGCCAGTGTTGGATCCACCAAGGCCAGAGGTACCATTTTTACTATACATATCGGCTACCAATTTCACTTTGGGCACCATGTTATCCCAATCCATATATTACATCAGTTTCACCTTGGTGAGTTATGAGCTAGGATATATGTATGTAGAAAAGTTGTGCTTAGCAATGGTCTTTGCAACCAGAAAGTTGCAACACTACATGTTGAGCCATATGACCTATGTTATATCAAAACAAAATCCTTTGCAGTATATGATGAACAAGACCTATCACAATACACGTACTGCAAAGTGGATCATGTTGTTGATAGAATTTGATCTAGAGTTCATAAGCTAGAATTCCATCAAGGGATAAGTCATAGCATATCAATTAGTAGAGGCACCTCTTCAGGATAGCAAGCCTCTCACTATAGAATTTCCTGATGATGTAGTCTTCACATTATCAGATCCACCTAAACTCGAAGAACCTAAGAAATAAAGAGACATGACATTGTTCTTCGATGGTTCAAAGTGTGAGCAAGGGGGTGAAGAAGGGATAGTCTTTATCACACCATAGGGTGCTCCATTACCCCTATAATTCAAACTAGACTTTCCTTGCATGAACAATAACACAGAGTATGAGGCCTTGATATTGGGACTCCAAAAATCCATTGCAATGGGCATTAAGAGATTGAATATCTTTGGTGACTCCTTGCTCATAGTTAATCAAGTCAAAGGATTTTTCCAATGTAGGTGCCCACTCCTGAAAGCTTACAAGGAGCTTTTTGACACTTACCTAGCCCGAATGGAATGGTATGACATCGAGGCAATCCCTCGTACATAAAACATATTTTCAAACACCATGGCATATTTGTGATCCTTAATCCCTCAGAATATATCTTCTAATTTCACAACCATTCACGTTAAAGTGCTTGTGCACTCAACAATACAATGTGAGGCTATGGACAATCAAGAGTCAGTCAACATGATCCAGACCAAACCAAATTAGGATTGGTCCTTTAGAGCTAGAGCTTTCTTACAAATGACACCTTGGGAATATTTGATCTCTCAAGGTCCTACGGAGTGTGGTACGACCATTCACCATAGGGTTGTTTCTCAATATGTGTTCTCAAATTTTGGATCATAGGAGGAGCATGCCATTTTATCCATAGAGGTTGTGGCTTATCAGGATTGGCTTTCCCAATTATGAGATTTCCTAAAACTTGGAATGGTACCACAAGGCCTATTGCATGCTAAAATATGAGTATTTAAATAGAATATGATGAGGTACATCTTGCTAGGAGAGATCCTTTATAGACGAGGCTACGATGGAATGCTCCTTCATTGTCTTGATCCCCAGGAAGCATCTTGGGCAATTTTGTAAGCCCATGATGGTACATTTGGTGGTCACTTCATTGGTATGGTCATCATTAAGTGCATCTTGAGAATGGGTTACTATTGGTCCACTATGGAAAAGTACTATTGTGAGTATGTCAAGAAATGCTTTAAATGCCAGCATCATGTAAACCTCACTCACTTGCCATCACAAGCCTTGCAACCCATCCAAGAAGCATGGCCCTTCTCGTAGTGGGGACTAGACTTAGTGGGGAAGATCTCACCCCCATCCTCAGGCCGACACATGTTCATCATAATGACCACTGAGTATTTCACCAAATGGGTCAAAGCGATCCCCTTGACATCGACAATTGGACCAAGGATTGCAGAGTTTATACTCCACAATATCATAAGTCATTTTGGGGTCCCTTCAAAGATAATATTAGATAATGGGCCATATTTCAAGAACAAAAATTTGCATGCTTTAATGAACAAATATCATATTCAACACAGTTTTTCAACACCCTATTATCCATAAGCAAATGGGCAAGCAGAAGCCTCAAACAAAACAATAGTATCCATCTTGAGGAAGATGATAAAATATAATCATAAGGACTGAGATTTACAATTGCCTCTGGCATTGTGGGTATACAGGACTAGTGTGTGGATGCCCACTAGGGCAACACCATTTTCACTTGTATATGTCATTGAAGCCATCATGCCCCTAGAGTTGGAAATTCCAACCCTACGCATAGTGTTGAAGTATTTCATAGATGATGACACCGCATGGCAAGGTCACCTTGATCAGTTAACGCTTCTTGATGAACATTGAGTCAATGCCTTGGAGCATCTCCATGTTTATCAGGATCGCCTTGCGTGAGCTTACAATAGTAAAGTCCACTTGAGAGAATTCAAAGTTGGGGATCTTGTGCTCAAATAAAACCAACAAAACTCAAATTTGTTGTCGCACCTACGAGATAAATTTATGACAAACTGGATAGGCCCCTACATGATTTCAGAAAGGGTTGGGCCTGGGGCATATCACCTCACATCATTGGATGGTGTTGAAGAGCCTGA
Organism: Wollemia nobilis; assembly: GCA_028583015.1. Taxonomy (NCBI): domain Eukaryota; kingdom Viridiplantae; phylum Streptophyta; class Pinopsida; order Araucariales; family Araucariaceae; genus Wollemia; species Wollemia nobilis. The sequence continues at coordinate 2,022,578 of JAQPPZ010016334.1, read as the reverse complement.
GCCTCTCAATATCATTTATTTAAATACTTTTTATACGTAAAAACAAAAACATTCAAATATACATAAAATACAAAAACATTCAAATATGTCAAAAATACAAAAACAAACAAATTCAAAAAATGTAAAAATTAAAAATTTAATCAAAAATGCTCCAAGGGTATACCAACCGCTTGGTCAAATTCAATCAAAAATTCTCCAAGGGTAAACTAGTCGCTTGGTCAAATTCAATCAAAAATGCTCCAAGGGTAAACCAATCGCTTGGTCAAATTAAATAAAAAATGCTCCAAGGGTAAACCAATCGCTTGGTCAAATTCAATAAAAAATGCTCCAAGGGTAAACCAACTACTTGGTCAAAATTCAATCAAAAATGCTCCAAGGGTATACAACCGCTTGGTCAAATTCAATAAAAAATGCTCCAAGGGTATCTTCACACCGCTTGGTCAAAATTCAATCAAAAATGCTCCAAGGGTGGCTTCATGCCACTTGGTCAAACTCTAAAATCCCCAAAGGCACAATAAGCCCTTTGGTCAAAATACAATAAAAAATACAAAAACAATGCAAAATCAAAAATACAAAAATAGTTGCATCCTACATTCATATAGTTGCATTACATCAAACATGCATATCCATTGCATTTGCATATGTTATAATCACACTTTTGCAAATGATGCCACAGTTTGTATCACAACCACAAATACACAAATCCACCTTCATCCATTCATCCATGTGTGTAACTATGTTTTTCAACACAACCATATCATGTTGTTATAATGAATAGGCTAAGACTTTTTGGTCATTCAACCATATCTAGTGGTCTTATCAGCTTTTGTGGGAAGCCATATTGATTAGTAGAGAGTGAGGTCTAGTCGTGAATGCCTTAGATATTTAGGATCCTATCACTAATTAAAACATTAAAATCCTAGTTGGTACAAGGGAAATATGAAAGCTACAAAAGTGGTCTAGGTTACCTTAAGCAAAAAAGGATCTTCCTTGCTTATCCCCCTGTGCGACCGGTTTAAAGGTGCTGAGAATTGGCAAAAGGACAAGTTCCACCCTACCCAAAAATGAGTGATATCATCACTACATAAATCCCTTGCTTTCATTAAAACAAGCAAAAATCCCAAAATAAAGCATAAATTCAAAACCCCATTTTCCATAGTTCAAAATGTGCAAAAACAAAACAAACAAGTGATTTTCATCCTTACATAAGTCCCTTGCTCAATAAAAAAATCAATCAAAAATAAACAGTGATTTTTATCACTAAGCATGAGCAAGTATCCTGAATAAAATGAAGAAAAGAAGGGAATGGAACTTGAATCCCTGGAATTCTCAGCATTGTACAAAACCGGAAGGTGATCCCCATTATAGGTTGGTGTACAACCATGCCTGGAAATGGTGATACCCTTACACATGATGATATGTCTATCACAATAGCATTTTGCATTTGTGTAGACCAATGTTTGCATGTGGATGAGCTAGCTTTAGGTAACCCAATGCTACCTAGTGGTATAGTCCAACTAAGTCCAACATAGGATAAGATGAACAATTGAGGATCCACGATCTTAGCAATGGGCTGAAATAATCCCACCTGACATCAGAGGAAATGCTTGAGTTCTATCTAAATATATTCATTTGCACACACAGGGATAATGAATATCTAGGTCCATGATGAAAGCCTTGCTTTTCAAAAGTCTTGTATGGTCAGTACGCAGTTATTGATAGGGTAACTAGAGTGTTTGAGTCTTAGGAAAAGCCTCAAAAATTCCTACATAGCAACAAATCATATCATCAATCTTATTTATGAAGTTTGTAAATTAAGGGGTATTAGGAAAGTAGGCTAGATACTGGATAGATGTCAGAAATGATATCTACATGACCACTGACTATTTTGAACCTTTTAAGTAACATAAGCTTTATCAAGAAATTACATACATACACGCCAATACATTTCACATATGAATGCCCAAATAATTAGTTCTTGTGATAAGAGTGATTATTTACATTCATGATTGTTATACTTTATGTGGTATCACCCATTCAGATTTATGAAATCATATCATATGCATTCCTTATGTTTTAAGTGATTAAAGCATACAGGTTCATTCACATTAGATTAAATAGTGCATGACACATTGTATTTACCATATCATAACATAAGTTAGATGCATATAATTAAATCAAAATTAAACATGCATCTAACAAAAACATTTCATCCACAAACACATAATTTCATAAACCATCCATCCACATCTAATATCACATCATTGCATCCACCCATACATAGAATCATAAATCCATCATCAATTCAATTCATGATGCATCACATCATGTCACAATAATCAAATCATATAAGATTTTACATAAACACATACATAAGCATCCGTCTCAATATCCATATCATTATAAATATCACCTATCATCTAACACATATCAACTCATCATAATGCCATCATCACATCACATAAGTAAAACAAAAACATAAGCAATAAATGACACACATAATGAAGCATAATGCAAAGATCTCATAAATATGTGTGTCTCAAAATGTGTCTCAAAATATGTATCTCAAAGTGCATGGATATAAAAAATACCTAAAGGCCACAGTCATATAGGTTAGTTGACCTCAAAAATAAAAGCCTAATGCATCATCAATAAAACACTAGGCATGTGCCCCCTACAGCACCACCTCCTATGGTTGGATCTCGAGTGGAGTGATGTGAGCCTGCTAGCCTCTCTGTGCGAGTTTGGGTCCTATGACTAGGCCGGATGGAAGACTACCCTAAGGTAGAGCGCCCACTAGCCTGTGATCCACCTGCACCTGTCCTCTCCCTAGGAGTGGCTCCTAGCCTCCTGATCTACATCTCGAGAGAAGCAATGTGGCCTACATGACCAACAATCATCATCTCATACTCATCTAGCAAAGTCTGCATCTGCCTGATCGCTACCCCTGGATCTATCCCTGTAGGACCCTGAGGTGTGGAAGGATCAACAACCACCTACATCCTGGTAGCACCACCCCCAATAGCAGCCTACAAATCCTATATCTGAGTCGTGAGCTGCTCTATAGTAGCATCCTATTATACTATAGTAGCATCCTACTGGGCAATAATAGCATCACATTGTTGTACCTAGATCTTGGCTGATTGGAGCTCGACCTCTATATCATGCAGCTACACTCTCAAAGGAGAATCTCTCTCCTTGGGATCCAACTCCTCCTCCTCCTCAGGAGCCTCCTACTCCTTCGCTACCACCTGCTCTGTTGGTTGGCCCCATACCTCAGTCCTAGCTCAAACTCTGTGCCCTACTGGATCTACACCACCATCTCCACCATCATCCTCGTGGTCTAGACTACCATCACCATGCCACATCTGATCACCCCACCATTGGGCAAATGCATCTGTGACTCCCCTAGTGATGCATGGGTCAACTACTGGGGCATCCTCCTCATCATCCAACTCTGTAATATGTGGGGGAGGGAGGTCTCTCTCTACTCCAATGCGCCTGTACAAGAACGGGACAAGTGGCACATCCTACTATAATCCATACTGATGAAGAACTTGGGAGTAGAATAAATACTCCTTGATGTTGACCTTGTGACCAATGAGCCATCGCTCGCACCGCATCCTAGCTGTAAAACTGGGTGGATCATCCCAAGCTAGGCACTCGTAATATGGGCACCACATGATAGCTCCGACCTGTAGCCCAGTGAAAGTAGCAATATAGTGGGGGAGCTCCCCTGCATTAGGGTGGCTCTTGTGCTCCTCATGCTCTTGAGCCCATTTGGCTGCATAGCACTGCATCCTAGCATCAATAACTATAATCTTAGTAGGGAGTCCTCTAGGACGATCCACGTTGATATGCTCCCATCCCCATACCTGAAGGAGTAAGCTACAACCAATGCTGATGCGGCTTTGCCAACGAATGTGATACAACTCATCATAGCATTGTGCTAGCAGAGACCTCCCCCATGCATAGATGATAGGCTCTATACTATCCAGCAAGTCCTAAACCATAGCAAGGAGGTTCCACAAGAACCTCAAGCCTAAGAAATTTAGGATTAGAATGTTGTTGATGACCATCAGCAATACCACATGCCTCTTCGAGAAGACACGCTCCCTGTACCAATGTATAATAGACACACCTCCATACTTGGTGTCCTTGAAGGTAGTTATAGCATGCCTCCCAAACACCCAAAGAAATACTACATCACGGTCATTAGTAGCCGAAGAGATGATGGCCACTCCATCAAAAGGGATCCAAAAAATCCTGTACACATCCTCCGGTGTGATAGTCATATCACTAGTAGGAAGATGGAAGGTGTTCATCCTAGGGTCCCATCGGTGAACCAAGGTGGTGAGGTAGGCCTGGTCTGACAATATATGTGGTAGTTTGGTAACATACTATAGTCTGCGGGCCTTAAGCCAGGTCCAATCTGTATCATCCTAGAGTGGGAGGAGGTCATTTAGGAGCTTTGGGTACTGAGCCCGAGAAATGAAAGAGCATAAATCAAAGGTATAACTACAATGCATCTAAGGCATAAATCATATTAAAACATGAAAAAGGGTGCAAATAATGATAAACTATCCTAAGTCTGAGCGAAAGAGGAATAAATGCACCTAATCATGCAACATAATACAAAAAGGCAACTCAAAAATTCAAAAAAATCAATTAATCATCTCACAAAATCTAGAAAAATTACAAAAATTTGCCTAAGTATCCTGGCCACTGTCGCCTACAGTGACCAGAAACTAGTCGTTGAATCTACTAGCAGCCAAATCCCAATGATCAATTTTTTTATTGTTGGGATTCAAAGCTGGTCGCTCTGAGTGACAGTGACCAAAATGCAGGGCAAGATGGTCACTCTGAGTGGTAGCGATCGACAGGTGACACGACAAACGTGTATGCCCTTGGCCAAAAATGCAAAAAAAAATTGAAAATTTGCAAAATGGGGGTAAGCCCACAAAAACAAAACCTAAGCTAAACCTATCTATGGATTTAGTTCATTGCTAGTGAGTTTAGTGAGATTCATTTACCGGTTACTTAGTGAGGTTCAATTTTATCGAAAAGGAAAAGCATGGTTAAGGTTTGAGAGAATACCCGAGAAGCTCCAGCTCCTCCACTCGTTGATGTCTCACCCTACGTAGCCATAGTCTCCAACGCAACTACACTCCAAGTTACAAATATCACTTTCTCGTCAGAGCTTTGGAAAGCAAAATCGCTAGTTGGAAGAATGAAATGTCAAAACCCTATATCCCTTTTTATATTTCTCAAGTTATGCCTCGGCCATTGCTGACGTCAGCGACCCGAACTTCTTGGCCACTCAGGGCTAGAGAGGCCATAGGAAGGCACTTAGTGGTCGCTGGATCTGACAGTGGCAAGATGCACAAGAAAAATCAAGAAGATTCCTTCCAGGAGGAATAGAAAAAAAAAAAAATAAACACATTTTGATGGTCCCTGATCATCATAATGATCAAAATAACAAAAAAAATCACATAAAAACAAATCTTGAGTAAGCTTTGTATTCAGTTACTTACTCTATCAACTTAGCGGTTGCAATGATTTGCACTCCATGCAACTCGGTGAGATGATTAAGTTACCATAGAGCTACATGGGGTAAATTATTAATTTTGGAATTACGATGTATCACCTCAACCTCGAATAATATCAAGATGGTTGGACTACTCCATGGGTATGATGGAATCATCCTAATTCTCTTATGACACCAAAAATATTGAACCAAGTGATGCAAAAAAAGTATAAATAGAATCACTCATCCTAACTCCCTAAGAAGGCCATTTATGGTCGGACCACTCCTCGGGATAGGGATGAAAGATCATCATAAACAATTGAAATCACACTTGGATGGGGGTTTGCCCATTAAAATAATAAACAACTAGAAAGGAACCAAAACTAGTCAAATTGGTCAAGTGACTTGTCACTTCATTCATTGCCCTTCCCTCACCAATTCATTGTGTGAGGGGGTAGTTCAAATATTCAAATAATCATAATCAAAGTCAACCAAAGATCACTCGATCATATCAAAATAGCATTGGTCCTATGAATCATTTCATACAACTCTTACAAAACTTTCCCTGTTTGCTGGGTTCATAAGAAAATATGACATCTTCAAATTGTAGCTCTCCTCTAGTCGGTTCTGTTGTAGCAACATAAGCTACCTTATTGCATTTGAGGAATGAGTGCAAGTGGACATGTGCAAGCCCTATGCTAAATTAAGCCTTCAATCAGGTTGAAGCAATGATTCAAGGATACGTGTCGTCTTGCATGATTGGGCCATCTAACATTGATCATATCAATGATCATCATACACCCTACAAACATAGAAGTCTATGTTTTTGCTCTGCACTATGTTTTCCACTCAATACATCATAAAAATGGGCATCTGTAGACACCTAAAACATGTCATGTTTAGGAAGACTACTTGTTAGTCAAAATACGACTAACCCCAAAAATGCTTGAAGCATTTTTTGAGCACTTTTTGAAGAAGACCGAAGTAGCCTACTTTTGAAGGAGCAATAAGAAAGTAAAATACGCTAAGGAAAGAAGGTGTCATGAAATCATGACATGTTGGGTTTTCACAGCGAAAAATAGCAAGGAGGCCAAATAGAGGAAAAATTCACGATTTCGTGACATTGCACATTTTTGCCAAGTCCGCCAATGAAGGAGCCCAAGTCAAGGAGAATGTTACAATTTCACGACATGTTTCATTTTCATCAGAAGAAAATACAAAGGGACTAAAGAGATGAAGAATGTCGCGATTTCATGACATTTCATGTTTTCATGGCTGAAAGCAGCAAGGTGAACCAAAGAAACATAAACATCATGATTTCGCATTATATGTCTCAGTTTCACAGTCAAAGATGAAGAATAGAGCTAAAAATACGAAGGCATCACAATTTCGCGACATGTCACGTTTTTTCAACCTAAAAGAGGAGACAAAGCAAAAGGGATGAAAATGTCACGATTTTGCGACATGTTCTATTTTCACTGGGGGAAAGAGAAAGAAGCTTCGCAAAGGTAGAATGTCACAATTTCATGACATGCCAGTTGTAATGGCATAAAAGGTATTTTTGGCAACTGAGACATGCATTGGCACCAAATTTTTTATTCCTGGAAAAGGCCAGATGATTATAATATGGCAGGCTCGCTAGATAATTGTAATATGACAAGCTCATCTAAAATCTAATTTGCAGAGGATCTTTTGTAGATTTTTAGAAATTGCAGACAAATTGCTTGTAATTGATTAGGTGATCAAAATCTACACAGTAGAAAGATGCTCTTTTTAGGGTATATATATGGGTGAGCGACCCACAAAAAAAAGGTCGGCTCTTGGACGTTTACAGACCATATGTACATTTTGCTAGAATACAAGAAATAAATATACTCCTCCTTCTGGCTTCAAATTTTCTATGTGCAAGTGTATGTATCTGGTTTTTTGACTTCTATTCATTTTTAAGTTTATATTGTATCTATTATGAAATCTTAACTGTGCATATATGAATCTTGTTCCTTGAGTTAAATATTAAGGAATGCTTACATGTGTTAGATGAATGTCTAAATCATACTTAGGAAATCATGATATCTACATGAGGGTATAAAGGAAGCTTGTAGACAGTGATATGTGCATTTATTTCTAGTTGTTTTCTAATACGTATCGTGAGAAAATTTCTAGCTTTAGCTATATTTCCCTTCTTTCTTGTTCCCCTTTTCTTTAAAAACCCAAAGGAACCAGCCTTCTCCAGAGATTAAACAGATAGTCCCAAGTTGGATCCATTTATTCAATGTTGGCAAAGTCTAAGGTGCAACACTATTAACCGAAGGCAGATTTTTTTCCAACACTACTCACATGGGCACATTCATAGGTCATGTGACTAAACCTTGGGACCTTCCAAGTATCAAAAGTGGTTTTTACCACTCATCTAAGGCATTTTTATCCCATCCAAGCCTAGCTGCTATGGACCAGAGCGACTGGATCCTGGCCACTACAACTTAGAGCAGCCAAACCTTATCTACTATAGACGATAGCGGCTAAACCTAAAAAATATTTTTCTATCAATATAGCCTAATATCGGGCAGAAGTGGTAATTTGAATGCAATAAAGTTGAGCGGGGACAAATTTACATTCCTCATCATAGTCATTCTACATGAAAGACTTAAGTCTGGATTTAGACATTAATTAATTTCCCCTCAAGGGTAGAAAAAAGCTCAAATTCTCATGCTAACATCCAGTGCGCATGAGGGATTCAGTCCTAGGGTTTGAACGTTGACCTAGGGTTTAAACATTTTATAAGGTGCAAAACTAAGAGAACTAGGGGATCATCACATATCATATATCAAAATTTTGAATAGATTGGATCATTGAGGAGAGCTTATGGAGACTTGGAGAGCTTCCCTTGGAGATTATTTTATAGTGAAGCCCTATCAAATTTGGTAGCAAATCTGAGTACCCTTGAGGAGCAACGAAGTGGTAGCCAACTAAGAGGTAATCATCTGTGCACATACAATATTCATTTAACATTAGTAGTAGACTTAAGCCCATAGCCTTTGGATCAATAGAGATATATTTCACCTTAGCGTCCACTGTCCTAGATAATAGATCACAACCTATTCTAGAGTTTAGGTGTTAGTTTATTTATTCTGCTTTCTCCATGATTTCATATCATTGGCATAATATTTACTTAATTTATTGGCATTCATAGTACTAGTTTCATTGCATTTGTTTTTATCACTAATAGCCTCATTTGGGGAGGCAATCTCAGACATCTAAGCATGTGTTGTTGTTTCATTTTTTGTAGTGCTACAAGTTCATCTAACAAATCCACAACATACAAAAGCAAGAGGATCCCTCTAGGAATCAGACCTAGAGAAGGAGGCATCTGTAAGCCCTCATACAGTTCTGTGTGCGTCACTGGGAAGCCTAGAAATGTGCATCTCCCTTTGCAAGGGGATATTTTATATATTTGCTACCCTCTTTGTGTAAAATCATGTATCAAATGAAGGGTATTCCATAGAGGTATTTATATGTAATCGAATCTTGGAAATATCAATATAAAGCATTCATTCATTTATTTCTTCATACGGCTACGCCACTCTTTTATGCTTTTTTATTTAATGCATGTTAAACATTAAAATATTCAATAATAATCACCAATAGAGTAAGTGGACGGTGTGCCACTTTCCCGAGGTCACTACATGTAGGAGGAGGGCAAGAGCTACTCACGATGGGAAAATTGAGAGCATGCCCGACCTTCAAAGGTGGAAGGAGGCTGGGAAGGTAAGGGGCAAAGAGCAGCATTTTCAATAGCAAAAGAGAGTGTTTTATTGAAAACAAAATCAGAGCTTTGGCAAGAATTAGAAAACACTCTTCAATTTCTTTCTAACCAAATCTGCCATAAGAAAAAATGAAGACAAAATTGCTACAAAGTTTTGAGGTGAAGGTTCCTAAAAGGATTGGGCCATTGAGTGAAAATATCAGAGATAGAGCAAGGAGCAACCCAGGAAATATGGAAACCCTCAAAAATCCTATTCAAAATAGAGGAAGCAAAGGAGCACCCAAGGAAGATATGGTAGGGGGATTCCCAATCAGAATAACAAAGACAACATCTATTGGGTATGGGTAATCCCATTTTTTGCAAGTTGTCAATAGTAAGAATTTTTTCTTGAATGGCAACCCAAGCAAAGGAAGCAATTTTAGGAATCAACAATTTGATCCAGACAAGATTAAAAGGAATTGTGGGTGCCTCAAGAGGTAAGAGAAGCTTATAAGAATATTTGATGGAAAAATCTCTAGTTTTAGTAAGATCCCACAACAGATGGTCCTGGGACATCCCAGAGGGAATAATATGAGATCTTAAGAGAAGTTGCAATGGACTAGCTTCAGCCGGATGAGAAGGAATGGTAATATGCTTCCAGGATTTACTACCATTCTGAGAACAAATAAAATATAAAACCTTGGAACCACATGAAAGTACGTATACTCCTTGAGGATAGCAATATCAGGATGATTTATAAGAGGCTTATAAAGAAGTCATTTTTCTCTCTAAAAATCAATCTGATTCCCATTGCCTAGTCCCTAATGAAGGCACTATTTGAGAAGAACTCTGACCTAAAATATGGATTTCCAAAAGTAAGACCCTCTAAGGGGTACTCCAATGTTGAATAAATCATTGTCTTGCAAGTATTTGTGGTAATATATAGCTATCCAATCAGTTTCATCCTTTGAGACTAACCTCCAAGCCTATTTAGCTAGAAGAGCTGAGTTAAAAAGGTGAATCCTTCTTAAACCAACCCCACAAAATTGTTTCGATCTATAAAATTTTTCCTAGGCCACGAGGTGATCTAGTACACAGGAAATTCTTTTGAATATATTCTATTTTGTTATAAACTCTAGTTGGAATTCTAAAAACTGACATGAAATAAATCTAAATATTCTAAAGAGAAGCATGAGTCAGTGTAATTTTTCCAGCTTGGGACAAGAGGTTGCCTTTCCAGCCTGCTAATTTCCTTTGGAACCTTTCAATAACATTATTCCACATTGAGGCATCAGGCTATCCTAGAAACAAAGGAAGTCCAAGATAAGTGGTAGGAAATGAAGAAATTGGGCATTCAAGAATAGCAAAAATTTTGTGCTATCTTTGAATGGGCGTATTTAGAAAATAAACTTTTCTTTTACGAAAATTGATTTTTTTCCCAATAGCATCTTCATATAATAATAAAATATGCTTGATAAATTTTTCTTCAAGGATAAATGCTTTAGTAGTAATGATTGTATTATCCACAAACTGCTGGTGAGAAACAAGTTTGGTCTGGGAGGCAACTTTTATTCCTGAGATGAGGTGGATATTACAAGCTACTTTGATGGTTCTTCCTAAAGCTTCAGTAGCAATTATGAATAGCAAGGGAGAAATGGGATCTCCTTGATAGATGCCTCTATGACTTGGAAAATAGCCAGTCATGGACCCATTAACAAGAACTAAAAACCACGGGGTAGAAATACAACCTTTAATTAGGTCAACCCATTCAGGGTGAAAACCAAACCTGATGAGGACTGACACAAGGAAGTCCCAGTTTAATCTATCATAGGCTTTGTTCATGTCTAACTTCACAATAAAAGTGCACTTTTTTAATAAGTGAACAGATTCAGCCCCATGTTATTCATCATTGTGGTAGAAGCTTTAGGCAGAACCATAAAAAATACTTGCAGTTCAAGGCTAATATCAAAAATCAAGGCAATATCTCTCACTAGGGTTTTTTCTCACCAAAAAATCATTGATGATACCCTTCTATTGACTAGGGCATTTGTGGTTGAGTCCAAAATAATTAAATACATCCTACAACTCTACAAGGACACTACTGGTCAAAAAGTTAATTTTAGTAAAAGCAAGTTATATTTCTTAAACACCCCCATTTAGAGGCAAGGAAGGATTGTAGAAATTTTAGGGTGTGATATAGAAAAACTCCCCACTTTGTATATTGGTCTCCCTCTTTTCATTGGTTCTCTAAGAGAGTCAATGTGGGACAGGGTTATTGAAAGAATTAAAAAAAAACTTGCTAGATGGAAAGGTCTTCTATCTCAAGTAGGAAAGCTGACCCTCACTAAGGCCTCTCTTCAGAGCATTCTAGTATATTTCATCTCCGTTTTCAAATCCCTTTTGAAGGTTTTCCAAAAAATTGAGAAACTCCAAAAGGAATTTTTATGGACTAGATCAGAGGAGAAAAAAAAGATACACCTTATAGGATGGACCAAAGTATGCAGAACCAGGGAAAATTGGGGCTTAGGTCTAAGGAGAATTGCTCATATGAACTTAGTTTTACTAGATAAGCAGGCATGGCACCTCATTTTTGGTGAATAAAATGAATGGACAACTATCATCAAATAAAAGTATCTTCAAAATATGGAATTTCTAAGTAACTCAGTTCCAATCAGAGGTTCTGCTTTTTGGAAAGCAATTCTCAATTGTAAGGAAATCATCAAAAAAGGTTTAATATGGGTTTTAGGCAATGGTGAGAGGATAAATTGCTAGAATAATATGTGGACTATGGACAAACCACTAACATAATATCCTAACTTAGCCCGAATTAGAGATATCATGAAAGAACTCATTGGCAAAAAAGTCTCTGATTATATGGTTGAGGATAGAGGCAGAATGAAGTGGAAACAAATAAGGATTTAGGTATTTCAAGTGGAATAAAATGATATTTGTAACATTATCGGTCAAAATTGTATCCCCATGAGACCTAAGGAAGATTAAGTGACCTAGGCTCCTATGTAAAATGGGCAGTTCACTATTAAATCAACTTACAAGCTTCTACTTGATGACGAGGATTTTGTCCTCCAAAAGGACTTAGTTTGGATAAAAATTTAATTCCAAAAATTGTAGTATTTTCATGGCTGGTTATCCAAGGAAGAATTATAACCATTGATAATATGATGCGTAAAGGTATTTGTATCACTAATCATTATTATCTATGCAAGGCTAATTGGGAGACCATTTATCACATTTTCCTTGAGTGCCCTTTTTCCTTTACTATCCTAAGTGGGGTTTTTCAGGCCTTCAATATTTCTTGGGTTAAACGAGCCATCGTAATTTATTTTTTCATCCACTAGCCTTACCCCTTTTCAAGCCAAATACTTAGATACATGTGAAAAATTTATCTCTATCACTATCTTTGGCATGTGTGGCTAGAAAGGAACCATAAAGTCTTTAATGAGTCTATCCATGATCATAAAACTATCATTGTCAGGATCCTATCCTTTGCCAATGAGAATGTGAACCTTATCCCTTTTGATAGTCATAAATATCATTTGTACGAGACCACGATTGCTCAATTTTTAAGCTTAACCTTGTTATATGCTGTGCCTATGGTATTCAACCCAGAGCCAATGTTAAGTGGTCCCCACCTCCTACAGGTTGGTTTAAGCTTAATTTTGATGGAGTGGATAAGGAAAATATTGGTAGAGTAGGCACTGGAGTTATTGTGCGAGATCATAATGGGAATATTATGCTTGCATTTTATGAATATTTGGGAACAAGGATGAACAATGAAGTTGAAGCTAGAGCTATGTGGAGAGGCCTTCAAACGACTCAAGACTTAGAAGGTAATTTGATCATAGAAGAAGACTCTATGCATGTTATAATTCTCCTCAATAATTTTAAAACACCTCCTTGGAGGATTAAAAAAATTGTTGAAGAGGCTAGGATCCTTTTCTAGGGAAGACAAGACAGAAAAGCCCAACACGTCTTTCGAGAAGCTAACAAAGTTGCTGATAAGCTAGCCAATTTGGGTGTCGATGGTGACAAACTTTTCAAATAGGAACACGTTGTCCTGAATGAAGTAGAGGAGCTTATTCAACAAGAATGCCAAGAATAATAGTCGAATTTATCAACAAGGAAGGCATTGTAATTTCGAAGGCTATGAGTATTCATGTCTCTTTTTTGAAATTGACTCACAATAAAAATTATCCGAGATGTCAGTATTGGTGGATGTTGCTTGGAAATACCATAAAGACTAATGGGAATAGTCACATGTTAGATAACATGGCTCCTGGTCATCTTAGTAATTTGATATTGGTTGATAATCATAGGGCAGGAAAGAAACAACAATATAAGACTTCAAACGAGAACCACGTGGACCACCAAATAGCCACCGCCATAAATCTAGCCAGCAGGTTCACTTCTCCAAGGCTGATTGGCCAAGATGGGATGTGATCCCAAAGCATGTAATATATGAAAGAAATAAATTACCAAAGAATTATTAAGAGTAACTGTCAATACAGAGCTTGTGGGAGTTTTTTTCAGTACTCTGCTATGTGTGTCTATAGCTTTTTATTTCTCCACTATTTGAAGGAAGGGATCTATGTTTGTTTATTTTTTTTAATTATGATGCAGGTGTGTTTTCTCAGGGTATACCCAAAATTTTGTATCAGAAGTTTCTTTTTGATAACGGCTATGTGCCTTACTGGATGTAATGGCTTTGGCGGCATGTATATTTTACATATATAGTATCCTTAGTAAGGACATGTTCATCAACAACCCTGGGCTAATTTTTGTAAAAGGTTTTGGTTCAACCTGTAAAACCCGATATTAATGCTATAGTATCTTATCTACCAAAAAAAATAGAGTGAAGAGCTTCATGGATAGTGATGACACCATCAAGGATAGATCTACCCTAAACAGAGCTCCCTTGGCAAGAATCAATAATGGTGGGAAGAATATCTCTCATCCTGTTGGCAATAGCTTTTGTGAGAATTTTGTATACCACATTACACAAGCTGATTGGTCAAAAATTAGTCATGGATTTAGCATTGGAATTATTTGGAATGAGGGCAATGAAGGTGGAATTAAATCCTCGGGGGATATTTTTAACAGATTGAAACTCCCTAATGGTAGAACATACATCATTACCCATAATATCCCAAAAGGTTTGAAAAAATGTGGAGGGAATCCATCAGGACCTGGGGATTTGTTAGGATGCATTGCGAACAGGGTGGAATGGATCTCTTCATCAGTAAAGGGGGCTAAAATTTTGGAATTAGCATCATTGGAAACCAAATTGGGTATGTGATAAAGCATAGAATTTAGAGCGAGGTTGGAGGATGGCCTATATTCCCCAAGGAGATTAGTAAAATAAGAGACAACCTCATTCCTAATTTCCTAAATATCAGAGGTAATAGATCCATCATATTTTGATAATTCCTTGATTCTATTATGACTTCTATTCCTCATAGTGGAGGCATGAAAAAACCTAGTGTTCAAATCACCTTCCTTAAGCCACAATGCTCTAGATTTCTATTTCCAAAAAATTTCTTCATGAGCTAAAATGTTATGATATTCAGCCAAAATATTTCTCTCTTCAGCATGATTTTGATCATCATAATAACCTACTTGAATTTTACTTTCAATGGAAAGAATTTTGTCTTTTAAAGATTGTTTAAACTCAAAAAGGTTGCCAAAAACTTCCTTATTCCAGATTTTGAGATTGCTTTTAACATGCTTTAATTTTTGATCTAGGTAGAATGAAGGACATCAATGGCCTACCTACTGCAACCATTGAGAAATTCTGAGTTTCAGTTTAGGGTGTTGAATCCACATTGACTCAAATATGAAAGGTCTTCTGAAAGGGTTGTCCTAGGTAATATCCAAAAGGAGAGGGCTATGATCAGAACCAACTTTTGGGATAGATAGAAGATTAGCATCACCAAAAAATTGGACAGCTTCATGGGATAAGAAAAATCTATCTAATTTAACTTGGATGAGCTGATTTCCTGATCTTCTATTGCTCCAAGTGTATGCTACATTTTTGAGCTTGATGTCCATAAGGTTGTTGGTGTTGACAAAGTCCAAAAAGTCTTCCATACTTTTTTCAGTACATCCTGAACCCCCAAATTTTTCTGAAGGATAAAGTGGTGTGTTGAAATCTCCAGCAACAATCTAGGGGGTATTGTTGAAGGAATATTTAAGGCTGTTGAGCAGATTCCAAAAAAGGGCTCTCTCTGATGAAGTATTTGGAGCATATATATTGGACAAAATCCAAGAAATATTAGAGTCATGTTCCTTAAATTTGACACTAATGATTCTTTTACTGGATTGAACCAAGGTTCCATCAACCTTATTTGGATAAAAAAAACCATGAGACCCCCTAAAGCACCTCTAAAAATACTAGAAACAAATTCTCCTCTATTCCATATTTTAAGAGCAACTGAAGCAGAGTTGTTTGGATCAAGTTTTATTTCTTGTAAAATGATAACAATAGGATTTATTTCTTTACACAATGAGCTAACCACCCTATGTTTGGTTAACCCATTCAATCCTCTCATGTTCCATGAGAGGATCTTCATTTGGAACCCTTGGAATATTTCTTACCTCCCTTACCACTAGGTGGGGGAGGTTTGGTGCTTTTCTGTTCATCCTTAGCCTGAGGACCAACAAGGGGAAATAAGGTTTTCTGAATGCCATTATCAATGTCATCCTGAACCTTGTTTTTCCATTGCTCATTCATAGAGGGTCTTCCTCACTTCTTATCACTTCCATAGTCCATTGGGGATTTTTTGGAACTATCGGTATTTTTGGGACTAAATTTGGACAATGCTATTTTCTCAACTATAGAGCCTGAAGACATCGAGATATTTGAGACTTTAGAAGGACTAAAATTCTTTGGTGTAGGGAGGGAAGATCTTGAATTTGAAGGGGAGTCCATATTCTGAGGAAGTTGGATCTCATTATTTTGAATGATTTGTTGATCTTCTTGGTTAAACAGATTTGAATCAGCCATAATAGAAAATTTGTTAGGACTATTGGGAATAGGACATACCTCTTCACTGGATTCCATTTATGGGTATGGAGCCATAACAATATGCTTGCCATTTCTAATGGTCCTGAGGGATTCGAGAAAGGCTAAGGGTTATCATTTTTATGAATGAAAATGCCTTTATTTTCTTGATGTTGTCCTTGCATAGCCTGCCTAAAACCTTTTTTAGGACCAACACTCTTCCATCCTTAGGTGTTATGACTTGGACTAGGAGGCCTAGATTTCTTCCATTCTTGTGCATGATGACCATGAGCCTCAGGCTATTGTGTTGGTGCATCTGAATGTTTGGTCTAAATTAATGGACAATGAATTCTCATATGTTCCTGAGTACGACACTCCACATAGAAGACCAGTTTATTTTCATATTCAATGGCATTTTTGTGGTAGAAGCCACTGTATTAGAGCTCCACAAAAGTTGGGAGTTCCGAATCAAGGTTAGCATTCACACAAATTCTCGTTGTGGTCATCCTAGATCTAGCTAAGGTAGCATGATCAATAGCAACCAAAGTCCCAATCATTTTGGCAATAGCAACAAGGATGTCCTGGTACCATAAGTGCCAAGGAATATTAGGAAGTCTTACCCAGATAGGAGAAAATTTTATACTTTGAGTTTCAAGGTCAAATTCAGGGTCCCATTTGAAAAGAAAAAGGCCTTTTCTCCCTAGAAACAAAGGACTCCATGTTACTTAGGCGGATCCCAAAAAAGCCTCTAGTCAAGCAAAAAATTTCCAAGGACCCCAGAGGCTTCCACTTGGAAAGTGCCCAACTATGAATGAATTCTAAATTGGGATACCCTCTGATTGATTTACCAGCTAAATTAAAGGATTCAATAGATAAATATTTTTGGGCCAGACTATTAGAGATTTTAACCTTATACCCGAAGGATTCAATGGAAGAATGAGGCTCAAGTAATGAGTGATGTTGTCCTCAGCCAATGACCTTGGCAAAAGAAGACTTTTCAAAATTGGGACCCCCCAAGGGAGGTGGTCCATGGAGGTCACCCTTGTCAGGGGGTTAATCACCCCAAAACCTAATAGGTTTGTCAGCAACAGAGTCACATGTGTCCTCATCCTCAGGAAATTTTCTAGACTCGTTGCAATCGAGGATGCCCTAAATCTTGGAAGTTTGAATTTGGGCCTTCCCGCCTGGTGAATTTTAAAAAAAAAATTCCCTCCTACATAGTGAATACAACTGGTAGTCATGGTAGCTAGAATAAAAGTAGTGATTTGATCCTATGATGAAACATTATGGATGTTGAAACTATTGCTGACAAGGATTATTTAGATTTTGATATTACCTTGGTTGGAATCCCCTATTTGGTTGGCTTCAATATTTTTTGATTTCCCTAATTCTAGTTTCTAGGATTGAATCTGCAATAATTAGTGTTATGTCCTTTTCTCTTACATACATGATAATATATGCTATTCCATTTGCTTCACCCTTTTGAGGATGAAGCAATGTTTCCTTATGTATTAAATTTTGAAACTAATGCATTGTTATTCATTTTATCTTTAATTATATTTTCCACCTCATATTCTTGAATAATATTGACTAACTCATCAAAATATGTATCTTTACTTAGGATTTGTAAAGATGTAACCAAGTGCTTGTAGCTATCTGGAAGAGCTCTCATAGTTACTTGAACTAGAAAATTGTCTTCAATATTTTCTCCTAAGGCTAATAATTTTCCATTTATATCTCCCACATTCCTTAGAAATAGTTCTATACTTTTATCACTATTCATTTTCAACGAATGTACCTAAGTTTTAATATTTAAGATAGTGGCTTTATTCTTCCCTTCAAATATTTTGGATAAGGTTTTCCAAGTTTTTGTAGATGTTCCTATTGAACTAATGTAAGGTTGTATTTCATTTGTAATGGAAAATTTTATTATCATTAATGCTTTTACATCACTTTCTTAAAAATTTTAAATCTCTGTATCACATGTAGTAGGTTTAGTTGTTGTTCCTTTGATAATTTTCCAGAGCTTTTCAACTATCAAAATTGCCCTCACTTTGTTTTTCCATGAGGTGTAATTTGGACTTTTAAGTAGTTGGGATTCTAAAAGGAAGAATTTGTTTATTTTCATGGTGGTCCTTGTAGGATGCCTTATAACTCTTTAGTCTATAGTATGCTATAATTTTGATAAAGTGATTAGCTAATATTAGTTCACATTTTGAGTTGATTTGGTAATGTTTTTGGGAATGAAAATAATCAACTCCTATTTCACCTTATTATGCACTTATCAATTTTATGGAGTTCTCTATGGTTGGATTTCTTTTGTCTCTTTAGTGTGACTATGGGACAAGTATAAGCAATTAATTCCAACTTATTTTAAGCAAATAATTGTTTTTCTTCTCTAACCTAACTTTAATTAATTTATTTTCTAAATTCCAATTTACTAAGGTTTTGATGTAGTATTCCTTATAACTCCCTAATTTGGAACTTAGAAGATAATATTATTTGTAGACTAATATTTCAATTATTTAATCTTGAAAACCTTATATCTCCTACTATGAATATTTGCAAATATTATAATATTTATGTACTTCAACTAATGTACCTTGAAATGTCACTTGAAGATATAAACTTGCTTTATAATTCACTAATTCTTGGTTAATTCTTATTGCTCCAATGTAGTAGTAAATTTAACCTTATATGGTTCATCTTATAACTCTTTTAACCTTAATTAAAGCAAGTAATTAATTTTATATTACCTTTATAACATTGCATGTGATATAACTCTATCTTCGCTCCTCCAATGAATCCTTCAAGTGTTGTATTTGCTGAACGATGGTGAGCATTCAATGATTCTATTTTAATGGATGTTTTGTCAAAGTCTTCTCCTCCTTTAATAGGCTTTAACCTCATTCTTCGATGATGAATATGTGTACTTCCTCCACATTTGTCTAGCACACCTTTCAAATTTGCCTATCAATAGTATTATGTCCCTTATTAGGATTCACTATGATTGGTGTGTTACTATACCTTCTTGATGTTGTTTCCACTTGGTGCAACCATTACTCAGGTGTGTAGGTGGTGAATGGGTGTTATGGTTTCTATGAGCATTATTTTGTGAGCCTTCAATGCTCTTCCTTAGATAAAAATTATTATTATACCCTTAACCTTTGAAATATACCTTTTAACACTTCCAAGATGAGCATTACTTTATTTTGAGCATTCTCTCCCTGCACAGGCATTAGAAAGAATATGAGGTACCTTCTATTATTGTGCCAAGTGGCACAAGATGCCTTGGATAGTGATGGCAAGTGACGCTCCTCTTTCTTGCATGTAGAAATGACTTCAACATCCATCTAACCCTTATTACTTATTGTCAAAGGGTGCAAGTTGTTCTATCATTGCTTCAATGCTTTCTCCTTCTTTCCAATGAGTGCAAGTTTTTTTATATCAATATTGGCTCCATTTGTAATGATTCTAGAGCATTGCAATGGAGGTTCTATGATGCTCAAATGGTAGATTTAGGTGCTTCCTCTTGGTGGGTGATTCTTCCAAATCGTATCTTGGTTATAGCACCTTTGCTTGTACCTTATCTTTTTATGATTTTAATATGCTATCCTTAGCACTATATTTATAGTGTGAAATGGATCATATCTTACGTAGATAGATGATAGCCTCTTCATGTAAATAGTTTGGGCTACATGGATACCTTATACTATGCAATCGATGATAGCTCCTTTACATGGATGCCTTTTTTTGTAGGTTAATGCTATCATAGGTGTTGGATGTAGTGATGAATATGGTGTATTTATATACCTTGAAACCCAAATATGTGAGCCCTTCATTGGATATTTTCCCTTTCTTGAAGTTTTTTCCTCAAACTTCGATAATGGGCCACTCAAATATTGTACCTATAGACACCAAAACAACACCAATCCGATTATGTGACAACAAGCGCTGATCGCATTGACACACACAACCCCCAGGGCAGCCCCCAGAGGTTAAACAGTGGTCCTAACCACTCCCAAAAGTAGTTTGGAAGGTCAGAGGTCAATTTTGCACCTTTTTGGCACCTTTTTCTCTACTCGTCCCACCCAGGGATGAATTCAGACTGGTATTCGTCCCACCCAGGGACGATTACACAATCGCTCCAGGGTGGGGCGAATAGCAGGTTTGACTGGCAAAAAAGTCAAACCTCGGCAACTCCGCTAGTTAACTGAGGCTTCAGGCCATGCAATTGCGAGGAATAGCTTTTATTCAAGAAGAGAGACTTCAGTCATGCATGTCTTTATTTTAGAGACCTCATGCAAGGAGATTCTAAATCAGGGAACTAGCTTTTCTCTAAAAATAGGACAGTTAACTCAAGTGGCGCCCTCGCATGCGCAATTCAAACAAGGAGACCCTAGGTCTATAAATTGGGGAGTTTTCCCACCCAAAAGGGGAGGAGAGGGAGCATTTGAGCAATGAAGTGCTGCCAATTTACATACCTACTTGCGATTTGTGCTTTATACATCCTTAATCTCTCATTCGAAAGGGAGGTTATTGGGTGACTATTGGAAGCACGAATTCGGACCCAAACCCTAGAATTTGGCCACAATACTTCACAAAATTTGTCGACAACACCCCATAACTGGTTTTGGACCTATCCCAAGTGGATTGGTGCCGAAATAGTGTCCCAAACGGTGGGCGTCCTGCCCCCGGGCGCTCCCCAAACTATTACAGTGCTAAATGCTCCACCCCAAAATGATTAGAAATCTATGGTATATTTCATTGTTTTTCTTTTTGCATCTTATTCTAGGTATTTAAATAGGTGTAGTTTAAATTTCATTTCATTTGAGCAGTTTTGATCATGTTTTTGCATTTCTCTTTACTAACTTAGATGGATCATAAATTGGGTGATGAGGCAATGGAGAAATATGACCATTGGTTTCAAAATACCCAATTATCTAACACCAAGTTTGCAAGTCTTTTGGAGCTTTCTAGATAGGACATTGAAGAGGGTACTTTCTGATAATTTATTGCAGGTTAATTCGTCCCACCCAGAATGAATAGCAATATGTGGTAGGTTTCATTGTTTTTATTTTTGCATCTTATTCTAGGTCATTTCAATAGATTGTAGTTTAAATTTCATTTCATTTGGAGCACTTTTGATCAGGTTTTTGCTATTTCTCGCCTTTACTAACTTGTAGATGGCATCATTGAAATATGGGTGATAGAGGCCAAATTGGAGAAATATGACCATCTGGGTCTTCCCAAAATACCCCCAATTAGCTAACACCAAGTTTGTAGGTCTTTTGGAGCTTTCTAGATAGGACATTGAAGAGGGTACTTTCTGATAATTTATTGTAGGTTAATTCGTCCCACCCTGGAGCGAATACAAATATGTGAGGAATTTCTTGACTGTTCCTTTTGCAATGCTCTCTTAATATCATATTCATGCTTCTATCAAATTTTTAGGTCTTTCTGATATTATTTGATTATCGATTTAATATTTTCATGCATATACTAACAGTAGGCCTAGGGAAATACATGCTTTATTCTATCTATAGGTGCTACTAATATTTTCTGTTTCCTTGAATGTAGGTCTTCGACATCAGAGAAGTAGGAAGGAGTCAAAAATCATATACACAAGTGGTGGTGACATTTTGGTCTGCCCATCTTATATGTGGGCACGCGGAAGAAGGACCGCTATCTATGGATGTGACGAGAAATCTATTTGACGCTCCTATCCCCTAGAAAGGAAGGAGACGTATTGTAACAAAAATTTAAAAAGCATATCAATAAAGAGGGCCACATTTTATATTGCTTTTATCTTGTGTCAATTTGTCTATGCTCTTTCTTTTATGCACTTTGCAATACATAGGCTATAAGCGTTAAGTTGGGTTTTAAAAGCATCTATTTTGGCACTTTCCTTTTTGTTTCCGTATCCTCGTGCTTTCAATGGCGATCATGGTGGGACCTGTGTCCCTTGATTTTTAAGATTAAATTCTAATCAAAAGTTGCTTGTTTTGCTTGCAGGTACCAAGTTCTTAAATGTTAGACTGTTCAAGCAAAATTCAGAGACATCCGATTTAGGCAGAGAAGAGGTAGGGGTTTTAAACACCCTCTGTCAATTTTTTATTTTCTATTTTCTGTTCTCTGATTTTTGCTTGCATAGGAGAGTTTAGAGGCTTGCTTGTTTCAATTTTGCAACTTAAAAAGAACCCCACACACCACGTGGTATTTTAAACACAAGGAGTTGGTCGTAAAACCCCAACCCTTGAGCAAGACCAACGGTGGATTTCATCATCACCTTGGCTTGAGATATTGCATCCATAACCCCGATCACGACTGTTGCTAGACGTAAATCCTGATGAAAGCTGACCAAGTGTAGCTTGGGGTGATTCCCAGTGCATGAGGATAAGTCTTCTATGGTAGGTGTCATAAATAGAGTGATTCCCCTTCCGTACCACCTATGTTCCATGTATCATCTGCTCTCACGTACCTATAGTCTCCCTCACGTAAGGGCGGGTATATAGAGAGGTTGGTATATCGGTCCGACAATGGTATATTGAAGGGGCGACCATTTTGGGAGTCATAAGAGCCTTCATAATTGCATTTAAATGGTTTTCACAAAAAGTTTTCAAAAACAAACAAACAAAACACATTAAACCAGATTTAGGGCACACTTTTAATCTTTAAAAAGAGATAATCATTGCTTGTGTGTGTGTGCTATTTTCTGTTTAGTGTATCAAAAAAATCATAAAAAGAAAAAAAAAAAAAGAATCTACGCATCTTTAGGTAAGCATCATCATGGTGTACACCCGTAGCCAAGCCCGATCATGGGCAGAAGCTGCAGAGAGTGCACCAAGGGGGACAAGTCACCTCCGATATAGTCCTGAGGACTTGGTCATCCCGCCTTGGTGGCAGGATACACAAGATAGTCCCCATCATGCCATCACCGAACAAGACTATAGAGGCACCCCCTTGAGGGGCACACCCACTCAACATAGAGGCACCTCCTTGAGGGGCACCCCCACTCAGCAAAGATCCTTTCAAGAGGAAAACCCACATGTGGCACTCAACCTAGATAGGAGGCCCCCCTTGGAAACTCGTTATGGGTGGCCTAGTGATGAAGTGCTTGAACAACATAGGGTCCACAAGGAGGAACCATATGATTTTGTTACTCCTGATTTACCCCTGATTACTATTAGAAACACTAGACCATATCCAGAGTATCAGGCTTTCCAGATAGGGCAAGACAATTCTGCCCGCACCTTTTATGCATATAACAGAGAGTATGAGGAAGATCACTATGTTCCTCAAGAGTAGTACACAGCATGGGAATGATGCACGTCCGCACCCGCAATGTATCAGGATCACTCATTGAGGCCAGAGCCTCAAGTGAATGCCGCTAACCTCGATAGAGGGAAGCAACCCATAGGGGTCTCGGATCACCATGACCGAGAAAGACATGTAGGGGAGGCATCTAGGCTTCCTAAACAAGAGACGATGGACCAAATTGACTTGGCATTTGCCAAACTAGCCGCCCGCCAAGCGCAAATCATGCGGCTCAGGCAAGACCAACAACAATTAGAACATTTGTGTCACCTTAACCAAGAGCGCATTCAACGTCAGACAACTGAATTGCTTCACAACAATGTGCCTGAGAAGGTCCCAGCCCCTCGCGCACATAAATCAGAAGTGTATGAGAGGCACAACCCCTTAGTGCGAGACAGGTCTCCGCGACCTCATCAAGCACTACCTCTAAGACCTCCTAGACCTGAGCGGGAGGCCACTCCCTGAAACCATGATGGGCACCCTCCGCGGGCACCCATCAATGTTTACAGGCCTAGGCCAGACACTCCTCAAGAAGCTTATGAGGATTATGAACAAGAAGAAGAATGGGCTGAAATGCCCTATCAAGGCAGAAGGGGTGCTACCCAGCTACCCCTCCAAAGGCCTCAAGTTCCCCACAACCCACAACGGGAGCAAACCAAGGAGGAGGAGATCAAGTCCTTCGATGCATATAAAGCATTGCTAGAGCACTTAGAGACTATGGAGCTCAAGACTTCTGGGCCCCAAAAGCCTACTTTATGCCAACTCCGTAGTCATCCTGTGCATCCGTCAGTGCCGGCACCTCCATACCCCAAACACTTTAAGCTGCCCCAGTTGGCACTCTTTAGAGGGGAGGAAGATGCCCAAGAGCATGTGACTCGATTCCTGAGCCAATGCTTTGGCATTCAGGACAATGATGCTTTGCTATTAAGAACATTTATAACCACATTCGTAGGCCCTGCCTCGGATTGGTTTACTCAATTACCAAAGCACAACATCTGTAACTTAGATCAGCTAGTGGACACGTTCCTAGAACGTTTCACTTTCAACACAAAGAAAAAGGCATCACTAAGCGATCTAGCTAGCCTCAAGCAGTATGAGGAGGAATCTATGGTGGCATATGGGAACCGATGGAGGACATTGCTTTCAAAGCTACCCTACCTCCCTCCTATGTCTGACTTGACCCAAATGTTTGCAAAGAGTTGTTTGCGATCGATCTCTGTGCTATTGCAGCTACAACAATATGCCACTTTAGAAGAAGCACTGGCGCAAGCCAGAATCATCGAAGAGATCAAAATACAGGATGGTGAAATCGCCAAGCCTAAGAAAAAAGAATGGAACAAGAGCACTAAAATAGGGACTACGCAACAGAAACCCACCGTGGTCAATCAAGTTGCTATCAATGCCCCTAAGCCTGCCCAAGCAACACAGCCTCAGAAGGCTAACTATCAAGCGGTGCCTCCAAACAATTATGATAGAGAAAACCAAAGGTAGGAACAAAATCAGCAGCGTCACCCTAGGCGACAATTTACGCCTTACACAGAGTCCAGGGACTCCTTGTTTGACCGCTTGTCAGCGGCGAACTTGATTAATCTGCCAGAGATTCAAACCATAGATCCTAATGCACCAAAGCCTAAGGGGTACAGAGAGGACTTGTACTGTAGGTTCCACAGACGAAAGGGACATGACCTTAACGCCTGTTGGAAGTTCAAAGGTTTGGTGCAAGACCTCATTGACAATAATACATTGGCAGTGGATAACCCCATAGCGCCCAACAACCAACAAATGGGCGTTTTTAGAGACCCTTTGCCCGCACATGATGCACAAGCAAAACCCCTTCACGTCAATGAGGTGCAACAGAATTGCCCCATGGAGGGGTATGTAGGGATGATAAGCATAGTGACAAGGAACAAGAGATACCCAGGAGCTGCCCCCATGGCAGCCACAAGAGAAGTTCCATCAACGTCACAACCTCAACCGAACCCTACACAGCTTCCCCCGCCTAGACCAATGGCCACGATTCGAACTAGACTTACTCAAAGTCTAAGGACCACGTCGGCTAGGCTCTCCATATATGAGCTTATTCAACAATCAGCGCCCCATCGGGAGGCTCTCATGGAGATATTAAAGGCAATTGAGCTGCATCCCCATGAAGCAAATTCTTTCAACAACTTCGTGGGCCATGTGAAACAATGTACAGAACCAGTCATCACCTTTAGAGAAGATGAATTAAAATCGATGGCTGGTGATGTGGCGGATCCACCCCTGCACGTTATTGCATGGGTCAACGGGATTCCATATAAGCGGGTGTTGGTAGACACTGGTTCATCCAGTAACATTATTACAACCGCCGCATTAAAACATTTGAAGTTGTCGGCCTCTCACATCGTACCTTCCACTTATACTCTTCGAGCATTCAATGATGCGATATGCTCGACAGTTGGCACAATTGTCCTACCCATCCAAGTGGGACAAAAGACCATTCATACATTGTGCCACATTTTAGAAGGTGAGATGGCTTACAATATCTTGTTGGGGCGACCTTGGATCCGGGACATGAAGTGTGTCCCTTCAATTGCTCATCAATGCTTGAAGTATACATTTGAAGGACAGGTGCATGTAGTCCCAACAGACTTGGAGCCTTTCAAATACTGCAATTCAGTGCAACTAATGCCGCAGTCGACCCTTCCATCAACGCACTTGGATTTTCAATTAAATCCATCTAAAAGGGGTCCGATTACGTAGGAATCTCCATTACCAAATCAATCAAATTCCCAGGCAGGTCCATCTTCCTCATCTGGTCCTCCAACAACGATGCCACCTACGGTGGCCACACCAAAGGACAAGGGAAAGAAACCCCTGGAAGAGGAACCACCCTTAGTCTCTAACATCTCGACAAAAGAGAAGCCTAGTAGAATGGAAGTCGAGATGCCTAGTTCACCCCACATGGAGTGGACTCAGGGAGAACTCCCATTCGCTCCCCCTCAAACGCCAACAATCACAGTTGAGATGGCCAACACAGGATTGGGGGAGTATCTAGTGCAAAACATTATAGCAACGCCCACACTTGAGTCCATGCAGGACATGGGGAGACCTCGACTCCCCATCGGCTCTGTGGTTCCTCTAGGCTACCCACCCAATCAGACAAACTTTATTTATGGGGGCCTGGATAATGGCGTTGAACCTTCCCTACAAGAAGAGGAAGATGAAGAGCCCTTTGTTGAGGATGTCAATTATCTGTCTAACCCAGACTTCGCATTGAGATATCTTAGCCAATGCAATTGGCATGGATATGGGTTGGGCAGGTATGAACAAGGAGTGCGTGTTTTGTGCCAACCAAGATATCAAATGCCTTATGACAAGTCAGGAGTAGGGTTTAATCACCCTTTGCCCCTCGACATCTTGGTCAAAAACATGCAAGGCCTAGGGATAGGCAACAAGGATGGGTTGGCATTAGATCCATATGCCAATCCAAACACAACTTATACATTGGGGGATTATTTCCCATTACAAACAAACAACCTTGTTGACCTTAACAACCCTTTCCCTTCGGTCGAACAGGGAGACAATTCAAGGACTCACCCCCATGAAGGGTATGGACAAGACCAAGAAGGGTCTTCTGAAGATGAGTTGGAGTATGAAGAAACACCTTGGGATCCTCTTGAGTCGAATAGCAATCATTCCCAAATGCATCCCATGGATGATTCTCAAGAAAGCTTCTTGACCATGTTCCCTTTGGATGTTCCACTTGAGGATATGCCACCTCAAGAAAATCAGCCAAAAGAAAAACATAAAATGCGACAGCAGCAATATCCCTTGGACATAGATGACATGTTTGAACACTTACACATAGGGCCCAGACATAGGTGGCACCTCAACCAGGCATAGTTATAGCAATTACTGCACCCGCCACTCTAGGTATATAGTGAACATCTTCCGCCTGGAGACCCTATAGCACCATCAGTGCCTAGGGCAGATCCTATCCTCTTATACGCACATAGGGCTGATCCATTTGTGCCAGTGCCTACAGAGCCAGATCCAAAGCACCAAGAACATCCAGAATGTCATAGTCATCACACCTACGGTAATGGAGGTTACAATCATTTCATCAACATGATCTCCATTGACTTGACCGCCCCCATCCATGATCCAGCCGACCCAACATGGTCATTGCATCTAGACATAGAGGCTATAGATTGGGATCACGCTGACACACCACCATCCCCATCAGAGTACTGGCCTTGCGGTGGGATGTTTCATTTCACTCCAGGACAGACTCAGGATGTCTTCCATGTTGAAGAGGAACCTGACGTTCCTAACGATGATCTTAATTCAGCAAATGATATCCATCTGATCCCAACTCCACACTAGTTGGAGGACGGATCCCACATGTCGGTCGAGGCAATGACTGACGTAGACATCGGCATAGATCCAATGAATCCATGGATTCTCAAGCTAGGGGTAAGTCTCTCCCCTGAAGAGCAAGCCGATTACATTGCCCTTCTCAAGGAGAAGAAGGAGGTTTTTGCATGGTCATACAAAGACATGCCGGGGCTAGACCCACAGCTAGTCACGCATAATTTAACGCTGGATCCGACAATCAAGCCAGTAAAGCAAAAACTACGCAAGATGCATCCAACAGTGGCCTTAATGGTCAAAGATGAATTGCAAAAGTTGTTGGATGCACAGTTTGTCATCTACGTGGATTACCCACCATGGTTGTCTAACATGGTGCCCGTCAAAAAGCCCGACGGGAGGATTCGCATATGCACCGATTTTTGAGATCTAAACAAAGCGAGTCCTAAGGATGATTTTCCCTTGCCTAGCATCGACGCATTGGTAGATGCTACAGCGGGCCATGAAATGCTTTCCCTCATGGATGGTTTCTCAGGATACAATCAGATTCGTATCAATCCCGAGGACCAACTAAAAATGGCATTCACAATGCCTTGGGGGACATTTTGTTATAAGGTCATGCCTTTTGGCCTTAAAAATGCTGGTGCCACCTACCAACGTGCCATGACGTACATCTTCCATGATTACATGCACAAAACTTTGGAAGATTACATGGATGATTTGTTGGCCAAATCCCTTTTGCGCCCCAATCATCTCGATGACTTACGCAAGATCCTTGATCGCCTCATTGAGCATAAAGTCAGACTAAACCCCAAGAAGTGCGTATTTGGCGTCACATCTAGAAATCTCTTGGGTTTCATAGTCTCCAAGCGAGGAATCGAGGTGGATCCAAACAAAGTCAAGGCAATCCTTGAAATGCTTCCCCCAACTACCATCAAGCAGCTCAGAAGTCTACAGGGAAAGGTCGCGTCAATCAAACGCTTCATAGCGTAGTTATCTGACAAGTGCCGACCCATGAATAAATTATTGCACAAGGGGGTAGCCTTCCATTGGGATGACGAGTGCCAGTCAGCCTTTGATGACATTAAATAGTACTTGGCTTCACTGCCAGTATTGGCACCACCTAGACCAGGCGTGTCATTCTACTTATACATCTCAGCTACTGAGGTGGCACTGGGTGCCATGCTGTCCCAAAACAATGAATTGCACAAAGAACAGGCTACTTACTATCTTAGCCGCACCCTGGTCAGTTATGAACTTAACTATGCATACGTCGAGAAGCTCTGCTTGGCAGTGGTGTTTGCTACCAAGAAGCTACGCCATTACATGCTGAGCAACAAGACGTATGTTGTGTCTAAGGAGAATCCATTGCGATACATGATGAGTCGTACTTATCATAGTAGCCGCATGGCGAAATGGATCATGTTGTTGATGGAGTTTGACATAGAGTTCATTGGACAAAAATCCATAAAAGGTCAAGTCATCACCGATCAACTGGCAGAGGCTCCTCTTGAAGATGATCAGCCTCTGACCTTAGAACTACCTGATGATGGGGTCTTCCATGTTTCAGAATCGCTAGATTCTGATGAGCCTGAGTCACAGGCTGACATAACCCTATTCTTCGATGGTTCTAAATGTGAGCAAGGAGGTGGCACGGGAATTGTATTCTTCACTCCACAAGGGGCTCCAATGCCTCTGTCATTTAAATTAGACTTCTCGTGCACCAACAACAATGCAGAATACGAAGCCTTGCTCATAGGTCTTCAAACAACAATCACCATGAACATTAAATGATTGAACATCTTTGGTGATTCGTTGTTAATTGTCAATCAAGTTAAGGGGATATTCCAATGTAAATGCCCAGTTTTGTAGGCCTATAAAGCCCTTGTGGACAAATTTCTGGCACAACTTGAATGGTATGACATCGAGGCACTCCCTCGATCATCGAATCATTTTGTGGATACTATGGCCTCCTTGGGGTCACTAATCCCGCAAGACCCTTTCGGTGAGATGACAACTATTCAGGTCAAGACATTATCGCAACCCGTGATGGAGCGTGCAAGCTCTGACCTCATGCCAGGAATCCACTTGATCCAGATTGAACCATCTCCGGATAGGTTCTCTCGAATCCAAGATTGTTTGACTCAAGCCAACTGGGGGTCCTTGTTCTCCCCTACCCCTCTTAATAGCAACACAACGCTATTTTTACAAGTTCTTTCCCGCTCAGCTTTTGCTCGGGATGAACTTCAAGAGGGATTGGCTATTCATACCATCGAGGTTTCTGATCAGCAGGATTGGTACACACCCCTAAGGGATTACCTCAAGCTAGGTACTCTCCCACTTGGATTGACACAAGCCATGAAAAGATCATTCAAACAGAAAGTGGCAAAACATGTCTTGCTAGGAGACATTTTGTATCGTCGAAGCTATGAAGGAATCCTCCTCCATTGCTTGGACCAGTAGGAGTCCGCTTGGGCGATCACCCAAGCCCACGATGGTACATGCGGTGGCCACTTCAGCGGTATGGCCATCGCAAAGCGCATTCTCCGCATGGGTTATTATTGGCCATCTTTAGAGCGAGATTGTTGCGCATATGTGAAGAAGTGCGTGAAGTGTCAACATCATGCCAATTTGACACACGTACCTTCTCAGGCCTTGCAACCGATCCAATCGGCTTGGCCTTTTTCATAGTGGGGCTTTGATCTAATCGAAAAGATCTCCCCTACGTCGTCGGGTCATCACACATTTATCATAACGGCCACAGAGTACTTCACCAAGTGGGTGGAAGCAATTCCGTTAACCTCTACGACTGGAACCCGCATTGCGGAGTTTATTTTGCATAACATCATATGTCATTTTGGTATTCCATCCAAGATCCTCTCGGATAATGGGATGCCCTTCAAGAATAAAGATGTGCATGCTTTGACCACAAAGTACAAAATTCAGCACAGTTTTTCAACACCCTATTATCCGTAGGCAAATGGGCAAGCAGAGGCATCCAACAAAATGCTAGTCGCCATCCTCAAAAATACTATCATAGATAATCATAAGGATTGGCACATTCAGATCCCGCTTGCCCTATGGGCTTATCGCACTAGCATTCGGACGCCCACTGGGGCAACTCCATTTTCATTGGTGTATGGCTCCGAGGCTGTCATGCCTCTTGAGTTGGAAATCCCTTCCCTACGTATTTCAATGCAAGAGTTCATCGATGATGACACTGCATGGCAGGCCCGATTAGATCAACTCACGTTGCTTGATGAACGACGCATCAATGCTCTCGAGCATTTGCGTATCTATCAAGAGTGACTTAAGAGAGCATATAACATGAAGGTTCACCTAAGGGATTTTTAGGTTGGAGATTTGGTCTTAAAAGAGAACCAATAGAATTCTAATTTGTCATCCCATCTCCGAGACAAGTTCATGGCAAACTGGTTAGGTCCTTATGTGATTGACAGTAAGATAGGACCTGGAACATACCGGCTCGCCTCTCTTGAAGGAATCAAGGAGCTAGAACCCTTGAACATCAGTCATTTGAGGCCATTCTACATTTAGAGAGCCATAGTCCACACAAAAGCTCCAAGGATTTCCACAATCGCTTGGTCAATCCCAAAATGCCCCAAAGGTGTCTATAAACCCTTTGGTCAACCAAAAGCTCCAAGGATTTCCACAATCGCTTGGTCAATCCCAAAATGCCCCAAAGGTGTCCATAAACCCTTTGGTCAAACCAAAAAGCTCCAAGGATTTCCACAATCGCTTGGTCAATCCCAAAATGCCCCAAAGGTGTCTATAAACCCTTTGGTCAAACCAAAAGCTCCAAGGATTCCCTTAATCGCTTGGTCAACCTAAAATGCCCCAAAGGTATCCATAAACCCTTTGGTCAAACCAAAAGCTCCAAGGGTTACCATAACCGCTTGGTCAACACAAATATTCAAAAACCAACAAAAACAATAAAAATCATCAAAAATCACAAAAAAAAAAAAACATAAATTCCATGCATACTCTTAAATATCAAAAATACAAAAAATAATAATAATAATAGGTTGCATTAGGCATCACCTCCATACATTGCATATTCGCTAGGTCATACAAGTCAAAAGCACCATAGACTGTAATTGCTCGGCAATTTTCATCATTTTCCACATAAAATCAATTTTATCAACGCATACATCCCGCATCACACCATCCCCATTTTTAGCAAAGTCGGTTGTCTCCTAATGTATTTAGGGTTTTCGTCATTCAGCTGTCTTTAACTTTCTAGCCAAAAATTGTACAAAGTCAAACAGATTTTACACGGGAAAGTTTTACTTGGGTCACGCCTCGTTATGTAATATCCCTACACAAATTAAAACACATAAAATAATTCCTAAGTTGTGTGAACGTAAGATGAAACCTACAAAGCGAGTCTAGAGTACCATAGGTGAAAGATTAGCCTGTTCATCCCCCTGTGCGAATGGTTCAAGAATGTTGAGAATTGACAAAAGGACAAGCTCTTCCCCATCCATTCCTTCTAATCAATAGTGGTTTTCACCACTAACAAAAATTCAAAAATCACCATTGGTCCCTAAGGTTGTAAGGATTCGTACTACACGTCCCTGCCAAGGATGGGTAGTCATCCCCAAGGCCTAAAAGAATCAATGACCATTCAAAAACAACATTTCCACTAGCTATCATCACAATCACCTTTGGTCTCTCAAGTCGTAAGGATTCGTACTACACGTCCCTGCTAAGGATGGGTAGTCATCCCCAAGGCCTAAAAGATCAATACCCTTACTTCATAATCTCCATACTACCCTTTGGTTCCCAAAGTCATAAGGATTCGTACTACACGTCCCTGCCAAGGATGGGTAGTCATCCCCAAGGCCTAAAAGGATCAATGTTATTCACCAGTCACAAACATACCAGCTTAACCTTACAAAGCTCAAAAGCCAAATCAAATAATAGTGGTTATCACTACTCTTTAACATCCTTGCTCCAAAAGAAAAACAAAAAAAAGAACAAAATAAACAGTGATTTTCATCACTTTGTATACGAGCAAATATCCTAAACCATTGAGCCAATAAAAATCCTGAACTTGAATCCCTGGAATTCTCAGTATTCGAAAACCATCTAGGTGATCCTCATTACAGGTTTGGTGGACAGCCTACCTGGCAATGGCGGTATCCTACCCGCATGACGATATGTCTGTCACATTAGCTTTGCGTGTGAGCAGACCAATGTTTGCATGTGGATGAGCTAGCTTATGGTACCTTAGATTGTCCCATGGATTAATCTTGCTAAATACAACAACGGAGTTAGTGGAGCTAGTTAGGTGATCCTCAGTACAGGTTTGGTTGATAGCCTATCTGGCACTAGCGGTATCCTGACAAATACCACATAAACGAACTCAATTGCACACACAGGGATGTGAAATAACTTGGTTAACCTCCAAGTCGGATTTATACCTTGTTCAAAAGTCTTGCGAGATAAATGTAGAGTCTTGGCTAGTTAGTTAAAATATCTGAATCTCAGAAAAGCTTAACTACATTTTAAAAACAACTGGTCCATTTCATTCCATACATCACCATCAAAAAAAATGCAAAATACAAAAACACAGTTGTCACATGCAACGTCATTCCACAAAGTCATCCCATAAGTACAACAAGCCAATAAATCTTGTACAATCTATGGTGCCATCGACAAGTTATCAACAAATCATTTCATTCATTCCATATGCATACATCATATAATTAGCAACATCGCAATCATAATCCCACATGCATACATCATCATAAACAAACATTTCAAAAAACAACAAACAAATGCACAAAAAAGAGCAATAAAACTGTCCAATGAGAGTGCTTTTGCACTTGACATTACGGGCATGCAAAATAGATGTCGGGGTCACAAATCCTCACTATCCTACTCCCTAAGAAGGCTACCATAGCTGGACCGCTCCATGGGAGGACGGATTTTCGAGAATTTCATCCCTAAATGGCGTCCCAAAAAGGGTCAAAACCTAACCAAAAATAGCAATAACATTGCCGAACGAAGGCGCCTTTGCGCCTGACATTCTTGGCATCCAAAATAGATATTGGGGTCACAAATTGTCCCTATCCTACTCCCTAAGAAGGCTATCCTAGCCAGACCGCTCCACGGGAAGACGGATTCTTGACAATTTTAGCTCCAAAATGCGTCACAAAAAGGGTTTAAACCCACCAAAAATAGGTCAGAATGTTTGGAAACTGCTTACGCATTCCACGGTAAAACACCTGAAGGCACCCTTACTTAAGTCATCTTGGGTCAAGCGACTCATCGCTTTTCTCATGTTGGTCATTCCCTCATCGATTCGTCGCTTGAGGGGGTAGTCACACTTAGTCACCAATCAACAAAAACACACCCAATCAAGGAAATGACACGCATTCAAAGGATCATTGACAAAGACAATCATGCTCCTGCTTGGGGCAGCAAACAAGCAACAATCACAAGCTGATCAAACACTTGGCATTCATGAATCATGAACTCAAGGTTCCCATAGACAAAAGGTTGCGCCCTTTGCCTATTCATGACTGATCAATGTCCAAGCTCAAGTAACACCTCACCGAAAAAGGTTAACACTTGAATTAAGTTCCTTAGCTCGTCAGAAGCAAGGATTCAAGAATGCGTGCCCTTTCCATACTTGGGGCATCAAGAGTTGGTTAGGTTACTGAGAAACCCTAATCATTAGTGCTTTGGTTATCTATTTTTGCTCGATGTTGCGCCTTGCACAACGCTTCCCAAAAAGGGGCATCTGTAGACACCAAAACAACACCAATCCGATTATGTGACAACAAGCGCTGATCGCATTGACACACATAGCCCCCAGGGCAGCCCCCAGAGGTTAAACAGTGGTCCTAACCACTCCCAAAAGTAGTTTGGAAGGTCAAAGGTCAATTTTGCACCTTTTTGGCACCTTTTTCTCTACTCGTCCCACCCAGGGACGAATACAAACTAGTATTCGTCCCACCCAGGGACGATTACACAATCGCTCCAGGGTGGGGCGAATAGCAAGTTTGATCGGCAAAAAAGTCAAACCTCGACAACTCCGCCGCTTAACTACGGCTTCAGGCCATGCAATTGCGAGGAATAGCTTTTATTCAAGAAGAGAGACTTCAGTCATGCATGTCTTTATTTTAGAGACCTCATGCAAGGAGATTCTAAATCAGGGAACTAGCTTTTCTCTGAAAATAGGACAATTAACTCAAGTGGCGCCCTCGCATGCGCAATTCAAACAGAGAGACCCTAAGGTCTATAAATTGGGGAGTTTTCTCACCCAAAATGAATAGGAGAGGGAGCATTTGAGCAATGAAGTGCTGCCAATTTACATACCTACTTGCGATTTGTGCTTTATACATCCTTAATCTCTCATTCGAAAGGGAGGTTATTGGGTGACTATTGGAAGCACGAATCTGGACCCAAACCCTAGCATTTGGCCACAATACTTCACAAAATTTGTCGACAACACCCCATAACTAGTTTTGGACCTATCCCAAGTGGATTGGTGCCGAAACAGTGTCCCAAACGGTGGGCGTCCTGCCCCCGAGCGCTCCCCAAACTGTTACAGTGCTAAACGCTCCACCCCAGAATGAATAGAAATCTATGGTAGGTTTCATTGTTTTTCTTTTTGCATCTTATTCTAGGTCATTTTAAATAGGTGTAGTTCAAATTTCATTTCATTCCCGGAGCACTTTTGATCAGTTTTTTGCTATTTCCTTTACTAACTTGCAGATGGCATCATTGAAATCTGGGTGATCGAGGCCAAATTGGAGAAATCTGACCATCTGGGTCTTCCCAAAATACCCCCAATTAGCTAACACCAAGTTTGCAGGTCTTTTGGAGCTTTCTAGATAGGACATTGAAGAGGGTACTTCGAAAAGGTTAATTCGTCCCACCCCGAACGAATAGCAATCTATGGTAGGTTTCATTGTTTTTTTTTTGCATCTTATTCTAGGTCATTTCAATAGACTGTAGTTTAAATTTCATTTCATTTGGAGCACTTTTGATCAGTTTTTGCTATTTCCCACCTTTACTAACTTGCAGATGGCATCATTGAAATCTGGGTGATAGAGGCCAAATTGGAGAAATCTGACCATCTGGGTCTTCCCAAAATACCCCCAATTAGCTAACACCAAGTTTGCAGGTCTTTTGGAGCTTTCTAGATAGGACATTGAAGAGGGTACTTTCTGACAATTTATTGCAGGTTAATTCGTCCCACCCCGGAGCGAATACAAATATGTGAGGAATTTCTTGACTGTTCCTTTTGCAATGCTCTCTTAACATCATATTCATGCTTCTATCAAAGTTTCAGGTCTTTCTGATATTATTTGATTATCGATTTAATGTTTTCATGCATACACTAACAGTAGGCCTAGGGAAATACATGCTTTATTCTATCTGCAGGTGCTACTAATATTTTCTGTTTCCTTGAACGCAGGTCTTCGACATCAGAGAAGCAGGAAGGAGTCAACAATCATATACACAAGTGGCGGCGACGTTTTGGTCCGCCCATCTTATATGTGGGCACGCGGAAGAAGGACCGCTATCTATGGATGTGACGAGAAATCTATTTGACGCTCCTATCCCCTAGAAAGGAAGGAGATGTATTGTAACACAAATTTAAAAAGCATATCAATAAAGAGGGCCATATTTTATATTGCTTTTATCTTGTGTCAATTCGTCTATGCTCTTTCTTTTTATGCACTTTGCAATACATAGGCTATAAGCGTTAAGTTGGGTTTTAAAAGCATCTATTTTGGCACTTTCCTTTTTGTTTCCGTATCCTCGTGCTTTCAAGTACCTATGTTGTTGGTTATAGTGTATTTAATAAACTCTTTTTGTTGTCCTTATTTTATGATTTTGAAAGGATAGGACGGGTGCCAATGTAATGCAAGTACTTTTGCAATAGATAGAACTAAGTCCTTTAATTTGCACCAAATTTATAGATCTCCTAAAGTCTTCTTGATGAAGTTTTCCTTGCTTCTTAGATATGGTAGTTTTTTTCTCTAATCCTGGAGAGAAAATAATAATGTATTGTTGCCTTCCTTAATAGAAAAAACTAACCTCTAACTCCTTTACGTGGATAACTTAGCAACAATGAATCCAAGATCTTAATAATGCAACTTAACTTTGCACTAATTTTTACTTCAACTAAAATACTTAGTGCACCTTTAATAATCTTTAAGAAAGATCAATATAGTGTAATAGCAATATCTCCTTATTACTCCTATAAATGAAATCTTAATGCACTATAATCTATGCTTTAGAATGTAGTCTTCTTTACTTCAAGTTAGACAATAGGAAGATAATATTTTATTTTGTTCAAAATATATCTAACTCCTATTTTAATGTGTAGGTATTAACCTTAAAAGAAACTATTAACCTTAAAAGAAACTATATTTCGCACTCACTTGAAGACTCTAATATGCAATCCTCTCCTTAAAAATTTTAACTCTAATAAGGTCCTTAACGAATTTTAATAATGAACAAAAAAATATAAAGTTCAACTAATGAACCTTTTGCACCAAAGTTTCTTATCTTAATGAACTCTATATATGAAGGATTGCAAGGTGATTAGATTCACCTTATTGCTGCATTTTATTGGATGAACTTGCAGCTCTTATTTTCTATCCAAAATAGCTTTTCAACACACCAATTTGTAGCTTTGTACCTCCTTATATCTTGTTTCCTGATACTATAGTTTGGTGGCTTCAACTCTCCTTCAGGATGTATCCTATAAATCTTAAACTTAGCAACTATTGACACTGCATAAATTGTTGCTTTCTTGCTATTCTCAAATATGAAAATTTTCAGATTGCAAAGCAGTCAATATATCCACTGAAATGTTGTCCTTGAATCTCAAAAATTTGGTAGGGAACTCCAAATTGTAGCTGAGATTTTCCTTCAAGAACCCTTCAGTTTTATGCTATACAAACCAGCATATCTTCTTTCTCTGAATGAGCCTTCTAGCCTTCAAAGGTAATATTTAAACCTCTCATGTTTGGTAGTAATGTCTAGCTCATTTCTCCTCATTGTTGAATTTTGAATCCAATCTAGGACTTATTCTCAAGAATCTAAAAGTATTGAGGTCCTCACCAATCTCTTCCAAAATTTGGCAAGCTTCTTTCCAAATACTTCTTCCTTGGGCTTGTCTTCGGATGGTGACAATTATCCCAAGTTCTTCCTTTATAAAGAACTTCTTCTTGGTGGTAAATTTATCCAATAAATTTTCCTAGGATCTCCTTCAATGGTCTTCTTTGAATCTCCTTTAATAATGCTCTCCAAGCCTTCTCCTTTAGATCCCTTCTCTAGGGTCTTCACTCTTGTAGCTTCTCTGGTCTTCTTAATGAAACCTTTTCTTCAACATTCTAGTATGGAAGTTTGGCAATGATATCTCCCTCTCATATATCTAAAATTTTTTGCTTCAGGAATAGGAATTTTGATAGTCCTTCTCTATCTCTTCCAAAATTGGAAGTTCTTCAATGGGACCTTCTGTGGGTATCTTCAACTTTCAATGGAGATCTCCAATATCCAATATTTTTTAGGACTCTTTTTCTTGAGTCTCTTCCTCCTTCAATGGGGTCTTCTTTCTAGGACCTCCTCCTTAATTTGCAGTATTTAATATTCAATGGATATCACCAACTTCTAATATTCTCTTGCACTCTTCCCTGGATTTTCTTCCTCGAATTTGCAACAAGGCTCCTATGGCCTTTTCTTCTTCTACACTGCAGTTTTGCAATCTCTAGCAATGGGTCCTTTTCTTCAAGGCTCCAAATATTTTTTCTTTCATTTGTTTGTTTTGGTGTTGGATTGATTCTAAAGAAGATATTCTTGTAGGAAGCTTCCCAATTTTCTTTGAATCTCATTTTTCCTACAACAAAGTATTAGGACTATAATGGAAGAAATTCTAAATCTAGAGATGATCAAT
Source organism: Wollemia nobilis (assembly GCA_028583015.1). Taxonomy (NCBI): domain Eukaryota; kingdom Viridiplantae; phylum Streptophyta; class Pinopsida; order Araucariales; family Araucariaceae; genus Wollemia; species Wollemia nobilis. The sequence goes on along the minus strand of JAQPPZ010016334.1, from coordinate 1,983,679 downwards.
ATTCACTAGTTAATTTTTCAATCTAGTGGGATTAATGTTGAGTGCTAGTCTTCATGAGTTTTTCTACAACCTTGTGGAAAGAATCTAGACAAATTCAATCTCAAAAATTCTAAAATATGATTTTTTTATTCCTCTCAATCTCACTTGTGGCTCTCTTTATTTCCTATCGATCTACCATGTGCTCTGATACCACTATTAGCTTTTGATGAGTATATGATATATCAAATGCAACTATAAGATGTAATATAAACAATCTATGATATATATATGATAATAAAACTATAATATATAGGAAAATAAAGAGATAAACTTCTACAATAACTAAAAAATATGTTATTAATGAAAGCTCACAAAAATAGTACAATGCAGTATAATGGAGGACATGAAAACTCCATAAACTATTTTTTAAAGAAACTATATTGTACTCCTCTACCGATCTATACTATGCACTCTCTATATTATCTACTCCATTTCACTCACTATAAGACCTATATATAGTAATATAAGCTCCTTCGCCCTCACTCTACCTTTGACTCTATCCTATGACTCATGTACATGTGGACTACATGCACATTTATATCATTGCATATTATAACACTTGTCCATTTATTACATGTTGAAGTAACTACTTAACTTTACTATAAAGTAAAATCCTACTCTAGTAATGTACCAAATGTGGTACATTGATATGTACCCAATAATTTAATATACTCTAACAAACATTAGATGGTATTATTTTTATTTCCTCTATGATATTGAATTTGAACTTGATAGAGACACCCTCTTTCACATTGTGAAATTTTGATATTGTTTCATGGATGTAGCCCACCCTTCACTCATGAGAGAGGGTCATTTTTGTCACCTTTTGGATTGCTTTCTAAGTTGATACCTTCCTTCAATACCTTCAACTTTGATGTATTTATTAGTTACTTATTTATCTCCTTCGTCTTTTATAGGTTCCTTTCCTTTATCTATCTTCTTGTCGTTATCATTTTATGTTTTTCCCTTACCTCTCTAAGTTGTTGTTGTGGATTCCTTTTATATATTATATTATTGTACTAAAATAGTACCCTTTGGTGAATAAAATTTTCATTAGGCATTTGAAGAAACCTCCTTGCTTTATGACTCTTTTGTTTGAGTGTTATGATGGCCTCCCAGTGCCTACGATATCGAAAAAACCCTACTGCAATAGTTGTATTCAAATTTTGGATCATAGGATGTTGCCTTCTCCTTTTCATTATTGATTTATGTGCCATCACATAGTTATATGCATGGGCCAAAGGATCTGCCACTCAAAGGAATTTGACATATGGTGTCCACGTCTAGCAGAGATATTGACCCATTAAGAGCCAATTTACCCTTACCTCCAATTGGCATGGGGTAGACCTTTAGGGTGAACACCCCACTTGATTTAGCAATATATTCACTCTCCTTTTTTTACATCAATTATACATGATCTTGATGAACATAATGATTAGGAAGAAGAGAAAATTTTGAGCACAAACTAGGAAATGTATTAGAGTAAAATGAAAATAGAAAAGGGACTAGTAGAAGTAAGAGGGGAAGGAATGTTTGTCAAATTAATAGCCACTACTATGCACATACATATTCTATTGGCTAGAATTCTTATAACTATATAGGATGAAGATATTTTTCATTTAGGAAAATAGACAATATTATTCCTTCCATGAGGGCCTACTCCATAATAAATTAAACTATTGGTATACCCCTAGTTTTTATCAATTCTCGTCCCATTTGAGTATGAGATCTTTTTTCTTATATTTTTATTTTTTGGCCCCTTTATCAAACCAAATTTTGATTGATTTTTGATGTTACATGGTCTTCTTGAATGGAATTTCTCTATATTTTCCTATGACTAGAAATACATTTAATTATTATTGTATGGGATTAATGAAATGGTCCTCCAAATTGAGTGTTTGTAACATTTAGAGGGAAGGGATATCTAGATTTATTGGTAACATTACCTCCTTGTCATAGACTATTTTTTAAAAGGATAATCTAGTGGATGCTTTTGTCATCACTCTATCTACTCATAATGCTTTATGCAAATTTGTATGCCAATTTCTTTATGACTCCAAATATAGTTCTTTTAAATATCCTCATGATATTTTTATTGGTTGAATTGGCCAATACATTATCCTTGAGATAGTAATGGGGTGATATCTTGAGCAAAAATTCATACTCAAGGGAAAATTTCATCACCTTATCCCACTTTAAATAAGTGGTATTATCTATGACTATGGCATTAGGTACCTCAAATATGGTAATGATATCCTTAGTTAATAATACCACCATTTCCTAATTAGCTATTTTGGTCAATACTAATTCAACCTATTTAGTAAAATAATATATAGTTATGAGGATCCATCCATATCCTATACTTGATAGTAGGTTAATTTTTCTATAAAATCTAGGGCCCATTATTGAAAAGGTTCAATAACAATAATAGATTTCAAGGGAACTAGAGCTCTTCTCTTCCTTACCCTAAATACATAATAAGATTTATGATATTTGAACCACTAGTAGCAATCATTAAAATTCATAGGCATTTAGTATTCAACCCTTAGGATATTATGAGCTATCATGGGTGCAAAGAAGTAACCTCCTTCATCATCATATTGTCTGATCAAGGATCACATGTTTTCTTCTATCATGTAGTAAAGTAGGATTTCATCATATCATTTCTAAACAATACATCATCCATATAGTGATAATGTGTTGTCTTATATATAAATCAAGCTCTTTCCTTGGTTGTTAGACCTTCTAAAATCTTCCCTATAGCTATATACCTATAGATATCTCTCATCTATATATTCTTGTTGTCTATATCTATCTCTTTTACTAGAACAACTTGATCTTTAGATATATCCTTGTCAAATTTTCACATAGAGATCTTCCCTTGATAAATTTGGTGAATTTTATCTTTATATAAAATTCCTAAATATTATTGATCCACCTAGACTTCTTCTCTCATAATTTTTCATGTAATACATTAGACCAAAAATCCAAGTGTACTACAAATATTGTAGTCTTACTCTATGATAAATAGTATTTGAGCTTCTATAGAGCCTTCATGATGATACGTACTTACTTTTTATCAAGGTATACTCATATTAATATTTATGAATATATTGAATTATGAAAGGTATGGTATGTTACTCATCCTTATCATTATCTTGGGTTAGGACATTTGCAATGCTTTCATTTATATCAAACACATACAACCTAAAATATTTGGAAAAATATTGATTGATCAAGACTAGGGCTTAGCATATTTAAAATATTGGAAGGATTTGTTTCCTTTTTCAATCCAATCTAGTGAGGTGTCCATTTTTAACATATTTTTTATGGGCCTAGCCATTTGGGAAAAAATTGTAATAAACTTAGCAACAAACTAGATTTGACCTAGGAATAGTTTGATCCATTTGACTAATGTGGACAATGGTAGATCTTCTATGGATTTCATTTGATTAGGATATATATATAAAACCTCTTTTATACTACATAACCTAAAAATTTACCTTATTTGACCATAAATATGGAATTTTTAAGGTTAAAAGAGATACTAAATTCCCTATAATGCTAGAAGACACACTTGACATGGTCGATGTGTTTTTTCCTAACTTTGAAAAAACTATTAAATAATCAAGATATATGAGAATGGTCTCACCTAAAAGCCTAAAAAAATTTATGTTTTTATCCATTTGGAAGGTTACCCCTATGTTGATGATCTTCATTCCATTTTATTGTATGCAAAGGTTCCCCTTTTGGTTTTGAAAGCTATTTATGTTGTTTTTATTTTTTAACCTAGTTGTATCCTTAGAAACCATCTAGGAGAGAATACATATATGATCCAAATACCTTCTGCAAGATCTTATCAATTATGAGAAATAAATAATTATCCTTAAAAGAGAATCTATTCAAGTCCCTAAATTTTATACATAGTATTTTATCCCTAGTTTTATTGCATACTAGAACTAGCTTGGCAAAAGTGGAGTGTTTGATTGAGAATATAAGCCTATAGAATATTCAATAATTGTTTTCATCACAACTTCTATATTTGGATTCATTGGTATTTATTTTTATCTAAAAGGTTTTATCCCATATACTATTGGTGGGGTCAAATCAGGTTGCCATCCCTACCAACTCATCTACCGTTGTATTCAATTCTTTAGGTACTAGGTTAATTTTATATGTATCAAAGATTTCTATAAAATCCCAAACTTGATGCCTAGAGTAATTTAAGTGCTTTTTTGTTGTGGTAAATTAGAAATTGACCTAATTATGATTAGTTTGGAGTTGCCATATATTATTGAGTACTTAATTCCTATATTTTTAGTTTTCTCAAACTAGTACAGAGTGCTTCATACTCTACCACATTATTGGTACAACTGAATAATAACATATAGGCATAATGATTTTGTACACTTTATCGATCAATGAATTGAAAACCAGTGCCTTATCTATTTATGTATCTAGCACCAATAAAGTATGTTACCTACATATTATCTACTACTTAATTTATTAGAGTTGGAATATTGAAAGGTATTTTAGTGATGAGATAGATTCCTAGTTTAATAACTCCATATTCAACCTTGGGGTATCCATATTTTTATAATACACCAATTATCTTATAAACCTATGGATATTGGTCATGATTAATATATTAATCATATTCTATAAATTCTAGAAGCTCATTCTAGTTCATGATACTTTCATCATCAAGTTTGTGTAGGAGGAAGTGTGCAAGGTGGTTTGTTTTTTTATCTTGATTATATTTCCATCCTTAGCCACCTTCATATGAGTGTAGTCCATAACTAGATAGCCATATCCTAGCAACTTATGTGTCCACCTCTGGAGAGCAGCATACCAAAGTATAGAGGTAAGTCTATGACTATTACTTCCTACACAATTATGAATTCTAGATGTCTAGCTATAGTCATGATCAGGTCTTTGATCAACCCAACTATGTTGACCATTTTCGATCTAATTGGATTGGGTGTTGTAAAAAACCTCCTTGGTAGAAATATTTTTGGACAATGAACCATGTATTAGTGTGGATGTTTAATGGCATAGTTATTTTATGATATCTATATGATGGAATGGTTTCCTTATTTTAAACATGAAACATAATACTACTGATATATTTGTGGGTGCAGGACTAGGAGCTCTCTTTGGTGGGACCATATGGGTGATCCACCTACAAAGAGAGATATTTTAGAATATGATGATGATGACTTATTCATCAGCAACTCAGGGTAACAAGGAAAACTACCTCTCATGTAGATGCATTTTTTGTGTCTAGTCCATTTTACACCATTAGACCAGGAAGTTGTCTAGATGGGTCTCATTAATAGATTGGTGATAGTCTAGGACTATCTTAAAAGAGTCATATATTTAAGGATAAATCAATGGTGTGAATCTATGATTGTTCTTGGAATGCACAAATTTTACAGAATAATATTGATGGTGTAAATATATGTTGTTTTTGGTATGCATAGATGTTATGAATGAATAATGAAATATTAGTTGAGTTAAGAAAGAATATTAATTTATCTCTTAGTTTGGAGATTAATATTATCAAGGTTAATAAATTGATACCAACCTTTGATATTAATATAAATTACCATTACTTAAATAATTAATGAGTAGTGGATTTTAAAGAACTCCTTTTATAAAATATCCTGGAGATGTTTTATTCAAGAAGGCCAAGTCTCATATGTTATAGCATGAGAAGGCATGAATGCTTATTTGAATGGGAAAAATCATTGGAAAGGAGCTAGTTTTTTTGGAGAGAAAGACCAGAATGCTAGAGGAAAGGAAACCTTTGGGGTAGCACAATGTTGAATGGAGGAAGATGTTAGAAAGCGTAGAGAAAAGGAACATAATTTATTACTAGAGTGAATGCCTTTTGTAGATTTTTCTCTCTTTGTTCACATAGTTATTTCATTACCATGCTTAGATTATGTTTTATTATATTTAGGTGCTTGATATTTCTTTGTGAATGCTTGTATGTTCAGGTAATTTGTCTATGTGTAGTCCCAATATCTTGTTTAACCCCATCACATTTTGAGTTTGTGTTGTGTATTTGGATATGGAATCACCTCCATTTTGTGTGATTGGATTGGAATCACCTGTGGGTTGTGTTAGGTGGGTGACTATCATTTATATGTTTCTTGTTATTTTAGGGATGGTCTAGTTTTTTGAGGTATCCTTTGGATGGTCACCCTAATTTAAATATAGTATTATGGTTTCCTTACGTTGTTGCCTATTCTAGTTAAGCGTAATATGTGTGTATCGATTATTTTTGTTCTAACTTGTTCACCCCTCAGATATCGACTTTGCTATATGAGAACATGATTTTTTCATTTGTTATATACCTTTGCCAACTTTGTACTTGCATCATTGTTATGTGGGTAGCTTCCTTAAGCTTTGTGGTTGCAGGTTGTTCATTTTAGAAACCATATTTTTTAACTATGATTCTCTAGGGATCTAATTTCTCCTTCTTAAGCTTTGGTTGCATGTTCCTTGTTTCTGCATAGATTGTTGCTTTGTGCTTTGTTTTTATTTAATTAAATCTTAGACATAGTTTTTTTCAAATGAAAGCTATTCGAATAACTAGGGATAATGAACTTAGGTTTTATGATAGGAAAGAAACACCTTAGATTAATGTTAAAGGTATATTTTTGTGATATTCTTATTTTGAAATAAAATATATTGGAATCTTAGATTTGTGTTAAAGATGCGGATTATTCCTTGATGTTATGGCTTTCTTTCATTATTAATGAAAGTATTAGTGTATTATGAATTAATGAGAGATGGATTTAGAAATTGTTCTTTTGTTTAAAGCTTTTCAAGAAGAAGTGGATTGGTTTGGAATGTTACATTATTAAAATGCTTTAATTAATGTTTCTTGTCTTGGAAAGTTTAAAAAGGATAATGATGTTAGCTTTTGTAATGGATTATGAAAGTGGGTTTGAAATAGAAACCAATATAATGGTTCTTGAGATCCTTGAGGATTAAGGGATCATTATAAAAGAGAAGTATGAGATTCTCTTTTAGAATGATTGATAGAAGTGGGTTTTGAAATAGAAACTAATATAATGGTTCTTGAGATCCTTATGGATTAAGGGATAATTATAAAATAGAAGTATGGGATTCTATTTTAGAATTATTATTAGAAATGACTTTTAAAATAAAAACTAGAATAATGTCTCCTAACATCCTTGTGGATTAAGGGACCATTATAAAATAGAAGTATGGAAATTCTCTTTTATGATGATATTGTTGAATGTGGGTTTTTTTAATTATCTATTATTGTTGTGCATTTTGGATTGCAAAATAGAATTGGTAAGTTAATATGCATTGCATTTAGGACTGCCTTGATACCAAAGTATCACTCAAATATAGTGGGCGTAAATCCCATAAGGAAATAAAACGTTGGTTGCAAATGGTTGGAATAATTTTGATGGATGTTTCTTCTAGATATAGATCTGTGTATTGTTTATGATAGAATAATCAAAAGCTATGTAAAGGATTTTATAGTCCTTAGAATTTTTTGAAACCTGACTATTGTATAAAGCTAAGAGATTTGATTGATTAAATTTGTACATTGTGGAATTTTGAGCAATATTTTACTTTGGCTAGTTAGTATTGAATTTTATCAATGGCTACTAAAAATATTTGGGTTATTACACTCGTGCATCATTGTTATTAAACCTAGGATTCAAATATTTTTTTTGAAGTCTAAAAAATGGGTAATGAGGTTTATAGTTAAAAGTAACACTTGTATATGTAGTATAGCTTTTCAATTAAATGCTTTGATATTATGTATGGTGCATTGCTTACTTTATGGTTTATATTTTGAATTTTTTTCCCTTATGTGGTTAGATTATCCTTTGTAAACCATAAAACCCAATCCTAGTAAGATTTGTGTGAATGCAATAACTATATAGCCACGAGCCCTATAAGAAGTTTCAAGAATGCAATAGCTTGTGTTGGAAAATATGTATATTACATTATTTGGTTCTTTACTAATGTACCTTCATGGGTATATATTTAGGTTAGGATTATATTAGGATATAAATAGTTTATTGGAGTTATTTAATAAATTCACAAGTTTTAGAATGTGTAATGATGTAAATGTGCATGTATTCCATATATACATGAGTCTTAATATTGAGTGAGAGGGAAGGAATCTATCTTTCTATATAAATTCCTCATTGTGAGTGATTGTGAGTAGGTTTTTGGAGTGCAAATATGAGAGTAGTAGTAGACACAATGTACCTCCATTTTGATATCATGGAGGAGTTGTAAAATCCATGATAGGATCATTGTAAATTTTATGAAATTTCTTATGAGTATTTCTAGAGCATTGTATCAAGTTTTCTATCATATTTTCATGCATGTTAAGTTTCCATTATCATAGTTATTTCATTGCATCATTATTTCAATACTTGTGAATGCACTTCCTTTATGTTTAAGGCTCCAAAATCTAATAGTGGTATCATAGCCACAGTGGATCAAAGGAAAACCACAAGTGATCACCATTTCTATTGTTGAGTATTTGCAAATTAGACCAGCCATAGTGCACCACTGCATGCAAATACCATCACAATAGATATTTCTACATCTTTGTAAATCGGACTCATCATTGTGCACCGCCCCTTACAAATGATGTTGGCTTAAGATTGTTGATATAAGTAGCTCTAGGTAGAAGAATAGAAAATAGAGGAAGCCAGATGATTTGTCTAGAGTTTTTCCACAAGAGTTGTAAAACTTGTGAAGACTAGAACTCAGCATTGTATCCACTAGATTGGAAATCCAACTAGTGAAGAATATTTTTCTATAGAGTCAGGAATTTTTTTATCTCTAATATTCCATTGCCAGAGATAAAAAGAAGTTTTCAGGAGAACCATTAGGTTACTATCATCTAAGTTTTTCTTGTTGTAAAAAATTAACTCTCAAAATGTGGGAAGCTTCCTACAACAGATAGCGAAGAACTTCATCTTCATTGCCTAAAAGTTGAAGTTACTTTCCTCATGCAAGGACTAATTATTTGTTGTAGAAAAATAATGATTGAATATTTGGAGGCCTAAGGAGAAAGGCCCCATTGAAATATTTGAAGATTGAAGACTCCTAGTTGAAATATTGAGGAGATATCTAGTGCCTAAGGAATTCACATTGAAGATTGCAAATCTAGGAGGGAGATCTTAGAAAGAAGACCCCATTGAAGATCGAAGAGACTCAAGGAGAAGATTCCTAGAAAAATATTGGATATTAAGATTGAAAACTTCACATTGAAGAAGAGGTCCATTGAAGGCCCTATTGAAGAAATTCCATATTGGAATATTGAGCATTGAGAAGAACTAAAAAAATATTCTATTGCAGATTTTAGTAGCAACAGATTCAGGTGATCCTAGAAGGATATCTCATTTCCATAGTTGAATATTTAAGAGGACAAGGAAGGTCTCATTGAATATTTTGAAGCTACAATATTGAGAACCTTGGAGAGGTCTCGAGGAGAAACAAGAAGAAGGCTTGGTGAGCCTCATTGAAGGAGTCCCTAGAAGGACTCATTGGAGAAATTACTACTAAGGAATAAGCTAAGGAATTGGGACAATTATTGCCATCCGAAAACAAGCCCAAAGGAGAAGGTTTGGCAAGAAGATTGTCAAATCAAAAGGTAGTATTGAATAGATCTCAATATTGGTAGATTGTTTTAGGAGGAGATCTACTTTGAAGTCAGAATTTAACAAGAGAAAAGAGATAGAAGAACCTCAAAATCTGAGATATTTGGGGGCCATCATTGAAGGGTTCTTGAGAAAACATATCATCTGTGATTTGGGGATAATCCTACCAAATTTTTGGAATTCAAGGATAGTTTTCAGTGATGGTATTGACTATTTTACAATTTGAAAATTTTCAGATTTGAGGATAGAAAAAGGTAGGAATTTAGTCAGCATTAGTGACTGCTAAAGATCAAATTGTAAAGGCACATTCTAAAGGAGTTTTTAATCCACTGAGTTACAGTATTGGGTAGCATATTAGTCAAGTATTGAGGCTGCAAAAATGTGAGCAAATGAACTATTTTGGATAGCCTATAAGAGCTGAAATAACCTCTACAAAATGCATCCATTGAGGTGAGTTGAATCGCCATAATATTCATCATCTACAATATTGAAAAAGTATGCACCAAAAAGGTGCAAAAGTTCATTAGTTGAGATTTTTATATTTGGATTTCTATTAAATTTTTTAAAGCACCAATTGCATAAAATGTTTCATTTCAAGTCTTCAAAATAGTGCAAAAGTTATAGTTTATAAGGATAAATCCTGCACATAGAAGAAAATAGAAGTTAGGTATATTTTGAGAGAAATAAACCTATCAACATTCTATTGCTCATTCTAATCAAAAGAAGACTACAAATTTGCATATACAATAGTGAAAATATTTAATTAAGGAGCTTGGATTGATAAGTGAAAGAATAGCCAAGCAAAGAAGATATTGCCCATGATCAAAGACAATAATAATACAAGATTCATTTCAGCCTAGTCATAGGTTCAAATATAGATTTATCAAGAGCTCTTTTGAAGAATTTAAAGGTAGAATATTGAGGCAAGAAATAGCCACCAGAAAAAGGGTAACATTACCTCCAAAATTTGGATAAGAAAACCATCATATTTTAGTAAGAAAAATAGATTGAAAGGGAGAAGGAATTCCAATTTTAAGATACAATTAAAGGCCACATCTCCAAATGGATTTTGCGAACTGTTTTGAAGAGGATTAAAAACAGGTTTAAGAAGCAAGCTTGGACCATACAAACAAAGATTCAAATCAGCAAATTGAAGTCCACATTCCAAGAAAAATAAAGGACCAATTTCCAAGCACAAGGGGTAATCATAATCTACATTTAAGAGTCATCCAAAGGACTCTAATTTTTTTTTCAAAAAGGTAAGATTATATAGGATAAAATAAGTATTAAAAACTCCATAAATGGTATTATACAAATCCCTAAAAATAGCCTTCGAAAAGAAAAAATAAAGCACCATTAAAAGAGGTCTAAATTTTTGTTATTTGAGGTTTCAAAAGATACCCAAAGAAGCACCATAACCACAAAAGTTACCACCTAAACAGAGGATAAAACTAAACCTACAAAAGAGAGAATACAAGTGGTAATTAAAGGGTAAAAATTGAGATCATAGTGCAAGTCATATGTCATCACAAAGGAGGTGCCATAACCATTGAAGCTAGCTGGAAAATAATAATTCTACACATCCAATAGTGCCATAGAAGATAGTCAAAGAATTATTCCAAGGAAAATATGTAGACAACAAGAAAAATTGCAAGAGTTGAGCATTGGAAAAGCATTGAAATATCCAAGGAAGTTGAAAAATAAGTTAGAAACCTATTTCCATGTGGAAGGATTCGTTACATGCATTCAAAGTGAAGAGTGTCATGTTGAAGAGGAAGGTTAAACACCCAACATCATAGTGTAACATATTATATTTGAAACTCCAGCAAATATAAGACAAAATAACACCCAACATCATAGTGTAACATCCCATATTTAAAACTCCGGTAAGAACGAGATAAAGGAGTGCCCAATATATGTGGAAAAGATAAAATAGTGTTGAGAGATCTCCATATATGAGCACCTAGTGTGGAGGAAGAAGGTAAAAGTAATTATAATAGTCATCAACCACCAAGAAGTAAGAAACCGAGTGATACTTATCATAGGCACTAAAATGAGGAGCTACAACAAACGTTTCCAATAAGGGAGAAGAATACAAATGCCACATATCATAGGCTCTACAAGGAGGTGTAAGAAGGGAAATTTTTAAGAAGGTTGAAAAGGAAAAGTGCCACTTGGCACTCCCATATCACATTGCATCAAGTTAATAAGGCACCCATGTACGTAAACACAAATGAGGAGAGCAAAAGGAACATTGAAGGCAAGTAAAAGGTTGTTGTTTTGAAGAGTACATAGAAACTAGCAATAGAGAGACTGCTACTTACAAGCGGAAGACCAAATTTGAAGAGATTCCAAGCCTCATATAGTGCACATAACAACCAAGGATAAATAGCGCAGATTAGAGCACATATTCAATAAGAATTCAGTTGGAGAAAGAAAAACAAACCAGCACATTTACAAGAAGGATAAAGTGCACAAGCAAGGTGAAGAGTAACAAGAGTAATAAACCTTGTAGACAACATATATTCTAAGCAACTTGTAAAGCAGAATTAAGCATCAAGAAGGTGAGAAATATTCATTATTATATTGTAAGTTTTGATATCAAAGTTCATTACATATTCTAGAGATATTAGTAGGAGTAATAAGGTGTTGAAAGGATATCTAGAAAATAAGGTATTGGTTAAAAATAGAAGAATTTATACCATTTCCATTGCTTCAAAAGAATATTTGCAAACCTTAAACATAAGGAGATATAAGGAGTAGTAAAAAAAACTAGTTTGCAAACATTTAGTATTCTCTAAAACTTCTAATTAGGGAGATATAAGGAATCCTACTTCAATTGAATTTATAGAAGTTTAGAAACCTATCATTGCATTGAATCATAGTTGAAGAGTCTAAGATATTTCTTGCATCAAAAATTATAGTTGGAAGATTGAGTTAAAAGGACATAGACAATCCAACTAAAGATATAGAACTCTTATATTTGAAATAGCATTATGCAAGTAGTTGGTTTCAAGTGATAGAAGTGAATCATATTTATAGCATACCTCAGTCTCTAGGGAGTCAAAAGAGATTCTACAAAATTCAAGGTTAGAAATTCAAGCATAAGCATCAAGTTCATATCTTGAAAATTTGGAGAATTAAGTCCAAGCTTGTTCCTACAAACAAGGAAAATAAATCAAATCCTTTTAGTATGGATAGATTGACAAAAGGAACATATCATCACTATAATCAGACTCAAGATCAAAACACATCCAATATGTCCTACCAAAGGTATAGAATCAGTACAAACTCAAACAATCTCACAAATCAAAATGAAAAGGATATTTGGTACATAGATTCATGTTCAAGTCATCATATGGCTGGAAACTTTCAATGGTTTGATTGTATTGAAGTCATTAACAACTACAAACTAAGAATTGCAGATGGAAAATTCTACCATATACATGGTTATGGATGTGTATTTCCTAGCAAGTTAATTTAATATTTTATACTTGAAATCGAATGCAGAAGGATGGCATACCAGATATGATGCAAACAAAATAGATATGGTATAGATGTTAAGTCCTACGAATGCGATGAACAAATCCATGAAGGAAATGACGCAAAAATGAGATGTAAGAAAAAAAAGTGGGGTCTCTTTTATTAATTTTGCTTTTAATCCAGTTACAATACATTAAAATACGTCCCCCCCTCCAGGGCTTAGAACTTTTGATACAATTCGTTACATCAATGGATGGTACGCTTCCAGTGTCTTCCGCATGCCCACATTCAAAATGTGCGAGCCAAAGGTTGCCACCGCTTGTGTCCGTGTGTTCATATTTCCTTGATGCCCATCTAGTATTCTTGGTGGTGAGATCCTACACTCAAAAAAATAGCAAATAGCTAATAGCATATGCAGATATAGGAAAACATGTAATCCCCAAAGCCTCCGGCTAGTTAATATATAAAAGAATGAAACGATGGTCAAAACATGTCATAATGAATTAAAAATTTTACATAGGCATGGATACATAATTAGAGACACATTGCAAAAAGAATAGTCAGGAAATCATGCACATATTTCTAATCGCTCCGGGGTGGGACGCTGGGGACTGTCACAAAATGTGCAAAAGTGACCTTGCAAATGTCCTGCCCAGAGGCCTCCAAAACTCTTGCAAACTTGGGGTTAGACTAAAAGGGGCATTTTGAGATGACCCAGATGGTAAAATTTTGTAGATTCTATCCAGATTGTCCTATATCTGAAGGCGCTCCCTATAGGCTAGTAAACACATAAAATGATAAAAACAATGTCAAATCATATCAGAAAGCAGTGAAACTTGGACAACAACATAAGTACACCAGATACCACATAATTAAAAAAGAACAATAAATAAATCATTCAAAAATTTCTAATCACTTCGGGGTGGGGCGATTAGGACTGCAGTAGTGCGGGGGCACCCGGGGGCAGGACGCCCACTTTTTGGGGCTTGGTTTTGGCACCAATCCAAGTGGGATGGGTCCAAAAACTCCTAGGGGGTTGTGTCAATGAGTTTGGGGTGGGATTGTGGCCTATTACTTGGGTTTTTTGCCTAGATTGTGTTCCTAGTGTTCACCCAATAACCTCTCTTCCAAAAGAGAAATTAGGGATGTAAGAAGCACAAATGGGAGTGGGGGTATAGTTCGGCAGCACTTCGTTGCTCCAAATGCTTGAGCTCTGTTCCTTTTTTGGGGTGAGGAGGCTCACCATTTTATAGACCTGAGGGTCTCCTTTGAATGCGCATGTGAGGGTGCCACTTGGATCATCATGCCTTTTTGGGGGAGAGAATATTCCTCCCTGATTTAGGACCTCCATGATCAGGGCATGATTGACTGAAGTCCCTCTCTCTGATTTGAAATAATTCCTTGCAATTGCATGCCTTGAAGGTGAAGTTGGGTGGTGGATCTAGGCTGCTATTTATCAAGGCTTGAATTTTTTCTAGTCAAACCTGCTAATCATCCCACCCTGGAATGATTGTTGCTAATCATCCCGGGGTGAGATGAATAGGATTCTAATCATCCCATGGTGGGACGAATAGGGAGCAAAATGCTTAAAAGGTGCCAAATTGACCTCTGACCTTCCAAAAATAATTTGTAAGTGGTTAGGACCATTTTTTAACCTCTGGAGGTTTCCCTAGGGGGTATGTATGCCAATTCAGTCAATGCTTGTAGTCACATAATCGGATTGGTGTTGTTTTGGTGTCTACAGATGCCCCTTCTTGGGATGCGTTGTGCCTGGTGTAGTGCTGAGCAAAAATAGATGACCAAAGCATTTAATGATTAGGTTTTATTAGTAACCTAACCAAATTTTGATGCCCCAAGTATGTAAAGGGTACGCATTCTTGAATCCTCGCTTTTGACAAGCTAAGGAGCTTAACTCAAGTGTAACCTTTTTCAGTGAGGTGTACTTGATCTTGGACGTTGTTTAGTCATGAATAGGCAAAGGGCACAACCTTTTGTTCGAGGAACCTTGTCTTCATTCTTCCAAAATACCAAGTGTTTGTTTAGCTTGTGATTATTGCTTATTTATTGCCCCAACCAGGAGCGTGATTGTCTTTGTCAATGATTCTTTGAATGCATACCATTTCATTTATTGGGTGTGTATTTGTTGATTGGTGACTAAGTGTGACTACCCCCTCAAGCAACGAATCGATGAGGGAATGGCCAAAATGAGAAAATATACAAGTCACTTGATCCAATATGATGTTTGTAAGGGTGCCTTCAATTGTTTTCATTGAATGTGCATTGCAGTTTTCCAGCAATCGAGCCTATTTTTGGTGGGTTTTGACCCATTTTGCAATGCCGATTCAGGTAGAAATTATCAAAATTCCTCCTTCCCATGGAGCAGTCCGGATATGCTAGCCTTCTTAGAGAGTAGGATAGTGAGTATTTATGACCTCGACAGTGGTTCTTTATGCAGATTTATTGCTATTTTTGGTGCATTTTTTGGATGCAGTTTTTGTTGCTTTATTTCTTGCTCTATAATCGTCCCTGGGTGGGACGAATACCAATTTTGTAATCGTCCTAGGGTGGGACGAGCACTAACTAGAGTGCTCATACCATGGTGGAATTATTATAGGCCTAACAACCTATATAAGAACCAAAACTAGGTTTTGGGCTCATTTGCAATATATTTTTCTTGGCGATTTGGAGCAGTGAGGAGTGCGAGTGTGCGTAGCAGAGCGCTGTTGAAATTTCACGGACATCATGAGTGCAATAACCGGATATTCGAGTGGAGGAGTCGAGGCGAGACCGGTATGATGTTCCTTCTCCCTGCTTGTTATTTGTTTTTGCTTTATATGAAGTTAAAAACTCACATATAAATGTTTGTTTACGCTATTTTGTTTTTATTCGTATATCAAGTTGAAAACCTAATATATGATTATTATTATTATTTTTTGTTTTATTTTGTGTTAATATTAAGGTTGAAACCCTAATATTAATTTTTATGTTTTTGTTTTTTTTGTTCACAATAAGGCTGAATCCTTAGTATTATTTTGTTTTATTTTTTGTTGATTATACAGTTATTTTCATGTATGATGTGATTACTGTACAATTTTATTTGGATGATCTGTACTTTCGATGTACAATTGTAAACTGTAGTCTGTACTTCTAATGTACAGTTTTATTTTAATATTTTTTTTTGTGTTTATATTAAGTATGTACTTAATATATTTTTGTGTTTTATTGTGTTGTTCCAGGTTGTGAAGAGTCGGTACCGCCATCCAACGGTTTTCTTTGATGCTCAGGATGCTTTGATAGTTATGGATTGGGAGTGGCTTGATGCCCTTGGGCTCAAGCAGGTGACGCGTTTGGAGCCTGTGGTGGGGGATCAGCCATATTTGAATACCCTGATCAATCAATGGGATCCCCGCACCAACACTTTTCATCTCCAAATAGGGGATATGACGGTTACTCTCGAGGACATGTATCAGATTCTACATATTTTGATATATGGAATGCCCATCCGAACGACCCACCGTGACCAACGAATGATGGTACTAACATGGTGTTTTTGTCTGGTGGCAGAGATGGGGGTGGATAGGGCTATGGAGATGGCAGAGGCTGACTACCAGATAGGTGGTATTCTGGTGCGGTGGTGGTTGGAGAAGGGCGTATTAGGGGTGAGGAATGCTTTGATCATGACCCTCGTCTCCAATATGTTGCTTCATAACTCCTCAGGTGCAAGGTTCCCTTGGAACCTGCTTGAGTTTGTGATCAGATTGGTGGAGTGTCCTACATTAGCTCCACTTATTATGATATGGGGTCAGACATTGTTGGCATAGTTTTACAATGAGTTGTACGAGGTCTGTTGTCAGAGGCAAAAGGGGATCGGGTGCAGCTATCTCTTACAGTGTTGGGGGTGGCAGCACATAGCTGTGGAGCAGCCACAAGGTTTGCCTTGGACCACCCAAGGTGAGATGGTGGATTGAGATATTGGGTATGTCACTTTATGGTGAAGGTCAGAGGAGCATGGGCAGATTCAATGATGGGCAGGTGACGTAAGTCATTATACTGAGGCCTTCTCTTGTCTAGTGCCAAGGTAGGTGTTATGGCAGCCATACCGGTACTGTCCAGCCTGGCCTAAGGCTGGCGAGTGGATTTGGCATGTGTGCAGGGGTATATGGTTGATTGGGCAGCATGGGATAGAGTAGGATTACTTCTCGTATGTCTGGGTGACGTGGTAGTTTGGGGTGCACCAGGGATTTCTTGGTGAGCCCTTGATCTATCAACGTCATGGTGATGAAAGGACTCTATTCTGGCCTATCATTGAGCCACTGGGTGAGGAGTCTAATGTAGTTATTGACGTACCCAACGTGGATGATGTTGGGGTGACTACAAAGTATGACCGGTGGTGGATTACGCAATGATGGCGGCGTGAGGGGCCTCTAGGAGGCATAGATACTGCAATAGTAGGAGGTGGGGGTGCAGAGAAACTAGTGGAGGGTTGGGAAGCTCCGCTCGATGATGCGGACATGGTGGAGGTCAATGACTTCACTGGCAATGGAGATGATTTGGGGGTTCCAGATCAGCTAGATGTATAGGATGTCCCAAAGTAGTGGGTTTCGAAGCATTAGGCCGTCTCGAAGGTGCCCATGTTGCAGGATATCTCAAGGGATGTGGAGGCTAGATTTCATGTTGAGATAGTGTGATTGGAGGGTCTCTTACAAAAATGGGAGGAGGAGCATAGAGACATTTTGTAGGAGAGTGATATCCTACAGACTCAATTGGCACAACGGGACAGTGCATTGTATCTTTGATGATATGTGGAGTGGGGGTGGTACCGAGTAGAGTTAGAGACAGAGGTTGTTCGCCTTGGTGGACAGTTGCCTATGCTCGATGGAGGTGGTTCATCACGTCGTATAAGGGGCAGTGAGACTGAGTACTCTGCATCCTCTCATTGCAGGTAGTTGGATGAGGGTAGCATTGGTGTGCAGGGTGTGTGGGCTAGCAACAAACGCCTTGAGAGGTCCCATACGACCCATTCTACTAGGGGTAGTTCCAGTCACACTGATCCTACGTGATCATGGTAGCCGACTCCCTAGGCTTTGGGGATTTTGAGTTTTTGGTTTTTTGTGAGGTCAGAGGACCTTCTTATTGTAGCCTGAGGGTATTTTTATTGGATATATATACATGACTCTTTTTTGGTTTGATTATATGCTTGTCATTGTTTATTTTTCTTTTATGCACATTTATTTATGTTGATGTATGCATATGTTATTATGACTGCAGATGATTTTAATTATATGATATAAATGTATGCATATGGAATGGATGGAATGATTTGTTGATATGCAGGTGGTGGCACTGTAGACTGTAAAGGATTTACTGGCTTTCTATGCTATGTGATTACTTTATGGAATAAATTTACATTTGTAATTTTTGTTTTGTATTTTCTAATGGTGATGTAAGTAATGAAATGTACAACAATTGTTTTTAGAATGTAGTTAAGGTTTTTCTGAGACTCGGATGCTTTAACTAACTAGTTAGGATTGTACATTATATTACAAGACTTTCAAACAAGGTACAAATCATACTTGAGTTTGACCAAGTTATATCACATCCCTCTATGTGTGATTGAGTTTGTTTATGTGGTATTCACAAGGATTCCACCAGTGCCAGGTAGGCTATCCATCAAACCTATACTGAGGATCACCTAATTAGCTCCACTAACTCCTTTTGTTGTATTTAGTAATATTAATCTACGATGAAATCTAGGATACCATAAGCTAGCTCATCCACATGCAAAAATTGGTCTACACACATGTAAAGCTAATGTGATAGACATATCGTCATGCGTTTAGGATACCGCCATTTCCAGGTAGGCTATCCACCAAACTCGTAATGAGGATCACCTAAATGGTTTTTCAAATTCTAATATTTCCAGGGATTCAAGCTTAGGTGTCTTTCGGTTGTTCAATTTGTTGGGATACTTGCTCTCACATATAGTGATGAAAATCATTGTTTATTTTTCTCTTTTTTTTTCTTCTCTTGAGCAAGGGGTTTGAGTAGTGGTGATAACCACTGTTATTTTTTTATTGTTGCCTTTTAGATTTTGACTTTTGATTTCAAAGTGAGCTGGTGGGATTTTGTCTTGTGAATGGCGTTGATCCTTTAGGCCTTGGGGATGACTACCCATCCTTCTAAGGGGCGTGTAGTACAAATCCTTATGACTTTGGGGATCAAAGGTGTTTGGGAATTTTGATGGTGAATTTTTTGGAGTTTGCTTTGTAATGGCATTGATATTTTAGGCCTTAGGTATGACTACCCATCCTTTGTAGGGGCATGTAGTATGAATCCTTACGACTTTGGGGATCAAAGGTGTTTGGGATTTTTTATAGTGAACTTTTAGCATTTTGCTTCATGAATGGCGTTGATCCTTTAGGCCTTGGGGATGACTACCCATCCTTCTCAGGGGCATGTAGTATGAATCCTTACGACTTTGGGGACCAAAGGTGTTTGGAATTTTTGATAGTGGTGAAAACCATTATTTATTTTGGGGAATTGGATGGGGAAGAGCTTGTCATTTTGTCAATTCTCAACATTCTTGAACCATTCACACAGGGGGATGAGCAAGATAACATTTTTGCTTAAGGTACCCTAGACCACTTTGTAGATTTCGTATTTTGTTCACACAACTTGGGAATTTTTATGTGCTTTAGGCTTGTGTTGCGATGCTATGTAACAAGGCGTGATCCAAGTAAAAATCTACCTTGTAAAAATCGATTTTACTTTGTACAACATTTGACTAGAAATCTAAAGACAGCTGAATGACAAAAAACCCTAAATACATTAGAAGACAATTGACTATATATGGCGAAAATGTGAAGGGTGTTATTCTTGATGGATATTTTTACAAAATGGACTGAATTTGGAAAATGATGGAATTACCGAGTAATTATAGTCTATGGTGCATTTGACATGTATGACCAGCAAATATGCAATGTATGTATGTGATGCCTAATGCAGTTCTTTTTGTGTTTTGATTTTTAAGATTATGCGTGAAAGTGAGATGCAATTTTTTGATTATCTATTGTTTTTTTTTTTTTTTGAATATTCATTTTTGACCAAGCGATTGTGGGAACCCTTGGAGCTTTTGGCTTGACCAAAGGGATTATAGATACCTTTGGTGCGTTTTGGGTGACCAAGCGGTGGCGAGAACCCTTGGAGCTTTTGGGCTTGACCAAAGGGATTATAAATACCTTTGGGGTATTTTAGGTGACCAAGCGATGGTGAGAACCCTTGGGGCTTTTGGTTTGACCAAAGGTATTATGGATACCTTTGGGGCATTTTAGGTTGACCAAGCGATTGCTGGAATCCTTGGAGATTTTGGGGTTGACCAAAGGGATTATAGATACCTGTTGAGTGGTGTTTTCACCCAGTTGTGGAAACACACTCTCCGGTAGGATCCGAGTCCCAAAATCCTCTGCTTGCAAAGAAATTACATAGATAATTTCTCCAAGGTTCCTGTTACTTTATCCCTTTTTGTATACCAATGATGTTGTTCAATTTAAATGTTGGGAATACCTTAGTGTTGCAAGTGAATGTTAACAAGGGGCACTATGGTTTATTTTAATTTGAAATTGCAATGGACTCAAAGTGAATTAATCTAAGAGATGAATCTATTTCGATCTCGAGCTTTGATGGATTTTCAGTTATGCTTATTTAAATGACGGTAATTAAAATGCGAAAATAAAATAAAGGATTGAAAATAAAAGAAAATAATGCAAATGAAGAATGAAACTAAACTACGCTCGTAGTGCTACCATCTTGATTTGACAAAACCGAAGATAATGAGGTTTTCTGCATGCAACCTAACCTATTGAATCTGCAAATTCGCACAATCCAGATAAGCTAGGTGCGGGTTTCTAGGGTTTTTACTATAATTTTAGATTTAGACATTCGCATGAAGCAACCAAGAACACTTGCATTAAACTTCACCTAGAAGCCTAGAAATCTGAAAGGGAAAGGTAAAACATTAAATCTTGCATGCAAAAATGACTCCTCCTTTCTTATCAATGAGATGCCAACTCTCTGTATTTCTGTATTAAAATAATATATCAATTACAATGATAGAATTGTTCCAGGTTTAACAAATCCAGAACAAGTGAAGGAAATTGCTCCAATAGCAGGCCCAGAATGGCTTGTCGCCCTTGGCTCTGCAACTCTGCTAGCAGCAATTTCCAACCCCTGTATCAATCTGCTCTTCGATTTTATACTATCTCGATACGGCTCTCTTTTTCCCTGCGTCGCTTCGTTTCACCTCCCAGAATGCATCGTTTCGTATTCTCGCCTTTTCGTTGCTTTTGAATTTATGTTCGATGCCGAAACGTTCGATATTTTTTGTTGACATGTAACGCTTCTATAACCCTGACACCTGTATGCCACGTGTTTCACGCTTCCTATGCATGTTCTGTAATGGCCCCATGTAAATCATGATATTTTTATGCATGCAACTTTGCTCCTTTACTTTCACCATGAAAACGCGACATGTCGCGATATCACGACATTTTCTCTGCTAGCAGCCTTGCCAATGCAACTTGAATATTTTATCATGAAATCGTGACGTTTTTCATTCTACGCCTTGCTTTGTCATGAAATCGTGACGTTTTTCATCTTTGTACGCCTTGGCATCTGTCGTGAAATCATGATGCTTTTTCACTTGGTACGCCTTTGCCGCAACCTGTCATGAAATCGTGACGTTTTTCACTTGGTACGCTTTGCAACTTCGAAATCGGAGTTTTACTTGGCTTACTGAAATCGTGACGTTTTTCACTTGGGGCTATCTTGAGGCTTTTATCGAAATCGCGACGCTTCTCTTCGTAGCTTTGCGTTTTCGTCGCGAAATCGCTACGCTTTCTATTTCGGCTTCTTGGTATTTGGCCGTAAATGCGACATGTCGTGAAATCGCGACATATTTTCCTTTCGTACCACTTTTGCTTGAGTCGATGTCGCGATATCGCGACGTTTTTTTGCTTCGTGCCCCTTTGCTGCTTTTTGTCGTGATATCGCGACGTTTTTTCGCTTCGTGCCCCGTTTGACTGGTTTGACCACGATTTTGTGACATGTCACGATTTCGCGACAATTTTCCATTCTATCTTTCTCTCTCCTCTCTGGACCACGACGGAGCAACATGTCGCGATATCGCGACACTTTTTCATTTTCGGCCGCGACGGAGCAACATGTCGCGATATCGCGACACTTTTTCATTTTCGGTCGCGACGGAGCAACATGTCGCGATATCGCGACATTTTTTCATTCTTGTGCAATTTTGCCTTTTTCTTGATTTTTAGCATCTGGGTCACTGAGATCTTCTTTGAAAGCATGCAAAAAAGGTGGGTCCCCAATTTTGGGGTGTGTTGTGGATCAGCCACAACAAATGGCGACTCTGCTGTCAAATGCTCTTGAGCATTTTAGTGAGAACCCTACCTGGAAGTATATAAACTCGAAAACATGTGTTAGCACATAATAAATATAAACAAATGCCCAAAGATCAGAAGTACATGAATCATCAGAATCATCAAGTATTAGCTCGGTGTGTGCAATGTATTTCATTCCCTATCGTTTGAAATTGATCAACATTCCATTGTCAGTTTTACATGAATGCATATGTGAGATTGTGAATGATTTGTGTAACCTGATAACTATGCTTAGAGATTTTGCTCTTGTAAAGGCCTAAACTTTCTAGTATCATGCACAAACATTCAAGATTACCAAACCCTCTTAGGATCCACTAATGAATTGCTTTATTATATCCCAAAGTTGGTTATGAGTCCCTACTATCTTGAACCCATGTGCAAGTGAACGTGAAATCAGAACTTTGGGGAATCAGACTCCCAACCTAACCGAGATGGGAGTTTAACCCTATCCTTACTATTCTGATTTGGAATTCATTACCTCACTTTGAGCAAAATAATTTAACCAATTATGGAAGAAATGGTCATGCTAGTCTAACCCTTTGGACAATCAGTGGTCTTGTTTTTTAGACAAGACATGTTGCCATGCATGGGCATACTTAACCCCATAATCCAAGACTTACCTTCATTTCTTTGGACCTTGGGGATGACTACCCATCCTTTGCGGAGGACAAGTAGTACGATCCTTCCAATCCAATATAAATATGAGATGGGAAAAATTAATTTTTTTTTACTTCTTGGACCTTGGGGATGACTACC
The DNA here is from genome assembly GCA_028583015.1 of Wollemia nobilis. NCBI lineage: Eukaryota > Viridiplantae > Streptophyta > Pinopsida > Araucariales > Araucariaceae > Wollemia > Wollemia nobilis. The sequence goes on along the minus strand of JAQPPZ010016334.1, from coordinate 1,960,272 downwards.
CATCCTTGCTAGGGACATGTAGTACGATCCTTCCAATCCAAGCTTTGGATAAAAATGGAAAATATTAATTTTATTGCTTAGACCTTGGGGATGACTACCCATCCTTTGCAGAGGACAAGTAGTACGATCCTTCCAATCCAAGATTTATCATGAAATGAGACATAGGAGCTTTGGGGAATCGGATTCTCAACCTAAGCGAGATGAGAATTTATGCCCTATCCTTACTACTCCATGTAGGTCAAATCAAAGCTTTGGGGAGTTGGATCCTCAACCTAAGTTCGATGAGGATTTAGCCCTATCCTTACTACTCTGATTTTAGGCTTTAAGCTTTATGGAAGTGGTCAAAACCACTGTTTTAAGGATCATGTTGCATAATAGGATAGACATGAAATACTTCTTTCGCCCAACCTTTTCTTCCAAGCAAGGTTTTGATCATTTTGCTCAAGATCCTTTTTAATGTGTATAAGATGTGCTTAGTTCTAGATATCTCAAGACTCAGTTTCCAACCTTAGGATTTTTTCACATTTATGTTATAGCACGACCCTAAGAGGATTTGACACACTTTAATGATTTATACCTGAGATGCATATGCAACTAAGGTGGAATGTATATGTAAAGTGAGATGTAACATGAATGCATTATCTTTTGAATTGTAGATGAAATATTTGCCATACAAACACTGACTACTTCATGCATCACAAGTTTCAAACGATATAACTTAAAATGTTTGTGTTACTTGTGGAGCTTTTACAAGACAATTCCAATGTTTCATATTCTCCTAGTCTTAAGCATAAGTTGACATCTCAATTTTCTTTTTTTTTTTATATTATTATTTTTATTTTATTTTTATAAAAACAAACAAAGCATGTCTATTGAAATCAAACACACAACTTAAATCATGATTAAACTAAGAATCCAAAAAATGAAACTTGAAAAACACAAACCAAAACCAAAACCCAAAAACAATCCCAAAAACAAAAACTTGAAAGCCCACACCAAAAAAAACAAAAATTATATACACTATTGTACAAGATGATGCCAAGCTTGGACTATTACTTTCCTGGATCCCAAACATGATTAGAACATATCAAAAAACATATGACACAATACACATGCCAAATTTTGTAGGAATCCAACAACAATAAGATCAAACCAAGCAATGCAACAAATTTCAACTTGCCATGCTCACCATCCCACTTTGATTTAGTTCTATTACCCACATCATAGGTGAGAATCAAATCAAATTGATTAGACAATGGTTGGTATTCAATTTTATCTTGTCTATTCTTTAAAGTGCAAGTTTCATCGTTCCATTCATGATTTAGAAGTAGGCTTTCCTTTTCAAATGTGAGATGTTGCAAACAAGAGCCTATTTCTAAAAATCTTGAATTCAAATCATTTTCCAGGATTTTAAAGCAATCAAAATCATTCAAAACTTGACAAGCATCAACAAAATTTGGCATTTCCTCATTAATGATGTTAGCATCCAAAGGGACATCATGTAACCTATCACTTGAAATTTTTGTAGCTACTACCAAAGGTAAAGATTTCCCCTTGTCATCCATACTCAACCCATCATGATTAAAATTTGCCATAACTTGATGAGTATTAGTAGCCTTTTCTTTTTTCTCGTTGTCTTCTTCATCGTCCAATACCTGTTCAAAAACACCAAAGTTAGGCACCCAATCAAACATGCGTCCATATTTTTCAAAACAAGAGCCTAATTTTTCAAGATATGTGTCACGTGACACCTTTCCACGATCAATGGCTTGAGTTGCCCCAAAATCCATATTTTCATTAAGATCATCAATAGCATCCAACCCACACCACTTAGGTTTTGTAATTTCATCATTTTGAGATGGCATAGACATTGTAGAAACAATAGGTGGATCAAGATTTTCGATTTCTTGCCCCCCAAGGGGAACAAAAACAATTGATTCTCCTTCTTCATCCATGGTAGTAGAATCATTATCCTTCTCCAACCTTTGATGAGATTCCAACCCTTCTTCCAAAGCATTCTTAGATTGTACAGGACTTGTAATATCCTCATATGAAAGGGCAATTGTATTATCCTGCATATCAATAGGCACACAAATTTCATCAGAAGGTTTGGAGTGAGCATACTCTTCCAAAGAATCATAATGATCATCTTTCAAAATCAAATTGTGATGCTCAACTATTTCTACATCATCTTTTAATTCATCAACATATTTCTCATCAAATTTATCCTCTCCTTCCTTAGATGGTTCAATTACTTCCAAAATTGGGTTATTGCTTGTATTCAAATTGATAAGGTTATCATAATCCACATGTGTAACCCATGATTCATGTTTAACATAATTTGGAAGGTGTGAATTTTTTGGGCCATTACTTTCAACAATGTCATCCAATGTGTCATCCGAATCAGATTCATCCTCATAGAATTCATCTTTTGGTGAGTCAAGGGTTTCCAATCTGTCACATGTTTCCATACTAGTTGGATCTAGTACTCCTCCCTTGCCTAAAATCATATTCTTATGAAAATCATTGAAATTGATTTTAGCAACATCTTTTGAATCAAGATGAGTATTTTGAAGTTGATTCATACTTAAGAAAGATGGTTGATCTTGCATAGTAGGTTGAGGATTTTGGAATTGATTGAAGCTTGGGAATGATTGTTGATTCTGAAATTGATTCACACTTGAACTTGGTTGAGGTGGATAAATCATTGGGTGGGTAAAGGAGGTATTAAATGATTGAAGATTACATGATCCAAAACCCACACCATAATTTTGACAACTCAATTGTTGCTCAATTGCCATTGCTTGAGTATAGGCTTGTGACAAAGATGTGATTTGAGGCATCCCTCGCAAATATGTGGACATGGGTGAGTCAAGAGCATTGATGTATATTTGGAGAGCCACTTCTTCTTGAAGAACATAAAATGTCACTAATTGCGTATATAATCCAAAGAACCTTTCAGAAAATGACTTCACATTTTCACTTGGCCCTTTTCTAATATAGACCAACTGATTGTACATGAGGATTGGGTCAACTCGCTTTTTGTTGAATTGATTGAGAAATGTTGCCTCTAGCTGAGCCCAAGAAGTGATAGACCCTAAAGGCAGACTTGTAAACCAATCATATGCCACTTTGTCCAAGGTGTAAAGGAACATTTTACAAGCAACATCATCATACCAACTTGTTAAGTGATTCACAACAAATTTGAATGCTTGAATATGTTCTTCTACAGTATTTGTCCCATTAGACAAAAATCGAGGAAGACATCTCTCAAAACCAACGGGAAAATAATGTTGAACTCCCGGTATGTTCAATGGGCTACCTGTCATCCACGGTGTAAACATAGCCATTAGTGAATCTTAAAGAATATAACTTTAATACCCAAAAATTCCTTTATTTATTTATTTATTTATTTTTATTTTATTTTTATTTTTAAATCAAATCAAATCATATTATTCCTGTATGAACAATCAAAGCATTAAGAACAGTGCATAGCAATTCCTGTAGCACTTAAATCACAATAAAATAAACCGTTTCAGCCCTCCTTCTAGCGCCAATCTGTTGAGTGGTGTTTTCACCCAGTTGTGAAAACACACTCTCCGGTAGGATCTGAGTCCCAAAATCCTCTGCTTGCAAAGAAATTACATAGATAATTTCTCCAAGGTTCCTGTTATGCTAGCTCTTTGTATACCAATGATGTTGTTCAATTTAAATGCTGGGAATACCTTAGTGTTGCAAGTGAATGTTAACAAGGGGCACTATGGTTTATTTTAATTTGAAATTGCAATGGACTCAAAGTGAATAAATCTAAGAGATGAATATATTTCGATCTCGAACTTTGATGGATTTTCAGTTATTTATTTAAATGACGGTAATTAAAATGAGAATAAAATAAAGAATTGAGAATAAAAGAAAATAATGCAAATGAAGAATGAATCTAAACTACGCTCGGAGTGCTACCATCTTGATTTGACAAAACCGAAGATAATGAGGTTTTCTGCATGCAACCTAACCTATTGAATCTACAAATTCGCACAATCCAGATAAGCTAGGTGCGGGTTTCTAGGGTTTTTACTGTAATTTCAGATTTAGACATTCGCATGAAGCAACCAAGAACACTTGCATTAAACTTCACCTAGAAGCCTAGAAATCTGAAAGGGAAAGGTAAAACATTAAATCTTGCATGCAAAAATGACTCCTCCTTTCTTATCAATGAGATGCCAACTCTCTGTATTTCTGTATTAAAATAATATATCAATTACAATGACAGAATTTTCCCGGGTTTAACAAATCCAGAACAAGTGAAGGAAATTGCTCCAATAGCAGGCCCAGAATGGCTGGTCGCCCTTGTCTCTGCAACTCTGCTAGCAGCAATTTCCAACCCTTGTATCAATCTGCTCTTCTAATTTTATACTATCTGATACGGCTCTCTGTTTCGCCCTGCGTCGCTTCGTTTCACCTCCTAGAATGCATCGTTTCGTATTCTCGCCTTTTCGTTGCTTTTGAATTTATGTTCGATGCCGAAACGTTCGATATTTTCTGTTGACATGTAACGCTTCTGTAACCCTGACACCTGTATGCCACGTGTTTCATGCTTCCTCTGCATGTTCTGTAATGGCCCCATGTAAATCATGACATTTTTATGCATGCAACTTTGCTCCTTTGCTTTCATCGTGAAAACGCGACATGTCACGATATCGCGACATTTTCCTGCCAAGCCTTGCCAATGCAACTTGTCATGAAATCATGACGTTTTTCATTTCGTAGGGCTTGTCGTGAAATCACGACTTTTCATCTTCGTACGCCTCATCTCCTGGCTTCTTGTCACGAAATCGTGACGTTTTTCACTTGGTACGCCTTTGGCAACAACGTTAAATGCGACGTTTTTCACTTGGTACCTTCGGCTTTTCTCTCGGAAAATCGTGACGTTTTTCACTTGCTTCTCTTTTGTGGAAAAATCGCTACGCTTCTCGTTCGTACCCTTTGCCTTTCGTCACGAAATCGCTACGCTTTCTATTTCGGGCTCTTGTTGTATTTGGCCATGAAATGCGACATGTCGTGAAATCGTGACATATTTTCCTTCGTACCACTTCGCTTGAGCGGCTGTCGCGATATCGCGACATTTTTCCGCTTCGTGCCCTTTTGCTTGTCACGATATCGTGACGTTTTTCCGCTTCGTGCCCCGTTTGACTGGTTTGACCGCGATTTTGTGACATGTCACGATTTCACGACAATTTTCCATTCTGTCTTTCTCTCTCCTCTCTGGACCGCGACGGAGCAACATGTCGCGATATCGCGACACTTTTTCATTTTCGGCCGCGACGGAGCAACATGTCGCGATATCGCGACACTTTTTCATTTTCGGCCGCGACGGAGCAACATGTCGCGATATCGCGACACTTTTTCATTCTTGTGCAATTTTGCCTTTTTCTTGATTTTTAGCATCTGGGTCACTGAGATCTTCTTTGAAAGCATGCAAAAAAGGTGGGTCCCCAATTTTGGGGTGTGTTGTGGATCAGCCACAACAATACCTTTGGGGCATTTTAGGTGACCAAGCGGTGGCGAGAACCCTTGGGGCTTTTGGTTTGACCAAAGCGATTATAGATACCTTTGGGGCATTTTGGGTGACCAAGCGGTGGAGAGAACCCTTGGGGATTTTGGGCTTGACCAAAGGGATTATAAATACCTTTGCGGAATTTTGGATGACCAAGCGGTGGCGAGAACCCTTGGGAATTTTGGTTTGACCAAAGGGATTATAGATACCTTTGGGGCATTTTGGGTGACCAAGCAGTGGCGAGAACCCTTGGAGCTTTTGGGCTTGACCAAAGGGATTATAGATACCTTTGGGGTGTTTTGTGTGACCAAGTAGTGGCGAGAACCCTTGGGGCTTTTAGTTTGACCAAAGGAATTATGGATACCTTTGGGGCGTTTTAGGTTGACCAAGTGATTGCTGGAATCCTTGGAGCTTTTGGGGTTGACCAAAGGGATTATAGATACCTTTGGGGCATTTTAGGTGACCAAGTGGTGGCGAGAACCCTTAGGGCTTTTGTTTTGACAAAAGAGATTATAGATACCTTTGGGGCATTTTGAGTGACCAAGCGGTGGAGAGAACCCTTAGGGCTTTTGGGCTTGACCAAAGGGATTATAGATACCTTTGGGGCATTTTGGGTGACCAAGCGATGGCGAGAATCCTTGGGGATTTTGGTTTTACCAAAGGGATTATGGATACCTTTGGGGCATTTTAGGGTGACCAAGTGATTTTTGGAATCCTTAGAGCTTTTGGGGTGGACTATGGCTCTCTAAATGTTGAATGGCCTCAAATGACTGATGTTCAAGGGTTCTGGTTCCTTGATTCCTTCAAGAGAGGTGAGTCGGTATGTTCCAGGTCCTATTTTACTATTGATTACATAAGGACCTAACCAATTTGCCATGAACTTGTCCCTTAAATGGGGTGGCAAGTTAGAATTTTGTTGGTTCTCTTTTAAGACCAAGTCACCAACCTGAAAGTCCCTCGGGTGAACTTTCATGTTGTATGCTTTCTTAAGTCGCTCTTGATAGATACGTAAATGCTCGAGAGCATTGACGCATCATTCATCGAGTAACGTAAGCTGGTCTAATCGGGCCTACCATGCAATGTCATCATCGATGAACTCTTGCATTGATATGCGCAGGGAGGGTATTTCCAACTCGAGAGGCATGACTGCCTCGGAGCCATACACTAGCAAAAATGGAGTTGCCCCAGTGGGCGTCCGAATGCTAGTGCGATAAGCCCATAGGGCAAGTGGTATTTGGATGTGCCAATCCTTATGATTATCCGTGACCATATTTTTAAGGATGGCAACTAGCATTTTGTTTGATGCCTCTGCTTGCCCATTTTCTTGCAGATAATAGGGTGTCAAAAAATTGTGCTGAATTTTGTACTTTGTTGTCAAAGCACGCACATATTTGTTCTTAAATGACGTCCCATTATCCGAGATGATCTTGGATGGAATACCAAAATGACATATGATGTTATGTAAAATGAACTCCATAATGTGGGGCCCAGTCGTAGAGGTAAGTGGAATTGCTTCCACCCACTTAGTGAAGTACTCTGTGGCCATTATGATAAACGTGTGATGACCTGACAATGCAGGGGATATATTTTCGATGAGATCTAAGCCCCACTAAAAAAATGGCCAAGCCGATTGGATCAACTGCAAGGCCTGAGAAGGTATGTGTGTCAAGTTAGCATGGTGTTGACACTTCATGCACTTTCACACATATGCACAACAATCTCACTCTAAATATGGCCAATAATAGCCCATGCAAAGAATGCACTTTGCGATGGCCATACCATTGAAGTGGCCACCACATGTACCATCATGCACTTGGGTGATCGCCCAAGTGGACTCCTACTGGTCCAAGAAATGGAGGAGGATCCCTTCGTAGCTCTAAAGACACTTGGGTGATAAAATGTCTCCTAGAAAGACATGTTTTGCCACTTTCTATTTGAATGATCTTTTCACGACGTGCGACAATCCAAGTGGGAGGCTACCTAACTTGAGATAGTCTCTTATGGGTGTGTACCAATCCTGCTGATCAGAAACCTCGATGGTATGAACGGTCGATCCCTCTTGAAGTTCATCCCTAGAAAAATTTGAGCGGGAAAGAACTTGTAAAAATAGCATTGTGTTGCTATTAAGAGGGGTTGGGGAGAACAAAGACCCCCAGTTGGCATGATTTAGACTATCATGGATTCGAGAGAACCTATCTTGAGATGGTTCAATCTGGATCAGGTGGATTCTTGGAATTATGTCAGAGCTTGCACGCTCCATCGCGGATTGCGATAACATTTTGACTTGAATGGTTGTCATCTCACCGAAATGGTCTTGCGGGATTAGTGACCCCAAGGAGGCCATAGTGTCTGCAAAATGATTCGATGATCGAGGGAGTGCCTCGATGTCATACCATTCAAGATTTACCAAGAATTTATCCACAAGGGCTTTGTAGGCCTACAGAACTAGGCATTTGCATTGGAATACCCCTTTCACTTGGTTGATAATTAACAATGAATCACCAAAGATATTCAAGCGTTTGATGTTCATGGTGATGGCTATCTAAAGACCTATGAGCAAGGCTTCGTATTCAGCATTGTTATTGGTGCACGGGAAATCAAGTTTAAATGATAAAGGCATTGGAGCCCCTTGTGGTGTGAAAAACATGATTCCTGCGCCACCCCCTTGCTCACATTTAGAACCATCAAAAAATAAGGTTATGTCGGCCTGTGACTCAGGCTCATCAAAATCTAGCGATTCTGAGACATGGAAGACCCCATCATTGGGTAGCTCTACGGTCAGAGGCTGATCATCTTCGAGAGGAGCCTCTGCTAGTTGATCGGCGATGACTTGACCTTTGATGGACTTTTGTCCAATGAATTCGATGTCAAACTCCGTCAACAACATGATCCATTTTGCCGTGCGACTATTGTGATAAGTACGACTCATCATGTACCACAATGGATTCTCCTTAGACACAACATACGTCATATTGCTCAACATGTAATGGCATAGCTTTTTGGTGGCAAATACCACCGCCAAGCATAGCTTCTCAATGTATGCATAGTTAAGTTCATAACTGACCAGGGTGCGGCTAAGATAATAATTAGCCTGTTCTTTATGTAGTTCATTTTTCTGGGCTAGCATGGCACCCAGTGCCACCTTAGTAGCTAAGATGTATAAATAGAATGACACTCCTGGTCTAGGTGGTGCCAATACTGGTGGCGAAGCCAAGTATTGTTTGATGTCATCGAAGGCTGACTGGCACTCGTCATCCCAATGAAATGCTACCCCCTTGTGTAATAATTTATTCATGGGTCGGCACTTGTCAAATAACTACGCTATGAAGCGCTTGATTGATGCGACCTTACCCTACAAGCTTCTGAGCTGCCTAATGGTGGTTGGGGGAAGCATTTCAAGGATTGCCTTGACTTTATTTGGATCTACCTCGATGCCTCATTTTGAGACTATGAAACCCAAGAGTTTTCCAGATGTGACGCCAAATATGCACTTCTTGGGGTTTAGCCTAACCTTGTGTTCGATGAGGTGATCAAGGATCTTGCGTAAGTCATCGAGATGATTTTGGCGCAAAAGAGATTTGGCCAACAAATCATCCATATAATCTTCCAAAGTTTTATGCATGTGATCATGGAAGATGTATGTCATAGCGCGTTGGTAGGTGGCACCAGCATTTTTAAGGCCAAAGGGCATGACCTTATAACAAAATTTCCCCCAAGGCATCATGAACGCCATTTTTAGTTGATCATCAGGATTGATACGAATCTGGTTGTATCCCGAGAAACCATCCATGAGGGAAAGCATTTCATGGCCTGCTGTAGCATCTACCAATGCGTCGATGCTAGGCAAGGGGAAATCGTCCTTGGGACTCGCTTTGTTTAAATCTCAAAAATTGGTGCATATGCGAATCCTCCCATTAGGATTTTTGATGGGTACCATGTTGGACAGCCATGGTGGGTAATCTACGCAGATGACAAACTGTGCATCCAATAACTTTTGTAGCTCGTATTTGACCATTAAGGCCACTGTTGGGTGCATCTTACGTAGCTTTTGCTTGACTGGCTTGACTTTCGGATCAAGTGTTAGATTATGCATGACTAGCTATGGGTCTAGCCCCGACATGTCTTTGTAGGACCATGCAAAAACCTCCTTCTTCTCTTTGAGAAGGGCAATGTAATCGGCTTGCTCTTCGGGGGATAAACTTACCCCCAACTTGATGATTTGCGGATTCATTGGATCATAACCGATGTCTACGTCAATCGTCTCTTCGACTGACATGTGGGATCCATCCTCCAACTGGTGTGGAGTTGGGATCAGGTGGATATCATTCGCTGAATTTAGATCTACATTGGGAACGTCGGGTTCCTCTTCAACATGGAAGATATCCTGAGTCTATCCTAGGGTGAAATGAAACATCTCACCGCAAGGCCAGTACTCTGATGGGGATGGTGGTGAGTCAGCGCGATCCCAGTCTATGGCATCTAGGTCTAGATACAATGGTCATGTTGGATCGGCTGGATTGTGGATGGGGGTGGTTAAATCAATGGAGATCATGTTGATGGACTGAATTTGGTCTCCATTACCGCATGGGTGTTGATTCGGACATCCTTGGTGATCCTTGTGCCCCAGATCTGGCTCTGTGGGTATTGGCACAAAAGGATCGGCCCTATGTGTAGACAGAAGGACAGGGTCTACCCTAGGCACTGATGGCCCTATAGGGTCTCTAGGTGGGGGGTGCTCCCTGTATGCCCAAAGTGGTGGATGAAGCACTTGGTTTAACTATACTTGGTTTAAATGCCACCTATGCCTTGGTCCCATATTTAAATGTTCAAACATATCATCGATGTCTATGGGGTATTCTTGTTGCCTCATATGGTTGAGATATGCCATCTCAGTCTCATCCTCATAGTCGCTATCGGAGATCCATAGGCCTTCATTGGCTCCGACAACTATGTGCCTTCTTTCCTCCCTGGTTTCTTGATCACTTGGCCTTATGGCCGGCATGGGAGGCTCATTTTGTTTGAGCATGTTGATTTGGTCCCTTCTGGGTTGTTTCGCTCTCTACGGGAGGGTTGGATTCTCTGGAGGTGGCAATTTCCCGATTGGAACATTAAAGGGGAACATTGCCACGAAGTTCTCCTGATAGTCATCAATGGGTGTCACCTACGAGTGATTGCTATCGGACTCAAAAGGGTCCCAAGGTGCTACCTCATAATCTGACTCATCTTCAGAAGACCCCCCTTGATTTTTTTCATATCCCTCTTGGAGGTTACTTCTTGAACTTTCCCCTTCCTCGATCAAAGGGGAGGGGTTGTTGAGGTCAACAAGGTTTGTTGTTAACAATGGGAAATAATTCCCCAATGTGTATGTAGTGTTGGGATTGGCATATGGATCTTGTGCCAACCCATCCCTATTGCCTAGACCTAAGCCTTGCATGGTTTCTACCAAGATGTCGAGGGGCAAAGGGTGGTTGAACCCTACTCCTAATTTATCATATGGCATCTGGTATCTCGGTTGACAAAGAATGTGCATTCCTTGTTCGTATCTGCCCAATCCATATCCATGCCAATTACATTGGTCTAGGTATTTCAAGGCAAATTTCGGGTTGGATAGATAGTCAACATTCTCAACAAATGGCTCTTCGTCCTCTTCCTCTTGTAGGTAGGGTTCAAGGTCGTTCTCGAGGCCCCCATATACAAAATTGGTCTGATTTGGTGGGTAGCCTAAAGGGATGATAGTGTCGATGGGGAGGCGAGGTTTCCCCATGTCTTGCATGGATTCGAGCATGGGTGTTGCCACAATGTTCCACACTAGGTACTCCCCCAAGCCCGTATTGGCCATCTCAATGGTAATCATCGGTGGTTGAGGGGGAGGGAATGGGAGTTCTCCCCGAGTCCACTCCATGTTGGGTGAACCAGGTGTCTCGACTTCCATTCGGCTGGGCACCTCTTCGGTAGAGATGGTTGAGACTAATGGTGGTACCTCCTCTAGGGGCTTCTTCCCATTGTCCTTCAGTGTGGCCACCATAGGTGGCATCGTTGGTGAAGGAATAGACGATGAAGATGGGCCAGGTTGGTGAGTTGAGGGACTCAACAATGGGGATGTAGGCGAAATCGGACCCTGAGTGGATGGATTCAATTGAAAGTCCAAATGTGTCGATGGGAGGGTCGATTGTGGCATCAGCTACACCACATTGCAAAACTTAAAGGGCTCTAAGTCCGCTGGGACTACATGTACTTGCCCTTCGTATGTGTATTTGAGGCATTGATGGGCTATCGAAGGGACACACTTCATGTCCCTGATCCAAGGCCGACCTAGCAAGATATTGTAGGCCATCTCACCCTCAAGGATGTGACACAACGTAGGAATGGTCTTTTGTCCTACTTGGATGGGCAGGACAATTGTGCCAACCATCGAGCATAACGCATCGTTGAATGCTCGAAGAGTGTAGGTGGATGCCACAATGTGGGATGCTGGCAACTTAAGATGTTTTAATGTCATTGTCATGATTATGTTGTTGGACGAGCCAGTGTCCACCAACACCCTCTTGAATGGAATCCCATTGACCCACGCGATGACGTGCAGGGGTGGATCCACCATATCACCGATCACCAATTTTAGTTCGTCTTCCCTGAAGGTTATGACCGGTTCTGTGCATTGTCTCACATGTCCCACAAAGTTGTTGAAAGAATTGGGTTCGTGGGGTTGTAGCTCAATGGCTTTGAGTATCTCCATCAGAGCCTCCCGATGGGGCGGTGATTGTTGGATGAGCTCATAAATGGAGAGCCTAGCCGACGTGGTCCTTAAAATTTGAGTAAGCTTAGTCCAAATCGTGGCCACTAGTCTAGGTGGGGGAGGTTGTGTAGGGTGTTGTGGAGGTTGTGACGTTGATGGAACATCTCCTATAGCTGTAGCGGGTGCAGCCATGTTTGGGTATCTTTTGTTCCATGTCACGATGCTTATCATCCCTACGTATCCTTGCATGGGGTAGTTTTGTGTTACCTCATTCACTTGTAAAGTCTTTGCCTACGCATCATGGGCAGGCAGGGGGTCTTTGAAGACTTCCATCTGTTGGTTGCTCAGTGCTACGGGATTATCTACCACGAGCATTTTGTTGTCTATCAAGTCCTGCACTAAGTTTTTGAATTTCCAACAAGTGAAGATGTCGTGTCCTTTCTGTCGATGAAATCTACAATATAAGTCTTCCCTATAGCCCTTGGGTTTTGGCACGTTGGGGTCTATGGGTCGACTTTCTGACAAGTTTATCAGGTTTGCCATGAACAAGCGGTCAAACAAGGAGTCTCTAGACTCCATGAATTGTGTGAATTGTCGCTTAGGGCGATGCTGCTGATTTTGCTCTTGTTTGTGATTTTCCTTTTCATAGTTATCAAGAGGAACTGCCTGATAATTAGCCTTTGGGGGCTGTGTCATTTGTGTAGGCTTTGGTATAGTTATGGCAACCTGATTGACCGCGATGGGTTTCGGTTGCGTGGGCCCAGTTTTGGCATTTTTGGTCCACTCTTTCTTGCGTGGCTTGGCAATCTCACCGTCTTGTATTTTGATCTCCTCAATTATCCTGGCTTGCACCAAGGCTTCTTCGAGGGTGGCATATTGTTGTAGCTACAATAGCATGGAGATCGACCTTATGCAACTCTTTGAAAACATTTGAGTCATGTCGGCCATGGGAGGGAGGTAAGGTAGCTTTGAAAGCAATGTCCTCCATCGATTCCCATAAGCAGCTATGGTCTCATCATCATACTACTTAAGGCCAGCTAGGTCACTTAAGGATGCCTTCTTCTTGGTGTTGAAGGCAAAATGTTCAAGGAACGCGTCCACTAGCTGGTCTAGATTATTGATGCTATGCTTCGACAACTGGGTAAACCAATCCGAGGCAGGGCCTATGAACGTGGTTATAAACGTTCTCAGAAGCAATGCATCATTGTCCTGAATGCCAAAGCATTGACTCAGGAACCTTGTTACGTGCTCTTGGGCATCCTCATCCCCTCTAAAAATTGCCAATTGAGGCATTTTGAAGTGGTCGGGGTATGGGGGTGCCGAAACTGAAGGATGCACAGGGTGACTACGGAGTTGGCGTAAGGTGGGCTTTTGGGGCCCCGAAGTCTTAGTCTCCATAGACTCTAAGTGCTCTAGCAATGCTTTGTATGCATCAAAGGATTTGATTTCCTCTTCTTTGGTTTGTTCCCATTGTGAATTGCGAGGAACTTGAGGCCTATGGAGGGGTAGCCGGGTAGCGCCCCCTACCTTGGTAGGGCGTTTCAGCCCGCTCTTCTTCTCACTCAAATTCCTCATAGGCTTCTTGAGGAGTTTTTGGGCATGACCTATAAACATGGACGGGTGCCCGAGGAAGATGCCCATCATTGGTTCTAGGAGTGGCCTCCCGCTCAGGTCTAGGAGGTCTTGGAGGCAACGCTTGATAAGGTCGTGGAGACCTGTCCCATACTAAGGGGTTGTGCCTCTCATAAATTTTTGTCCTATGCATGCGAGGGGTTGGAATCCTCTCATGCATAGTGTTCTAGAGCAACTCATCTATCTGGCACTGAATGTGCTCTTTGTTAAGATGATACAGTTGTTCTAACTACTGCTGATCTTGCCTAAGCTGCATGATTTGCGCTTGGTGGGCGGCATGTTTGGCAAATGCCAAGTCGATTTGTTCCATCGTCCTAGGTCTAGGAGGCCTAGATGCCTCCCCTACATATCTATCTCGGTCGTGGTGATCCGAGATCTCTATGGGTCACTTTCCTCTATCGAGGTTAGCAGCATTCACCCGAGGCTCTGGCCTCAATAGGTGATCTTGATAATTAGCAGGTGCGGAGGCGCATTGCTCCCGTGCGGTGTATTGCTCTTGAGGAATATACTGGTTTTCCTCGTGCTCCCTTTCGTACATGTGAAAGGGATGGGCGGAGTTGGCTCACCCTATCTGAAGAGCCTTGCGCTCTAGATTTGGCCTATTAGTTCTAACAGTAATGAGGGGTGGAGGAGGAATGATATAATCATGTGGTCCCTCCTTATGAACCCTATGTTGCTCTAGCGCTTCATCGCGCAGTGGCCACTCATAATGAGTGTCTAAGGGGGCCTTCCCATGTGTGTACTCCTCCTGAGAGGGTCTGTGTTGAATGGGAGTGCCCCTCAAAGGGGTGCCTCTATAGTCCTTTTCTATAGTGGCATAGTGTGGACTATGTTGTGGGTCAGGCTGCCAAGGTGGTATAACCAAGTCCTTGGGGCTATAACGGAGGTGACTTGTGCCTCCTTGTATACTTTTCATAGCTTCTGCCCGTGATTGGGCTTGGCTACGGGTATACACCATGGTGGTGGTTTTTCTAAAAAGATATGTATATTTTTATCTCCTTTACAATTTTTATGCTATACCAAACAAAAGGGGACCACACAAACAAAGAAATGATTATCTCGTTTACAGATTAAATGTGTGCCCTAGATCTGGTTCAGTGTGTTTGATTTTTGTTATGTAAATCTTGTAAAGAAAACTTTGTTATACATGCATAATGAGGGCTCTTGTATCTCCAAAATGGTCGCCCCTTCAATATACCATTGCCAGGCCGTTATACCGAACCTCTCAATATACCCGCCCTTACGTGAGGGAAACTATTGGTACGCGAGAGCAGAATAATACATGGAACATAGGCGGTACGGAAGGGGGATCGCTCTATTTTTGACACCTACCATAGAAGACTTATCCTCATGCACGGGGAATCACCCCCATTACACTTGGTCAGCTTTCATCAGGATTTACGTCTAGCAATAGTCGCGATCAGGGTATATGTATGCAAAATCCAAGCCAAGGTGGTGATGAAATCCACCGTTGGTCTTGATCAAGTGTTGGGGTATTAAGACCAACTCCTTGATGTTAATTTTATTAGGTGGTGTGTGTGGTTCCTTTTAATTGTATAAAGAAATAAAACATACAACAAAAGATGATTTTCACTAATGCAATGCTTTAAAGTACGTTTTATCTTTCAGAAACAATTAGTAGCAAAAAAGGAAATCACAAAACCTAACTAGAACTGAAACCTATGATGAGGACTTGCCATTGGTGCAAGTATCATGCAAGCAAACCAGAGAAGAATGCATTCCTAATCAAGTTCCTTCCATTTAATTTACTCTATGTTTTTTTTTTATTTTTTTATTGCAAGAAAGGAAAACAAACTACTTAACCTTTCTATGCAAGTGTCTGAAAATAAAGCAAAGAAAGCAGAAATTTGCAGAAACAAAAAGTAGAAAAACATAGAGGATGTTCAGAAGGCCTACCTCTTCTCTATCTAAACTAGATGCCTCTAAGTTTCTGCTCAGAAAATGCACAGAGCTCTAATCATCCTGGGGTGGGATGAATAGCAGGTCTACATTCGTCACAGGGTGGGACGAATACGTATTCATCCTAGGGTGGCACGAGTAGCAGTCCAGTGCCCGAATGAGTAACACCTGCAAAGAAAACCACAAAATTTGGATCAAAAACTTGATCTTAATAGCAGGGGATAGGGTCCCACCATGATCACCACTGAAAGCGAATGCAGAAGGATGGCGTACCAGATATGATGCAAACAAAATAGATATGGTATAGATGCTAAGTCCTACGAATGCGATGAAAAAATGCATGAAGGAAATGATGCAGAAATGAGATGTAAGAAAAAAAAAGTGGGGCCTATTTTATTAATGTTGCTTTTAATCCGGTTACAATACGTCCCCCCTCTAGGGCTCAGAACGTTTGATACAGTTCGTTACATCAATGGATGGTACGCTTCCAGTGTCTTCCGCATGCCCACATTCAAAATGGGTGGGCCAAAAGTTGTCACCGCTTGTGTCCATGTGTTCATCATTCCTTTCTGCCCCTCTGGTGTTCCTGGTGGTGAGATCCTATGCATAGAAAAATAGCAAATAGTTAATAGCATATGCGGATATAGGAAAACATGCAATCCCCAAAGCCTCCGGCTAGTTAATATATAAAAGAATGAAATGATGGTCAAAACATGTCATAATGAATTCAAACTTTGATAGAGGCATGGAGACATCATCAGGGACACATTGCAAAAATAACAGTCAGGAAATCATGCACAAATTTCTAATCGCTCCGGGGTGGGACGTTGGGGACTGTCACAAAATGTGCAAAAGTGACCTTGCAAATGTCCTACCCAGAGGCCTCCAAAACTCCTGAAAACTTGGGGTTAGACTAAAAGGGGCATTTTGAGATGACCCAGAAGGTCATATTTGGCATATTCTACCCAGATTGTCCTATATCCGAAGGCGCTCCCTATAGGTTAGTAAACGCATAAAATGATAAAAACAAGGTCAAATCATGTCAGAAAGCAATGAAACTTGGACAACAGCATAAGTACATCAGATACAACATAATGCAAAAATAATAGTAAAGAAATCATGCACATATTTCTAATCACTCTAGGGTGGGGCGATTAGGACTGCAACAGTGCGGGGGGCGCCCAGGGGCAGGACGCCCACCGTTTGGGGCTTAGTTTTGGCACCAATCCAAGTGGGATGGGTCCAAAACCTCCTAGGGGGTTGTGTCAATGAGTTTGGTGTGGGATTGTGGCTGATTTCTTGGGTTTTGGGTCTAGATTACGTTCCTAGTGTTCACCCGATAACCTCTCTTCCAAAAGAGAAATTAGGGATGTAGGAAGCACAAAGAGGAATGGGGGTATAATTTGGCAGCACTCCATTGCTCCAAATGCTCTAGCTCTATTCTCTTTTTGGGGTGAGGAGGCTCACCTTTTTATAGACCTAGAGGGTCTCCTTTGAATGCGCATGCGAGGGCGCCACTTGGCTCACCATGCCTTTTTGGGGGAGAGAAGATTCCTCCCCGATTTAGGGCCTCCATGATCAGGGCATGCTTGACTGAAGTCCCTCTCTCTGATTTGAAACCGTTCCTCACAATTGCATGCCTTGAAGGTGAAGTTGGGTGGTGGATCTGGGCTGCCATTTGTCAAGGCTTGACTTTTTGCCAGTCAAACCTACTAATCGTCCCACCCTAGAGCGATTGTTGCTAATCATCCCGGGGTGGGGCGAATAGGATTCTAATCATCCCAGGGTGGGACGAATAGGGAGAAAAGTGCTTAAAAGGTGCCAAATTGACCTCTGACCTTCCAAAACTGATTTGGGAGTGGTTAGGACCACTGTTTAACCTCTAGAGGCTGCCCTAGGGGGTATGTATGCCAATTCGATCAGTGCTTGTAGTCACATAATCAGATTGGTGTTTTTTTGGTGTCTACAGTACTACATAATGCCATGTATGTTCCAGGGTTATCATCCAATCTCATTTCAGTAGCAAAGCTAGTAGAGAGAAAAATAAAAATTGACTTCAAACACTCAAATGGAGTCAACATGTACCTCATAATAAATCAAGGGGAAATTGAAGCTACAAGATCAATTCATAAAAATATATATGCTCTAGAATTTATGAGAACATCACAAGATATTGTTGCATTTCAAAAAAATACTAATCTATTTGTTGAATAACATGACTCAACATATGTAGATCCAGCATATCACAAGAATAAAAAGAAAAATAGAAGACTCAAAATTAAGAGAATGAGAGGACAACAAAACTTCACTCTATTTAGCTATCAGCAAACCAAATAAGGAGAAGAACGACATCAAGATGAAGGATATCCAAAAGAGAAAGATCCATATTGAAGACTAAAGTCTTCATCAACCAAATAATGTAATATAGGGGGTGTTGGAAAATATGTATATTACATCATTTGGTTCTTTACTAATGTACCTTCATGGGTACATATTTAGATTAGGATTATATTAGGAGATAAATAGTTTATTAGATTTATTTAATAAATGCACAAGTGTTAGAATGTGCAATGATGTAAATGTGCATGTAGTCCACATGTACATGAGTCTTAGGGTTGAGTGAGAGGTAAGGAATATATATTTCTATATAAAGGTCTCATTGTCAGTGATTGTGAGTAGTCTTTTGGAGTGCAAAGATGAGAGTAGTAGTAGACACAATGTAGCTCCATTTTGCTATCATGGAGGAGTTGCAAACTCCATGAGAGGAGCATTGTAATTTTTGTGAGCTTTCTTATATGAGTATTTCTAGAGCATTGTATCAAGTTTTCTATCATATTTTCATGCATGTTAAGTTTTCATTATCATAGTTATTTCATTGTATGCTTATTTCAATACTTGTGAATGCATTGCCTTTATGTTTAAGGCTCCAAAAGCTAACAGCTAGAGAATTCATGAATCTGAAAGGAGTTGTGTGAATACAATAGATAAATTATTTGTGAATCTTAACACCTTAAAATGGTAGGATTAGGTGTGTGGAATCATTCACAACTTAGCAATGGTGATTCCTCAATCATGCATGATCAGGTGATCATGTTAGTTGTCATTGAAGTGGAAATGACCTTAGTTAGCCCATGAAGGTGTGGTAACTAAGCATCAAGGCTCTATGCTTAATTAACCTACCTAGATGGACTTAGAGTCAAGTTAAGAAATATGTGTCCCTAGTTTAGTGATATGAGCCTTAAAGGGTAATATCTATGCCATGGTCATATGGTCCTATGCCGAGGAGGGTATATAAAAGGTGGAGGGACCATTTTTGGCATCCTTCTAAACATATAGGTTTAGTAAGGTAAATCCCAAAAAATACGGAAGTTGGCCACTCTTGTCCATTGAGTGTCATCTGCAATGACTTGGAACTCCAATGTGGTAAAGCCTTGTATGCTAAGATAAATAAAGTAAGGGTATCTCCCTTGCGATCGTTTGCTTGTATTCGCTCTTTTTAAAAAAAAGTTGGGTTGGTCGGTTTGGGTTGTTACAGGTGTTTAGCCATCTTGGTGCAAGGAAAACCTTTTTTTTTTAACAACCCAACTATGTTGACCCTTTGCCATCTAATTGTATTAGGTGTTTAACCATCTTGATGTAAGAAAAAACCTTTTTTTTTACAAACAACTTTAGGCATAACTGTTATTGCTATACGTAAATCAACTATGCAAATTTTAAAAATACAATTCTCAATCTTGAGCATCATATAGAATAGGGACAGTTTTAATATCTTTGGTTTCTGGGCATTTTATATATTTAATGCATTGACTAGATTTCTATTAAGTATTATGCCACCAAATTCTATTGATTTTAATATTTCTCAAAATGGATTCTAGTTTCTTACTTCTAGCATAACTCCATTCTTGCTCTTTAGAGCTTCTTAAAATAGGACCCACTATCCTAGTGGGATTAATGGGTCTAGCATAATAACCTTAGATGGCATTCTTTTCATTTCCTCTGTAATATTGAATTTGAACTTGATAAAAGCATCCTCTTTTCACATCGTGAAATTTTGATATTGTTTCATGGATGTAGCCCACCCTTCACTCATGAGAGAGAGGAAGAAGGCTATTTTCTTCGCCTTTTGGATTGTTTTTTAAGTTGATACCTTCCTTCATTACCTTATATTTTATGGATTTATTAGTTACTTCTTTGTCTCTTTTGTCTTTTATAGTTTTTTCCCTTTATCTATCCCCTTGTCTTTATCATTTTATGTTTTTCCGTTGCCTATCTAATGTGGTGTTGTGGATTCCTTTTCTATGCTATCTTTCTCCTTTTGTTTCTCTTGTTGTACTATAATAGTACCTTTGGTGAGCAAAAGCTGCGTCAGGCGTTTGAAGAAATCTCCCTTGCTTGACGCCTCTCTCGTTTATGAGCGTCTCCTTTCCGTTATCGATTTCTATGCCGAAAATCTTGAAGGACTTTTCTCGGCCGCCGCACAGTTGTCCAGCTGGGCCGAAGGATCTGCCACTCAAAGGAAGCTGACAGAAGGCGTCCACGTCCATGACGGGAACCGATCTCTTCGTCTTCGTCCAAGGCTGCCGCAACGCATACTTGTCTTCTCCCATCAATTATTTTCTTATTTTCCTTTTAAGACGTGGAAGGAGTCGGAGACTCGGATTATATACTGCAGACAAGCCCGTGGCGATGTGGACAGTTAGAAAGTAGATGAGTGCCATTTCATTCTTCCGTTTTATAAACAGGAACGATAAGTAGAGACATACTGAAGTAAAATGTATGAAAATTCAAATACATAAATCTATGAAAAGTAGAGACATACTGAACTAATTCTATGAAAATTCAAATACATAAATAAGGTATCAAAAGTAGTTATATATTGTGATCACATGGACTACACCCTGCCGTAGGACGGGTTGAGGGAACTTCCACATCATGGTTTCAAATGGGTGATGGGTCTCATTCTATTCTTAGGCCACGGGTCCGCGTCTGCTGCGAATGGGGATGACTGTAATTGGTGATCCTGTCAAGATGGGTTCATGTCCTCACTTTAAAAGATGATTTGGACTAGTGAGGAAGGGATTACTCAGATAAGAGCCACATAAATTTTCTATAAGAAGTATTGTTGTTGTCACATATTTTTTTTGGGCGGTTGTTGGGGCGATTACGTTAAAACGTTTTCCTTATTCTCCACTTCATTGCAGTGATTTCATGTCACTATCTTGGGTATAGTTTATGGAATTGATTGGAACATGAAAACTGTATAATATAAAAGAATGATAAAATGTCTTGTATCCATTGATTATCTTGTCAGCTTTTATCAGCCTTATCATACAAGTCCTTCCATAATCAACCATTCCAAATGAATTTGTGCATTTTATATTGTAATTTATGGTTGGATTGGACCACATGGAGGACCTATGTTCAAAGAACATTAATGATGCAATACCCTTAGTCGCCCATATCTATTTAGAAAAGGATAGTTCTTGAGACAAAATCTACTTAATAGGAATAACATTGACTTGAGTGGGGCACTTGCCATATAAGTTATGGCCTACAAGAAATGTTCAGAAGGAACCATGAACACATTGCTTATTGCTTAGTATATAACACTTTGATGTGACTATTTAGCTAAGACCTAAAACGTTTTAGATCATCTTTATTAAAATCAATGTTTTGTTTTTATAAGTGCTTTGTATTATTAAAAAATAGTAGTTACATTGATTAAAAAAAGTTAGTGGTATAGAAGTACATTTATCCCACATTGTTAAATAGATATTTTACCTAAAATCAAAAATAGATATTTAAGGTTTAAATTATTAAACTAAAATTAAAACATAATAAATAATTAAAAACCTTAAACTATTACACTATAGAGAACATAAAAAAAAAATTATAGATCTTATAAATGAATGAGACCTATTTTTGAGAAGTGTTGACATTGTCGTATATAGCGTGTGCATTTATGAATTCATCTCAAGCAATCCTCACAGGGTCCTAGGAACAAATGAAAGGATTGATTCCTCGTGAGTAAGCATGCGAGAGCATTTCGAATTGGTCATTTTTTTAATTGCATAAGAATTATGGTTAATGTTATGCTAATTTTTCCTTGAACATAAAAGAATGTAATGCTAGTTGTTGTATTTGTATTTTTGAGCTTCAATATACAACTATATAGAATATTGTAATTGGTTGATACTCATGAAATCAAATCCTAAAAATCTCAACAAGTTATCTCTAAAAATTTGTTGTCACAAACAATACAATAATAGAAATTTTATTATATCTATTAATATACTTTACTGTAATACCTATCCTTAATGGTTAACCCAGATACAATCCCAAATTTAGCCCTAAATTTTATAATTTTTTCCATACCCAAGTCTTTAGTCATTACATCATAGTCTATTAAAGGAAAATTATTTATAAAAATCCCTTCATGCTCCACCAGTTGTTGGATACAATATTGATGAACTTCAATATGTTTTATTCTGACATGATATATTGGATTTTTCACTACCTTGAACATTATTTGATATTTTTTTTTTTGATTGGTTGAAAGGGTGTTGAAAGGTCCCTGAACCTTGTACAAGTATTTTTTACATGTTATCCAAACCGACCGAAGAGGCCCAAGAGCTAAAGATCAGAGAAAAAGCCAAGCACCACAAGAAGAAAGGTGTCACGATATCGTGACATGTTGCATTTTCGCGGTCCCAAGCATAGAGAAAAAACAAGGAGGAAAAGGTGTCACGATATCGCGACATGTTGCACCATCGTGACCAAGGGAGGAAAATATGTCGCGATATCGCGACAAGATGCAGCATCGCGATCGAAGGAGAGAAAGTGTCACAAAATCATGACATGTTGCAACGTCACTGCCAGAATAGAAGAAGTGTCGCGATATCGCGACAAGTTGCATCGTCACAGCCAGAGGAGGAAAGGTGTCACGATATCGCGACAAGTTGTATCATCGAGGCCAAAGAAGAAAATATGTCATGATATCGCGACATGTTGCATTGTCGCGGCCATAGGAGAAAAAGTGTCACGATATCGCGACAAGCTGCACCATCATGGCTATAAAAGAAAAGGGGTCGCGATATCGTGATGTGTTGTATTATCACAAAAAAAGGAGGAAAATTGTCGCGATATCATGACATGTTGCAATGTCATGACCAGAAGAGAAAAAGTGTCGCGATATCGTGACATGTTGTATCATCGTGACCTAAGGAGAAAAAATGTCGTGATATCGCGACCTGATGCATCATCTCGGCCAAAATATAAAAAATGTACGACATGTTGCATTGCCACGGCCAAAGAAGGAAAATGTGTCACGATATTGCAACATGTTGCATCATCGTGGCCCAAGAGAAAAAGTGTCACGATATCGCAACATGTTGCGTCATCACAGCCAGAGGAAAAAAGTGTTGCGATATCGCAACATGTTGCAGCATTGTGGCCAGAGGAGAAAAAGTGTCATGAAATTGTGACAAGTTGCATCGTCTCAGCAAAAGGAAAAAATATGTCATGATATCGCGATATGTTGCATTGCCACGGCCAAAGAAGGAAAAGGTGTCGCGATATCATGACATGATGCAGCATCGCGGCCAGAGAGAAAAAGTGTCACAATATTGCGACAAGTTGCAACATCGTGGCCAAAGAGAAAAGATGTCGCGATATCGCGACATGTTGCAACAACGTGGCCAAAGGAGAAAAAGTGTCGCGATATCACAACAAGTTGCATTGCCATGGCCAAATGAGGAAAAAGTGTCGCGATATCGCAACATGTTGCATTATCGCGGCCAAAGAGAAAAAGTGTCGCGATATCGCAACATGTTGCATTATCGCGGCCAAAGAGAAAAAGTGTCGCGATATCGCGACATGTTGCATTATCATGGCCAAAGAGAAAAAGTGTCGTGATATCGTGACATGTTGCATTATTGCGGCCAAAGAGAAAAAGTGTCACGATATCGTGACAAGTTGCATCATCACGACCGAAAGAGAAAAAGTGTCACAAAATCGTGACATGATGTAACGCCACAACCAAAGGAGAAAAAAGTGTCGTGATATCGTGACAAGTTGCAACATTATGCCCAAAGGAGAAATAAATTTCTTGATATCGTGACATGTTGCATTTTTGTGGCCAAAGGTGAAAAGTGTCACGATATCGCGACATGTTTCATTTTTGCTGTCGAAGGAGAAGAAGGAAAAGGTGTCACGATATCACAACAAGTTTCAACATAATAACAAACCAATCCCCTGACAACATCTCACATTGTGCAAACATTGAAACTTGTAGGATTGTTCCTTAGGCCAATGGGGAAGGAGTCTCTCCACACTTGAATTTCAGATTCGTCGACTCCCTTGTTAGCAAGCCAGTCCGTAGCTTTGTTTCCTTCCCGATATTGATGCTTAATGGCTAATTCTAGGTAATTTCCAATTAGGGCCTTGCATTCTTGGAAAATCGAAGCAAGGGCCCAAGGAGGCTTAGCGGTACCATTGAGCCAGTTAATACAGTGCAACGATTCTCCTTTGATGATAAGTTTATTGATGGTCAACCAGAGGATCAAACTTTGGAATAGGGCCCGCGCCTCTACCATATTGTTGGATTGAATTCCCAGGTTTTGGGAAAAGGCCAAAATTATTTCTCCTCTATGGTTTCTAAGAATTCCCCCTCTGCTAGCTGCTCCTGGGTTGCATTTAGCCACACCATCAAAATTGAGCTTGTGCCACCCAGTAGGTGGTAAGACCCACTTGATGACGGACCTGTCAATAGAAATACGGGGCATGGCAGAGATGTTAGACAGATTGAAAAGTTTGGTTAGGTTCAATTCTAAGCTAGGAGGGGGGTTTTGGAGATGAAACAAGAGAGGCATTCTCCGCAGCAAGGGTCATGATTTTGACAATGATAATCTTCTTATCAATGGCTTGATTTTTGAAAATTTTGGTGTTTCTCTCGAGCCATATCTGCCACAGGTAAAGGTGGAGGCAAGCTTGCCACATGAATTTGAACCAATGTTGATTCTATTTGATCTATCCAAAGATCATAGGATATGCATTGAAACTAAACAATTACACAAAGTACACTGCATTCCTTATTTTTTGCTTTAGTTGATGACAAAGTATTTTTATGTTGAAGTTTTCTCTACCAAGAAACTACCCCTAATCCAAGAGCAAATATATAGCCAATAGCAGATTTATGACCATCAACTGATCCTAACCAATTTGCATTAGTGTGTCCAACCAACTAAAAAACTTTAGATTATTAGTATCATATACCAAAATCAAGGGTACTTTTAATATATCTGATAATACATTTTGTAGCTTCCTAATGCTCTCTTTATGGATTTGAAAGTAAATGAGACAACTATCTCAGTACAAATTAAAAATATAGTTGAGTGGTCACAAGATAAATTAAGCCACCCACCAAATGATGATATATTGACCCATTGACCAGAGATGAATTAAGGCAGGCTCACAATTTTAGTCAAAATTTCATAGACCTATATAGATATCAGATTACAATTTATCATCCAATTTTTTTCTAAAAGTATTTTGGCATACTTGCTTTGTGATATAAAACTAGTATAATTAAGTTACAAAAACTCTACACCTAGGTAGCAATAAAAGAGCCCTAAATTTGTCATATCAATAATTGAATATAAATCAAATTTTACATGTTGAATCAGGTGGGATTTACTACTAATAATAATAAGGTCATCAACATGCATAATGTGTATGATAATATCATTACTTGTAGTTTTAACATATAAATTAGGATTAGAAAAATCTATGACTGAATTCTATATCTCTAAGATATTAATAATTTTTAAATTACCAAGATTGGGTAGACTACTCAAGTCTATATAAGGAATTAATCAATGTGTAATCTAGATTTTCTTTTGTTGGTACTTGAAACCCTTATGATTGAACCACATAAACCTTATTTTCAAAATCTCTACTCAAGAAGTAATTCTTAGCAGCCATATGATATACCTACCAACCAATTTGTGCTTCAATTGAGAGAGCTAATAAAAAACCACCATCTCTTGAGTTGGATCAAATGTCTCTCCATATTTTATACCTTCCTACTATGCATACTCTTTATCGACAAGATAATATTTGAATTTGTGAACTGAACTAGATGATTTACATTTTACCTTGGAATCCCATTTAAAACCAATGGGTGTCTTTCCATAGGGTATTTCACACAATTTCCATGTTTTATTCTTCAACAAAAAGTAATTTTTTTTGTTTATGGTAGCTTCCCAATCCTATGTTGAGATATTTGTCATTTGGCCTTAATAGGTCAAGTATTACAATGATAACATACCTATAGGTGCTCTTGATGTAGCATATGGACAAGTGTTATATAAGCCTTCAAGAATTCTCTATGTAATCCTATTAGTATTCAATATGTAAACCTATGAGCATATTTCTATGTAAGTCTGTACGCATATTTATGTAAGTCTAGTGACAAGTCACCACCTTGAGGATTTTTCCATTTTGAAAAGTTACATAAACTTTAGAATTAATCAAGTGAAACCTCCAATCCACACAAAATTTTGTTGAGTGAATATCAAGGACCTATTTGCACAAAAGAAGTAATTTGATCATAGGATTTATTTTCTAGCAATATGGAGTAGTTTAATCACATGAGTGAAGCATTAATATATTGGAGTGAAGCACTTGTAGACTAGAGTGATTTTATCACCTCTTAGAGTGAGTTTCTCCTGGACAAGCAAAGGGGCAAAAAGGAAAGCATCAATCCCAAGGAATATATTTGAAAAGTTATATTTTGGCATGTAGTGGTGCCACAAAATATTTTAGAGTCCTAAATTATTTAGGAGTATAATCATAGGTATGTAGCATTTGGAGGTGCATCATGTCATTAAGGATGCCTCCAAATATTTACTTTTACTAAGAGCAAGAATTTTTCATCTAAGGTAACTCCAGGGTGACTTCTTCCTATAAATAGAAGTTATGGTCTCCATGTAAGCATTTTTTGGTATTGAGAAAGTTATAATTACACTTTGTGAGATGTATATTCTCCTCTTCTCTTTATGATATTGATGAGAATTTGATAAGTCTTTTTCTTTCTAGCAATGGCAATGCCCTCTTGGATTGTAAAATGTGTGATGATTATGACACTACCATTTTTTCCATCTTATCCTTATTCTCATAATTTCAACTCATATGAATGGTAATACATTGAAATCATTTGATTTATTCATTTTTTGATTGATCACACACTCTCCTTGCTATGATTTTGGTCATATTTACTTTCAATATCTTTCACCCTAACTTTATAATTTGCTTTCATGCATTTTTTTTCTCCATTTACTTCTCCACACTTTATTTTATGCAATTAGATTAGGTTAGTTGGAATCTAGTCTATATCTATAGGTTGGAAGAGCCATTGTCCCATTCATTCAATTTTGTTGAAACTAGATTTGAGGATGTGTAACAAGTCAAATGATTCACCAATTCAACATAGTTTATCACATGCTTATTGGGACCCTAGTCCTTTTCATATTTTATCAACTAAATTTATTGATTTTAGCATCAAATTTACATTTTCTATAGGTAAATAGTATTTGGTCCATATTTGATAAATTTTACCAAATCCTCATTTAGGTAGCAATTCAGTCCAAATTTAAAGTGATTCACTTTGCTTAAGCCAAATCGCTTAAAAAATAATAAACTATGTTTAAGTTAAAATTAGTAAGTGATTCACTAAATTGCTTCTTTATTTGAGTTTTTCACATTTCCTTAATTTTGATCACATAAGCTAATATATTTTTTAATGACCTTCGTCAATTGCATTATTGATATTATCACTGGTTGAAAAGTCCTTAAATCACTATATAACTTCAATCTTTCTTTATCTTTGTTGGTAAATTCAATCCACCTTTCTTGGAAATTAATTAAGGCTTCATGAGCCTTTAGCCAACCTATTCCTAGTATGATGTTAAAGGTATGTAGCGGTGCTACATATAGATACCAAGTGGTAGAGATATTAGGTAGAGTGATTTTAGTTGAGGAGTAACATTGATGCACAGAGTAGGTTTATCTAGATCCATACTCCACTTTCCACCTTTGTGCCAAATATCCCGATATTTTTGGTATATCCCTAACTACGATACTAGAAATGAAACTATCAGTAGCTCCACTATCAATCAAAATTTTGACTTCTCTACCAAAAAATTTACCATTTAAGAGTAAAGGTGTCGCCTATCCATACAAGTTATGACTTGTTGTTGCTGCATATATCTTATGGTTAGGACCAAATGTAATGGATATTGGTCCTACATGAAGTGGGAATTGGGCTACAAAATGTGGTTCTCCATAATCAAAATATCAAGTTTTTGGAGTTGAATTTCCTCCTTAATCATGTTTCCCTACTCCAACTATTTGTAATGTTGTTGGTTGTTTATGTGGTTGAAAATGTTTGTTGTTGTTGTTGTTGTTATAGAAGTTATTATTTTTGTTCCTCTAATGAAATCCCTTGTTGAAGTTCCTTTTTCTACCATTATTATTTCCTCCAAACTTGGGATTCTTACTTTTTTTATTCTACATGAGCTCCCATTTCCTTTTATTTTGGAATTATCAATCCTTTCCTGACTAGTTTGTAGGATTGATATGGGTCCTCATTGGTTGTTGATTAAACTCGCTCTACTGAGCCATATCATAAGTCTCTTGTAAAATTTGGGATGGAGCACATTTATTACATTTCTTATCTTATGATCAACTCCTAGGATAAAATTGTGTATCTTCATTTCATCATCATGATCATATGATGGTACATATTTGAGCAATATCACAAATTGTTCATAATATACTTCTACATATTTTGATCCTTGTTGAAGCGTAGAAAATTCCTTATATTTTTCTAAGTAGAATTGCTTAGTAAGGAATATTTTCTTGAAATATTCCATAAATATTTCCCACTTAAGGTGAGTTACTTTGATATTTTCTCCTATCCTGAATGTATTCCACCATTCCAGTCTAGATTCTACTAGATAAACTATAGCCCATGTTGTTCAGGTCATAGAAGAGTAGTTTCTCAAGGTGAAGTAAGTCTCTAATCATCCAACCAAGCCTCAACTGCATCTCCTTCTCTCTCACCATTGAGGTGAAGTAAGTCTCTAATCATCCAGTAAGTCTTGACGTACTTTATATCTCTTTCCATCTCTACTTCAATAATGGATTTAGTTTCTCGATCAACTACAACTCTTTAGACACCAAAATCTAGGTATTTACATTTCACTACATAATTTTACATAATAAAATACATGCCTAGATCTAAAATTAGGCATATCAATTCCTGTACATTTTACCCACATTGCACATCACAATCCTGCATAATAAAATTGTATGCCTAAGTCTAAAATTAGGTGTATAAATCATGCACATGATTATATTTTCTAGATTTTATTAAATCTAGGAAATATCCCCCTAGTATACCCTATATCCCCATGTGATATATGTCCTAGCCACCACTACCCCTCACTTTGCCACATCTCACACCTCACTCCACTTGCACCTACCCACATGCCACCACTCCACCTAAGTGAGACACTCTAAGTGACTCATTGCAATTACCTAGGATAGGTGGTTGCCTAGTCCCTACCACTTGGCAGCCCTAGCTTGCCACCTATATTTTCCCTTCAAAATTCAAAATTACCTATAAAATCAACACCATTCCATCAACCAAAGGAGGCTAGAAAAGACACCTCTACGCTACCAAAATCATTGCAAGGAATCACTAACGTTCATGAAGTTCATGCCATCGAGGTCCTAGATTAGATTTTTAGGGTTTTTGCACTTCCTACACAACTACCCACCAGTGTTTAAATAGATGCAACCACCATCCATCAGTTCCTCAATCTCCCTCCCATGGTTGGCCAGTCCCATTCGTGGGCCCACTTTTGTATAAAAATTTCCAATTTGTTTTGGCTATATCTCACTCATCCAAACTCAAATTGAGATAAAATTTTGAGGGTAGGTTCTTGACATACCTTAGAACATCTCCACAAATTTTTAGGCCATTTGGAGCAACAAATATCCAACCACCTAACCATAGCTGGAAAGCCCCACCTGTGTACCTATGGTTAATCAGGAAGGCATTTCATCCATTAACAAATAGATCAGTTTAGGTAAAATTTGTAAGGCATCATTTATTTATGTATTCATTTTTAGGGTTCTTATGGTAGCTACTTTCATTCACATCAACAGGTGCTACTGACTCTCCTATTTTTGCATTCATGTATGCACAGGTCACAAGTTCTTGAAGGCTATTGTAGTAAGGATGGTATGCAAGGATAGATGAAGCCAATCCACTCTTTTATTGTAGTAGAGAATACCAAAGACACCACCAATCATTTGATTATCCAAAGGATTAATTTCCTCTTTATGTGCATTGTATCATGTGAAAGAAAGCATTAACTTATTGTAACCATACCCTTGTGCACTTAGGATAAATCATTTGTCAAAAGGAGACTAAGGCTCCAATAAAATTCAATATAAAATTCATTTATTCTGCAATTTCTTATCTTTCACTATTTTATTTGCAAGGTATTTTCTAATTTTCTTACAAAGTTGTGATCACAATGGGACCTCCAAAGTATTTCATTGTTGATGCCTTGTTTTTTCTTGCTTA
Source organism: Wollemia nobilis (assembly GCA_028583015.1). NCBI lineage: Eukaryota > Viridiplantae > Streptophyta > Pinopsida > Araucariales > Araucariaceae > Wollemia > Wollemia nobilis. Next base: position 1,929,777 of record JAQPPZ010016334.1, on the reverse strand, counting down.
CTAATGTCTCTATTTTTTGTTGTTACAAGTTTTTAGATTTGAGCTATGAAGATTAAGGATTGAGTGTGAGAATCCCCAAGTCTATTTTGGCTTAACCCTGTGCCTGAGGAACTGCAAGTGCATGGTTATAGACCTGAAGAACCTTAGATGCATAGTTGGAATCCTACAAAACTATGGACTCGCAGTTGGACAAGTAAGAGGGAGTGGCAAAAGGACCATAGGTTTGTACATTTAAAGCCCTCTCTATATTTTTATTTAGTTTTTACTTAAAAATAAATAATATAATATTTGCCTTGTTAGTCTTGTTTTTTGTGTGCATATAGGTCTTAGGCTAGGCTCAAATTCAAAAAAAAAATGAAGGTAATAAAAATCTATATTTTAGGTAAAATCTTAGATCATTTGCATTGTCTGGCTAAGGAAATTTCAGGTATTTTTTTAGGGTTTCACATCAATCATTCTCATATCTGAAGTACATTCATAATAATATATTGACATTTGAACATCTCCAATTGTGGACCCATGGTTTGGTAACCATCTAGAGGTGGTTGACCAGATCTAACCACCCAACAATGGTTGGAATTGTACTTCAAAACCCTTATATGCTTGGTATAAAATTTGCTTTTGGGCCCTTGATCTTTTATTGATTGTACCAGTCTATCTTTTGCTCCTACATTTAGGCAATAATTATAATTGCTTCTTAATTTACATCACACCATAATAAAAAAACCCTCACAAACTTGCACTTGAACATTGGTAAGGTTGGATTTCATCACCAACCCCCAATAATTATCCCATTATTTTAGCCAAGGTCGGTCCAATAATCATTATAGCCATGGAAAATAGTATGCATTCCTCTTCAGAGGGTGTATCACTGACCACGGTGAACTGGGTGAGGAATGGTAGTACCTAGGCTCCCTCATTGAACTTAGACTTTATCACCAAGCCTTGGATTTCATCACCAAGTTAGCCTATGTGAGTATCTGGGTGAAAACCTTAGATTCATTGTAGGGTCAACCTTGCACTTTCACTTACAAAAAAAAAATGAAAACTTTTCAAAACTAAAAAAAAAAAAATCAAAACCTTGCAAAAACTTAGAAACAATTTTTTTTGTTTATTTGCTTTGCATCCTATTTATTTGCACTTTCACCATATAGTCATACATGTACCTTCACATGTTCCACCTCATCCCACTCTTAGTGCATGGTAAAAACCCGTAGTCAAGCTAGAAAGCTAGCCCAGTCAAGAATCAGTTGCCTTCATCCATGTATTTTCCCCTACCACTTTGGAAGTAGGGTAAGTTAGTGTAGCTAGTATTGTATCTTTGAACTTGAATGTTGGACAATCTAGTGGTGCCTCCACTTAAGACATAGATATGATACAGAGATCTACTCATGCCACCATTCCAAAAACTACTAGGAGTGAGCCACTCATGCCATCTAATGGTCATGTCATGTATATGGATATGGATGTAGTTAGGACTTATTTGAATGTAGCTAGTTTGATCTTTCCATAATTACCTCCCTTACCATTCCACCTCAAACCATTCCAATATTACATCAAGAATACATCTACTCTCATCCATGGAAAACTCATCAATTTATCACTAATCCACTCTTCAAACCACAAACCACTATGGAGACCTCATAATTTCATCAATACCTTCCCATTCCATCCACTAACAACATCATCTATTCTAATGCCCTCTATGAGGCACAAGCCAATGCTGCTTTGTAGATACTTGTATCCATACCATCCACATCATCTGTCTATCCCATCCAACATGCCATCCCTTATTTAGTTGTAGTTCCCTTCACCACCTTCCCCCCACCAACATCCACTCATAATATTACCATACATCTTGCTCAGTTTTCCACCCCCCATGTGGACATACCATCTACCTCTGTGATTGCTATACAATAAGATTTTCTACACTTACAAAAATTGTGTGTGTATAATGCTAACCAAAGTACTCATCCTGACTCACAACAACAGTTAATGGGAGGGACCCTAACCATCCATCCACATCTTCTCAAAACACTTTCTTCATCCAGAATCCATCATGGATGATGTTACCACCCACCATAACCATACCCACACATCCACTCAATCACATGTATGGTGCTCCATAAACACAACACACCATTGTTTGACCATCTCCTCATCAAAAACCACCAATTCACCAACATACTATGCTCATTCTACAACAAATTTTGAACTGCCTCACAAGCATTGAGCTGCAGTTAAGTCATCATCAACCTCATAAAAATCACCTACCTTATCAACCTCATCCACCTTGCCAATCTTGTTCAAATTGTCAACCTCATACTTGGACCCCTCTATCACAAGTTGTATGATGCAAAAATAATTGTTTTACCTGACATACATCCTAAAAATACCAAAAATCATAAACCCAAGTCATATAGGGAAGATAAATATTACCTATATCATCGACAAGTGGGTCATGACATCAAAAATTGTTACATATTTAAAAATGTGGTCCAAGATGTTATTGACAAGAAATACTTTCCCATAGATGATCCACCCACCTCATCTCATCAAAACCTTAGTATCCACTAGGACCAGAATGGGGATGCTTAAGGTATCACACCTTACCCATGCAAAAAAAAGGGCTCCAAAGGTACCAAACCCCTTTGATCAATTTAATCCAAAAATCTCCAAAGGGGACACCCCTTTGGTCAGTTAAATTCAAAAGGCTCCAAAGGGGACACCCCTTTGTTCAATTCATTCAAAAATACTCCAAATGGGGCATCCCTTTTGTCAATTCAATTCAAAAAATCCTAAATGAACCTAACCCCTTTGGTCAAATCTCATTTCAAAATGCTCTAAAGGGATGCCACCCTTTGGAGAATTTTTTATTGAATTGACCAATGGAGGTCATCCCTTTGTTTATGTTTTTCTATATTTTATGCATCATTATTATGTATTCATTGTTAGGGTTCTTATGGTAGCTACTTTCATTCACATCAATAGGTTCTACTGAATCTCTTGTGTTTGCATTCATGTATGCACAGGTGATGATTTCTTGATGGCTATTGCAGTGAGGATGGTACACAAGGATATTTGAAGCTCATCCACTCCTTGATTGTAGTAGAGAATACTGAAGACAACACCAATAATTTGATTATACAAAGGAGTGTTTTCCTCTTTATGTTCATTGTATCATGTGAAAGCAAGCATTCACTTATTGTAATCATACCCTTGTGCACTCAGGGTAAATCATTTGTAAAAAGGAGACTAAGGCTCCAATAAAATTCAATATAAAATTCATTTATTCTGCAATTGCTTATCTTTCACTATTTCATTTCCAAGGTGTTTTCTAATTTTATTACAAAGTGGTAATCACAATGGGACCTCCAAAGTATTTCATTATTGATGTCTTGATTTTTCTTGCTTACTAATGTCTTTGTTGTCTGTTGTTACAAGTTTTTAGATTTGAGCTATGAAGATTAAGGATTTAATATGAGAATCCCCAAGTCTATTTTTGCTTGACCCTGTGCTTTAGGAACTGCAAGTGCATGGTTATAGACCTGACGAACCATAGATGCATAGTTGGAATCCTTTAGAACCGTGGACACATGGTTGGACAAGTAAGAGGGAGTGGCAAAAGGACCATAGGTTTGTACATTTAAAGCCCTCTATATATTTTGCTTTAGTATTTCATTAAAAATAAATAAGATAATCCCTGACTTGTTAGTCATGTTTGTTGTGTGCATATAGGTTTTAGGCTAGGCTCAAATTCAAAAAAAAATGAAGGTAATAAAAATCTACATTTTAGATTAAATCCTAAATCATTTGCATTGTTTGGCTAGGAACATTCCAAGCATTTTTTTAAGGGTTTTACATCACTCATTCTCATATCTAAAGTACATTAATAATAATAGATTGACATTTGGACATCTCCAATTATGGACCCACGATTTGGTAACCACCCAGAGGTGGTTGACCAAACCTAACTACCAAACAATGGTTGGATCTGTACTTCAGAACCCTTATAGTATTGGTATAAAATTTGCTTTTGGGCCCTTGATATTTTGTTGATTGTACCAGTGTATCTTCTACTCCTACATTTAGGTAAAAATTATAATTGCTTCTTAATTTGCATCACACCATAATAAAAAAACCCTCACACACTTGCACTTGAATATTGGTAAGGTTGGATTTCATCACCAACCCCCAATAATTACCCCATTATTTTTGCCAAGGCTGGTCCAAGAATCATTATAGTCATGGAAAATAGTATGCATTCCTCTTCGAAGGGTGTATCATTGACCACAATGAACTGGGTGAGGATTGGTAGTACCTAGGATCCCTCATCGAACTTGGAATTTATCACCAAGCCTTAGATTTCATCACCAAGTTAGTGTATGCGAGTATCTGGGTGAAAACCTTAGATTCATTGTAGGGTCAACCTTGCACTTTCACTTACAAATGAAAAATAAAAAACTTTTCAAAACTAAAAAAAAAATGAAAACCTTGCAAAAACTTGGAAATAATTTTGTTTGTTAGTTTACTTTGCATGCTATTTGTTTGCATTTTCACCATATATTCACATACGTAACTTCATATGTTCCACCTCATACCACTCTTAGTGTATGGTAACAACCCATAGTCAAGCTATAAAACTAGACAAAGTCAAGAATCAGTTGCCTTCATCCATGGAGTTTCCCCTACCACTTTGGCAGTAGGGTAAGTTAGTGTAGCTAGTACTGTGTCTTTGAACTTGAATTTCGGACCATCTAGTAGTGCCTCCACTTTATACATAGATATGATACATAGATCTACTCATGCCACCATTCCAAAAAATCCTAGGAGTGAGCCACTCATGCCATCTAACGATCATGTCATGTATATGGATATGGATGTAGTTAGGACTTATTTGAATGTAGATAGTTTGGTATTTCCATCATTACCTCGACTTACCATTCCACCTCACACCATTCCCATATTACATCAAGAAGACATCTACTCTTATATATGGAAAACTCATAAATTCATCACTAATCCACTCTTCAAACCACAAGCCACTATGGAGGCCTCATCATTCCATTAATACCTCCCCATTCCATCCACTAACAACATCATATTTTCTAATGCCCTCTATGAGGCACAAGCTAATGCTGATTTGTAGATACCTACATCCATATCATCCACATCATCTGTTGATCCCATCCAACATGCCATACCTTATTTAGTTGCAGTACCCTTCACCACCTCCCCCCCCCACCAACATCCACTCATAATATTACCATACATATTGCTCAATTTTCCATCCCCCATGTGGACATACCATCTACCTCTGTGATTTCTATACAATAAGATTTTCTACACTTACAAAAATTGCTTGTGTATAATTCTAACCAAAGTACTCATCCTAAATCACAATAATAGTTACTAGGAGGGATCCTAACCATCCATCCACATCTTCTCAAAAAACTTTTTTCATCCAGAATATATCATGGGTGATGTGACCACCCACCATAACCATACCCACACATCTACTCAATCAGATGTATGGTGCTCCATAAAGACAACACACCATCATTTGACCATATCCTCATCAAAAACCACCTATTAACCAACATACTATGCTCATTCTACAACAAATTTTGAACTACCTCACAAGCATTGAACTATAGTTAATTCATCATCAACCTCATCAACATCACCTACCTTATCAACCTCATCCACCTAGCCAATATCGTTCAAATTTTCAACCTCATACTTGGACCCCTCTATCTAAGCCCATGATGACCATATTTCACAAGTTGTAGGATGAAAAAATATTTGTTTTACCTGACATACATCTTGCAAATACCAAAATTCATAAACCTAGGTCATATAGGGAAGATCAATATTACCTATATCATCGACAAGTGGGCCATAACATCAACAATTGTTACACATTTAAAAATGTGGTCCAAGATGTTATTGACAAGGGGGACTTTCCCATAGATGATCCACCCACCTCATCTCATCAAAACCTTAGTATCCACCAGGACCACAATGGGGATGCTTAAGGTATCACACCTTTCCCATGCAAAAAAAAGGCTCCAAAGGAACCAAACCCATTTGATAAATTTAATCCAAAAATATCCAAAGGGGACACCCCTTTGGTCAGTTAAATCCAAAAGGCTCCAAAGGGGACATCCCTGTGGTCAATTCATTCAAAATTGCTCCAAATGGGGCATCCCTTTGGTCAATTCAATTCAAAAAATACTAAAGTAACCTAACCCCTTTGGTCAAATATATTTTCAAAATGCTCCAAAGGATACACCCATTTGGTCAATTCAATCAAAACTTCTCTAAAGGGGGCCACCCATTTGGTTAAAAACCCCTTGCTCTTCCTCAAAACAAGCATGTATTGCAAAAAGTAATAAAAGCCCATTTGCTCCTCCTCAAAATGCAAGACCCAAAAGCACTAAAAATCCACTTTTATCCAATACAAAAATGAGAAAAATCAAAAATAAAATCACAAAAATACAACTAAATAAGGGAAAATACCTTGAATCCTTAGAATTATTAGTGTTTCAAAAACCATGGGGTGATCCTCATTATAATAATGGGTTGAATGAAACCTACCTAGCAATGGGGTATCCTTACATGTGGCACCAATTTTGTCACATTAGCGACCTTATTTTGCATAAACCTATGGATGCTCACAAATGAGCTAGCTTGTTGGCATAAGCTACCAATGGATTAGTCTACCCTTACTCATAATGAGAAAGGAATATTCATTGCACACACAATTGGTCCTTAAGAAATTTGACAATTCTAGGACATCCTTAGCATCATATGGATTCATGATATGAATAGATGAGTTTTTTTGAGATCACTGGGATGTTTGAGTCTTTGCAAAACAACTCTAGATCCTTTATCCCTAAGGTAAACAAAGTCATAAGCAAGCTTCCATTCCATACCACCATCGCATGGTCACATATATCATAGTCCATTTCATCCTACAAAATATGGTCAAACTAGTAGTACTATATTGGTGACCTTGATTAAGCAATAAAGGCAAATTCTACTAAACAATGGTTCATAACCTCTTTGAATGAAAATTAATAAGTCAACATCATTCATTCACTTGCATACATCACCACCAATTGCATTCATTCATAATACATTCATTTCATCACATGCACACCAAAAAAAAAGATCCAAACAATCCATAATTACACATATACATGCACAATCACATCAACAACCAACTACGGGGATTCAAGGTCCCACACCTTCCCCAATAATCACATCAAGCAATCGACCAACTAGGGGGATTCAAAGTATTATACCCTCCCCAAAAATCACGTAATCAACACCAACTAGAGGGGTTCATGGTCTCACATATTCCCCATAAAACAATCAATCAAGCAACTTGGGGGAATTCAAGGTCTCACACCTATCCCAACAAACACATTAAAAATTCACATTTCAAATCATCTACTAGGCTCAAAAGGTTGCATCCTTTGACTTGCATTCACAAACACAACACATATAATTACATTTACTTTTCTACATTCATCAATTTGATTCATTAGCTTAGATCTTCGAATGAACCATATATCTAATGATATACTCAAGTCACCTAGTGGTTGTAGTGACTAGTTATTGTTGCGGGCCAAACACAGGTTAAATTTGATCCTATTTTGTCACTGCCCATTCATTTAAATTGTCAGACCAGGGAGCACGTAAACTTTAGAAGTGTCTCAAACAAGATCATTTACAATACCCACTTCTGAGATGAGTCCGACTAATTCTATCATTGGGGGGTTTAAAGAAATGACATTCATTCATCCACACCACAATAGTTTACGTATGAATAATTAGATCCTTGGAAATTAAATATTCATACGTGCATAATTAAATAGACATGAAAATAATTCTACTACAACAATGAAAATAACAGTACAAAAAGCAAACCTATTAAAGCAGGAAACTGATCTAGGAAAGCACAAGTAAAAGGGAAGGAATACTAGCTTGGAGTGGGCCCAAGCTCCAGCAGCTCCCTTCCAGCTGAACACGCGATTAGGAACTCTCGAACTTTATTATAATTGCAAGATAATTACAATACTTCTATCTCCTCAGAATAATCAATAAATTCTGGATATCTATCAGAGAGGTCTGTGTGTGTTTATATAGCACACACACAGATCTTCTATTACAATGAGGTTACAACAGTAGTTCAGTCTAGACTAAACTGGGATAGTCTGGTAACCGCAATCGGCATCTACTAAAAATAGTCATCGTTCCTAATGGTGGCACGTTCATTGATTGGTTCGAGTTGCTTGAGCTGGATCATGCTTCGCCCGATGTAGGTAAGACATCCTCGTCCATTGGTGCAGCTCCCCAAAATTGTCTCGTGTGACATGGAACTAGAACTGCACCGGTCAACACTACCCACACCACTCATTTGGTCAACTGGTGAAATATGGAGGCACCTTCTCTATGAGGAAGGTGCCTTCCTCAAATGCTTTGGTAGGCACCTTATTTATGCGGAAGGTGCCTACTGGTATTGAGCACCTTCTTCATGCGAAAGGCGCCTACTGATGTTGAGCGCCTTATTTATGCGGAAGGTGCCTTGCCTTGTATGGGGGTGCCTTCCTTATGAGGAAGACGCCTAGGTATGTCGGGTGCCTTCTTTATATGGAAGGCGCCTACCTTCTCTTGGTACCTTCCTTGAAGAGGAAGGTGCCTAACCACCATGCCTTGATCCTGGGAGAAATAGAGTGCCAGGTCCATGAAGGACCTCGACTGATCCAAATCTATCAAAACCAACTAAATTTCCACACAAACACACTAAAACACACAAATTAGATAACACACACAATTCTATTAAATAATTACATAATAATTCATGAAAGTACACAGTTCCTATTATATTGTCGCATAATAATCAATAAAACCCATACAAAATATGAGCATTTTTGGGGCTCATCATCCCCCCATGCCTAACATATGCCATGCCCTCATGGCATCAAAACTACAAGTAGCCCTTCATACTCCTCATCATCATCATTTTCTAGTAGTCCTGGCTATACTTACGGCCTGTGATCACTTTTGTTGTGGACCGACATCGGTAGGTGCGGTCTTTCTTTTCTAGCTGGAACTATGGTGTTGAGGCGGTTAGCTTCTATTGTCTGCCTCTGCTCAATCCGTTGACTTTACCTATTTGGGTTTCCCATCCCGACTATCACTGGAGGTGGCATAGCTAATGTGGCTCCTGCTTCCTAGAATGCAACCTCCGTAGCCTGCCATAGGTCAGCATCCGAGGGTCTGACAACTACAAGAGGGATGTCAGAATTGTCCCTCCTATGATGAACCACCTAGGCCTTATGTAGCTAGGTTGCCTCAGGGGTAAGCCCTACATTTTCTTTTGTAATGGCAGCGACCTCTAATTCAGGCCCGAACACCCCCCACCTCTCCAAGTATTTTCACATTTTAGAGGGGCATCCTCGTGATGATCCATAAATTTCCTAGAATTGATCATCATCCACTGGATTGACGTAGATACCAGGTTCTCCCTTGACCTTCATAGCAGATTTCCTGGCCTCCTTTGCTACTGCCATTTCTTCACTCAATTATTTGAACCTCTTTTGCCTTTCCATGAATGGTTGCATATCCTCATCCCATTCATCCTCGATCGGCTCGATGAAGGTCACCTTAGCCTTCTTTCGAGCCATCTTGGGCCCTTTTGCCTTGGCCCCAATAGAAAGTGTGGTGGCTTGAATAGGGGGTTTCTCCTCCTTACCGGTGGGTGTCTTTTCATCATGAGGGGCTTGCTCTGCTAACCCCGGAGCTATCCCTCCTTTCTCTGGTTGCTCTGGTGTTGACCCAGTAGGTCCCTCGGCCCCTCCTTCCTCAGGTCTAGGGGATTCCTCCTTAACCCCTGATTCTGGTTGTGGTTGCTAGTCCATACTTGGTTCTGTGTCACTTAGCTCGATAATAGGGGGCTCCGTTGGGCTCCCTCTCCCATCAATTTTGAAAATAGAGGAGTTCTCCCCTACCTCCGGGCTACCTTATCGAGCATCCAATCGAAATTCCCCAGAAGAGAATACTCACTCTAATGAAGTGGGGGAATTCATCGGGACCTCCATCGCCCAGTCCATTTGGGTGGATGCATCCCTCTTCTCTACTTCCTTGGCCCAAAATCATTGATTTTCATCTTGCAACTACTGGACCAGCTGCTTCAGCTGAGCGATTATTTTTGCTTGCTGCTCCAATTCTTCCCTATGCATCGCCTGGCAATCCTCAAAAATTTGTTGGGCCATCCAACAATCAGTTTGCCATTCTAGGGCTTCTTCTAGGGCTGCATCAACATGTTGGTTAATGCCCTCAGAGGTCCCTACACCTTGCGGGCTTTAGCATGTTAATTCCTGGAGGGTCTGGGCTATGAGACCAACCTCCAGGTCTTCCTCTTCCTCCTTTGATGATAGGAGCAGACGTCGTAGGTGCCTCCTCTCAGGAACTAGTTCAGTCTACCATAATTTAGTTTCACCATTGGCAAACTGTGCCCCTTCCTCCACAAAATTGGGCAATGGTGATTGCCCTCTCTCTTCAACCTCCTCCATGGGGTCTTCACCACATTGCCCTAACTCGATGGTAGAATCTACTCTTTCTCCCTAGCTGCCATCTCCCTCTACACTCGAGCCTCCCTTTTGTGCTTCTGCATGGCGAACCAGTGTTGTTATCAGCCCATGGTGGGCCAAAGTGGAAGGTGCACCTCTCTGATATCGAGCCACTTCATCCTTTAGGGCACTCGCTAGGTAGAAGGGCACATTAATTTTCCTCCCATGCACTAGGTGGTCTAAAAACTACACATGATTAGCATGCAGGTGGGAATATTTCCCTGTGCATGTGAAGAATCGAGCAATCTACTCGAACATCTTCCACAAATTCATTGGAAGTCCACTTTTTGGTAGCCCTTCCTTCTCTATCTACACATTGTTCCCCTCTAGTAGTAGTTTGGCGCACTATTTCAACATGCCACCCTTGTATGTGCTCTTGCCCATGAGAGGTAGGCCGATCACCTAGGAGATGTATTCTGGTGTGACCGAAATCTCTCTTCCGTGCACTTGGGTTGTGTCACCTCTCAAGGAGGTAGTAAATTCCTTGGCTGCCTCCATATCCTAGTTCTGGCTGACCAGGGTGCAGTAATCAAGCCACCCTTCAGCTTCGAACTGGGTTCTAACCGCCCCTCTGATCCCTTCCATGTCACCTGGCTCATTCTTCTTGACAATATGGTTCTTCGAGCATCCTCCCATGGCACCTACCGCAACTGCATCCACTATTTTTCTGCCCTAGTTTTCTCAGGAAGGCGCCTTCTTATACAGAAGGTGCCTACCCCTAGCATTTAATCTTGGGGGTTGATAGGGTATGCCTCTCGAGTCATAACATTGGCATGATGTTTTGGTCATGGGGGGTCATGATTTTATGGTGACATTATTTTTTAGAACTGCATAGTTTATGAAAAATTATATAAAAATTTAATTTGAATTATGCGCGTACCTGATTGGATGCTTCACGCATCATAGAAAATGGTGATTCATCGGTCTGTGACATGGAGGATGTGCATTTTGCATGTGCTGATTATGTTGGACTTGTTGCTACGTTGTTCGAGGTTTGATGTCGAAGATAGAGTTGTGGATTGGCTCAAAGAATGTTGGCCCATCATCCTTGGGGTGTGTGAGAAGATCCTGCCCCGTAACTCCACAAGATTTTTGGTTGGGGTGGATTTCCATCACGTGGGATGATGGTGGTAATCTGGTGCTACCCACTCATGTGTTGATCTCACTTGAATCGAGGTGCACGTTATACCAAAGTCCATTGCTATGGAAGGTGCATTTCAATGAATGGTGCTTGAACTGATTTGAGAAGCACTTTAAATGAATGTGCACCTTCCTGATGTGGAAGGTGCTTTGAATAATGCTTGATGTAGCTTTAGAATGCCTTCCGATGATGGAAGGCACTTTGAATGGATTGACCTTCCTGAATGGGAAGGTGCACTTGAATGGATGGCACCTTCTTGATGTGGAAGGTGCCTTTTTTTTTAGGAAGAACGATGGGTGCCTTATTTATGAGGAAGGTGCTTACTTCCATTGGGTGCCTTCTTCATAAGGAAGGTGCTTCTTTTTTGTTTGGGTACCTTCTTTATAAGGAAGGCACCTTATTTCTATTATGGGCCTTCTTTATAAGGAAGGCACCTTATTTCATCTGGGCACCTTCTTCATGCGGAAGGTGCCTTGCCTCTGCTTGGTACCTTCTTCACGGTGGAAAAATGTCCACCTTAGTTAGGCACCTTCTTCGAGGAGGGAGGCATCGTTCCTTAAGTGGAGAGTCTTCTTTGAAGATGAAGGCATTTTGCAAGGCATTTTTTTAGCAGCCACATCGTGATCGTCCATGCAAGGGTGATCAAGCCTCCTCAGACTTACTTCATGCTACCCCAACATCTTCTTGTCAGGCTTGGCATGTGATTTTTTCTAGAGGAGAGTTTGTTGCCTTCGTCCGAGCTTGGATAGATGTTGCTTCTAAACTACGTGCGTAGGTGTCAGGATGTTGAGCCGGTTCAGGCTTGGTTTCCCAGATACCTATTTTTCGTGCTATCAGGCCCTTCACCTACAAAAAGCAAACAAAAAGAAAAGAAAATATAGGCAGTTAGATGCAATCCGTGCCTGTTAGGCCCTAGCCTCAGGATGCCTATAGCTTGCATGCGGCATCATCCCTACAAAACACACCATAAGAAATAAATAAACCTAAACTAACTAATTTTTGTGGACACCTCCGTGTCCACCATATTATTGTTGAGAGTTTTGTCCAGACTTACAGGGATGGGGTCTCCCCCATGCCTACTCTAGATTCCACTAGTAAATTCTTGGATGTGTTGTAGGGCCGCAGTCGGTGGCCATTAACTATCAACATAATGTTGCTACGTCAATGGTCCTGATGCGCACAACACCATTTTTGATAAGTTCTACCACCTCATACGGTCCCATCCATCTCTACATTAATTTTCCCTTCCATTCCTGGAACCTAGAATCATACAACAACACCCATTCTCCCTCCTGGAACTACTTCAACTTAATGTGATGATCATGCCACTACTTTCTTTGCTTTTGTATGATCTCCATTCTTTGTAAAGCATCCATTCAAATTTCATCTAGCTGATTCAGCTATCGAACTCTTTCTTTTTGGGCTTCTTCCAAGCTCAGATTTAATTCTAAAGCAGTTCTCAATGTCTTGATTTCAAACTCGATGGGCATCATTGCATTCTTCCCATAGACCAGCTGGAAGGGTGTGAAGCCTGTGGTTGATTTCCACGTGGTGTTATACGCCCATACTACCTTCGGTAATCATGCAGCCCAATATTTTCTATGTTGCTGCATGGTTTTTGTTAGGATGTTCTCAATCTCTCTGTTCATCACTTCCACTTGCCCGTTTGCCTATGGATGGTAGGGTGTAGTCTTATTGTGCCAAATTCTATATTGCTTCATCAGTTCTTCGATCAACTTGGAGGTGAATTGAGGCCCCTGGTCTATTGTAATCTCTCTGGGGACCCCGAATCATGTAAAAATATGAGCAAATAAGAATTCAGTGACTGTTCCCTCCTTCGAATCTCTCAATGCTTGAACTTCAACCCACTTGGTGACGTAGTCTGTATAGACTAAAATGAATCTTCTCCCTACTGAAGGTGGATTGATTGGCCCCACAAAATCCATGCCCCACTTATCGAAGGGCTCTAGGTGCACTTGAGGTTGAAGGGGCATTTCATCTCGATGAGTCGGTCTACCCATTCTTTGGCATTCATCACACTTGTTGGTGTAGGCGGCTGCATATTTAAATAGAGTGGGCCAAAAGTACCTAACCTGTAGGATTTTATAGGTAGTCCTTTTCCCTGCAAAGTGTCCTCCACATGGTTCATCATGACAAGCTTTGAGTATCTCTAAAAACTCCTATTCTGTAATGCACCTCCTCATAATCTGATCACGTCCCATTTTAAATAGGAGGTCATCAACCCATAGAAAGGAGGCGCTCTTCTCTATCACTGCCTACTTTTCTCATGAAGAAAGAGTAGGTGAAGTTCTTCCGATGGCTAAATAGTTGGCTATGTCTGCATACCATGACGTTTGTTCATTGATGGTGAATAGATGTTCATCCAAAAATTGGTCTTCCACTATCGCATGATCTACTGGTATCAATCTGGATAGAAAATCTGCTACTACGTTGTCTTTGCTAGGTTTGTCAACTATTGTTATATCAAATTCCTATAGTAGTAGAAGCCATCTGATAACTCTTCCACCAATAGCTGGTTTTCTCATTAAATACCTGATGGTTGTGTGGTCCGTATGGATGAACACCTGGTATCTGATGATATAATGGTAGAATTTATTGATGGTATGCACAACCACAAGGAATTATTTCTCCGTCACTGTATAGTTGACCTTGGCCCCTGCTAAGTTTTTGTTGATGTAGTAGATGGCATAAAATTCCTCGCCATCCTTCTTCTCAAGGACTGCTCCAATCGCATTGTTGGATGCATCACAATAGATATGGAATGGTATGGCCCAATTTGGTCCCCTTAAAATAGGTGTAGATATCAACTTTTCTTTGAGTGACTGAAATGCTCTTTCGTAGTCTTCCATCCAGTTAAACTCCACATCTTTAGACAATAGAGTGTGCAGTGGCTTTGCAATCTTACTAAAGTCGGTGATAAATCATCGGTAATACCCGATAGATCCAAGAAAACTTCTCACCTCTCACTGCATTCTAGGGCTGGGTAGGTCCTTGATGACCTCGATCTTTCTTTTGTCAACTTTTATTCCTTCCACGGAGAGATGGTGTCCCAATACGATGCCTTCTCGCATCATCATAAAGCACTTTTTGTTACTGAGGGACAAATTATTTTCCTCACTTCTTTCGAGCACTCTTTCCAAGTTCGTCATTGCTTCATCAAAGGTTTCTCCATAAATGGTGAAGTCATCCATGTACACTTCGACCGCTTCCCCTATCATGTCTAAAAATATGCTAAGCACCACCCTTTGAAAGGTGGCTGGTGCATTGCATAACCCGAAAGGCAACACCCGATAAGCAAACGTCCCCCATGGGCAGGTGAACATTGTTTTATCCTGATCTTCTTCTCCGATCTGGATCTGGTTGTATCCACTGAATCCATCCAGGAAGGAGAAGTACTTTCACCCAGAAAGCGTATCCAAGACCTGATCGATGAATGGGAGTGGGAAGTGATCCTTTTTGGTCGCTTTGTTCAATGCCCTATAGTCCACACAAATCCGCCACTTCCCATTCTTCTTGGGGACCACCACAAGCGGTGACACCCATTCACTGTCAAAAATTGGATAGATGAATCCGAAAGACAAGAGTTTTTGCAGCTCCACCTTGACAATGTCTTTCATTGCCAGATTCATTCTTCTCTGTGGCTGCCTACTTGGAGTCACCTATTCTTCGAGGTATATTCGATGGGTACAAATTTTTGGGCTGATACCTTTCATATCCGAGTAGTCCCATGCAAATGCCCATTGGTGTTTTACCAGGAGCTCTTTTACTTTTGTTAGCTGTGTGGGGGTCAACCCACTACTGACGTTTAACGTCCTTCCAGGCCCAATATTTATCTGTTGAATGTGGTGGTCTTGGGCACCAACCAATGGTGACTCAAGCATTGTGATGGAAGATTCTCCTTGGAGGAATCCTATGATAGCACCATATTCATCCTCATCCTCCACCAATTCATCTAATGCCATCACCGACTGGATTATGGACAGCTCATTGTCTTCGTGCTTGGTCAACGTGGGCTCTCCCAATGAATCCATGGACTGCATGGGGGTGAAATCATCAATATTTTGATGTTTTGTCCATTGGAGATAGTCATTAGCCCATCATGATAGCTGATGTAAGCATCGGCTATCGCCAGCCATGGCCTCCCCAAGATAAGCGGGTAGCCACCCAACCTTGTTTTGGACTGTAAAACTAGGAAGTCGACCGAATATTCCCATGCATCAACCATCACTATTATATCTTCGAGCATTCCTTTCAGTGCTATGGTTGATCGATCAGCCAGTTGCAGCACCATTGTGGTGGGTCTTAGGTTTGTGAGCTGCAGCTTCTGCATGGTCTCCTACGGCATCACGTTGATGGCTGCACCGAGATCGACTAACGTGTTGGCCAAGGAATGTCCCTCAATTTTTACAATCAACACCGGGCTGCCTGGGTCTACGTATTTAGGATGACATGCATTCCCCATCATTAAATCTACCAACTTACCCATGACATTGATAGTCTGGGTTACTTTCCATCCTGGATTTCTTAAGCACATCTCCTTTATCACCTTGGTATATATTGGGACGTCTCGGATAGCTTGAAAGAGTGGAATTGTTACTGTAAGATTTTTCAAGCTGGAAAGAATATCAAACTTTGGCTGCGTTAGTTTCTTCTATTCTTGCAGTCGGTTAGGAAATGGAGCCTTTGTTCTCTCAGCCACTTCTTCTTCCACCTCTTCTATAAGAGGTGTTTCTCCTACATCTACCTCCTCTTCTATCAGTGGAGGTGTCCCTACTCCTAGTTGTCTACCTGATCTAAGCTGAATAGGATTGCAACTAATATGGTACATCGGATACATCTCACCTTCTACATTGTATGTCAGTTGGTTTACTTTATTGTTTGGATTCATCATCGGTTGTGTAGGTAACTACGTAGGTCTCACAGTAGGCAAGGCCGGTAGGTTTTTTTGGGGGTGAGCTGGCGCTACATTCTGTGGAGCTGGATTCCATGGAGTATGGCTCCTCCACTACTACCCAGAATATTGATATGGCATCCAGGGTTGCTGGTTCAGGAATGTTGCTCCTGGGGGTGCGTTGGACCAAGGCGATGGCCCCCACCACCCCATGTTAGGTGGTTGAGGCTGGCCTTGTGGCATGTATGGTCCTCCCCGTATGATGGCATTCCTATTGGCATATTCCCCATAGGGGGTTGTGGCCAATTCCTCCGATTGCCTACAAAATAGGCTTCAGTGACATCAACATCCTCTTTGATACTGGGCAATTGTGGGCACAATCGAGTCTTATGATTTAGTTTGCAGACCATGCATACTCTAACTTTGTTCTCTGGGCATGCATTCTTTGCATGCTTCCCTCTACATTTCGGGTAGAAATAGGCCAATGTTGCTTCATTTTCTTGCTTTTTTTCTCCAACAACAGCGTGTCCATTTGCAATGCTAGAGATGAAAGCATCTCACTTTTCAAATCTTCTAGCATGTTGCCTATCTCTATTTTTGTGACCGAAGCAGTTGCTTTCATGGTTCTAGAAGTGGTCTTGCCTCTCCTTCTTGAGTAGTTCTGACATAATTTTTGGATATCTTCCATAGCATGCTGGTAGACGTCACCTCCAAAAATCATATTGAGAGCCTCTAATGATTCATTGTTAAGTCCTCTCAAAAATATGCTTTTAAGAGACTTGTCAGCTAGCTTCGCATGAGGAGATCATTGAAGATTGAAATTGAATCTCTCCCAGTATTCCTCTAGAGATTCATCTTCCTTCTACATCATGTTTAGGACCTCTTCTCTGGAGTCTCTTGCTCTCCCGAAGTCTTGATATTGCTCTAAAAAGAGCCTCTTCATTTGATCCCATGTAGCAATGTGTTTATCTCCTAGACCGATGAACCATCATAGAGCTGCATCATCTAATGTGGAAGGAAAGAGCTTCAACTTCTATGTATCATATTTGTAATCCATAGACCTACACAGAATATCAAACTTGAATAGAAATAGGTCAGGGTCTTCGGTTGGGTATCCTCTAAAGGTAGGAAGGTGAGCAGGGGATATGTTCTTCATTTTGGTTTCTCCTACTCCTTCCTCTATCGGGAAACTAAATCTAGATGAAGTCTCTTCTTCGGCCATTCTTTCATGATATGTGGTCTCTAATGCAGTTTCTATGGCCTCACGATCATTCAAAACTTTTTGGGTCAGGGCTTTGAAGTCGGTTGGTGTTATCGTCCGATCCTCTACAACTTTCCACAGTAGGGCTTCCTCTGAGGGTGTCCTCTTAAACAATGGGTTTACAATGGTTTGTTCTTCCCCAGGTTGGTGGGATGAGGAGGCACTTTGCACAAGGTGAGGATTCTCACTCTAGTGGACTACTGGCGATGAGTCGGGTGAATCTAATTCAAATTCGGAGTGTTCGACTGACTCAGATTTCTGTGGACTTTGTTTTATGAAATGACCATCAGGTCCTCTCTTCCTCAAGGGACTCATACAAAGTTAGATGGAAGTTTTTTGGGTATTGCAATTAATCTAGTAGAGGCGCTTCCCCAAAAATGATGCCAAAATGTTGTGGGCCAAACACAGGTTAAATTTGATCCTATTTTGTCACTGCCCATTCATTTAAATTGTCAGACCAGGGAGCACGTAAACTTTAGAAGTGTCTCAAACAAGATCATTTACAATACCCACTTCTGAGATGAGTCCAACTAATTCTACCATTGGGGGGTTTAAAAGAACATCATTCATTCATCCACACCACAATAATTTACGTATGAATAATCAGATCTTTGGAAATTAAATATTCATACGTGCATAATTAAATAGACATGAAAATAATTCTACTACAACAATGAAAATAATAGTACAAAAAGCAAACCTATTAAAGCAGGAAACTGATCTAGGAAAGCACAAGTAAAAGGGAAGGAATACTAGCTTGGAGTGGGCCCAAGCTCCAGCAGCTCCCTTCCAGCTGAACACGCGATTAGGAACTCTCGAACTTTATTATAATTGCAAGATAATTACAATACTTCTATCTCCTCAGAATAATCAATAAATTTTGGATATCTATCAGAGAGGTCTGTGTGTGTTTATATAGCACACACATAGATCTTCTATTACAATGAGGTTACAACAGTAGTTCAGTCCAGACTAAACTAGGACAGTCTGGTAACCGCAATCGACATCTGCTAAAAATAGTCATCGTTCCTAATGGTGGCACGTTCGCTGATTGGTTCGAGTTGCTTGAGCTGGATCATGCTTCACCCGACGTAGGTAAGACATCCTCGTCCATTGGTGCAGCTCCCTAGAATTGTTTCATGTGACGTGGAACTAGAACTACACCGGTCAACACTGCCCACACCGCTCATTTGGTCAACTAGTGAAATATGGAGGCACCTTCTCTATGAGGAAGGTGCCTTCCTCAAATGCTTTGGTAGGCACCTTCTTTATGCGGAAGGCGCCTACTGATATTGAGCGCCTTCTTCATGCGAAAGGTGCCTATTGATGTTGAGCACCTTCTTCATGCGGAAGGCGCCTTGCCTTGTATGGGGGTGCCTTCCTTATGAGGAAGGCGCCTAGGTATGTCGGGCGCCTTCTTTATACGGAAGGCGCCTACCTTCTCTTGGCGCCTTCCTTGAAGAGGAAGGCGCCTAACCACCATGCCTTGATCCTGGGAGAAATAGAGTGCCAGGTCCATGAAGGACCTCGACTGATCCAAATCTGTCAAAACCAACTAAATTTCCACACAAACACACTAAAACACACAAATTAGATAACACACACAATTCTATTAAATAATTACATAATAATTCATGAAAGTACACAGTTCCTATTATATTGCCGCATAATAATCAATAAAACCCATACAAAATATGAGCATTTTTGGGGCTCATCGGTTATCCATGCAATCTAGTAGGATGTGTAGATTTCCATAAGGACACTCATCATTACATCAATTTAAAAGGCTCCAAATAAAATAAGCTTCTTTGGTCAAATTCACTTTAAAAAGCTTTAAAGGAACCAAAAATTCTTTGGTTACATTCAATCCACAAGGCTCCAAATATACCTAATCCCTTTGGTCAAATTTAAAAGGCTTCAAATGTACCTACACCTTTCGTCAAATTAATCCAAAAATCTCCAAAGGTATCCCAATTCCTTTGGTCAAATTTAATATCAACAAGGCTTTCAAAAGAATCGAAGTGTTGTAATCTCAACTCCCTAAGAAATCCATGTGGTTGGGCTACTCCATGGGATAGAGATGTGCATTTACTTCTTCCACTCAGTCTTAAGTGATCCTTGTATCTAGTGATTTACTCTAGTTCCCTAGTGGTTGTAGCGATTGGCTATCCATACAATCCGGTAGGAGGAGTAGATTACCATAAGGACAATCATTATTAACATAATTCAAAAAGCCCCAAAGGTGCTTACCCCTTTGGTAAAATAAATCCAAAAGACTCCAAAGGTACCTAAATTCCTTTAGTCAAAAAAACAAATCAATCAGCAAACATAAAAACCACAAAAACAATATAAACCCCCCCAAAAAAAATCTAAAAACCATCAAATCAAAAATCTCGAGTGAACCTCATATCTAGTGATCTACTCTAGTCACTTAGTGGTTGTAGTGATTGGCTATCCATGCAATATGGTAATATGAGTACATTACCATAAATCCACTCAAAAAAATAAAAACAACAACAAAAGCAAAAATCTCCAAAGGTACCTCAATTTATTTGTTCAAAAACAAATTCAATAGGCTCCTAAAATAATAGAATTTCTCTCATATCAACTCCCTAATAATTCCATGTGGAGAGACTACCCCAAGGGATAGATATATATTTTCCTTCTTCCACTTAGCCTCAAGTGATCCTCATATATAATAATTTATCCTATACACCTAGCGGTTGCAGCGACTAGTTATCCATGCAATCTGGTCGGATGGGTAGGTTACCATAAGGTCCTTGAACAGTGATTCACCTTGAGAAAGAATCAAATTATTATCATCTCAATTCCCTAATAAGGCCATGCGGTTGGACTTCTCCAAGGGATAGAAGTGTATAATTACCAATAATGGTCAAAATCATAGTTGTAATAGGATTTTCCCCCTTCCACATTTGCATAAGTTCTAAAAACACCCAAAACAAGTCATATTGGTCAAGAAACTTATAATTTTCATAACTTTCCATCTCCTCATTGATTCATCACTTTAAGGGATAAAATATCTACAAATTCTAGTCTCAAATCAAGTCAATATTCAAAACACTCAATATTAGAATGGCGTTCATTCAAGAATCATTACCAAATATTATCATACACCCTTTTTTTTGTGGTAGATCACAAGCACAAATCTCAATTAAACAAAATATTGGTATACCTAAAGCCTAAAGTGTAGACTAAAGCCTATCTACCCATGGATGGAAGGTTTGCCAAAATTAAGTTCATCAATTTGTCAAAAGTAATGATTCAACAATGTGCATATTTTCCATGATTGGGGTAACCCACATTGACTTTTATTTGTGACCATATTACACAACTCCCATTCAAATGCAAATGGCTTCAAAAATCCCCTCAAATAAATATAAATGTATTCAAATAATAATCTTGCATCATCATCATCTCAAGTGAACCTTATATCTAGTAATTTACTCTAGACACCTGGCGTTTGCAATTATTTATTAGCCATGCAATATAGTAGGATGGTTAAATTACCATAAGGAAACTTATTCAAAATAATTTTATATCATCATGCTAGAAATTAGATCATTTTGGTCTCTCAATTTTCAAGTGACCTACATTCAAGCAAATTTACCCAAGGTTATAATTGACACCTTCATGGGATTACAAAACATGGAAAATTCATACTTCATAATTTAGCATTAAGAATTTTGATATAGTCACTAGGACAATAGGCTCCTAGGGTGATTGGTTCCTTTACTTCATCATCTTGCATGTAAATCATACCAAAAGGTAAATTTTCGATAAAACAAGTCCATCCCAAACTTTGGGCATCCAACTTGATCTTGATTTCCAACATTTGCATCCATTTAATTCATCTCTTTTCATCATCAACATTCAGTAAATTGGCTTGTGGGTTTCATTCTTCACCCATTCAAAAATTGAGGGGGTAAGCTAAAATAAAAAATTTCAAAACGTTATTCATTCTTACAAGTTGAGATCTAAGTCCATTTCTCCATACAATAAAGCCAGGTGTCTCTTGTTTTTGCATTGCATTGTGTTTTACGCAACACGGTACAAAAAGGAGTATCTATCACCAAAATATAGGTATTTGCATTTCACCACATAATTTTTCATAATAAAATATATGCTTAGGTATAAAATTAGGCAAATAAATTCCTGTACATTTCACCCACATTGCACGTCACAATCTTGCATAATAAAATTGTATACCTAAGTCTAAACTTAGGTGTATAAATCCTGCACATGATTATATTTTCTAGATTTTATTAAATCTAGGAAATATCCCATAGGATACCATATATCCCTATGTGACATGTGTCCTAGCCACTACTACCCCTCACCTTTCCACATCTTACACCTCACTCCACTTGCACCTACCCACATGCCACCACTCCACCTAAGTGAGACACTCTAAGTGACTCACTACAACTACCTAGGATAGGTGGCTACCTAGTCCCTACCACTTGGAAACCCTAGATTTCCACATATATTTTCTCTCCAAAATCCAAAATTTCCTATAAAAGCAACACCATTCCATCAACCAAAGGAGGTTGCAAAATACACCACTATGCTACCAAAATCACTGCAGGGAATCACCAACGCTCATGGAGTTCGTGTTGTTAAGATACCAGATCATATTTTTAGGGTTTTTGCACTTTTTGCACAACTTCCCACTAGTTTTACATAAAATCCCTTTGGTGGTTCCTTAACCTCCCTCCTATGGTTGGCTAGCCCCACCCATGGGCCCACATTTGTGTAAAAACTACAAAATTTATTTTGGTTATATCTCACTCATCCAAACTTAGATTGAACTAAAATTTTGAGGGTAGGTTATTGAAATCCCCTAGAACATATCCACAAGTGTTTAGGGCCATTTGGATCAACAAAGACCCAACCACCCATCCATGATTTTACAGCCCTACGTGCACTCTCGTGATTACTCAAGAAGGCATTTCATCCATTAACAAACATATTAGATCGAGTAAAATCAGTAAGACATCATTTGTTTATGTTTTTCTATCTTCTGTGTATCACTGTTACAATTTATATGCATTCATTATTAGGGTTCTTATGGTAGCTACTTTCATTCACATCAATTGCTACTAACTCTCTTGTGTTTTCATTCATGTATGCGAAGGTCACAAGTTCTTGAAGGTTGTTATAGCGAGGATGGTCTGCAAGGATAGCTAAAGCCCATCCACTCCCTGGTTGTAGTAGAGAAGGCCAAATACACCACCAATAATTTGATTAGCCAAAGATTTGTTTCCCCCTTTGTGCTCATTATATCATGTGAAATCAAGCATTCACTTATTGTAATCATATCCCTATGCACTCAGGTAAAATCATTTGCAAAAAGGAGACTAAGGCTATAATAAAATTTAATATAAAATTAATTTATTCCACAATTGCTTGTATTTCACTATTTTATTTGCAAGGTGTTGTATTATTTTATTACAACTTCAACCCTAGGTTCCTTTTTCTCTAGTTGCACAAGGTTTCTAACCTCAGAGTTCATAGGATCTTTGGTTTCTAGAGTTCTAACCTCAATATTCCTATGCTAAGAGGTAATAGTTTCTAGTATCTAATTAATCTGATCTTACATTGCAGAAATAACGATAGTAATATTTTCCATATCCTTTTTTTAATTTCCATATTTTTCTCCTATTTGTCTAGCTTCATATTGGCTCATGTTTTGAGAAGTTCCTCTCTTATTTCTTAAAGTTGCTGCCATTTTTCCTGGAGTTAAAGAGTTGTGTCAGTTTTCAATCTTCTCTCTAACAACAATTATATATTCTAGTGATATTAGATTACTTATTTTCTACTTTACTCTGCTCAAACCACATATCTTGACCTTCCTATTTATCCATGGGATATTTTTTTTGTACCACATGCATTGTGTTGAGGTTCTATATAATATTAAAATAGTGTGCAATACCCTAATAATTTCAACCACCACCCGGTGGTTGGGTGGTATTATATGTTGCTCCATAGGCATCAATGATAGGTGGTATTTCATCCATGGTAAAGGTTTTGTTTATGTAACCACCAAAAAGGCTCACACCCAATGGCATCCTATTGCAATAAATGATAAAAGTATAACATGAATACAAGAACAAGAAATTGATAACAAATGAATCAAGAAGAAAAACACTTTATTCTATTGTATTCAAAGTAAAAATCAAATTACAGGTACAACCCTCTTAGGTATAATTACTTTGATACTATATTACAATATAAGTGCATAATTGTTTACCTCTTAAGGGTAGGTTTATTTACAAATGCCTTTCAGGATGACACGAACTGCTCTAGGGTGGAGGTGCCCTCTTATTCATGATGGGGAAGGAAATTGATAGTTGGTTCTCCTTTGAAACTATTCCTTGTGGTCAAGAAACAACACAAGAATGTCAAAAATATAGGTAGCCTCTCATGATGAGGCCCTTTTAAGTAAATTGCATAATGTCATCATTAAACATGCATAATCAAGAAAACATGGAAAGTGCTTCTAAGCTATGCAAATCGAATCAAGATTCATATAATAGTGTAAAGAAAAGGAGCAACTACACTGTGCATGGATCAAATGTATAAAATAAAGCATAAAAATGCATAAATAAACCATTTAAGTCCTAATTGAAGCATAAACATAAATAAGCTAAACTAACCTAAGTCTACAGTCAAAAGTCTACTAAAATGTATTTAAACTGTGAAAATAATTAATATAAGCTAGTTAACCATACAAAAATAAAAATAGGAAGGTGGTTATACCTCTACTACAAACCATAGCTCTGATGAGTGGTCTGCACTATAAACCATGGCTGAAAGCCATGGTTAGCACTTTGATAGGCTTACCCTCAATTCCAAGGGTAGTGGGTTTGACCTCCTTCTCCAATTGATGTTCAAGGGTCACCTTCGATGTCATTCTGACAGGTATGATGGTTGAGTCACTATGATGGCCCTTAATTTACCTGGATTTGCATTTCTTGGTCCTTCTAGGCTCCTACAACTTCCATGAAAAACTGATATTTGGGTGAATACCAAAGTGGCCTTCCCAAATACACGAATTCAGTATGCAATTCAACAGGGCTTCATTGCTCACTTGATCAATTCACTCTCTCTTGATAATTCATTAGTGCTTTGCTATACTAATCATCTATATCTTCTCCCCATTTGGAGAGTGGCATTTATAGGATGCCCGAGGACTGGGGGTGTCTTCCTAATGAAGCCAAGATTAAGAAGAGGTGGTTAGGATAGTTGGAATGGAAGCCTTTGGAATCTTCCATACATTAACCACCTTCTTCTAGATCAAATGGCTATTCCAACCAATTTGGCTTGAATTGAAGGTCAATTGAACTCTATTTAAGACCGTAGGTCACATATACAATATAGATTGTAAACAATAGGTCTCAGTTGTAGTTCAGCTATAAACCATAGGTCTAGGTTGCGGTTCAGACTGATTAGGCCAAGGAGCTCAAATTGAGTGGTTAGAACCACTGCTCTATCTTGGAGTTTATCCAAGATCTTCCATATGGTCTTGTAGCATGTCCATATGAGTAGTTGCCCTTGACATGACATGTTTTAGGTGTCTACAGATGCCCCTTTTGAGATGTGTTGTGAGATCAAACAACGCTAAGCAAAAACTGACCTTCTAAAATGATGCTAAAGGTTCTATGATGATCATTAGTTAGATCAAAATTAGATGCCACAGGTCCAGCAAAGGACGCGCATCCTAGAATCATTGCTTCCAACTCTTTTGAGGCTTAAACTTGAAAATATTGCACTCACCATCAGTAATTCGGGTAGCATTTTATGCTACAGTAGGAGTTAGGTCTATATAACTAAAAGGATATGAGATACAAAAAAATTATCATATTTTTTATTTTCCCCAATCAAAAGGGTAAGCTTCTGATAGCTATTGATAATGATTCGCAAGGACAAACAAAATTTTGACAAGATCGAGGGATCTATGATTTCAAGGATCTTTTGTTGAATTTGATTATGATTTGATATTATGACTACCCCCTCAAGCGACGAGTCAATGAGGGTAATGAAAATTATTAAAGCGACGATGTTGCTTGACCACCATAGATGATTTGAACAAATTTATATTTGAGCATACTAATGCATTGGCTAGGCCTAGTTTAGCTTTTGATTCAAACTGTTAATAGTATTTACACATTTCTATCCCATGGAGTAGTCAGGATACAATAGCCATCTTAGGAAATAAAAATGATATAAATCCAATCCGATTTGTGTTGAATCAAATTATCGATGATTTGTTGAAAATATGTCAGAAGAAATAACATGCAACACCTCATTCTCATGGAGCAATCTGGTCATGAAGGCCTTCTTAGGGATTTAAAATAAGCACATCAGATAAACGATGACAATTTTTACCCAAATTTCCTTATGGTAATTTACTCATCCTGTTGGATTGCATGGATCGCAAGTCGCTGCAACCACCAAGTGTATAGAGGTAAGTTACTGAATACAAGGCACATTTGGTGTTTTTAATTATTTGATTTTTTTGAATGTTTTGAATTATGCATTGAGCTTATTTATTTTTCTCGAAGGTGCATCACTCCATGAAATGATTTTCATAGCGATGACCTCGGTTGAATGTACTTTATAATCTCAGCCAATTTTTTTTATTTTTAATTGGATCCCGATGCTTGATTATCACCAAATTTTCAAATTGATTGATTTTATTGAGTTCTAACCCAATGTGAGGCATTAATTTATATTTTTGGCCCTTACCATGGTTGGAATTTTCTAAATTACTTGCTAGTTGCAAACTGTTGCTAGGGTATACGATTCCCATTTACAATTTTGGGAACCGTGGCTAGGGCTTGTGGTCCGCACAAAACATGAGAGGCCTATAAAAAGTCCAATTTTTAAATGTCTCTCATTATTCCTTGATAGTGAATTGCAAATCTGGAGCTCTAACAGTGACATCTAAGAACTCACCTAAAACCTACCAAACTTTACCTACACACCTACTCATAGCACGATGGCAGAGTGCGGGTAAGCTTCTTCGAGCCACGGTGGATGATGCAAGGGTAAGGTAACTCAAAAACCAAGACCTCGCATCCATTACCACTAAAATGAACCCAATTAAGTAATTGGTAAATCAATCTCATTAAAATGTTGGCAATGAACCTCACCTTAGGCTAGGGTAGTTTAAAATTTTATTTATTTTTTATTTTTGGCTACAGTATCACACCTGACATGATCTCAATAGGAGACTATAGGTACCAACTATGTTTCCCAATTGGTAAATTGGGAACCGTAGCTGCCAGCTATAGTTAATATTTGAAATTCCAACAGTTAATTTTTGACCGCATGCAGACTGCAGGGTTGACCCGCAGTTCACCAACTTTAGAAAAAATTTGTAAAATTTTCAATTTTTCTAAGTTTTAAAAGGCAATTCATATCATTTAATGCATTTTTGACCCTTTTTATTGACAAATTTGATTTGTAGGACTTCATGATGACATTTTTTTGTAATTTTATTAGTTTTTAACTATTTTTGATGATTTTTAGATCATTTTAAAATATTTTTGCTTGTTTTAGTTAGATTTTCCTTGTATCATATAGTTTATTTCAAATGTTGACCTCCAGAGGTTGAGAGCCTAACATTATGAAGGCTCTCCATGGAGATCTCACTACTGGTGAGTGAGAGTGGTTCAAAGCTATCATCTTTGGCTATGTACTAGATCTACCCACTATCTAGGTAGATCAGGCCTATTTGACTATGTTGGCTTGGTGCTAGAATGCGTAGACCAACACATTTCACTCACCTACAGGTGAAATGATAGTTACATTAGAGGATTTTTATAGGATATTTAGGATCCCCATTGATGGTGAGGCCATCATCTCTTTGACTTCTGGTTCTAAGGAGTCCATATTCAATGCCATATTTGGTGCCCAGAGTGAGGAGGCTCAGCACGCCATTGACCATGGTGGGGTCCACATCAACTATTGGTAGGGGAAAAATGTCTTCTCCATGCGTGAGGACATTTTTATAGACCTGGTGGTGCAATTTGTGCTTCCAAAATCCATGGGTGCAAGGATTCCCTGAAACCTCTTAGCCACTATGTGCAGAGTTGTTTAGAGATCCATCCGATAGCCACTACTATTAGCCTAGGGGAGTACTATACTATACCAGTTGTATCGAGAGCTCTATTAGATTACTAATAGGAGCCATCGAGGGATCAGCTATAGTCTACTACTTTATATTTGGTACTGGAAACATATTAGGATAGAGCATCCTGGGGAGCTATCATTGCACATTATAGAGATTGATGATGCATATTAGTGGTATGCTGCTTGCTGGCCTTAAGAGGAGGAGGGCTTCCAGAGTAGGACCCATGCTAGTGATTTCCAACATTATATCACATGGTTCGTAGGACTTGGGATAGATGATGTCAAGTGGTGACCCTACATGGAGTGTCCTGACTTGCTTGAGGTCGATGAGCAGCTTCAACAAGCTCACTGAGACAGATGGTTACTCGGCTAGAAGATCTAGATTAGAGAGTGTCAATTTTTCTCTTATGTCCTACGTCAGTTCGACATGGTGGAGGACATCTTGGAGATCCCATTTGCCTATAGGCACCTGTATTTAGAGAGGGATCTACCATGGATCCAACCTCTAGCTCTAGGTGATGCTCTAGATGACTTTTAAGAGACTGGAGTTGACAAAGCTATGACCACTCCAGAGTACGGTGGATGGTGGTCTATGTTTCATTGGTATGGGATAGGACCTCTAGTACGAGCTACCGATCAGGTAGGGGCAGAGGTGGATCTTGATGTGTGTAACATGCGCCAGTGGATAGAGGGTGCCTAGGGCACAAAGGCTATAGTTGAGGAGGAGGCTTCTGAGGATGGTGAGGTCCCTCCTAATAGTGTAGAGGGACTACTCTTGGTACAATTGGCTGACATATAGAGTCAGGTAGGGTGATTCCAGATACAACAAAAGGAGTTGGACACTTCTATAACTACTTTGCAGGCATAATTGACTGATAGATATCATTGACTAACGTAGGCAGAGCAATAGATTGATAGCTTGATAGCATAGGCTATAGTAGTAGAGAACCAGGTTAGTGAGCTCACTAGTGCTCGTGATTTGGTACTGGCATAGATAGATGTAGCAATAGCAAAGTGGGATCTACTTAGAGCATAGAGGGGGGATCGTCCATCCTCTCAAGCAATTATGGGGCCTCTGATGACACCAATAGCAGCACTACCAGGTGGCCAAGATCCTATGCTAGAGATATAGCACCAAGGTTTGCTAATGAGTACCAATGATAAGCATGCATCTAGGGTTTCTCGGGTGGACCAATTAGTTTGGTATATGCTAGGTGCAGAGGTTCCCAAGGATCCATATGCTCTAGAGTCCTAACGGACTAGATCCAAGACTATAGTATAGTCTACTTCTAGCTCGAGCCATCGCACACATCAGAGCGAGAGGACACATAGGTCCTCTAGTACACATGGCAATAGTAGTCATACTAGGACTAGGGAGGTGGGGTAGTCTACTACAACATCCAGCCATAGGTCCCAGCGCACAGAGGTGCCCATTGCACATGTTGCAATTGGACAAGTGCTAGGCCTCTTCGGGCTAGGCGATACTCAAGGCCCTCAGTAGGGTCCACAACAGACAACAAGGTAGTATGCAGAGCATGCTCCTAAGCATAGTACTGAGGGAGGCAGTGAGAGCTCCGATACAGGGGGAGCAGATCAGAGCTAGAGCTCTACTAGTGTAGGATACATTTTTGATATATATCATGTTTGGTGTAAGGTCAAGGACCTACATATTTGTAGCCTGTAGGAATTTTTGTACTTTCGATGTACTTTGAGACACACATTTATATATGATATGACTGATCATTATTTTATGGCTTATTATTGTGTACTCATTTATTTTTGATTTTATGTTTATGTGATGCACATGGATACAATGCTTATGTTATGTTGATACTATATGATGTGATGTATGGATGACATGCAATAGATAGCTATTTGATTTATGATGATGATATGCAGTGATATAGATGCTTAGATGTACTTTTTATGATGGATACATATGGATGCGATGTTTTTTTCTTAAT
The DNA here is from genome assembly GCA_028583015.1 of Wollemia nobilis. Lineage (NCBI taxonomy): Eukaryota > Viridiplantae > Streptophyta > Pinopsida > Araucariales > Araucariaceae > Wollemia > Wollemia nobilis. Next base: position 1,899,698 of record JAQPPZ010016334.1, on the reverse strand, counting down.
GCATATTTGATATTGCTTTCTCATATGCATTAGTGTATGTAATGAATTATTTACATGATGCTAATCTAATGTAAATGAACATGTATGTTTTAATCACTTAAAACATAAGGAATGAATGAAAACATGTTTATAAATTTAATGGATGACACCATAGAGTGTATAAAAATCATGAATGTAATTGAAAATCCTTAAGATAAGAATTTAATCAATTAATCACCCATATATGAAATGCAATGGTATGCGATGTTTATGATGCGAATGATATAATGTGTCATTCTATTTTATTTCTTTTGCACTTTGGATGATATGCATGATATAGTCAATGGCCGTCTAAATATTATTGCTAATATCCATCTAGTATCTATCCTATATGTTGATTGTGCTTTATATAAATATGTATCATGGATTCGATACTTTGCAATTTGATGATTTATATGGTTGCAATATTTGACATTTTGTTGCTATAGGAGAAATTTTTGAGGTTTTCCATGAGACTCAAACATCCTAATAGACTTATCAAAAGTTGCATACTAACCACACTAGACTTCTGAGATAAAAGGCTTTTGCTAGGATAGACCCTAACTGTTCATTATACCTATATGTGCACATGATTGTTTTAAGATAAGACATGAGTGTTCCTCGATGTTAGGCAGGATTATTTTAGCCCATTGCTAAGATAGGGGTTCTAAAAATATCTTATCCAATCTCAAGTTTAGATTTTAGTTGGACTAAGCCACTAGGCAATGCAGGACACCTGAAGCTAGCTCTTCCACATTCAAACATTGGTCTTGTTCATAAGCAAGATGCTAATGTGTCAGACATATTGTCATGCATAGGGTACAGTAGTGCTGATAATTCTAGGGATTCAATCTCATTCCTCTATATCCTTCAATTTTTGGGATACTTGCTCATATGTAGTGAAGCAAGAGAGTTGATTCCATATTTATTTTGAACCATATTTAGATCTTCATTTGATATCTTTTTGAACTGTATTTTGGATCTTCATTTGATCTTTGCTTGAAATTTTGATTTATGATCTTCATTTGATCTTCACTTTTGAACTTCACTTTGAACTTTGATTTAAGCCTATTTTATGATCTTCACTTTTTGGTATTTACATTTGATAATTTTCTTTAGAAAATTTCCTTTGAGGGGAATTTACTTGGAAAAATATTTCTAGTATATCGATTGAGAATATCAATCATATGATATCAATATGGGATATCACTCTGGGGATTCGATCTATGATATCGATCTAGGGTATCAATCATGAGGATTGATGTGGGATATATCTTTGGGATATTGCTCATTTTATCGTATGCAAGGGATTCTGAATAGGAAACTAACCTATCATTTTGCCAACTACCAATATTTCCCATACTGTTTGCACAAAGGGATAAGAAAGAATAACTCTTTTCACTTTAGGATACTCGGCCCTGCTTTGCGACTTTCATCTTCCCCTAGTCCTTGTTAGGATTGTTTAAATTTGTTGATTAGTGACAGGCTTTTGATATGCTAAGGGCTATACTAACTGAACCTTAGCTACAAAAGTGAAGCAAGTTTTCTACCAACTCTTGATAAGACCACTAGGTATGGTTGAGTGACCGAAAAACCCTAGTATATCTCCATAGCAACATTACAGGTTGTGTTGAAAAACACAATTACTCACATGAATGATGGATCATGATAAATGTAGATATGCATGATTTAAACATAAATGTGGTGTTGTTTGTAAGACTAACAAACACAAGGCCTTTTATTATGAAATGTAACAGATGACGAATTCCTATATGCAATGCAGTAATGCAGCGAATGCATGTGTAAATGTAAAATGACTATGCAAAATTCAAATGCAAATCCAAATGTTTTTGGATTTTATGCTTTACCAATATTTTTTGGATTTTATGATTTTTATGGGTTTGTAGCCTTTGAGGATTGACCAAAGAGATTATGGGTACCTTTGGGGCATTTTGGAATGACCAAGTGATTTTGAGAATCCTTTGAGCCTTTGGGGTTGACCAAGCAATTTTTTAGAAACTCTTGGTGCATTTTGGGTTTGACAAAAGGGCTTACAAATACTTTTGGATATTTTTAGGGTGATTGAGCGATTATATGCAAATCCTTAGGGCTTTTAACTGACATGACCAAGTGGTTTTAGGGACCCTTGGAGCCTTTTTGCATGGCCAAGCAATTTTGACCAAACTCTCAGAGATTTTGAGGTTGACCAAAGGGCTTACATATGCCTTTGGAGCTTTTTTATTGACAAAACCATTGATGAGAGTGTTTGGAGAGTTTTAGGATAACCGAGCAGCTACAAGCAACTCTTGGAGCCTTTTACTATGCTCTTCAAGCACAAACCACCTTAAGATGGATGATGTTGAGAGGTTTAGGCTCTTAAACACCCCCTAGCAATGTTAGATGATAGGTATCTAGACCAATATTTTTAGATATGATGTAGGGTCCTAGCTAATTAGCCATGAATTTTTCTCGCATATCTGGAAATAAATTAGAGTTCTGTTGGTTTTATTTCAAGACAAGATCCCCAACTTAAAATTCTCTCTGGTGGAATTTGACATTGTAAGCTCATTTTAGTCACTCCTGATAAATGTGGAGATGCTCTAGGGCATTCACGTGATGTTCATCGAGTAGCATCAGTTGATCCAGTCAAGCTTACCGCGTAGTGTCATCATCAATGAACTCTTTCAATGCGATGTGCAACATTGGAATTTCTAATTCCAAGGGCATAATGGCCTCAACACCATATACTAGTGAGAACGGTGTTGCCCCAGTGGGCATCCGAATACTAGTCCTATAAGCCCAAACTCAAAGTGCAAGGGGTAGCTAGATGTGCCAGTATTTGTGGTTTTCTTATACCATCTTTTTCAAGATGGCCACAACTATCTTATTTGAAGCTTTAGCCTATCCATTTTCTTGTAGATAGTATGGAGTCGCAAAACTATGTTTGATTCTATATTTATATTTCAAAGCTCTCACATTTTTGTTCTTGAAAGACGTTCCATTATCGAATATTATTTTGTATGGAATCCCAAAATGAATTATGATATGCTCTAGTATAAACTCTGCTATACGAGCTCTAGTTATCATTGTTAAGGGTATTGATTCCACCCACTTTGTAAAGTACTCAGTAGTCATGATTATGAATGTATGCTGACCCAATGACGGAGGAGATATCTTGCTTATAAGATCCAGTCCCCACTAAGAAAATGGCCAAGCCGCTTAGATGGGTTGTAAGGCCTACGATGGCAAGTGCATAAGATTAGCATGATGCTAGAATTTAATGCATTTATTGACATATGCATTGCAATCCTTCTCCATAGTGGTCCAATAGTAACCCATTCAAAGAATGTGCTTGACAATGGCCATGCCGCTAAAATGGCCATCACACGTACCATCATGGGCTTATGAAATCACCCATGATGCCTCTTGGGGCTCTAAGAAACAAAGGAGAACTCCATCATAGATTCTTCGATATAAGATATATCCTATTAAGACATATTTGGCCGCTTTATGTTTAAATGTGTGCTTCACGACACACAAAAATCCCTTTGGTATTATACTAAGCTTTAGTAAGTCTTTAATTTACAACATCCAATTTTGATAAATCTCAGCTTCAACTACTAAGACAACTTGCTTCCCCTGCGTATTTACTTTTGCAAATGCAGACTCAAAAACAACCTTGTGGTGAATGGTAATGCCACTCCCCATGGGACTCTGAGATGTAATGACCCCCAAGGTGCCTTCTTTATTGTAGCACCCTAAAATTGGTGCAGTAAAACTTAGTAAATAATTAAAATTACCATAGTAATAATTCAAATTCAAATTTTAACCCCAAAATCGCTCCCAAACCGCCTGCTACCTATTTCCTCATTTTTTGTGCCATTTTTAGGATTTGTTTTATCCATTGGACGATATCGTCTATGATCAGATGATATTGCCTCACATTGGACGATTTCTTCTAGAGCAGAATGTCTAGACAATTTCGTCCCAAAACTGATTTTTCAAAATTAGCTTCTGTTTCAACAACTTCTCTAACTCGGGCAGAGACACGTCTGCACCGTTAGAGTCTCCCCCCATTGGAGATCTCCCAAAATGGGATGATATCCAACCTCCCAACCTCTTTCCTATGCCTATTTAAACTTAGTACCTCCCCTTAGCATTCCCCTGGCTGAATTTTTTTGTATTTCAAGTTTTACATGCTTTAGGATATCCTAGATTATTGTTCGCCTTTGTCCTTTTTTGAATTTTCTTGTAGGAACTCTGTTATTCTTCAATCAAATCAAAGCTCAGATCATCACAGATAATCCTATCCAATTTGAGATGATTTCATACCAATCCAAGACGATTTCGACTACAGTCAACATTGGGGGCAATCAGTGCCCAAAGTTTGTGTTTCTTTACTCTTTTTTGTTGTTTTTCTTTGAATTAGTTAAGCTTATTATTGCTTTGCATCTTGGAGTTCACCTCATGTAGCCTAGATGCATAATAAAGTCAAAGTTAGTCATTAAAACCATGCATTTTACTTAATTTGTTATTTAAAGTTGTCATTCTAGCATTTATACTTTCATTTCTATCATTTTCCCTTGCTTTTGCAATTGTATTTTTTGTTCTTGGTATCCATTTCTGCAATTGTAGGTCTTCGACGAATTCATCTAACGAATTCATCAGATCTCAGATGATCCTGTTAGATCAGAGATGATCCTATCAAATTCCAGACGATCTGGACTGCATCAAGCCTCAGAATCTCCATCAAACATCCAAAAACAGGTATGCTATTTTTCTTTTAGAATAGTCTCTATATTTCACAACCATTTCTGCTTTCTGTATTCATTTAATTTGCATTTTCATAATAGTATAACTTAGATTCATTTGGCCAAACCTAGGACTTGGATGTTTAAAGCTAAAATTGAACACATTAAACTCATTCCCAACCTAGGCATGGAAACTGCCACTAAATGTTTCCTGGTGAACCCCACCATCTGTCAAAAAATCACCTTAATACCCCTCCCCAGAGAGGCGAGACCTTCAAATGGCCTCTCAGTCTGAGGTACCATCCCATACTTTTCCCATCCTCATTTCGAGCATGGATCCTTTAGCTTGAAGGTAAGGATGCAAAAAAATTGGAGCGATACATTTTGGTGAACCCGACGTGAAACTAAAACCTTTTGAAAAAAAAAACATACAAAACAAAAACATAGATGCATTTAAAATCATTAGAAAACTACTAAGTTGCATATCATGTCTAGATGGTAGCTCCTAAGAAAATATTAGCTATCACTATAAATGTTGAAAACCAATTAGCAGCCATAGAAGTTAATTTTGTGCTTAGTGTGCCTGAAACAGATAGAAACCAACTTATGTGGAAAGAACTTGATAGGATGCTAGGTGTCATTTCATCTAGATCAACCAAACTTAGACAAATCAAGAGGTTTGCCCTAGATAGGATCCTGGATCCTCATCAACTCATTGTTTATCATGAACTTCAGAGAGCCTGCCATAGGTGGCTAGCTTATAGGAGAGCTCTTGTGTCTTCAGAATTGTTCACCTTCAAGGAATACCTCGAGAATGTAGTTGTTATACACCAATTCCTAGGTCATGTAGAAGACCAAGAGGTCGTTCTTATGAATAGGGAAATATGGAATAGAGTTCCTAGGACTATGTTATATCGAGAGTATTTCCACAAACTTTATTTCTACCAACCAGAATCTGAGACAGATAATATCACTATAGCACTTTTTGTCAAATTCTTGAAAGAAAATTTCAATTTGAAAAATAACACTTCATGACTCCTGAAGAACTTGAGCCCATTAATGATATTTATAAATTGTTTATAGAAAACTAGATCATTGCTTTCATTATTATTATTTCTTGCATTTAGTGTGCTATTTTTTATCTTTATAATATTGTTATAAAAAACAAGAAAAACCAAAAAACATAACAAAAACCAAAAACATTTTATTTCAAATACTATAGTAGGTATATAATTAAAATATATACCTCTTAAGCTTGTTGCATATATATATATATATATATATATATATATATATATATATATATATATATATATATATATATATATTTGCTGAAATCTAAATTTAACCACAATGCCTAAACTTAGGAGTGGTAAACAAACTGAAGAAGAAGGAGAAGATTGGTTAGAAGACAAAACAAAAAACCCAAATGTCCTTCCTGAGGAATCAATTCCAGAAGGAGAAACTCTAGAATAGCCAGAAGATGATCTGGCTGAAGAAAATGAACAACAAGAAAATCTTAAAGAGGAAGGATCCTCATCCCCTAGAATAGCTCCAGATAGAACTATTGCTTTTGATAATTTAGATCATTTCTGGAAGTTTTTCAATAATAACATTGGTGCTCTTAATATGGCAGTCCATATTGATAAAGGACAAATTAGTGATACTCAAGCAGCCATGGAACATATGTTTGACATACACACTAATCCCTTGTCTTTCATTGATCAAGAAAGTGATAAATCTGGACCATCCAATAGAGATATGGTCACTATGATTCAAAACATGCCAAAACAACAGGTTACCCAACCCCCTAAGGAACCTATTATTGAGCCTAAAATCATTCCCACACAAAAGAAACCTTCCTTCACTACTTTACTTCGCCAAACTATTGATCAATATGCTTCAAGTAGACAAAAACCTAAAATGAAGCCAAACACCAATTTTCAACAATCGGGCATACAACATAATACAACTTCAAAATTTCTTCATAACACCCTTCCTACCAACAATTTACACAATAGCAATATAGCATCTAATCTCCATGTCCCTCCATCATATGCTCACAAAACATATTAATGCCCTACCAAATCAATATGGTCGGCAAACCAGTAATCTGGAAGCCATGGTGAAACAATTAGCTTTGCGCATGGACTAGATAGATCCCTACCATCCCTCGTACAATTATCGAGAGATATGTAGTCAACCTCTAGATCCCATAGTTTTAGCACAACCATACCCTAAACACTTTCCCATGCCCGTCCTGCCTATATATAAAGGAACTGAAGATCCCATAGAGCATCTTCGCATGTTTAGGATAGCATGTCATGATATATCACATGATGACTTGCTATTACTAAAAATGTTCTCGAAAAGCTTAGGAGGAATGGCATTAGAGTGGTACTATCAATTGCCCACTCATTCTTTGAGAAATTTTGAAGAAACAACTAAATATTTTGTCCATCAATTTAGTGCCTACATCGAGAGGCATGTCACCATTAAAGATTTGTACAACTTAAAACAAGACAAAGATGAATGTTTTGCTGATTTCTTAGCTAGATGGAGGCAGTTGATAGGAAAACTGCACTTTGTGTTACCTTATAGGGAAATGTTGGACATTTTTATTAATAATTTACAAGAACAAATATCTTATGAGTTATCAACTGCCACCTTAACTACCTTCGATCAAGCTATAGACTTAGCTTGAAGGGTAGAAGATGCTCTCATTAGAAGAGGTCAGCTCAAAAAGAAATATGATGAGAAAACATCTAGAAATTAGTATAAAAACAAACAAGTTGTAGGTGACAGAGTCACTAATAGTAGAAACATTGCTAATATCAATACAACGAAGACAATAGAAAAATTTATATTAAAACCTCCTGATAAACCTCCTCGAGAATTTACTAGATTGAATCAACCTTTATCAACCATTCTTTCTTAATTATTAGCATGAGGCTTGATTCAATTACCAGCTATCCGAGAACCTGATCCAAATATACCTGGATACAGAGCTAATTTACATTGTGACTTTCATAGAGGACATGGACATGCTACAAATTCTTGCAAAATATTGAAACATAAAATACAAGATTTGATTGATAATAATGAAATGGAGGTGCAAGATTTCCAACCTAAACAAAATGCTCCTAATAATGCTCAAAATACCATTCCCCAAAATCAGAATCAAAATGCTAATCAATCATTAGATATATTTCAACATCCTTTACCAAAACATGGTAAAGAAGTGGCCAATAAAATTGAACATCATAATGTTCCCCCTCCTACTCGATATGTAGGGACTATTAGCGGACAATTATCTGTTCAAGATCCTAAAATATTTGGCACAAACTTATCCCTGGTCATGACCAGACATAATATTCAAACTCTCGATCCTAGTGATGTAGAATCAGATACTGAAAGTGAAATAGACATCACCTCAAACCAATCGAATAGTTCTGAAAATGAATCAGATCCTATTCAACCCATCATAGATGCTATGGTTCCAGAAGAACCATTTCCTAGAAGAGTTACTACTCGACCCTCTTCTAATCAGTTCCTTCCTAATGAACAAGCCATAAATGCTCAACCAAGACCAGTTCAACATCTTCAATATAACATTGTGGGTACCATCGGAGTTGTTACCAGAAAACAGGCTCAAAACTCTCAACAAGATCAAACTCAGAATGATGGATCAGTTCCATTTATTTTGAAAAATCCTAATAAAGGGAATCATATGTCTAATGTTCAACCAAAACCTCCTTACAATATTAATGAACAATTATCCAATACTACAGCTAGAATTTCCCTTTTGTACTTGTTAAGATCTTCTCCTACCCATAGGGATAAGTTAATGCTTACATTAAGCCAAATGATGGTACCTCAAAATATTCAACCTGAAGCCATGTCCAATACTATCATCACTCGAGAAGTTGATTTTATTGACTTTTGGGATAAAGATATCCCACAACATAGTTTACATAAGGATAACCCCTTATATATTACTGCTCTAATTGGATATGTAGTCATTAAAAGAGTCTTGATTGATAATGGTTCATCTCTAAACATTTTCACTTTTGACTTCTACCAATGATTTGGGTTTAGAAGTGATGAAATGAAGAAAACTGACATGATTATCAAAGATTTCAATGACAAGACACAAGAAACATGTGGATTCATTACCTTACCCTTGCAAGTTGGTCCTAGAACCCTAGATACAACTATGTTTATTGTACATTGCCCAACATCGTACAATATACTTTTGGGTCACCCTTGGATCAATGTGATGCGAGTGGTTCCTTCCACTTTACATCAGTGTGTTAAATTTGAATTTAAACATCAATTGGTCACTATCCATGGTGACCCTAGACCCATTGATATGTGTGCTTTGGCAAAACCTGTTGGAGTGCAATTTTGCCCTGCTCTGTCATCCACACATTCTAATTCTTATTTTTCATCTAAACATGTGAAAAACACACACATAACATCATCTACTCCATCAACTACACTTGTACATTTAACTCAACCATCTTCTGAAAAAACCAAACTAAATTCTCAAAAAGATATTCAATCCACAACCAATCCTTCATGTTCTATCCCTATAATTTCAAAACCTATAGACCCATCTATTAACACCTCTACATTATCAACATCTATCATACATTCCACATCTAAAGATATAGGGAATGATCCTTCTACATCTTATGCTCTTTCTGATGAACTTTTATCAAATTTATCCACAATATTAATATAAAAAAAACAAATGCTTTTATGCAAGATTCAATTCTTTTAAATAACTTTCTACCATCTCCTCATACTTTGGGCCTCCCACAACCTATGGGAAGTACTTACCAAGTTGGAAGTTGTGCTTTTATTTATAAAGGATATGATTGGGGAAGAATACCTAGGAATATCAAAACTCATCATGAGGGATATGCCCGATGTTATTTTGCTAATGAATATATTAAAGCTAAGCCCATAATGCTTAAAATGGGCTATAAATGGAAAGGTTTGAGACCTTTCCAAAATGGTATGAAAGAACCTATTGAGGTAGAGCCATGGCCCGCCCGATGTGGTGTGGGCCTATTTCCTAGTAAGGGTCAACCCTTCCCTTTTGAATATGATGATCAACTCATATGTTATCAATATTATCTAGATAAATAAGATTCTTTGTGTTCTAAGAATAATCCCTTTACCTGCAATATGCTATTCATAGCTTACCCTGAATTGATTGCTGAATCCAATGAGGAGTTGGAAGGAGATATTTTCCATGATATCTTCGTTGAAGAGTTGTTACACAATGGTTTTTATTTTGATGGTTCTATACCAACTATAGCCCAACTTGAGGCCACCACTCATCAAGACAAATTATCCAACCTAACCTTAAAAGAATTACAAGAATTGGGCGTTTCACCCGCCCCACCTAATTTTGAAAGAGATCTACACATGGAAGTAGAAAACGTCATTAACGTTAACATTGGAACTGAGGATAATCCTCACATAATCATAATCCTCACATAATCAATATTGGACATATTCTTTAAGGAATACATTGCATTCCTTAAAGAATATGAAGATGTCTTTGCTTGGACATATGAAGATATGCTAGGTCTGGACCCTTCTATGGTCATGCATCATCTAGTAGTCCATCTGGATGCTAAACCTGTTAAACAAAAACTTAGAAACATGCATCCCAAAGTGGCCCTGCTAGTCAAATGGGAGTTAGAAAAACTCCTAAATGTTATTTTTATACAAGCTATTGATTATGCTAAATGGATCTTGAATGTAGTTCTAGTCACCAAGAAAGAAGCTACCAAAGTTAGGGTTTGCATGGACTTTAGAGATATTAACGCTACATGCCCTAAAGATGATTTTCCTCTTCCAAACATGGACCAAATCATTGAATTTACTGTCGGGAGTGGAATGATGTCCCTCATGGATGGATTTTTTGGCTATAATCAGATTAGGATAGCTCCTGAAGATCAGGCTAAAACAACCTTTATTACCCCTTGGGGTACCTTTTGTTGGAAAGTGATGCCATTTGGTTTAAAGAATGTAGGCGCAACATATCAACGAGCTATGACTTATATCTTTCATGATATGATGCATGATATCCTACATGATTACGTAGACGATGTTATAGCTCGCTCTATTAAAGAAGATAATCTTTTAGATGATTTGAGAAAAGTATTTAATCGGTTAAGAGAATACCTTATTCAATTAAATCCAGCCAAATGCATATTCAGAGTTAAGTTTGGTAAACTATTAGGGGTTTTAGTTTCTTTACGTGGTATCTAAATCGACCCTCTCAAGGTTGTGGCTATCACTGATATGCCTACACCTACCAATATATCTGAGTTACAAAGTTTACAAGGTAAGCTTCAAGCCATCCGTCGCTTCATCAATAAGCTGGCAGACAAAACCACTCCATTTCTTAAGCTTCTTAAGAAGGATGTCCCTTTTAATTGGGATGACGAATGTACAGAAGCTTTTGAAATTCTCAAACAATACCTCCTTAACCCACCTGTGCTTTCACCACCTAGACCTGATCGCCCGTTTCTCCTGTATATTTTAGCTTCAGATTTTGCTTTAGGAGCTATGTTAGCTCAGCTTGATGATGAGAAGAAAGAACGTGCTAATTATTACATTAGCCGAACTTTAATCAGTTATGAAACTCATTATACCTCATTAGAAAAACTATGTCTAGCAGTCGTATTTTCTACACAAAAATTACGCCATTATATGCTTAGTCAAAAAACATATGTCATTGCTAAATATGATCCCTTACGGTATCTTATGAGTCGACCTTATTTATCGAGTCGCATAGCCAAGTGGGTTCTTGCTCTAAGCGAGTTTGAACTCACATTCATAGGACAAAAGTTTGTTAAGGTTCAAATCATAGCAGATCAGTTAGCTGCCACACCCTTAGAGTCTACCCATCCCCTCATCATTGAGTTTCCTGATGAATGCCTTCAATTAGAGGTAGACCATGTTGAACAATGGTCCTTATACTTTGATGGAGCCCGATGCATGAGTGGTGTGCGGGTATCATTTTAATAACTCCACAAAAACACATTATACCTTTGTCTTTTAAATTAACATTTGCTTGAACTAATAATACTGTCAAATATGAGGCTCTAATCCTTGGATTACGAGCTGCCTTGGCATTAAAAATTAAACATCTACTAGTTTTTGGTGATTCTCAACTTGTCATAAATCAAATTAATGAATTTTATCAGACCATAGATGATAAATTGCACCCATATAAAGCATATGTTTTGCAATTGTTATCCTTTTTTGATAAAGTTACTTTGGAAGCTATTCCACGAACTAGCAACCGTGCAGCTGACGCTATGGCCGCAACTGCATCTCTTCTGCCCTTGGAGTTAGATGATGAATATGCCACCATCATTATTCGTCGACTCCAAGAACCCGCTTCAAATAAGTCATGTTTAGAACCTTTGGATGTGTTTCTAATCAATGAAACTACTCCTGACCCTTGGTATACAAATATATTTGATTTTCTTCACAATGGGACTTTCCCTACCAATTCTAATAGAAACCAACGTCGGTTATTACGTAGAGCAATTCGATTTGTAATAATTGGAAATACTTTATATAGGAGATATTTTGAAGGTATCCTATTGAGATGTTTGAATTTAGAAGAATCCAAATCAGCTTTAAGTGAAGTCCACGATGGCTCTTGTGGAGGACACTTCAGTGGTAGTGTCATTGCTAAAAATCTCCTTAGGATAGGCTACTTTTGGCCTACCATGGAAAATTATGCACATGAGTATGTGCGCCATTGTGATAAGTGCCAAAAACATGCTGACCTTGTCCATGCGCCTGCACAAGAGCTGCAGGCTATTTCATCTCCTTGGCCCTTTTCAAAATGGGGCTTAGACATTATTGGCAAAATTAATCCTATGTCATCTGATGGACACAAATTCATCATAACTGTCACTGAGTATTTCATGAAGTGGGTTAAAGCTATGCCTTTAGCTTCCTGCACTGGAACACAAGTCTCTAAATTTATTTTTAATCAAATCATTTGTAGGTTTGAAATTCCTGCAAATCTCATCTCTGATAATGGAACTTGTTTCAAAAATAAAGATGTCAAGAAATTATGCCAAAAATATAAGATTCAACATCGCTGGTCCACTCCCTATTATCCTCAGGGTAATGGCCAAGCAGAAGAATCTAACAAAACCTTAATCAAAATTCTTAAAAGGTTGGTCAATAAATCTGGCCGCGACTGGCACATTCAATTATATCCAGCTATGTGGGCCTATCAAACTAGTGTTCGAACTCCCACTGGAACTTCACCTTTTGTCTTGGTTTATGGCGCTGAAGCCATTTTTCCTTTTGAATTAGAAGTTCCTTCTTTGGCTCTACTACTTCAAGATACCGAAGTAGGAGATGAATATCGAGCTAGCAGACTTAGTCAGCTAGAACTTCTAGATGAAAAGTGCATCAATGCTTTGGAGCATCTTCGTGCTTACCAAAACAAGCTTAAAATATCATATTCCAAGAAAGTTCATCATCGATCCTTTGAGGTCGATGACCTTGTTTTAAAAGAAAATCAAAAAAATACTAATGCAACTAAAGACCTTAAAGGTAAATTTAATCCCAACTGGCTTGGACCATATATTATCACTACTAAATTTGAATCAGGAGCATACAAATTAGCTACCTTAGATGGTAAAGATTTAAAAGAACCTATGAATATTATGCATCTTAAGCGATATTACGCATAAAATTTGGTCATTTCATCATTTTTACATATTTTGCATGTTGTCTCATTTTAAATATATATATAAAACTCTTTAAACAAAAACAAACGAAAACTAAAAAAAAAAAAAAGTCAAAACAACAATATTATTGACTTTTTTCAAAACCCAAAAAAAAATAAAGAAGAAAGAGAGAGTGAAAATTATCAAACTCCTCAAAAATATTTGTTATATATATTTCTTCTTCAAGTATTGCAGTTATATTTTCAAGTTATTTTGTATAAATTAGCATTTATTTGGAATCCCTCACTATCACAAACACAAAAATAAATATCTTGATTTTATTTGGCATGATTACTAATCTCTCTTATATCAAAGTCTACAAAATTCAATTAAATAGAGTTTGAGCACAGAGAATTGATCTTGTTATTTACTTAAACCAAGCATATCTTTTCACAATAAAATGATTATATTTGTAATGTCCATGCTATGCTACATAGTAGAAGTGGTTTCTTGAGCGAAAAGTTTCCCCTGCTATCCTATCATGCACATGGTCTAGAATATTTGAGAATTGACAAAAGGACAAGCTCACCCCTACCCGAAATAAAAATCCCTTGCTCTACAGCTAATCCGAGCAAGTATCCCTAGTATAGGAAGAAAAGAAAAGTTCAAAGAAAAAGAGAAAAAGAAAAAAGTTATTTTGAATCATCACAAAGAATATTTCAACATTATCTCAAATATCAAGCAAAAATACAAAAGTACAAAAAAAAAAAAACCAAAAGCAAAGAAAAAGAAATAAGCAAAATAAAAAGCAATAAAATCTCTTTCCCTACCCCTTGAAAAGAAAAGAAGGGTTGATGAGCTTGAATCCCTAGAATTCTCAATTATTCAAAAACTGTGAGGTAAGCCCCATAACAGGTGGTTTGTGCCCAACCCACTTGGCCTTGGGTAACTCCTAGCATGGCGATATGTCTATCACATTAGTGACCTTCTTTTGTACAGACCTATGTCTGCTTATGGACTAGCTAGCTCTTGATAACCTGAATTACATAGTAGTCTGGTATGGTTATATGCATCTAAATCATGGTTAATGAACATTTATTTGGTTAATTCAAATCACTTGTATCATAGTATCTTGCTCAAACCTAGTCAATGAACAATGCAATTGCACACACATTTTGTCTTTGAGAGATTTTGTGTATCATTATGATAAATCAAGATTGGTAATGAACTCACCTACGCACATGGGATTCCTTATAAATCTAACTTTTGTCTTTAAGATACTTTGAAATATTTTTGCAAATTTTTTGGAATAAATTCATTTTCCTCTTTAAAGAAAAGTTGTTTAGTATAAAGACAACTATATGCATTATCAAAAATCAAAATAATTTTCAAAAACATGCAATAAAGTTACGTTTATATATAACTTTTGACTTTCGTGATGATGGTATAGTTCCAAAACCAAAATTGGAATTTTATGCCTAGCGCACGTCCTCATCTTCATATTTTCAATTTATTCTCAAAAATTAAAAAATCAACCATGCAATAAAACTATTATATTATTTTCTTCTTTGGATTTTCGCGATGATGGTATAAGTCTATACCTATAATTCTATGCCTAGCGCAAACCATTGTACCAATTTTATTTTCCATTTATTCAAAATCATCAAAACATATGACTTAAATCATATGTTACACAATTATGCTTTAAAAAAAAACAAACACTTACTCTATTTTCATGTCATTATGTCAAACTTCAATTTTGCAATGATGGTATAATTCCTAGGGAATTATCCAAAAAAATTATCACACTTAGGAATTTATGCCTAGCAAAAGTCATTTTAAAAATATTTCATGCATAATATTTTCATGAAAATCTGAAAACAAATCATTATCATCATCATCATCATTTGCATCATCACACCAAAGTCTTAAGACAGTCTCTTAAGCACTCTTTTACTTTTAACAATATTTCTATACTAGGATTAGCTTGACAACCGAGTGAGCGGTGACTCCATGAAATGGTCTATAATAGCGACAATGTCCTTTGAAATTATTGTTAGAAGTCCCTTTTCTTTTTTATCAATTCACATCACAAACAACCAATTTGTTTACATTAGATTATTTCATTTAAATTTTAAAAACATGACATTCAAACCATAATATTTTTGACATAATTACATGAATCATCAAATCAATCACACCACAACAATAAAGCATCATACAAACACATAAGACAAGTCATATGATCAAAAATATCATATATATATATATATATATATATATATATATATATATATATATATATATATATATATATATATATCTCAACAATATATGTACATCATATCAAAACTTGATTGGTATGCCACAATCTACATCTTGGCATACTCAATCTTCTCAAATCATATAATCAGTCTATACAATGTAGTATCTTAGCCTCGATAACCCCTCAAGCTCTCAACCTCATCTCCTCCCTAGCCCTGAGGTGGACGAGGTGGCCCCATCATAGTATGTGTGGTACTGCGATTCCTAGTCGTCGATCGAGATGAAGTCCTCGATGACCCTAATTAGATCTGCAATGCCAGCTGGTAGCTATACCCTCTGGCCCTCTAGTACCATCTGGAAATAGATACCCTGATAGAACGTGGTTTGAGCAATCGACCATGACAGCTCTTGAGCACTCGCTCCTCCGCTCCATGCTCTAAGGCGTGCCACCTCATCCTTGAGCAGTGTATCCTCTGCTCGATGGCATGTAGCCTCATCTTGTAGAGTCTGCACCTATGGCTGAAGATGGATAGTCTTTTCCCGGAGAGTAGCCATCTCACTACTCTCTCCTATGTCCACACCCTTGCCCTTATCGAGCGATGGTGGTCTCTCTCTCCATGGAGAAGGGGGTATCTCCTCCCTCCTCTCCCATTGCTATGGTCTCTACTAAGCCTGTGGTCTCCTCTACTCTCTCCCGTTGCTATGGTCTCTACTAAGCCTGTGGTCTCCTGTGGGCATCATTTATTTTAATTTTTTTCTTTTTCATGTTTTTACCTCAAACGTTCAATTTGGGTAAAAACACGGAGGGGGCATCATAGTAAGTTATCGTACGATTCGACCAAAAATCGTCGCCTAAAAATGGGAATAATTTTTTCTTTCTCGTAAGTCGAGAAGAACTCATTTTTAATGCATTTTCTTCGAAAAAATTGCTAAAGAGGGTGCAAAATGTAGCACCCTAAAATTGGCGCAGTAAAATTTAGTAAATAATTAAAATTACCTTAGTAATAATTCAAATTCAAATTTTAACCCCAAAATCACTCCCAAACTGCCTGCTACTTATTTCCTCATTTTTTGCACCATTTTTAGGATTTTTTTTGTCTATTGGATGATATCGTCTCCAATCAGACAATATCACCTCACATCAGATGATTTTGTCTGGAGCAAAACATCTAGACGATTTTATCCCAAAACTAATTTTTCAAAATTAGCTTCTGTTTCAATAGCTTCTCTAACTCGGGCAGAGACACGTCTGCACCGTTAGAGTCTCCCCCCATTGGATATCTCCCAAAATGGGATGATATCCAACCTCCCAACCTCTTTCCTATGCCTATTTAATCTTAGGCCCTCCCCTTAGCATTCCCCTGGCTGAATTTTTTTGTATTTCAAGTTTTACATGCTTCAGGATATCCTAGATTATTGTTCACCTTTGTCCCTTTCTGAATTTTCTTGTAGGAACTCTATTATTCTTTAGCCGGAGCAAAGCTCAGATCATCACAGATGATCCTATCCAATTTGAGATGATTTCATACCAATTCAAGATGATTTCGACTACAGTCAACATTGGGGGCAATCAGTGCCCAAAGTTTTCATTTCTTTACTCTTTTTTGTTGTTTTGCTTTGCATTAGTTAAGATTATTATTGCTTTGCATCTTGGAGTTCACCTCATGTATCCTAGATGCATAATAAAGTCAAAGTTAGTCATTAAAACCATGCATTTTACTTAATTTGTTATTTAAAGTTGTCATTCTAGCATTTATACTTTCATTTATATCATTTTCCCTTGCTTTTGCAATTGTATTTTTTGTTCTTGGTATCCATTTCTGCAATTGCAGGTCTCCGATGAATTCGTCAGATCTCAGATGATCCTATCAGATCATAGATGATCCTATCAAATTCTAGACAATCTAGACTGCATAAAGCCTTAGAATCTCCATCAAACATCTGAAAATAGGTATGCTATTTTTCTTTTAGAATAGTCTCTGTATTTCACAACCATTTTTGCTTTTTGTATTCATTTAATTTGCATTTTCATAATAGTATAACTTAGATTCATTTGGCCAAACCTAGGACTTGGATGTTTAAAGCTAAAATTGAACACATTAAACTCATTCCCAACCTAGGTGTGGAAACTACCACTAAATGTTTCCTGGTGAACCCCACCATCCGTCAAAAAATCACCTTAATACCCCTCCCTCAAGAGGCGGGACCTTCAAAGGGCCTCTCAATCTAAGGTACCATCCCATCCTTTTCCCATCCTCCTTTTGGGCACAGATCCTGGTGCTGTATGTTTCACTTTGCAGAACCATTCAGCTTGTGGTTCTACACTGATCATGTTGACTAATTCTCTGTTATCATAGGTTGCATGCTCTACTGCTAGATGCAAGAGCATCTTGACATAGATGGTAGTGAAATTAGTAGATGGATTTTGAGGGATTAAATATCCCAGATAAGCCATGGTAATTGCAAACCTATTTGATGATCAAGGGATTACCTCAATGTCATACCATTCAAGTTTGGCTAAATATGTATCAAATAGATATTTATTGGCTTTTAGTATGGGACACCGACACTAAAAAAATCCCTTTAATTTATTTACTATGAGCAATGAGTCATCAAATATGTTCAATCTCTTAATATTCATGGCAACAACTGTGTGGAGGCCCAACAGTAGGGCTTCATACTCAGTGTTGTTGTTGGTGCACAAAAAATACAACTTGAACAACAAGGGCATTGGATATCTTTGCAATGTTAAGAGCACTATTTTGGCACCACCCCCTTGTTTGCACTTCAAACCATCAAATAACATAGTCATATCAGCATTGTTCTCCAGTTCTTTGGGTTTGGGAGCTTCAGATACGATGAAGACTGCATCATTTGAAAGCTCAATTGTTAGAGGCCTACTGTTTGATAGTGGCACCTCAGCTAATTTATCTATTATGAACTATCCCTTTATGGACTTTTGGCTTATTAATTCCAGATCAAATTCCATAAAAAGCATGATCCACTTTGCAGTATGTATATTGTGATAAGTCTTACTTATCATGTACTGCAAAGGATTCTATTTGGATATAACATACGTCGTATGACTTAACATATAATGTCATAGTTTCTTTGTAGCAAACAATATTGCTAAACACAATTTTTCCACATATGTATATCTGAGCTCATAGCTCACCAAAGTTTGACTAATATAATATACGACCTATTCTTTGCCTTGCACGTTCTTTTGGGCCAACATGGTTCCTAGTGCAAAGTCAGTTATCGATATATATAGTAGAAAAGGCACATCTGGCCTTGGTGGAGCTAGCACTAGTGACATCATCATGTATTACTTTATCTCAGTGAAGGTTGCCTTGCAATTCTCATCCCAGTTGAATGGGACCCCATTATGTAGCAATCGATTCATGGGTTGACATTTATCTGATAGGTGGGTGATAAATCACTTTATCAAGGCTACCTTGCCCTAAAGGCTCCTTAATTCCTTAATATTGGTGGGAGGACACATTTCCAAAATGGCCTTGACCTTCACTGGGTCTACTTTGATGCCTCTCTTAGAGACGATGAACCCTAGTAATTTTCTAAAAGTTACACCAAATACGCACTTCTTAGGATTCAACCTGACATTGTGCTCTATCAAGCGATCGAAGACTTTCCTTAAGACCTCTGCATGCTCTTCTCATAGAAATGACTTGGATAACAAGTCATTGATATAATATTTTATAATTTTGTGCATATAGTCATGAAAAACATGTCATGGCCCAATGATATGTGGCACTAGCATTTTTGAGGCCAAATGACATAAATTTATAGCAAAATGTTCCCCATGGCATTATAAACATGGTTTTGTGCTGGTCTTTAGGTTTTATCCAAATTTAATTGTAACCAAAAAAATCATCCATTAAGGAAGGCATTTTGTGACCTACAGTTGCATCTACGAGAGCATCAATATTGGGCAACAAAAATTAATCTTTGGGTGTTGTCTTGTTTAGGTCTCTAAAATTTGTGCAAATATGGATTCTTCCATTGGGTTTTCCCATGGGTACCATATTGGACACCCATTCTGGATAATCAATGGAAATCACAAACTCCACATCCAACAGCTTTTGTAGCTCATCTTTTACCATTAAGGCTACTTTTGGGTGCATTTTCCTAAGCTTTTTCTTGACCAACTTCTTTTTTAGATCTAGCGAAAGGTTATGCATAACCAATTTCGGGTCTAGACTTGGCATATCCTTATACGTCCAAGAAAAAAAATTTGGTCTCTCTTTCAGTAGAGGTATGAGGGTGGCCCGCTCATATAGAGTGAGACTATATCCAAATTTAACCTTCTTTGCACTGGCAGGATCATTACTGATATCCACCTCAAAGGTTTCCTCTACCAACATATGTGATCCCTCCTCAAGCTGGTGAGGCGTAGGAATCAGATGGACGTCATCAGCTGGGTTGATTGGTTCTGTGTTGGAAGCATTTTTGGCATGATAAAAATCATATGCATAGCCTGGTGCAAAATGGAAAGGTTGCAACATTTCTTCATTGGGGAATAAATCCTCAGGCTCAACGGGTGAATCAGCGTGATCCCATTCGATAACATATTTGTTAATATACAGTGGTTTAGACAAATTTTCTGGATTGTAGAGTGGAGTGGTCAAATCTATTAAGACCATGTTTATGGAATGGAATTGATCTCTAGGACCACATGGACTAACCTCTATAAAATTTGCATAGTCCTCATAACCATAATCTGGCTCTAATGGCATAGGCACAAAAGGATCTTCCCTATGAGGAGTGTGAATAATTGGATCCTCTCTATGCACTGCATGCAAAATAGGATCATTTAGCTCACAAAGCTGCATGTAGGTTGGTGGAATGGGATTAACCAACCGATGGATTTGATCCAGGTTTAATCGTCCTGCTCTTAGACATGGACCAACATGTAGCTACCTATAAACCTCATCGATGTCGATGGGTTGATGACAGTAATGCAAGGAGGGCCAAGGTAGGCCCTCTCTAACTCATATTCTTCATCACTGTTATAATAGAATCCTTCATTTTACCCCACTCCTAGAGGGTACTCCTCCAAATGAGGCCCCATGAATCTTACTTCTTGCATACTGTTGTCACTATCTAGAAAAATTGGATAATTATACCTTATATATGATGCTACTGAGAAAAATGGCTCGATATCTTCCCCTGAATGATTAATTTTGGGAAGGATCACCTTGGTATTCTGTATCGACTCAATAGGCAATAGATGACATGCATACAAAGGCCTTACATAAGTGCCTTTGACTTCATCCTCAGATTCATCATCATTTTAGGAATCCTCGTCTATGTCATAGCCTAGTCCACTCATATCGGAGGTGGACTCCACTCTATCTTCATTATAAAGATCTCCTAGCTCAAGATCGCCTGTAGTAATGGGGTTATACCCCTACACATATGTGTCATCAAATGCATCATGGTTTTGGTGTCCTAGTTGATATCTGGGGTTCATATTTGTCCCAGTCTACTCGATATTTGAGTGGCTCAATGGTGGTGACAAATATCATAGGATGATTCCTCCAAAATTTGAAATGATTCGGATGATATGGATTAAAATCCACATCATCCACCATACTAAGGTACAGATGATCTAGGGATACTATGAGCAAATCATCCTACCCTTGTATATATAACCCTCAACCGAATCTATCAATGACTAACTAATAATGAGGTTCCAACGGAGTCCTCCATCCTTGTTCAAAGAGACCTAGGCCGTATCCATACCAATGATATAGCTCAAAAATGCATATGGCATATTTCGTATTAGACAAATAACGAATGTTTACCATGAAAGGTTCCTCATCATCTTCATCCATGGGTTATTGCATTGGAAGCTGATATAGCCCCACATAGATGAAGTTAGTTTGGTTAGACAACTCTCCCAATGGAACCATCAATCCAACTGGATAACGATGAGTGGATGGTCGGCCCATATCTTACGTAGTATTTAGAATTGGTTCGAAAGTCACATTTTGTACAAGGTACTCATCTAATCTAGTATTAATGAGATGTACCATCACCCGTGATGCGAATGAACCTATTGAAGATGCAGGTGAAGCAGGCTGAGGTGCCTCCTTAGCTTTGTATTGGGGCTCCTAAAATTCTATGGGAATGGGAACCTCCTCGGTGATTGGATC
Source organism: Wollemia nobilis (assembly GCA_028583015.1). NCBI lineage: Eukaryota > Viridiplantae > Streptophyta > Pinopsida > Araucariales > Araucariaceae > Wollemia > Wollemia nobilis. The sequence continues at coordinate 1,877,759 of JAQPPZ010016334.1, read as the reverse complement.
GGGCTCAAGCTCTTTATATTTCTTACCCATTTTCACCTTAAATTTCTTGTCATCTTGATGCATGACTAATGCCTACAATTTCAAGGAAGTGGCAGTGGTGTGCTCTGAGCTATGTGACACAGATGGCATTGGTTGAGCATGCACTGTTGGTTTACCTCCTGGTTTATTTATTGGTGATGATAACCAAACATCCAAGTGCATTGACGGGAGTATGAAACCCCCAAGTAAATCTTCTAGGTTCACAAACTTAAATGTCTCTTCATTTGATGCCACTACGTGAACCAGTACCTCATGAATATATTTTATGCACTGATGCAGTATGGAGGGGATACAATGCATTTCATGAATCCAAGACCTACCATGTAAAATGTTATACTACATGGCCCCTTCTATCATGTGACACATTACTGAAATGGTATTCATACCTACTTGTACGAGTAGGATAATTGTGTTGACAGTTGAACATAGTGGAACATTAAATGTTCTCAATGTAAATGTAGTTGGCACAATGTGTGATTTAGGTAGCTTCAAATGACTTAGTACCTTGGTCGTTATTATGTTGATCGATGAGCTAGTATCAATTAAGACCCTTTTAAATGGTATGTGATTCACATACATTATTATGTGCAATGGTAGGTTGGCCATAGTTGTAGAAACCATCCTTATCTCATGATCGTAAAACTGGATCATTGATTCCTAACACTACTGTACATGTCCCACAAAATTAGTAAATTCCTACGTATCCTGGGCCTGTACTTCAATGGACCTTAAAATATCCATAAGAGTCTCCCTATGCCTTGGGGACTACTATATTAATTCATCTATTAACAACTTCATAGGAGTTATCTGTAGGTTTTGGAACAACCTGCTCCTTATGGTCACCACCGATCTTATTGGTGGGCCTAGAATATTCTATGTCGACAATTTATTTGACATGGATTTTATTTAAATGGAAGAATGAGGTTGATTTTGTTGTTCCTATCTCACATCCCTAGTGACAACGTTGACCATACCTACGAACCCTTAGGTATGTGGTTCGACTCGCACTTGATTAAATTGACCAATGTTGTTCCGAGGTGCCTCATGATTTGGCAAGGGGTTTTTGTAAATCCCCATATTATGATTATCAGGTGCTTGTGGGTTGTATGTTACTACAAGCTCACCCTTGTCAATCATATTTTACACTAGGTGTTTGAAAGACCAACACACCTAGATGTCATGGTCTTTCGTCTAATGAAGAATGCAAAATAGATCATCTTGGAACCCCTTTGGTTTGGGTTGATTGGGGTCTATCATCTTGACTTCATGTAATATAATTGCCTTGGCCTCACATAACTGATGGAAAATTGATGTCAGTGATTCCATAAATGGTGTGAACTGGTGAGGGGGGCTTTGATCTTTGTTCTTGCCCTTATAATTTTTGTTGCGCTTGTCATATTACTCAGGGGGAGGTTGGGCCTGATAATTCTATTTTTGTTGCCCATTGTCATTTCGTTGGAGATTCAGTACCACTTGATTCACATGGGCTTGCTTGCCCTATTTTTTTGTGGCACTATTATTTTATCTCTCCTATTTTTGAGCTTCAAGTTGCCCTCCTATAAATTGATGTCCTTGATCACCTTGGCTTGCGCCAAAGCCTCTTCGAATGTAGGATACTGTTGCAACTACAGTAGTAATGAGATGTGTTTGGCACACCTCTTTGTAAAAATCCAGTTTAACTCTATGGTAGGAATAGGGAATGGCAACTTCACCATTAGTCTCCTCCAAATCTTTTTGTATTGCTCTGTTGGCTCATCGTCACACTGATCCAACACATCTAGATAAAAAATATTGACTTGTTTCTTGACACTAAAGGAATATCATTCAAGAAAGGCATCATATAATTGCTCAAAACTTGTTATACTATGTTTCTTTACCTGATTAAACCACTCTCGGGCCAACCCAAAGAGTTTCATGATGAAAGTACGCAACAATAATGCATCATTTCTTGCTATCTAAAAACAATCATCTAGAAATCTCATGACATGTTCTTGTGTGTATTCATCACCCTTAAACTTGTCTAACTTGGGCATATCAAAATTCTTAGGGTAAGCCAAAGTAGGCACTGAAGGATCCAAAGACTTGTTATGGATTTTCGTCAATGTCAGCTTTTAAATAGTCATGCCTTGTCTCTCAATGGCTTTAATTTTCTTGTCTAAGGTCTTATATGCCTCTGAAGATAAAAAGTCCTCCCTAAGTTGACATGGAGGTGGCTTAGGAGGTACTATCTTCCTTGTGTGAGATGGAGATCATTGCTCTTCCTCCTATTTAGCTCGAGAGCTCTTAGAATATTCTTGCTCGTATCCATCTACTACTGTTGCTTCATGCTGCCTCTGCCTTTGATTATCGAGCAGCGATGGCTACTCCCTCTGCTTTGTACTAGCATGAGTATGAGCATATCTATTCTCTTGATGCATATTGGCTTAAGATAAAGCCTTCCTATATACATGATCTCTATGCTCATCTTGAGAATATAGGCCAGCCCTAGCTAACCTATTCTCCTGCTCCATGTGTTCCTTTTGGGTAAGGATACACTCTTCACATACGTGTTGCTCATATAACCATTGTCTTATGAGCCTCTATGCTTGAAGATTTTCATATTTGATGTACTTCCTCTCTAGATGAGTGTCTTCAAATTTATCTTGGAGGAGTTGGCATTTCTACTCTAATGCCAGTTGATGTGATCTATCAATTTGGTCGATCATGGGAGGCCTCTGGTATCCCTGCTTTGTACGAGCAAACTTGTGGGTTTTGTACCCATTAGACTGATATGTTGTGCCTTTGTATATGTCTATGAAGATGGCATTGGCCTCCTATTTTGTCCTATAATTTGAACCACCATGCGTATATAGTGGGTGTGTGACATGAGGGTGCTTAGAAGCCTCCCCATGTTCTCTAGTAGTGCAGACAACACTCATGCTATGCTCATTTAGGACACAAGTGGGTGGAGCAGAAGCCTTGTAGCCTAGCTACTCTAAAAAACTACCTAGACCCTCTAGCTACCTAAACCACCATTTCTCATGTGGCAATGTGCCATTATATCCCACATTTGATATATCAATGGTGATCTTGCATGGTGGACCATGCATGGGAGTATGGTTAGACCTATGCTCTATATCGAGCCTATTTGCCTACCCCTGAATGGGTAGGACTCTAGTCCATCTATACTTAGGAGGTGGATCCATATATCCTCTAATGGACTTAGTACATAGGGGCACAAACCTGGTCTCCTCCACAACAAACTCGTCGATTGATCCCATGGACATGCGTGCATTATGGTCTTGGTAATGGCTCTCAAGTGGAACACCCTCATGCTGTAAGGTTTCCTATTATATCTTATGTCTAGAGGAGTGTACTAAAGCTCCTCTATCTAGGGTTTTCTCTAGTGGCTTCCCTCATGTTGAGTTATCTCCTCGAATGCTAGCCGAATGACATTCGGTTCACTCATGTGATTGAGGAATTGATACATATTATTGTGAATTGGTTAGGGGTTGGTCATCAGTTTTGGCTTTGGACCTTTAATGACCACCCCGTGTATCCACTATTGTGTACCTAGAGTCTAAATGTATTATTATTAAGCAAACAAGGTATACAATAATGATTATCTCATTTTAAATTTTTAAAGTGAGTCTTAAACTGTTTGATGTGTTTTCAATATTTGTTGTATTAGTTTAGAAACTCTTATCATGTTTTGCAAAACTTATTGGAATTTATTCTTAGTTTAATGGATTTCACTTGTACGCTTGCAGCTCGACAACTTGGCTATGAACTCCAAGTCGCGTAAATCCCCCATGTGTGGTAATTAAGCCCACACCCGAACAAGGAGCACATATCCTCCCAAAACCTCACCCATTTTCCCCTAGTTAGTGTGAAACTCTTTGAAGAGAATACATGCAAATTTTTTAGGGTACAAAAGGTTCATGGAATTTGGGCCAACGGATGGAAGTTACACCCACCGTCATTGAACCCTACTAGTGGTTAGATGTCAAGCCCAACTCACTAGCGTTTAAGTGCCAAGTGGTGTGTGTGGTTCCTTTTAATGTACATAAAATAAATGCATCATATAACATACATGCTCATTTTCTAAATGCTATGCAAGTGAAAGACGTTTCAAATTCATAAAATGCAAGCTATTCTAGATGCTCTTTAAGACTATGCACATTACGATGCTAAATGGCCACTAATTGGGCCTCACACATGCAAACCATCCACACATTTCTATCAAGTATGTTGTAGCCTACGATGGACTACAATCAGAGGTACATTGTTCCCAACATCGCCTTTCTATTGAAAGCAAAATACGAAAGCAAACTAGGACAATTGATTTACCATTTTCTTAATTATTTTTCTAATTTACGTTCAAATTAACCTTACTATAAAAACATAGAGAGCAAAAAATAAATAGAGGCTAGAAAATAGGACCTACCTCAAGTCCTACATTGTCTGATATTCTAAACTTGACTATCTGTGTTTTCAGTAGGAGACCACAGGTCTGATCTACGGTTCTTATTGTAAATCATGCTTTGTACCTATGGTTCAATTGTCTGGTCACAGCTGATAGCTGTGGTTTGTACCTGCAAGTGTAAAAAAACAAGAAAACACAGTCAGATCCTAAAAATACGAGGTTGCACGATCGCCTTATATAACCACCAAAAATGCTCACACTCGATGGTGTCCTATTGCAATAAATGATAAAAGTATAACATGCATACAAGAACAATAAATTGACAACAAATGAATCAAGAAGAAATATTATTTATTCCATTGTATTCGAATTCAAAATAAAATTACAAGTACATCCCTCGTAGGGATAATAATTTTGATATAATATTACAATAGGAGTGCACAATTGTTTCCATATTAAGGGTAGGTGTGATTTCCAAATGCCTTTCAGGATGACACAAACTGCTCTAGGGTGGAGGTGCCCTCTTCTTCGTGATGGTGAAGGAACTTAATAGTTGGTTCTTCTTTGAAATTTTTCCCTGTGATCAAGAAACAACATAAGAATGTCAAAAATATAGGCAGCCTCTCATGATGAGGCCCTTTTAGGTAAATTTCATAATGACATCATTAAACATGCATAATCAATAAAACATTGAAAGTGCTTCTAAGCTATGCAAATCAAATCAAGATTCATATAATATAATAAAGAAAAGGAGCAGCTACACTATGCATGGATCAAATGTATAAAATGAAGCATAAACATGCATAAAGAAAATATTTAATTCCTAATTGAATCATAAACATAAAGAAGCTAAACTAACCTAAGTCTATGATTAGAAGTCTACTAAAATGTATTTAAACCATGAAAATGACTAATCTAAGCTAGTTAACCATATAGAAATGAAAAGAGGAAGGTGGTTATACCTCTACTACAAACCATAGCTTTGGTGAGTGGTCTACACTATAAACCATAGCTGAAAGTCATGGTTAGCACTCTGATAGGCTTACCCTCAATTCCAAGGACAGTGGGCTTGACCTCTTTGTCCAATCGATGTTCAAGGGTCACCTTCGGTTTCCTTCTAATAGGTTTGGTGGTTGAATCACTATGATGGGCCTTCCTTTGTATAGATTTACATTTCTTGGTCCTTCTAGGCTCTTAGAAATTTCATGGCAAATTGATATTTGGGTGAATAGCAAAGTGGCCTTCTCAAATACATGAATTTAGTATTCAATTCAACAGAGCTTCGCTACTCGCTTGATCAATTCACTCTCTCTCGATAATTTGTCAGAACTTCGCTATAAAAATTATATATATCTTCTATCCATTTTGATGGGGTATTTATAGGATGACCTAAGACTGGGGGTGGCTTCTTGTAGAATCCAAGATCAAGAAGAGGTAGTTAGGACAGTTGGAATGGAAGCCTCTAGAATCTTCCGTCCATTAACTGCCTTCTTATAGATCAAATGGTTGTTCCAACTGATTTGGCTTAGATTGAAGGCCAAATAAACTCCATTTAATATCGTAGGTCACAACCATGGTCTAGATTATAAACCATAGGTATTAGCCATGGTTCAGCTATAAACCATAGGTTTGGACTGTGGTTCAGAGTAATTAGGCCAAGGAGCCCAAATTGAGTGGTTAGAACCACTGCTCTATCTTGGAGTCTATCCAAGATCTTCCATATGGTCTTGTAGCATGTCCATATGAGTAGTCACCCTCGACATGACGCATTTTAGGTGTCTAAATTTTACCTCTATCAATGGGGCATATTTCAAGACATAACACTTCCTAACTATAATTTCATCAAATTTATAATTCTAACCAAAATCCATGTTTATATTGTAACATGGATCAAAAGATAAAGAAAACATTCTTTTATGATTTTGACCTATCTTGAAGTCCTTGATTTTTAAATCAATTATTCCTATGTTTATTCTATAGCTTATATCTAGAGTTCCCTCATGAAAATTGTGAACCCTATGACTGAGCTCTGATACCAACTATAACAACCCCAATTATTACTGCTCAACCATATTTTTTTGTTTAGTAAATCCTCTCCCAATGAGTGAAGTAGATAATCATGATCCATAATGAAATGTATTCCAAGTGAATTTTAAGTTACCAATGCATCATTCATAAATAGATATTAAGACTTGGTTATAGTCACTCCTGGGTAGAAGTGACCAACTTCTACCAAATCCTCATCCATGGTATGAGAACGCTCAATGGTATCTACATTCTCCATGAATATACAACACCTTGACCATAGCATTAGGATTTTATCCCACACATAGGGGAATCGACCTTCTCCATACTATCCATGAAAACTAGTATATAAGAAAATTCTTAGAAGATTACATATCACACCCTAGGGTGGATCATCAATCTTAATTACCCTCATCTTCATGAAGAGGTAACTAAATTAGTTATCACTCCATGTGATAGACCTTACATAGGCCTTGGAATAACCACCATAATCATGATTATATTCCTCTCGTGTTTTCACATTTACTACTAGTATAATTTATATTTTGTCTTTATCATCCATGTTATCGATCCAAGATACGATCTCTAATTGACTCATTGTCTATCATCTCATCATGATAATTTGTATATCTATTCTACATTTATTATCCTTATTTGATTCAATTCAACAATTATATTAACAAGGTACATCTAGTCCAATCTACTCAAATGATATTATGCATACATCTTAAGTCACTTCATCATCCATAGTAGCTTCAACATGTAAATAATAAGAAATAAATTAAATAAAATCAACTCAATAAGATAACTTGCATAGTTGATTAAATCATAATATAAGATTTCAATATTTCAATCACACTTAACATAGTCATGGATTTCTATGAAATACATATATCAAATGCTACATAACCAATATAGAGTATGCAATACTCATTCTACCAATTTTTGTTACAATAAGTTTTCCTTAAGAAGTCTCAATTTTACAAAAATAATGAGATTCCACAACTGCAATGTCCTAATCTTCTCTGGTTCTACATCACTTAGAAAATAATGGTGAGGGATCAAGACAATTCATGAACTGTATATGCCTATTTCATGCAATATATGCTTTTCTCATTTTATTGCATCCAACATTCATCATTATTTTAACCAAATCATCATAACTTTTACTAGGCATGAATTCCACATTCATCCTACTATTAACATCATTGTTCCACATAAGGATATTCCCTTAAAGTCATTCTTTATAATGTAAATTATTCTAGTCATCATAAAACCATGGAGGAGCCCCATGCCTCCCCCAATAATGGACTCCATGCTCACTCTTCCAAAAACTAGAAGGTTTACAATTAAAAATAGTTATAATTCTTTCTAGGCATGAATTCCACATTCATCCTATAAATTATAACCTTATTCCACATAAGGATAAATCCTTGATTCAATTTATCTTAAATGTAAATTATTCTAGTCAATACAAAACCATGGAGAAGTCCCATACCTTCTCCAAGAATGGACTCCATGCCCAATATTTCAAACTAGAATAACTACACTCATTTTCTAAAATTAATTACATTCATTTGTTAATTTCAGCTTCTACTCAAAGATTAAATCTCACCATAGAATAGTCTATTATTTAAAAATAATAGTAGAAAGTCTACAAAGTTGAATATTCATTTTAAAAGGCATATCACCAAAATATTTAATTAAAATTCCACACATTTATCAAAGCATAAAAATATCACCTTTAATTTACCAAAATATTAAACTTCCCATACATTTATCTAATCAAATATTGCTTTTAGATCGTATACTAACATTCACCAAATTTTAAACAAATCGATATATATATATATATGTATATGTATACATATACATATACATATATATATATATATATGTATATATATATATATATATATATATGTATATATGTATATATATACATATATATGTATATACATATATATATACATATACATATACATATATATATATATATATGTATATACATATACATATACATATATATATATGTATATACATATACATATACATATATATATATATATATATATATATATATATATATATGTATATACATATACATATATATATATATATATATATATATATATATGTATGTATATACATATATATATATATAATCCTTTGAATAGAATATGACTATTATAAGTGTTTACAACAAAAAAATATCCTTAATCAAATGGGGTCTGTATAATAATAATGCATTCACAATAATCAAACTTGGTGAGGAGGTGGTTCAACTATAGTTGACGAAGGGGAGTTTAACTAATACCCAAGTATACACACACTTGGCTATTAACCTACAAGATTTCAAGGACTTATAAATTCCAATATGTCCTACCCATAATTCATGTGGGATAAATATCCAAGAGTTTGACCCAAGAAAATCCCTTTCGCCTAGTCATGGATATCAAATACCTATACCAAATGTCAACAGAGTAGCCACAGGGAGTTAACTAAGGTGTTAATTTTATTTTTAGTTCTATATACCTAAAACCAAGGAGGACTCTACACGTACAGGGTGTGAAAGCTCTTAGAGGCCCTTGCTAGACCAAAGAATTCTAAACACCTTGATATTTGTCTACCACGCCAGGGCATGAAGGTCAATTGAGGGTTCTAAGAGATGAAAGTAAACCAATTTTATGATGAAATATTTGAAAGCAATGGATACAACTTCATAGGTATTCATTTACAGATTTTAGGATAAAGAAATCTATTTTCTAAGGTGTTAATTAAATGAGCCTAATATTTTTAGATTCTAAAATAGAAAAAGGGACCTCCTATTGTTATAGCATCTTTGAAGGCTAAGGGGATTGTCAACACAGGTGACATATAAGTTTTAAGTGTATTACAGCTATGTCAATAATTAATCCCCAATACAAGTGAATATAATTTATCCATTGGTGTTTACCATATCTTCTACAATTTTAAACAAGCAATGATGTTTTTAACAAATAATCGGTAATAAAATAACTTCTCAAAGAAATATACCAACATATATCTTTGATGGTGATAAATATTAACACAAATATATTTCAAAACAACATCTAAATATAGGTGTATATTAGGCATGTTGCTAAAGAACAAGATTTTCAATATGAAACCTATATTGAGCTTACAAATGGATACGAAAAACATTACATCATAGACAAAATTTTATTGTTCCAATAAAGCTAACATAGACCATTAAGAATAATGTGTTTTGGTCTTAGTTTAGAACTAGAATAGGTTGATTACAATATTCAAATAAATCAATGTGCAATTACTCAGAACAATACTATCCAAAGCATTAGAATCGATAATGGATATATCAATATAAACAAACATATCGAAGAGGATAACATCCAACCTAGAGATTTTGAAAGGTTGTGAAACTATTAGCTTGTGTATCCTACTTAATTCCCTCCTTTATCCAAACTATCTCCTTGTGCTTACCTCCTACTAAGCTTATTTAGTTAGGTATTTATAGACTTAAGGTATGGCCTTTGGGCAGAAAGTCAAGTTAGGGATAGATAGAAGGAAGGTTCTAAGAGAGACAAATTTCTATCATTGGAAGACTAAAAGGACCATGGATCAATTTTTCTTCCTTCTAGTATTTCTTATCTTCATTTTTCTAACACTTCTAGAACTTGGTTCAATTTTTCATTCCCTTATAGATCTTGGCTTACTTTTTCTTCTCCTAGAATTTAGCTCAATATTATTAGATTAACATGCAATTTGTTAAGCCATAAATAATTAATGTGCTTTCAAATATATTTTTCAAAATATTTATATTCTTTACAAAAAATCCATAAATCACAAAACTTCACAAAACCAAACATGAGGACCTAATTTGTCAAACCAAGGGGACCTGTCGGGATGAGAAGTGAAACCAAGGGAAAGAGGAGTGTCGTATAAGAGAAAGTAAAAAATTTAGAAATAATACAAGGCAATTATGGATACTACAATGTTAATAAGGTTAAGACTACCACTATATGCAAAGGATAAAGGTCAAGTGATTCCAACATAATAGTAGAAAGAAAATGAAAATTTTGAAAAAATTAATTGAAGCTCCCTAGGTGAATGTACAAGTTGAAAAAGAAAAATAGGAAAAGGAGGAGAGGGAACTATGAAGAAAAAATTAAAATAAAGGGGAGATAATTCTAAAGATAAAAGAGATAAAAAATAAAAATATAAGCTACAAAATAAGTCCAAGTAATGGATCAAATACCCTTATCTCACTAGTGAAGAACATATAAAAGCAATAATGGAAAGTTCATGATATGCAAATAAAGTATTCCATTGAATTAAAATTCTATAGAACTAATAAAATGATAAAAAATATTGCTAAGGTGATCATGCTTGAGGTCTTGGCCCGTACTAGGCAAAGATACCTACTCCAAGAATCTCTCAAAGAAACACGAAAGGAGCTATAGAAAAAATGGATAATCTCATACTATTGAACCTAGTCCATCAAAACAACAAAACTTCATATTAGAAGATATTTCCAACATCCAATTTGATGCAATGAATATCCTAAATGCTCCTAAACCCTAAAAACACCTTTTTTTTATATGAATTTGAAATTGAGAATTATCTACTATGGAGTTGCATAGTGGATTTTGTGGTAGCTATGATAGTGATGCCTAAGGTTTTCTACTAACAAATAGGACTATTCTTACATTAAGACTACTATAATTTTGATCTAGATGGATGGTACTTGAGTAAATATCATAGAAGTGTTGAAGAACTTGATCATGACTATGGTAAAACATCCCAATTTAATAGTATTCCAATAAGTTATAATGGTTTATCCCCCATTTATTTTGGTATATTATTTCTGAAGAATTGAATCACAAACTAAGGATGGATGCTTGATAATGGACTATAGCCATATGAAGGTACCATGAGACAAAAGGATGATATAAATTTAAAATTATCCTCCATGCAACTATTTGCTACATAATCTAGATGAGCATGGTATAGTAAACTAGAATGAATTACCTAATTTCATGGCTAATGAAGTCCTCAAATATGATCAAATTATTGAGATAGACATGATAATTGGTATACTACAAGAACCTAAAGATTCAAATATAAGCTTTGAAGAGATTGAGCTAGGGAATTGTCTAATATTTGAAAAACCAATTAGTGTCTCAACTCTAACCATCCAATAGGTGCAAGGTTTTAGTGGAGTATGGATTATGAATTTTGTTGGTGTAAGAACTAGGAATTGAATATATATAGGCATTCGCTTCATAGACCTACAAGGTGTGCAAAATCATTTCACCTATAAGCTATTATTCAATTGCACCAATAATGTGGCCAAATATGAAATATTGTGCATGGGTTTGAGAAAATCTAAAAATAATAAAATCAAGGATATCAACATATTTATTGACTCTAAATTGGTTGTAAATAAGGTCAATTTGTAACACACCACTCAGAATATGTAAAAATGATTTAATTATTATGAAATCAGATCAATTCCCTAGGAATTGAATGCTAAGGAAGATGATATAGCATCCATGGCATCTAAATTTGACCCCACAACCAAAATTTGGGATAAATTAAAGGTGTAAGAGGTGGTATTTAGACCATTAGTCCTTGATAATTTTAATCATTGACAAGTCTTAAATAATTATGAAAAAATCAAGTTCCTCATCCAAGAAGCTCAACATGTTCAAGAAAATAATGAATACAAGGATGAAATACAAGATGAAGTAACCTAGTTGAAGAATAATCAATTACCAAAAGGGTTAATCATATTAGAGATCTTATTCAATCTAGATGATAATGGAAAGAAATATAGAATTAAGATAAAATAATCCTCCTATCACCCTATTGATATTTCAAAATAAAATAATTTGCTACTAGGTAATGAATGCACAAAAGAGAAAATATGATTGGTTAAAGATATCTATAAAAAGTATACAGATATAATTGTATGGTCCTATGAATATTTGAAAGTGTATGATAAGAACAACATAGAATACACCATTGAATTAGAACATAGTGCAAATCCTTTTAGGTATGAAAAAAGAGCTTCTAAAATTCCTATAGGCTAAAATCATATTTCTAATCAAGAACTCCACCTAGATAATTAACCTAATACTAGTAATTTATAGAAATGGAAACATCAAGTTATGTGTTGAATTCAAAAATCTTAATAAGGTATCATTGAAATATCACTATCCTTTACCTACCATTCATTAGATTCTATAGAAGATGGTCTGATCATAGGTGTTATTGGTCTTGGATGGTTTTTTAGGATATAACCAGATTTGGATCAATGATAATTATCAACACAAGATGACTTTTACCACCATATTAGGGACCTTTGCCTATCAATAAATTCCTTTTAGGATATCAAATGCTAGATCCACTTTTCAATGAGACATGGATATGAATTTCATAGGACTAGTTGATGAGATAATTCTCATATACCTTGATGACTTAACTATTGTCTTAAAAGAAAGGAATAAGCATATTGAACACCTAGAATTTACTTTTCAAAGGTGTAAGAAATATGGCATATCACTTAATCCTAAAAATTATATATTAATGGTCTAATAGGACAAACTACTAGGATACATGGTATTTTAAAATAACTTAACTATATATCCTAGTAGGATAAAATCAATTTAAGGGCTTCCCTAACCCACATCCACCAAAGGAATTAAATCCTTATTAGTCAAATCTAGTTTGGGTCTAAGTTCATAACCAAATTTTCATAGCTAGTTAAACCAATCACCAAAATTCTAAAACATAATGCAACCCTAGTGTGGATAAAAGACATTAAGAAATACTTTTAGTAAAATAAATATACCATCACTAAATTCCCAATCCTCATCAATACAAAATTCTCTAGATGTTTTAGGATATATGTGTTTGGTTCATATGGAATAATTATTGTCATATTGACTCAAAATAATGAGGAAAATATCATTTCTCCATAAGTCAAGTCCTTCAAAACTATAAAGAAAAGCTACACATTAATTGAGATATAAGTGTTTTCTAACATGAAATCCCTAAGAAATTTTAGGAACTACCTATTGTAAATCAAGACTACTATCTGTGTTGTCCACCATGATGTTTATTTTTTTGTGCTTCATAGTAAACAAGAAGAAAATATGACAAAATGGATAAGAAAATTTTTGGAGTTTGACATAGATATTAGGCCCCTATTCTCATGCAAGGTAGGGATCTATGTGATATTCTTACAATATTTGTCTTATGGGAATAGTTAACACTAATATATTAGATAGGTTGTATGGGATACATCAAGACATACATGATAACTAGATAGGTCCTATATGGGTTGACATGAAAGGAATGAGACTATTTTAGTTATAATAAAACCCACATGCATGGTTGTATGGTGTACTTTTTATAAAAGGATATGACAATGTCTTACAAGGATTCTTTGACAAAAAAAGGATAGAATTCCTAATCAATAAATATCATCATTAGGAAGGGAACTATTCTATGAAAACCAAAGTGTGTAAGATACTAAGAACAAGATATTATTGGCCCACTATCCTCTTTGATTACTTCAGATAGATCCAAAATTGCAAAGCCTATTGCATGTTCATGGAAAGAAGGAAAAAATTGCAAATGTCTTTTAAGCTTGTCGTAGTCATTGAACCCTTCTAGTAGTGGGTACTTGACTTAATTGGTAAGGTCAATCCATTATCCAATACAAAATATGAATGGATTTTAGTTGTACCTAAATTTTTCATGAAATGAGTTAAAGAACTATTGGCCAAAGAAATTAATTCTCCAATTCTTAGAGGAAATGTCATTATATTTTGGACTTCATACATAATATTCATTAATAATACCACTTTATTTAGAGGGTTCAAGGTGATGAAATTTATATTGGAATATGGATTTATGCCTAAGACACACTCTAATTACTATCCCTAGGGCCATGACCAAGTAGAATCCACCAATAAGAACATTTTGTAGATCCCAAAGAAGACTATAGCCAAGTCACAAATGGATTGATATAAGCTATAGAAATCTCTAAATGTAGACCATATGATGCCAAAATATTCCATAGGGACATCCCTTTACAATATAGTATTTGGAAAGGAGGTCGTACTATCTGTTAATTTGGAACTCTCTTCTCTCTAAATGTCACAACAATCATATATTAAAGATATTAATGTCAAACCAATGCAAGCATGACTAGATGCTCTTCTAGCTTTGGAAGAAGAGAAAAGGCATTTAAGAGTATGGTCTAACATTAGAAGATGGTTAAATTGTGGTTTGAAAATAAAGCAACTGAGATGGATTACAAGGAAAGAAACCTAATATTCAAGTGGAATGAGGATAGAGCTAAACCACGATTCCACCAAAATTTTGATTCCCTTTGAATTGGATTGTACGAAATTTTGAATTTGTAATCTAATTCATGCCCAAGAGTTGGAATTATGTGATGTATTGAATTTGCCTAAGGAAATATCATTGCACAATGTATTAATATTTTTATAATATTTTATTATGTAAGCCTAATTGTCCATGGTTAACCTTGTTATGGTTAAACCCTATTTGATATTTATAATTAACCCAAATCCCACTTCTTATGTAAGCTTAGGTTAAAATTTATGATGTAATTAAGGGTTTTGGGTTTTTCTATAAATACTCCCCTCACACTCTTCATTTCTCATGAAGACATTGTATAATATAATCTATATATAGTGATGATTTATTATTCCTATGGAAACCCATCATATCTATCTCTTTCTTTTGTCCTTTTATGCTTTCTATATAATATTTGAGTTGATGGTTTAATTTTATTTTGTTTCTAAAAATTATTGTGAATTTGAACATGGTATAATAGCAAGTATGGAGTTACCTCACTTGGTCATGTAGAAACAATATTCAAAGTCTCTTATTCTTCTTTTGAATTCAAGGATAATATTCTTCTTAAGTTTTTGCAAGTCTTTTTAGCCCAAGAAGCAAAGAGAATATTTTACTCTCTAAATCGTTATTTTTTTATTTAGGCTTATTGGAGAATTTTTACCTTGTCCATATTATAATTTTTTTTTGGTAAGTTAATAATTTTCATTAAGGGGGCATTTGAAAGGTGCCCCAATGCCTTAGTACATCACAAAAGGAAGGGATGTAGGAAAAGCAAAAGTGCATCCTAGGGAAGCAGAATAGAGAGAAGAGGATGCGAGGAAGACCCAAAAAGCATCCTTAGTAGAAAAGGAAAACACAAAAATACAAACAGAGGTGAGACCAGAAGGAAAGGAAACCCCAAAGGGTCAACAACAAAAACCAGGAAGGCAATTACTCCATAGGAGGTGCATCAACAGTTTCCTGATTGCCTTCCTTGATTTCATCCTTGGGCACTTCCTTGAAGACTTCCTATGTGATTTTGATGACATCATCCTCATTTTATTTGTACATGCCAGTAGTATTAGAGTTTGTAGGGGCCTCCTCATTTAAGGTATCATAGAAAAATAGCAAGTTTAACACATTCCCCTGGTCCTTTAATTGTGAAATGGCTTTATCAAGATCAACCTCGATAGTATCCAGGTGGGAAATGGTAGCAGAGGTGGTTTGGATGACCAATTTCTATAAATATTTCTCAACAATGTCACTGGAGTCATCCTCACCACCTTCTTTGACCTTCTCAGGGCTTAGGGACTCTTTTTTCTTAAGCCTCTAGGAACTCCTTGTGGGAGTAAATTCCACCTTAACCTTTTTCTTCACACTAAGAGATCCCTGGGATTTTTGTTCCTTGCCCTTTATTTTGGCACCTCTCATATTAGATCCAGGTGTGGAGGAAGTGTCATCCTCTATGTTTTCCTGAGTGATAATATTTCCTTTAGGAAATTTTTGTAGCAGATAAGCATACAAAATCTTGAACAGACCCTGATGAAAAGGCCAACCCTCCTCCTTCTTGGCATGGGTGGATGTTATAGAATAGTCCATAGACAAGTACAAGAATTCTGGTATGTTGAGAAATTTCATGTCTCTGAAGTGATTCACAAAGGAAAGATGGAAACTACAAAGTTGGGACTCAGGATCATCTACAGTAATGTATTGCATGATTGGTTTCATTACCTCCTTCCAAGGTGTTGGAAGATCCTTGCAAAACAAGCCCTTCTTGTAGAGCTTCCTCAATAGTGATGTAGCTTCGAATTAACTATTCTGATTTTTTATCACTAAGATTTACCTACAACATTTAATTTGATAATTTTTATTCCATGCTTAGAGGGTTGTTATGGTGCAAAGGAATGTGGTAGGAAATTTTAAAAATATACCTTTTCTTACATGAGCACTTCTTAACTCTTCACTATTGGAGTACGATGTCTTTCATTAATGATAAGGTATGCTTTTAAGTGTGTTCATTGAGGGTGCCATGATGGTTTGAAGAGCATATTTGCAGGTGCTTTCTATATTTTATGTCATGGGTTTAAATATACATATTTTTGTTGGCTAGATCTAAGATGAAGATAATAAAAGGATATTGATTTGATCTTTTGGTCACAAACTTCTAGGTAGATGAGTGATAGGTTAGTTGAATGTGTAGTAGATAAGAGGTTTTGTGTTCAACAAACCCATTGACGTTTAGTGATTTATCTTCTGTCTTGAAGGTAATGGTGTTGATGTCCTTACAAACAAGGTTTATTTTTAGTCTTGAGGGATGTAATGCTATCATGGATAACACACTATTTTTGGGATAGTGGAGACCTAGGATCAAATCCCTATAGCATAATTTATTAAAGGAAAGTGACTTTAGGCCAACATGGATTCCCTTTAAATTTATTTTTTACCTATTTAAATTCATCAAACCAAATCAAATCAAAGCAAGTGCTAGTGATTTTTTAACATAGAGAGTTGAGGTGGCAAACGTGGATTGGAGTGCTCCACCGAATCAAGGCTTGATAAGTAGTAGGTCAAGATCATCTCTTATTTTTCAAAGGTTAGAGGATTTAATTTTTAGTATTTTGGTGTCCATTAAGGTAAATATTCTAAAGGCCATAAATTATGCATATGGAAGTGTTTTGAGCCCTTTTTTTTAAATCACATGATTTTTTAAGCTTTATGTACTGGTATCATTAGTTCATGGACATACTATAGTTTTAAGGCTCAAATTGTGTTATATGGACCAAAAATACCTAGTTATTTACCTTAATGGAAAATAATATAGTATTTTGTCAAGTCAAATGATCATCTTTCTATGAAATAAGAACCTATGGTGCATCTTTTATGGGGATAAAGTATTTTTTTCTTTACGATGAAGCTTGGTATCAAAAGGCAAAAGTAACTCTAAATTTTTTCCTTACTAATTGAATAAAAGTTGTTTTTCCATATCAAAGAGAGTAACCCTATTAAGGTATGGTAAAATTTGCATGAACTTGATAGAAGTTCCTAATGCTAGACAATGAAAACCCTTTTTACATTTTAACTTTAAATTTATACATATATAAATATAGTAGGATGTTTCTTGGTTGTCTCAAGAGACTCTTGGTGCTTCATATATACTAGCCTTACATGAGGTGTAACAATAATAAATAATTACCAAATTCAAAAAATAGCAGCCCAACGCTCAATCAATGCAAAGGAAAAAGGATTATCTTCACCCAATTTCTAAATCTTCTTGGGGATTTTCCCTCTCTAAGTAATTATTACCAAAAAAGTAATGGAAATTCAAAATATAGTGCCAATTTTGAAGTCCCTTGAAGAACTCAATAATGGCAAGTCTTGGAAAGCGGGGTGGTTTTTATGAGCTTTTTCCCATAAATCCAACATAGGCATCCTTATTGTCCCCATAGCCTATGTTAGCAATTACCCTCCTCTGCTATCTGTCTCCCTTCCTCACCGGTATAGAGTGTTATCCACCCTATTTTCCTTAGTTTCCATCATCCATTTCACTAAATTTTTTCCCATGCCCAATCATCTGCCCAGCATGAGCTTCATTGAGCCTAGTAAATTTGAATGTGATATCTTGGCCAAGCAAATCCTAATTGAAAGGAATTTTTTTACCTTCCTCCATTTTTTTGTCAGTGATGAAATTGACATTACCATGGCTTTCTTGGAGTCTTAGGAGAACGAATGCTTCACGGTTTGAGGGAGGAGCTTCCAAGTTGATGTAAATTTGTTATCAATCATCACATGTTAGCTAGTGAAGGGGTGCTCAATTCATCAGGATAAGCACAATTGGGAGGTCAAAATGAAAGATTTTAAAGACAATGAAAGGGTTTTCAAAGGAGTAAAATAGGGCTTCTTCAGGAGGGATCTCCTCACACCTTGGAACAACGTTATGAAACTCGTAATGGAATTCATCATGGTCTACGATCTTGATAAAGTCCTATGAATCTTCCATTTATCCTTCATCAACCACTTTTGTGATGTGAATCCTATCAAAATTCCTTAGTTCCTCATAAACTTCATGAATTATTCCATCTCTTCCTATAGGAAAAAAAAGGAATTGACCTTCCCTCCCACCAAGGTTTGTTCAAAATAATTTATAGCCACATCCTAGCCCATATTCCTCAGGTCCACCCAAGAAAACCTAGCCCAACTATGAAATTTTTTGGGCATCCTTCTCACTTGTCCCTTAAAGAAAAAAAAAGGAGAAAATCTTTTGAAGTTTTTCACAAGTTGAAGGTTAGGAAAATTATTAAATTTGACAAAACTGAAGGGCCTATTAGAAAATCATCCTGCCTTCAGGATCAATCTATGAAAGGTAGTAAGAAGGTGATATATATCAATGCAGATGATGAGGAAGTAGAATATAAAGTTAGGAAACTGAAGGATTTCATCATATCCATGAATACTAGCATGATGAATGCTATGGTTAACTCTATCATCGACCTTAGGGAGGTCGTCCACATGTTTTTCTTTAGTGTGCATATGGGGTAAGAGACTGAGATTTGTTCTGAAGTAGAGGATGTGGTTGCTATTAAGGAGTATCCTAATGATTTAGTGAAGGATGAGGCTAAGGATGAGGATGAAGAAGCCACTAAGGATTTACTTCCTTGGACATATCTTTTTTTATCCTGCGGCTACTTTGCATGGAGCCTGCTTGTTTTGTCTATGGCCTATTATTCTAGGGTAGAGTCCCTTTATTCTCCTTTCCATTTTTTCTTGAGGCTACATCCTCTAATTTTCCTTTTTTTTTGTGTTTATCTTAGGTTTGCATCCCCTATTTATCTTATGTTTTGTTTACAACAATCAGTGTTGTTTTTGTACTAAGGTTTTGGGATCCTTAAAACTCGTTTTGTAATGAAACCTTTTAACTTACTAAAAAAACAATAATAAATAATTTAATAATTATCTAACACCACCCCTTATTACATTACTTGATATGGAAAATATTTTAAAATTTGAAGGTGTTATTCATAGCAAAAAAGAGACCTTTTACAAAAATTATTGTCCCCCTTAATTTTGCATTTTTTAAAGAAAAGCATACCTTTAAAGATTCAATTTAACTAGAAATAAAGGATTGTATCGCTCCAAATTTTTTGCATCCTTACCTTCAGGCTATAGGATCCATGCCCGAAAGGGGAATGCGAGAAGGATGGGACAATACCTCGGACTGAGAGGCCCTTTGAAGGTCGCGCCTCTCGGGGAGGGGGTATAAGGGTGAATTTTCGATGGATGGTGGGTTCACCAGGAAACTTTTGAGTGGCAGTTTCCACGCCTAGGTTGAGAATGGGTTTGATGTGTTCATTTTGTACTTTAATCATTCATATCCTAGGTTTGGCCAAGATGAATCTAAGCTATTCTATATGCCAATGCTGATTTATATGGATACAAAAAACATGAATAAGTGCTAAACATAGAAAGTGTGCTAAATAAGATAGAATGTACCCGATTTCGGATGTCTGATGAAGATTCTGAGGTTTGTAGAAGTCCAGATCATCTCAAATCTTACATAATCATCTGCAATTGCATAGAATCATCTCAGATCATAGTCGGTCATCTGAGATCAGACGAGATCATCGTCGACCTGATGAATTCGTCAGACGAATTCGTCAAAAACCTGCAATCACAGAAATAGATACCAAAAACCAAAAATGCAACTGCAAAAGCAAGGGGAAATGATAGAAATAATAGTAAACTTGCCTAAATGATAAATCCAGATAACAATTAAAGGAAATGCATTAATTTAATAATTTATTTTAACTTTATCATGCATCTATGCTAAATGAGGTGAACTCCAGGATGCAAGAATAGAATAAACTAAGTTAATGCATAAGGAAATGAAGAGAGAAGATAAAGAAATGCAAACTCTGGGCTCTGATTGCCCCCAATCTGGACTACAGTCGAGATCACCTCCAATCGTACGAGATCATCGCCGATCTACGATAGGATCATCCGAAATCATCTGGAATCGCCAGCGACGATCCGAGCTTGCTCCGACTGAAAAACAATAAAATTCCTGCAAGAAAACTTGAAATACACAATGCAAACGATGGTACGAAGGTGTTCTAATGCACGAAAAGTTAAAGTTGTAGAGAAATCAGTCAGCCAGGGGGATAAACTAAGAAAATCCTAGTTTATATAGGATTAGGGAGAGGTTAGGAGGTTGGAGATCATCCCAATTTGGGAGATCTCCAACGGGGGAGACTCTAACCACGCAGACACGCTTTCTGCCCAAGTTAGAGAAGTTGTTGAAACAGAAGCTAATTATGAAAATCAGTTTTGGGACGAAATCGTCTGGACGTTCTGTTCTAGACGAATTCGTCAGATCTGGGATGATTTCGTCTGATCGTCGACGATATCGTCCAACGGTCAAAACAAATCCTAAAAATGGCACGAAAAACAAGGGGAGCGGGTAACGAGCGGTTTTGGGGTTAAAATTCAAATTTTTATCTTTTTACTAAGGTTTAACTATGCCAATTTTAGGGTGCTACATTTTGCCCCCTCTTTAGCAAATTTTCTGAAGAAAATGCGTTAAAGACGAGTTCTTCCCATTTTACGAGAAAGCAAAAATTTACTCAATTTTTTAGACGACGATTCTAGGTCGAATCGTACGACTGCTTACTATGGTGCCCCCTCCGTGTTTTTACCCAAATCGAACGTTTGAGGTAAAAGCGCGAAAAAGCAAAATTAAAAATGTTGTTGTTTTTAAATAAAATTAAGAAAAATAGGGTAAAACCCTAATTCATTTTTACTATTCATTTTTCACTATTTTTAGAGCTCTACAGACAAAATGGTCGAGACAACGCACAGATCGACAGAGGTCCGACGCGGGCTACGGGTAAGGATCTAAACCTAGTGAATTATATTTGTAATTTGATTTGTGTAATTTTTGATTGAAATTTTGACTATTTTGGGGCATCGCGGCCATTTTTAGGCCGTCGACGACGTCGGGACGAAATCGTCCCAATTTCGTCGAAATCATCCCTAGATCGTCGATTTCGTCTGAGGGTGAAATCGACGGAATAGGGGCGATCCCGTCCAACAAGGGGCGATCCCCAAGTTGAGAAATCGGAGATGATTTCATCCTACAAAGGATGATTTTACCCAATTTAGGACGATATCATCCAATGGTGGACGATATCATCATTTTTATGAAATTAAGCTTGTTTGAATTGCATTTAATTGATTGTAATAATTGTTTTATTAATGAATTTTGTTGTTTTATTGTTTATTTTGTAGAGGGGATTACTAAAGAGTCGAGAATGGAAATACGAGGGGCTGAGGGATGACGTGGCCACGCTCGACCAGGCAGAGCGAGACCGACTGGCACAGGTCGGACTACAACATGTGGCAGAGATGCCACAAATATCGATAGACATGGGGCTACTGACAGCCCTAGCAGAGAGATGGTATCCGGGGTCATCCTACTTTCGGTTATCGATAGGGGAGATGGCTCCCACACTAGAGGACGTATGGAGGATCTTGAGGATCCCCATACAAGGATGGTTTATGACTCCTACGGCCAATCAGGGCCAGGCTATGATGAGGCTGTGCGGAGACCCGAGCTTCACCCTGGAGAAGGGCAGAGTGAACATCGAGTCTCTAAGGCAGATGCCTGGGGCATCTAGGTTGACTCAGGTTTTGGCAGGGGTAGTGGGTGGCCTACTACTGTGCCACCAGAGTGGGTGCAGATTACCATGGCTCCTTTCAGATGTGGTCTGCGACATGAGAGACCATGGGTACAGATTTGCATGGGGCAGCTTTGTACTATGCCGCTTGTATAGGA
This sequence comes from Wollemia nobilis, assembly GCA_028583015.1. Classification (NCBI taxonomy): domain Eukaryota; kingdom Viridiplantae; phylum Streptophyta; class Pinopsida; order Araucariales; family Araucariaceae; genus Wollemia; species Wollemia nobilis. Next base: position 1,855,089 of record JAQPPZ010016334.1, on the reverse strand, counting down.
TCCTACATGGGGTCGTATACAAGGGAGGCCGATGTCTGGTTTTGACATCACTACTACAGGTATGGTGCTGGGAGCACATCATGGTGCGGAGGCCGGTAGGACTCCCACTGATAGGGGTTGATCGAGAGAGACCCCGAGTTTTCTATTGGTGGCTACAGAGAGGGTCACAGTGGTGGATAGATCTGTCGATGTCACGGAGGTTGCTAGATGACCTCATCCCAGACTAGATCACCTAGAGGCCATGGAGAGAGCATCCAGGGTGGGGAGAGGATGGACAGGAGTTGGCTCACATCAGGCGAGTCTGTTGGCTGAGGATGGAGTGGGGAGAGGTAGAGCTCCATCGCTATGACCAAGTTTTATGATAGTTCGGTCTACAATAGGGGATCCCTTCTCTCAGGGACTATGAGTACTCTTAGACTATTTGGGATAGTACTACACTGAGTGGGGCTCCGGATATGTAATGATTCTGGAGCCAGGACATGGATGATGCCCCCATCCAGCTAGTGGATGGGGATGATGTTGGGGTTGCTGATGGATACGATGCCTGGTACGTAGGCATCCACCCTCCTCGGATGATGAGGGCATAGGGTTCGATGCACGTGGTTGTGCGATGGATGGGGAGGCGGTGCCAGGCTACCATTGAGGTAGCATGGGGTCACGAAGGGAGAGAGCAGTGATGGTCTCCATAGGAGAGATGCCAGAGGATGCCACAGGCTCCATAGAGACCACAATAGATAGGGAGGAGGGAGGAGGGATTCCCTTCTCAGTAGGGGGAGAGGCCACCATCGCTTGATAAGGGCAAGGGTGTCGAGGTGGGGGAGAGCAGTGAGACGGTGGCTCTCCAGGCTGAGGTTGCCCACCTTCGGGCTCAGGTGCAGACACTACAGGATGAGGCTACATGGCTCAGGGCTCGAAGCGGAGGGGCGAGCATGCAGGAGTTGGCATGGTCTATGGCTCAGACCACATTCTATCAGGGAGTATACTTCCAGCTGGTTCTAGAGGGCCAGAGGTTATAGTTGCCAACCGACATTGCGAAGCCGATCAGGGTGGGATCATCGAGGACATCCTCATGATCGACGGCGAGGACCCGAGACACAGCCCGGACCTCTATGGGACCACCTCCTCCACCTCAGGGTGGGGGAGGAGATGAGGCTGAGAGCTCGAGGGCTTCTCGAGGCTAGCCGCTCACTGCACAGAGATTGTATATATTATTGAGAGGATTGAGTATGCCAGGGTATAGATTGTGGCATACCAATCCAGTTTTGATATGATGTACATAATTTGTTGATATATATATATGGTCTTTTTGATGATATGACTTGTGTATATGTTGTATGATGCTTTAATTTTGGATTTGTTTGGTTGTTGATTAATGATTCATGTAATTATGTCGTTTGAAATAAATTATAATTTTATGTCATGCCATAAAATTTAAATGAAATAATCTGATGTAAACAAATTGGTTGTTTTGTGGTGTGATTTGATGAAAAATAAAGGGACTTCTAACAATAATTTCAAAGGACATTGTCACTGTTATAGACCATTTCATGGAGTCGCCGCTCACTAGGTCGTCAAGCTAATCCCAGTATAGAAATATTGCTAAAAGTAAAAGAGTGCTTAAGAGACTGTCTTAAGACTTTGTGTTGTGATGATGAAAAATGATGATGGTGATGATTTGTTTTCAGATTTCCATGAAAATATTATGCATGAAATATATGAAAAATATGATTTTTTCTAGGCATAAAATTCCTAAGTGTGATAAAATTTTTGAACAATTCCTTAGGAATTATACCATGGTTGCAAAATGGAATGTTGACATAATGAAATGAAATAGAAAAATGTGTTCGTTCTTTTTAAAGCACAATTGTGTAACATAATGATGTAAGCCATATGTTTTTATAAATTATAATGAATGGGAAAATAAAATTAGAACAATGGTTTGCGCTAGGCATAGAATTATAGGTATAGACTTATACCATCATCGCGAAATCCAAGAAAAAATAATTTTATTGCATAATTGATTTTTGATTTTTGAGATAAACAGAAAAAATATAAACGTGACTTTATTTACTAGATTGTTTAATATGTTGTTTGAAAGAATTTTTGGATTTTTGAAAACAATGTATGTAATTGTTTTTATACTAAACAGATGTTCTTAAATAAGAAGATGAAATTATTCCAAAAAGAGTTGCAAAAATATTTTAAATTATCTCAAAGACAAAATGTAGATTTATAAGGAACCCTCATGTGCATATGTGAGTTCATTGCCGATCTTGATTTATCATAATGATACAAAAATCTCTCAAATACAAATGTGTGTGCAATTGTATTGTTCATTTACCAATTTTGAGCAAGATAATTTGATACAAGTAATTTGAATTAACCAAATAAGTGTTTGTTGACCATGATTTATATGCATGTAACCGTACCAGACTACTATGTAAGTCGGGTCATCAAGAGCTAGCTAATCCATAAGCAGACATAGGTCTGTACAAAAGAAGGTCGCTAATGTGACAGACATATCACCATGCTAGGGATTACCCAAGGCCAAGCGGGTTGGGCACAAACCACTTGTTATGGGGCTTACCTCACAGTTTTCGAATAATTGAGAATTCCAGGGATTCAAGCTCATTCACCCTTCTTTTCTTTTCAAGGGGTAGGGAAAGGGATTTTATTGCTTTTTGCTTTTTCTTTTTCTTTTTCTCTTTTTCTTTTTTTTTTTTTGTATTTTTGCTTGGAACTGAGATAATGCTGAAATATTGCTGTGATGGTACAAAATAATATTTTTCTTTTTCTCATTTTCTTTGAATTTTCTTTTTTTTTCTTCCTATACTAGGGATACTTGCTCGGATTGGTTGTAGAGCAAGGGATTTTTATTCTGGGCAGGGGTGAGCTTGTCCTTTTGTCAATTCTCAAAGATTCTAGACCATGTGCATGATAGGATAGCAGGGGAAACTTTTCGCTCAAGAAACCACTTCTACTATGTAGCATCATATTGAATTTGCAATGAAATCATTTTAATGTGAAGAGATATACTTGGTTCAAGTAAATAACAAGATCAATTCTCTATGCTCAAAACTTTATTTAATTCAACTGTGGACTTTGATATAAGAGAGATTAATAATCATACCAAATAAAATCAAGATATTTATTCATGTGAGTGTGAAAGTGCGGGATTCCAAATAAATGCTAATTTATCCAAAATAATTGAAAATATAACTCGCAATACTTCAAGAATTGACAGGTACGAAAATAAAAGATGTTTTTGAAGATTTTGATGATTTTGAAGTTTTTATATTTTGATTTTAATTTATGAATTGAGAAGATACACAATGTGATTGTTTTTGAAATTTTTATATGGATGACTAAAATGAAACAATATGCAAAATAACAATATATACAATGATGAAATGACCAGATTTTATGCATAATAGCGTTTAAGATGCATAATGTTCATAGGTTCTTTAAGATCTTTACCATCTAAGGTAGCTAATCGGTATGCTCCCGATCCAAATTTAGCAGTGATGATATACGGTCCAAGCCAGTTGGGCTCAAATTTACCTTTAAGATCTTTAGTTGCATTAGTATTTTTTTTATTTTCTTTTAAGACAAGGTCACCGATCTCAAAGGATCGATGATGAACTTTCTTGAGGTATGCTCGCTTGAGCTTGTTTTGGTAGGCTCGAAGATGTTCCAAAGCATTGATGCGCTTCTCATCTAGGAGTTCCAGCTGACTAAATCTGCCAGCATGATATTCATCTCCTACTTCCGTATCTTGAAGTAGTAGAGCCAAAGAAGGAACTTCTAATTCAAAGGGAAAAACTGCTTCAGCGCCATAAACCAAAACAAAAGGTGAAGTGCCCGTGGGAGTGCGAACACTAGTTCGATAAGCCCACAAAGCAGGATATAATTGGATGTGCCAATCTCGGCCAGATTTATTGACCAGTATTTTGAGGATTTTGATTAATGTTTTATTAGATGCTTCGCTTGGCCATTACCCTGAGGATAATAGGGAGTGGACCAACGATGTTGAATTTTATATTTTTGACATAATTTCTTGACATCTTTATTTTTGAAACAAGTTCCATTATCTGAGATGAGATTTGCAAGAATTCCGAACCTACAAATAATTTGATTAAAAATAAATTTGGAAACTTGGGTTCCAGTGCAAGAAGCTAAGGGCATAGCTTCAACCCACTTCATGAAATACTCGATGGTGGTTATGATGAATTTGTGTCCATCAGATGACACAGGATTGATTTTTCCAATGATGTCTAAGCCCCATTTTGAAAAGGGCCAAGGAGATGAAATAGCCTATAGTTCTTGTGCAGGCGCATGGACAAGGTCAGCATGTTTCTGGCACTTGTCACAATGGCACACGTAATCATGTGCATCATTCTCCATGGTAGGCCAAAAATATCCTATCCTAAGGAGCTTCTTAGCAATGGCGCTACCACTAAAGTGTCCCCCACAAGATCCATCATGGGCTTCACTCAAAGCTGATCTAGATTCTTCTAGATTCAAACATCTCAATAGGATGCCTTCAAAAGATCTCCTATACAACGTATTGCCAATAATTATGAAGTGACTTGCTCGTCTACGTAATAACCGATGTTGGTTGCTATTACAACCTTCAGGGAAGGTCCCATTTTGAAGAAAATTAAATATATCAGTGTACCAAGGTTCAGGAGTAGTTTCATTGATTAGAAACACATCCAAAGGTTCTAAGCATGATTTATTTGAAGCGGGTTCCTGGAGTCGATGAATAATGATGGTAGCATATTCGTCATCTAACTCCAAGGGCAAAAGAGATGCAGCTGCAGCCATAGCGTCAAGCGCACGGTTGCTAGTTCGAGGAATAGCTTCCAAGGTAACTTGATCAAATAAAGATAATAATTGTAAGACATATGCTTTATATGGACGTAATTTATCATCTCTGGTCTGATAAACATCATTGATTTGATTTATGACAAGTTGAGAATCATCGAAAACTAATAAATTTTTAATTTTTAGTGCCAAGGTAGCTCGTAATCCAAGGATTAGAGCCTCATATTCAATAGTGTTATTAGTACAAGCAAACGTTAATTTGAAGGACAGAGGTATAAGATGTTTCTACGGAGATATTAAAATAATACCTGCACTAGCCCCACTCATGCATCGGGCTCCGTCAAAGTATAGGGACCATTGCTCTGGATGGTCTGCCTCTAATTTAAGGCATTCATCGAGAAACTCAATGATGAGGGGATGGGTAGACTCTAAGGGTGCAACAACTAATTGATCTGCTATGATTTGACCCTTAACAGACTTCTGTCCTATAAACATGAGTTCAAACTCGCTTAGCGCAAGAACCCACTTTGTTGTGCGACCAGATAAGTACGGTCGACTCATGAGATACCGCAAAGGATCGAATTTAGCAATAACATACGTTTTTTGACTGAGCATATAATGGCATAGTTTTTGTGTAGAAAATATGACTGCTAGACATAACTTCTCTAATGTTGTGTAGCGGGTTTCATAACTGATTAAGGTTCTACTGATATAATAATTAGCACGTTCTTTCTTCTCATCATCAAGTTGAGCTAACATAGCTCCTAAGGCAAGATCTGAAGCAAAAATATACAAGATAAATGGGCGATCAGATCTAGGTGGTGAAAGCACAGGTGGGTTAAGGAGATATTGTTTGAGGAGTTCAAATGCTTCCTGACATTCGTCGTCCCAATGAAAAGAGACATCTTTCTTAAGAAGCTTAAGAAAGGGTCCTGTTTTGTCTGCCAACTTATCGATGAAGCGACGAATAGCTTGAAGCTTACCTTGTAGACTCCGTAATTCAGATATATTTGTGGGTGCGGGCATATCAGTGATAGCCATGATCTTGAGAGGGTCAATTTCAATGCCACGTAAAGAAACTATAACCCCCAATAATTTACCGGACTTAACTCCGAATATACATTTGGTTGGATTTAGTCGGATAAGATATTCCCTTAACCGATCAAATACTTTTCTCAAGTCATCTAAATGATCATCTTCTTTGATGGAACGAGCTATAATATCATCTACATAATCATGTAGAATATCATGCATCATATCATGAAAGATATAAGTCATGGCTCGTTGATATGTTGCACCTGCATTCTTCAAACCGAATGGCATCACTTTCCAACAAAAGGTCCCCCAAGGGGTAATAAAGGTTGTTTTAGCCTGATCTTCAGGAGCTATCCTGATCTGATTATAACCAGAAAATCCATCCATTAAGGATATCATTCCACTCCCAGCAGTAAAATCAATGATCTGATCCATGTTGGGAAGAGGAAAATCATCTTTAGGGCATGCAACATTAATATCTCTAAAGTCTAGTGCAAACCCTAACTTTGGTAGCTTCTTTCTTAGTTACTGGAACTACATTCGAGATCCATTCAGCATAATCAATGGCTTGTATAAAAATAACCTTCAAGAGTTTTTCTAATTCCCCTTTGACTAGTAAGGCCACTTTAGGATGCATTTTTCTAAGTTTTTGTTTAACAGGTTTAGCATCCGGATGGACTACTAGGTGATGCATAACTACAGAAGGGTCTAATCCTGGCATATCTTCATATGTCCAAGCAAAGACATCTTCATATTCCTTAAGAAATGCAATGTATTTATCCTATTTTTCTTGACTCAATTCTGATCCAATGTTGATTATGTGAGGATTATCTTTGGTTCCAATGTTAATTTTTATGACGTTTTCTACTTCCATGTGTAGATCTCTCTCAAAATTAGGTGGGGTGGGTGAAACACCCAATTCTTGTAATTCTTCCAAGGTTATCTTGGATAATTCATCTTGAGGAGTCGTGGCCTCAAGCTGGGCTATACTAGGTATAGATCCATCAAAATAAAATTCATGATGTAATAGTTCCTCAATGGAGACATCATGGAAGATGTCTCCCTCCAACTCATCATCGGATTCGGTGATCATCTCAGGGTAGGCTATAGATAGCATATTACATGTAAATGGCTTATTCATTAAACACAAGGCATCACGTTTATCCAAATAATCTTGGTAACATATGAGATGGTCATCATCCTCAAATGGGAAGGGCTGACCTTTACTAGGAAATAGGCCCACACCACATCGGGCGGGCCATGGTTCTACCTCAAAAGGTTCTTTCATACCATTCTGGAAAGGTCCCAAACCTTTCCCTTTATATCCCAATTTAAGCATTATAGGCTTAGCTTTAATATACTCATTAGTAAAATAACATCGAGCATATCCATCATAATGTGTCTTAATGTTTCTAGGTATTCTTCCCCAGTCATATCCCTTATAAATAAAAGCGCAACTCCCGACTTGGTAAATACTTCCCATAGGCTGTGGGAGGCCCAAGGTATGAGGAGAGGGTGGAAAATTATTTAAGATAAGGGAATCTTGCATAGCAACGTTTGTCTTTTCTGATATAAGAATTTTAGATAAATCGGGTAAGAGCTCGTCAGTAAGAGCATAAGAAGTAGAAGGAACATTTCCCATATCTTCTGATGTGGAAACTATGCCTTTGGTGGATGTAGATGTTGTAGAGATGTCGATGGATGATTCTATAGGTATGGAAGTTATAGGAGTAAAACAAGAAGCATTGGTTGTGGGTTTAGGATCTTTTTGAGGTCCTAATGTGGTTTGTTTAGAGGATGGTTGAACTATATGTAGAGGTGGAGTTGATGGAGAAAAATTAGATGATGTTATGGGTGTGTGTTTCACACGTTTAGATGGATGATGAGAATTAGGATGTGTGGATGATAGAGCAGGGCAAAATTGAACTCCAATAGGTTCTGCCAAAGCACACATATCAAAGGGTCTAGGATCACCATGAATGGTAACCAACTGATTTTTAAATTTGAATTTAACACATTGATGTAAAGTTGAGGGAATAGCTCGCATCGCGTTGATCCAAGGGTGACCCAAGAGTATATTGTACGATGTAGGGCAATGTACAATAAACACGGTCATGTCTAAGGTTCTTGGACCAACTTGCAATGGGATAGTAATAACTCCACATGTTTCTTGTGTTTCGTCATTGAAGGCTTTTATGATCATATCAGTTCTTTTCATTTCATCACTTCTAAACCCAAATATTTGGTAGAAGTCAAAAGTGCAAATGTTTAAAGATGAACCATTATCAATCAAGACTCGTTTAACTTCTACATCTCCAATTAGGGCAGTAATATATAAGGGGTTATCCTTATGTAAACTATGTTGTGGTATATCTCTATCCCGAAAGTCAATACAATCGACTTCTCGAGTTATGATAGTATTGGCCATGGCTTCAGAGTTGAATATTTTGTGGTACCATCATTTGGCTTAATGTGAGCATTAATTCATCCCTATGTGTAGGAGAAGATCTTAAAAGGTCCAAAAGGGAAATTCTAGCTGTAGTATTTGATAATTGTTCATTAATATTATAAGGAGGTTTAGGTTGAACATTAGGTGCATGATTCCCTTTATTAGGAACTTTCAAAACAAATGGAGCTGATCCATCATTCTGAGTTTGATCTTGTTGAGAATTTTGAGCCTGTTGTCTAGTAACAGCTCCGATGGTACCTACAATATTATTTTGTGGATGATGAATGGGTCTTGGTCTAGCATTTATGGCTTGTTCATTAGAAAGTAATTGGTGAGACGATGGTCGAGTAGTGACTCTTCTTGGAAATGGTTCTTCTGGAACCATAGAACTTGTGATAGGTTGAATAGGATCTGATTCATCTTCAGAGCTATTCGATTGATTTGAGGTGATTTCCATGTCACTTTCAGTCTCATATTCTACATCACTAAGATCAGGTGTCTGAATGTTATATAGAGGTCTGGTCGTAACCATGGATAAAGTTGTGTCAAATATTTCCAAATCATGAGTAGGTAAATGCCCACTAATAGTTCCTACATATCGGGTAGGAGGGGGAACATTATGATGTTCAATTTGATTAGCCACTTCTTTACCATGCTTTGGTAAAGGATGTTGAAATATGTCCAATGATTGATTGGCATTCTGATTCTGATTTTGGGGGATGTTCTTTTGAGCATTATTAGGAGGATTTTGTTTAGGTTGAAAGGCTTGCACCTCCATCTCATTGTTATCAATTAAGTCTTGTATTTTATGTTTTAATATTTTACAAGAGTTGGTAGCGTGTCCAGGTCCTCTATGGAAATCACAGTGTAAATCAGCTCTGTATCCGGGTATAGTTGGATCAGGTTCCCGGATATTTGGTAATTGGATCAAACCTCATGCTAATAATTGTGGGAGAATGGTTGATAGAGGTTGATTTAACCTAGTAAATTCTCGAGGTGGTTTATCAGGAGGTTTCAAGTATAAACTTCTCCGTTGTTTTCATAGTATTAACATTAGCAATGTTTCTGCTATCAGTGACTCCATCACCCACAACTTGTTTATTCTTATATTGATTTCTGGATGTTTTCTCATCATCTTTCTTTTTAAGCTGACCTCTCCTAATGAGAGCATCTTCCACTCTTCGAGCTAAGTCTATAGCTTGATCGAAGGTGGTCAAGGTAGCAATTGATAACTCATAGGATAGTTGTTCTTGTAAATTATTGATAAAGATATCCAACATTTCTCGATAAGGTAACACAAAGTGTAATTTTCCTATCAACTGTCTCCACCGAGCTAGGAAATCAGCAAAACATTCATCTTTGTCTTGTTTTAAGTTGTACAAATATTTAATAGTTACATGCCTTTCGATGTAGGCACTAAATTGATGAACAAAAGACTCGATTGTTTCTTCGAAATTCCTCAAAGAATGAGTGGGTAGTTGATAATACCACTCTAATGCCATCCCTCCTAAACTTTTTGGGAACATTTTTAGTAATAACAAGTCATCATGTGATATATCATGACATGCTATCCTAAACATACGAAGATGCTCTATGGGATCTTCGGTTCCTTTGTATATAGGTAGGACAGGCATAGGAAAGTGTTTAGGATATGGTTGTGCTACAACTATAGGATCTAGAGGCTGACTACACATCTCTCGATAATTGTACGAGGGATGGTAGGGATCTATCTGGTCCATGCGGGAGACTAACTGTTTCACCATGGCTTCCAGATTACTAGTTTGTCCACCATATTGGTTCGGTGGTATGTGAGCGTATGATGGCGTGACGTAAGGATTAGATGCTATATTGCTATTATGCAAATGGTTGGTAGGGAGAGTATTATGAAGAAGATTTGTAGTAGCATTATGTTGTATCCCAGATTGTTGGAAATTGGTGTTTGGTTTTGTTTTGGGCTTTTGTTGATTTGAGGTATGTTGATCAATAACTTGGCAAAATAGAGCAGTGAATGAAGGTTTCTTTTGTGTGGGAATAACTCTAGGCTTGGTAACAGGCACTCTAGGTGGTTGGGTAACCTTGTTGTTGTTGCATGTTCTGGATTATAGCGGCCATATCCAAATTGGATGGTCCAGCTTGATCACTTTCTTGATCAACGAAGGACAAGGGATTAGTGCATGTGTGATATATTTCTTCTAGGGTTGCTTGAGTGTCACTAATTTGATCCTTGTCCATATGGACTGCTCTATTAAGAGCGCCAATATTAGTATTGAGGAACTTCCAGAAATGTTCCATGTTCTCAAAAGTAATAGCTCCTTCCGGAGACATTTTAGGGGATGAGGATCCTTCCTCTCTAACAGTTTCTCTTTGTTCATTTCCTTCAACAAACTCTTCTTCTTGTTGGTCTAGGGTTCCTTCTTCCTGAATTGGGTCTTCAGGAAGGACATCTGGTTTATTTACTGGTTTTCCTAACCAATCTTCTTCTACTTCAGTCTGTTTTCCATTCCTAAGTCTAGTCATTATGCTTAAACTTAGATTTTAGCAAATATATATAATATATATATATATTTGCGACAAGTTTGGGAGGTATATATTTTAATTATATACCTACTATAATACTTAAAAGAAAACGTTTTAATTTTTTGTTATATTTTTGTTTTGTTTTTATGATAATATTATAAAGACAACAAACAACATACTAAATGCAAGAAATAATAATAATAAAAGAATGGCTTAGTTTTCTATAAATAGTTTATGGATATCATTAATAGGATCAAGTTCATCGAGAGTCATGAAATGCTCCTCTTCAAATTGGAAATGGTTTTTCAAGAATTTGACAAAGTGTGCTATGGTGATATTATCTGTCTCAGACTCTGACCTGTAGAAATAAAGTTCATGGCAATACTCTCGATATAACACAGCTCTAGGAACTCTATTCCATCTCTTTCTATCCGTAAGAATGACCTCTTGATCCTCTATACGAGATAGAAATTTATGTACTACAACTGCATTGTCGAGGTATTCCTCAAAGGTGTACAATTCGGAAGACACAAGTGCTCTTTTATCTGCTAACCACCTATGGCAAGCTCTCTGAAGTTCATGATATAAGGTCACTTGATCAGGATCCAGGATTCTATCTAGGACAAACCTCTTAATTTGCCTAAGTTCGGTCGACCTAGATTCAATGATACCCAATCTCCTATCAAGTTCGTCCCACAAAGGTTGGACCCTATTTGTTTGAGGTACTCTAAGCACAGAAGTAATCTCTATGGCTGCTAATTGATTTTCAACATTAATGGTGACAACTCATCTTTTATTATAATCTACCATCTAAATATGATATGCAATCTTTAATTGTTTGTCTGATGATTCTAAATGCATTTATTTATTTTATTTTTGGATTGTTTTCAAAAGGTTTTAGTTTTCACGTCGGGTTCACCAAAATGTATCGCTCCAAATTTTTTGCATCCTTACCTTCAGGCTATAGGATCCATGCCCGAAAGGGGGATGCGAGAAGGATGGGACAATACCTCGGACTGAGAGGCCCTTTGAAGGTCGCGCCTCTCGGGGAGGGGGTATAAGGGTGAATTTTTGATGGATGGTGGGTTCACCAGGAAACTTTTGAGTGGCAGTTTCCATGCCTAGGTTGAGAATGGGTTTGATGTGTTCATTTTGTACTTTAATCATTCATATCCTAGGTTTGGCCAAGATGAATCTAAGCTATTCTATATGCCAATGCTGATTTATATGGATACAAAAAACATGAATAAGTGCTAAACACAGAAAGTGTGCTAAATAAGATAGAATGTACCTGATTCTGGATGTCTGATGAAGATTCTGAGGTTTGTAGAAGTCCAGATCATCTCAAATCTTACATAATCATCTGCAATTGCATAGAATCATCTCAGATCATAGTCGATCATCTGAGATCAGACGAGATCATCGTCGACCTGACGAATTCATCAGACGAATTCGTCAAAAACCTGCAATCACAGAAACAGATACCAAAAACCAAAAATACAACTACAAAAGCAAGGGGAAATGATAGAAATAATAGTAAACTTGACTAAATGATAAATCCAGATAACAATTAAAGGAAATGCATTAATTTAATAATTTATTTTAACTTTATCATGCATCTATGCTAAATGAGGTGAACTCCAGGATGCAAAAATAGAATAAACTAAGTTAATTCATAAGGAAATGAAGAGAGAAGATAAAGAAATGCAAACTCTAGGCTCTGATTGCCCCCAATATGGACTATAGTCGAGATCACCTCCAATCGTATGAGATCATCGCCGATCTATGACAGGATCATCCGAAATCATCTGGAATCGCCAACGATGATCCGAGCTTGCTCCGGCTGAAAAATAGTAAAATTCCTGCAAGAAAACTTGAAATACACAATGCAAACGATGGTACGAAGGTGTTCTAATGCACAAAAAGTTAAAGTTGCAGAGAAATCAGTCAGCTAGGGGGATAAACTAAGAAAATCCTAGTTTATATAGGATTAGGGGGAGGTTAGGAGGTTGGAGATCATCCCAATTTGGGAGATCTCCAATGGGGGAGACTCTAACCACGCAGACACGCTTTCTGCCCAAGTTAGAGAAGTTGTTGAAACAGAAGCTAATTATGAAAATCAGTTTTGGGACGAAATCGTCTGGACGTTCTGTTCCAGACGAATTCGTCAGATCTGGGACGATTTCGTCTGATCGTCGACGATATCGTCCAACGGTTAAAACAAATCCTAAAAATGGCACGAAAAACAAGGGGAGCGGGTAACGGGCGGTTTTGGGGTTAAAATTCAAATTTTTATCTTTTTACTAAGGTTTAACTATGCCAATTTTAGGGTGCTACAAGGATTATGATATGATACATTATTCTACCTACCAAAGACTTAAATTAAAGTTCCATTCTAACCAAGATGAAATTTAAGATTCTAAACAAATCTCTCTATAAAGTTCTTTAGATATTTTGGAGCCTCCTCACCCAGAAGTTTCTTAGCTGGGATATGATGAGAGAAACTCAAAAAATCACTTCTTGGAATCTATTTAACTTCATGCAGTCTCTAGAATATAAATTTAAATCCATATACTTTGGCAAGATAGGTCACTTCAAAGCCAACATCTTGATAAAAGTCATTTTTTATCCAATAAATATAGGATATTCTATTTTGGATTCTATAAAGCTATGAATAATATCCAACCCACTCAATTATCATTGTTGTTAAGCCCTACAATTGCACTCTATCCTTTGATAAAAACACTCTTTCATCTTCTCCATGGCCATTTTTTCACTAGTATTTCCTTCCTCTTCAGCCTCATCAAATCCATGAGGAAAGATAATGTGTGGAGAAGCATTTTTTATCTTCAAAGTAACCCCTCATACATCAGCAGTTTTCTTTCCAAATTATGGACAACCATGCCTATGACACAACATGCACATCCAAGGCATTGTCTAGTCCTGACTATGATACCATTGTTAGAATATCCCAATATTAGACAAAGAAATCCCTCATTATATTTAAACTTTAGATTTGTACATATATAAATATAGTAGTATGTCTCCTAGTCGCCTCATGAGACTCTTGGTGCTTCATATTCTCTAATCATCCATGAGGTATAATAATAAATAATGTGATCATTATCTAATATAAATTAATAGTAAGTTTAATACTACTAAAGTAAGTTACTTGGAATTAGAGCTTTCTTTTCTTAAGCTAGCTAATTTTGATAACATTGAGGAGTATATTGTCATATTCAAGGCTTTAAGGGTAAATATTGCATCTTTTAGAGGCCAAAAAAAGATTATATAGAATGTATTAATATTTTCCTTATTAATCCTCCCCCATCCTTTTAGATGTTGAACCTAATGGTTCATGTGATTTCTATGTTCTTGGAATCACAAAGGACTCTTTCTCTTTGTACCGATCTAAAAAGAATACACCTAACTAGTGCATAAATTAACATCAAGCATTAAAGAGATAAAGAATGGACAACAATGAATTTAACAAGAAAGTAAGGTTTATTTTATTAAATATTTTCCAAATACCAATTACAAATACGTCCCTCTTAGGGATACCCAATTCCTTGATACAATTGATACAATATTTTGAGGCCCCTAAACGGGGATTGGTGTAATCCATAGACTCTTTAGAATGGACATGAACTGCTCAAGGCTAAATATAGCCTTATCCTCATGCGATTGGAGGAATTTGTTTCCAAGAACACCTTGAAATGCTCAGATCCTATAAACCTATGTTCAAGAAACAACATAGAATGGGTTAATAACAAAGGAGGCCTCTCTTGATGAGGATCTTGATAGGAAATTGCATAAACGATGGAAAATATAGCAAGAAAGCATGTGAACTTTTAAAGAAATGCAAGAAATCTATATATTACTATAAATATTGTAAAGAAACTAGTAAATCTAGCAAGTAGATAGCCTAATTAACCATTAAAACTTGAAATGCATCAAATTCAATGAAACTAGTATAGATTGACATATGCAAGGAAAATGGAAGCAAATCCACCTCTAATTCCTAAATTTAACCATAGAATTACAAGAAGGGAAGCTAATATATGTCATATATACCTAAATACATGTTTGAAAGAAGAAATCTATGGCTAAAATAAAATAAATTAGAGATCAAACCCTCACTACGATTTTGAAGCATAGTTGGCACTGTTAGCCATGGCTAAGACGAAAGTGTTCTTACTCTTGTAATTAGGGCTTGGATCTTCATTTTCCTCTATGGAATTGATGATCAAGGGTCACCTCTATGTCCCAAGATAGATTGGTAGTTGAATTTGGTAATATTCACATTTGATTGGCTTGAATTTGTGATTTGTACTTCTTAATCCTTTGGAAGATTCATTGATGAATTCATGCTTATCACTCCATAATTGGCCATCACTTTGACTCTCCTCAAGGGGTTGTCACTTCATTGTCCATTTTGGTAGAGCTTCACTGCATTTCAACTCAATATCAATTTAGACCTCTCCCCAAATTTAAGGAGGGTCTTATAGCCTTCTCAAGTCCTTGTTCTAGCTTTATGGAGAAGCCAAGATCAAGAAAAAGGAGGTTGGGACAATTGGGAGGACGTTTTTGGATGCTTCCTCACCTGAAACTACTTGAAAAACCATCACCATGGCCATTATAAATTAATTTGGCTTAGATCAGGAATTCAAAATGGTTTTAGGGCTAGTCGTGGTTCTGAGGTGCAACTAGCTCTATTAGTCATGGGTGTCAGCCGTGGCTAAGACTGAGTAGGCCAACTATGCACAAATTGAGTGGTTAAAACAACTACTTTGTATTGGAATGGTCCAAGATCATTCATATGGTCTATTAGGATGCCCATATGAGTAGTCCCCTACACATGACACATTTTAGATGTTTACAAATGGCATTTTGGGATGCGTTGTGAGAATAAACAATGCTAAGCAAAAATAGACCTCCTAAAACCATATTATAGGTCAAATGATGATCATTAATATGATCAAAATTAGATTCCCAATCCTAAAAAGGAAATGCATCTTAGAAACATTGCTTCCAACTGAGGGAAGGCTTAATTTGCAAAGAATTTACAAGCTCCACAGTGATCGGGTAGTCAGTGCTACAATCATTCTGATAGGTGGAGAGCTACTAGCTTATCTGTCATAATTGCTCTTTGCCTCAGCAAAGGGTAATATTATGATAGTTTTTGGCAATTATTTGTAAGACGAATGCAATTTTACAAGATCGAGTGATATTCTATTGAATTTGATTATGATTATTGAGATGATGACTACCCCCTCAAGCGATGAGTCGATGAGGGTAGGATAATTAATGAAGCGATGAGTCACTTGACCAACATGATTGATTTGAGAAATTGAATACTGTTGCACTTTGATATTACTTGAAAATGCCTAATTCAATCATGATTTTAACTGTGAATAGTAATTATACATCTCTATCCTATGGAGCATTCCGACCATTGTGGCCTTCTTAGGGAATAAAAATAATAGCAATTCCAATTAAGCTTGTGTTGAATCACTATGTTCGATGATCTGCTAAAAATTGTCATAGAAGAAATTGAGATAAATCCTTGCTCCCATGGAGCAATCTAGCCACTATGGCCTTCTTTAGGAGTGAAGTTTTAATGCTAGGAATTATGGTGTTAAAGAGAGAGTTGGCTCTCCACTGTGGTGTGTGACATTCTTTCAATTCCATTGCATGTGCATGTAGAATGATGTACTACCCTGAAGCATATCAATTCGATCAATGACTAATTTTTCCCCAAATGTCCTTATGGTGAATTATTCATATTTCCAGATTGCATGGATCGCAAGTCATTGTAACTACCAAGTGTATAGAATAAATGACTGAATACAAGGCACATTTGAATTTTAAATTATGTTAATGTTTTTGTTATTTTCTAAAAAATTTGAGGGTTCTACCCATTAGATTTTTTTAATTTTGCATTTTAAAGCCCCTCATGGTGACATTTTGAGGGTTTTTATTGTTAGATGCTAGCCACAAGTGTTAGCCATAGCCAATTTTAGAAAATTCCTTAGTCGTAGCTCTGACCCATAGTCAAAAAACCCTAATCCTACATCCGTATTTACCAGCCACAGTGATGGGAAAAATTGGAAATATAAAATAAAAATCTATCATTTTCAATTAATTATTTTCCAATTTGCTATAGCTATTAAGAGAGCTCTGGGAGGTGAGTTTGAAAAATTGACATGGAACGCTGCCAAACTTGACACAAACTACCCTGATCTATGGCTGATCGACTAGAAGCTTCCACCAGTGGTGGAGACGGTGCTACCAAGGTAGCATCCTGAGCCTCATTCATTGAATTACCAACTTAAAATAAACTAAATTAATTAATGAGTAAAATAAACTCACTAAACTATTGGTAATGAACCTCACCCTATTTAGGATTAGACTAGGCTAGCTTAACTAGGGAGGATTTTAATTTTTGGTTTGGGGATGAATGAGATGGGAAATGACCCTGAAAAAGGTTTTTCTCGTAGTCTTGGGTGGTAGCCATGGTTCCCAATTGGAAAATTGTGGGCCACGACTGTCAGCCATGGCTGAATTCAAATTCAAATGGTCAAAAAAGTTACCATTACAGCTGGTCGTGGGTCGAAGATGCAGTTGAGCAACCTTAGAAAAAAAAATTAATTTTTTTTTATTTTTTTGTTGTTTTATGGTTTTAATTGATTTTTTTGAATTATTTGAAGTGATAATTTGATTTTTTTTGAACATTTTGAATGTATTTATGATTATTTTTCCCTTTTTGAAGGATTTTTTGAATTTGTTTGCATTTTTAAGTGCATTTTTTATGTTTTTGAAACTTTGAATGATTTGGTTATCTCCATTCAGACCTTTATTGCTAGAGCGAGGGAGTCATTTATCCTTTGCCAGCTCCATGATGGACTGACTAATGCTAATCAATACTAGTTTAGTGCCATAGGATTTAGCTATGTATTGTGACTACCATCCATCCAAGGTGATCAGGCTTACATGACTGCCTTAGCCCACCGTTGGGATGCACAAACCAACACCTTTCACTTGCCAACAGATGAGATTATGGTAGGGTACCTAGGAATATATATTTGGGGATATATTATTATATTGTATTATAATATTATATTATATTATAATATAATATTATATTAGTAGTAGGCTCCCCAAAGTAGAATAGGAATATGGATATATAAAGAAGAGATATTTGTCATTGTAATCATCATTGAAGAAGAATATTATGTAGGAATTTGAAGAGCTTTAAAATGAGTGGTCATATGAAGGAATTTGAACAGTATTGATGGGGATACGACCTTTTGAAGTTAGTCACCCAAACCAAGGATAGTGACGAATTTCACAGATTTTTTTCTGGAAAACATCTCATCTTTCTAAAGTCATATCTTTGTGTTAGTTTATCTGATTCAGGCAATTCTTTGATTAGTTTGTGCAAAATTTAAAGATATTTAAATGGAGTGGTCATATAAAGGAATCTGAGTATTATTAATGGATATATGACCTTCTGAAGTCAGCCATATGGAAAAAGGGTAGTGACAAAATTTCAAGTCGTGAATTTTTCAAAATACGAAATTTGTTTAGTTTGGGTAAGCAAATCAGTTGCACTTTTTTTTTGGAAGAAAAATTTCAGATCTAGTTGTCTATGTGGATTTTTAGCTTAAATTCAAGGGGAATATGTTTATTTCCATAAAACCCTAGTTTGCATAAGGGCATGGTATTTTATCAAAAACCCCTAGTTTGCATTAGGGTATCAACTATGGAGCTACAAAATTTTTTTGGGGAAGATGATATGGATGTTAGGGATTGGTGGAAAAACTTTAAATCCTTATATCATCGAAATCCAATTTGGAAAAGTATGTTTTTTTATGTCTTGATGGAAAATTTCTTTCTTGGTTTTGTAAACTTCCTCATGCCATTCAAGATGAAACTTGGGAAACAATGGAGCATGAATTCTTGAGTAGATGGAACCCATATAAAAATATAGCTAGTTTGAAGGTCACAATCAAGGGATATGAAGAAGAAATAAAATTACTCAAGAAGAAAGAGGAAAGGGTCAAGGAAGATAAAAAAAATGTTAGTATGCAGATAGAGGAAACCATACCTTTGATAGAAGATAAGTTAAAAAATGGACAAAGGAATTTTTTTGAATATCAAAAGTCTATTTTACAGGTTCATGGAAGCATTAAAAAAGAATAGGTTATTATTTCCATTGACCCTAGTAGCATATTTAATTTTATTAATATTGCTTTGGCTAAGAAGTTGCAAGTTCAAGCAGAAAAAATTAAGGACACATAGCTAAAGGATGAGCATGTTCATATTTTTGAAGATTTGAAGATCACTATGGATAAATACGTTTTACATTCAAATTTCTATGCTATTGATATGGATTATGAGGATATTGTTCTTGGATATCCTTGGTTAGATTCTTTGGGTACTGTTAAGATTAATGTGCAAAAGAAGTTTATGAAGTTATGGTACAAGAAAAATAAGATAACATTGTAGGACATTTCTTAGTTTAAGGACCAAGGATCCAAGGAAAATCAAGAAATGGTTGTAGAGAAACAAATTGAAGAACTTGAAATAGAATCCAAGAAGACAGTAGCAGCAACAAAGTCCATGGAAGAAGTAGCAGAAACTGATTCAGTGGAAATAATAGTAATAGAGTCCATGGAATATTTGATATAATAACACAAGGACACACCAAACAAAGAGAACATGAAAGAACAATGTGTAAAGGAATTTAAAAAAATGGATCCAAATATTGAGAAGTCAAATAAGGTAGAACATCAAGTTAAGGTTGCACCATATCACCATCCACACCACCATGAGCGACAATAATCTTGGGGGTATGGTTCAAGGCAACAATATTATGGTTCTACATGGAATCATAAGGGCACCAACTATGGTAGTGTTTTGTAGAGAAAGCATAGTGATCATGGTTTTCAAAGTGGTTCATCAGCATCAAGGAACAAGTGGACCCATCATTCAAGTTATCAAAATGTAGCAGCAAAAGCATGGAGCCAACGAAGCAGATTTGGATACTCAAGTAACAAAATGGCATACCAGCATCAATATGTTTCACTTGGATGGATGGATGATCGATATTGAGGATATATTATTATATTGTATAAGGGTTGGAATTGGCCACACATAACCCAAGGTTGATTGTATTATAATATTATATTATATTATAATATAATATTATATTAGTAGTAGGCTCCCCAAAGTAGAATAAGAATATGGATATATAAAGAAGAGATATTTTTCATTGTAATCATCATTGAAGAAGAATATTATGTAATCGTTGTGCCCACGAAGTGGCCTCTCACCTTGGGAGATCTTGTGGAGTTATTCCTTCCTTAAGGATTATTATTGGTGTTTTTCTACCTTAAGGGTATTATCTATCTCTCTCATTTATGGATTGTTATTGTGTATAATGTATTGTGGATGAATGATTTGATATTTTTGCATATTGGTGAATGGTTTATGTTAATACTAATAATATTTCTACAATAGGTTACAATCACCCAAGAGGATTTCTACCACATCTTCTGCATCCATATCGATGGTGAGGTCATCACATCTTCACCCACCTTGGAGAAGAATAGAGTCTTCAAGAGGATATTTCATGCTATGAGTGACGAGGGACAATTGGATTTAGAGCACAGTGGAGTACACATTGAATACTAGTATCATGAGCACATCTTATCCTGACGAGCGGTAGTACTGATGCAGCTAGTTGTTCAGATTGTGTTTCTAGACACTTTAGGAGAGAGGTTCCCCTAGAACCTACTAGCTAGGACTCAAGACCTATTGGTGAGCACTACGAGGAAGCCTCTAATTATATCCTATGGGAGTGCTCTACTTGCATAGCTCTACAACAAGCTATAATGGATCACACAACAGAGCCATGTGGGAGTTGAATGTAGCATCCTACTCTAGATATGGACCTAGGAGCACATTACCACTGATCTTCTTGGAGGACTACCACTACAGATCAATGCTATTGATGATGATTCTTAGTGTTATGCAATATTATAGCCTAGGGAGGCTGATAGCTTTAGGAGAAAGTCTCACACAGGGTACCTTCAACATTACATGGATCAGATGACTAGACTATGACCAAAGTAGGTGAGATGGCATCCCTACATGAATTGTCCTGCATGGGAGGAGGTGGACTGCTATTTGAGGTGGACATGATGTAATAGATGGCTTGTTAAGTGAAATCCCAAGATACATAAGTTATTCCACTTCTCTTGTGTTGCTAAGTAGTTTCGAATCTACCAAGTTATCCCATATGAACTAGTTCTTTACCACCACCTTAAGGTAGAGAGAGACTTGACCTAGCCCTAGGTGACTCCACTTGGGGATGAGGATGACATATTCTAGGATTCAAGGCTCACTAACATAGGGACTACAATTGAGTATGATGCCTGGTGGACTACCAAGTTATGGCAGGGTGGAGGCCCACTAATGAGAGCTAAAGCTGGAGCTATCGCAAAGGAAGTAGTTGAGGACCCAAATAGGCAATGAGTTCACCAGAGGATAGATGGAAGATGAGGAGAGACTCTAGTAGTAGTGAAGGAGCCTCAAGTAGAGGATGAGGGTGAGGAGGAGCTAGATGATGAAGTGTTAAAGCTCTAGGCCTGGGTGGCTAGCTTGGAGTCCCAGCTTTAGACTATGAAGACTTAGATATTAGAGAGGGATACATCCATGGCTACCCTATAGGCATAGTTGATGGTAGCATAGGGTTAGCTAGCAAAAATATAGGCACAACATTGGGGATTTAAAGAGGAGAGGATATCTCTCTGGGCATAGGTTGCCATTGCAGAAATAGATATAGAGAAGGTCACTAAACAACGTGATCTTCTCAAGGCTCAACTAGATGTTGTAACCACAGAGTGAGACTTACTTCGATCTGCAAGGGGAGGATCCTCAATTGCTTAGGTTGCTCATGCTACTCTAGCTATACTGATATTAGTAGGTTTAGATGCTAGTGTAGAGATCTAGATATTGCATGCCCTTGTTCAGGAGGCTAATACATAGCACTCCTCAAATGTATCCTACATCGCTCTCCTAGAGGGAGATATTATACTACTTGGGGGTGAGGTTCTAGAGAGGACTACTACTACAGGGACACAAAAGACCAAGACATAGGAGACAATGCAGTCATCAGTACAACCCAGCCACAAGACTCACAGGTTAGAGAGATCCATAGGTACCAACTCGAGGTGGACTCATAGGGAGGGTGGTTTTGATGGAAGAGACTCCCAGATAGGGGGTGCAGGCCCTAGCTAGTATCTTATCATATGTATGTACCATTTTTAGTGTAATTTCTAAGGACCTACATAGTTGTAGCTTATAGGAATTTTGGACACATGCCTATGTACTCTACTTTTGACACATATATTTATATGATATGACATTGATTTATGACTCATTATATGTGTACATTTATTTGTAGTTTTATGTTTATGATATGCATATGGATGCAATGATTATATGTTATGTTGATTTGATGCTATATGATGTGATGTATGGATGACATGCACTAGCTAGCTGATGGATGTATGACTAGATACTGTGATCTATATGTGTAGATGGACTACTTTGATATATGCATATGGATGCAATGTTAGATGTTTAAATGCATGTTTAATTTTATTTACTTGTATGCATTTAGTTTATGATGTTATGAATGCAATGTATGTAATGCATTATTTACATTATGTAATCTAATCTAAATAAAATTGTATGCTTTAATCACTTAAAACATAAGGAATGAATGCAATATGAGTTAATAATCTAATGAATGACACCATAGAATATATAACAATCATGAATTTAATTGATAAATATTGTCATAAGAATTAATTAGTTAGACACCCATATGTGAGATGATATGATGATATTGTTTCTCTTCATGAGCTTTCATAAGTTAAAATATATGCACAAAATAGTCAGTGGCCATATAAATATCATTGTTGATATCCATTAGGTATCTGTTCTTTTTTTATGAAAACCCCTTAGTAAACAAAATCTCATAAAAAGAAATTTATGATTGACGGATTGATGCAATTTGTTTCTATTTGGGAATTTTTGAGGTTTTCCATGAAACTCAAACACCCTAGTTGACTTATCAAAAGTTGTATAATGACTATACTAGACTTCTAAAAAATAAAGTTTTCATTTTGAAGTACCAAAATATTAATTACCCCTATGTGTACAAATGAATATATTAGATGAGACATAAGACTACCGCATTACCAGGTGGGATTCATTTAGCCCATTGCTGTAATGAGGATCACCACATGCTCACCTGATACTAGGTTTGGACTTAGTTGGACTAGACCACTAGGCAATATAGGGCATCTAAAGCTAGCTCATTTGTAAATTGCTTAGACCTACCCCAATATCAGGTGGAATTCATTCAGCCCATTTTTGTATTGGGTATTACTCTATGGTTTCAAGTAATTCCAGGGATTCAAGATCTTCACCCCTTTATTTTCTTCAATTTTATTGGGATACTTGCTCATGTATAGCGATAAAAATCACTCTTTATTTTGTATTTTGTTTTTCTTTTGTTTTGAGCAAGGGATTTGATTTGATTGTGGGATTTTTCTCCTTTTTGTAAGCAAGGGATTTCTTGGGTAAGGGGGAACTTGTCCTTTTGCCAATGATCCACACCCTAGACCATTGCACATCACAAAATGAACAAGTAACCAAACCTTTCACTTAAGGTGACACGAACCACTATGTAGTGTTCATATTTATTTGCCCTAATTAGGATTGTGAATGTGTTTTATTAGTGATGGGATTTTGATATGCTAAGTGCTATCAAAACTAGACCTTGTCTCAAAAAAAAAAGTAAGATTTCTACCAAATCTGAGAAGACCACTAGGTATGGTTGAATGATAAAAAAACCCTAGTATATTATTCATAGCAAAAGGAGGTGTTGTGTTGAGAAACATAATTACTCACAAGGGTGATGGATGATGATGATGCATAGATACATGATTGAAATACAAACGTGGTGTCATTTATAAGATTGCAAACACAACCTATCCTAATGCAAAGTGTGATGAATGGAAATTCCTAATGTAATGCAATTAAATGAATGCAAGTGCAAAATGAAACGTATGATGCAAATGTTTTTGAAGTTTTGAAGTTTTGCAATGTTTTTATATTTTATTGTTTTTTTATTTTTATGGATATTTAAATTTTCCATGTTTTTGAATTTTTTAATTTAAAGGGGGAGAGTATGCTAACTTAGGTACCCCTAGTGTGTGCCACTCAATTAAAGTGAGGAAGGTGTGATACCTTTAGAATCCTCAGTTGGATTCATTGATCTTGATGTGGATGATGGGGAAGGTGTGTTACCTTGAAGACCCCTAGTGTGCATGTTATCCACTACAATGTAATTAGCTTGCTTAGGAAGAGTAATAGAAATCAACTCTCCCAATTTGGGCATGGACCTCAATGGGGTGCCCATGAATTGGTGGGAAGAAATGAGTGAACCATCTGCATGGATCTCATTTTTTTCTAACAAGTTTTGGACCACCTTCCTAAATGACTGGTAGCCATGAATGTCACACCCATGTATATGATGGTAGACACAATAGAGGCTTTCATCAGGTGACCCATGTTTAGGTAATATAGGTTTGACATTTGGTAATGTGATTATGTTTGCATTGTAAAGCTTTTGAAATAGGGTCACAGTAGTCATCTAAAATGAAACTACTCAATGAGCTGGTTGACTAGGACTACAAGGTTATGATTGATCTTGGGGTTTCAACTAGGATGATGTGGCCTCTATTTTTGTGGGTTGAGACACTATGGATAAACCATTTATGGGAAAATCCCTACTATCTATGAGATCTTGAACCAAATTCTTTAATCTATAGCAATTGCGAATGTCATGGTCCTCTATTCAATGATAGAGATAAAAATGGTCCTCCCTATAACCTTTAGGTTTAGGTTTGTTTTGGTCCAAAGGGTGCCTATATCATAATATAATAGCTTTAGCTTCTAACAACTTATGAAATATGATTGAAATGGGCTCTTTTAATGGAGTCCAGATGTGCTTCTGCTACTATGGGTGTGTAGCACACATCAACTGATTTTGATGACCCGGTTGAGCCCTAGGTATGTCAACTATTGGCATAGGGGATTCCTCTTGCTTTTGTAGTGTAAGGGATGACTTACCGACTATGGTTTTTTTAATTATGAATTTATAGATAATTTACTTCAAGCATAACCTGTATCATGGTCCTGAAGGTGTAACATGATTGAATATCATGACCAGCTAGTTGGTGATATGCATAATGTAAATCCTCTCTATATCCCTCATGTCTCAGATGATTCAGATCTAAGGTATGAGACTGAGGTAAGGTGATGGCTTTGGCCTTGCATAATAAATTAAAATTGATGTCATAATTTCGGCTAATGGTGTATGATTGTGAGGTTGCTGGTGCGGCCGATTTGGCACTTGCTTTTACTGAGGTTTTTCTTATGGTTGCACAGAAGGTGGTTTGACCTCAAATATGGGTTGCTTTTGTAATTCTAGGTTCTCAAGTTGGTCCACAATAAATTGTAACAACTCATTTTTCTCATGCATTCGATGTTCCATTATATCTAAATAATTTATAATTGATTGCAAAATTGAGAAGGATTTTATGTGCACCTCTAGCAATGATATTATAATATCATCGTAGCCTAACAGGGGTGAAAGAGCAAATGTTAAAGATTCACCAGGTAAATTTAGATCTTCAATTTCTTTCACTTGATATGATGTGGATGCTTCTTGATGATCCATTTTGATATTAGCATCCACATGCTCACATTTGTGAATCAATTCATCTTTTTGTTCTACTTTGTAGTTTCAAAGTATGCCAGCTTGAGTACCCCCAGTTTGATGTGGGGAAAATGATATTCTCACAATGACACTGAGAGGGGGGGTGAATCAGTGTAGCTAAAAATTTGATCTGCAATTCTTAAAAACTGAAGCAAATGAAAGCTAGAAAACAGATAAAGCACTAAACACAAAAGAGCACACCACAACACACAATGTAACGAGGTTCACCAAATTGGCTACTCCTCAAAAATGACTGCTTGGACTTCAATCCAAATCCAGCCTTTGCAAAACACCAATTTTACAATCAATTAATCTGCACCTACAGAAAGGAGCACCAACCCCTGATTTACCAGCACCAACTGGAAGGAGCACCAACTCCTAATTCCAAGCACCAACTTGGATTGCAATTCTGATTTAATTTAGTGACATAAAAATGCCTTCGCTGTTTACACGACCCTGACTGGTCTGCAATTAAATAAACCTGATTAAACTCTGCACACTCTCACGGCTCTGCTTATTTCTCTCTCGGCTCTCTTCTAACCCTCTTTGCACAGCAAATTCTCACTTACAGCAACACTTTTCACAATTACAGCAACAACAATATTCTTCACGCAGACCTATTTTTATAGCATGAAAGTCTCTATTTTTAGCTTTCATAAATTCGCATGCAACCCGTAACTATTTCTTTTTAAAAGATCTCTTTCGCCACTTGTCAACTGTAATTGCTTTTAATATTTCTCATGCGCCACTTGTCAGTTGTATCGCTTTCTAACTGTAACTGCTTTTGTCTAATTATAGAGTAGGCCTTTTGTCAAACACGTTGCATGTTACGACTCTATTTATGCGATTGTTCGATTTCTCCTTCTACGACTGTTCTTTAAAAATTTGCATGAATTCTAACTGAAATTGCACCTGTAACTGTCGCTTTTACTCCAGTTGACTCTTCTAAAATTGGCTGCATGTTTTTCTTCTACAACTGCCCCTTTAACTATCGTTCTATTCCAGTTAACTGCCTGTTCAACGTGCTATTGCGACTTGTCGCGATATCATGACACTTCTGTCTCTTTCTGCCCTTCTTCGCCTTTTACCCATGAAAACAAGACATGTCACGATATCACGACATTCTTCGCCTCCTTGTTCTTTTCTTCGCTTGCAACCGCGAAAACCAGACATGTCACGAAATCATGACGTTCTCTGCTTTCGTACACTCTTCTCGGCATGCAACCGCGAAAACTTGACATGTCACGAAATCGTGACGCATTCGCTGCCTTGATCTCTTTTCTGTCTCTTGCCAGCGAAAACACAACATGTCATGAAATCATGACACTTTTCGCTGCCGTACACTCTACTTCGCAAGTCTCAGCGAAATCGGACCATGTCGCGAAATCGCGACATCTTTTTGCCTTAGCACTTTTCTTTGCCTTTCGCCCGCAAAAATCCAACATGTAGCGAAATCGCTACACCTTTTTCCCTTTGCACTTTCTTTTGCTTCGACCTCCGAAAATCCAACATGTAGCGAAATCGCTACACCTTTGTTCCTTTGCACTTTCTTTTGCTTTGACCTTCGAAAATTCAACATGTAAATATTTTTTTTAAATAACATGTAGAAATCGCTACACTTTTTTCTTGCATTCTTTTGCTTGCGTGAAACTTCAACATGTAGCGAAATCGCTACACTTTTGTTCCTTGGCATCTAAACTTTGCTTCGGCCCGCGAAACTTCAACATGTAGCGAAATCGCTACACTTTTGTTCCTTGGTGCTTTTTCTCTGAACATGTCATGAAATCACGATAGTTTTCTTCCTTGGCCCTTTTTCTCCGAACATGTCACGAAATCGTGACAGTTTCTCTCCTTGGCGCTTTTTCTTCGAACCTGTCACGAAATCGTGACACTTTCTATCCTTGGCGCTTTCTTTCCAAACTTGTCATGAAATCATGACAGTTTTCTTACTTGCCTTCTTTGCTTCCAACATGTCACGAAATCATGACAGTTTTTCCACTTAGCTTCTTTGCCTGCAACATGTCACGAAATCGTGACAGTTTTGCTTGCGCCTTCTCTCTCCTCGTCCATGTCGTGAAATCGCGACAATTTTCTTTGCGCCTTCTCTCTCCTCCGACATGTCATGAAATCATGACAATTTTCTTTGTGCCTTCTCTCTCCTCCGACATGTCATGAAATCGTGACGTTTTTTCTTTCTGCCTTCTAACTTCTCAACCTGTCGCGATATCATGACAGAAAACATGTCGCGATATCGCGACAGTTTTCTTACTTGTCTTTTTCTTGGATTTTTTGGATCTGGGTCACTTCTGTTTTCCTGGAATTTCACTGTACATGATCTGACTGATCTCTGAACTCCTGTCCACTGCTTCAACTGCATCAACTGATCCTGCTTCATCTGCATCAACTGATCTATCTGTCTGTGTTGACAACAATGACAATACTTTTGCTGCACCTTGCTCAACAATCTCCCCCTTTGGAATTGTTGGCAACACTCATGCACTCTCCTGTACTTCTTCTCCCCCTTTGACAATAATACCAAAGGGCTGTTGCAGACTCCCCCTGAGTCTATGCACAACATTCTTAGATACACATTGTTAAAGTTAGCAAAAATAATGAATATGAGCAAAACTATAAACATAGGCATAAGTACTCCCCCTGAGAATGTGATCCCAATTAATAGTCAGTTCTTTGGAAATGTGACTACTCCCAACTTACTCCGAAGGTACTCAAAAACTTCCTTGGGCAATGGTTTTGTGAATATATCTGCTACTTGCTCTGTAGTTGGAACAAAATCCAATTTGACCTCTCCTTCTGCAACTTTATCCTTCAAGAAGTGATATCGGATTGCAATATGTTTGGTTCTAGAATGCATAACCGGATTCTTTGATATGTTAATAGCACTAGTGTTATCACATTTAACTGAAATGGGCTCATTGAAGTGAATGCCAAGATCTTTTAGAGTTTGTCTCATCCATAATATCTGAGTACAACATGTTGTTGCTGCAATGTATTCTGCCTCTGCTGTGGATAGAGAGACTGATTCTTGTTTCTTGTTGTGCCATGCTACTAGCTTGTCTCCAAGATAAAATGCTCCTCCACTGGTACTCTTTCTGTCATCAATGCATCCTGCCCAATCTGCATCAGAATATGCAATCAGAGTGAAGTCCTTACCTTTTGGGTACCATAACCCATACTCCATAGTGCCCTTGAGGTACCTAAAAATCCTTTTTACAGCTGTCACATGAGTCTCTTTGGGACTAGCCTGAAATCTTGCTACCATGCATACTGCCTGTAATATATCTGGTCTAGTGGCTATCAAATACAATAGGCTTCCAATCATAGACCTGTACATGGTTTGATCTACATCTGGAGACTTGTCATCCTTGCTCAACTTGCACCCTGTTGTCATGGGAGTGCTGACAGGTTTACTATCCTCCATTGTGAACTTTTTCAGCATTTCTTTCACATATTTTACTTGAGAGATAAAAATCCCTTTTTTACTTTGATTGACTTGCAGTCCAAGGAAATAAGAAAGTTCACCAATCATTGACATCTCAAATTCTGTCTTCATTTTATTTGCTATGTCTCTACAATATTCATCCATTCTGCTGCCAAATATTATATCATCTACATAAACAACAAGTACAATAAGATGGCCATTATCTGTTTTGATATATAAATTGTTGTCCACCATACCTTTCTTGAACCCTTGTTTAATAAGATAGTTATCCAGCCTTGCATACCATGCTCTGGGTGCCTGTTTCAGACCATACAACGCTTTCTTTAACCTGCAAACAAAATCGGGATTGTCACCGAGTTGGAAGCCATCTGGCTGTTCAATGTACACCTCTTCTTCCAGTTTTCCATTCAAAAATGCTGATTTTACATCCATTTGGTATACTTTAAAATTTTTATGGACTGCTAAAGCCAGAAACATTCTGATTGCTTCTAGTCTGGCAACTGGTGCAAATGTTTCCTCAAAATCAATGCCTTCAACCTGAGCATAGCCTTTACAGACCAATCTTGCCTTATTTCTGACAACCTATCCGTCTTCATTTAATTTATTTCAAAAAATCCATTTAGTGCCAATTATGTTTTTATTTGCTGGCCATGGTACTAATTCCCAGGTTTTGTTTTTCTCAATCTGATCTAGTTCTTCATTAATTGCCTTCATCCAACTTTCATCTGTGCTTGCTTCAACAATATTTTTGGGTTCAATGCTGGATAATAAAGAGTAGTTTCGAATTACTGCTCTTCTTGTCTGAATACCAACTATTGGGTCCCCAATAATTTGTTCTCTGGGATGATTTTTTTGCCAGCTGCCTGTTTTGAATTTATTATTCTCTTCTTCTTCTGAGTCGATTCTTAAATCAGCTGTGTCAATTTTTTGATTTTCTTCTTTTTCTATTTCTTCATCTCCTTCAATGACGTCTTCATAAATAGGGTAGTTTTCTTGATATGTAACTTCTCTTTCTCTACCTTCATCAACTTTAACATCAGCACTTTCAATAATTTTCTTTAGCCGCTTGTTGTAACATGTGTAGGCTTTGCTTTTAGTTGAGTAACCGAGAAAAATACCTTCGTCAGCTCTATCTTCGAACTTACCGAGATTATCTTCAATTCGTTTGATATAACACTTGCTGCCGAACACTTTGAAGTATCTTGTTGTTGCTTTCCTGTCGAACCACAGTTCATACGGTGTTTTGCTTTCATGTGTTCTTAGCATGCACCTGTTTTGAATGTAAACTATAGTATGTACTGCCTCTTTCCAGAATCTATCGGCTATTTTGTTCTCAGCCAACATTGTCCGTGCCATTTCTTGCATAGTCCTGTTCTTTCTTTCAACAACACCATTCTATTGAGGTGTCCTTGCTGCTAAAAACTGTCTTCTAATCCCATATTTTTGATAGTATTCTGCAAACTCCTCTGAGATAAACTCTCCTCCTCTGTCTGATCTTAGGCATTTAATTCTTTTTCCAATCTGATTCTCAACCTGCTTTTTAAAAATCTTGAACATTTCAAAGGCATCTGATTTAAGCTTTAAAAATAGTACCCATGTCATTCTGGAGTAGTCATCTATGAACAACATAAAGTATTTGTCACCATTTATGCTTTGTGTTCTCATGGGTCCACATAAATCGGTATGAATCAGCTCTAACGGTTTTTTGGTGAAATATTCCTTTGCTTTAAATGTGGATCTGGTTTGCTTCCCCTTTTGGCATGAAGCACAGATGCTATTTACCGGTTTGCCAATGGTGGGTATATCTCTTACTGCTCTTTTTGAACTTATTTTTACCAGATTGTCAAAGCTGATATGCCCGAGCCTCTTGTGCCACAGCCAGTTTTCATCTTCCTGTCCAATCAAGCATGATCCTTCTGAAGTTTCTGAGAGAGTGTATAGATTTCTAGAAGTCCTCAATCCAGTAGCTACCAACTTCCCACTTGTGTGCTTTTCTTACTTCACAACCCTATTTTTTAAAGATGACTTCATGACCTCTATCACAGATTTGACTTACGCTCAGTAAGTTGTGCTTCAAACCAACTACAAACAGAACTTCTTTGGAATTGATCTTTCCATCACTTATCTTGACTGATCCTTTTCCAACTATTTTGGCTCCATCATTATTTCCAAACTTTATCGAGCCCCCTTCATATTTCTGTAATTTTTCAAATTTTTGTTTATCTCCGGTCATGTGACTGGAGCATCCACTGTCCAATATCCATGGTGCTGATTTGTTCTGTGCTTTGAATGTTGTCTGGACAATCAAGGATTCCTTTTCTTCTTTGAGTTGCTCTTTTTCTTTCCATTCTGATTTGGCTGTAGTTTTGGTCATTTGTTTAGACTTTTCTTTGTCAGTGGCCTGTGCATGTTTATCTAGGAATTTTCTGTTTTGCTTTACATTGTTTGGTTGAGTTCTTCTTCCCTGATATTTATTTGTTGCATATGTGCTTCTACAGTTTCTTGCAATATGTCCAAAGTTGTGACAGTTATAGCATTCTACTGCATAATCTATCAAGGGTGAAAATACATTTCTACTGGAAAAATTTCTCTGTCCTATATTATAAATGCAGTCTGAAATCTTATGACCGTAAGTATTGCATTTAAAACAATAACCAAAAAAAGAATGATTGAACCTGGGAGTTGGTCTTTGCCAATTTGTAGAAGGAGCCACAAATTTTCTTCTCCTTTGATGAGTGACTTTTGTGAATCCCTCATTGTCAACGAGTCTTCTCGTGCTTTGCCATTGTTGCTTTCTTTTGCAAGATTCATTTTTCTTTGGTCAACCTTGATTTTATCCTCTTTCTTTACTGGTTCTACAGTTATGGCCTTTGATTCACTTGATGATTCTCCTTCGACAAACCCCAAGCCAAACTTGATGTCTGTAGTCCTCTGACTATTTATAATCTTTTCAAGCTTTGCAGAACTTCCTTCAAGTTTGTGATAGCAACTCAGTTTTTGATTCTTTTCTTCTAGCCGCATTCTTAAAATGACAATCTCTTCTTCTAATTTGCTGCACTCATCTATTCTCATGGTTAACTGTACTTCAAGTTCTTCAGACATTTTCTTAAATTCTTCTGTCTGTACTTTTAAACTGTTTATTATGTCATTCGCATCTTCAAGCTTTCTTGAGACTTTATTATTCTTTTTCCTTTCTGACTTCAACTCTTTGAGTGCCGCAACCAACTCACCTTCCAGATAAACTTCAGCCTCATCCTTATTTTTTGTATCATCTTCCTATTTTTCTTCTATTTTTGCTTCTTCAAATGCCATGAATAGAGCTTCACCTGTTTCTTCTTCAGAATCTTCTCCTGAGCTCTCTTCAGAAGAGCTGACATTCTTGGATATGAAGCTTTTCTTTTTGAAGTTACTTTTTCTAAAATTTGGTTTCTTCTTCCGAGTCACTTCTTTCTTTGTGTGACCCTTCATTACTATTAGTTTTCTCATTCATGGGACACTTAGCTGCAAAGTGACCGACCCCTCCATAGTTGAAGCACTTAAAAGGTAATTTTCCTCTATATTTTCCTTTTCCCTTTGTGAGCTTTCGAACAAAGTTGGCTTCAGTTTCATCCGATGTTTCTTCATCCTCAGATTCTTGTTCAGCTTTTATATTCTTGTGTGCTTTGAAAGCAGCTTCTCTGTCTATGGGCTTAGTTTGTCCTATTCTCATTTCGTATGCAGTCAAAGAACCATGCATCTCATCCATGCTAAAATTATTTAGGTCTTTAGCCTCTTCTATTGCAGAAACTTTAGAATTAAATCTTTTGTGAAGAGTTCTAAGTACCTTTTTCATGACAACCGCATCTTCCATTTCTTCGTCGAGTCCTCTGATTGAATTAATGATTCCATTTACCCTCAGCATATAGGCCTCTATGTTTTCATCGTCAGTCATTTGTAATGCTTCGAACTGAGCTCGATGCGTTTGCAGCTTGGCTTCCTTGATCTTGTTGTCTCCTTCATGGATGCTCTTCAGTTTATCCCACATGTCTTTTGCTGATTTACAGCTCATGACCCTTATCAGTTCACTTGTCTACAAGCCCACACATTATGGCATTCTTTGCTTTGGAGTTATTCTCAGCCTTTTTCTTCTCAGCAGTATCTGTTGGAGGAGTAGTGGGTGTTGTGTATCCACTTTCTACTGACTCCCAAATGTCGTATCCTAACGCACTCAGATATGTCTGCATCCTGAGTCTCTAGAATGAGTAATTAGTTCCATTGAACAGAGGAGCTTTGTTTGATGAAAATCCTTCACTACCTGCCATTGTGTTCCTTTCAAGATCACCTTAGCTGATTAAGCTTGTTCAGGAACCTTGCTCTGATACCAATTGATATTCTCACAATGACACTGAGAGGGGGGGTGAATCAGTGTAGCTAAAAATCTGATCTGCAATTCTTAAAAACTGAAGCAAATGAAAGCTAGAAAATAGATAAAGCACTAAACACAAAAGAGCACACCACAACACACAATGTAACGAGGTTCACCAAATTGGCTACTCCTCAAAAATGACTGCTTGGACTTCAATCCAAATCCAGCCTTTGCAAAACACCAATTTTACAATCAATTAATCTGCACCTACGAGAAGGAGCACCAACCCCTGATTTACCAGCACCAACTGGAAGGAGCACCAACTCCTAATTCCAAGCACCAACTTGGATTGCAATTCTGATTTAATTTAGTGACATAAAAATGCCTTCACTATTTACACGACCCTGACTAGTCTGCAATTAAATAAACCTGATTAAACTCTGCACACTCTCACGGCTCTGCTTATTTCTCTCTCGGCTCTCTTCTAACCCTCTTTGCACAGCAAATTCTCACTTACAACAACACTTTTCACAATTACAGCAGCAACAATATTCTTCACGTAGACCTATTTTTATAGCATGAAAGTCTCTATTTTTAGCTTTCATAAATTTGCATGCAACCCGTAATTGTTTCTTTTTAAAAGATCTCTTTCGCCACTTGTCAACTGTAATTGCTTTTAATATTTCTCATGCGCCACTTGTCAGTTGTATCACTTTCTAATTGTAACTGCTTTTGTCTAATTATAGAGTAGGCCTTTTGTCAAACACGTTGCATGTTACGACTCTATTTATGCGATTGTTCGATTTCTCCTTCTACGACTGTTCTTTAAAAAGCTGCATGAATTCTAACTGAAATTACACCTATAACTATCACTTTTACTCCAGTTGACTCTTCTAAAATTGGCTGCATGTTTTTCTTCTACAACTACCCCTTTAACTGTCGTTCTGTTCCAGTTAATTGCCTATTCAACGTGCTGTTGCGACTTGTCACGATATCGTGACACTTCTATCTCTTTCTGCCCTTCTTCGCCTTTTACCCGTGAAAACAAGACATGTCACGATATCACGACATTCTCCGCCTCCTTGTTCTTTTCTTCGCTTGCAACCGCAAAAACTAGACATGTCACGAAATCACGACGTTCTCTGCTTTCGTACACTCTTCTCGGCATGCAACCACGAAAACTTGACATGTCACAAAATCGTGACGCATTCGCTGCCTTGATCTCTTTTCTGTCTCTTGCCAGCGAAAACACAACATGTCATGAAATCGTGACACTTTTCGCTGCCGTACACTCTACTTCGCAAGTCTCAGCGAAATCGGACCATGTCGTGAAATCGTGACATCTTTTTGCCTTAGCGCTTTTCTTTGCCTTTCGCCCACGAAAATCCAACATGTAGCGAAATCGCTACACCTTTGTTCCCTTTGCACTTTCTTTTGCTTCGACCTCCGAAAATCCAACATGTAGCGAAATCGCTACACCTTTGTTCCCTTTGCACTTTCTTTTGCTTCGACCTCCGAAAATCCAACATGTAGCGAAATCGCTACACCTTTTTCCCTTTGCACTTTCTTTTGCTTCGACCTCCGAAAATCCAACATGTAGCGAAATCGCTACACTTTTGTTCCTTGGCGCTAAACTTTGCTTCGACCTCCAAACTTCAACATGTAGCGAAATCGCTACACTTTTGTTCCTTGGCATCTAAACTTTGCTTCGGCCCGCGAAACTTCAACATGTAGCGAAATCGCTACACTCTTGTTCCTTGGCGCTTTTTCTCTGAACATGTCACGAAATCATGACAGTTTTCTTCCTTGGCCCTTTTTCTCCGAACATGTCACGAAATCGTGACAGTTTCTCTCCTTGGCGCTTTCTCTTCGAACCTGTCGTGAAATCGTGACACTTTCTATCCTTGGCGCTTTCTTTCCAAACTTGTCGCGAAATCATGACAGTTTTCTTACTTGCCTTTTTATTGGATTTTTTGGATCTGGGTCACTTCTGTTTTCTTGGAATTTCACTGTACATGATCTGACTGATCTCTGAACTCCTGTCCACTGCTTCAACTGCATCAACTGATCTTGTTTCATCTGCATCAACTGATCTATCTGTCTGTGTTGACAATAATGACAATACTTTTGCTACACCTTGCTCAACAAAAAATACATGTTCTTGTTCTTGAGGAGGCACCATGAGAAATGAGTTAGGGGTGACTAATTTCAATAGTTTTGGCTCCTTCAATGTGGAAACAACATATGATTATACCATATCATGTTTTATATGCTTTATATTCACTTGGTCTTCTGATATAATGTCAACCATTCCCACAAACTCATGATAAGGTGCTTCAATAGTTGGATGATTTGTGAGTGGCTCCTCAACTTGTTGAGGTTGTTCTATTTCAATTGTGACAATTGATATTTCCTCATGTTTAGGTGAAGACTCAAGGATGGGATCAAAAAGTAGTGACTCGATAGGAGGTTGACCTAAATCCTCAATGGACTCAATGATAGGCGTAAACGTAATTTTTACCTCTATATCCTCTCTGCATTCCATTTCGTCTAAATGAACTATGACCTACGATGTGGTAGACGAAGATGGTATGATATGATCTAGTTTATCCATAACCACAATAGGTTCTTTCCCTTTGATAGGATTAAAGAGTCCTCTAATGATGTGCTTGAGATAGCTATGAGAATCTTTGTGGTTGCCTTCATTGATTTCTCATTTCTTGGAGAGACCAAATGGAGGTGTAATGGGCAAAACCATGGGGTTGCATCTAAAATTTGGATAACATCATCAAGTTTAGTTTTCAGATGTGTGGATGACACAACAGGATCCTTTGTATGGTCCACTGGTTCATAATACTTAAAGGAATATATGCTAGCCTCAACTACATTGACCCTATTTTCATGAATGTACTTAATGTAATGATGCATTATGGATGGTACGCATTCCATGGCCTTCCAAGAAGTACATTGTACTATCTTGAACTCTCTAAAATGTAGCACAATGTAGAAATAGTCTTTTGTCCCACATAAATGGGGAGGACTATTGTGCCTACTATGGGGGATTTCACATCATTAAAGTCTTGGAGCGTGAAGGTAGATGCTCTAATGTGGGAAGGAAGAATGTTGAAATGTTTCAATGCAGTGATAATGATGATATTTATGGATGAACCTGTATCAACCAAGAATCACTTGTATGAAATCTTATTAATGCTAGCTATAATGTGTAATGGTGGATCAGATTCATTAACAACAATTGGTTTAATTTCCTATTTGTGAAAAGTAATCATAGGTTCCTTGCATGGCAGAATAGGCTTTAATTATTGTAAGGACTATGATAAATGTCAAGCATTGACCTTGCTCACATGCTCATTTTGATATTCCTTAATATCATGATTAAGGGATCTTTTAATATGGATATTCATTATTTATTGATAGCTAGATGTTTGTTCGTCTATCTAAGAGGATGACTATCTACCTACTTAGGAGGCAACTCTTGATGATGCATAGGGTGCCTCATGTTGATTTGTTGCCTATGAACTCTAGGTGTGGGTTTCTTTTCAAGAGTTACCCTACATGATTGTTCTTCACATAAATTCTATTGGCAAATCCTTTCTTCATGTCGTTTGAGCTCATCCCATCTATGTTGTAATATTTGCTCTTCCATGTATTCTTGCTCTAAACACTCACACTCAATGCACACATCCTCTAATTAATCTTGGAGCAGCCACTCTCTCTAAACTATGTGAGGACTAGGTTCCCAATATGATCGGTCCATTATGCAATACCCATGGATTTCTATCTCACTATGGGGAGCTTTAACTATGTTAGTTCTTGCCATGTATGTGGTAACCTTATCACCTCGATGAGTAGCTCCCCTATGTGAGGAAGTGGCCTTGTGATGACTATCAGGGCATCGTGTAGGAATGATGAGATCCTCAAGAGAATATTGGAGGTGTTCAAGGCCTCTCCATGAGTTTATTTCTTCATTCGCTCGTGTTTGAGATTGGCTATGCATAGTTGTCATGTTGCGCTAACTAGGCAAACCCTAAAGGAAAACCTACCCAAAATAAAAATCTGACTTCCACAAAAAGGTTATGGGTGTTATATACTAAAACGATCAGTGTGATAAGCTGATCACAATGGGCTATAGATATAAAAAGTGTCTTTCAGGTCAAATTTTGTATTTTTGGAATATTTGGCCAACTTAGGCTTGTGGAGAAATGCCCAATTTTTGGAATTTTGGGAAAATACGGGGCTAGGCCTCAAAATGCTATGAGGGGTTGCATAAGGGGTAAACTAAGATTAAAAAAAAAAAAATTGGAAAATTTTGGTGATGTCTAGGGCTTTTTGTGATTGTTTTAGTGCATTTTTTCCCAATTTTTGGCTTAAAAAACACTCAAACATAGAGTAGTCATAAAACCAAAATAACTTTTTCGTTATAGCTCCAAATTGCATGATTCTCGATTCGCTAGATGTAGAATCAAAAATTATATTTTTAATTTAGATTTTCTCAATTAGATTTATATATATATATATATATATATATAATATAAATTATTAGGATTAGGGTTTTGTCTCCGATCAAGGATCCTATGCTGATTACCCAAATAGTAGGGAAACACACAAATTAGAAAATATGATTATCTCTTTTGTAAATTTTAAGGAAAATAAAGAAAACAAAAGTATTTATCTCTTTTAAAGTTTCTTTGTGAACCCTAAAACTTGTTTGGTGTGTTTGAAATTTGTTGAAAATCTAAAATACTCTCATCATGTTTGAAGTTGTTGATGTAATGCTCAAATAGTTTAAGGTTTTCACCTGTATGCTCACATCTCGACAATCGACAATGAAAGTCATAGTTACGTAAACCACCTAAAATGTGGAGATGAAATACACACATGAGTAGGGAGCACAAGTCCTACAAATCCTCACCCAACACCCCGTGTGTAGTGATACACCCCTTTGAAGAGGAATGCATGCTATTTTGCATGGTTAGGATAGATCTTGGAGTCGGTATTGGCCAATAGTACAAGGTTCATGGGAGTTGAGCCAATGGATGGAAATAACTACCACCGTCATTGAGCTCTACTAGTGGTTGGATATGACTTCCAACTCACTAGCATTTAGATGTTGCGTGGTGTGTGTGTGTTCATTTTATATTTACGTGAAAATGAAAATGCAACACCAAGCATACATGCTCTTTCCTACATGCCTAATGATAAATATGTTTCAAATTTAAGAAAGATGCATGTATTTGACTAAATGAGATTCAGAGAATTCATTTACATGATAAAATTGACCACTGGTTGGGCCCGAAGAAAGCAAATTCTATAAACATAACCCAGACCACTAGAGACTAGGGCATATTGCAATCAAAATTCCATTGTTCCTAGCAACGACTGGAAGAAAACCTAAGAGAATCTAAAATTTTGCTTTTAATCTTTCTCTATATTTTCTACTTAGACCAACTTCATCTACTATACTCAATAAATAAAACATAGACAAACACAGGAAAACACAGGGAATTGTCTCCTACCTGAGATCCAAGTTTGATGTAGATTTGGTTGTCTACTATTTTTCTATTCTCTGTTAGCCACAACTATCAAGCACAACTCAGACTATTCACCATGGTTTTCAAGCATAGCTGATACTTTTCACCATGGCTGTTAACTGTAGTAGATATCTGCAACAAAAAAAATATAGCAAATTAGTCATTTATAATGTAATTTGTAGGTTCCCACCATGATCACCATCTGTACCAATCTAAAAAGCATACACCTAACTAGTGCATCAATTAACATCAAGCATTAAAAAAATAAAGAATGGAAAAAAATGAATTTAATAATAAAATAAGGTTTCTTTTATTAAATATTTGCCAAATACCAATTACAAATATGTCCCTATTAGGGATACCCAATTCCTTGATACAATTGATACAATATTTCAAGGCCCCTAAACAAGGATTGGTGTAATTCGTAAACTCTTCAGAATGGACACGAACTACTCAAGGCCAAAGATGGCCTTCTTCTCATGTTATTGGAGGAATATGTTGCCAAGAATGCCTTGAAATACTCATATATTGTAAACCTATGTTCAAGAAACAACATATAAGGGGTTAATAACAAAGAAGGCCTCTCTTGATGAGGCTCTTAATAGGCAATTGCATAAATGATGGAAAATATAGCAAGAAAGCATGTAAACTTATAAATATTTGCAATAAATCTCTAAATTATTGTAAATCTTGTAAATAAAGTAGGAAATCTAGCTATTATGCAGCCTAATTAGCCATTAAAACTTGAAATGCATAAAATTAAATGAAACTAGTCTAGATTGACATATGCAAGGAAAATGGAAGCAAATCTACCTCTAATTCCTGAATTTAACCGTACAAATGTAGGAATGGAAGCTAATAAGGGGTTAATAACAAAGAAGGCCTCTCTTGATGAGACTCTTTATAGGAAATTGTATAAATGATGGAAAATATAGCAAGAAAGCATTTGAACTTATAAAAAAATGCAATAAATCTATAGATTACTATAAAGCTTGTAAATAAAGTAGGAAATCTAGCTATTAGGCAGCCTAATTAACCATTAAAACTTGAAATGTATAAAATTAAATGAAACTAGTCTAGATTGACATATGCAAGGAAAATGGAAGCAAATCTACCTCTAATTCCTGAATTTAACTATACAAATGTAGGAATGGAAGCTAATTTATGTTAGATATACCTAAATACATGTTTGAAAGAGGAAATCTATGGCTAAAACAAAAAAAATTAGAGATCAAACCCTCACCATTGGTCTGAAGCACAACTGGCACTATTAGCTATGGTTGACAGCCACGAATGAGGTGAAATTTTTCTTGCTCTTTTAATCAGGGCTTGTATCTTTAATTTCCTCTATGTAATTGATGATAAAGGGTCACCTATATGTCCCAATATGGATTGGTAGTTGAATTTGGTAAAATTCATGTTCTATTGGCTTGAATTTGTGATTTGTGTTTCTTAATCCTTTAGAAGCCTCATTGATATATTTATGCTTGTCACTCCACAATTGTCCAACACTTTGAATCTTCTCAATGGGTTGTCACTTCAATATCTGTTTTGGTAGAGCTTCATTGCATTTCAACTCAATATCAATTTATACCTCTTCCCAATTTGAATGGGTGTCTTATAGCCTTCTCAAGTCCTTAGTCTAGCTTCATGGAGAAGCCATGATCAATAACCAGGAGGTTGGTATAGTTGGGAGGAATGTTCTGGATTCTTCCTCACCTGAAACAACTTGAAAAACCATCACCATGGCTATTATAATTGAATTTTGCTTAGATCAATAATTTAAAACAATTTTGGTGCTATCCGTAGCTCTGAGGTGAATCTAGCTCTATTAACCGTGGGTGTTAGCCACGGCTAAGGTTGAGTAGGCCAAATCTACCCAAATTGAGTGGTTAAAACCATTGCTTTGTCTTGGAATGGTCCAATATCATTCATATGGTTTTTTAGGATGACCATATGAGTAGTCCTCTACACATGACACATTTTGGGTGTCTACACTCTTGATCAACTTTTTTTATCTCCTAGTTCACTTTCAAGTTGCAATGCAAAATTGTGGTGGTAGAACTCCTGGAATATAGGATCACACAAATGAATTAAAATCCTATGAGGATAATATCTAGGGGTATATGGAAAATGCTAAGGTTTCAAATAATTTGAACATAACTTATAGATATTATAAAATGGAGGGACATCCAATGAAGAATTGCTTAGTGAAGCTATAAAGGATTGAAGTTGAGTTCTTGAAGTGATGTGGACATCTTTCATATTATGAGAAATATTTGGATGGATCTACCTCAATGGTATAGGTCCACTAGAGTACCCATTATGGAGGTGAATATATTATTTCATTAATATCTTCTCTCCTTAGCCCCTTATTTTAGATTATGGGGATATTGAATTTATAATATGATTCATGATCAAGAGCTAACATCGTATGATGTATTGGATTGGCCTAAGGTCATTTTTTTGTACAATGTATTAATTATTTTATAATATTTTATTACCTAATTCCAAGTGGCTATGGTTAACCTTGCTATGGTTAAACCTTATTTAATATCTATAATTAACTTTAAAATGCTTGTTATGTTGGCTTAGGTTAAACTTTATAATATAATTAGGGGTCTTTGGTATTGCTATAAATACCCTCCTTACACTCTTTATTTATTATTATAGTGTCATGGAATGTAATCTAAAATAGTGATTATTATGGTGTCTATGGGAACCCATCATATCACTCTCTTTATTTCTTATTTTATGTTTTCTATATAGGGTTTGAGTGGATGGTTTACTTCTATTTATTTTTGGAAAATATTGTAAATTCCAACATCAAATTCTCTAGATCATGGGTCCAAATTCCTATAGGATTACAACAATAAATAGAATAATTCTACTAATATTTATGAATGGATATTATCTATGATGCACGTAACCCCTTATTTTTATATTTCTTGGATGTTATTCCCATCCTTATCTCCTTTTTCTCCATAAAAAAATCCCTATTTCTCCTTTCCCTTTTTTCTTCCTCGTCTTGTTTTATCCATACTCTTTATCTTGTTCAAAAAATAAAGGGGTTAAGGGGGATAAATTTACTTGTGATAGTGAGCAAACTAGTCATCGAAGGTTTAAATTATAATACAACCAGATAGGAGGTCAAATTTACCCATTTAAGACCAACCTATAAGTTTGATTTATTTATGGCTAGTGTAGCAGTGATGGGGTATAAAACCCCTCAAAATTATTCCTTCTTCCAATTAAATTTGCACACTAAGTCATACATGAAGCACCAAACAACATCCTTGCACCATTTTTTGAATAGCCAATGGGTTCCCATATGCACTTAAACCACTTGAAGACCCCACCAACCATTTACTGGACTACCAAGCATGAAAGGTAGAACCCTAAAAATGGGCTCCTTTATTATGC
This sequence comes from Wollemia nobilis, assembly GCA_028583015.1. Lineage (NCBI taxonomy): Eukaryota > Viridiplantae > Streptophyta > Pinopsida > Araucariales > Araucariaceae > Wollemia > Wollemia nobilis. Next base: position 1,812,621 of record JAQPPZ010016334.1, on the reverse strand, counting down.
CATTAGATTAATAAATACAATCAATATACAATAGCTCTAAACTATGAGAAAGCAACTACACTACTCATAATATCTTTTTTGCATAGGATCAATCCACTTAAGCAAACTAACCTATAATCAAACACTTCTTAAGTCTCTTATGCACTACTTACAATATTTCAAATGGGTCAAACCCCATCGAAGTTCCACCCAATTTGATTGTACCACCAAATAAAAATCCTTTTAAGGGTTCTCTTTGGGATCAAATCACTTCAAGACAAGTGAAGCAACTACCATAACAAAATGGTGCATCAAGAATATTTTTTTCCCAAGTATTCACCTATGAAAAATTTGATAATAAAATTTAAAAAATTATTCCATTTTACAAAAAACCAAACCTTCTAAGAAAATTTTTGCCATGTCCTTCCCAATTAGTGATTCAATAGCAAATTCAAGTGAATGACTCAATTTTCCAGGCATTTCACTTTATCACTCATAATTATTTGAACTTCCAAGGATCAAAGGAATCAGTCCATGTGAATAACTCTTTGGGTCAATTCAATCATTCCCCAACCAAAAACTCATAATATTTTCTTCCATTCATCCAAACCCATCTATATTTCATATCTTCCACCATGGACACTACTTCTACATCCATAATTGCACTCATGATAGAGACCAATATTGTGACCTCACCTACCACAATTTCCATCTCATCACTATTAACTTAAATGGTATTGGTACAAGCAATAATTTTTTAATCAAGACCCTTTAGAGAGAATGTCAAGAAAAATTTAAAATATAAGTCCACTCCTCTTCTTGTAGACTTGAGGAACTGTTTGATGAAACTTACCAATAGGTAGAATAGGGGAAGTTCAAACATTCTCTCATAAAATTCAAAAAGGAGTCCTTAAAGAGGTTCAACTTGATACCAAATACCAAATATTGAAGCATAAGCTAGGTTTGGACATCAAGCCTTACAATGAACTTGATACCCTAGGTGTGGAATTACTTAAAACTAGTTGAAACATGTGTCAGGTATAACAATTTTGACAAGAGTATCATACCTCCATAATGGACAAAGGAGTCCATTTATATCTATGAAGATAAAATCCAAAATATGTTGAATGAAACTAATGACCCAACCATATGAGTGACCTATAACCTAAAAGTGTAGAAGGACTACTATTATAGGTTTGACTAGAATTACTAGTAAGATTTCTTAATCCATCATCTTAAGGATTCCAACAAAGCCTTTGACTTCAGCATCTCCGTGGAATGAAAATGAATTAAATATGATTTCTACATGGTCTTATTATGGATTAAATTTTTTTTAAAGAAAATAATAGATGCTAGGGTATATGAGAAAAGCATTGCCCTCCTACATGTAGTTGAAAATTATCCCAAGCATTGTTAGATGATTGACAATACAAGGTATTTTTAGATTAGATGAGCTAGTAGTTGGAATTTAAGGAGAGTAAATTCACATACACATCCTACCTTGTCTACTTGATCAATTACCAAAAAAAATATTGGTTCTCATCCCTCTTAACCAAAATACACCAAATAGAAAACCATTGCTTGTGGTAGACTATACAAATTTATCTTATAGAGAGGTGGGAAGGACTCCTATCACTGTAATGATGTAATCTTGATAGGGATTGATATTGTATTTAATAATGCCATAGATTGGGCATATTTAATGCATCATTATCCATTTGTAAAGGCAGACATGCCTATAAATATATTTTTGGGATTAATGTAATGACAATTTTCATTCATGCTAATTCTTGTGTCTATTTTAGAGTGTTTCCCACATCAATGGTATCAGAGCCAAGTGTTCACTAGGTGAGTATCCTATTCATATAGGCCAGTATGGTTCAAAATAGGAATGAGAAAACCACTAGAGGATCTTGGCATTGGGTGAACATTATTTCTTTTTCCATAGACACCTTCATGCACTTTTGATCTTGAAAACTCTTAGCTTGGGTCCCTTTGACTTCGACCTTTAGCTCTAGATCCAAGCATCTATATTTATGTTTGGATATTTTTTGGTCTCGACCTTCAGCTCATGACCATCATTCACAATGTCAACCACTTTGCTTGTCGATTATGCTGCACAACTTCAACAACTCCGTGCAGCAATGGCTCTACTTCAACAAATCCATGCAGACATGGTTTCCAATTTTTAGCAGTATATAGCGGATGCCCTCGCTATTGTTACTCAAGAAGCTGCTACTGATGATCTTGTTCCGATCGAAGATCTTAGTGAAGTTGATCAGGATTTCACTCCTGATTCTAAAATTGATGAATGTACAACACCTGGATTCAAACCAGGATCTATGGGTGAAAGGCCCACCATATTGCCATTAGACGATGTTGCTAATGGTAGTGACATTTCTTCTAATGTAGATTTGAGCTCCTTGGAAGCTCCAGTAGAAGATCAGGCCCTCACTATCATCATGATTGCTATGATTCATGGTCTACCAGTGCATCCTCAACCTCTCCGTTGTCCATTTCTTGATCGACGGTTCCTCTCTTGAACACTGATTACCAGTTTTCATCCATCCATAGAACCATTTCTAGTGCTTTCGCACCATGATCTAGTGTCTTTGCAGCCTTGGATTTTTTATTTGCTATTTTTAGTCGTTTATCGGTTGTATACGACCGTTTTGCCATCTTCCTTGGTGGCTTTGTAGCTCATTTTCAATGATCTTGATCTATAGTTCTTCGATGTCACTTTGTCGCTTCTTACTTTCGGTGGCCCTATGCAACATTCTGGCCATTTTCTGACCGCTTTGCAATTTTTAGATAGCATTCCACCTGATCTGATGTTTACGACATTTTATTGTGATGTTTTCCACATTTCGGATGTTTTTGGCCTTGATCTGACCGCTTGCATTCGCCACTTGAACTTTGGCCACTGCTTCCCTTGCTCGAGATCATCTATAACCACCATTGTTTGCTCACCACCATCATGTGCCCTTCAATGTTTTCAACTACATTTTCTAAAACAGTGTAGATCTACACTTTACAGACACCACTTTGATGTTTGGCCCATTAGTTCTCATCATCAACACCTTCAATCAGCGTGTTTTCCACTCCGCTTAGTTGATTGTCGCATGCTTTCCCCTCGATCGTCGCCTCACGCACCACCATGGCCTCCACATTTGACTAAATTAAATTAAATTAATTTTTATTAAATTAAAAAAAATTAATTTAATTATTAAATTAAAAAAAATTAATTTTTAATTTAATTTAATTAAATAAAAAAATAATAATTTAATTTTTATTTTCCCGCTTCCATCCTCCAATGGCCATAAATTAAATTATATTATTTTTTAATATAATTTAATTTTCCCACCTTCAGTCTTTTTCACGTCGGTCAATCACATTTATTAATGCACAATATTTAATTCAATCGCATTTATTAATGCATGAACCAAAATTTTAAAATCGCATTTATTAATGTGTTTTATTAATCACATTTATTAATGCAAATTTTTTTTATTAATCGCATTTATTAATGCATCATAAATGCCAATTTTTTACATTTATTTATCATAATTGCCTCATCAGTGCCTTCTTTTAAATGCTCAAGTTTTTGCACGTATTTTAAGGCAGTTATTTTCGACCCACCAGTTGTTGTTTTCTACCATTTCGAGGGACCAATTTTTGTTGTCTGCCAGCATAGCAGTGTTTACAATCATCGGAGAGCATTTTTCGAGCTTGTTCCACATCCAATGTCTGATTTTTATTTTCTACAAAAATGTACATATTTGTCATTTTGCTCTTCATGTTTTGTAACAGGAGTACATTTTCGGTTGTACCCGATACTTCTCGCTATTCTCTTTATTTATCTATCTCCCTATACTCATTGGGGACCAATGCTTCCTCAGTGGGGAGGAATGATAGGGATTGATATTGTATTTAATAATGCCACGGATTGGGCATATTAAATGCATCATTATCCATTTGTAAAGGCAAACATGCCTATAAATATGTTTTTGGGATTAATATAATGAGTTTTCATTTGTGCTAATTTTTGTGTCTATTTTAGAGTGTTTCCCACATCAAATCTACAAAAAATCAATAAAAAAAGTTGAAATGCAAGGAACTAAGGCCTTTATATGAGGAATGAGAGCTATTACAATTAGAGTAGATGAATGGGGATTACTATCTAAAGAGATATCACTTATTAATATACCTATTTAGGTTTTTAGCTATGTCCTTCGAGTTTCCAGTATACATAAAAATAACTTATTTAACCTTAAATATGTCAAAAAACTCAACTAAGTTGACCTAAAATATTTTAGGGGGCATAAAATACCATCTTCTACTTTCTCAAATAGCAAATAATATACATCACACTAAATTTGTAGGGTTTTTGCATGGTCAGGGAGGAGAAACTAAGGAACATGGGATTGGAACAACTTTGAGATATTTGATCCTATGATCCTGATTACTACTTCCAAATACAACTAGAAGATGAGGGTTTGCATGCATTATTCATGCATGAAAGGATGTATATAGTTGACAAGGTTTCAAACCTATCTAAGAAGGTAGCCCAATATACTTATAAGAGTGACAAGAGATACAAGGATGAAATATAATAATGGTACACTAGCCCTAAGAGTCATTTTCATTTTAAGTAGATGGAAATTTTAAGGATGAATTTAATATATATATCAATCCTAAACATCATTCATTGAAGGCCCTTAAAAACTTAAACAACTTGATGAGCAAGATCCTCATCTAGTGAACAATGCATTATGATATAAGAACCACTATAAGGTTACTGTAAAGAATTTCCTTTAATGAATAATTCTTAGCTATCAAGGATAGGAAGCATAAGCAGAGCACAAAATAATAATAATAATAATATAATCCCTATAGAACCTACCAAACCCATATTCCACCATTGCTTTATAAATCACCATGTATATAGCACCAACAATGTTAGAAATTGTAAGTACTACATTGTAAGAGATAACTAGGAAGAGGCTTTAAAAGTAAGACGACAACCCACATGGGTCCATGTTCAGAAATATGAAATCACAATAGATAGCATAACAACTTACAATCATGTAACAAGGAACACCTTGACTTAAGGAGATGGAAATATCTCAAGGAGAAACTCCTCCCAAGTTGACCATAGCCAAAGTTCAAGCTTTGACCACTACCTCTTCCACTACCACTTCTTTGGTACGTAATATTTGGAAGTGCATCATTTGTTAAGGATACCCTAAAATATTTACTTTTACTAGGAGTAAGAACTTCTCACCCAAGGAAACTCAAGGATAAATTCATACTATAAATAGGATCAATGGGATCCATTGTAACTATATTTTCCTTGAGAAAATAAAATGTATTCCTTCAATTATTTACTATAGCCAATAAACATGAACCTCTTATTTTTTGCATCTAGCTTGGTTTTTCTCCTTATGAAATGATGCAAAAGCAACACAACCAAAAACATAAAAAATGACGAATTGACGGTTTTATTCCTAACCACATATCTTTAAGAGGAATACTTTGCAAATATTTACTTGGACAAATATTGAGATGAAGATTGAAATATTTACTATATTTTATTACTAACAATATGGTACACTTCAACTATGCACCATGCATTGGCTTGTACTCCCCTCTACCTCCTCTCTATTACCCCATTATATTGGTGGAGTATAAGGATTTGTATACTACCTATGTATACCTCATGCATATAGAAATCCTAAAACTATTTTTAGATAAACTCACCTCCATTATCTAACCTCAGGATCTTGATTTTTTTTCCATATTATTTCTCTATAATGGCCTTAAAATTTTGAATATATAAAAAATTTCACACTTATGTTTGACAAATTATATCCACATCTTTCTCAAATAATTATCAACCATCAACCAAAAATATTTTGGACTACAAACCTAAGGTGTATTCATTGGACCACATAAATCAATATGCATTAAATCAAAAATATCTTATGTAAACTAATACTTACCCATATTAAATGGTTGATGACTCTATTTTTCAATTTGACATCCTACACATAAATATTGTTGTGCTTGAATGGATGACATTCCATGAACCATGTAAGCAAGAATTGATAAATACTTATAACTGAGGTGACCAAATATTTCATGCCAAAGAACAAAACTATTATATTCAATTGCTAAGAAAAATGAATTGATAGACTTGGCATCAACTAACTTATACAATCCCTTCTAACCTATACGAATAAAAATGAGCTTATATTTACCAACATGTGTCACCTCATTTATTTTTTTTATAAAAATGCATAGTAAGTTAAGAATTCCTAGCTATTTCACTAATGGAAAAAATATATTTTATATTAAGAACATACCAACCATTCTTGGAGATATATGCAACATTATTGTTCAATATCACACTAATATCACCATATCCTTCAACAAAGTATGATCTACCATCATCAAGTAAAATAGACTCATTCTTACTTATATCTTCAATAAATTTTTCTAACATGTATGATGTTTGGATGCTTCATAGTCAAGTACCACTTAATAGATTGACCAGATGAACTCTAAGTTGTTATAAAAGTAAAATTGTCTTCTTGATCTTATTTGTCAATGATATTTACTTGTTTTATCCCTTACTAACTTTATTTATTTTCAAATTACTACAATATCATTTGAAATGATCAAGTTTTCTATAGTAAAAACAAATGATTTGGGATTATCTTATATTGAAATATTGACCTTGCTTTTGATCAAATGATGAGGGCTTAGCATTATGATTGCCATTATGTTTAGATTTAGCAATAAATGTACTCTTTGTATTCCTTGAGGTGAGTACTCCCATTCGTGAGTGTATCCTATATTTTGCAAAAGTAAAGAAAATATAGTTTCAAAATCAAGAGTTTGAGTATAATAAGTACATGTAGATACTCAATAAAAGACTCATAATATAGAGGAACCCTCAAAAATAATATTGAGCATGTCCTCAAAATTAACTAGCTTTTGATTAGTAGTCAAATTATCTCATAAATCTTTTAGATACATGAGGTACTAAAAAATAAACCCTCCTTCCTACAAAAAAGAAGAATAGAGGATATTATTTAAAAACAAAGCACATCCTAAATTTGATGTCTTATACTTATTATATAACTTTCTCCTGTTGGCTCGACTTTCATACACACCCTGCGAAGAGTAAACTGAAAACACAAGTAACATTTAATGGGAATAAATTCCCTCTCACTTTAGGATCTTGTTGGTTATCCAAGGTGTGAGTTACAGGGTTGGGTCGAACGTCCTCGCTCTTTTCCACTTCTGGAATAGTTTCAAGTGGACTGTCTGTGTACCTGCAAGGGGGTTCAACTTCCGTCTATTGCCTTTTTTGGTTTATCAATTAGATTTATATTTTATTTGATCTAGCTCTTCATATTTCAGCAGAGTAAATGAATAAATAATTTTAAAGAAAATAAAAATGAGAACCTTTCAAAAATAAAATAGGGAGAGCAGAGTAGGGCAGAAAAGAGAGGATGTCTAATTCAATTGCAAATTACAACTACTAAAACCAATCAAATTATTCAGCTTCACAACAAGACAATCATCAAATGAAGAAATTATCCAGCTTTCTAAGACCACTTTCAACCTTGAGCATGGGACAAAGCAACACAGAGACAAAAGGAAGATTACGAACATAAGAGAAGTTAATAAAAATTGATGTTTCTCACCAGCAGTCTAGCTCGCGCAGTGAGAACAGAGCAATTAAAATACTAGCCTGAATCTCAAGTTCTTAATTTTCTCAAACATACAGAGAATAGAATGAAGCTAAACAACCTAACATAATTCCAACAATTATAGATTTACAATTAAATTAAATAAATCCTTAAGCGAGACGAAAATAGAAGAAGATGCACTTATCACAATCTAGAAAATATTAGGCTCCTGGCCACGTTGTTTCAGAAAACGATGTCACACCAACCTCAGGTACAGAAGAAAGTATTCAAGACAAAATTTGTTAAAAATTGCTAGAAGTCTTTATTTCCAAGCTTTCGCATCCTTTGATTACATTTTATGGGAGTATTTATAGACTCAGGACATGCCCTGATTTTTCATAAAATATCTTCTCCCAGGGAATTAAAAATAAATTAGAAAATCCACCGCCAAGGCTTTACAATATAAGGCATTTTTTAAATAGATTTCCAATCAACTCTAATCACTCTGAAAATCTTCCTATGGATCTTGCCATAAATGGAGAAGATAAGATTTGGTTTCATCCTCATCAAATGGACACCGCGTGTAAATGTATCTTCATCTTTCGGTAAGCCGTCAGAGCATCTCATTAATTCCTCTACAAAATCTGGATGAGTCACTGACTTCCCGGGCCTTCTATCCTCGCACAACCGCCTTTGTTTGGTTCGAGTTGAAATTCTCTGCCCACCATTACTTTCGCCATAAATTTTCCCATTAAATGCATCCACCGACAAATTCCTGCAAAAATTTAAAAATGGCAAATGTTAGAACATTAGCTTTAAAATTAAATTTAATTAATTTAATTTTTTCTAAGGTTCAAGATTTAAATTTTAGGTTTTAAATTTTTATTATTTTTCCAAAGTTTGCCGTAAAATACCTTTTAGGGCTGAGATTTTAATTAATTTTTCACTATTACTTTAATCCCTAGGGTTTGACATTTTTATACCATTTATTTTCTATCTCCCTAAGCATGTCACAAAATCGCGACATTTTTCATTTATCTTATCTTCCAACCTAAAAATGTCGCGATGGCGCGACATTTTTCTATTTCCTTTCTTTCTTCCTTGGAAATATCAAAATCAAACATTTTTATTTTAAGCCCATTTCCTTAAGAATGTCACGATGGTGCGACATTTTCATTTCTTTCTCTTAATTAAAATCAAAATTTTCATCTTAAGCTTTTCCTAAAATGTCGAATATCGTATTTTGAATAATATTATGCTCTTTTCTTTAGAATATGGTCGATATTGTGACATATTTAATTTTTCTTTATGCCCAACCATAGGATGTCATGAAATCGCCATATTTTTAATATATCTTCCCTTTCTCTTGGAAATGTTGGATCGCGAACATTTTCTTTTCTTCCAACACTTAGAATATAAAATGAAGGAATGTCACAAAATCGTGACTTTGTTTTCATTTCTTTTTGCTTCCTCTTGGGAATGTCGCGATGGCGTGACATTTTTTATTTCTCTTCCAAAACTTAGAAAATCTTACATTGGTGAAATCATGACTATTTCCAACACTTAGAAATTTTCATAGAATTTGTTCATCGACTAATTTGATTTTGTTCTTCTATATTTTAGCACTTTAAAGGTTTGTGAAGGATCCTCCATTCTCAAAAATAATCTTTAGATACTGGAAAGTGAATTTTAATTGCCCGAAAGTTGCTAGTTTCACGTGGTGTGAATTTTAGGGCAAAATTTGAAAGTGTCCATAATTGAACGAAACTTCTCATGCATTCAAATGAGCCAAATGGGTATCCAAAACTGCAGAAAAAACTTGAAAATTCACTTCGGATCACAAGATATCATATTAAAAAGTTCACTGGCTGGAAATAGAAATTGCTATTTCTGGAAGGTGAATTCTGCTTGAAAACCTGAAAATTTTGTATTGTTGGAAAGGTAAGCTCGAGATATTTCACCCAGAATTTAAATCACTCAAAACGGATTTTCATGGCAGAAGATATTGCATTTCCAAGATTGAAGTAAACATTAGGGCAACATGAAAAATTTTCAAAGAACCTTAGAAAATTAATTTAAATATTTCAACCTTAGGAAACTATTGAAAATCAAAATTTCTGAAATATTTAACCAGAAATAATACCATTGAAGCATAAATACTCAGAAGAAATTAATTCAAATCAATGCGCTAGGCAAGCAATTTTGACACCTTGATGCAGACAAAATTTAAAGACTTGGTGCAAACAAAACTTGGATTAAAAAACAAAAACTTCAAGAGGGTCCCCTTGGAAATAAAAATTAATCATTTCAAAGGAACCAAAATTTTATTTTCAGTAGGGGTGTGTTGCTCCTCAACAAATGGCGACGTCTACGGGGAAATAGTAGCACTATTTAGAACCCAGAACTCTAGTTTTAAAACAATTTAAACCATGTATCCTACCTTGTCGTAAATATTTTCAAAATATTTTAATCATTATCTACCCATCCATTGAAATTTCCCAGGGACATACTAGGTTGAATCACTCAAGGAAAACTCTGGTGTGTGGTTGCAGTGCATAAATTCTTCCTTTTAAGATGACCATGGCTTAGAACTCCTACTTAGGATTAACCAGACTGCTTGGGCTGCAAAAGTTTATTTGAGTAGAGCTCTATTGCTAGTTTAGCCTTTTATAGCCCCGACAAAGTTACTCTTAACTTTCTTTTTAAGACCTTGGTTCACAACCATGGAGCATCTATAGCTCTGGTGAACATGTCTAATATTTCTCTTTCAGGAATCTCGACTATCACCCTATTACTATGGAACTCTTCCCTTTTTTTTATGGAACTCTTTTCTCTTTTATCTTTTTTTTTTGAACTCTCTTTTTTCTCTCTTTTTTTTTTAGACTAGATAGCCGAGAAGTCTTACTAAAGGTTCGAAAGTTGTATTTGCCTTGATATTTCATTCACCAATCAGTCGATCAACTAACCATTTCAGTTTTTAGACACCAATAGCCTCTTAAGAGTTATTAAAATGATCTTTGTGAATCAGGGTTCTCTTCTCATGACCAACTTTTCTTGGATTCCCTAGGAGTTCTCCGGCTAAACAACATAACAACTCTTTTACGATTAAAATAATTACGATGGGCAAGGTACAAAATTCAAACTATCTCTCTACTATTAATCCAGATAGCAAACATTACCACTCTCTCCCCACTTAGAGCATCTCTTTATCAAATCACCCTTCTTTGATTCATGAAACCAAGAGAAAGACCCAAAAGAAGTAAGAAAAGGAAAACAAAGAAAAGTAGGAGAAACTAACTTAATGCTAAAAAAAAAAAACTAAACAAAAGCACAAATGCTCTTTTTTATTATATACATATGTACAAAGGTTCCTTCAATTACTCAAATGATATAGCATATGGAACAATTGAGAAGTAATGCTTCAGATATTGACCATTGACAGGCAAGTTCAAAAAATTACCTTCCAGGTCTTGTAGACGAAATGCATTATTACCCAAAATTTCTGCAATTTGGTATGGCCCTATCCATAGAGGTTGTAGCTTAGTGTGCTTACCTTTCTTCTCATGGGCTTTGTCCCACAGGAGCACTAGGTCTGCAAGTCTGAAGGCTTTTACTTTTGCTCTTTTGTCAAACCAACGCTTGACTATCTCTTGATGTCGATTGAAATGCTCCAAAGCTTGGAGTCGTTCATCCTGCAAATTAATTAAATCCAGCACACGAGCTTCTGCATCTGCATGATCATTAAAATAATCCAAGGCAAACTGGTATGTGGGCAATTTTAAAGAAATAGGAACAATAGGCTGAGTGCCATACAGTAAAGTAAATGGTGAAGTTTTAAGAGCCTCTTTGTGTCTTATCCTATCATCCCAAAGTGCATACTTCAGTAATGTATGCCATTGTCTGGGTTTATCTACAACAGACTTCTTAATGGCATTTATCAAATTTTTATTTGTGGACTCAGCTAGTCCATTTCCTTGGGGATAATAGTTAGATGAAAATTTGATGACTATCCCTTTCTGATATGCCCAGTCTGCAAATCCCAATGATTGAAAGGTTGGCCCATTATCACAAACTAAATTCAAAGGAACCCCAAACCTGGTTATGATATTTACCTCCAAAAATTCAATCACTTCATGAGTTGTGCTTCTCATTGTGGTTGTTGCTTCAACCCATCTTGTATAGTAATCAGTGGCAGTTAATACATACTTGTGCCCTGTTGATGAATTTGGGTTCATCACTCCCACAAAATCAAGTCCCCATTATATGAAAGGTTTGTCTATTATAACAGGCTGTAATGGTAGAGCTCGTTTAGTTTCCTTGGCTACAAATATCTGATATTGGTGATAAGTTCTCACATGTAGATGTGCATCTTTAAACAATGTAGGCCAGTAGTAGCCTGCTCTCAAGATTCTATGTGCAGTAGCTGAACCTGAAGGGTGCCCTACCCCTAACTTCTCATGAAAACTAGACATGACTTCATTCACCTCTTCCTGAGAAATGCACCTTAAAAATACACCAGCATAATTCTCCCTGTACAGTTTACCCCCTTTGAGTAGAAAATGAGCAGATTTCAACTTTAGTGCTCTTCTTTGAGTTCTGTTCAGGTGAGGTGGGCAGCTCCCAAAGCTCAATAAATGGATAATATCCCCATACCAATCATCCAATCTGGAATCCAACTGGTTAATTTCTTCCTTTGCAGGTATTTCAACGATATGCTGGGATAGACCAAGGCCTCTGATTAATTTAGCAGGTCAAATTTCTAAGTCAAATTCCTGCAACTTTGTGGCCCAATTGCCCCTCAGTTCACCCAGTTCATTTTGACTTAACAAATATTTAACAACCGGATCAGGGACTATGGCATAGACTTTGCTCCTCATAATGTAATGCCTAAACTGTTTAACTACTTTCACTAAAGCATAGGCTTGCTTATCCAAATGAGAGTATTTCAACTCAACATTCTTTAGATTGGTACTTTTGAAGGCAATGGGGTGCTCCCCTATTTCTCTCCATTGAGTTAAAACTGTAGCAAGTGTATGTTCAGAAGCAAAGGAGTACAGGTAAAAATTTGCACTAAAATCTGGACTTACCAGAACTGGAGCTTGTTGGATAGCAGATTTAATCTCTTGAAATGCCACCTTGGCCTCTGTTGACCAAACAATCTGAGCAGTCTCCTTTAACATATCATTGAGTGGTTTGACTATTTCAGCAAAGCCAAAAATAAACTTCCTAACAAAGTTAATCTTCCCAAAAAATGATTTTAACTCTTTCTTAGAGTTGGGAAAAGGTATCTTTGATATGGCTTCAGCTCTCTCAGGGTCTACAGAAATACCATTTTTGGTGAGCAAGTGGCCAAGGAGTTTTCCTTCAGTTACACCAAAAACACATTTCTTTGGATTTAAAGAAATGCCAAATTCTCTGCATTTGTCAAAAATAGACTCCAAGTGTTTGACATGATCAAATCGAGATTTGGAAAATATTGTCAAGTCATCCATGTATACCACAATGCACTTACCCATAAGACCTTTGAAGGCATGATCCATCGCTCGTTGGAAGGTGGCTCCAACATTTATCAATCCGAATGGCATTCTCTTGTAGGCGAAGGTGCCCCATTTGGTGGTGAAGGCAGTCTTCATTCGGTCTTCTCTTTCCACCAATATCTGGTTGTACCCAGAAAATCCATCCAAGAAGGACATCATCTCTGAACCATTCACAATCTGCAACACATCATCCATGGAAGGCAAGGGATAATTATCCTTTTCAGAAGCCTTATTCAGATTTCTAAAATCTACGCACAAGCAGATTTCCCCGTTCTTCTTTCTAACTGGCACCAAATTGGCTACCCAGGTAGAATGCCTGATAGGAAAAATAATGGCCGCACTCAACAATTTTTCTACCTCCTTTAGAATGAGAGGTTCCAACAAGGCATTAACATGTCTCTGTTTCTTCCTGAAGGGTTTACAAAATTCTTTCAAGGGTATAGTATGCGTGTACACCTTTGGATCAAAAATCTTGAGGTCTTTATAAGACCAGGCCATAACATCCTTGGACCTATGTAGCAACTCTGTGAGATCTCTTTTAATTACAGGGTCACAAATTTTAGCCAATTGAACGTGCTTGGGATCCCCTTCAGTTCCTACATTTATATTTTTAGTCTTATTCCCTGTCATGCCAATAGAATTTCCAAAATTTATCCTTTGCTTAATTCGATCATTGTCAAACAACCTCTCAAGTTCTACCATTCCCCTGGGAATCCTATTGTCTTTCAACCTCATTACTCCTTTGTCATCATCAAAATATTCAAGCATAGTATCCCTTTGACCATCATCAATTATTGTTTTTTCAAATGCATTTGTATTCTGTAAGAAATTTATAATTTGATGGTCATCAAAAAATACTTGAAATGTATCTATGTTATTCGGGATAGAAGGGCAAGGAATTAATTCCACTAAAAATTTTTTCCATTTAAAATCCTCCAAGGGCTTTAGATTGGCATTTGATGAAGCCAAAGCATCTGCAGGTGAATTTTCCTCCCTGGGAATATGCATCAAATTGAAAGCATTAAAATCCTCCATGAGGTCCCAAGCTCGATGTTTGTATCTTTTTAGGTAAGAAGCCTTGCACTGAAACTTACCTTTTACCTGATTGGCTACCAACTCAGAGTCTGTAAAAACTTGGATATTTTTCACATTTTTATCTAAAGCAAATTTTAATCCCAGTATTAGTGCCTCATACTCAGCCAAATTATTGGTACAGGGAAACTGCAAGCGGTAAGACATAAAATATGTCTGATTGTGAGGCCCTTTAAGAATAGACCCTATACCAGAGCCTTGCTTAGATTTAGCTCCATCAACATGAAGTGTCCAAACATCATTATCATGATCAGTTAGAGCCTCAACTAGTTTCACCTTTTGTGTAGTTGTCAAATTATAAACCCCCACATCTGTATCAGTAAAATTAACAGTCTCATTCTTGACATTGTATTCAGTTATCATGAGCTTATATCGAGGTTCCCTATCAATTCTTAACTGATTTGCTACACCTTTCCAGGGTAACCACATGTGTGAAAAATATGTGGCCAAATATCCATTCAGATATTTTGACCAATCTCTGCTTAGAAGCATTCCATATCCCATAGGAATATCTACCACCTGAATATCAATTTTGTGTTGTGCTCTCGACTCAGATGCTAATTGGATGTGTATGCCTTGAAGTTCACCTATTACCTTGACCTCAGTTTTATCTAACTGAATGACTCTTCTATCATACTTCACAGGAGTTAATCCCAATTGCTAGCAAATGGCTAGAGGCATGACATTGGTTGAAGCACCAGAGTCCACTAGACAGTTATGTAAGTTTTTTCCAAATATACGGACTGTCAATAGGAAAGGTGGAACTTCAGTATTTTCCTTGTAGATGGCCACATTAGCATTTGCTATTTTCTTCCCCTTTTTTGGAGGTTTAGTAGAGGGCTCATAATAAGTTTTAATCAAATTATCTCTTTGTTCAGTGATCTGAGCTAACTCATGAAGGGTAATGTTGGCTTTAATCTTCTTCATGTCCTCCACTATATTATACCCTCTGTTGAGCGGAGCAGTAAATCCATCCTGCACTCTTGGATCTCCCCCTTTGGTGGAGGTGGATTATTATTTGGAGAAGGATCAGGAGGAATACTATGAGAGTTATTGGGAGGTGTAGATGTAGTGTTGGGCTCTGTATTTCTATTCCTGAGATTGTAATTATCTCTTCTATACTATTGAAAATCCTGCACTTCATCCATAGGCACTTCTACAATATTTTTAGACTCATCTGGGAAAGTGAATGAATCCAACACCATAGTTGTACTATGTTTGGATGAACTAGCACCATCAGTATTTTTTTGATTTTCAGAATAACTAAATTCACCAGACAAAGCTTCAAAAGCATTACAGAATTCCAAGCAATCTAGTTCTCCATGTTGAGATGTTCCATGAATCCTACACCAATTAGGTAAAGCCAAGTCACAAATGTTCACTTCAGGCCCCTTTCCTTTGTTATAATATTTATTAGGTTCATAAGGAGGTCTGGAATACCTATTCTATTGATAAGGAAATCTGTTTGAATTTTCTCCCATAGATACTTACCTCTTGAAGCTCAAGAAGTCATTTGCCAACTTTTGGACTACCTTTGAAACTCCCTCAACTGTAGTCTTATCTGATTCTTTCTCCTCAGTCTGCACATGCCCAGTGTGTGCCAAGGGTAATGGAGTCTCCTTGGGTGGAGTTTGACACATTGGCAACATCATCTGATGTGGAATGGGATTCAACATAGGTATGTTTTGTGTAACAAAGGGTATCAAAGGATTATTGATCGGTTGCGGTCCCAACTGCCTTTCAAGAGTCAAAGCTTCCTTATAAGCTCTTGTCAAGTTCATGATATTGGTGTCTCTTTTTAGGAAAATAGAGGTTACTGGATCCAAAGCATTCTTATAAATTTCTAGAGCTAAATATGCACTTGGGATGTAATGACCTGTCATCCTGCCATAAGCCTTCTGGAATCTCACATTGAAAGACCTGACAGTTTCATTGGATTCTCTTCTGATGTTGGAAAACTATTGATACAGGACGTTGGGATCAATTACTTGACCAAATTGGGACACAAAAACCTTTTCCAAATCATCCCAGCTGGTGATTGAGTCATTAGTAAGGTTTAGGAACCAGTCATATGCTCCTTCTTGGAGAGTGAACGGGAATAATCTATAGGCCACATCTTCATGCTGCACATTTAATAATTTCAAAGCATTTTTAAATGCCACCAAGTGTTCTTCTGTTGTCTTGATTCCATCATGTTTGTAGGTGGGAAGATACTTCTCAAGATTTCTTGGTAAATCATGGGCTATCCCAGGGATATTCAAAGTAGTGGAACCCAACCAGTTGGCCATGACTGTTTGATTAATGGTAATATTCTGAGTCACAGTTGGAGGAAGCACTAATGGAGATAAAACTATGCTAGACAAAGATCTAGCCTTTCTGAGATTACTTCTCCTTGGGGTTTCCAACTCAGACACAAGAAGCTCTCCAGCTCTTGGGTGGGACCTGGTTACTCTGAAAGAAGAATCCAACCTAACTGATTATCTTAAAAAAATGCCAAACGCAAGTTTAGGCCCTCCTTCTAGCACCAATTTTATGTTGGCTCGACTTTCATGCACACCCTACGAAGAGTAAACTAAAAACACAAGTAACATTTAATGGGAATAAATTCCCTCTCACTTTAGGATCTTGTTGGTTATCCAAGGTGTGAGTTACAAGGTTGGGTCGAACGTCCTCACTCTTTTCCACTTCTGGAATAGTTTCAAGTGGACTACCTATGTACCTGCAAGGGGGTTCAACTTTCGTCTATTGCCTTTTTTGGTTTATCAATTAGATTTATATTTTATTTGATCTAGCTCTTCAGATTTTAGCAGATTAAATGAATAAAGAATTTTAAAGAAAATAAAAATGAGAACCTTTCAAAAATAAAACAAGGAGAGCAGAGTAGGGCAGAAAAGAGAGGATGTCTAATTCAATTGCAAATTACAACTACTAAAACCAATCAAATTATTCAGCTTCACAACAAGACAATCATCAAATGAAGAAAGTATCCAACTTTCTAAGACCACTTTCAACCTTGAGCATGGGACAGAGCAACGCAAAGACAAAAGGAAGATTACGAACATAAGAGAAGTTAATAAAAATTGATGTTTCTCACCAACAGTCTAGCTCATGCAGTGAGAACAGAGCAATTAAAATACTAGCCTGAATCTCAAGTTCTTAATTTTCTCAAACATACAGAGAATAGAATGAAGCTAAACAACCTAACATAATTCCAACAATTATAGATTTACAATTAAATTAAATAAATCCTTAAGCGAGACGAAAACAGAAGAAGATGCACTTATCACAATCTAGAAAATATTAGGCTCCTGGCCATGTTGTTTCAGAAAACGATGTCACACCAACCTCAGGTACAGAAGAAAGTATTCAAGACAAAATTTGTTAAAAATTGCTAGAAGTCTTTATTTCCAAGATTTCACATCTTTTGATTACATTTTATGGGAGTATTTATAGATTCAGGACATGCCCTGATTTTCATAAAATATCTTCTCCCAGGGAATTAAAAATAATTTAAAAATTCCATCGTCGAAGCTTTACAATATAAGGCATTTTTATATAGAGTTCCGATCAACCCTAATCACTCTAAAAATCTTCGTGTGGATCTTGCCATAAATGGAGAAGATAAGATTTGGTTTCATCCTCATCAAATGGACACCATGTGCAAATGTATCTTCATCTTTCGGTAAGTTGTCAGAGCATCTCATTAATTCCTCTACAAAATCTGGATGAGTCACTGACTTCCCGAGCCTTCTATCCTCGCACAACCACCTTTGTTTGGTTCGAGTTGAAATTCTCTGCCCACCATTACTTTCGCCATAAATTTTCCCATTAAATGCATCCACCGGCAAATTCCTACAAAAATTTAAAAATGGCAAATGTTAGAACATTAGCTTTAAAATTAAATTTAATTAATTTAATTTTTTCTAAGGTTCAAGATTTAAATTTTAGGTTTTAAATTTTTATTATTTTTCCAAAGTTTATCGTAAAATACCTTTTAGGGCTGAGATTTTAATTATTTTTTCACTATTACTTTAATCCCTAGGGTTTGACATTTTTATACCATTTATTTTCTATCTCCCTAAGCATGTCACAAAATCGTGACATTTTTCATTTATCTTATCTTCCAACCTAAAAATGTCGCTTTTTCTATTTCCTTTCTTTCTTCCTTGGAAATATCGCGAAAATCAAACATTTTTATTTTAAGCCCCTTTCCTTAAGAATGTCGCGATGGCGCGACATTTTCATTTCTTCTCTCTTGCTTACTTGGAAATGTCGCTTTTTCTATTTCCTTTCTTTCTCCCTTGGAAATATCGCGAAAATCAAACATTTTTCATCTTAAGCCCTTTTCCATAAAAATGTCGCAATATCGCGACTTTTTGAATAATCTTATGCTCTTTTCTTTAGAATATCGCGATATTGTGACATATTTAATTTTCTTTATGCCCAACCATAGGATGTCGCGAAATCACGATATTTTTTAATATATCTTCCCTTTCTCTTGGAAATTTTCATTTCTCTTCCAACACTTAGAAAATCTTCTCTAAGGGATGGTGAGTTTTTTTATTTGTTTTTTTTTTTTATGACATTTTTTATTTCTCTTCCAAAACTTAGAAAATCTTACATTGGTGAAATCATGACTATTTCCAACACTTAGAAATTTTCATAGAATTTGTTCATCGACTAATTTGATTTCGTCCTTCTGTATTTTAGCACTATAAAGGTTTGTGAAGGATCCTCCATTCTCAAAAATAATCTTTAGATACTGGAAAGTGAATTTTAATTGCCCAGAAGTTGCTAGTTTCACGTGGTGTGAATTTTAGGGCAAAAATTGAAAGTGTCCAGAATTGAACAAAACTTCTCATGCATTCAAACGAGCCAAATGGGTATCCAAAACTGTAGAAAAAACTTGAAAATTCACTTCGGATCACAAGATATCATATTAAAAAGTTCACTGGCTAGAAATAGAAATTGCTATTTCTGGAAGGTTAATTCTGCTTGAAAACCTGAAAAATTTGTATTGTTGGAAAGGTAAGCTCGAGATATTTCACCCAGAATTTAAATCACTCAAAACGGATTTTCATGGCAGAAGATATTGCATTTCCAAGATTGAAGTAAACATTAGGGCAACATGAAAAATTTTCAAAGAACCTTAGAAAATTAATTTAAATATTTCAACCTTAGGAAACTATTGAAAATCAAAATTTCTGAAATATTTAACAAGAAATAATACCATTGAAGCCTAAAAGTTTAGAAGAAATTAATTCAAATCAATGCGCTAGGCAAGCAATTTTGACACCTTGATGCAGGCAAAATTTAAAGACTTGGTGCAAACAAAACTTGGATTAAAAAAACGAAAACTTCAAGAGGGTCCCCTTGGAAATAAAAATTAATCATTTCAAAGGAACCAAAATTTTATTTTCAGTAGGGGTGTGTTGCTTCTCAACATCTCCATAATGTGATAGCATAATTATCATTACAAACTTCAAGAATTAAATAGTCTACAACAAAAAAAAAATGAGAATAATTAAAGTTTCTTTGTCACTTGTTGAAGTCATAAGCATCTTTTCTATGTTCTTTCTTGAGAACTACATTTGTCAAATTTTAATACTCACAAATTGTAAGTATCTTATGGATCCACACACAACAACTTCTACCAGTTAGTTTTTGTAAATTTGGAAAAACTAGAGTTAGGATATTTGTCATTCTTCCACCAATCATAACATCAAACAATAAACAAAATATGTTAGATTTCAAATAAAACTTGAACACTAGACTCAAAGAAAAGAATTCCAAACACTAAACTTTGCTCCACCTAAGCTCTTAACTTGGGAAAAATTCAAGTTGTACTTTTTCCAAGCTGGAAATGTGAACAACCTGTATACATCACTTTGCCTAAGCTATAAATATGGGTAAACTTCAATCTGTAGTTTACCATAGTCTGGACAAACTTCAAATATCTTGAGAAATAACTTGATCAAGTGAGGATAAAACCATTGAATACAAAATATCAAAATACCAAATATTATCTATCAAATCTAGTAGAAATGCAATTTAGGATAGAATCTATATTGACAATGGAACAACAACAAAATTGACTATAATGTAACAATATCCAACGATAGTAATTACCAAAGACAAAACGAATGTCATTGCTATAATGAATAGTGTGATAAAAGCTCCTAATTTCTCCATTTTATGGCTCTAATTCCATAAAATAATGTAAAACTTATTTATCTCTATACATTTATGAGCTCTAATTTTTGATGATTTACAATCTGGTAATTGGTTAGTGTTGGTAAAACCAAATTCTAAAAATTTGTTGTAATAAAAAATACAATAATAGAAATCCCTATCATACATACTAAGTAGACTTTATTATAATATAATAAAAGGTTATTATTTTTTAAAATACCTTGTACTTGTTTTGCTCTTTATTTAATGATTTTATCAACTTCTTTAAAGGAGGACTACTCTTGGTTTTTTTATATACCTCACATTTTCTTTGGTACCATTCTTTAAAATGTTTTTTTTATTAGGTGGATGAAGTATTTTTGAAAGGACCTACAAACTATTACAAAGATAAACTAGTCACTAAGAGAGTGGCAATGAACATCAACATAAAAAGGGGCTACACCCAAGTAGACCTGGGCAACACTTACATCCGCATAATATAAAATTTAAAAATCAAAATGCCACCTAACTGAGAAAAGTCTGACGTACAAAATGAAGCAAAATAAACAACAAACGACCATCAAAAAGTTTAACCTATAAATTTAAATGGGCTTCCCACCCAGTCGATCTAGAAAAACGTACCAAAATTTGAGAATGGAAAACCACCAAAAATAAAACCAAAATTTTAGCTTGGTTTAGATTTTGGTAAAACAATTCAAAAATCAATCTGCCAAGTTGCTTAAAGACCAAGTTATCATCTGGAGAGATGATCTAGCAATGAAAACCCATAGCTCCATCAAAAATCAGGTGGATTTTAGACCCATCAGTTTAGTCCATCAAATTTGGTACTTGAGGAAATAGATTTATCCATGAAATCCCCCTTAAATAGAGCCAAACCCTGGCCTCCAAATAAGTAGTAAGCAAATTACCTTCTTTTGACATCATTATCTAGTTGTATTAACCCTTCCAAAAACTCCTTGTTCCAAACTATGATGCCATTTTGAGAGGTGCCTAGGTTAGCCAAAAAATAAGTCAAATTGTTACCCTCCCTAAACACATTTTGGTACTGGAAAATTTCAAATGTTTGGGCTAAATTATGCACTTCCTCCAATAGGTTTGATATTTTCCAAGTTGGAGTATGCATCCCTCTAACCATATTAATGATATTTAGTGAGTCACCTTTGATTATGACTTTCCTAAATCCCAAAGATTTTAATTCAAAGACCCCTTGAAAGAGAGATCTAGCCTCAGCTGCATGGCTAGTTTGAGTTCCAATATTTTTAGAAAACACCAATAAAATTTGCCCCTCCATATCCTTGATAATGCCACCCACTCTAGCTTAGATTATATTACCTTTAGATGCACCATCAAAGTTTAGTTTTAACCACCCAGGGGGGTGGTTTCCAAAAAGTGTCTACTCTTATGAGTTGATGGATTCTTGGGACCAAAGCAATAGAAGATTTAAAACCCAAATTATTTTCTATCCCAACTTTCATACCATTTCCCCACATCCAAGGATAGGATATTAAAATTCTCCATCACAACAAGGATATTCTTAATGAAAACTTACTCTGTCTGATGAGAAGTGTTCTTAAAAGCTCTAAAATTTCTTTCCTTCCATATCTACGACCATAGATGATGGAGGACAAAGGATGTCAATTATTGAATCTAAGGTGACAAATAGAGAATGCTCCATTCCTCCACATGGGCATTTATTTCTTTAGGAGGAACCCAATCCATTCCCACTAGATGAAGTAGCATCCCAAAACATTCTTTAGAATAGGAATGTAGAAAGAACATATAACAAATAACATCTATTGGGTAAAATAAGACCTATCTTCTATAAATTATCTAGTGTTAAAAAAATTTCCTACATAGCAAACCAAAAAAATATATTCACTTTGGGTGTGAGACCTTTGCACCAAATTTTCTTAGCTAGGAACTAAGCCTCTTCATGATTTTCAAGGAGTGCATACACCGATTTGATTGAGAAATGTCCATTATTTTCAACTCCCCAAATCATCTTATCTTTTTTATCTTTAGAGACTATAACAATAAATTTTACCAATTCTGAAAGGCCTTTACAAGTGGAGTCCTCATATTGAGACCAGTCTAGGAAGGATAGAGGTTTCCAATATTTTTTTCCAATCAACATCTCAAAGTAATCATAAACCCTTTATTTGAAAGCCCGTGTTGTGATAAATTCAGCCTAAGAGAAGGTAGGAATGGAGTTTAAAGGTCTATCTACAGCCTACCTATATCTCCAAAAATTTATCCTCTGACCATTACCTAGAATCCAATAGCCACACTTTAGAACATCTGCCAGATATTAAACCACACTTTTCTAGAATGCAAAACCTTGGTACGAGCTGGGATCAGAAAAAATAAAATCTGTGTTTCTCAAGTATTTGGATTTTAAAAATTTTACCCAATTTGTATTAGAATTTTGGGCCAACTTAATTTTTAGAATGGTACCTGGTCTACTGCTCTTATCCAAAGAGTGTATCAGTTCATGAATTTCAATGATGCCATCAAAAATCTATCTTCCAACCACAAACCCACTTTGAGTTAAATCATTAATACCTATAAGGTGGACTTCCAATCTATTTGCTAATTTTTTTGTATGAATTTTTAGCAGCATGTTGCAGAGGTTGATGAGCCTAAAATCCTTGAATTCCTTAGCACCTTTCATCTTAGGAATAAGGAAAAGGAAATTAGAGTTGGTATCAGGTGGAATAAAACTTGACGCTTGTATTTTCTTCATGGAATTACAAATAAATTCTTCCAAAATGTGCCAAAAATTATAGAAAAAATGGGTGGTAATCCATATGTACCTTAATCTTTGAGGCCCCCCATCTAGAATGCCACCTCCTTAATTTCCTCATAACTAAATTGGACACATAAAGCAAAGTTTATTTCTACCAAAACCAAAGCAGGGATGTTTTGGATGTGTCTCTTTTTCTTGAGTAGGTTTCCTATATTCAACGACACACACGAGATCTCTAAAATACCTAACTTCTTCATTATTAATATCCTTAATATCTTTGAACACTATCCTATTGGCATAATGAATTTCTCTAATCTTGTTATTACTTCCATACCTCAAGGTAGAAGCATGAACATTGTTTGTGTTTCTATCTCCTTACCAGAGCTAGAGAGACCTATATTTTTATCACCATAGCATTTCCTCCTCAGCCAACAAGTTATGATATTTTGATAACAATTTCTTCTCTCTGGTTTGGTCCCTTTCCTCTACTTCTCTTGATGCTACATCAACTTTAAACTCCTTTAATTGCTTGGATATCTCCTTTTTCCTTCAAAATATGTCTCCAAAGATAAATTTATTCAAAATTTTAATATTAGCCTTGAAAAATATTAACTTAGATGCCACTTGGGAAATCAAAGGACTAAATAAAGTTTGTGGTCATCAGGCTTTAATTATAGCCTCCAAATCTGAGTGTTGCAGCCACATCACCTCAAATCTAAATGGCCTAGGGAAACTTTTTGATTTGAAACTTTTCCTAAGACTAAATGGTTGTGATCAGACCTAATTTTAGGCAAGGAGCAAAGGAGAGCATCACCAAAAAAGGGGACACCTTCATTCCAAAATATAAATCTATCTAGTCTAATTTGAATTTTTTGGCTTCCCATCCATCTGTTAGTCCAAGTAAATTTAGATCCTCTCAACTCTATGTCCATCAGCTCCTAGTTGTTAACAAAATAAGCAAACTCTTCCATATTTTGGAATTTAAATAGAATCCCCTTTATTATCATAGGGATAGATCAGGGTATTAAAATCCCTGCAATAACCCAAGCCTCATCCTTGAACAAGGCCCTCATGGTGCTCAGTGAGTCCCAAAGTATCACACTATTCAAAACAATATTAGGAGCATAAACATTATATGAGATCCACTTAAATCCTAAATATTTGTAGTAAAAAAGAATATTTATCACCCTTTTATATATAATAAGTATAGAACCATCCAATTTCATGGGATCCCAAAGGTATAGAAGGCCTCATGAAGTCCCAATAGCAAATTTTATTGCAAACATAGCTTCCTTCCAGATGATGTCCTTGGTAATTTCTGCATTGGTCCTATCCATTTTGGTTTCTTAGATAAATATAATTTCCAGATGAAATTTTCTCTAACAGATGCTAAAATACTCTTCTTTGTAGGCCCATTTAGACCTCTTATATTCCAAGAGATCATCTTCATTTTTATGTTTTGGGAGATTTTCCCCCATTCAAAAAATTAGGATGGTCCATAAAATGATTCCAACTTGAATTATTTATTTTAATCACCTTCTCTTTATCAAATTTAAGTTGAGTTTGAATTTCATCCACAATATTTGATTCCGCTTCATTGAACCTTATCATCTTGTTTGAGGGTTTACTAGGATTTTGACTAACGCCCACATCCATATGATTTTTTTCAAACTTCTAGTTTTGGACCTATACTTTGAAGTTCCAAAATACCATGCTCCTATACATGGGTATTTTTTCAATTTAAGCAGAGTTGGAGACTCTAGTTGTTGGACCACAATTTCAATAGTTTTCCAATAAGAATAGAGTTCCTTCTAAACTACAAGTTTAGAAGCCTTCTGAGGAGAATAGAGTTCCTCCAAAACTGGATCTTGAGAAGCCAAACATTAATAGGGATTATGAATAAATTTTTATGGAATACAAGTCTCAGTTTCTAGGATCATCACTAGGGCCTAGACCACCACCTCACTAGACTCAGACACATTAACTAGGATAATTTTATCCATAATATTATCTTCCATTTCTAGATCATTCAGACTTGGCTCAAATTTTCCTACTTTTGGCCTGATCTTCATTGGATCTCCATTACCAAAAGATTTACGAGGGTAAAACCCCATCGGATATCGAAATATCTAACATTATGAATACCTTATGGATAATTTATCATAGACTATCTACTGCAGCCATAGACTCTCCTTAGAGATAAGTTCAATGTGTATCAGTAGCTCTACCTTCGTGTCTACCATTACACATCCTAGAAAATATCATCCTATACTTGGCTCTGGTGGTCGATTCAATAAGAACTAGTTCCCCAATGGCTTTGGCTATACCCTTTAGGATATCTTCATGCCATAAATGAAATGGTAAATTAGGTAGGTGAACCCAAAGGGGTGCCAAATTAACATTCCAATTTTTGAGGTTTAATTTCAGACCCCATTTTCATAGAAGAATTCCTCATTTGCTAAAAAACCTTAAGCCTCCTCCAAGAATTCATTTTTAATCCTCCTTGAAACTCAACTTGATAAGGAAGAAAACATTGTATAGAGCCACAATATCAAGGGAGCCCAAGCGTTTCCATTTGAAAAAAGTCCATCACCAAATGGAATCAAGATATGGCCAAGTTCCCTAAAACTTCCCAACTAGGTTCCATGATACTTCAACCATGGTAGCATCCACCAATTCATATAGAATGACAATTTTGTTGTTGATCAAATAAATGTCAAAAGGAGGTTTCAAGGCCCAAGAAAATAGACTGCTAGCAGTAATCATAGCGAAAGAAGACTCACTTGGGTAAAAGGGATGACCACTTCTCGAGGACCCCTTCATGGGTTCACCAGAGGACACTGCTAGACCCACTAACTTTGCAACTCCATAAATTTCATGAGAAGGCCCCCTAAGGACCACTTACTCTGATTAAACACAAAATTTTTTGATCTCACCACCTGCTTGCAAAACACCCCCAAAACTACCATATAAACTATCATCTTGATCACCAACCTTCTTGAGACATCCATTCACTTATGAACTGACACTGAGACCACTAGCCTGATTGGTACCATCACCAATTGGATTTTGTAAACCATCCTTCACTTCAATCTCAGACACCTGGTCATCCTACATGCTCATCTTTCAAAATCCTAGCTCGAGCTCCTCATTCTTTAGAATGTTACGAGGCTATTTTATAGATGGTTTACATTTCCATTTAATCTCTTACTTGACTGTGTTACCATTTACCTAATACATGATTTGATTCAATTCTAGTTTGATCATATTTTCCTTGAAAACTATTTTACATTTGAAATATTTTTACTATTTTGTGATTTCATTAAAACATATAAAACCATCATGTTAAGGCTTTGACACATTTTTTAATGAAATTTTATTCCTTTTTTATTTTTACCAATCAATATAATCTAATATTCTTAATAATTTAAATCTAATATATTTTGTGTACACTCAAAACTATGAAAATAATAATTATATTACTCCATTGAAAGACAACAAAGACCTAGAGAGAGTACCATTCTTGCTTTGATTATAATTTAAAAATATGTAGTTAGTTTTTTCTTCTTATGAACATAAGAATTTATTCTTCTATGATTATAGATACTTTTCTTATAGCTTTTGTTGCGGGCCAAACAAGGTTAAATTTTTTCCTACTTTTGTCACATGCCCGTGCATTTAATTATCAACCCAATGAGCTTCGTAAACTTGTGAAGGGTCTGAAAAATATTGCTTACAATACCATTTGAGATGAATCTGCTAATCCTAATATTGGGGGGTGTTTTCAAAATGGTTGTCAATCATTCATGCACTCCTCAATAATTTACGTAAGAAGAAAATAATTAAATCTATGGAAATGAAACATTCACACATTCCTAAAAATGAATCTACTGCAAATACTGGGAATAGTAATGAATTAAATGACCTTTAAAAAGCAATAGACTATTCTAGAAAGTAGGAGAAAAGTGGGGGAGAAATACTGGATTGGAGTGGGCCCAGGCTCCATTAGCTTCCTCGCAACTGAACACACGCTTAGAACTCTTAGAATTGTAATATATTTATCAAGTGTTACAATATTTATCTATCTCTGTATCTCTATATGAATCTATATCAATATATATCTCCTAGAATGGTCTGCACGTGTTTATATAACACACCTCCATAACTTCTATTACAAATAGGTTACAATAGTTGATTCATCCCAAACTAAATTAAGACAGTCTAGTAAATACAATCGATGTCTCCTTAAAACTGGTATTTGGTTCTAACGACGGTGTGTTCGTTGATTGGTTCATGCTTCGCCTGGCATTGGTAAGATGTTTTCATATGTAGGTGCGATATCCAATTTAGCTCTACATGATGTAGAGTTGGAACTACACCAGTCACTGTTGTCCATGTAGTATAAATCTGGTCAATGGGCGAAGAACAGAGGTGCCTTCCTTATGAGGAAGGTATCTTATTGTCATGGTGCCTTCCTGGAAGAGGAAGGCACTTACCTTATGTTGGCACCTTCTTGTGGGAGGAAGGCGCTTACCTTCTAGTGGCATCTTCCTTATGGGAGGAAGGTGCTCGCCTTCTGTGAGGAAGGCGCGTCTTCTAGTGGCACCTTCCTTATGGGAGGAAGGCACTTTGCCTATCATGGCACCTTCCTGTCGGTGGCTTCCTTATTAGAGGAATGTGCTTCCTTCCTTTTGGTGCCTTATTGGAGGAGGAAGGCGCTTCTCTTTCCTTGGTGCCTTCCTGGAAGAGGAAGGCACCTACGTTCTCTTGGCGTATTCTTGGAAGAGGAAGGCACCTATGTTCTCTGTATTGACCCCCAAAGAAACAAAGTGCCAGGTCCATCAAAAGACCTCGACTGATCCAAATCTAACTAAACCAACTGCAATTTTACAAAACACACTGAAAACACACAAATTAGATAACACGCATAATTTCATCAAATATCTATATAATCATTTATAAAAGTACGCAATCCTTATTATACATCAGCATAATGATCAAGAAAATGTGTACAGAATAAGAGCATTTCTGGTGCTCATCAGATTTATCATCTCTTTTTTACTTACAATTTTGTATTAAAATGACTTAAAAGAATGTATACTCTATTATTCTATTTCCTTGATACAATTAAAAAAATTATGCATTGAGTTCATGTATCTATTTCACATATACAAACTTCCTAAGGAGCAAGAAACACTTCTTATACTTGGAAAGAAATCCTTTATATATTTTAAATTAATTATTCTTTTGTAATTATAATTATGTTAGACAACTCTAAAGATTCAATGCAACACACTTGAGACCATGACTCACATGTTGTGCATCTATACAATTGTTATTATAAGTTAATTCATTTCATAAATTTAATGTAGTATATAGTTGAGGATATCTAGTTTAATCAAATGAATCAAGAAATAGGTTACATGAACCTATAACATTGTGATCTTATGACTTTTGGATAGGAATATAGTCATGTAGATAAGCTAAAGGATCATACAACATGGCATGATTGAATACAAAAATGACTACAAAAAAATGAATCAATTGCACTAAACTATTATACAGTGTTTTTAATCATATATAATTAGGATGTATCTTTGTTTTTAGTAGGATCTATTAAGAAATTATCAAATGTAATTCAAAATTTAACTTTGGTTATCATATTTGACTAATACTATAGGAAAGACCATCATAAACCACATAACAAGAAGTAGGAAAACAAATTACAATAAAAATATAGATTTACCTAATGTATACTTATGTTTGGTTGTGGAAGTAATAAGAAACATTCTCCAAATGATATTAATGACACTCTAGATAAACTTGAGGAGCCCCCCAAAAAATTGGAAATAATATGAGAAAAAAAGTAGGTTTTCTCTTTGTAAGTGTGATAAGGTTTGCAAATAAAAATATTAGAGAGGTAGGATTTCAACATTACAGATTTATGAGTTAATAATTATGAAAAAAACATGGTTATATACTATTAAAATATCAAGGTAAGTGTTGGGAAAATATTACTTATATATATAGGAAAAAAATCCTACCTAGGGGTTCAACTATCACGTCCCACCTTGGAAGAAATCTCTTAAGATGTTATTTATGTATTGATGTCTGGTTTCAATACTTAATATGTTTGCAATATGTATACTTCTGTTAAGATAAAATGATATTGTGTTGCATTACTTGATTGCAGGAACAGGTACTCTCGTAGGTGGAGATTGACCACCAGAGATGAGAAGGGAAATTATGATAATGACAACTCAATAGGTAAGTTCTCATGTTCCTATCATTACTAGTCTCCTTCAAATATGGGTGGTGATAACTAAGAGCATCTTAAAATACCCAACCACTTAAAGGAAAAATGGTAGTGAGGAATATTGAGCATGCATCGATTGCTTGTGTTTTCCATTTGTGTGATGCATTTAATTTCACAAGCAATTTTGCAAGAGATTGACATTCTTGAATATTACCTTGAAAATGCACATTAAGCAATGAGTTTGCACCTTACAAAACTACTTTAGAAATATTTTGAATGCATTTGAAAAATGTCATAAAAATTTATAAGCTTTTGTTGTGATTTTGTAAAAATATTAAATTGGGTAATTTCTAAAGTAGAGATTTACCTTTTTGAATATGCTTATTTTATTTAATTACTCTCATATTAGAAAGGAAATTAGATGATTTGTTCTCTTATGAACTTGTTCAATTTTTATTGGACCAAAACATGAAAAGACTACTTATAGATTTAAAGAATCATCCTCTCTTCCACATGGTTACTTTAGAATGGTTGAAATGGTGGGTGAGATTCCTCCCTTATCTCTAATAGTCTCAACTCTTATCACCCATATGTATAATAGTAGTAGTTCTCTAGTAATTGGGTACTCGTGACAAAT
Organism: Wollemia nobilis; assembly: GCA_028583015.1. Taxonomy (NCBI): domain Eukaryota; kingdom Viridiplantae; phylum Streptophyta; class Pinopsida; order Araucariales; family Araucariaceae; genus Wollemia; species Wollemia nobilis. The sequence continues at coordinate 1,782,482 of JAQPPZ010016334.1, read as the reverse complement.
AAAAAACCCTTACCTTATCTTTAAAGGTACCCTTTCAAGGAATACTCCACATGAGAGAGAAAAATAAAATAAATAAAATATTTAGAAGCATCTTTCTTGTCAGGAGGGAAAAAAGCTATAAATATACATAGAGGCTTGTAAAATGGTTAGGCAAGAAGGAAAGAGAAGAGGAAATATAAGAAGGATTGGATTTGTTCTTTGTGGAAGATCTAGGTGTGGTAAAATACTCTTTCACCATGTGTGTTTAAATTGTTTTACTCCTTTATTTTGATGTTTTGTATGATGGCTTCAATAGTATGGTTAAAAAAAAATAATTAATTCGTGTACATTCTAGAATTTAGATTGAAATATTTTTAGCCTTTGTTAGCCCTAGTGGGATATTGGATAGTAGCCCTCATGTCTATCGTTAACACCCTTTGATAGAAAAAAAATCAATCTATCCGCTTGCGTACACATGTGGTTAAAGATGCATTATTCTCTCTAATGTTTTGATTGTATAGAGGTATTATATTTGAGCCATAAAATTATAGCTAGTACCTTCCAAAAATAATTTTACCTAAACCTCAAAATAAAAGACTCTCACCTTTGTATGTGAAACTCCTCGAGCTCATTCTACGTATCATCTTGAGTAAATATGGCACCTAGTGATAATTTTATAACCTCATGTGACTCTATTGTGGTTGGGTACCTAGATAATGTCATGGGATAGCATTCACCACCATGCCTATACTATATAGTTGCACTCCATTCGATATTGACTCCCAACATTATGTGTATATAAATTACACCTCTATATGCTTTTGTCTAAAATATATCACTATCCTTGGGAGAAATTCCAGATCCAAATCCATTTGAAATGGAGTATTATTCACCATTGTTACCATGTGAGTCGAAGGAGCTATATGACCTAGACTAGTCCAGTTCTACATCTTTAAAGTTGTGCCTATAATTTGTCTGTAAATTCTCAGACCTCTTCACCTTGTGACCTTGAACCACTGGTCGACCCAATGAGAAAAATATTGTTTAATGTCATCCTAAACATTACTAATATCCATGGATATTACCATGTGCCAATGTGTAAATCTTAGGGACATCAATTCACCTGAGAAGAAATCACAGTTTAGGTTGCCTCAAAACCAACCAAACATACTAGTCCTGACGGTCGCACACTCAATGGTTAAATTGATTTCACACCATAGATGAGTAGGTCAAATTATGTTCCCATGGTTTATTTTTTGACCACAGTAAAGCCATCCTTGCTATCAAATAATCAAGATTGTTATTTGATTTATTTTCAATAATGAACCATGGTTCAGAATTACATACTAATCATAGTTATATATAGATATTTGATGATTGTCTTCCTGTAGACGTCATGAGTAATTCTGATTTACACTGAGTATACCCTCCTAGGGTGACCAATTTACCATTACATACTAGTTCTGGTCGATCCATATATCGATCCGCTAAATACAAGATGTTTGTACATGAATAAACAACCTCACCCCTTTCTTTGTTTTACTAAAATGATGGTTTGAGATTATTTTTTTTAAATCAATCAAATCTTAGGGTGTCAAACCCTTGGATTAATCCAACATTGATCTTTCGACCAAATATGACCACCTTTATGATTATCTTGTGATGAAATCCAATAACTGTATATATCATATAATTACCTATCTACACATTGTGATATAACATCGATGCTTGTGGTGCTTGGATTATGAAATGGTACTTGTAGTGTTTACCAATTTTGTGACAACACCGATACAATCTATTATAAACAGTAAATAACCTTGAAGGTCTTTAAATATAGGTTTAAAAGCTTTTGAGTTGTATTATTTGGATTAGGGTAAGATTTATAAATATAAAATACCTTAGCAAATGGATATTATAGGAATTTTGACCCTCTGTGTTATAAAATAAGCATTAGGGTATGACTTATAAATATAAACACCTTAGCAAACTTACATTTATCATCTATGCATATAATATAGATTAGTGGTTGATCCCTAACCAATTCATTCCTTAATTATATAACCTTGGATGTCAGGTTGATCTCACTCATAAGGTTAGCAACAATGTGAGTATTAATATTTTGATGTGATGTGTTAAATTCTTTTAGGATTTTGGTAATTGTATGAATTATAAATAACACTCCCAAAATTATGGATAGAAATAGTATTAGTTTTAAATGTTGTAGAGATGAATACTATCATAGGATAGAGGTTTGTGAATTATTATTGGGTATTATGTTATGAAAAAATTCATGTGTAATGCTTAAGATATCCCTTTTTGTTATTATATTGAATATGAATAGTGGTGCAATTTTAAAGATAATGGGAATATTTTAATTTTTGTCTTCATTTGTAAATTTGTAAGAGTTTTATTTATTATAAATAGGAGGGATCAATGTTGTAAAATGTATAGAGATTAAATATTATTTGAAATTATTTAGATAAATATTTTGTATAAAAACTTCTATGTTTAATGGGTAGGAATAGATATAAAAATTTCCCATGTTTTTGTCATGAATATTTAAATGAATAATTGGAGGAATGAAGGGCAATTCTTCTAATAGAAAGAAATGGATTGGTGTCCATAATTGGAAGAGATATGGAACTCTTCCATATTTTGTGACAAATAAAATGAATGACATTTATGATGAATGGGATTAAGAATATAATCCATGATGGATGAATTATGGGAATTCATACCTAGTGTTATCTATGAAATAGAATATAAAATATTATGACAAAATAGATGCATGATTGCATTCAAAATAGATAAGCATGGTTTTATTGATTTACATTTGTCATATGTGCATCCGATTTGTCCTGATATTTTCACCATCATCTCTCACACCAAGGAAGATCAAGAAAATCATAGAAGACTTGTACAAGATCAATGAAGACTATTGTATTGTTCGCATGATTAAATACTATTGTAATTGTAAACAACGAGAATAAGTTATGATTATTCTGCCAAGACTTTGTACTATTTGATGTAATTTTATATAATATATGTTGAGAAGCAACACACCCCCACTAAAAAAATGAAATTCCATCCTTTGAAAATGTTTAATATTCATTTGTTCCGTAAGGACCCTCTTGATGTTTTTTGGATTTTAATTCCAAATTTTGCTTGCCTCCTTCAAGTTTTGCATATATCAAAGTATCCAAGTAGGCTTGCATATGGCTTTGATTTCAATTTAGAATTCATTTTTCAAATGTTAGAATCATTTCTGAGTAAAGAAGATCCTTCACTAATATGTAAAAATGCAGAAGATAGATGAATAAATTCATTGGAGTCAACCTACAATTTCTGGAAAATTTGCAAAGTGGAAGTAACTTGAGAAAGCGTCGAGATTTTGTGACATATTCCATTTTTTGGAAACGTCGCGATATCGCGACATATTCCATTTTTGGAAACATCGCGATATCGCAATAGATTTGGATCAGAAGCATCAAGTGATGAAAATGTCGTGATATCACGATAGATTCCATTTTTGGAAATGTCATGATTTCGTGACATATTCCATTTTTGAAAACGTCGCGATATCGCGACATATTCTGGTAGAAGGAGCCAAGTGATGAAAACGTCATGATTTCGTGACGTGTTTTGGTAGAAGGAGCCAAGTGATGAAAATATCATGATTTCATGACATGTTTTGGTAGAAAGAGCCAAGTAATGGAAATGTCACGATATCGCGACAGGTTTTAATCAGAAACGAAGCTTAAAGAAAATGTTGCGATATCGCGACAGATTTGGATCGAAAGCGAAGCTTAAAGAAAATGTCATGATATCATGATAGATTTGGATCGAAAGCATCAAGCAACGAAAACATCGTGATATCGCGACAGATTCCATTTTTGGAAATGTTGCAATTTCATGACATATTCCATTTTTGAAAACATTGCAATATCATGACATATTCTGGTTGGAAGCATAGCTTAAAGAAAACATTGTTATTTCACTACGTGTTTTGGTAGAAAGAGCCAAGTGATGGAAACGTCGCGATATCATGATAGATTTGGATCGGAAGCATCAAGTGACGAAAACGTCGCGATATCGCGATAAATTCCATTTACAAAAACATCACGATTTTGCAACATATTCTGGTTGGAAGCATAGCTTAAAGAAAACATCACGATATCACGATAGGTCTTAATCAGAAGCAAATCTTAAGGAAAACGTCGTTATATTGCGACAAGTGTTAATTGAAGGCATAGCTCGAAGAAAATGTTGTGATTTTGCGACGTGTTTCATTTTCGCGATGACGTAAGCTTGAAAGGAATGAAGTGAAGAAAACGTCACGATATCATGACATATTTTAATAGAAGAAATAAAGTAATGAAAAATGTCACGATATCGTGACATGTTCCATTTTCAGACCTGTCTCGTTTTCATGACGCCATGAGCTTGGAAGAAGGAAATCAAGTCGACATATAATGAACATTAGGGTTTTAATTTAATAATATTAAAATGCTAATCCTTGTTTTTCTTTTGCAAAAAGTGATCCGATAGTTGCATAATAGCAGAAGTAATGGTGAGAAAGACAAAGATAAGCACAGATCAAGCGAGGACCATCAGATTGAAATGGGAGATACCGGGAATCTCTGGTCCATCCAGATTTTATAGATCTGGCCGTAAAGAGACTTTACGGTGTGACTAAGCAGCTGCCTCATTTAATGAAATATATCGACGATTGGCCGGAAAGCGAAAATATCTACACGTAGTTATCAGAATTTTCCGATGGATGCATTTAATGGGAGAATTTATGGTGAAAGTAATGGCGTGCAGAGAATTTCAACTCAGAGGTGACTCTACGAAGATGAAATGCCAGAGAAGTCAGTGACTCATCCAAATTTCCCAGAGGAATTAATGAGATGTTCCTGGCAGATGCACCAGAACAATGAAGACATCTACACATAGTTACAGGTGGATGCAAGTAATATCAAATTGTGCCTTCTCCATTTATGGCAAGAGCCGCACGAAGATTTTCAGAGTAATTAGGGTTTGTCGAAACTCTAATATAAAAATACCTTATATTGTAAAACCTTGGCGGTGGGATTTTTATGATAAGATCTAGAGATTTGGAAGAAGATATTTTGAAAAGATCAGGGTCTATCCTGAGTCTATATATACTTCTCTTGAATGTAAAGTAAGGATGCGAAAACTTGGAATAAAAGACACTTGAACAATTTCCTGCAAATCTTGTTTGAATGCTTTGTTCTGGACCTAGGGTTGGTGTGAAATTATTTTTCTATGATAGAGTGGCCAGGAGCCTAATCTCTTTCGTATTTCGATAAGTGCATCTTCTTCTATTTTCTTCTCACTAAATTTCTATTTATTTTGGTTGCAAATCTGTGTTATCAAGATTAAATATGCTACTAGGCTTCATTCTATTTGTTATATGCTAAAGAAAGTTAGAGATTTAAGGTTTGGGTCTATCTTAATTGCTCTATCCTCACTGTGTGAGCTAAGCTGCTGGTGATAGATACCAGTTGACATCGACTTTCCTTTTGTTTATGATTTTTCTTTTAGATCTATGTTATTTTCGTCTTATGCTCTTAGTAGAAGGTGATCTTAGAAAGCTGGACACCTTCCTCTTTGATTGGTTTTATTGTGAAGCTAAATAGTATAACTGAGATTGGTGGTTTTGATTTTGCAACTAACTTAGATAAGCTTCTCTTTCTCGCCCTACCCTACTCCCTCTATTCTCATCGTTAAATGATCCATTTTTATTTTCTTTCAAATTTGTATTTTATTTAATCTGCTAAAACATAAAGAGCTATATCAAAGAACTCATTGTAAATCCAATAGTCAACAAAGATAACAACTTCTAAACATTACTGAAAGAAGGTCGAGCCCATTGTAAGGTAACAGACAGTCCACTTGAAACTATTCCAAAAGTGGAAAAGAGTGAATAGAAATTCGACCCAACTCTGTAACTCACACCTTGGATAACCAGCAAGATCCTAAAGTGAGTGGGATTTATCCCGTATAAGTGTTATTGGTATTTTATTCTCATTCTTCATGGGGTGTGTATGAAAGCCGAACCAACATTTAAAATTGGTGCTAGAAGGAGGGCCTACTGAACTCCGTTCAGTATTTGTAGGGATTGTAAGTTGTTTGTGAAAATCTGGATTCTACCTACAGAGTAACTAGGTCCCACTCCAAAGCTGGAGAGCTCCTAGTGCCTGAGTTAGAAACCCCAAGGAGAAACAGCCTCAAAAGAGCCAAGTATTTGTCTAACATAGTTTTGTCACCCCTTGTAGTTCCTCCAACTACAACTCAAAATATCATCGTTAATCAAGTAGTAATGGTGAACTGGTTGGGTTCCACTGCTTTGAATATTCCTAGCGTAGCGCATGATTTGCCCAGAAATCCTGAGAGGTATCTCCCTACCTATAAACATGATGGAATTAGAATAGTAGAAGAACATCTAGTGGCATATAAAAATGCTCTAAAATTGTTAAATGTGCAGCATGAATATGTGGCTTGTAGGTTATTCCCATTCACTCTCCAGGAGGGAGCATATGACTAGTTTTTGAATCTCACTAATGATTCTATTACTAGTTGGAATGACCTAGAAAAAGTTTTTATATCACAATTTGGGGAAGTGATTGACCCCAGTGTGTTATATCAACAATTTTTCAGCATTAAGAGAGGAACCAATGAGACTATTAGATCCTTCAATGTCAGGTTTCAAAAATCTTATGGTAGATTAATGGGTCATTATGTGCCAAATACAGACCTAGCATTGGAAATCTTTAGGAATTCCTTAGATCCAGTGACCTCTATTTTCCTGAAGAGAGATGCAAATATTACTAACTTAACAGAGGCATATAGAGAAGCTTTGGTTCTTAAAAGACAGTTGGGACCTCAACCTTTGAATGTTCATCAAATTCCTTTTGTGTCACAAAATACCCCTATCTTAAACCCTATCCCACATCAAATAATGTTGCCAGCATGCCACACTCCATCGATAGGAAATCCATTGGCTGTAACGCAGGCTGAAAGTATATAGAATCCAGTGAAAGAATCTGATAACACAAGAGTTGAGGAAGTCTCAAATACGGTCCAAAGGTTGGCAAATGACTTTTTAAGTTTCAAAAGGCAAGTGTCCATCGGAGAAAACACAAACAGATTTCCTTATCAACAAAATATATTCACTAGACCACCGTACGAGCCCAACAAAGATTATAAATGAAAGGGGCATGATGTGAATATTTGTGACTTAGATTTGCCTAACTAGTGCAGGATACCCGGGACATTTTAGCACGGGGAATTGGACTGTTTGGAGTTCTACAATTCTTTTGAAGCTCTATCTGGTGAGTTGGTTTCTCCTGAACATCAAAGAAATGTGGATGGCCCAAATTCATCCAAGCATAGTACTGCTATGGTCTTAGATTCATTTACTTTTCCAAATGAATCAAAGAATGTTGTGGAAATACCTATGGATGAGGTGCAGGATTTTCAACAATATAGGAGGGACAACTACAACCTTAGGAACAGAAATCTAGAGCCTAATACTGCATCTACGCATCCAGACAACTCCCATAATGTTCCTCTAGGTCCATCTCCAAACAATAACCCACCTCCGCCCAAGGGAGGAAATTTGAGAGGACCAGATGCATTTGTCCCTCCACTAAATAAGGGATATAATATAGTGGAGGACATGAAGAATATCAAAGCCAACATCACTCTTCATGAGTTGGCCCAAATTTTTGAACAAAGGGATAACCTGATCAAAACATACTCTGAACCTACTACCAAACCTCTGGAAAAATGGAAGAAGATAGCTAATGCAAATATGGCTATGTACAAAGAAAATACTGAAGTTTCACCTTTCCTACTGACTTTCCGTATATTTGGGAAAAAATTACACAACTTTCTAGTAGATTTTGGTGCTTCAGCCAATGTCATGCCTCTAGCCATCTGTCAGCAGTTGGGTTTGACCCCCATGAACTCCAAGATGAGAGTCATCCAATTGGATAAGTTTGAGGTTAAAGTGGTAGGTGAACTTCAGAATATACACATCTAGCTAGCATCTGAGCCGAGAGTGCAACATAGAATTGACATTCAAGTGGTGGATATTCCTGTAGGATACGAAATGCTTTTGAGCAGGGATTGGTCAAAATCCTTGAATGGGTACTTGGCTACTGATTTTTTGCATATGTGGTTACCCTGGAATGGTTTTTCAAATAAATTAAGAATTGATAGAGAACCAAGATATAAACTCATGATCATAGAGTATAATGCCAAGAATGAGACTGTTAATCTTGTTGAGGGCTGTTATATCGAGGTTTATAATTTGACAACTACTCAAAAGGAGAAATCGGTTAAAGCTCACCAAGATCACGATAATGAAGTTGGAATGCTTCATATTGATGGAGCTAAATCTAAGCAAGGTTCCAGTACAGGGGTTGTTCTTAAAGGACCAAAAAATCAAACCGATTTTATGTCTTATCACTTGCAGTTTCCTTGCACGAATAATTTGGAAAAATATGAAGCATTAGTACCAGGATTAAAATTTGCTTTACATTACTTTGATCATGCAGATACGAAAGCTCGTATGTTGGACTTGATTGGTTTACAGGGTGAACGACTTCGAGCCATGGAGCATTTTAGTCGACACCAAGAGATAGTCAAGCACTGGCTTGATGAAAGGGCCAATTCCAAGGCCTTCAAACTTGTAGACCTAGTGCTTCTATGGGAAAAAGCCCATGAAAAGAAAGGTAAACACACCAAGTTGTAACCTCTATGGATAGGGCCATACCAGATTGCCAAGATCCTAGGTAATAATGCATTTTGTCTACAGGACCTGGAAGGTAATTTTTTGAACCTTCCTATTAATGGTCAATATCTAAAGCATTATTTCTCAGCTGTTCCATCCAATACATCGTTTGAATAATTGCAAAGATTTTGTGCATATGTATACTATTGTAAATGAAGTGTGAAGTAGTGTGTTTTTGCTTTGTTTTATTTAAAATTTTGAAGTTCTATGTTTTGTCTTTTTAGGTCTGTGCAATTTTGTCTTTAACTAGTGGCCTTTTTCCTTCCCTTTTAACTCTTTAATCCTGTTTGTTTGAGTTTGCCTAAACAAAGAAAACACAAATCAACATTGAAAATTGGCCTAGTGTGTTTTCATTTTGTTTCATTCTATTTTAAGAGATAGTCTACTAGGATTAAAAAGTGGGACTACTTGTTATCTAGAACAACATTAGAAAGATAATTAGATTTTGTATTTTGCTTGCCACAATTATTTTGATTATGAAGAAATTACTATACTATTTTGTTGGAGAACTCCTAGGGAATCCAAGAAAAGTTGGTCATGAGAGGGGAATACGATTCACAAAATTACATCAAAGCATCCAAGGAGGTTGTTGGTACCTGAGCTAAAATATTTAGTTGATCAATTGCTCAAAAAAAAAAAAAAGGAGAAGCAGCAAGGCACTCCAGTAATCGATATCTTTCAAAAGAAAAGAGAGAGAAGGTGAAAGTTGGGCAAGCCAACATAAAATTGGCATTCTTTCCTTCACATAGCCAAGGCTCCTAAAGGATACATCTCAAACATGTTCACCAAGCTATAGATGCCACCTCATAGTTGTGATCAGGGTCGTGAAAATCTAAAGAGTAACTCTATCGGGGCTATGAAAGGCTAAACTAGTAAACAGAGCTCTACTTGGTTTCCCCTACACAATCTAAATAGTTGTTCGATCCATGGCAAGCATTTGAAGACCTCGGTCATCCTTAGAAGAAGTTTTATACACTTGTGATCGCACATCAAAATCTTCTTTAAGTGGTTCAACCTAGTATGTCCTTGGGAAACTTTAACAGCCGGTGGATAGTAGTTGAGTCATTTTAAAATATTTGTGGCAAAGCATGGTACATAGTCTAAATTGTTTTGAAACTAGAGTTCTAGATTCTAAATAGTGCTACTATTTTCCCCGTAGATATCGCCATTTGTTGAGAAGCAACACACCCCCACTAAAAAATGAAATTCCATCCTTTGAAAATGTTTAATATTCATTTGTTCCACAGGGACCCTCTTGATGTTTTTCAGATTTTAATTCCAAATTTTGCTTGCCTCCTTCTTCAAGTTTTGCATATATCAAAGTATCCAAGTAGGCTTGCATATGGCTTTGATTTCAATTTAGAATTCATTTTTCAAATGTTAGAATCATTTATGAGTAAATAAGATCCTTCACTAATATGTAAAAATGCAGAAGATAGATGAATAAATTCATTGGAGTCAACCTACAATTTCTAGAAAATTTGCAAAGTGGAAGTAACTTGAGAAAACGTCGCGATTTTGTGACATATTCCATTTTTTGGAAACGTCGCGATATCGTGACATATTCCATTTTTGGAAATTTCATGATTTCATGACAAATTTGGATCAAAAGCATCAAGTGACGAAAACGTCGCAATATCACGACAAATTCCATTTTCAAAAATGTAATGATTTTGCGACATATTCCATTTTCAGAAACGTCATGATATCGTGACATATTCTGGTAGAAGGAGCCAAGTGATGAAAATGTCATGATTTCATGATGTGTTTTGGTAGAAGGAGCCAAGTGATGAAAACGTCATGATTTTGTGACGCGTTTTGGTAGAAAGAGCCAAGTAATGGAAACGTCGCGATATCGCAACAGGTTTTAATCGAAAGCGAAGCTTAAAGAAAACATCGTGATATCATGATAGATTTGGATCGAAAGCAAATCTTAAAGAAAACATCATGATATCACGACAGATTTGGATCAGAAGCATCAAGTGACGAAAACGTCACGATATCATGATAGATTCCATTTTCAAAAATGTCATGATTTTGCGACATATTCCATTTTTAGAAACGTCGCGATATCGCGACATATTCTGGTAGAAGGAGCCAAGTGATGAAAATGTCACGATTTCGTGACGTGTTTTGGTAGAAGGAGCCAAATTATGAAAACGTCACGATTTCATGACGTGTTTTGGTAGAAAGAGCCAAGTAATGGAAACGTCGCGATATCGTGACAGGTTTTAATCGAAAGCGAAGCTTAAAGAAAATGTCGTGATATTGTGACAGATTTGGATCGAAAGCGAAGCTTAAAGAAAATGTCATGATATCATGATAGATTTGGATTGGAAGCATCAAGTGACGAAAACGTCATGATATCACGACAGATTCCATTTTCGAAAATGTCGTGATTTTGTGACATATTCCATTTTTGAAAACATCACAATATCACGACATATTCTGGTTGGAAGCATAGCTTAAAGAAAATGTCATGATTTCACTATGTATTTTGGTAGAAAGAGCCAAGTGATGGAAACATCACGATATCATGACAGATTTGGATCGAAAGCATCAAGTGACGAAAATGTCGCGATATCGCGACAGATTCCATTTACAAAAATGTCGTGATTTCACGACATATTCTGGTTGGAAGCATAGCTTAAAGAAAACGTTGTGATATCGTGACAGGTCTTAATCAGAAGCAAATCTTAAGGAAAATGTCGCGATATCATGACAAGTGTTAATTGGAGGCACAGCTCGAAGAAAACATCATGATTTCATGATGTGTTTCATTTTCACGATGATGTAAGCTTGAAAGGAATGAAGTGAAGAAAACATCGCGATATCACGACATCTTTTGATAGAAGAAATGAAGTAATGAAAAACGTCGCGATATCACAACATGTTCCATTTTCAGACCTGTCTCGTTTTTGTGATGCCATGAGCTTGGAAGAAGGAAATCAAGCCGACATATAATGAACATTAGGGTTTTAATTTAATAATATTAAAATGCTAATCCTTGTTTTTCTTTTGTAGAAAGTGATCCGACAGTTGCATAATAGCAGAAGTAATGGCGAGAAAGACAAAGATAAGCACATATCAAGCAAGGACCATCAGATTGAAATGGGAGATACCGGGAATCTCTGGTCCATCCATATTTTATAGATTCGGCCACAAAGAGACTTTATGGTGTGACTAAGCAGCTGCCTCATTTAATGAAATATGTTGACGATTGATCGAAAAGTGAAAATATCTACACGCAGTTACTGGAATTTGCAGATGGACGCATTTAACAAGAGAATTTATGGTGAAAGTAATGGCATGCAAAGAATTTCAACTCAGAGGTGGCTCTGCAAAGATGAAATGCCAGAGAAGTCAGTGACTCATCCAAATTTCCCAGAGGAATTAATGAGATGTTCTCGACAGATGCACCAGAACAATGAAGGCATCTACACACAGTTACAGGTGGATGCAAGTAATATCAAATTGTGCCTTCTCCATTTATGGCAAGAGCCACACGAAGATTTTTAGAGTAATTAGGGTTTGTCAAAACTCTAATATAAAAATGCCTTATATTGTAAAACCTTGGCGGTGGGATTTTTATGATAAGATAGATATTTGGAAGAAGATATTTTGAAAATATCAGGGTCTATCCTGATTCTATATATACTTCTCTTGAATGTAAAGTAAGGATGCGAAAAACTTGGAATAAAAGACACTTGAACAATTTCTTGCAAATCTTGTTTGAATGCTTTGTTCTAGACCTGGGGTTGGTGTGAAATAATTTTTCTGTGATAGCATGGCCAGGAGCCTAATATCTTTTGGATTTCGATAAATGCATCTTCTTCTATTTTTGTCTCACTAATGGTCTATATATTTTGGTTGCAAATCTATGTTATCAAGATTAAATATGCTACTAGGCTTCATTCTGTTTGTTATATGCTAAATAAAGTTAGAGATTTAAGGTTCGGGTCTATCTTAATTGCTCTATCCTCACTGTGCAAGGTAAGCTGCTGGTGATAGATACCAGTTGACATCGAATTTCCTTTTGTTTATGATTTTTCTCTCAGATCTATGTTATTTTTGTCTTATGCTCTTAGTAGAATGTGATCTTAGAAAGCTGGACACCTTCCTCTTTGATTGGTTTTATTGTGAAGCTAAATAGTATAACTGAGATTGGTGGTTTTGATTTTGTAACTAACTTAGATAAGCTTCTCTTTTCTGCCCTACCCTACTCCCTCTGTTCTACTGTTAAATGATCCATTTTTATTTTCTTTCAAATTTGTATTTTATTTAATCTGCTAAAACATAAAGAGCTATATCAAAGAACTCATTGTAAATATGATAGTCAACAAAGATAACTTCTAAACATTACTGAATGAAGGTCGAGCCCATTGTTAGGTAACAGACAGTCCACTTGAAACTATTCCAGAAGCAGAAAAGAGTGAATAGACATTCGACCCAACTCTGTAACTCACACCTTGGATAGCCAACAAGATCCTAAAGTGAGTGGGAATTATCCCGTATAAGTGTTATTGGTATTTTATGCTCATTATTCATGGGGTGTGTATGAAAGCCGAACCAACAATATCATGTATATTAGTAATGAAATCCTAATAATATAAGTCTTCTTCACCTCGAATAATGATAGGAGATGCATGCATACCATTAAAATGGATCTGGTAGAGCAAATGGAAGTACTTTTGATTATTGCTTATTGCAAATTGTAATGCTTATGGATGATGAATATAAATTCATGTCTTTCTTTAGTTAAATAATGTATATGAAAACTTACGAGTAGCAATTTATGTCAAACTATTGCATGTACCAATAAACTGTAAGGTTAATCATGAATCGATTAGACAACACTGTTTGGATGACGTGAAATAAACCTTACATACCTTGTAAATGAGTAGAGAATATAATGGTGCTTAATATGGATATCCCAAAGTTTAAGTAAGTTATCACAAGAAATAATTATTAATGGTTATATCATTGTGGACATGAGGATAATAACAAGTCCATGAATTAGATGACCACCAGGGTCGTGTATCATCTAACTTTAATGGCATTCTCCAAATTACTAGTCTTCATGAATAGTATGGAGTGGAGGTGATTCTCTTTTGTGAGGGATAGTTCACCTATATATATGGTATAACCATTTAAAAACGTCCTCATATTGTTTGATGATGGTATGATGGATATAGCCATTGAAACATCCTCATACCATTTAGTAATGGCATGATGGATTTATAGAAGTTGGTGCTTCTACTCAAGAGTAACTGGGATTCCACTGCTTCTTGATATTTTTTTACTCGGAATACTTACTATTCATCAAGATATCATAGTATTAGATCATTATTATGTCTTCCACTTATTGAAAGGAAATACAAAACAAAGCATAAAAAAAAGTTAAGTGGATAAGTAGTAATAATTGGGGTTGTTACAGTTGGTATCATAGCATAGTTCGTAGGGATAACTGCTTTTGTGAGGAGAAAAATAAAAAGAATAAATTCCATAACTCTAAATAATACATAGTTGGTAAGGACAAGGTTAGTACTTGAGGCTATCTATGTTTGAGTTTATTTCTCCCATGAATATATCCATAGTCATTCGAAAGTGGAAGAGCTAAGCGAATCCTCCATATTTCGTTGGTTTTAAATGATGTGCCTTAGAATATTTTAGGAAATTACTTGACATGTGTGTCTTTTGACTTAATTAATCCTTATTTTCAAGTGTGTATAAATAGAAACCAGAGTTATTGGATTAAACTAGAGAGTGAACCTAGAAATAGTAGACTACTTTAGGAATTTATGTTGAAATCTATGTTTAGATAGTAATCTAGGTAATTCAACCATGGAAAAATATTGAAGTTTAACACAACCTTTTTACCCTAGGAAAAACATGGTGAAAAACTTGAGAATCAAGGGAAATGAAACTTTACAACAAGCTAGTTGATAGTACTAAGCCTAGACAAACATGAGAGAGTTCAAGAAATTCCAATAAGGACATGGAGAATATTACAACTATTGTCTCCTTAATGCAAGGACAAATTAACCAAATCTTGTAAGCTATTAGTGCACATCACAACAACAACAACCCAAATATGGTAAGTCCAAAAGTTGGAAATCCTATTGATAATGTGAACGAGGACCTTGAGGTTAGGGAATTTGAAGCTATACTTGATCAGGATATTGATGATCGAGAAGGCATGGCATGTATTGAAATAGAAATGGGTAAGGATGTAAGGAACATTGATAAGGTTCATTGGAAAAGGTGGTGAAGATGCAGCTGACTCCTAGCTAGAGGAATTGGAAACTTTTTCTCTTTGAGAAATTATTCCTCTAAAACCAAAACCACATTTTCCATCATTCATCTAGGATATTCAGGATGTACCTAGTGGAACACCTACAAAAAAGGACATAATATCAAACCAAACAAGTTGAAATGGAAAATTTTTGTGGATACTTTTAATAAGATATTTCTCACAAAGAAATTCTATCTGAATAAATATAAGGAATTCTCTATGCTACAGTAGGTAACAAAGTCTATGGAGGATTACTTTGAGTAATTTGTGAGACAAATTAAGTATGTTCCATCATATGATCATGATGATGAGATGAAGATACAAAAATTCATTCTATGAATAAAACCTTAGATAAAAATGTGATAGGTGTGCACAATCACAAAACCATACAAGAAGCATATGATATGGCTCAATAGATAGAGTCTACCTTGTAAACCATTGAGACCCATAACAATTCCATAAATTGGTCTAGCAAGGAACACAAGTTTTAGAATAAAAGAAAGTGGGAATACGAATGTGGTCCACAAAACAAAGGAAATCTAAGGTTTGAAAAATAAAATAATGGGGGTAAAAATAATTTCAAGAAGGGATTTCACCAAAAGAATAATTATAACAATCACTTCAACAACAACAATAGAAACTACCAAGCTCCAAAGCATCCAGTTTTTCTAAAAGCAGTGAATGTAGGGAAACAGGTTCAAGAAGGAGATTTGGCCTAAAAAATTAAGTGCTTTAATTGTGGAGGATGACATTTTACCATTAATTGCCCATATTGTGCAAGCACTAGTACATATAGGTCTAACCATAAGATCTATGTAGCAATAGAAATTCAAAACTTGGAGGGACATGCTACACCTTTACTCTTGAATGGTAAAATATTTGATAAAGAAGTTAAAATTTTAATTGATAGTGGAGCTACTGATAGCTTTATTTCTAGTAATCTAGCCAAGGATATGCCAAAAAATCTAGGATCTTTGGCACAAGGGTGGAAATTTGAATATGGGTCTAATTAAACATACTATGTTAACCAATGTTTTTCAATAACTAGAATCACTCTACCCAATGGCTCTACTAGATGGCATCTATATGTAGCACCCCTACATGCTTTTGATATCATCTTGGGAATGGATTGGTTGAAAGCCCACAAAGCCTTGGTAAATTTCCAAGAGATATGGATTGAGTTTACCAATGAAGATAATAAAAGGTTAAGGATGTATAGTGAAGTGAGGTAATTTCAACCATTGCTAATATCGGCAATGCAATTGAAGAAAACCATTAGAAAATGAGGTTTAGTCTATGTAGTGAAATTCAAAGAAAATAAGAAAATTCCAAATGAAGAAGTGATTAAATATTTTCCAATCTTACAAGAATTAGGATGTTTTTGTTGATGAGATACCCAAATTACGACCTAAACATGAATTTTATTTCAATATAGAGTTAATGCCAAGAACTGAACCTATCCATAGAGCTCCCTATAGAATGAACCCTATAGAAAAGTAAGAATTGAAAATGCAACTACAAGAGATGCTAGAGAAAGGGTTAATAAAACCAAGTCTATCACCTTGGGGAGCACTTGTTTTATTTATAAAGAAGAAATATGGTTCATTAAGGCTATGCATAGACTATAGAATGCTAAATAAGGCAATTGTAAAGAATAGATATCCTTTGACAAGGATAGAATATTTGTTCAATCAATTGAAAGGTGCCTCTATTTTTACAAAAAATGATCTCAAATCTGAATACCATCAACTACGAATTTGAGAAGAGGACACTCTTAAAACTATATTCAAAACTAGATATGGACACTATGATTTCATAGTCCTACCATTTTGATTGACTAATGAACCAAAAATATTCATGAATTTAATGAAAAGTGTGTTTAGAAAGCAACTAGATCAGTGTGTGCTGATATTATTAGATGATATTTTGATCTATTCCCATAGTAGATAAGAACATTATAGGCACTTGAGGATAGTGCTAGAGTTGTTAAGAAAAAACCAACTCTATGGGAATTTATCTAAGTGTGAATTCTACGTCCCCTAAGTACATTACTTGGGACATATCATATTAGTAGATGAAATTGTTGTAGATCCAAGGAAGATAGAAGCCATTCTAAATTGGCCATTGCCAACAAATATGATAGAAGTAAGGAGCTTACAAGGTTTTTCAGGTTACAATAGGATGTTTGTAAAGGATTACTCCAAGTTTTCTTATCCAATAACCAACCTACAAAAGAAAGAAAGGAGTTTAAATGGATAGAAAAATGTGAAGCTGCATTTAATTTGCTTAAATAAAAGCTTACCTCAGATCCTATATTAAATATTTCAGATCCTTTAGGGAATTTTTCTATTTGCACTGATGCCTCTTTGGAAGGATTAGGAGGAGTCCTATCCCAAGATAAATTTGTGGTAGCATATGAGTCTAGAAAACTGAAAAAACATGAAGTTAATTATGCTACTCATGATTTAGAACTTGTCATTGTTGTGCATGTTTTGAAAGTTTGGTGACATTATTTGGTGGGTAGACCATTTGAATTAAGGACCAACCATCAGAGTTTGAAGTACATTTTTACTCAACCATTGTTGAATGCTAGATAAAGAAGATGGATTGAGTTCTTAGCAGAGTATGACTTTGGTATTGAATATATCAAAGGTAAGGAGAATAAAGTCATCGATGCTCTAAGTAGAAGGAAGCACATAGCCACTTTGACCCGTAGTCATGTGGATTTAATGGGGCAAGTTAGGAAAATATAGTACCTATATCCAGAATGTAGTGAGATTTGGGCTAAAATAGAACAAAACCTAAATGAAAATCAAGATTATAGCATAAAGGATGGACTCTTATGCTTTAAGGATTGGGTAGTTATACCTAAAATGGGTAATTTGATGAGATTAATTATGCATGAAGCTCATAATTCTCCTTATTCTACTCATCCAAGAGTAGCCAAAATGAGGGAAAACATGAAAAAAACCTTTTTTAGTCTGGCATGAAGAAAGACATTGCAAATTTTGTGGCATGATGTTTGTAGTGTCAGAAGGTGAAAGTTGAACATTAGCACCCAACAGGAAAATTGTATTCCCATGATATACCCATTCAAAAATGGTAGGTTATATCGATGAATTTTATTGTGGGTTTGCCTAAGACAAAATATCAACATGATGCAATTTTTTTGTAGTAGATAAACTTACCAAGGTTGCACATTTTATACCAGGGAGTACCACAGATGATGTTGTAGTCATTGCCAATAAATTTGCCAAAGAAATTTTTAGGTTATATGGTTTTCTTGAAATTATTATCTCTGACAACGATTCTAGGTTTACTTCTAAGTTCTGGTAGGCTCTCCATAATGCAATTGGTACAACTCTAAATATATGTTTTGCATATCATACAAAAATGTATGGACAAATAGAAAGGGTTAACCAAGTCTTGGAATATATGTTGCGCATGTATTGCATGGACCAGAAGTCTTATTGGGAAGAATTTTTGTATCTAGTTGAGTTTTCTTATAATAACAACTATCATTCTTCATTGAATATGGCCCCTTTTGAAGCCCTATATGTCAGACGATGCAGGACTCCATTATATTTGGATAATCCAAAGGATCGGGTTGTCATTGGACCAAAAACTATTAGAGAAATGGAAGATCAGCTAAGACTAATCTGATAGAGGCTCAAGGAAACCACAGATATACATAAGAATTATGTTAATTTAAATAGAACACCTAGATAATTCTCTATAGGTGACAGAGTGTTTTTTATGGTAAAACCTAAGAAAAGCACCATCAAGTCAATAAAATTGGATCCTAGATTTGTTGGACCATTTGACATTGTATAGAAAATAAGTTCAATAGCCTATAAGCTTGACTTACCACCTAACCTATAAAATATCCATAACAATTTTCATGTATCCCTACTTAGGAGATATATTGTTGATCCTAACCATGTGTTAGACATTTCTAATTTGTATATGGTAGATCCAACAACCTGTGAAGTGAAACCTGTGAATATCTCGGAGTTTCATTCCAAGAAAATGTAGAAAATAAAATATTGATAAGTGTAAGGTTTAGTGGGACCAGTATTCTAAAAAGAATGTCACTTGGGAAAAAGTGGAAGACATGAAAATATATTTTTCTTATTTATTTGATGATATTATGTAATAATACAGGTTGAACTATGTACCACTTATGGAAAGTGGAAACTATGTTTTTATTGCATTTTATGTATTATTGTAGGAGAAACACAAGGGACTATGTTTAATCCAAGGGGGTAGTATGTTTAAAATGTTTAGAAGCATATTTCTTGTCAAGAGGGAAAAAAGCTATAAATAGCCATAGAGGTTTGGATAAGGGTTAGGCAAGAAGGAAGGAGAAGAGGAGATGGAAGAAGGATTGGATTCGTGCTTGGAAAAAGATCCAAGTCTGGGAAAATCCTCTTTCACTACGTGTGTTTAAATATTTTTACTCCTTTATTTTTATGTTTTGTATGATGGCTCCAATAGTATGGTTAAAAATGAATAATTAATATATGTACATTATAGAATTTAGAATGAAATATTTTCAGCCTTTGTTAGTCCTAGTGGGATATTGGATAGTGGCCCACATGCCTATCATTGACACCCTTTAATAGAAAAAAAATCAATCTATCCACCTATGTACACGTGTGGTTAGAGACGCATTATTCTCTCTACTATTTAGATTGTATAGAGGTATTATATTTGAGCCATAAAATTATAGCTAGTACCTTTCAAAAATCATTTTACCTAAACCTCAGAATAAAAGACTCATGCCTGTGTATGTGAAACTCCTTAAGCTCATTATGTGTATCATCTTGAGTAACTATGGTACCTAGTGATAATTTTTTAACCTCATAGGACTCTATTGTGGTCGGGTACCTAGATAATGTTATGGGTTGACATTCACCACCATGCCTATACTATATAGTTGCACTCCATTTGAGATTGACTCCCAACCTTATGCACTTATAAATTACACCTATATATTCTTTCGTCTAAAATATTCCACTATACTTGGGAGAAATTCTAGCTCCAAACCCATTTGAAATGGATTATTGTTCACCATTGTTACCACATGAGTCGAAGGAGCTATATGACCTAGACTGGTCTAGTTATGCATATTTAAAGTTATTCCTATTATTTTTCTATAAATTCTTAGACCTCTTCACCTTGTAACCTTGAATGACTGGTCGACCCAGTGAGAAAAATATTGTTTAATTTCATCCTAAACATTACTAAGAGCCATGGATATTACCATGTTCCAACGTGTAAATATCGAGGACATTGATTCACCTGAGAATAAATAATAGTTTGGGTTGCCCCAAAACCAACCAAACACACTAGTCGTAATGGTCATGCTCTCGACGATTAACTTGATTTCACACCATAGACGAGTAGGTCAAATTGTGTTCCCATTATTTTTTTGTTGATCGTAGTTAACCCTCATTGATGTCAAATAATTGAGATTGTTCTTTGATTTATTATCAGTAATGAACTATGGTTTGGAATTACATACTAATCCTAGTTATATAGAGACATTCGATGACCATATTCCTATATATTTCATGAGCAATTCTAATATGCACAAAGTATACCCTCCTAGGGTGACCAATTTACCATTACATACTAGTTCTAGTCGATCCATATATCGATCTTCTAAATATGTGATTTTTGTGCATGAATAAACAACCTCAACCCTTTATTTATTTCACTTAAATTGTGGTTTGATATAATTTAGTTTATATCAATAAAACCTTAGGGTGTCGAACCCTTAGATTAATCCAACATTGAGCTATCGACCAAAGATGACTGACTTTGTGGTTGTATTATGATGAAATACAATAACTGTATGTCTTGTAAAATTACCTATCTACACATTCTGAGATGACGTCGATGCCTATGGTTCTTGGATTATAAAATGGAACTTGTAGTTTTTACCAATTCTGGGACAATGCTGATATAATCGATTATAAACAGTAAATAACATTGAAGGCTTTTAAAGATAGTTTTAAAAGCTTTTGAGTTGTATTATTTAAATTAAGGCAATATTTATAAATCTAAAATACCTTAGCAAATGGACATTATAGGTATTTTGACCCTGTGTGTTATAAAATAAGAATTAGGGCATGACTTATAAATCTAAACACCTTAGCAAACTTGCATCCATTGTCTATTCATATGATATAGATTAGTGGCCGATCCCTAACCAATTTATTCCTTAATTATATAACTTTTGATGTCCAGTTGATCTTGCCCATAAGGTTAGAAACAATGTGAGTATTAATATTTTGATATGATGTGTTAAATTATTTTAGGAGTTTGGTAATTGTATAAATTAGAAATAAAACTTCCAAAATTATGGATAGAATTAGTATTAGTGTTAAATGTTGTAGAGATTAATACTATCATAGGATAGAGGTTTGTGAATTATTATTGGGCATTATGCTATGAAAATATGCATGTGTAATGCTTAAGGTATCCCTTTATGTTATTATATTGAATATGGATAGTGGTGGAATTTTAAAGAGAATGGGAATAATTTAATTTCTGTCTTCTTTTGTAAATTTGTAAGAGTTTTCTTTATTAGAAATAGAAGGGATTAATGTTGTAAAATGTATAGATATTAAATGTTATTTGAAATCATTTAGATAAATATTTTGTATAAAAAATTCAATGTTTAATGGGTAGGAATAGATATAAAACTTTCCAATTTTTTTTGTAATGAATATCAAAATGAATAATTAGAGGAATGAAGGGTAATTATTCTAATAGAAAGGAATGGATTGGTGTCCATACTTGGAAGAGGTATGGGACTCTTCTATATTTTGTGACAAATAAAATGAATGGCATTTATGATGAATGGGATTAAGAATATAATCGATGAAGGATGAATTATGGGAATTCATACCTAGTGTTATCTATGAAATGGAACGTAAAATATTGTGACAAATGATTGATGCATGATTGCATTCAAAATAGATAAGCATGGTTTGCTTGATTTATATTTTTCATATGTGCATTTGAGTTGTTCTTATACCTTCACCATCATCTCTCACATCAAGGAAGATCAAGAAAACCATAGAAGACTTGTACAATACCAATGAAGACTATTGCATTGTTCGCATGATTAAAGACTTTTGTAATTGTAAACAATGAGAAGAAATGATGATTATTCTACCAAGACTTTGTACTATTTGATGTAATTTTGTATAATTTCATGTATAGTAGGAATGAATATATAATAATATAAGTCTTCACCTTGAATCTTGATAGGAGATGCATGCATGCCATTAAAATGGAACTGGTAGAGTAAATGGAAGTACTTTTGATTATTAATTATTGCAAATTGTAATGCTTATGGATAATGAATAGAAATTCATGTCTTTATTTAGTTAAATAATGTATATGAAAACTTACGAGTAGCAATTTATGTCAAACTATTGCATGTACCAATAAAATGTAAGGTTAACCATGAATAAATTAGACAACACATTTTGGATGACGCAAAACAAACCTTACATACCTTGTAAATGAGTAGAGAATATAATGGTGCTTAATATGGATATCCCAAAGTTTAAGTAAGCTATCACAAAAAATAATGATTAATGGCTATCTCATCATGGAGATGAGGATAATAACAAGTCCATGAATTGGATGTCCACCAGGATGGTATATCATCTAACTTTAATGGTATTCTCCAAATTACTAGTCTTCATGGATAGTATGGAGAGGAGGTGATTCCCTTTGGTGAGGGATAGTTCACCTATATGTATGGTATAACCATTGAAAAACATCCTCATACTATTTGGTGATGGTATGATGGATATATCCATTGAAACATCCTCATACTGTTTGGTGATGGCATGATGGATTTGTATAAGTTGGTGCTTCTAATAAAGAGTAATTGGGGTTCCATTACTTCTTGATATATTTTTACTCAGACTAATTACCATTCATTGGGATAACATAGACTTAGATCATTATTATATCCTCCACTTTTTGAAAGGAAAGATAAAATAAAACACAAAAAAAAGTTTTGGATGAGTAGTAATAATTGGGGTTGTTACATCAACAACAAGGAACTTCATATTAGATTATTTCAATATGATTAAGAAATATTTTAGGTGGTAAATCAATGATGGGTCTTCTACAAATATTTTATCTAATGCTTGATTGAAGTCTCATAATAATATTTCTAATTTAAAATTACAACCATTAGATCATGTATATTTAGTTTGTAGAGGTTTAAAGGTAAAAAATTATACTAATGTGAATAATAACTCTAAATTATGAACTTTTTACAATAATTTAACTTAATTAGAGGACGTAATAGATGAAATTAAAATTATACTTCAATAATTCTAGTTTCCTAGTTTATATGGAAGAATGAGTTGGTTTGGAATTTATCAAAATATGGTGCATACTCTCAAATATTTTCTTTGGTATAATGTATGGTTACTTTAGGACTTCCTTAAGGCCTCAATGTTCCTTTGATTAGCTATCTAAAATAAAACTCTTACAAGTTATGTTTTTTATTGGTAAGAGGGGTTTTGAAAGGGTCCTGTAACCTTTTACAATGAGGGAAAAACAAAAGAAAAATCCTAGAAATAGGGATACAATCCTCAAAGAAGACACATAGATATGATCTCCTCAAAACCATCTCTATATAGGAACATAATCGAAAAGGAGGTTTTCTAACACACTAAGAAACACTCCCACACAAATTGAAATATGTATTCCCATCGAAGGAAAACCTGATAACCATGGATATAGGCTTCCTCATACTATAAAATTTGAAAAAGGTTTTCCCACATAGGAGAAAACCAAACAATCCTATGTACTAATATTTGAAAAAGGTTTTCCCATCCAAGATAAAACCTAAAAGTCTTGTACACTAAAATTTGAAAAAGGTTTTCCTGCCCATGAGGGAACCAAACAATCTTGAGTAGAGAGCAGACACTTCATAGTTCTACATAGAAGAACATAGAAAGACTAGCATTTAGCATATCAAAGTATGAAAAACAAAGGACCCAAAATATAACCCACACCGAGTACTTGGAGGCCTTGAAATGAAACATCCCAAGAAAGGATCCACAACCCATAATGTCATCCTATAGAGAAAGTGTTGCATAACCAAATCCAAAAAACCCTAGCCAAGAAATGATGCCCCCGAACCATAAAGTATATCAGACACAACATTATATTTCAAGAAGCCCTCCACTACAACAAAAAAACAACACATGATCTCCTCCAAGATAAAAAAAATTGCAGGAATATCCATCAAAATAAACACTAGAAGATCTACAATAACCCCAACCATAGGTTGCAAGGTCATCCTATAGAGAAGGTGATGCATAGCTAGATTCAAAAAACCTTGGCTAATAAATTATGTCCCTGAACCATGAAGTATAACATACATGGAATTAGATTTCATGAAGCCCTCCACTACAATAAACAATCAACACATGATCTCCCCCAAGATCATAAAAACTTTAGGTAGGTCTATCCAAATAAACACCAATATATCTACAAGAATCCCAATCCTAAAGTACCATCAACCCAATTCCCAAAACAAATAAGAAATGAATCCCCCTAAAAAACCCACACCAAATAAAACCCAATATTATATGATCAGGTAGTACCACAAAGTAGGAAGACCAAGAAAAAACCTTCTTAAAACAACCCAAGAAAACATAGAGAAGGTCCTAGAAAAGTGCTCTAGGCACTAAAATAATACTGGAAAGGCCTAAAAAGCTTGGAAAAATAGGATATCCACCCAAAAATCCTTGGAAGGAGCCATGGAGGGAGTAGGAATTTGAAAGTATGACCTCCCACCCAGATTGGGAGGTCACTCGCTCCTCCACTTCTAAACTCTATTAAGGCTAATAAAATTTGGAATCTGACGTGTAAATATATTTTCAAAACCTTTGTTAGGGAAAACCATTCCTTGTATCCCCTAGGGACCAAGAATTTCCATTCCATGGGGCACATCCCATCCGAGTGAACCCCCCAGGCTAGTCAAGGGGTTTTTTTTGGTATCCAATGTAGGCCACAAGGCTTGAACCCAGACCTATTTTAGAGGATTGGGGAAACTTTCTAGAGAGGTACTTGGTGCAGATAACTCTTACAAGTTATATTCTTTAAATAAAATGATATTATGGACCTTTTACATGTGTCTTATAAGAAGCATTTAGAAACATCACAAAACTTAGTTTTTAATTTCCCCTTACACCATTTGGGACTACTTTTTTTTTTAATAAAAATATTTTAGGTAGCTCTAACAACATTGAAAGAGTTGATGAAATGTTGGATCAAAAATTTCAAAGCTATATCATTATGCATTCTATGAAGGATTGGTCCTACCGTTATTTTTTGGAATCTATGGATTGAAATAAATGGTATAATTTTTAATGCAAATCTTAGAATTATGCATAAGTTTGGAATCATAATATTGCCTATGTTGTAAAATATTTATAGTTATGATGCTCATCCATATGAAAAGTCTCAACATGGAAAACTACTTAATTACCTCTTGGTTACAATATTTGAACATGTATACAAGGGTAATCTATGACAATGAGGTTAACACAAGGGTCATATATGGCAAAATAAAAATATCCAAAATTGGGTTCATTAAAATTAATTTTAATGGTTTTTCCAAAGAAAATTTGAGAAAAGTTGATGATGGTGGTGTTTTTGTGAATAAATAAGGTAAGTGTTCTCCTTCCTACTCAAAATTATATGGAAATTTAACTAATAATGATGTAGAAGCTAGATTATTTCTCGTAAGGATAAATTTTCCCATTAAACATGGATGAATATATATATCAATCGAAGGGGTGCATAAATGATTATTAATGTTGACAAGAAAAATTGATATAAGGACTAGATCAAGCATTATTTTCAATGCCCATTAATGATTATTTTAGGAAGTATCTTGTAATTATCAACATCTCTATAGATAAGGAAATATGTAGTAGATATTTTAGTGTATTGTAATATTTATATTTGTTTTCGTGAAATTCAAATTTTAGAAATTAAAAGGTTGAGGAAGATTTTGTCTCTTAATAAATATGATACCAAGAAATTGATAGAGAGAACATATATATTGAGTAAGATGAAGAATATCTTTGGAAGAAAGGTAAGTTTTATATAGTTTGAATGACCTAACAAAAAATGTAATGATTTGAAATTTTGATGGGATTGGCCTCAATAGAATTCATATATAGTATTAAAAATATTTGTCATTCATTTTCTTTATGTTGTTTGGTTAATAGCATATTTAATAAAACGCATACAATTTTATTATGATTTTAAAATAATGTATTCTCATAATGACATTATTCTAATTTATACAATAGTGTATAAATTAAATGAATCAAAGCATTAGAATTTTATTACAAATAGTATAAATAATTATATAAATTTTTATTGGAACCAACAATTATATTCAATAAAAAATAAGAGAGGTTACAATAAAAAAGGAGTTGGAAAAATCATAGCTCGGGGCACAAGGCTACCTAAACAATCAACATCTCAAAGACAAGGCCTAAGGCCAAAAACAAAATCAACCCCTAAAAGGATGAATAAATAGAATAAGTAAACAAAGGGAGAAACTCCAAGAGGAGACCGAGCCCTACTGTGGGCACTGATAGAATAGCCAAATGCTGGATAATGTCATCTCCTCAACCTGCTACATTGAGACCTCAAAGAAATAGAACCTTTAGGTGGATGGAGGTTAGGCGAAGCCACGTTGATAGTGCATCAAGGCTTGCACTTGAAATAAACAATATTTATTAAATACACCAACTCATGAGTCAACTTGAAATCCTGCAAATGGAGCTGAACAATAACAACATAAAATATTGTAATTTTTTCATGCAAGGAAAACTGACTAGAAATTGAATCTCCAAAATAGACAGTAGCATTCCTAAATTTCCAAAGCTGAAACAAAATAATAACATGGAATAAATTCCACAAAGCAGCAATATAGGTAGACCAACAACTATTATCTTTGAAAAAGATCACCTACCATCTAAAAAATTTAGGATGAAAGGGCTTGAACAATGAGAGAATCCAAGACCAAGTAAACTGAGCATGAGGGTAGAACAAAAATAGATGGTTGAAAGTCTTAAAATTACCACAATTTGGACACTTCGGATTAGGAAGACCAACCCTACAAAGTCTCTCTCCCATAGGAAGCCCTTGATAAATAAGATACCAGATAAAAACGACAATCTTGGGTTCAAGGTTAGACTACCAGATATGGTTCAGACTAGCAATCCAAGTATAGGAGATAGAGTGAGTTTCCCATCTCTCATTAAGTTTATCAACACCAGGGGAAATAGGACTAAGAAGCTGATAAAGTAAGGAAGAAAAGTAGTTCTTGAAAGGAGTATCCACATTCCAATGTCAATCCCTCCACCAGGAACTTAGGGGCTGAAGGTTAAGCTTATGAAGCATGAAATAAGGTATGAGCTCTTGAATCTTAATAATAGAAGGAATATTTGAATTATAAAGATTAAATTTCTATTTGAGATCAGGCCAAGGAATCTAGTCTTGAGAGTGCATTAAATCATTAATATAGCAGATGTCCTTGTGAAACAACCTCAAAGCTTTAATCCTTGGTTTATCAAAAAGAAGAACTGAAGATTTTGATAGAATAGGAGATCACCAGATATTATAAGAATTGAATGAAAGACCATTATGAAAACCATTACCAATCCAATGAAGATGAGGTTTCACCACCTCAAAAAGCTTTCCAAATACTTTTAATAAAAAAGGAATCCTGAATCTAAACTAGAGTAGAAGTAATTATGAGAGTATGGAGACCAATATTAGCCCAAAATTTGCATCCATAAGGTAGCCCTGAAGAAATACAATGATGAATCAAAACCTTCTAGGCTTCAGGGCCTTCAATAGCTTTAACCACCCACTTAGAAAACAAAGAAATTTTTTCCTATAAATTTCAATAATACCCATCCCACCCTTATCAGTAGGCGTGCAACAAATATCCCAAGAAAATTGATGAAAACCATGCGAATTCTTCCCCTTGGTCCAAATAAAATCCCTAAGGAGTATGGCCAACTTGTTATAAGAATTATTAGAATGGGCCCAACAGGAAGAATAATAAACATGGGTGGTAGCAATAATCTTTGTGCAAATATAAAACTTACTGGAAAGAGAAATGGGATGCAAGGCCCAACAAGAAATCTTCTTTTAAATTTTATCAATGATATACTGCCAGAGTTCAGAGGGCGAGCTATCAAAAAATATAGATTTTAAAAAATTAACATTAAAAACATTTTTAAAAGTAAGGTTTGTTTCTTTGGTTTTTGTTTAGGTGGAAATTGTTTCTTAGGTTTTGGTTTCCCTTGTTCCATCCCCGAATTTGAAGTTTTTGACCATAATTTTGTCAGTAGTTTGGGTGGTAAATTCATTCCCTAGTTCTCTTGGTTCTTGATGTGGTTTGGTTTTGGTTATCTCGGTCCCTTTGGAGGACCTTCTCTTTTTATGTTTCATATTGGTCTCTCTATGGAAGTTGGGGCTTATAGTTTGTAAAAGGTTTGGGGACTCTTCAAAATCCCTTCTTGTATCTAATCAATATTTATATATATGCTATATGTGGCTTCTACTAGGGGCCACTCCCATAAAAATACCAAAATATTACATTTGTTGTTAAGTCAATTAAACTATATTCATATTGTCCTTTTAACAAATATATTCTTCATTTTATTTTCTATAAAATGTGTTTTTCATCTTTCTCAAAGTGTTATGTTTTCACAATCATATCCTTAACATCATTTTCAATAAAATATAAAATCTCACTTGATCAATTTCCTTCTAAAATTTGAATTTTAGTAAGACGAAGATCAACACCATTATTGACTAGATTATCTACTCCTTGATTTCCTTCTCTATAGATATTATCATGTTTCCAAGATATTGTCTCCAATAATAGATAATGAACATTAGAAATAATATTTTTTAATCCAATCCTCACATCCTCTTTTGTTTATAGAATTTATGATAATTTATGAATCCCCCTCAGAAAGTGGATGACAATGTAAAAATATTCTTTGTAAAGGTGGTCTCCTAGAGTGTATTTAGTCATTCCATGGTAACCTTAGATGAATTTATAGGTATATGGTATATTCATGGAGAAAAGGATAGGTCCAATATGGGGGATTAGAGTTTGAAATATCTATAGCTTTGATTGGGGAAGTGATGATTCTTGCATTTGATGGTGCTTGACACAATAGAAAGAAGCATTATCTCATTAGGGAGTTGGGGTTTATTTCTTTATGAAAATGAATAATTACCAAAGTTATATAATGGTTATAATTCCAAGGAGATCAAGGATCCATGGTATCAGGTCATACCAGTAATTATGGATTTCTCCACTTTGGATTCCAACTAGGAGGTTTTGCGTAGTTACCATGTTATGTTTCTAAATCAATTGATAAGGAAATGACTCTTAATATTCCCCTTTTCCTCTTTTATTCTTTGGAAAAGGTATTAAATGATATAAAGGGAGGTAAAGGGTTGGACCCTATCTACCAAGGATTATTTTTTTGCTTTTTGAGCATGTTTCCAAGAAGAAATGGGTGGTGGTGGATGAGGCTTTATCTCAAATTGAGTATAAAAAAATATTGTCTATGTTTGATCCACCTTCGATCTCTTCAAAATCCTCATCCAATGACTTCGAATTTTAATTCTGAGGACCTCAAAAGCCTTATTATTTCTATCCATGAAAATATCAATAATTTGAGTGGCATTTTAGTTTTACCCAAAGGTATCAAGGGAGGATGTGCAAGATGTTCTAAATGTCTTTCCATGAGATTCATTTAGAATGATACTTCCCTTGTCACAGTGGATATGGAAAACTTCAATCATCAACCCCCTACAAAGAATAAAGATAATAATTTGGAGGAAATGACTGAAGTCAAATATCAATCCCTCTAATTGGACCCTGTGTCATACAACATTATGCCCTTCCTCAGCAAGTTGGAGGAGAAGCATCGGGTGTTGGTTGGGTCTCTCCAGGTTGTTATATCATTTTTTGAAGAAATACAAGGTATGACTTAGTAGAAATATGGTGATTCAAGAACCCCTAAGAATGTTATGGGAATTTTAGTGAAGTCACCTCCTAAAGTGTAATTGCTAGTTGCTTAGTTGTTATCTATTTCTTGGCTTTTCTCGATTGTGATCCTGTTTTGTTCCCTTGTGGTTTTGGGTGATCTAGCTTGTTTTTGTGCAACTGGCAAAATTTTCATGTTGGGCCTCTTTTATGCTCTAGTTAGTATTCTATCTTGTTAGGATATATTGGTTTTTTGCCTTGAGCCCCTTCAATTTTTTCTCTTTTGTAAAAAGGTTTGGGGACCCTTTCAAAACCCCTTCTTTTATATAATATATATATATATATATATATATATATATATATATATATATATATATATATATATATATATATATATATATATATATATATTTCCATCCTTTTTCAATTATAATTTTAATCCTTGTAAGAAATACCCTAGATTTTGCATAGTTGTTAGTTGAATTTACATATTAAGTGAGGATAATGTTTCCTTCATCATTTCAAAAAACATCATCTCCAAAATTAAATTTTCTTAGATTATTTAGAAGCACCATGAAAATTAAGTTTTTATAAATCCAAATTTCTAAGAATTTTTATTTTACCATTGATCAAGGTAAATCCTTAATTTTAATGTCATTATCATGAATTATTCTTCTGTTTTATTAAAATACTACAACCAAGTGGCTAGCATATATTTTATTGCATTTGAGCCATCCCATGATGAGCATCATATTTATAAATACTTTGCAAGAGAAGAAATAATATGGTTCCAAACTTGGGCATGATTTTTAGATTTATTTTTAAAACTTCTATTATTCCTTTCAAGCCTAAAAATCCAAATGATGGTAAGATCAGTATTCCTCATAATACATAATGCTTTAGCTTTAAAATAATCAACCCAACATTTCATCAACTCTTTCAATGTTGATGAAGCTACCCAATATATTCTTATATTTTTTAAATGAAACCTCAAATGATGCAAGAAAAGAGACAATGAAGAAGTAAACGTTTTGATATTTCTAAATCCTTATTACACAAGGCACATATGAAAGGTCTATGATATCCTCTTCTTTATAGACTCTCTCTTGTAAGAATATTAGTTTGAGCAACTAACCAAAGGAATTTTAAGGCCTTAAGGAGGGTCTCTAATGACTAATTCCAAGGGAAATAATTAGGATTAGAAAATTCTTATTGCTCTAAATATTTATATACCAAATTGGCTTAGTATCCACCATATTTCAATATATTCTAAACCTTATCATACTTCCATGAAAAATTAGATAAATGAAATTCTTGAAGAATCTATTTAACCTCATCTACAATTTGTTTTAGTTTCTCTCCTCCACCAAATTACTAAAAGAAACCCATGATTTAAAATTTTGTCTCACATTGATATAATCCTTGACCTTTGGATCTTTATAATCTTGACATGTTTGAGCCAATGGTTACTATTTTGAATTATAAATAAGAGGATAAGGCTTCAACCAAACATCAAACCAAAATTTTATAGAATCCCCATCATTGACTAACCATCTAATATGTATCTTCATTAGTTAAAAATATCTTATATGAAGTTCCATATTGGTTATTCCTTATGTAGGGTTTGTTTCCTTAATAATTTAATTTCATCAACAAAACCTATATATTTTTGAAGTAATATTTTTTTCCAACTCTTTCCTTAGTGTTTGAATAACCTCTAGCCAATATTTATCCCTAATATCAAACTGATAAGTGTATAATTTCATAAGCTTACCTTTCCTATATTATTTCCTTTGCAAACCCTATCCCAATTATAAATAAGAAACCAATTTTTTCCTCACATTTAATTAAGAAAATATCTGAAATTTTTATCAAATTAAGATGGTATATCTATTTGCAGTATTGAAAGTGACATTAAATATATATGTATGGACTGCAATTTAGTCTTTATGAATTGTAGCCTTCTACCCATGGTTAAGAACTTATATATCCAACCTATCAAACAAGATTTTACTCTATCCAAAATTGAGTCCCAAAGCTCCTTCTTATTTCCTTTATGAGACAAATAAATACCCAAATATATCAATGGAATGTATTAATTTTAATCCCTAAAACAACCATAATAGTCTATTAGAAATTTAGGGCAATGTTAATAAAAAGGATCCTCCAATTTATATTGTTAACCAACTACCCAACAACTTTTTCATATAATGGTATTTGATCTAAACTTTGTGGCCTCACTAACAAAGGGATGACATAAAATAAAAGTATCATCAACAAATTGGAAAGATATTCAAAGGGATAATTTGTTGCAAGTTAAATACCTTTGATTTTTCTTCTATTTTTCCTTTAAGAAATATTTTTTTGGTATCAATTCAAGAATAATAAATAGAGAAGAATGTAGTGGGTAATTCTAGTTGAGTCCACAAGATAATTCAAAGTATCTAGTATACAATTCATTGATCAAAATATAATATTTGGAGTGTTATAACAACATCTAGTCTATTTGCACCTAATATTTTCATGGAATGAAGAGAATAGATGACCTCCTATGCAATGATTACACCACAAAGAATTTATTGACCATGGATAAAACCATCATGTTTCTCTAAGATAATATATGCCTTTAAATATATTTGTCATTATTTTTGAAATGATATTATAAATCATGTTACAAAGGGTTATCGGACAAACATTATCAAAATATGTTATCATCCCTTTCGTAGAAACCAATATAATAAAGGTGGCATTGATCTCACTTATTGTAACCTTATTTTCCAAGAGTATTAAACCACAACCAACATATCACTCTTCAATAAATCCTTAATGTTTTGAAAGAAAGTTGTAGAAAATCCATCAAGGCTAGGTGTCACATTAGGATGGAAAAAGAAAATTACCTCATGTAGCTCCTTTATAGATATTTTCCTCATTAAGATTTTATTTTATCCTTGTATGATAATTAATGGGATGCTTTTAAAAAATATTACCTTAAATATCCTTAGTATCCTCAAAATCTAGCAAAATATCTTGAAATAATTAATTGTTTCCTTCTTGATACCTTCTTCTTAACTTATATTTATTTCATCTAAATTTAAAAAATATATATTTCAAAACATAAAATTTTCATTTTTTTGTAGCATGAAATAATTTAGTATTTCTATATTCTTCCTTGAGTTAATTCTCCATAGATTTTTGGGGCCCATATGAGTCCTCATTTTTAATACATTTTGATAATAATAAAGTATGTTTTTGTTGCATATAGGTATCCTAGTCCATTCCATTGATTTTTAATAATCTTGTAATTTTTATAGATTGGATTCAATTTCCTCCTTTTTCTTTAAATGTGTTACAAAAATATTTGTCATTCTAAATATGTGTTTTCCTTTATATATTTTATCTTGTAGATATATAATCCTTCACAATTTTCTTCATTTGACCATAATAAACCATTTGGAAGAAATTTTGGTATTTTATCCACATATA
The DNA here is from genome assembly GCA_028583015.1 of Wollemia nobilis. Lineage (NCBI taxonomy): Eukaryota > Viridiplantae > Streptophyta > Pinopsida > Araucariales > Araucariaceae > Wollemia > Wollemia nobilis. The sequence continues at coordinate 1,748,810 of JAQPPZ010016334.1, read as the reverse complement.
CTAAAAGGGAAATGGATTTGGATGACCATTATTAAATAGATAATATATCAAGATAATAGGTTTGTGATCTACTCTTGTTTGTAATAAAAAATCCAAAGATATTTTTTATTCTATTAACAACCATGTATTTGATAATAAAAATCAATCTAATATTTTTGCTATATGAGTTTGTTGAATGTATCTATTTTCATTAGTATATTGAAATATTTAAGGAATAACATCTCAAAGTCTGTTTAAATTGATAAATGAATCAAAATCATGTATTCATTTATTCCATGCATCAAGAGATAGAACTGTGTTGAAGTCCCCACAAGAATTAATAGATCACAATTATGAATCATCATTTTATTTGACAAAAGTATGCTAAGGTCTTTTCAACATATTACATAAGTAACTATATTTGGAGAATATATTGTTGGAATTCACAATATTTTGTAGAAATGAACAAAAATAATCCATCCACTAAAATCTTATACAAAAGTGAAAATAAGAACAAAAAAGAGATATGTGGTGGGCACCTAGAGGCATATAAATATTCACTATATTCATAGAAAATATTGCATAACACTTTGATGAATAAATGAGTAGGAGGGGGTATTTATGCCAATGCCAAAACCCATAACTACATAATAGTATTTAACCTAATACAACTTAACAAGATGGCTATAGGTTAATGAAAAGTTATAAAAAGGTTTTAACCAATAATAAGGTTAACAACATCCCATAAGGATTACATAATAAAATATTACTATTAATCAATATATTGTATAATGAAATTTCCTTAGGCCTATTTGATACATCATACAGTTTTTTCCTTGGACATAAATTAGATTATGATTTCAACACCCCCATAATTTGAACTAAGGGACTAAGGAGAGAAGACATTAGTAACAATAATATCTCCCCCCATAATGGATAATTGAGTGGCCTCTATAGTTGAGGTAGATCCTTTAGAATCTCCATCATCATCTAGAAGACATCAATTGATCTTCAATAACTCAACTTCAACCCTTTGTAATTTTAGTAAGCAATTATTTGTTGGATGTCCCTCCCTCTTACAATAGATACAAGTGGTTTTCAATTTCTTTGAAGACTTAGCCTATAATTTGAGACTTTAGGCCTTAGCATCCTTGCATTTTAATTTATTTTCATGAGCCTATATTTGTGAAGTCCCACCATAATTTTTCATTGCCATCCAAAAATAAACTAGGAGAGATAAAGTTGATCAAGAGTAAGACTATTTTGAGATTCCAAAAACATAGGAATCATATGAACCATCAGGTTTAAAATATGAAAAGAGGGGGAAAGATTAGCAAGGAAATTTTTTACACATTCTTTGTATTTCCTTATACCTATAGAAGATGAAATATCTTCCCTTAAAGACTTGAATATCATAATATAGTCCTTAACATTATCAAACTCAACTAGTTTAAGAGATAAAATATCCATATCCAAGAGACTTTAGTAGTTTTGACTTTTCCAAAAAGCTAACGTAATTTTGACCATACCTTGAGAGGGTCACTCTCTTCCTTGATGTAGAAAAGTAACTCTAGGTCAATCAGCAATCAATATAGACCAAGAGCTTATTCTTCTCTTTGATAATAAGTTTCTTCATCAAGAATGGATACTTTATTCTATTGAAAGATACACCACAAGTTCTTACTTTGTAATAGGCTAATCATTGGATTGATCAAATACTATAATTTTATCCATTAATATGATTAACTAGGGCTTTATAATATAACTTACACAATATATCCCCTAGTACCATATTAGATTTATGAATTGATGCCACCAATGAGTAAAGCTTGAAAAATCATGATATTTAGAAAAAAAGGGCTCAAACTACTTCTATATGCAAAAGTTATGGCCTCAAAAAAACATTCCCTAATGAGCCCCCAAAAATAAAAATTAAAGACTCTTAACTTTGAATTATGATGTTCAATTGACTGGTACAATCTATTATGCTCCAAATTACTTGTGCTTCTCATATATATTTCATAATCTAATAATTTTTCTCCATTGTAATTTTGATGATTGTCTTTTTATTAGTATTTAAATAGCAAAAGATTTTTTCATGGCATACAATAGTGCCATGTTAGTTGGATATCTGCATCATTCAAGGTACTACAAAATAAAGCCCAAGGACAATTGAACTTGAGTCTACCAAAAGTAAACACCTTCAAGTTAACCAACATATCAATGTCTACAATGGTGGAAGCTACATTGACTCCATGAGCAAGAAAAAACTTTCCTTATTAGAAAAAAGAAATGTATAAATCTTGAACTTGAGACCCTAAGCTCATATAGTAGATTGGATATCTAGTAGAGCAACCTAAGTAGACAACACAAGCAATCCAGTGCCTGCATGAAGTATATTGCATACCTTTGACTTTAGTTGTAAAAAGAGAAGAAAAGAGCTTTAAAACAAAAACCTCCTCCCCATTGCAACACAACCAAGGCCCTATTGACCAAGTCATTACACCATCCAACTGTACACATAGGAGCATTATCCCCTACTTTTTTTGCTTTTTAGTAAAGCAAAAATATGATATTAGTCATGTTATTTGAGTCAGAGACAAAAATAAACAAAGCATCCTCTCCATGGAGAGTGGTGACATGCCTATAACACACCAATCTACTTAGCATGGCCACACATTCTCAAGAAATACCACATATGGGCAAATCAAGGGCATTAAGTTTGAATTCAAATTTAAACTATTGTAGTTACTTTTATGCAAAAGTGAACTAAAATTTGTGCAAAAACCTTGATAATAATGGAAAAAAATAAATATATAACAAAATATCCATACAAGTTGAATGAGTAGATAAAACATTGTTCAAAGAATTTTTTTACCACCTTTTATGCTAAGATCGCTTATGAGGACTTGAAGGAAGATTAATCCTAAATCTAAAAATAAAATCAAAGTTATCAAGACAAATTTATGCATGACCAAGCAATGTTGCTCCATACCAGTCTTATACCATTTTGGAATTCACAATATTTTTGATAAATAATTTTAAGCAATCCATCCACTCAAATCTTATATAGAAAACAAAAAGAAAGAAAATGAGAGATATGGTAGGCACCATAAATATTCACTATATCCATAGAAAATATTACATAACATTTTGATGAAGAAATGAGGAGTATGAGGGGGTATTTATACCAATATCAAAAACCCTAACTACATAATAAAGTCTAACCTAATCCAACATAACAATAGGGCTATAGGTTAATTACAATCTATAAAGAGACTTTAACCATAACAAAGTTAACCACAACCCATAGGGCTTATATAATAAAGAATTATCATTAATTAATACATTGTATAGTGAAATGTTTTTAGGCCTATCAATACATCTTATAATGTTAGCCTTGGCCATGAAGCATATTATAATTTTAACACATACATTTATAACCCTTACTTATATGTTTCTTTTGTGGAAAACATCCCAAAAAGGATGCCACTTTCGGGTAAGACCCAAGGAGGCAGGGGTATCTATTCCATAAAAATCACCCAGGGCTCACACTTGGCCTACCACCAAGGAGCAAACCAACACACAATAAGAATTAAAAATAAATAAATAAAAATAAAAATAATTAAATAAATTAAAAAATATGCTCCTGGAGTGTGTCAAAAATATAAAGCACAACCAAACACATACAATGAGAAAAAAATACAACATGATCCACATAGAAAAAACACAAGAACAACATAACAAAACACAAACAAGACAAAAACAACAGAAAGCTACAAATACATAACCAACAAAAACATGAAAAACAAAAACAACCAAAACCTAAAAAATTAAAATTAATAAAACAACCAACAAAATATAATAAACATAGAAAACACTTACACAAAAAAATATGAAATAACACAAACATACAGAAACACAATAACAAAAACACAAGGATAATAACGAAAAATACAAGAACAAAAAAAAACAACACAAAAAACACAAACAAAATAAAAAGACACACACCTCAAAAAATGAAACAAAAAAGAAAAAAGAAAAAAGAAAAAAATTGAACACAACAATGACCTTTCTAGACCAAAATACTTTTAAGGCAATAATCAACAAAGGAAATAAAATAAAGAATAGTTTGAGCTAGGGAACTAAAATACCCTAACCAAACCAAAGAGAAGCAAAAATAAGGCAAGAAGAAACTAGGTACCTCCATAACTAGAGCCATCCAAGAAATGATAGAAATAAGAGCTTCCCTTACTTGTGAAGCCCATAATCTTGGAGGGTGGCCATAGCAAGTAAGACCATATTTGTCCAAAGCCCAATTAGCTAAAGCATTAGCACTCTTGTTTTGATCTCTGACCATGTGATTGTAATCAACTTTCAAAAATCCCATATGGATTAATTGAATCTTCTCAATAATTTTTTTTATTCTCCAATCAACCTTATGATTCTTAGGAGTCTTCAAAATATTAATCATGAGTTGAGAGTCAAACTCAACTAGAACCTTTTCCCATCCAACCAGGGTTATGCATAGTGGTGAATATTCACAAATTGGGTGAATATTAGGATTTTTAAAATTGGAAATTGGCAAATATGAGGACCCTCGACATTGGCCCATTCGCTAAATTTTTAGGATCAATTTTTTCTTAGGGTCAATTTGCCACAATATATATTCAAACATAGGTATATTTGTACTCGTTGGAAATCTCTTTTCAATCCTGATCTAATGATGGTGTTTCTATGAAGTTATAAGATGATTTAATAGGTCAAAAGTGGCCCCAAATATGATTTTATATTTTAGATATTTAAATACCCTAAATTTTGGTATGAATATGATCAATTTGATTTGCTTAGTATTATCCATGATTCACCTTGATTTTGATTAGGATTCACCATTTTTTACAAGTAAATTTCAATTCCAACCCCTTATGCATAACCCTACACACAACCTTAGTAGCTTCTTGAAGACCTCTAAGGATACCATACCTCTCAGCAAGGTTATTAGAAATAATACCCAAATTCTCAATAAAAGAAAAAAACTAGAGAGCCATTTGAAAGTCTACCAATTCCTCTTGTACTAGCTTTTCCAGGGTTCCCTCTAGAAGCTCCATCAGTATTGACTTTTCCAAAATCCTTAGGAGGTTACCAATTTCTTATCCTATCCATATTACAATTACTCACATTCCCTTCAAGTTGGTTTCTCTTAGAAGATTTAATCTTCAATATTTGCATCACTCGATCCCATCTTTGGTGGGAGTTATGGGGGTGATTAAGGAGTTGTTAGACTAATTCAACTAAGTTGGTAATGGTATTTTGCAAATATAGTGAATATCATTCCTATCTTGATTAAAAAATTGGTTGTTCATTTCATTCCAAATATTCCAAAGTAGAATGGTAGAAGCCATCCAAACTAAGTGCCTAATAAAATGATCAACACCCTCTTGTTTAGGCCAATCCCTCCAAAGATGTTCAAAAGTAAAAACATTGGACCACTATAAGCCAAGTGAAGTGGCCATTATCCTTCATATCTTAGAGGCTAAAGTACAATCAATAAAAATATAGCTGAGTTTCTATATTCTCTCCACACATATCACATCTAAAAGGGCCATGAAAACCACACTTCATAAGTTGCTCACTAGTAAGCACCCTATGATGTAATAAAAGCCAAGTAAATAAGCTCACCTTAGGCTAGAGATTTTAAGCCCACAACTAAAAAAATATGTCAAAATATTGGTTGGTATTATTATGGCATAAGGTCAAATAACCTTGAGCAACTGAATACTCACCCTTAGTAGTTTTGTTCCATCCAAAAAAAATATTTTTAATGGGACCAAGAGAGAGATCTCATATGAAGGATACCTTGGATATCTTGTATTTGCCTTTATGGGAATTGAATAGGCTAGTCCTCAATAGATATCCAATATCTACCAACCTTTCAATTACTAGTATGGTACTAATAGTAATTAGCCACCTTTATCCAGTTAGCTCAATGAAGCTTCTCCATACAAGGCATCCAATTGGAAAACTAAGTTATCAAAGGTTTGTGACCATCCCACGAATATGTTTAAAAATTTACCTTTTGACCACTATGAATGATCCAAAATAAATTTTTATTTATCAAATCCTCACCAGTATTAAGAACTGCTAAAATGGGAGAACCTTTGGTAGGCAATTGATAGCAAACAAGATCTTTAGGACTTTTGTTCTCAACATATTTAACACGGAGATTATTGGACCAAAGAGCATTGAGGTTATGCAATATCCTTCAATATAATTTAGCAGCAAAATCTTTGTTGTTATTAATAGAAGATCGGAATCCTAACCCCCTTCATTATTAGGAAGACAAAGTGCCCCATTTCACCAAGGCCCATTTTATTTTCTCCTTAGTACCACTCCATAGGAACCGATGACTGATTTGATCTAGTTCATTAAGAACAACCTTTAGGATATTCAACACAAAATAAACATAAATAGGAATAACTTAAAAGATTAATTTTACCAAGGTGATTCTACCCCCTAAAAAGCCACCTGTTGGTCCACTTTCGAATTTTCTTCTTTACTTTTTCCAACAACCAATTCCAATATTTTTTTCTACCTCTGAATGTTTATGGGAATACCTAAAATAGTGATCAAAAAGTGTGAGACAAGCAAAGTCTCCCCAAGATCGAAGAATGCTCCACAAGATCAATCACACACAAAAAAGGAAAACCCACAACACCAATATTAAGTGGTAAAACCCTACTTCAAATGAAGAAGGGAAACATCCACTATGAAGCTCACTATATTACTCAATGATTCAACAATACAAGAATGCTTCAATGTTATGCAACAATATGCATCAACATAAACTACAACACAAGTCAATATGACAAGATATGATAATATGTAGTAGAAAACACCCCTATTTAAAGAGAAGCTTTTCTACTACAACCCTAAATATTATCACAATCTAATCTTATCACAATCTATCAAATATTAGAAAGTGCTTTAGTTACTTTCTAATTTTATCACAATCTAATATTTGAGATATGTGATAAGTGGCATCTATCAAATATTAGAAAGTGATTAGTTACTTTCTAATATTTTCTAGAAAATAAAAATAACTTTTTTCTAAGAAATTAAATATTCCTAGCACCCTTAATTTATTTATTAATTGGGTGGGAATAGAATTATATTCTAATTCAAATATTATTCTTTAGACTTTATATTTTAGTCTAAGAATAATTTACACAATGTTGCATTACATATTCCAACACTCCCCCTTAATGCAATATTGGGGAAAGGAATTATGAGACAAAGAAACATTCTCCCCCTAAAGATACAAATGGGGATGAGAATCAAATGAGTAATATAGTTACAATGAGCTTCTATGACCAAGAATGGTCTATAATAAGGCACCAATACAAAATGGGCCAAAATGAGACTGCAAGCCCCCAACGGAGTAGCTTTAGATACAAGCAGCTTACAAAGCCATCCATCAACCACAAGTGGTTGCAAATGACAAGAAGAAAACATCACAAGGGTGTCTTCAGTAAGCCTGCAAAACCCCAAATGAAAGTACCTACAAGCTACAAGCAGCTCAACATAAGATCTGTTAGATACATCATCATAAATATATTCACCACAACATATATGAATATCCAAAGATGATAACAAAATTGATCTAACAAATAGTGAACTATAAGTCATCACAAAAATATGCCAAGCCATACTTATAGTCACGTGCTATATAGTTGATCAAAAAATATCATGTACAAAGTTGCATAAAGCAAACAAGGAGTACCATGATAATGCAAACTCTAAAGTACCATGTACAAAAGTAGCACAAGGCTAACAAAAAAGTACCATGTACAAGAGTTGCATAAGGTATATGAAAATAATAAAGTGTGCACACCGATTGCATAAATCCAACCATAAAATATCATGTACAAAAGTAGCATAAATGCTAACAAGAAAGTACCATGATAAACCAATTGCATAATGCCAACTACATAAAAAAACATGTACAAAGTTGCACAAGGCAACAAGAAAGTACCATGTAAAAGAGTCGCATAAAGCAATTGCATCATATACCATAATTGCACAATGCCATCTACAAAGTAACATGTACAAAAGTTGCACAAGGCAAACAAGAAAGTACCATGTTCAAAAGAGATGCAAAAAGCAATTATACCACCAAAGATCAACTCATATATATAGCACAAAACACCTCATAAGGATGAAGTTGTCATCACACAAGTGTAACTACACTTCATTCCCCCTTGAGGACAACTTCACCAAACCAAGTGAGTCCCTCAGCTTACAAAACTGCTCCTTGGGAAGAGGTTTGGTGAACAAATCAGCAGAATTAGAAGATGATGGGCAATACTCCAACCGAATAGTCCCATCCAATACCTTCTCTCTGATAAAGTGGGCTTGGATTTCAACATGCTTTGTCCTTTGATGCATTACAGGATTTTTAGCCAAGGCAATAGTTGATTGATCATCATGAAAGATAATCATGAACTACTATAACCATCTTGCAATAAACAACTATAACCATATTGCAATTGAATAAACCAAGATCAACTTGCAATAGATTAACTTGCAATAAGAAGGTAACTAACCATAACAATCATCTTGCAACAAAATAAACTAACTTGAATTGAACCATAAAATATTTGTTAAATGTTAGATAGTCAATAAGTTAGTAAGTTAGTGTTCATTTTAGGTTTTGCTATAGCCTAATGAATTGCCAATTCATCTCACCCAAGGTCAACCAAGCTACCCAAAAGGGTACGGGTACGAGGACCCAAAAAGGACTTACTACCGATAGAGCGGATTCTTTTGGATTCAATAGGTTTTTAGCAAATATAAATTGTGTTGCAAGATTAAGTAAATTTTAATCAAATACTAAAGTTGTGGTTAGGAAGTTGATTCATTTTTAACCTTCTTGATTAATATGAAAATTAGTAAATTGCAAGTTAGTTGGTTAGTAGATTGTTTAGTAGCAAGTTAGTAGTTAGATTAGTTGAGATGCAAAATGTAAGAAATATGAACAAGAGATAGTGGAGACACAAAGCAAAACACAAATACTCTCTCTCTCTCTCTCTCTCTCTCTCACTTTCATTCTCTTTTACTTTCATAATGAGAGATACAAGTTACATTAATTTACAATATGCTTCAAGCAAATACTTGAGAGAGATTAGAAGAAATTAATAAAAATAGGGGAAGAGAGTGAAAAAATTGATCCAAAATTGCCTTGTATACTCCAAAACATACTTGGATAACCTTGCAAAACAAGCAAACTCACAAACAACCATTGTTAATGTGAGACAAAAAAATATTGCATTTTAAGGAGAATAATAATAATTTTTAATACAAAAAATTGCTTAAAAAAATGCAATTAAATTAATAAAATTTATTTTATTAATAAAAAAAATGGCATGAAAAAGTTTAAAGATTTTTATAAAGCAAAACTTTTTCAAAAAAACAAAACTGTTTTTTTTTTTTATAAAGCAAAACTGTTTTTTTTTTTTTTAAAAACAAAACTATTTTTTTTTATAAAGCAAAACTATTTTTTTTTTTATAAAGCAAAACTATTTTTTTTATAAAAAACAAAACTGATTTTTTTTTTATAAAGCAAAACTTAAAAAAAAAAAAAACAAAACTGTTTTTTTTATATAAAGCAAAATTGTTTATATATATATATATATAGCCGATTGTTTTTTTTTAATAAATAAAAAAATGACTATATATGGAAATAGGGGTTTTTGGGTCTTCCGGACGCAACCATGGGGTCCGTTTGGCTCCAAAAACCTTTCCAACAAAAACTTAATGCCAAAAAAAACAATTTATAGATTTAAAATGAAAATATTGTTTGCAAAAGATCTAACAACTAGATCTAAAAACATAATAAATCTATAAACCCTAATGGCAGATTTACAAAATAAGTTTACATAAAATACCCAAATATCAAATGCATGCAAATATATATATATATATATATATATATATATATATATATATATATATATATATATATATATATATATATATATATATATACCTTAATGGGTTTTTCACCTCAAAGGATTGAAGACACTTGATGGAGATCCCAACCGCTCTGATACCAAATGTGAGACAAGCAAAGTCTCCCCAAGATCGAAGAATGCTCCACAAGATCAATCACACACAAAAAGGGAAAACCACAACACCAATATTAAGTGGTAAAACCCTACTTCAAATGAAGAAGGGAAACATCCACTATGAAGCTCACTATATTACTCAATGATTCAACAAGTACAAGAATGCTTCAATGTTATGCAACAATATGCATCAACATAAACTACAACACAAGTCAATATGACAAGATATGATAATATGTAGTAGAAAACACCCCTATTTAAAGAGAAGCTTTTCTACTACAACCCCAAATCTTATCACAATCTAATCTTATCACAATCTATCAAATATTAGAAAGTGCTTTAGTTACTTTCTAATTTTATCACAATCTAATCTTTGAGATATGTGATAAGTGGCATCTATCAAATATTAGAAAGTGATTAGTTACTTTCTAATATTTGCTAGAAAAGGGAAATAACTTTTTCCCAAGAAATTAAATATTCCTAGCACCCTTAATTTATTTATTAATTGGGTGGGAATATTTTACATAGAATTATATTCTAATTCAAATATTATTCTTTAGACTTTATATTTTAGTCTAAGAATAATTTACACAATGTTGCATTACATATTCCAATAGAAAGGAGGTCTTCTTATATCTTAATTTATCCAAGACCACAGATTCCTATCTTGCAGAGTAGTGAAATAAAATGACTTTAAATTTATCTTCACTAATCAACTGCCTAGTAGCCTTAGAAAAATAGCTAATTATTTGCTTAATATTAGAAGCTTCCTTAACTGTAGCTTTACATAAAATAGTAGAGTCATCAACAAATTGAATATGAGAGATAGTTCTAGCTCCATGAGCAATGGTAACTCCCTCAAGGATTTTTTTCTCTCTTTTTGGTTATAGTCCTACCCAAGCATTCAGTAAGAATGATGAATAAATAAGGATATAGTGGGTCACCTTGTCTAATACCTCTAGAAGCTGGGAACAACTGAGAAGGTATACCATTGATGAGAACTAAGTAGGAAACTAAATAAATACATCCCATAATCCAATCCATCCAATCCTAAGAGAAACCAAATTGCCTCAAAACTTTGATAAGGAAGTGTTAATCCACTCTATCATAAGCTTTGAATAAGTCTAACCGAATGAACATGGAAGGAGATTTTTGCATATCCATGGAATGGATAGCTTCCTGAGTAAGAACTATCTCATATACTATTTGATGCACTTCCACATAACCCCCTTGTTCAGGGGAAATAATATTATGCAAAAGAGGCTTCAACCTTTCTACCATGATCTTAGTAATGATTTTGAGAAGAACATTACATAAAGCAATAGGTCTAAAAGTTGAGATATTATCAACCTCTTAAGCTTTTAGAATTGAGATTTTTCAAATATTTGGGAACAAGGACGAACAACGAAGCTGAAGCTAGAGCTATGTGGAGAGGCCTTCAAATGACTCAAGACTTAGAATGGAATTTAATCATAGAAGGAGACTCTATGCATGTTATAAATCTCCTCAATAATTGGAAAAAACCTCCTTAAAGGATTAAAACAATTGTTGAAGAGGCTAGAATCCTTTTCCAGGGAAGACGAGACATAAAAGCCCAACTTGTCTTTCGGGAAGCTAACAAAGTTGCTGATAAGGTGGCCAATTTGGGTGTCGATGGTGACGGAATTTTCAAATGGGAACATGGTGTCCCGAGTGAATTAGAGGAGCTTATTCAAAAAGAATGCCAAAAATGATAGTCAAATTTACCAATAGGTAAGGCACTGTAATTTTGAAGGCTATGAGTATTCTCATCTCTTTTTTGAAATGGACTCACAATAAAAATTATTCGAGCTGTCAGTCTTGGTGGATGTTTCTTGGAAATATCATAAAGACTAATGGGGACAATAACATGTCAGATAACATGGCTCCTAGTCGTATTAGTAATTTGAGGTTGTTTGATAATCATAGGGTAGGAAAGAAATGATAATATAAGACTTCGAACTAGAGCCATGTGGACCACCAGATAGCCACCGCCATAAATATAGACAGCAGGTTCACTTCTCCTAGGTTGATTGGCCAAGATGGGATGTGGTCCTAAAGCATGCCATATATGAAAGAAAGTAATTACCAAAGAATTATTAAGAGTAATTTTCAATACAGAGCTTGTGGGAGTTTTTTTTAGTACTCCGCTATGTGTGTCTGCAACTTTTTATTTCTCCACTATTTCAAGGAAGGGATCTGTGTCTATTTCTTTTTTTGTAATTATGATGTAGGTGTGTTTTCTTGGGGTATACCCAAAAATTTTTATGGGAAGTTTATTTTTGATAACAGGCTATGTGCCTTATTGGATGTAATGGCTTTGGTGTCATTTAGATTTTACATATATAGGATCCTTAGTAAGGACATGTTCATCAACATCCCTGGGCTGATTTTTGTAAAAGGTTTTAGGTCAACCTATAAAACCCGGTATTAATGCTATAGTATCTTATCTACCAAAAAAACAAGATTAATATAAGTTTTATTGATAACCTTCAAAAATTCTTTGGCTTTCCTAGCTTCTTCCACCACCTCTAATAAATTAGCATGAAGGATATCCTAGAACTCTTGGTAGAACTCAATGGAAAAACCATCAGGACCTAGGGTTTTTTATTTTTGCATTTTAAAACCTACCTTTTGAAGCTCATTTATAGTAATAGGAGCAGTCATAATAGACTTCTATTAAGAAGTGATAAGAGAAGGGATTGCTTGAAGAACATTTTGTTGAGAAGTTGAGTCAAGAGGGGTAGCAGCAAAAATATTGAAAAAGTAATCGATAAAAATAGAGTTCATGCCATCCCAAGTGTAGAAAACATATTTAGAATCTAATTTTAAGGAATAAATAAAGTTGTGAGATCTTCAAGCTAGAAGAGATTTGTGGAAGAAATTTGTGTTTCGATCTCCTTCTTTGAGCCATTGAATTCTAGATTTTTGCTTCCATAAGAGTTTTTTTTTTCCATTCCTCTAACTGAGTTGTGAGTTTAATTTCATATGCACTTCTACTCTCTGTGAGGCCATCTAAATGGATTTTACTATTCAAATTTTCAAGTTGAGCAATAACTTCATATTTTTTTATGAACATCCCCAAACTCCTTCCAGTTCCAATTCTTGATTTTGGATTTAATGTATTGCAATATTTTTGCAAAATAGAACATCTTAGTCCCATACCTAGGCTTACCTTCCTTCCACCATTGTTGCACATGAGGTCTAAAGGAACTGTCTCTAAGCCACATTAATTGAAAATGAAAAGGAGAGAAACTCACATTGGTTTTCCACATTTCCACCATGACTAGCTAGTGATCCGAACCATCATTGTTAAGAGTCTTCACTTTAGGAATGTGACCATGGATTAAGAAATTTTTAGAGAGAAAAAAACTATCCAATCTCTCCATTATACAAGCTAAGCCTTCCCTTCTATTAGACCAATTCATAAGGCTATTATCTGGTTGGATGTCCACAAGATGGAGGTTTACAATATATTCGCTCATGAGGTCAGTGCTTTTATCCAAAGTTTTATTTCCCCCCCATTTTTCTCATCTAGAGAGAGGATGGTATTGAAATTTCTTCTGATCAATATCCAAGATTCAATAAAATGAGAGATAATATAAGTTATATCCTTCCATTGTCTTCTTTTTTCCTCCAAAGTAGTCGAAGCGTAAACAGTAATGAAGAGCATAATTTGGTTGGAATGTCTACTTTGAATAACTATAGCCAAAATACCCCAACTACCAACCATATGGTGAATAAATACCTCTTTTGGGTACCAAAGACAAGAAATACCACCAGAAGCCTCGTGGGAACTAAGGGAAACCATTTTTCCAGCTGGCCAAATTTTACTAGCAATTGAGTCCATATCCTCTATTGACATCTTCATTTATTGAAGGAAAACAATATGTGGATGATTTATCTGAATCATTATTCTAATTTCATTTTGTTTTGAAAAACTCTCTTTGAGTCCTCTAATATTCCAAGTTATTATATTCATTAATACCATGGCTAAAAAAATTTGGAAGGGCATTAATCTTACCTTCCTCTACAATCTTTTCACCTTCTTTTACCATATGATATTGATTGGTCTTGCGACCTACCTTTTGATTCGAATCCATATTTAGTGTTTTTACCCCTATTTCTTGACTTACTCCAATTGAATTTGAGATGGCTTCTAACCTTGAATAATGCTCGTACACAACCAAAATTTTACTAGAGGGTTCAATAGAGTCTATATTGAGACCTGTATTATTTGAAGTTTTGACATTCAAAATATTGTTTTTTTTGTGTAAGTTTTCTCCTTTTTTTCCCTGTTGAAGACCTTTGATTTGTTGGTTTGTCTCTGAGTTCTTCCGTTAATATTTAAATTGTGTTTCTAAGATTAGTGTTTCTATTATTTCCTCTTCCTCACTTGGGACATCACTTTTGGAAAGGATTTAAAACATATTAGCAGATGACTTTGATTGATCTTTCATAACTAGTTTTTTCTAAGCATTCTTCTTCTTAGGTATTTGGAAACCTGTTGAGTTTATATCTTCTTTCTTTTGATCAAGAATTTTATTTGGGCAAGCACTAGCAAAATGATCATATTCATGGAAAATTCTACAACAAAAAGGAATGTTCTCATAGTCCACTACTTGCTTCCAAGTGTCTTCCCCAAATTGTAAAGTGATATTTTTAGGTAGGGGTTTTTCAAAATCCATTAAAACACAAATTCAAGCATAAATAATATGTTCAAAATTTTGAGTACAATCAGTAGTCATCATAAAAGTTCCTAAAGAGTTTCCAATTGAAGAAAAAATAGTAGGATTCCAAAATTCAATAGGGAGGCCAAAGAGTCTAACCCACATGTGACCTATAGAAGGCATATCTTCTTTTGCTTTAAATTTAGTATTCTAGGGCTTCATGAAAAGCCCTACCCTTCCAAAGAACCAGGGACTCCCTTGAAAAATTTTCTCTATCTTCATTATTATAAAAATATAACAAGAAAATAACCATTTAGATAAATAGAGATTTGTAACTCGCCTTTAGTTTTCCAGATTTTCATAGCCCAAAATTTGAAAGCAGATAGGCTTGGATGAAAACCCATAAATGGTGTAGCACCCTAAAATTGGCGCAGTCAAATTGGAATAATTACATTCACCTTAGTAAATAAATTTAAATTCAAATTTAACCTCCCAAACCGCCCGTTAACCGCCGAGAAACCCGTTTCCCCTTTTTTCGTGCCATTTTTAGAGGTTGTTTTGACCGTTGGACGATATCGTCGCCGATCAGACGATATCGCCCTAGATTTGACGATTTCGTCTGGACTAGAACGTCCAGACGATTTTGTCGCAAAACTAAATTTGCATAGATAGACTCTGTTCCAACGGGTCTCCAATTCGGGTAGAAGCGTGTCTGCGCCGTTGGGACCCTTCCCCCGTTGGAGATCTCCCAAATTGGGATGATCTCCAACCTCCCAACAACTCCCCTATGCCTATTTAAACTCTAGGACATTCCCTCCCCAACCCCTGGCTGAATTTTATCTGCAAGTTGAATCCCTCTGCACTAAAACACCTTAATCTTATTTTTGCACTAGTCCTATAGCAGTTTTTATGCAGGTACACCACCGATTTTCAACCGGAGCCAGCACCCATCGCCGCCGATGAACCTGTCAAGATCGGAGGCGATCCTGTCAAATTCGAGACGATTTCGTACTGATGCGAGACGATCTCGACTGCAGTCCACATCGAGGCAATCAGTGCCTGGAGTTTGCTTTTCTTAACTTTGCCTCACTTATTTTGTTTTACAAATTAGATAATCTATTTAGTTTTTATCCTATTTTGCATCTGGAGTTCACCCATCTAGTCTAGATTGCATGTTAAGCTCATAATCCGCCATTAAAGTACAACAATTTACTTTAATTTCTATTTTTAAACTTTGTTCAGTATTCAGTTTATTATTTGGCATATTTTGCCTCTGTTTGCATAGTAGGAATTCTTGTATTTTGCATCTGTTCTCTGTTTTGTAGGTCTCTGACGAATTCGTCTGACGAATTCGTCAGATTTCAGACGATTCTGTGTCTCTAGAATCTGGATTCGGACGATTCTCGTCGGATTACATGCGATTACGTCGAATTCCAGACGATCCAGATCGCTTCAAGCATCGAAACTTCTTCGGACTTCCGGATCGGTAATCTCCATTGGCCTCCCGCAAATTCTCTATTTTCTGCTTTCTACTCGTTTGTCGTATTCATTTAAATTGCATTTTCATATAGATTAAGTTAGATTCATTCGGCCAAACCTAGGATGAATGCTTAAAGGATAAAACGAACTCATCAAAACACATTCCAAAAACCTAGGCGTGGAAACTGCCACCAAATGTTTCCTGGTGAACCCACCATCCGTCGAAAAATCACCAAAACACACCTCCCTTGAGAGGCGGGACCTTCGTAAAGTCCTCTCGTCCGAGGTACCGCACCATCCTTTTCCCATCCTCCTTCCGGGTGCGGATCCAATAGCCTGAAGGTAGGGATGCGAAAAATTTGGAGCGATACATTTTGGTGAACCCGACGTGAATGCATCATAACCTTTTGAAAACAAAAACAAAAAAACAAAAAATATATATGTATACAAGAAAAACAAAAACAAAATCATCATTTCAAGTTTGTATGTTTTAGATTCAATTCTAAATAGTAGATGCTAAATATTACTTTTAGAAGTACTAAAGAAACCATGAGTTTTTACTCAAATCAATATGAGCCCATCAGTAATGTTGGAAGAATTCAGCCAAATACATTTGTTGATTATGACCAACCTCATCCCTATTCAACACCACCTCCATCACACTCTTCTTATTTTTCATCCATAACCCAACAAAACAATCCCTTTGCCAATCCTCTTCATAATGATATTATCTATTCTCCCATATATCCATATTATGTCTATCAATCCACATATAATCCTCCGCCACCTTTTCAAAACTCTTCTTTCAATACAACACATCCATTTCAACAAGAAAATACTTATTCTTCCAATTCTACCATGCACTCACCTCCTACATCGCAATCTTCCCGTCATCATTCTACCCATAATAAAGAAAGTAGAGGTGAGAAACCATTAGGTCCTTTTATGACGAAATTCCTAAGGCATTTATCAAAAACCTCTCAAAAACCTTCATCACGTAAATTTACTAAGCTCAATCAACCAATGGATATAATTCTCAAGTATTTACTTGACACAAATAAGATTGAACTCCCTTCCATAAGACAACCTGATACCACATCAGATTGGTTTAAACCCGAGCTACATTGTGAATATCATAGAGTAGATGGACATATGACACAAAATTGTAAAGATTTAAGATGTGCAATTCAAGATTTGATTGATAAGGGTCTTTTTAATATAAAGGAATTACAATCTACAACCGATTATAAATCTCCAATAAACAATCAAACTCCTACACAACAAATACCAATAATCAATCAAGACATGGGGATCTCCCAAGAACCCCTACTCAATTATCAACAACAAGAAACCAATCAAATATTGCATGTTAATGTGTCCCATCATGATGATATTATTAATATTGTAACAAAAACTACAAATGAGCAACCTCAAGTTCAATCAACTCAATCTGATATTCAAGATATGGATTCCTCATTTGACCAACCTTCAAAACTATCTTTGGCTCTAGAGAATGATCCAAAATGGAATGTAAGCATAGAAAGCTCATCTTTAGAATCAAAATCTCAATCTGAAATCCACTTTGATAACCAACAACAAGTGATTAATCCTCAAGCAAAGATATCCCTTTTAGAAGTATTACAAATTTCTCATAAGGAAATTTTGTTCAAAATACCTAGCCAACAATTTGTTCCTCATCATATTTTCTCTAAGAACATAATTAATGGTATAAACCCTCTTGAGGTTAACCATATTTCATTCTATGATGAGGATATTCCTTCCTCTACTCCACAAGAAGACTCCTATCTTTACATTACGAGATCTAGTAAAGAAACACTTGTTAGAACTATCATGGTAGATAATGACTCCTCTCTTA
The DNA here is from genome assembly GCA_028583015.1 of Wollemia nobilis. Lineage (NCBI taxonomy): Eukaryota > Viridiplantae > Streptophyta > Pinopsida > Araucariales > Araucariaceae > Wollemia > Wollemia nobilis. Next base: position 1,730,664 of record JAQPPZ010016334.1, on the reverse strand, counting down.
ATTTATGCACTTATCAATTATTCCAAAAACTCAAATTAAAGGAAGAAGATATTAATGAATCAAATGTTATTATAAAATCTTTTAACAATGAAATTCAAGAAGCTCAAGGTACTATAATTCTTCCCTTTAATATTGGATCCAAGATCCTGGATACTTTATTCTATGTAGGATATTGTCCTTCACCTTACAACCTACTTCTCCGTAGTCCTTGGATTCATACGATGAGGGTTTTCCCTTCCACTCTTCACCAATGTTTGAAGTTTGAACTTGCAAATAAAATTGTTACCATACATGGTGACCCAAAACCATTTGAAGAATATTTAACGATTGAAACATCAAGTTCTATACATTCTCTATTATCACAATTATCTTCTATCCATCACTTTTCTTCATCCATATATGATCATCCTTGTTTACCAAATAACATCCATGCATATCTTTCACATATACTTTCTCCATCTTATCAAGACTTGGAATATAGTGATAAGAATGAAGAACTTTCTTATCCTTCTTACATTTTATTTTGTAACATGATCAATTTTACACATATAAAAGTCAAATCTTTTTCTACATTATTCTACATTATAACAAAGCTTTTGTTATCACTACCTTTTATTCATCACCTTCTATTCTTACCTTCACCTCAACCAGATTATCCTTCAAAACCTCCTTTGATTTTGAAGCAACCTTAGACATGCTATACTCAAATAACCTTGTATAGTGTATATAGATCATCTTGTATATACCACCAATTTCAATTCATAAATTAAAATCAAAATACAAAAAAAAATCTTCAAAACAAAATTCAAAAAATACAAATGCAACTAAGGAACTTAAAGGTAAATTTGAGCCCAACTGGCTTGGACCATACATCATTACCGCAAAATTTGAATCAGGAGCATATAAATTATCTACCTTAGATGGTAAAGAACTTAAAGAACCCATGAATATTTTACATCTCAAACGTTACTATGCATAAATTTGGTCATTTCATCCATGTATATATTTGTTCAAAATTACTTTCTTATATTTCTTTCAATTTATAAAAAAATTCAAAAACATCAAAAACATTCATAAATCATCCAAAAATCTTCAAAAACTATCTATTGCATTTATTTAAAGCACTTGTTAAGTTCCTTTTGCTCAAAAACAAAAATCTAAATAAAAATCTAAAAACAGCTATATGCTTGACTCTTTCGAAACCAAAACAATATACGTAAGAAAGAGAGAGTCAACATTCTCAAAACTTCTCAAAAATCATTTATATATATTTTCTTACAATTATTTGCAGCTTATATGTTTCAACTTATTTTGGATACAATTAGCATTTATTTGGCATCCCTCACTTGCACACTCACAAAAAAATAAATATCTTGCTTTTATCTGGCATGATTACTAATCTCTCTTATATCAAAGTTCACAAAATTCAATTAAATAAAGTTTGAGCATAGAGAATTGATCTTGTTATTTACTTAAACCAAGCACATCTTTTCACAATAAAATGATTATATTTGTAATTTCCATGTTTTGCTACATAGTAGAACTGATTTCTTGGGTGAAAAGTTTCCCCCGCTATCCTATCATGCACATGGTCTAGAATCTTTGAGAATTGGCAAAAGGACAAGCTCACCCCTACCCAAAATAAAAATCCCTTGCTCTACAGCTAATCCGAGCAAGTATCCCTAGCACAAAAAAAAAAAAAAAAGAAAAGTTCAAGAAAGAAAAAAGAGAAAAGAAAAATGTTATTTCAGCAATATTCCAAGCATTATCAAGCAAAAGAAATACAAAAGAAAAAGAAACAAAGTTCAAAAGAAAGCAAGAAAGCAATAAAATCCCTTTCCCTACCCTTTGAAAAGAAAAGAAGGGTTGATGAGCTTGAATCCCTCGGAATTCTCAATTATTCGAAAATCGTGAGGTAAGCCCCATAACAGGTGGTTTGTGCCCAACCCGCTTGGCCTTGGGTAACTCCTAGCGTGGCGATATGTCCGTCACATTAGCGACCTTCTTTTGTACAGACCTATGTCTCGCTTATGGATTAGCTAGCTCTTGATAATCCGATCTACATAGTAGTCTAATATGGTTATATGCATCTACATCATGGTTAATGAACACTTATTTGGTTTCTTCAAATCACTTGTATCATAGTATCTTGCTCAAACCTCGGTAAATGAACAATACAATTGCACACACATTTGTATTTGAGAGATTTTGTCTATCATTATGATAAATCAAGATTGGAAATGAATTCACATATGCACATGGGATTCCTTATAAATCTAATTTTTGTCTTCAAAATACTTTGAAATATTATTTTTGCAACTTGTTTGGAATAATCAAGTACAATTATTTTTCATAAAGACAACTATATAATAGAAAAATCACAAATTTCTTTCAAAACATATCATATATATCATATCGACTTTCGCGACGATGGTATAGTTCTAAAACCAAAATTGGAATTATATGCCTAGCGCAAGTCCTCATTTTCATATTTTCTGTTCATCAAAAATCAATCATGCAATAAAACTATCTATTTTCTTTGATTTTCGCGATGATGGTATAAGTCTATACCTACATATTCTATGCCTAGCGCAAACCATTGTAACAATTTTTATTCCCCCATTTATCAAAACTCATAAAAACCATATGACTTCATTTTATTACACAAATTTTGCTTTTCAAAAGAATGCACATTTTCATTATTTCATGTCATTATGTCAACCTCCAATTTTGCAATGACGGTATAATTCCTAAGGAATTATTCAACAATTTTATCACACTTAGGAATTTATGCCTAGCAAAAATCATTTTTTACAAATATTTCATGCATAATATTTTTATGGAAATCTGAAAACAAACCATCATCATCATCATCATTTGCATCATCACAACAAAGTCTTAAGACAATCCTCTTAAGCACTCTTTCACTTTTCACAATATTTCTATAAATGGGATTAGCTTGACGACCGAGTGAGCAGCGACTCCATGAAATGGTCTATAATAGCGACAATGTCCTTTGAAATTATTGTTAAAAGTCCCCTTTTCTTTTATCAAATCATTGCATCACAAACAACCAATTTGTTACATCAGATTATTTCATCAATATTACAGCATGACATCAAAAGGTATAAATTCTTTTCCAACGACATAATTACAAGCATTATCAAAATCAATCAATCAAAGCATCATCAATATACTCATAACATAAGTCATATGACCAAAAATATCTCATCTATATATATATCTCAAAAATATATATGTACATCATATCATATAGATTGGTATGCCACAATCGATATCTTGGCATACTCAATCAAGTGTCCTCCGAGAAGTGTCTCGAGAGCCCCTAGAGCTCTCACCCTCATCTCCTCCCCCGCCCTACGGAGGACGAGGTGGTCCCATCGCAGTATGTGTGGTACCGCGAGTCCTCGTCGTCGATCGGGATGAGCTCCTCGACGACCCTCGTCCTGATCGGATCTGCTATGGCAGCCGATAGCTGTACCCTCCGGCCCTCCGGCACCGCCTGGTAGTATAGAGCCTGATAGAATGCGGTCTGAGAAACCGACCGCAGCAGCTCCCGAGTGCTCACCCCTCCATCCCGTGCCCTGAGACGTGCATTCTCGTCTCGCAGCCGCGACACCTCGCCCGGTGTCGTGCGGCCGCATCCCGTAGTGTCCGCACCCGAGTCTCGCAGACGATCTCTCTCTGCCCGAAGAGTAGCCATCTCGCTACTCTCTCCTATATCCATGCCCTTGCCCTTATCGAGCGATGGTGGCCTCTATGGAGATGGGGGTCTCGCCTCCCTCCTCTCCCTCTCTCTCTATCGCGGCCGCTCCTGTGCCTGTGGCCTCCTCTGATCTCTCCCGCCGTGACCCTGGGCTGCCTCTATCACCGCCTGGCACCGCCTCCCTATCCGACGCACGACTGCGTGGATCGGGCCCTGTGCCCTCGTCATCCGAGGAGGGCGGATGCCTGCATACTAGGCATCATAGCCATCGGCTACTCCTCGCATCGTCCCCATCCACCGGCCGAATGGGGGCATCATCCGAGTCCCGGCTCCGGAATCGCCGCATGTCCGGAGCCCCGCTAACCGTGGTGTTATCCCGACGGTCCGGGAAAACTCATAATCCCCGAGAGATGGGATCCCCCGCTCGTAGACCGAACTATCACAAAACTCGGTCGTAGCGGTGGAGCTCCACCTCTCCCCTCTCCATCCTCAGCCACCAGACTCGCCTGATGCGAGCCAGCTCCTGTCCATCCTTTGCCCACCCTAGATGCCGCCTCCATGGCCTCCAGGTGATCTGGTCCGGGACAAGGTCATCCAAGTAGTCTCCGGGACATCGAAAGGTCGATCCGCCACCGTGCCCCTCTCCGGAGCCACCAGCAGAAGACTCGGGGCCTCTCCCCGTCTATCCCCTCGCTGGAAGCCCTACCGGCCTCCGCACCGCAATGTGCTCCCAAGCACTAAACCCGTAGTAGCGATGTCATCACCGGACATCGCCCGCCCTTGTACACGACCCCGTAAAGGATCCCGTACAGCCAGCATAGTACAAAGCTGCCTCATGAGAACCCGTAGTCGTGGTCCCGCATGTCGCAGATCACATCTGCGAGCATCCACGGCACCCTGCACCCGCTCCGGTGGCACAGCAGAAGTCCACCAACTACCCCAGCCATAACCCGTGTGAGTCTAGATGCCCCAGGCATCTGGCGTAGTGCCTCGATATTAACTCCGCCCTTCTCCAGGGCGAAGCTCGGGTCACCACACAGCCGTCCCATCGCGTGGCCCTGATTGGCCGTCGGTGTGATCATCCGTCCTTGTATGGGGATTCTCAAAATCCTCCATACATCCTCCAGAGGTGGGAGTCATCTCCCCGTCGGTAACCGAAAACATGAAGACCCCGGATACCATCTCTCTCGCTAGGGTCGTCAGTAGCCCCATGTCTCGTGGAAACCCGCGGCATCTCTCGCCACATGCCGCAATCCGGCCCGTGCCACAGATCCCGCTCTTCCCGGGTGAGAGCGGCCAAGTCGTCTCTCAATCCGCCGTACTTCCACTCTCTCGCTTTTTAGTAATCCTCTCTCGCAAACATAAACAACAAAACAACAAACAATAATTAATCAATAAATTCCAGTAATTAATAATGCAACTTAAAGATCAATTTTTTGCAATTGATGATATCGCCCACTATTGGACGATATCGTCCCAAATTTGAGCACGATCGTCTCCGATTTCGCAGTTCGAAATCGTCTCTAATTTGACTGAAATCGTCCCCCTTTCGACGATTTCGCCTCGGGCGAAATTGCCGAAATTGAGACGATTTCTTCGAAATCGGGACGATTTCGTCCCGACGACGTCGACGGCCAAAAACGGCCGCGATGCTCCAAATTCACTTAAAAATTCATCTAGAAAGCATGTAAAAGCAACTTAAATCAATCTAAATTGAGTTTAGACCCTTACCCGTAGACCGCGTCGGACCTCTGCAGATCTGTGCGCTGTCTCAACCATTTTTTGCTCCAGAGCTCTAAAAACAGTAAAATGAATAGTAACAATGAATTAGGGTTTTACCCTATTTTTCTTAATTTTATTCAACAATAATTTTTTGCTTTTTCGTGTTTTACCTCAAACGTTCGATTTGGGTAAAAACACTGAGGGGGCACCATAGTAAGCTGTCGTACGATTCGACCAAGAATCGTCGCCTAAAAATGGGAATAATTTTTTCTTTCTCGTAGATCGAGAAGAACTCTTCTTTAACGCATTTTCTTCGGAAAATTCGCTAAAGAGGGGGCAAAATGTAGCACCCTAAAATTGGCGCAGTCAAATTGGAATAATTACATTCACCTTAGTAAATAAATTTAAATTCAAATTTAACCTCCCAAACCGCCCGTTAACCGTCGAGAAACCCGTTTCCCCTTTTTCTGCGCCATTTTTAGAGGTTGTTTTGACCGTTGGACGATATCGTCGCCGATCGAACGATATCGCCCTGGATTTGACGATTTCGTCTGGACTAGAACGTCCAGACGATTTTGTTGCAAAACCGAATTTGCATAGATAGACTCTGCTCCAACGGGTCTCCAACTCGGCGTAAGCGTGTCCGCGCCGTTGGGACCCTTCCCCCGTTGGAGATCTCCCAAATTGGGATGATCTCCAACCTCCCAACAACTCCCCTATGCCTATTTAAACTCTAGGACATTCCCTCCCCAACCCCCGGCTGAATTTTATCTCGCAAGTTGAATCCCTCTCGCACTAAAACACCTTAATCTTATTTTTGCACTAGTCCTATAGCAGCTTTTATGCAGGTACACCACCGATTTTCAACCGGAGCCAGCACCCATCGCCGCCGATGAACCCGTCAAGATCGGAGGCGATCCCGTCAAATTCGAGACGATTTTGTACCGATGCGAGACGATCTCGACCGCAGCCCACATCGAGGCAATCAGTGCCCTGGAGTTTGCTTTTCTTAACTTTGCCTCACTTATTTTGTTTTACAAATTAGATAATCTATTTAGTTTTTATCCTATTTTGCATCCGGAGTTCACCCATCTAGTCTAGATTGCATGTTAAGCTCATAATCTGCCATTAAAGTACAACAATTTACTTTAATTTCTATTTTTAAACTTTGTTCAGTATTCACTTTATTATTTGGCATATTTTGCCTCTGTTTGCACAGGAGGAATTCTTGTATTTTGCATCTATTCTCTGTTTTGTAGGTCTCTGACGAATTCGTCGATTTCGACGATTCTGTCGTCTCATTGTCGATTCGGACGATTCTGTCGATACGTGGATTACGTCGAATTCCGGACGATCCAGATCGCTTCAAGCATCGAAACTTCTTCGACTTCCGGATCGTGTAATCTCCATTGGCCTCCTACAAATTCTCTATTTTTTGCTTTCTACTCGTTTGTTGTATTCATTTAAATTGCATTTTCATATAGTTTAAGTTAGAATCATTCGGCCAAACCTAGGATGAATGCTTAAAGGATAAAACGAACCCATCAAAACACATTCCAAAAACCTAGGCGTGGAAACCGCCACCAAATGTTTCCCGGTGAACCCACCATCCGTCGAAAAATCACCAAAACACACCTCCCTTGAGAGGCGGGACCTTCGTAAAGTCCTCTCGTCTGAGGTACCGCACCATCCTTTTCCCATCCTCCTTCCAGGCGCGGATCCAAAAGCCTGAAGGTAGGGATGCAAAAAATTTGGAGCGATACAAATGGATAAATTAGTTCTCTTTTTTCTAGATCTTCAATGCCAGTCTGAATGTTACCCATATAAAGCTTAACAATAGGAGTTCCATTAGCTGCTTTAAGACATCCTAAATCTATTTTCTTGGGATCAATATTAGGCATTATTAAAGGTTTATGGGAAGCCTTAAGATTAATATTAGCATTTGGTTGAGGTTGTCCACCATGGAGGGCATCCCTAAAATTTATTTTTGGGACTAAGTCTTTGAAATTCTTACCCTTGATAGGAGTTTTCATAGTAGATTTATTTTTTGGGTACACCTTAGCACCATATTCACTTGAGATTTAAGCCATTTTAATCAGCTGCTTGAAACCTGATTCTTGATCTCTTTAATCCTTGCCCTAGACACCATGGAAAGGTATGGTTTTCTCTTTTATTTTGTGCAAAAAATTGGAAGCCATTGTCACTCAATTTCATGGTATGCTCTGTTGAAAGATAGATTTTTAACCCATATTGGATCCCTTGCAATATATCCTGCTAAAATCTTGAGTAGAAACCACAAAAATATTGGTTGCTAGGGCATGAAGGCCCCAAAACCCAAACTCTAGATATGCTTACACTCAACCCAAATGAAACCCTCACACATCTACTTGCCAAAAATCTCGTTCACAGATAGGGATGCGCTAGGATCTGTATTGCTCCAAATGATCTAAAAATTGGTCAACCCTTACTTTTATATTTTCATCTAGACTAGCAATCCATGTACATTTTGAACTCTAGCAATTATCCATACCATTTTCATTTGTCCCATATTGTCACAATATGTCTCACACAATCCCCCATCTTCCAAATATTTTTAAATGCATCCTTACGTTCCTCACTACTTAATTTTATTTTTTGTATAAAATAAACTCATGACTATTTTTTTTTTTAAGTGAAAAACCCCTTATAGGGCCTGCCTTGGTCTAAGAGACCATGAACAGGGGGTTCTATACCGTTAAAGTCACCCAGGGGTTGCACCTAGCCTTGCCCGCACCAACATTATCAATTGGATTTTGGGTACCCAATTTAGCTTTTTGGTAGGGTGGAGATTCAAACATGGGACCTCCCTTGGATAATTGCCCTCTCCTCTCCAACTCACCTACAACACCTGGGTAAAATCATGACTATTTAACAACCTATTAATTATTTAATAAATTTATGGGTCTTATTCATACCCCCAACATGCCACAATACCAATTTTATCATCACTTTTAACTTCTATTTGTGGTCTTAGATCCACTTCTTGTTAACACCTACAATATTTATTTTTGGTTTCCCAAATAAATATCCCTTTGAAATTTTCTTTTCTCTTTGTTCTTTTTTTTTTTATTTGTGGAAAACATCCCAAAATGGATGCCACTTTTGGGTAAGACCCAAGGAGGCAGGGTATCCATTCCGCCAAAAACGCCCAAGACTCGGACCTAGCCTACCACCTTTGACATACTCAAGGAGCAAACAAACACACAAAACCAATTTAAAAATAAGTAAATAACAACAAAAATAATAAAATAAAATAAAAATATGCTCCTTGAGTGTGTCAAAAATAAAAGCACAACCAAACATGCACTATAAGATAAAAGAAACCACAACACAACCCACATAGAAAAAAACAAGAACCACATAAAAAAACACAAACAAGACAAAAACAACAGAACACTACAAAGACATAACCCAAAAAAAACATGAAAAATAAACACAACCAAAATCTAAAAAATTGAAATAAAATAAAATAAAAATAAAAATAAAAAACAACCAACAATAGACAATAAACAAAAACAAAAAACATAGAAAACACACACATAAAAACATGAATTAACACAAAAAAAGATAAACCCAAGAACAAGAATGAAAAAACACAAGAAAAATAGCAAAAAACATAAAAAAAAAAACACAAAACAACAAAAAACACATGAACAACAAAAAACAACACAAATAACACAAAAACAAAACAAAACAAAAGAACCCACCCACCTTAAAAAACTAAAAAAAAAAAATTGAACATAACAATGACCTATCTAGACCAGAAGACTAATAAGGCAAGAATCAACAGAGGAAAAAAAATAAAGAATAGAATGAGCTAGGGAACTAAAAAAACTGAATGAACCAAAGAGAAGCAAAAAAAAAAAAAGCAAGAAGAAACTAGGTACCTTCAGAATTGGAGCCATCCAAAGAAATGATAGAAAGAAGAGTTTCCCTAATTTGAGAAGCCCACCATATAGGAGGGTGGCCATAACAAGTAAGATCACCTTTATCCAAAGCCCAATTAGCTAAAGCATCAGCACTCTTGTTTTGATCTTTGACCACATGATTGTAATCAACTTTCAAAAAACCCATCTGGATTAATTGAATCTTCTCAATAATTCTTTTTATTCTCCAATCCACCTTATTATTCTTAGAAGGAGTCTTCAAGATATTAATCATAAGTTGAGATTCAAACTCAACTTTCTCTTTGTTCTTGCTTTTAGGGTCTTCGTCTCATTTTTTCATTCCCACTGGCACTTTCATCTTCATCAATCTCTTTTATTTTTCCATATTGTTCATAATGAGACTTATCTTCTAAAGTTTCATGCTATCCTAAAGAATTCAAAAGGTAAGGAATAGCCTCAAAAATACTTTCATTGTTATATTGACCCATAAACTATAAATTACAAGTATGGCCTTCCATCATATGTTGCTATGAAAAGTCTAAATATTTCCCTAGAAACCTTGCAGTGTAAGAATGATCCTTCATAATGATTACTTTCTTATGCTACCTTAGAAACCCTAAATTTCTATGGATATCCTCCACACTCTTTTCTTTATTATGCTATGCTTAAACCCCTAAAGTATAAGGGATACACTCTATATTACTTTAATTTTCATGATAAAGAGAGGATTTTATACTACTTGAGAAAAATAAAGATGAATTAATGTATTAATCTTAACCTCTTTTGCCTCCTTTGCTTTAAAACTTGTCTCCCCATATTCCTCTATGCCTTTAACTCCTAAATTTGAACTTGCGCATTATACTTCCTCATACCTTATGTCCTTTATTTCTTCTAATGGTTTATCTAAGTAAATCTTAGTAATCAAGTTTGAGTTCATGTTCGAATTCGACATTCTTGAAGTTCAAAAGAAATTCATTATGTTTAAAAATTTGAAATAAAATTTGACATAAATTTTGATATATTATAAATGTGTATATATGAACTTGGGTGTATACACATAATATTTTTATGGATTAAATATAAAACCAAAGTAATCGTAAATAAAAATAATAATAATAATAAATTCTAAAAAATTGGGTACTCATCCACTCACTGAATGTCTTCTCCACTACCCCCTACAACAATTACAATTAAAAATAATAATAAACTTTGAAAATTGGTTACTCGTCCACTCACTAAGTAAAAATAATAAAAGTGGATCTTCTCCAGATAATTTGGTGTTGTTTCACACCATGTAAATTGCATAACTTACATAATTTTGAATGGTCGTAAATTCATAAAATTATTATTATTATTTATATATAATTCATATTCCCCTTGTCCCCCAAACTCCATTGCATGATCTGCAATACGAAATCCAACTCAACCCAATTCTAAGTGTACTAAATCTGGGATAGTAACTGGTAGCAGATGATGACAACGATGTCATATTGAAAAGGAGGGGATTACTTCTTATCGCAGAGAGGTCTACAACGGGACTGCACTAGTATCCTATTTCTTCCTTCCTCTTGTCCACAAAATTCTCTATTCACTCATAGATAGAAAATAAGAATATTATAGATCAAATTTTAAATACCCACGATAGAATAGAGCATTTGCAAAACTTATGATTATTAGCCCAAAATTAATGTAAAATTTAGGATTTTTTTAATTTTTTTTTAGGGAGGAAATCCGTTGAATTTTTGTAATAGGTTTGCATGTAATAAAAGCTTCGTAAAAAACAAAAACCACAAATTAATATACCAAGTTGCACGACTATATTTATGATGACCAAATAAATTCCTGTGGGATGTTTTTCTCTTCTGCATGTATTTTTACTTAATCTTTTTCCATGTTGAATTTAGGGTTTGTTCATCATTTTTACCTTCTTCATACATTTCCACTCAACTTTTTCCAATATTGAATTTAGAGTTTATTCGTCATTTTTCCCTTATGCATGCATTTCTACTCAATTTTTTCCCATGACAAGTTAGGGTTTGTTCAACATTTTTCCCTTTTGCATGCATTTCTACTCAATTTTTTCCCACAAATTTAAAGTTTGTTTGTCGAATTTGTTCGTGAAGATTCTAAATTTGATAAATTTTTAATTTTATATTAAAAATTAGACTAATTTGATAACTAAGAACTAAAGAATAATGGCCTTTTGCATTTGATGATGAAGAGGGGATTTCTTTACTACTTTCTTGGGAGTGAAAAATGATTAATTTAAGCCAATTTATACTATGGTACGATCTCATTGCTTCATATTGAATTTTTTCATATGCCCATAAATTTTCTCTTTCTTCATCATTTTTATTTTGTAGTCTCTTTCCATGTATCCAATCCCATAATATTTGTGACATCGAAATACAATTTTTTATTGTCCATTTGTTGATCTTGTTCTATTGATTTAGATTTAATCTTAATGGACTACAAAAAATATTTTAACATCCATTGAAACACATATCTAGGTGTATATAGCATTACTTCACTCCCTAATAGTTGATCCCTCCCAAATAAATTTCCCTAGAGATTTGTGAATATTCTTCAAAACCTCCTTACTCGTAAGTCAATATGGAAGTCCAAAAACTGTTATCCATTGAAAATTCATGAGTGAAAAAAGTGTCTTGCAAATCATTTTTCTTTTTTATATAAATACCAATTCTTATTGGTAAGGAAGGACTATAAAAAAAATATTTGCACTAAGAATATTTTTTCTATAAAAAAAATGTTTGCACTAAGAATATTTTTTCTATATATTCTGGATGTAATGACCAAAAAAGTTGTTTATGATAGGTATCCAATTAGAATATTTGCATGTCCAAGAATGTATTAAAATATAAGTGTATACTAATTTATGGCCTTTTCTAAGCAGGTAGGAGCCAGCAGGGAGTGTGTGCAGTGAGTGTGAGTGCAATACAGGAGTGAGTGTAGTGGGTAGTGAATGCAAACATGATCAAAGAGTGAGTGTAAGCACAAGCTAGCAGGGAGTGAGTGCAAGCACAAGCCAAGAGTGAGTGCAGCTGGTAGCGAGTGCAAAAAATTTAGGTAAAATAGAAAGAAATACATTTGTGAAAGTGCTTACTGAAAGTGTGAATAGCCAATTTGGAAGTTTGTATGACCTACCTAGCAATAAGAAGAAGAGATAATATATGGAAAACCCAGTTCAAGTAGGATATTCTATGCCAGAAGAGATTATCAAGGATGAGATGATTGAGCATGATAATGATTCTCAAAACCAAAGGGTTAATTTGTAAGTCTCATGGATATTGTCCAGGTTTTTCTGAGATTCAAAATTGGATTAAGTGGAAATGGAGATTAAATTCAAATCACTCCATGACTTTTCTTCCAAAAGTATTTTTTCTCATTATTTTCTCTAGTTTATAAATAATGGACAAAATAATAAATGAAGGCCCATGGTTTAGGGTTAAATATGTATTATATTTAATAGCTTAGAGTGAGAATTTTTCTATGGACACAAAAACTATTAAAAGACTCCCAGTATGGATTAGGTTTTTTGGACTTCCTTATCAACTCATAAATAATGAGGTTTTAAATAATATTGGTAATACCCTAGGTGAATTCATCCAAGAGGGACCAACTACTAAGGAGAGAATGCATGTTGTATACACTCTAATATGTGTTACCATGGATATTTCTAATCCTTTACTATAATTGATTAGGATTAAATCTAAATCAAAATAATAGGATCAACAAGTGGATTATGAAAATATTGCATTTCGATGTTGCAAATATCATGAAACAGGGCACATGGCAAGAGACTACAAAGTGAAAATGGAGGAAGATATGGAATTTTTTGGGCATGAGGGTAGTTTCAATTTGAAACAAGGAGACCATATCATAGGAGAAGCTAGGTCAAATCAAGGATTTTTCACTCCTAAGAAAGTGGCTAGAAAAATTCCTTTACATCATCAAATTGTGAAGGCCATTACAGTTCACTCAAGTCAGTCATTAGAAGAAAAAAATGATATGGGAGATGAGGAATTACAATGTGCAAGTTCAAATATAAAAGGAGCTAAAGTTGTGAATGAAGAGGGAAAGAAAAATTTTAATACAAAGGAAGATGGTGAGACAAATTTTAAAGCAAATGAGGTGAAGTAGGTCAAGCTTAATCTAGGTAAATCACCTTTATTATCCTCAAGTAGCTTAAAATATTCTCACAAAAAAATGAAAGTAGTATGGAGTGTATTCCTTGCACTTTAGGATTTCAAGAGCAATGTGGTAAAGAAAATCTTGTAGAGGATATCCAAGGAAATTTAGGTATTTCAATATAACATAAGAAAGTGATGACTATGGAGGATCATCTATGCAATTTAGAGTTTTCAGGGCAACATAAAGAAGAAAATGTTATTGAGGCTATTCCTTGCAATTTCAACTCTTTAGGGCAACATAAATATTTAGAAGATAAGTCCTATTTTGAAAAATATGAAAAAATGGAAAATATTGATGAAGATGAGAGTGGTGGTAAGAATGGAAGAAGGAGAGGAAGGCTATCATAGAAAGAAAAAAGAGAAAAAAAACTCAAAAGGATATTGATATGGGAAGCCTAATAAAACTATCACATGTGGTACAAGAAATGGGGTTAAGACCACTAATAAAAATAAAAAGTGTTTATGATGAAAATGATGTATAGAATATTAGGGGTATGAATAAAACCCATAAAAAAAGAGTTATTAAGAAATTAATAGGTTGTTATAGCTCTAAGTTTATTTTAATACAAGAAATAAAATTAAGTAGTGAGGAATGTAAGGATGCTTTTAAGAAGATTTGGAAGGAATATGATTGTTTAGTAGTTTCTTCTACAGGAGCTTCAAGCGGTATTGCAATAATATGGGACAAATGCAAATGGGATGGACAACTATTAGAAGAAAAAAGTAATTGGGTTGCTAGATTATTTTGTAGGAAAGAGGAAAACATAAAATTTGGGGTTATAAATGTATATTCTCCAACTATAGTTACTCCTCATAAAAATATTGGAAAGACCTTAGTATATTTTTGTCAAATACAATGATGATTCATTGTGATCTATGGATTCTTGGGTGTGATTTTAATACTGTTATATCTCCTTTCAAAAATAAGGATGGCATTCTAGGATGGTTGAAATCAATGTAAGATTTTTCTTCATTTGTCAATTCAAATGACCTTTGGGTTGTTAGTACCTCAAGCTTTCAATGCACATGGGATAATAGACACATTGGGAAAAATAATATAGCAGAAATACTATATATATTTTTGTTATCCAATAAATGGTTGCAAAAAAAGTATACAATCTCTTTAGGTATTTTATTGCAAGAAGGATTAGATCATAAACCTATTCTTTTGACTTGTGAGTCACCTAGCAGTGGTCATTGAAAGCCATTTTGCTTCCAGTGTATGTGGCTCCAAGATCCTAAATTTTTTTAGATGGTTATGTTATGGTGGGATGAATCAAAATTTGAAGGATCATGTATGTACAGTTTTGTTCAAAAGTTGAAACATTTAAAGGAGCAAATGAAGATATAGAATGTCAAATATTTTGGTAACACTTTTAAAGAAAAAAAAGAAATTGAATCCAAGCTCAAAAATTTACAAGAGAGTAGAAGATAATGGAATGGAACATGATTCTTATGTGAAAGAAAAAAAATTACTTTCTAATTATCATAATGCATTGAATAAGGGGGAGTCATATTGGTTCCAAAAACCTAGATAGAAAAGGCTCAAGGAAGGAGTTAGAAATACAAAAAAAATTCATGCTACAACAAAAACAAATTTTTTATTCATAATATTAAAAATATTATAACTCCAGATGGAAGAAATATTGAGGATGAAGAAGATATAAGGAAGGAATCAATAATATATTGAATATGAAGAAGATATAAGGAAGGAATCAATAATATATTGAAGATGAATAAGATATTGATAAAGTATATCTTACTTTTATTGAAGTTGACCCTCAATAATATGTGTTTGATTCTTTTAGCCTCTTCCATGGAAGCTAAAGAAAGCATAAGTGCATCATCCAAAAATTGTTGGTGGGTAACAAGGGTGGTTTGGGATGTAGCTTTGATACCATAGATGAGACTTGTAGAGCAAGCCTCTCTCATGGTCCTTCCCAAGGATTTGGCCACTATGATTAAAATCATGGGGCTTATAGGATCCCCTTGTCTAACACCCCTTTGAATTTGAAAGTACCCAGTTGGTGACCCATTAACAAGGATAGAAAACTAGAGCTTGTGGATGCATCCATGAATAAGCTTGACCGACTTAAGGTGGAATCCAAATTTGATCAAAAATACCTCTAGGAATTCCCAATTGATGCGATCGAAAGATTTATTCATATCGAGCTTAAGGGAAAAGGAAGCTTTCTTGGTTTTTTTGGCTGAATGAGGGCTTCATGGACTATGATAACCCCATCAATAATGGATCCTCCTTGGATCGAGATACCCTGAAATTGGTCAATGATGAGGGGAAGAATATCTTTCATCCTATTTACAATCAATTTGGTAAGGATTTTGTATGAAACATTACAAAGGCTTACTGGTCTGAAATCAACCATAGCTTTAGGGGATGATCCTTTAGGAATCAAGGCTATAAATATGGAATTGTAGCTTTTAGGTATGTGTTTGGAGGACTAGAATTCCCTAATAGCCGAGCAGATTTCGGTCCCCATAGTGTCCCAGTAATTTTGAAAGAATCAATGTGAGAACCCATTAGGACTTGGGGCTTTGTTCGGATCCATTGAAAATAGGGCCTCTCTAATTTCCTCATTAGAAAAAGGATAAATAAGTTTTCTATTCATGTCACTATCAATGGTTTTGGGAATATCTTATAGGAGGGAGTCTCTTGCATTGGACTGGCACCGGGCCTCCTCTCCCAGGAGGTTGTTGAAGTAAGTCACTACTTCCATTCTTATTTCATGAACATCATGAGTGGTGGATCCATATTCCTTAATCAATTCTCTAATTTTGTTGTTTCTTCTATTTCTTAGGGTGGTCACATGGAAGAATTTAGAGTTATATTCCCCCTCCTTGAGCCATAAAACTCTTGATTTTTACCTCCAATACATTTCTTCACAGGTAAAAATATTGTGATACTTGACCAAAAGGTTTTTCTCCTTAGTCCTGGTTGCCTTGTCATAAGTACCAATTTCAATGTTGTTTTCTATGGTGCTCAGTCTGTCACTCACCTCTTTCTTTTTTCCAAATAGATTTCCAAACACTTCCTTGTTCCAAATTCTAAGGTTATCTCTCACCATCCTTAGTTTCTAGGAAATTTTGAATGAGGGACTACCTTGAAAATTGTGCTTCCACCATTTATTAATTCTTTCCTTGAGGTCCTTGTGCTTGGTCCACATTGCCTCGAACCTAAAAGGCTTCTTTAGGAATGAATCTTGGGGAACCTCAAGGATGATAGGACTGTGATCTGAGGCTATTTTGGGAAGATAATGTAGGGATGAATCCCCAAAAGCTATGATAGCCTCTTTAGATAGTAGAAACCTATCCAGCCTCCCCTGAATCAGATGATTCCTAGCTTGACGATTGCTCCAAGTATACTTGTATCCTCTTAGCTTGACATCCATTAGTTCATTTGAGTTGACAAACATGTTGAAATCCTGCATGATTCTAGAAGGCAGGCCAGGTCCTCCTTTTTTATCATACGAATATAGTAGAGTATTAAAATGTTCAGCTATCACCCAAGTAATCTCACAGAACGCTTCACTCAAGCAGCTCAGATATTCCCAAAGAGAAAATCTATCTTGCACAAAATTAGGAGTGTATACATTTTAAGTGATCCAAGATCTATTGTTGTTTAGGTCATGAAAAAGGACACTTAGGACCCTGTCCTCAACTTGTATTATGTTGAATTCCACTTTTTGAGGATCCCACATAGTCAAGAGTCCTCCAAAAGCTCCTCTTGCTTGCTTGAAGGCCATTTCCCCATACTTCCAAACTTTGCATGCTACAAGCTTTGACTGATCCTCATCCATTTTTATCTCTTGAAGTAACATAATTGTTGGGTTGATTATTTTCCTTAATCACTTGACCATAATTTTTTTGACTGGGCCATTAAGGCCTCTCACATTCCATAAGAGGATCTTCATTTAGATTGCTTAGAGTTTTTCCCTCTCCCCTTGCCCAGAGGTGGGGGAGATCTATTTTTTTTGCTATCATCCTAATTTGTGATAACTTGCTATAATAGTGTCCTCTATTTCTCATTTGCTATTTCATTGTCTATTTTGAGTTTATAATGTTATACCTCAGACATTCATCCTCTATTTTTTTCTCCCAAAATCAATCAAGGATTTCGCTAAACTTTTGGTCTATTTTGGGCTAAAATTGGGAGGAATGATTTGTTGCAGGATGGGGCTGAAACCCCCAGTATTCCTTTTGGTACTTATTAGGTCAATACTTGACTCTGCTCCCTCTAGATTCAACCTATATTTGCTAGGGTTCTGAGACACACTTGGAGGGTTATTCTGACCTTGTGAAATGGCCTTGGATGACCCTGCTTTTGAAGGAGATTCAAGGCTTTCAGGCCATTCTAACTGATTCTCATTATCCTCCTCATTATCATCATCTAAAACCCTATGTACTAAAACTTCAAACCTATTGGAACTTAGGGTTTTGGGACTTACTTGTTCTTCCACTTTGGTTTGTTGCTTTCCTTTCTCCTTTTGCTTGATTTAGGCTTGATTCTCACTATGGGTTTGATCGTTCCTTACCTTCCTGTAAGCTCCTTTGCCTAGTGGGACCCGAGGCCCTTGGTTTCTGGTGATCCTTCTATCATTCAACCCTCTCAGATCTGGTTTCTTTAGACCTTCTTTGTTGATGGCCAAGGTTGGACATTTATTTCTAAGGTGGCCCTGGTTTTTGCATTTAGTGCAAAAAGTTGGTTTGTTCTCATATTCAACAGGTTGATTCCTCAAGTAGTTTCCATAGCCCAACTCAACAAAGGATGGAAGCTCTAATTCTAGATTTGCATTTACAAAGATCCTTGTCTGATTCAATCTTGTCCTTGCCAAAGTGGAATGATCAAAAGCAACTATTTCTCCTATTATTTTTAGTCAAGTCCACCTATAGGATGCTCCTTAACCCTGAGGATCCACCATTTCAAACCAAGTTGGTGTGGATCAAAAAGTTGATTCCAAAACTGGATCATTTCTCTTGAGTTTTTATACAAGGAAATTTTTTGACAATAGACAACATGATAAGAAGAGGTATGATTTTGCCTAACCATTGTTATTTGTGCAAGACTAGCTGGGAATCAATTCACCACATTTTTCTATAGTACCTCTGGTTTGTTGCCATCCTTAGTGGAGTGTTTCAAATCTTCAATATCTCATGGGAAATCCCTACCATGGTTAATGATATATTCCAACAATGGCCTAGTCTCTTTGTTAGTTTATAGCTCAGGTTCCTTTGGAATATTTGCCTTCATCACTATCTCTGGCAATTTTGGTTAGAAAGGAACAATAGAGCTTTCAATGATTCCAAAATTGACCCGGTGTCAGTCATCAACAAAATTTTGGTATTTTCTAAAGAAAACCTGAGTATCTTTGCCTTGAGACCTCAAACCATTCATTCTAGTGATAAAAACCTTGTCCAATACTTGAATATCATTTTAGATGAAACCCTAGGCATTAGGCAGCCTCATCCGATATTGGAAACCAGGTGGATTGCCTTCCTAGTGGATTGGATCAAACTCAAATTTGATGGGGTAGCCAAGGATAATCTAGGTAAAGTAGGGGCTGGAGGAGTGGTTAGAGATAATCTAGGTCAAGTAGTTGTGGCCTTATCTAAAAATCTAGGAACCAAGACTAATAACGAGGCTGAAGCCAAGGCACTATCGAGAGGTCTGCAGTTGTTGCAAGAGATCCAAGGTAGATGCATCATGGAAGGGTATTCCTTAAATATCATAAACCTTATTAAAAATGAAATGAAACCTCATTGGAAGATTGAGGCCCTCATCAATGAAGCAAGGATCCTTTATGAGGCTAGAGAAGAGAAAATTGCTCAACACATGTTTCACGAAGCCAAAAAGATAGTTGATAGGCTTGCGAACATTGGTGTTGAGGTTGACAAGCTTGTCACATGGACACAAGGGGTCTCGAATGAAATGGAGGAAATAATCCAAGGAAAAATACCATGACAAATCCCACATGGTTCAATCGAGGTTCGATCACGTGCCCTTTTTGGAATTCCACTGAAAGGGTCCAATGAGCCCAAAACATAAAGCCTCTATCATTGGTTGTGGTTAGGTGGGAAACCACAAAGATCAAGCCCAAGGCCAGATGGGTTTCTAAAAAAATCAAGAGTTAAAACTACGAGGCAATGGTTTTTCCCCTAAAAATTATATTTATGTGAGGATGCGGTCCCAAGGAAAGCGATGGAAGTTTCCAAGTTTTGGTAGGAGTGACCATGCTTATCTCGAGAGGCATCGACTTTCTACCAAGATTTTTTTGTTAAACCTTACCATAATTACCAAGATAATGGATCCTAATAGATGCGATGAGGGATATGGCAGCACAAACCCCATGCTTAAGTGGTAATATTTTCAAGATAAAGGTGATTGGAGGTATGCTTCTAGACTTGGCATAGGTTTCAAGGATCCAAAAGCGATTGGACGAGGTAACCAAAGGTGATACCACCTTACTATTAATCACTGCTACAAAAGGACATAAAGAACCATGAGCATTGAGCCTATAATTAACCAAGAGAGGAATTTGACTGTAAACAATAAAATCATGATCTATATCAAACCGATCATTATTTTCATGGAATCGAAAACTCAAGATATCCTGACTGATAAGCGTTTTATCCAGTTCTTCAACCTGTTCTTGGGTGTAGAGGAGGACATTATGCTAGCAATGATGGAGACATGAAAATATTGTAAAGTGGAGATCTGAGGAAGATAAATTATTTTTAACATCAATATATTTGTTGCGATTAATGGTCATATGGTTAAGGGGAGGTCGATTCACAAACAGAAGCATCATTGGGAGATGGAGTTAAAAGAGTTTAAGGATAACCCAAAAATTTTCAAGGAGGTGAAGAACATGCTTACTAGGATGGATCTCCCAACCCCTTGGAATGCGGTTATGAAGAATGTTCTGGAATTCATCATGACGGAGGACCTTGGTAAAGTGCTGCTAAATTTCCATTATGTCTTTGTCAAATTTTTTTGGGATGTAAATCCAATTAGCATTCCCCAGTTCTTGATGAACTCTTTGAACCATACCATAACCTCTTCCTGGAGTAATAAATGTTTCTCCATGCCTATGCACCAAGGCCTTCTCAAGGTAATTTATAAATGCATGCTTAATAATTTTCCCAAAACCGAAATCCCTACCCCACCTCAAGATGATCCCCCAACAATGGATATTCCAAGGGGGAGAGACAACCTTGGTTTACCCAAACCCTCCCCTACCAAGAATTGAGAGGGTGAATCAAGCGGTAAGGGAGGTCCAACAAGGAAAAGGTTAAGGATTGAGGGACCGACCATTAGGTCTTCTTTGAGACCGAAAAAATAGGTTCAGGGAAGTGGCAAAATCTTGGAGATTACATCTGAGGATGAGGGTCCTAATCCTTCAATTATGGAGTTGAAGAGGTTTTGTCTGAACACAATAGCCAACATTAACCACCAAATGTAGGAACTTTAGGAAGTCTTGACCAAGGTCTTCTTCAATGAGGGTTACTAGAGCAACAAACTTGTGGTCTACAACCTGAAGATGGATGACAATGAGGATGAAAAAGACGTCGACCAGGAGGAGGAGGAAGAAGAGGAGGACTAGGGAACTCCTTAAGGTTCTAATGCTCTGAGGTTTTATGGTTTTGATAGCTAAAATTATTTTTTTCTCAGGGCAGAGATTTTATCTATTTTGTTGTTTGTCTGTGCTTGGGTAAGCGTCAGGGGTTGGCCCGTGGTCTTTGGGGTCTACAAGAAATTTGATTTCTTTTTGTTGTTTGGGTCTTGTCTAGGGTGGGTTACTCAGTATGGAGGTTACTAGTCAAGGAAGACGTACTTAGGTAGAGGACAGAGGATCCTCAGTTTGGTTAAGTTTCGGTTCCTCAGCTTAAGGCTGACTTTTGTAAAAAGGTTTTGGGTCAACCTATAAAACCTAGTTTAAATGAAATAGTTTATTTAACAAAAAAAAAAGGAAGGAATAAATAAAAAATTTCTAAAATATTTTATCATATTCTAGGAAATATGAGGCACAAGAAAAACTTTTGCAAAATATCCCATCACTTATCACTCAAGGATAAAATAAAATCTTGATGAAGAAGATTTATATGGAGGAGCTCCATGAAGCAGCTTTCTCTTTCCATCCTAACAAGGCACCTGGTCTAGACATATTTCTTGTAATTTTCTTTCAAAAAAATTGGTATTTATTGAAGAGTGATATGTTAGATGCAGTTGAAGAGGCTCAAAAAGAAAATCTATAATAAGTGAGGTCAATTCTAATTTTATTACCTTGGTTACCAAGAAATATGACACAAAATATTTTGATAAATTTCATCCAATAATCCTTTGTAATATGATTTATAAGATCATTTTAAAAATTATGGCAAATAGGTTAAAGTGTATTCTAGAGTGTCTTATCTTAGAGGAACAAGGTGGCTTTGTTTAGGGTAAACAAATTCTTGATGGTATAAAATTTGCACAAGAGGCCATACATTCTCTTCATTCTTTGAAAAACTTGGTATGCTTTTGAAATTAGATATGAACAAAGCATATGATAGGGTTTCCTGGAATTTTCTACATGCTATTATCAAAAATTTTAGCTTTTATTATAGTTGGTGTGAGTGGGTTAAATGTTATTATAGCTCTGCAAAATTTTCTATTTTGATTAATGGTTCTCCTATTGGTACTTCAAGTCATCTTGAGGACTTTGTCAAGGTGATCCTATTTCTCCTTATCTATTTATTATTCTGGAAAAATCATTAAGGAGAACCTTTTCAAAGGCAAAAATGGAAGGAAAAATCAAGGGTATTCAAGTTGCAAAAAATGGTCCCTTCGAATCTCATCTCCAATTTTTTTATGATACTTTTTTTTGGGCCATCCCTTAAGGCCATGGAGTTCAAATAAATATTATCATGTTATGATAAGGTTACTGGATAGTTGGTAAATACTTCAAAATAAAGGATCTTTTTAATTAATACTGCCCTAGAGTTACAATAAATTATTATGAATATATTAGGGTTTAAAATTGAAAATTTTCCATCAACCTACTTGGGTATTCCTTTTTCTGATAAAGAGAATAAAAAGGAGCTTTGGATATCTTTTTTGGAAAGAATGAAAGCTTGCTTGGTAGGTTGGAAAGGTAAGTTCTTAACCATGGTAGGAAGGCTAAAACTCATAAAGACTACTTTACAATCCATTCCTATTTATATGATGTTTCTTTCAAGACTACTAACAGGTATTACATCAGAAATAGATAAAATTCAAAGAGACTTTCTATGGAAAGGTTATGAGGAAAAAATTAGGTTTCCTCTTTGTAATTGGGATAAGGTTTACAAAGGAAATAATATTTGAGGTAGGCTTATAGAATTGTAGACTTATAAATTTGGCATTAGAAGCAAAGCTTGGGTGGAGACTATTCAGAGAACAAAGAAAGAATTGGGTAAAAATATTACTTCAAAAATATATAGGTTCTCTTGATGCAATGAAATTTTTTAGAAAAAAACTCTTCCCAAATGGTCATCAACATGGAACTTCATATTATAGAGTTTGCATTTTATAAAGAAACATATTATATGGTCAGTCAATGAGGCGAGTTATGCAAATTTTTTGTTTGATGCTTGTTTGATGCTTGTTTGAAGCCTTATCCTCTTATATTTAACTCAAAATAGACACCATTGGATCAAGCATGCATAGCATGTAAAGATCCAAAGGTCAAATATTATATTATTATGAGTAAAAACTCCAAAACATGGATTTATTTTAGTAACCTCATTGAATGAGAGGAACTCAAACAAATTGTAGATGAACTTTAAAATATGCTTTGAGAGTTTTATTTACCAATTTTTACATGAAAGGATGATTTGGTTTGCAATTTATCAATATATGGGGGATACTCAGTCAATTTGGGATATGAGGATTTAGAAAAATCAAAATTTCCTTCTCCCAATGATTTTCCTTGGAAGAAAATTTGGCCATTAGAGGCTCTCCCTAATGCCTCAACATTTCTATGGTTAGCAGTTCAATGTAATATTCTTACCAGAGAGAGACTACAAAGAAGAGGATATTATGAACCCTTCAAATGTACCTTGTGTGAGAAGGATTTAGAAACATCAGATCATTGACTTATTCATTGTCCATTTTCTCACACCATTTGGGGTTATATTTTTTTTTAAATATGAAATTATATTGGGTATCTCCATAAACATTGAAAGAGTTGATAAAATGTTAGATAAATTATAATAAGGCTAAATAATTATGTATTCTTTGGAGGATTGGCCCTGCCATTATTTTTTGGAATTTATGGCTTGAAAGGAATAATAGGATTTTAAAATAAATATAAAAATCATGCCCAAGTTTGGAACTATATTAGTGCCTCTTTTGTAGAATGTCTAAAAATATGGTGCTCATCATGGGAATTCTCAATTGCATAAAAAGAAAAATATGTGCTAATAACTTGGTTATAGGATTTGAACATACATGAAAGAGTCATCTGCGACAATGAAATTAAAACAAAGGATCTACTTTGATCTATGGTAAAATGAAAATGTCCAAAAATTGGGTTTATAAAAAATAATTTTGATGGTGCTTCTAAAGAAAATCCAAGAAAAGCTTGTGGAGGTGGTGTTTTTAGAAATAGTGAAGGCAAAATTCTCCTCACTTATTCAAAATCATATGGAACTTCAACTAACAACCATGCAGAGGCTAGGAAACTTTTTATAGGGATTAAAATTGCAACAAAAAAGGATGAAAATATATTTTGATTGAGGGGGACTCACAAATTATCATCAATGCTATTAACAAAAATGGATGTGGATACTGGATAAAAAATAGTATTATTGATGATGTTTATTATCTATTACTAGAGGTAATCTCTTGGTAGTGTGAGCATATTTATCGAGAAGGAAATCGAGTAGTAGATAAATTATAAAATTATAGTGTTGATATTCATCCCGATGAAATTCAAATTTTAGAAGGCAACTGGCCAAGTGATATTTTATGTCTTATTCAAAATTATGTCAAGGAGTTTATTTTGGAAACAACAATTTGAGGAAGTTGAAGAATATATTTAAGAGAAAAAATAAATGAAAAAGTCTATGATAAAAATGTATGCTACATCAAATGTAATATTTTGATATTATGATGGGAGTGGCCCACAATAGAAGCCTCATATAACCTATTCAAAAAAATGTATGGCCTTTTCTACCTTATTCCAACTTAAATGGAAGATCCCAATGATAGATCTATAATTGTAAAAGCAAAATTTGTCTACTTTTTTATTTATACTCTATTCAATGAGAATCATGTATCTCATAAAAATTAGGTGTAATATAATATTTGAATAAATGCAAACCAATCCAACTCTTAGGAATAAATATACAATTGAGACGTAGATGGATTTCAAAAAATATTCCCAACATATCATAAGATTGTTGTTCCTAAAAGTTAGCATATTTCCAAATACAGAGAAATGATGGAATTCTGGGGTCTTCACTTCGTACAAATACTTTTAAACATACTTATTTGTTTTGATTTGCATTATCCTCTATTTTTATAATATAATATATTCTAGCCAATAATACTCGTGGTGCCACATCATAGACACACTGAGAACAAAGATAATTAAAACCATAAACATATAAAGTGATGGCTATAGAGGCCCAATAAACCTTCTAATAGTTTTTATATCCACATAAAATTTCTCATTTCATAGTATTAAATATAATTCATGATTTCCCCTAAACCATGGCCCATTAACTATTATTTTATTCATGATTTTTGAATTAGAAAAGATGATAAGAAAAATTCCTTTCAAAAGAAAATTTATGGATTAATTTGAATTCAATTCCCACTTCCACTTTATCCAATTTAGAATCTCTAAAAAACATGGTTAGTATCCTTAGTGCTTACATATTAACCCTCTAATTTTAAGAACCATTATATCATGTTTGATAATTTCATCTTTGATAATGAATTTTAATGTAATATTTTATGCTTGGATGGGATTTCTTATAAATTCACTCTTTATCTTGTCCTCAAATACGAAATCCTTACTTCCTATTTGGACTTTAAAAAATGGCTTTCTTACCATGCTATCTATATTTTCTTCATAATAATTCTTAAGGTTTTTAATTTCTCTAAATATATGGAACAAGAAAAGGTGATTCTCGCTCTTTTCTCACACTTACTTGTTGTAATCACAATGACACTGAGAGGGGGGGGTGAATCAGTGTGTTCTTTAAAATTTCTTAAACATATGATTTTAAAACTAGCAACTGTTTAAAGCAGATAAAAGAGATACTAAATGCATCAAGAAAGCATCACACATAACACAACATTTTAACGAGGTTCACCAATGTGGCTACTCCTCAAAAAGACCGCTTGGACTACCATCCAAATCCAACCAATGCAAAGCTACAACTTTACATAATCCTTTACCAAAGACCAACTGGAAGGAGCACCAACCCCTTAACTTTATCTCGCTACAACGTAATGGAGCACCAACTCCTATTTTACCAAGGACCTACTGGAAAGAGGCACCAACCCCTTATGCCAAGATACAACTTGGAAGACAATAATAAAAATTGCGTAATAAAACTTTCACCTTAATTTTCACGATCTGCCATTTTTTTGCATTCTGTTGTATGTCTGCATTCTGTTGCTTCTGCGCAAAATGATTCGCACTATCCGACAGCTTCTCTATATTTCTTTGCACTCTCTGTCGTATTCAGTTTATCGATTACTTCTGTAAACTATGCACTGTCACTTCGAACTTAGAACACGACTTCTGCATATCGCGCTCTTATCATCCATGCACTCACGATCTGTAGATGCGAATTACGACTCTGCACTTTCCTCAACCGAACTTGATGCAATCACCCTTCTCGCACTTACACATTATCTCATCGCTATATTCTCTATACTGCCATTCCAAAGAACTAACACTTTTCTCACTCTCTGGATCGAAACGACTTGCTCTCGGCTTCACGCGAACTTGTTTCGCACCTTTCACATCTATTCCACACCTTAACCTCGCAATGGACCCCCTTTTTATAGAAGAGAATACCATATCAAACATCTTCGGCTGTAACTCAAATACGTCGATTGCAAACCCTAATGAAGTCAACATGAAACCCTAGAATTTTTTTGGCTGCTTAACCTTTGTGATTGTCGGCTATAAACCCTAAAAACATTCGTTGTAAAACCCTAACACATGTCGGCTTCAAAACCTCAAAGATGTCCACTGTAAAACCCTAGCAATTGTCGGCTTTGAAACCCTAACGACGTCCACTGTGAAGCCCTAGCAACTGTCGGCTTCAAACCCTAAAAACCGTCGGCCTCGATTCAAACTTGTCGGCCTCAAACTCTTCTGCCACCTTCACCACCTTCCTGTAGCTTATTGCCATGAAATGGCAACACGTCACGAAATCGTGACACTTTTTGTGTCCGTACACCTCCTTGACTTTGTCGTCATGAAATCGTGACCCTTTTGGCCGTTGACAGCTTTGCCTCCGTTCTTGTCATGAAATCGTGACACTTTGATCAGTTGCTGACGTCATCATCATTCTTGTCATGAAATCACGACGCTTTCGGCTTCTGGCGGCTTTTCTCGCAACCTGTCATGAAATCATGACACTTTCAGCTTTCGCTGACGTCATCCGCATTCTTGTCATGAAATCGTGACGCTTTCCTTCTGGCGGCTTTTCTCGCACCTTGTCACGAAATCGTGACACTTTCAGCTTTCGCTGATGTCATCTTCATCTTTGTCATGAAATCGCGACGCTTTCGGCTTCCGTACATTTTGTGCTTCATTCAGTAGCGAAATCGCTACAACTTAGTGCCTTGTGCTTTCAACTGCTTTTACCCATGAAATATTGACTCGTAGCGAAATCGCTACACTTTTGTGCCTTACACTTTCGACTTGAAGCATAATCGCTGCACCTTTGAGTTCTCGCTCTTCGCACCCGTAGCGAAATCGCTACACCTTCGTGTTGAGTATTTTCACCTTGTAGCGAAATCGCTACACCTTTGTTTTGCGCAACTTTTACCCGTAGCGAAATCGCTACACCTTTACTTTGTGCCTTTGCAACTCGTAGCGAAATCGCTACACCTTTACTTTGCGCCTTTGCAACTCGTAGCGAAATCGCTACATCCTTTTTACTTAACACTTTCTCCCTGCTTCTGCCCACGAAAATTCAACATGTAGCGAAATCGCTACAGTTTCTCAACTTAGCTTCTTGGCCTCCGACATGTCACGAAATCATGACATTTTCAACTATGCCTTCTCTCTCCTTCGACTTGTCATGAAATCGTGACATTTTTGATTATGCCTTCTCTCTCTCCTTGTCTGTATCATGACATTTTGATTGCGCCTTCTCTCTCCTCCGACTTGTCGCGATATCGCGACATTTTCGATTGCGCCTTCTCTCTCCTCCGACTTGTCGCGATATCGTGACATTTTCGATTGCGCCTTCTCTCTCCTCCGACTTGTCGCGATATCGTGACATTTTCGGCTGCACTTTCTCTCTCCTCATTTTCGTCATGAAATCGTGACATTTCTTATTGCACTTTCTCTCTCCTTCGACTTGTCGCGAAATCGTGACAAAAAACATGTCGCGATATCGCGACGCTTTTCTAACTTGTCTTTTTCTTCGAATTTTTTCTATCTTCTCCATCCGAATGACTTCTGATCCGTCTACCCACCGCATCCTTGGATCTAACCGCCCGTGTTGACAACAATGACAACCTTCTTGCAACACCTTGCTCAACAATCTCCCCTTTGGAATTGTTGGCAACACCTGTATACATTCCTCGTAACTCTTCTCCCCCTTTGTCAATAATACCAAAGGGCCGCCGCAGACTCTCCCCGTGTCCATCCTCACACTTCTCGTGCACAATTTGACTCCCCCGAGTTCATCCTCATGCACTCAAGTGCTCCCCCCGAGAAAGTGATCCCCGTAGCTAGTCACTTCTTAGGAAGTGTGACTACTCCTAATTTGCTCCGAAGATACTCAAATACTTCCTTGGGCAAAGGTTTTGTAAAAATATCTCGCTACCTGTTCTCGTAGTTGGGACATAGTCCAATTTAACTTCTCCTTCTCGCAACTTTTTCTTTCAAGAAATGATACCTTATAGCAATGTGCTTTGTCCGTGAGTGCATTACTGGATTCTTAGAAATATTGATTGCACTGGTGTTGTCACACTTTACTGATATTGGTTCACTAAAATTAATACCTAGATCTTTCAAGGTTTGTTTCATCCACAAAACTTGTGTGCAACATGTTGCTGCTGCAATATATTCTCCCTCAACTGTAGATAAAGACACTGACTCTTGCTTCTTACTATGCCATGCAACCAATCTGTCCCCCAAATAGAATGCTCCTCCACCGGTACTCTTTCTGTCATCAACACATCCAGCCCAATCTGCATCTGAATATGATATAAGAGTGAAATCTTTGCCTTTTGGATACCACAACCCATACTCCATGGTGCCTTTGAGATACCGAAAAATCCTTTTAACCGTCGTTACATGAGTCTCTTTGGGACCGGCCTCGAAATCTGGCTACCATGCAAACCGCCTCGGAATATCAGGTCTGGTTGCAGTTAAATATAGTAAGCTTCCTATCATTGATCTATACATGGTTTGATCTACAGGTGGAGATTTGTCTTCTTTACTCAACTTGCAGCCTGTTGTCATGGGCGTGCTGACTGGCTTACTGTCCTCCATAGTGAACCTCTTTAGCATTTCTTTCACATATTTGATTTGAGAAATGAATATACCTTTCTCATTCTGATTAACTTGTAACCCCAAAAAGTAAGACAGTTCACCAATCATTGACATTTCAAATTCATTCTACATCTTGTTTGCTAAGTCTTTACATGATTCATCTTTGTTGCTCGCCAAATATGATATCATCCACATAGACAACAAGAACAATGAGATGCCCATCTTCTGTTTTCACATACAGATTACCGTCCACTAATCCTTTCTTGAATCCCTGTTGAGAGAGATAATTATCTAGCCTAGCATACCATGCCCGTGGTGCTTGTTTTAATCCATACAATGCTTTCTTTAATTTGCAGACAAGGTTGGGATCTTCACTGATTTGAAAACCATCTGGTTGTTCAATATATACCTCCTCTTCGAGTTTCCCATTTAAGAAGGCAGATTTTACGTCCATCTGATATACCCTGAAGTTTTTGTGAACTCGCTAAGGCCAAAAACATTCTAATTGCTTCTAATCTGGCCACCGGAGCAAATGTCTCTTCAAAATCAATGCCTTCGACCCGTGCATATCCTTTACAAACCAGCCTTGCTTTGTTCCTAATGACCTGTCCGTCTTCATTTAATTTGTTTCGAAATATCCACTTGGTGCCGATTACATTCTTGTTTGCAGGTCTAGGTACTAACTCCCAAGTTCTGTTCTTTTCTATCTGATCTAACTCTTCATTTATTGCCTTCATCCAACTGTCATCTTTGCTTGCTTCATCTATGTTTTTGGGCTCAATGCTGGATAAAAGAGAGTAATTACTTATTACTTTCTTTCTTGTCTGAATGCCAGCTGTGGGATCTCCAATTATTTGGTCTCTAGGATGATTTTTTTGCCAGCTGCCCATTTTGAATTTTTTGTTTTCTTGCATCTCTGAGTCATCTGATAAGTCATCTGTATCAGCCGTAGATGTATTTTCTGTGCCATGTACTTCATCACCTTCAATTACTTCTTCGTAGATTGGGTAGTTTTCTTGAAAATTAACTATTTGTTTCCTCCCTTCATCGAATTTAACATCTGCACTGTCCACAATTTTCTTGAGTCTCTTGTTGTAGCATTTGTAAGCTTTGCTATGTGGAGAATAACCAACAAACACACCTTCATCTCGCTCTATCTTCAAACTTTCCAAGGTTGTCATCGCTTTTTCTCGATGTAGCATTTACAACCAAATACTTTGAGATGTTTTGTTGTTGCTTTTCTACCAAACCACAACTCATACGATGTTTTGCATTCATGAGTTCTTAACATATACCTGTTTTGAATGTATACTGTTGTGTGAACTGCTTCTTTCCAGAATCTATCTGCTATTTTGCTTTCTTCCAGCATGGTGCGTGCCATTTCCTGAATTGTTCTATTCTTCCTTTCTACTACACCATTCTCGTCGAGGAGTTCTGGTCGCTGAATATTGTCTCCCGATACCATATTTTTCACAGTATTCTAAAAATTCATTCGAAATGAATTCTCCTCCTCTCGTCCGATCGCAAGCATTTAATCCTTTTCCCTCGTTTCATTCTCGACTAGCTGTTTGAAGGTTCTGAACATTTCAAAAGCTTCTGTTTTATCTTTTAGGAAGAATATCCATGTCATTCTGGAAAAATCATCAATACACAACATAAAGTATTTGTCGCCGTTTATGCTTTGAGTCCTCATGGGTCCGCATAAGTCCGTATGAATGAGTTCCAAAGGCCTGCTAGTATGGTATTCTTTTGTTTTAAATGAAACTCTGGTCTGCTTTCCTTCTCGACATGAAGCACACACACCGTTTGTGTGTTTCTTAATGGTTGGAATATCTCTCACTGCTTGTTTAGAGCTGATTCTTACCAGATTATCAAAACTTATGTGTCCAAGCCTCTTATGCCACAACCAGTTCTCTTCTTCTTGTCCCATGAAGCACATACCTTCTGAAAATTCTGAGAGTGTGTATAGGTTGCCAGACGTCCTTGAGCCGGTTGCTATCAATTTCCCGCTGTTTATTTTTCTGACTTCACAACCCTGCTTCTTGAAAACCACTTCATGTCCTTTATCACAGATTTGACTCACACTTAACAGATTATGTTTCAAACCATCCACATATAAAACTTCTTCTGACTTGATTTTCCCTTCACTAATTTTGACCGATCCTTTACCTATTATTTTGGCTCCATCATTATTGCCGAACTTCACATAACCACCCTCATATTTCTATAGATTTTCAAATTTCTGTTTATCACCTGTCATATGACTTGAGCAACCACCGTCAAGAATCCACGGTACATATTTATTCTGAGCTCTAAAAGCTGTCTGCACTATTAAAGATTCCTGTTCTTTCCTGAGCTGTTCCTTTTGTTTCCATTCTGTCTTAACTGTGGTGTTGGGTTCTAGCTGGGATTTTCCCTTTTCAGAATTTTGCACATATCCTTCAGAAGAAATTCTATTGTGTTTTGCCTTATATGGTTGAGTTCTTCTTTTCTGAGATTGATATGGAACAGAAATACTACGATAGTTTCTGGCAATATGCCCGAAGTTGTGACACTTAAAACATTCTACTGCATAACTCATTAGAGGAGCAAAAGCATTTTTACTAGTGAAACTTCTTGGACCTATATTGTATTTGCAATCAACAATTTTATGCCCATAACCATTACATTTAAAACAAAAACCATAGAAATAATGATTGAACCTGAAATATGGTCTTGGCCAAGTTGTTGCAGGAGCCTTAGATCTTCTTTTCTTTTGATGTATGACCTTGGTAAAGCCATCATTGTCAGCTGCTATTTCAGGACTGGTATTACAGCTTTCTTTTGCCTGATTTGTTTTTCTTTCCACAACCTCCTTTCTTGTCTTTACTCTTTTCACTTTCAACATTGCTTGCCTTTGGTCCACTTGATGATTCTCCTTCGAGAAAGCCCGCACCGAATTTGATACCTGTGGATCTTTGATCGCTTAGAATTTTGTCCAGCTTCATCGAACTTTCTTCACGTTTTAAATGACAGTTGATTTTTCGATCCAGCTCTTGTATCTGTATTCGGAGACTAACATTTTCTTCTTCCAATTTGCAGCAGTAATCTATCTTCATGGTTACCTGTATTTCAAGATCTTCGAACATTTTCTTGTATTCTTCTCGTCCGTGTTTTTAGACCGGCTATAATGTCATTTGCATCCTTAAGTTTCCTTGACAGCTTTTTCATTCTTCTTTTTCTCGTATTTCCATTCCATGAGAGCAGACACCAACTCACCCTCTAAATCAACTTCAGCCTCATCTTCTTCAATAGATACTTCGGAGTTCATTCCCTCTCTCGTTTTCTGTGTTTTCTCGCCTCTTCCGATTCGTCTATTTCAAACGCCATAAATAGAGCCTCACCTGTTCCTTCCTCGCAGTTTTCACTAGAACTGTCCTCTGAAGATTCTGCATTTCGGGAGATAAAGCTTTTCTTTTTGAAATTGCCTTTTCTGAAGTTTGTTTTCTTCCTCCATTCACCTCTTTCTTGATGCTGAGTTTCTTCACCTTTGTTCTTGTTATTGAGAGGACATTTGGTAGCAAAGTGTCCAATGCCTCCACAATCGAAACATTTAAGAGGTAGCTTCCCTTTGTATTTTCCTTTTCCTTTCTTCAGCTTTTCTTACAAAATTTGCTTCCATTTCATCCGAATCATTCTCTTCTTCAGATTCTTGTTTTGTGCTTTTGCCTTTTAGAGCTTTGAAGGTTGCTTCTCTATCAGTGGGATTAGATCTTCCTATTCTCATTTCAAAAGCAGTCAAAGAACCATGCATCTCATCCATACTAAAATGATTTAAATCTTTGGCTTCTTCTATGGCAGAGACTTTTGAATCAAATCTAGAAGGAAGTGATCTCAATACCTTTTTCACGATAGCAGCATCGGTTAGTTCTTCACCAAGACCTCTGGATTGAATTCGTGATCCCATTGACTCTTTGCATGAAAGTCTCTATGTTCTCATCATTGTCCATCTTTAAAGATTCGTATTGAGCTCGATGTGCTTGAAGTTTGGCCTCCTTGATCCTATCATCTCCTTCATGAATTTTCTCTAGTTTATCCCGGATATCTTTTGTCGATTCACAATTTATGACTTTGACTAGCTCACTGTCAACTAGTCCACACATAATAGCATTTCTTGCTTTTGAATCATATTCAAATGCCTTTTTACCTGCAAGTGTCCGTTGGAGCGGTGGCAGGAGCTTTGTAACCATTAACTACCGCACCCCAGATGTCAAAGCCCAAAGCACTGAGATATGTCTGCATTCTAATTTTCTAGAATGCATAATTTGTCCCATCAAACAATGGCACTTTGTTCGAAGAGAATCCTTCACCACTTGCCATTGCGTAACTTCCAAGATCACCTTAGCTGTTTAAGCCTCGTTCAGTACTTGGCTCTGATACCAATTGTTGTAATCACAATGACACTAAGAGGGGGGGTGAATAAGTGTGTTCTTTAAAATTTCTAAAACATATGATTTTAAAACCAACAGTAGTTTAA
This sequence comes from Wollemia nobilis, assembly GCA_028583015.1. Lineage (NCBI taxonomy): Eukaryota > Viridiplantae > Streptophyta > Pinopsida > Araucariales > Araucariaceae > Wollemia > Wollemia nobilis. The sequence continues at coordinate 1,696,828 of JAQPPZ010016334.1, read as the reverse complement.
AGCAGATAAAAGAGATACTAAATGCATCAAGAAAGCATCACACATAACACAACATTTTAACGAGGTTCACCAATGTGGCTACTCCTCAAAAAGACTGCTTGGACTACCATCCAAATCCAGTCAATGCAAAGCTACAACTTTACATAATCCTTTACCAGCACCAACCGGAAGGAGCACCAACCCCTTAACTTTATCTCGCTACAACGTAATGGAGCACCAACTCCTATTTAACCAAAAACTACTGGAAAGAGGCACCAACCCCTTATGCCAAGCTACAACTTGGAAGACAATAATAAAAATTGCAGAATAAAACTTTCACCTTAATTTTCATGATCTGCCATTTTTTTGCATTCTACTGTATGTCTGCATTCTGCTGCTTCGCGCAAAATGATTCGCACTATCCGACAGCTTCTCTATATTTCTTTGCACTCTCTATCGTATTCAGTTTATCGATTACTTCTGTAAACTGCGCACTGTCACTTCGAACTTAGAACACGACTTCTGCATATCGCGCTCTTATCATCCATGCACTCACGATCTGCAGATGCGAATTACGACTGCACTTTCCTCAACCGAACTTGATGCAATCACCCTTCTCGCACTTACACATTATCTCATCGCTATATTCTCTATACTGCCATTCCAAAGAACTAACACTTTTCTCACTCTCTGGATCGAAACGACTTGCTCTCGGCTTCACGCGAACTTGTTTCGCACCTTTCACATCTATTCCACCCCTTAACCTCGCAACAGACCCATTTTTTATAGAGGAGAATACCATATCAAACATCTTCGACTGTAACTCAAAGACGTTGGTTGCAAACCCTAATGAAGTCAACATGAAACCCTAGAATTTTTCTAGCTGCTTAACCTTTGTGATTGTCGGCTATAAACCCTAAAAACGTTCATTGTAAAACCCTAACACATATCGGCTTCAAAACCTCAAAGATGTCCGCTGTAAAACCCTAGCAATTGTCAGCTTTAAAACCCTAACGACATCCACTGTGAAGCCCTAGCAACTATCGGCTTCAAACCCTAAAAACTGTCGGCCTCGATTCAAACTTGTCGGCCTCAAACTCTTCTGCCACCTTCACCACCTTCCTGTAGCTTATTGCCGTGAAATGGCAACACGTCGTGAAATCGCGACACTTTTTGTGTCCGTACACCTCCTTGACTTTGTCGTCGCGAAATCGTGACCCTTTTGGCCGTTGATAGCTTTGCCTCCGTTCTTGTCACGAAATCGTGACACTTTGATCAGTTGCTGACGTCATCATCATTCTTGTCGTGAAATCGCGACGCTTTCGGCTTCTGGCGGCTTTTCTCGCAACCTGTCACGAAATCGTGACACTTTCAGCTTTCGCTGACGTCATCCGCATTCTTGTCATGAAATCGCGACGCTTCCGGCTTCTGGCGGCTTTTCTCGCACCTTGTCATGAAATCGTGACACTTTCAGCTTTCGCTGACGTCATCTTCATCTTTGTCACGAAATCGCGACGCTTTCGGCTTCCGTACATTTTGTGCTTCATTCAGTAGCGAAATCGCTACAACTTAGTGCCTTGTGCTTTCAACTGCTTTTACCCGTGAAATATTGACTCGTAGCGAAATCGCTACACTTTTGTGCCTTACACTTTCGACTTGAAGCATAATCGCCGCACCTTTGAGTTCTGCCCTTCGCACCTGTAGCGAAATCGCTACACCTTCGTGTTGAGTATTTTCACCTTGTAGCGAAATCGCTACACCTTTGTTTTGCGCAACTTTTACCCGTAGCGAAATCGCTACACCTTTACTTTGTGCCTTTGCAACTCGTAGCGAAATCGCTACACCTTTACTTTGCGCCTTTGCAACTCGTAGCGAAATCGCTACATCCTTTTTACTTAACACTTTCTCCCTGCTTCTGCCCGCGAAAATTCAACATGTAGCGAAATCGCTACAGTTTCTCAACTTAGCTTCTTGGCCTCCGACATGTCACGAAATCGTGACATTTTCAACTATGCCTTCTCTCTCCTTCGACTTGTCACGAAATCGTGACATTTTTGATTGCGCCTTCTATCTCCTTTGACTTGTCGTGATATCACGACATTTTTGATTGCGCCTTCTCTCTCCTCCGACTTGTCGCGATATCACGACATTTTCGATTGCGCCTTCTCTCTCCTCCGACTTGTCGCGATATCGCGACATTTTCGATTGCGCCTTCTCTCTCCTCCGACTTGTCGCGATATCATGACATTTTCGGTTGCGCTTTCTCTCTCCTCACTTTCGTCGCGAAATCGCGACATTTCTTATTGCACTTTCTCTCTCCTCCGACTTGTCGCGAAATCACGACAGAAAACATGTCGCGATATCGCGACAGTTTTCTAACTTGTCTTTTTCTTCGAATTTTTTCTATCTTCTACATCTGAATGACTTCTGATCTGTCTACCCACTGCATCCTTGGATCTAACTGCCTGTGTTGACAACAATGACAACCTTCTTGCAACACCTTGCTCAACATTACTTCTAACTCAAACTCACAATACTTACTCTTTCTAAAACAAAAAAAGGTGATGCTTGCTTTGTCTTTAGCTCTTTTTTTATAATATTTTTTTTATTACTTGAAGGAAGGGTTTTGAAAGGGTTCCTGAACCTTTTACATCAATGATAAGAAAACAATAATATCAGCTAAAGGATACAAGAGATAATCTCCTCAAGACAAAAATGGAGGACATATCTAAGAGGTTGTAAAAGAGACTATCTTCAGAGGGCAAGCCTAAAGGAATGGAAAAAATTAGATACATAAAGTAGGGGACGTCTAGAGAATAGGGAGCCCATAAAACAACAAATAATGAGGTCTCTACAGCTCAAGGAGCCCACAAAACAAACAAAAAAAGGAAGATTATTGACAAAAAATAAAAAGATAAGAGGAAAAAATCCCTCATTCACCATCATTAGGAGTAGGAGAAATCACACAGTCCACTAGATCATCCCCATAAAACTAGTTTTTATACTCTTCTAGGATGACTATGACCTGTTAGATCAGAGAGGTACTCATTTTTGTTGCTCTAGTTAGTGTACTATTGGAGCTTAAAAAAATCCAACATGAAAAGTACCCCTAGTTTTAAATTTTGGAAGGCCATGTCCAATCCTAGGCTTAGGTTGTTTTTTTCAAATCAAAAGGGCTTCCAATTTTTGTTGCAATAATGCTAAGTCAAAAGGTGTACAAATTGTTCATTGATGTTGGTTGTTACCAAAATTTCTCCCAATGGTCCTGGTTGGTTAAGGTTGTTCATCCTCAAAAGTCTTTCAAGACATATCCCACATCCCCCATCATTTTACCCTCTTCATGATTAATAATCCAAAAATTTACCATCCATTATTTCATTTAAATACCCCATCTATTTTTTTCATGTACCGTCATACCCATTTTCCTAAGTCATTTCATTTTATTTTTGAACCTTATGAAATAAAATTTTATCGAAGTTTGCAAGGTCTCGGTAGAAGTGTTTCCTCAATTTTCATCCTCACCTAACCATAGTACCCAATAATTATAATCCAAAAACAAATCATTTCCTTAGCATTTCTTAAGTCTCCAAGGGTTTCTCATGTCTATGTGCCTTGTTAAAGCTAAATATCATACATTTTCCATAGATCCTATGGAACACACGTATCATAAAAGGATATAAAGAAACACATTTCGTAATAGAGTGGGTGACTTGCATGGATTTTAAAATCAAGTTTAATTTTTACCTTAAATATAAGTCTTCCTAAAGTCTAAATTAAAAGGGAGGAAGGTTGAACCCCACTCAAATAAGTCCACGCATCTCCCTTGGTTAAAAAACTTGCACCTTAGCCAATTGAATGATGCGCACAAATAAAAATTAGATCTAACAATGCACACACATCTTTTGAAAAGGTCACTTAATCACCATTGACATCAAAGATAAAGTATCCAAAGTCTAAGCTAAAGTTCCTCTAGGCACATTCAATTAAATCAACCTAAGTAGACCCAAAAAATCCTTATGTATATGCATCCCCTTCATTATACACCATGTATCTTTCTCAAATTTAATGGTACACATGTATCCCTTATGTGATCTGGTGGCACACATATTCCAAAGGGAAGCCAACTTGCTCATTCTTTAAAAGTATTTCATTTTTCATGGATACGTTCACCCTAAATCGCTAAGGCAAAAAAATATATTAAAATTTTCTAAGGTTTTAAAAATTCCAAATCATTTTGTGTGTCAATGTGTCCCTTTTTTGCATTAAATTTCTCACATTTTGCCCATATATGATGGTAGGTGCATGCCAAGCAAATATCTATTGGCACATAGGTATCATTCCTCTAGTTCTTTAATATTCATGACTTATTTTCTAAGGTCCATGGCCTAAGATTCATTAAATATTGTTAATAAGACCTAAGGTAATACTTTCCCCTTTTTATTTTATGTCACATATGCTCTCTTTCTTTAAAATCTGATCACCTTCAAAAAATTAAAGGTGCACGTACACCCTTGGCTCTATCTAAAGGTGCATGTACATGAAGTTTCCCAATAATTAATTGCCCAAAATAAATTAAAGGCTCATAAAGTATTTACCTAAGTCTAATGCACCCTCTTTTTTGTAAATGGGGTGCACCTTTATGAATATAGATGGCACGTGTGCATCATCATTTTAATCCAAAGGCACGTGCATATAGATAAAGGCTTGACTTGTTCAAATTTTAACTCAAAATAATCATGGTAATAAAATTTTAACCTAAATTCATTAAGGAAAATATTATTAAAGTGTTGGAAATTTGAGCAAGTTTTGTTGTCATTGATGTTAAGAGGTTTGATTTCCAGTGTTGTCATCATTGATGTCAAAATGTTGATCCTCCAAAAAGCAAGGAAGTTGTTAAAAGAAAAAAAGGGTATAATATTTATTTTAAATATTATATGCCTAAAGAAGCCTAAAAGGTAGAAGACCCAAGCAAAAGAAAGCAAGTTTTAAAAGAAATAATAATATTATAATATTTAGAAAAAAGGAAGAGGTGAAGAATAACAGGGTCCAAGGAATCATTAAAAAAATATATCCCTGACAAAGTTCATTGAACAAGGTTGGCCAAGGTTTTAATTTAATTTATTTAAATTAATTAATTTTTTGTTAAGTTGGAATTATATACAAAAAGGGTTTTTTAAGAGGATCCCAAAACCTTATAACAAAAAGGGACTAAGCCCGGATATCACTGGAAGTGCCTAGATACATGACCATAAACATAATAAAAAACTAGAACAACAACTTAGACAAGCCGATAGACCTACAAACTATAGCAAAAAACCATCGTTTAGCAAAAAACCATCATCCACTCGCGGGTTGCAACTTGGGATCCTCCTTGGGATGGATGCAGCACCCCTTAAGTCTTAGTGGGATCCTCATGGTCTGAGGCCTCGCTCTGTTTGTTGAGAAGTTGCCAAAGGATATTGGCAGTAGCGTTCGTTGTATTAGCTGTGTTGACCATCGAGGATATTGCCATCTTCAAAAGGAGTTGGGTCGGGGAAGCCGTTGAGTCGGTCTCAAAATCAGAGATGATCTTGAGGGAGGACTTCTTTTTAGTCTTGGGCTTCTTCGATTGGGCCAAGGATCTGGGGCCAGAAGGGGTGTCGACAGACGCTCTTCACTTCCTGGTGGGGATTCATTTAGTACTCTTGGGGTGGGAGGGTTTGGGAGTCTCCTCAGGGCTACCATTCCCATCCTTAGATTCAGAGATGACAGGGGAAGCAGGGGGGATTGGATGCCAGAGGGGGAACATCCTAGGGGAGGACGGTTGGCCAAGACATGGCAGAAGATGACCGCTAGGAGGCCCTGGTGCATGGGCTTGGCCTGGGACTTTTGGCACTTTTCAATGGAAATTGTGATAGAGTACAACAAATAGTCGAGGATGGATACCTGCCTGGAGTCACGGAGATGATTGACAAACTATATATGGAAGCTGTGAAGGGGCTTCTCTAGGTCATCGCAGGTGATGAATTGCATAATAGGCACCATTGCTTCATTCCAAGGGTAGGGGAGGGTAGAGCGGAGCAGCATCGACTTGTCCCACCCATAGCTTTTAGCCTAATCAAGAAATTGCTCGAGCTCCTCCTCCCAGTTGTGTTTGTCCCATCGGATGGAACGCCCTTCGCCAGACAGCCCAGTCACCTCACAGAGCAGCTCCTTGGTAAGCTTGAAGTGGATGCCTTGGACTCGCACCTCACCATTCTACCAGGTCTCCAGGAAGTCCTTAGTAATCGCATCATCAGGGCCTTCAAATTTATGCATAAAAGGGGTCAGCCCTTTCGCATTCATGAAGATAGTTGCGGTGTCACTCAGGGATAGGGAATTTGGCTCTACGAACACAACAGCCATGGGGGTAAAAGAGGAAGGCCAGGGGCTCGAGGAAAGACCAAAACTAGGGGAGATGGGGAGCTACGATAGCAGTCGCGACATAGGGGAAGAAGAGGAGATGAGCGCCGAACACATAAAGGAGATAAATAGGGCCATCGAGAGCAAGAGGGTAGGGGAAACATCGGTGGGAAGCCTCCATTTGCATGGGGATGCAACATCAAAAATAATGCCATGGACGTTCAGAGGGTGGCAGAGAAGGAAACTGGGATGCATGGATGGATGGGGTTGGGTAGAGCTGACGTGCCGCGCGTGCCACTTGGATCTCGCATAGGGAGCTAGCAGATGAAGAGTGGGCCATCAGAAAGTAAGGAGGATCTGACGAGAAAAGGTAGGAAGATAGCCAATGAGAGGGAAGCCCAGATCATCGATATATTTGAAAAGATTGCTCACTCGGCACCTCTCGAGGCTAGAGGTGGAACCCGAGGAGAAGTTAGAGACATCGCTGCTAAAGGCCAATGGCCTGTTGAGGTGGAGACCAATGTGGGAAGCCTTGAAAGGTCCACCTATCTTTACCCAATGGGGGGAGGCCTTGGGGGGATAGTTGCCACATGAAAGGACAAGTCAAAATTACCTATCATCACCTTCATTGCTGAGGTGGAATTTGGAGCCTTGGGTATGGGTACCTTCATTGTGGGAGTCAGCACCATGGTTGTTGCTCCTTTCCCAATTAGCCACATCAGTTATGGCCTTTGGGAAATCATTTTTCCAGACTCGAAGCCTAGTGGACCCAACTGCAATGTTGGCCATAGCATCAGCAAGTTGGTTACCTTCCCTGTAAGTGTGATAGATGGACGCTTGAGGGAGCATGTGATAGATTTTTTTGGACTCTTGGATTATATTGAACACTTTCCATGAGGGAGTTTTGTGGCTCGTCATGTGATTAATGATGTTCCAGGAGTCTCCCTCAATGATGACTCAACGAGGATCCTTCTGGAGTAGGACCAGGCCTCGCCATAGCGCCATAGCTTCTACAAAGTTGTTGGTCTGGGTCCCGAGAGATTCAGCGTAGGCAAGGATAAGATTCCCTTCATGGTCTCGGATAACCCCTCCTGCTTCGGCTCACCCAGGATTACCTTTGGAGGCCCCATCAAAGTTCAACTTGATACTTCCTTCAGGGGGCGGAGCCCATCTGAGATTGGCCCTGGGGTTGGGACCCGGGGGGAATCTGGGACGTCAATGGGGATCCCCAAGGAAATGAATAGGGCTAGCTCACTCGCCTGTAGGGGGCCTGGGGAGGATGGGAAGAGTCGGATGTTCTCAATGGCATAGGCAATGGCCTTACCCGCAACTGCTATGGGATCCCTAGGAGAAGAAGAGAAAGCTCTACTATTGCGCTCCAGCCAGATTTTCCAGATCAGGTGATGAAGGTAGAGGGACCAGAGGGAGCGGAGCTTGGGGTGGCAAAAAGGATTTGGCCATTGAGAGAACAAATCTGTGATGGAGTTGGGTTGGACCCACTAGATGTGGAAGGATTGGAGCAAGTGACCGAGGGCCCCGAAAGAGTAGCTACAGTTGGTAAACAAGTGACTTGTTGATTCCCATCTAGAGAGGTAAAGATAGCAATGGTTTGGGATCATGAACCCTCTTCTCGCTAGGTTCTCAATTGTGAGGATCTTGTTCTGAATGGTAGTCCAGGAGAAGAAACTAATTTTGGGAATGAGTTTCTTTCTCCACACTAGGTTGAAGGGGATGTTGGGCACCTATGCCATCTCTTGGAGGGAGTAGGCCGACTTGACCGAAAAGGCTCCATCATCAGATCCTCGCCAAATGGGCCTATCCTTGGCCTCCCCCATTGGGATCGTGACTGCATTGAGAAGAATGGAGAGGTTGGCGGCTTGGTGGGGGAACCTACCCTCATCGATGGGCCTCCAAGCTGGGATCCCGTTGAGCCTAGATATGAAGTTCGCTACTTTGCTTCCCCTGGTGGCAACCAAGGAGGGCATAAGGATCCGGAACTCCCTGTGCTCACTCAATGGGTCGTCTAGGATCCATCTGTCCTACCAAAAGTCAATGGAGCTACCGTCACCCAGGATCCATCTGTAGCCTTTATGGATGAGGTCTCTGGTCTGGGCTATGGATTTCCAAAATGTCGAGCCATTCTGGGGCCCTTGGTCGCTTAGAAAGGGGAGGTTTTGGAGATATTTCCTCTTGATAATCTGGACCCACTCGGACTCACAACTGGTGTAGACCTTCCACGCTTGCTTGGCCAGGAGGGCAAGGTTCATGCGGGAGACTTTCTTGAGACCAAGGCCTCCTTCCATTTTGCTTTTGCATACCAGGTCCTAAGACACCAATGAGATCCTCTTCTTGTCTTCGCTCCCGGACTAGAGAAATCACTTTTGGATTTGTTCTATCTTAGAGCTCACCGAGGTGGGGATCTTGAAGATCGACATGAAGTAAATCAGGATGCTCTGCAGGCAGGCTAAGGTGAGAGTTGCTTTGGTTGCTTGGGAGAGGAGGTGGCCTTTCTAGGAGGCAAACTTCTTTTGGATCCTCTCGATCACGTTGTTCCACATGGCTTTGGTTGGTCTGCCCGAGAACAAGGGAAGCCCAAGATAGGAAGTGGGGAGGACCTCCGGGGAGCACCCCAAAATCCATGCTATCTTCACCTGCCTAACCTGGGGAGTGTTGATGAAGTAGATCTTGCTCTTGAGAAGGTTGATCTTCTACCCTACGACATTCTCGTAGAGTTGGAGAATGTGTCTAATGGTCTTAGCCTGAGCCACAGAGGCTGAGGTGGCCAGGATGGTGTCATCGACAAACTATTGATGAGTGATCGAGGAGAGCCCAGAAGCCACTTTGATCCCTGAGATGAGCCCCCTCCTACCAGCATTAGAGATAGTTCTCCCTAGAGCTTCAGCCAAGATGATGAACAACATGGGGGACAGGGGGTCCCCTTGCCTCAGCCTCTAGAGCTAGGGAAGAACCCGACAGGGGACCCATTGACCAGGATAGAAAACCATGGGGAAGAGATGCATCTTCTGATGAGGTCGACCCAGGATGGGTGGAACCCAAATTTGAGAAGGACCTCAATCAGGAAATCCCAGTTGACCCTGTTGAAAGCTTTGTTCATGTCTAGCTTGAGGAGGAAGGTTGGTTTCTTGGCTAGGGTGGCAGAGTGCAACGCCTCATGGATAGTGATGATCCCATTGGTAATGACTCTCCCTTTGATAGAGCTCCCCTAGGAAGAGTCAATGATGAGAGGGAGGATCCCTTTGAGCCTATTTGCAAGAGCTTTGGTTAGGATTTTGTAAATGACATTGCAAAGGCTGATGGGTCAAAAGTACGATAGGGATTTGGAGGCTTGAATTTTAGGAACTAAGGCTATGAATGTGGAGTTGAAGCCATGGGGAATGGATTTTCTAGATTGGAGATCTCTAATAGCTACACAGACCTCAACCTCGATCAGGTCCCAAAATGCCTAGAAAAAGTGAGGAGGGAAGCCATCCAGACCAGGGGAAGTATCAAGCTTCATGGAAAATAGGGCTTCTTTAATCTCTTTGGATGAAAGGGGCCTAATGAGCATCTTGTTAGAGGTAGGGGAAATGGAGGGGGGATCTGCTCAAGAAGGATGTTGGCCTCCTAGGGGGAGGCTTGAGAAGGGGTGCCTAGAAGAGATTGGAAGAAGGAGGTTGTCTCATCATGGATCTCAAAGATATCCTTCGTGGTCCTACCGTCACTACATGTGAGTTCTAAAATCCTATTGGAGCTCCTATTTCTCATGGTAGATGCATGGAAAAACTTAGTGTTTGAGTCACCATCTTTGAGCCACAGGGCCCTAGATTTTTACCTCCAGTATGTTTCCTCACGAGCGAGGATGTTGTGGAACTCCCCTAGGAGCTCTCGCTCTTCAGCTCTAGACTGGTCATCCTACGGGTCTTCCTGGGATTGGCTTTCAATGAGCTCTAATTTTTCCTTGACCACCCTTTTATTCTCAAAGATGTTGCCAAAAGTGACCCTATTCCACACCCGTAATTTGTCCTTGATGAACCTGAGCTTCTAGTAGAGTTGGGCAGAGGGGGATCCTCTGAAGGGCTGGCTCCACCACTACCCAACTTGCTCCCTAAAGTCAGAATGGTGAAACCACATGGCCTCGAAGCGAAAGGGGCACTTGAAGGGGCACCCTTTGCCAGCTTCAAGGAGAAGGGGATTATGGTCGAAGCCAATTTTGGGAAGGGCTCGGAGGGTGGCATCTGCAAACACCGGGATGGCTTCTCTTGAGAGTAGGACCCTGTCCAGTTTGACTTGGATGAGATTTGGCCCAACTCTCCTATTGCTCCATGTGTAATTGGCCCCTTTTAGGTGAACATCCATGAGTTCATTTGAGTCTATGAAGGCCCCAAATTCCTCCATACTCCTGGTGATTAGAGGGGATCCACCTAGTTTTTTTGAAGGGTATAGGGGACTATTGAAATCACCTGCAAGGATCCAGGGGAGGGTTTTGAATGCATCTCTCATGTGGCTAATCACTTCCCAAAGCATGGCCCTCTCCACCGGGTTGTTGGGGGTGTAGACATTGGATAGGATCCAAGAGGAGTTGGAGGATTTGCAGTGAAACAACATGTTGATGATTCTGTTAGAAGAAGAAATCAGTCTCCCTTCGATCTCATTTGGGTCCCACATGCACAACAACCCTCCGGAGGATCCTTGGGCTGGGATGAATGTGAACTCGCCATTGCTCCACACTACTTTGGCTACTCTAGGGGAGGACATCTCATCTAGTTTGGTTTCTTGGAGAATGAGGATAGAGGGCATGTGTTCTTTATGAAGATGTGCAACAATACGTCTCTTGGGGGCTCCATTGAGCCCTCTCATGTTCCATGTGAGAACCTTCATTTAGCACTTTTGGAGGGTTTTTTGCCTCCCTTCCCCTGATGGGAGGGAGGTTTGGATTTTTTTGGTTCCTCTTTGAGCATGTTGAGGGCTTTAGATAGTAGAGTGGTCTGAAAACCATTCACTATGTCATCTTCGACCTCTTTCCTTCTCTATTCACCAAGGGTTGGGCGACCTCTCTTCTTATCTATACCATAGTCGGTAGTAAATATTTTGCTATGGGTCCTCTTAGGGTTGACCCCTTTTGGGGCTAACTGGGATAGAGTGGGGCTACCTTCACCATCTCCATCAGATATACTGGAGTTAGGGCTAGATATGACAAGTGTGGGAAGAGGGGCCTAGACTTGGGGGGAACCGAACAAGTTGGAATCATTTAGAGAGGATCGAGGAGGGGAATGAGGTGATTATCAGAGGAAATCATGGTCATGATATCCAACTTAGGAGTGGAAGTGGTGTGGTAAAAAACCATGATGGGAACTGGGTCTAGAGGAGGGGGAGGGTGGGTCAGAGGGTGAACCACTTGGTTTAAAAAAAAAATTAGTAATAGGATTGGAATGGAGACATACCTAGTCTAAATCTAGAACCAAGGGAAGGTTCTTTTGCTTCCCTTTCTCCTTAGGATGAGTTTTTCTCTTTTTCCAAGGGGCTACCTATGTCAGAGGACCATTCCTATGGGGAGCGGGTCACCTGAAGCTAGGGAAGGAAGATCTCGGGTTAGGGAATCTGTTCGGGGCTCTAGGAGGAGCCCTTAGGATAGGGCCACCATTGAAGGAATCCTCCGAAGGACTGAGGAGGGGGCATTGGTTTTGAAGGTGCCCTTGCATGCGATATTGGGCACAAAAGGTTGGTTTATTTTCATATTCCAGTGGTTGATGATGTTTGAAGGATCCTGAGATCAGGTTGACGAAAGTTGGGAGCTCAGATTCGAGGTTAGCATTCATGTAGATACATGAATGGACCATTCGGGATCCTACTTTGGTTGCGATATCAATGGCCACCAGCTCCTCGATAGCTCACGCGATGGTTTTCAGGACCTCTTCTTGCTAGAGGTGGAACGACAAATCTAGGATCCGAACCCAGATTGGGGTAAAGTTTATACTCTGAGTACTGGGCTTGAAATCCACCACCCACCACCTCAGGAATAGACTCCTTCTACCCAAGAACTAGGGCCCTCCCGTGAGGATCCGACTGGTGTCATCCCGGTTGCTGAGTTTGATAAGGAAGAAGCCTCTGGAAAGGGCTACGATTTCCATGTGGCTCGAGGTTTTCCATTTGGAGAAGGCCCAGCGCCTAATGGTCTCCATATCTGGGTGCCCTCCAATGAACTTCCCGACTAGGGAGGAGGAGGCCCCGAAGACGTAGTTGGAGAAGATGTCCCCTGGGATAGTGATATTGGTTCCTTCGAGGGAAAGGCTAGTGCCTGATGTTTTTGGGAGGATCGCCTCCCCGAGGTGATCTACGCATACGAATATTTGCTAGGGCTTCCAGGGATGGGGCCCTCGATTGGTGGTTTTTCGAGGGGCTCCTTGTCCTAGGGTCCCACATGAGGGGAAGCATGGGAACCCGCCATCCCGTCTGCATCCTTACCTAGGGAAGGTCCACCTGAATCCTAGATTGGACCTACCTGTTGGGTGCTACTACTGCCTGCATTGCCCTCCATGTCCACCATCAATGTAAATTAAAATATTTTAACCTAAGGTTAACATTTTAATTTAAATAATTAAAGGTACCAAGTTTCAATTTTTATTTAGAATTCAAAATTTGAAAGGTCTAATGTGTTTCAAATACAAATTAAGAGTATTAATAAGAAAAATTTTCATTTTCTAAGTCTAACAACAATGCAATATTTGAATGCCCAAGTTATAGAAAATTGAGTGCTGCATTTTCGCAAAGAAGAAGCTTGTAAATTATTTTAATAAAGGAGGCAGACTTGTATTGATATTCACATGGTACAATAGGATTATCCCATAGCACTGAGTAGCACATATGGTGATCGAAGGAGTGGCTAAGGTGCTTGTAAGGAGAAGGTCATGGTTTTGAATCCCATGTGATTCATTTTGGCAAAGGAGAAGAGGATTTTTGTCTTCACCAAAATTTGTGAGCAGAAGATACTGTATAGGTGTGGAGGTCCCTTCGCTCACATGTGGATGTGTAGCCCAAGTGGTAGCTAGGCCTTGGGCTAAGGTGCTACAATATCTTAGGTCATAGAATCAATTTTGGGCATTGGTCATCGAAAATGTGTGCAAATATTTTTTGGTGACGTGGTGATATTTTATTGTAAATATTGAATGGTGAAATAATTGTTGAGGAGAATAGTTGTGTGGATATTTTGAGATAAATTGTTGTTATATAACCTAGAATTGGAAATAAGGTTTTGTTTCAAGTAAAACAGGTTTTGAAGATATATCTCCATAAAAGCAAAAAGGTATGGGCACACTATCTTTTGTTTAGAGTGTTTGAAATGAATGTATGAAATATAAGGTGGAGTGAAAAGGATTTATGAGTATTTTTGGAAATTTGTGAGCAAGTTTAAGTGCATCTTGTTGATGAATGATTTGATTTGAGATAGATATTGATAAATACTTGAGTTAGGATTTGAGACCCACATTATGATTTTTGTTTGAAGAAGTTTGAAAATACTTGTTTAGGGTTTGTGAGCAAGTTGTGTTTCATTCATTGGATGATTAAGTGAAATTCTTGAGCATTGGATTTGAGTGATATTGAAAGTAAATGTGCAAACATTAGAAACTAGATTTGTGAAAGTGACAGAATTAATTATTGAGTAGAACATATTAATTTTTGATAGAGTACATCATTATCTATATGTTCTAGAGGTTAAAAGAATTCTAAATAGAATATGTCTAAACTTCTTCAAGTTAAAGTAATTACCTTGAATATTAGACAAAGTATTTGATAACTTTGTGTGTAAGATTTGAGATTGATTGATAATATTTTATGAGTTGTTTTGAGCATGTATTGAGAGCAGATTGAGCAAGTTCTTGAGAGAACTTAAAGGTAGATTTGAGGTAAGTCTTGGTGAAGACTTGAGAGTATTTTGAGCAAGTTCTTGAGAGGATTTATAGGCATATTTGAGGCAAGTCTTGGTGAATACTTGTAGATATATTTGAGGTAAGTCTTGGTGAATACTTGAGAGTATATTGAGCAAGTTATTGAGAGAACTTAAAGGTAGATTTGAGGTAAGTCTTGGTGAACACTTGAGAGCATTTTGAGCAAGTTCTTGAGAGGACTTAAAGGCATATTTGAGGTAAGTCTTGGTGAAGACTTGTAGGAATATTTGAGGTAAGTCTTGGTGAAGACTTGTAGGTAGATTTGAGCAAGTCTTGGTGAAGACTTGAGACAACATTAAGAGCAGGTTTGATTTTTTCAAGATTTGTGTTAAGGCTTGGGGTAGATCTAAGCAGACTTGATTGGTGATTTTTTCAAGCTTTGTGTTAAGTCTTGGGGAAGATCTGAGTAGATTTTATTGGTGATTTGATCAATATTTGTGTTAAGGTTTGAGGACAGATTTGAGGACATATTTTGGTGCAGGTTTAAGAGCAGATTTGTGCTAGAATTGAGACAGAGTTAGAGTAAATTTGTACTAGACTGAGGATAGTGTTTAGTGTAGATTTGAGATAGAGATTGAGTAGAGTTGAGAACAAGCTTTGTATTTTATAGAGTAGAGGATAATAGTATCCAGTGGATAAAGATCCATTAGCCAGGCTAGTGAGGATAGAGGTATTCTATGGAGAGATATCCATAAGCTAGTTCAATGGGGGTAGAAGTCTTCTAGAAGAGCACCATCCAGAGTAGAGGAGAAAGAGTTCTCCTATCGATAGATTTCCATGAACCAAAGAAAATGGGAATATTTCTCCTATGGAGTGTGATTTGTGAACTAGATGGGAAGATAGATTTCTTCTATGGAGAGAGATCCAAAAACTTTTTGAGGATATAGAGGTCTCCTGGATCAAGTTCCACGAACAAAAGAAAAGGGGAAAGAGTTATCCTGTGGAGAGAGATACACAAATCAGAGCATTAGGAGATTGGTGTCTCCTTTGGGTAGGGGTCCATAAACATTGTAATAGGGAAGTGATTCCCAAGAGATTTATTGAGAAAATTTTAGTGAAATATTTTCTCCGTGGAGTAGCCCACATTGGATGAACCATGTTAAATTGGTTTCTCTATTGTGTGTGATGATTTGTGCATTGATTTGATTACTAATTTCGATATTACCATTGATTATATTGGATAATATTTGGAAAGAAAAGCAAAATTGTATCTTATATTGGTCACCCTCCTCTCTCAATATAATCTTGTGTTATTCAATTGGTATCAGAGCAAGTTCCTTTGGAAGAGTTTAACAACTTGAAGGAAAAGTATACAGGAACACAGATGGCATCTTAAAGTGGATATTCATAAAATAAGGCACCATTGTTTGATGGGAAAAATTATACTTTTTGCAACATAATAATGAATACTTACTTTATGGTACAAGGATGTGAGATATGGCAAGCAGTTGAGGATGGATACACACCTCCATCTAGTCCTCCTACAGATAAATATGGTAAGCTCCTACATCTATCTAATGCAAAGGAAATGAATGCAATCTTAAGTGGTTTATGTGAAGAATATTTTGTAAAATTTATGCATTGCACATCAACAAAAGATATTTAGGAAAAGTTGAAGAAAACATATGAGGGAGACAAAAAGGTCAAGATGGAAAAATTGTAAAATCATAAAAAAATATTTGAAGACTTGAAGATGAAGTATGACGAAGACATTTCTACATACTTACTTCATGCGGATGAGGTTGTTAACTCCATGCAAGGACTTGGGTTTAAATTTGAAGAATCATATGTTTTTCAAAAGGTTTTAAGGTTAATCCCTATGAGGTATAGTGAAAAGGTTTCAATCATAGAAGAAAGAAGAGATATTTAAACCTTGACTAGGGATGAGTTACATGGAACTCTCACAAATTTTGAGATGAGAATAGGAAAGGATCCTATCCCCAAGAAATAAGAAGCCTTTAAAGTAGCAAAGAAGAAAAAGGATAAGAAGTCAGATTCAAGTGATGAGTCATCCAATGATGAAGAAGCAAAATATGGTAGAAATAACAAGGACTCAAGAAAGCACAAAGGTACAAAAATAGTTAAGTGTTTCAATTATGGTAAATATGGTCACTATGCATCTAACTGTCTAGAAGCTGGAAGTAGTAGTGGTGAAGAGAAATGGGATCATAAGAACAGGGAAGCAGGTAAATCCAAGCATCAAAATAAAAATAGGTATGGACAAAATAAGCATGAAAATAAGTTTTTCCAAAGGTATAAGAAGAGTTTCCATGCAGATAATACAGACAGGATTTCAAGTGATACTGATGTAAGATCCTTAGATAATGAAGAAGAAATTCTCTTCTTAGAAATAGAGGAAGAAGGAAGTGCTTCTATTGAAGATAAATCTAAAAGGTATGAAGATGATCTTGAAGACAAAAAGGTAGAGGAAGAATCAAAAAATGAAGGAGTAGTTGATCTATAAGGTGAGCTTATTTCTGCTCTTAAGGAATTAAGAAATGTTAGAAAGTAGAATTCAAGACTTAAGGTTAAATTTCAATAATGTGATGAAGAGAAAGGAAAGCTTATACAAGATCTGACAAACTCAATATATAATACAAGGACATTTAAAGAAAATTTATGGGTAAAAGTATTAGAATGTGAAATATTAGAGCATGAAGTAGCTTCACTAAGAAATAAAGTGAAAGAGTCTAAAGACAAGCTACACAGGTTTGGAAAAAGATCAAAAACTTGGATAATATTATCAGTGTACAAAGATCTTCATCAAACAATATAGGACTTGGTTTGGAATAAGGACAAATAGAAAAAGGAGAGGATTCAAGCTCAAGCTTCAAAGAATAAGAAGCTTCATAAGAAGAGAGTGAAGGAGAAATGGAGACTTATGAGGATACATTGAAAAATAGAAGGTTCACCAAGGAAGGAAACAATGCACAAACAAGGAAAAAAGAACATCACAAGGAAGAAAGGACTAAGAGATCAATTGGTCAAAGGAAGTATTTCTTCAAAGGACATTTCTTCTCATATCAGAGGTTTGGTCACAAGGCTATGTAGTGCAGGACACATGAAAATAAGGAATATGGTTTCATCAAGAGAAATTTCAAAAATGGGTATTTCTTTCAAGGGTATTGCTACTCTTGCAATTAGTTTGGTCATAAAGCAATTCATTACAATGTTCATGACAAGAATGGATATGGCTTCACCAGGAGGAACTTCAAGATATTTGCACCTTCAAGGAACCACAACATTAAGTGTTACAAGTGCAATAATGTTGGGCATATGGCTAAGTGGTGTAGAACAAAATTTCTAGAGACAAGCAAGAACATGGATACTCAAAATAATTAAAAATAATCAGTTGAGGAAGAAGGTGGGAAAAGAAAAAGAGAATTTTATGCTAGGAGTAGAGATACTCCCACCCCAAAATTTACCATCTCAAGGAGAGGAGGTGGGGAGGGGGATGAGTTAAGAGTCTTATATTTAGCCCCAAAGTATTCCCTTTGCCATTGATGTCAAATGGGGAGAGATTTGATTTAGGGGGAGATCATTCAATCAGGGGGAGCAGTTTCTCAAGGGGAGCAAAACTAAAAAAGGTAAAATGAATATTTAAAGAAAAAAGGGTTGCCATCAATGATAAATAGGGATATTGTTGGAAATTTGATCAAGTTTTGTTGTCATTGATGTCAAGAGGTTTGATGTCTAGTTTTATCCTCATTTATGTCAAAATGTCGATCCTCCAAAAATAAAGGAAGTTGTTAAAATAAAAAAAGGGTATAATATTTGTTTTAAATATTATATGCCTAAAGAGGCCTAAAAGGTATAAGACCCAAGCAAAGGCAAGCAAGTTTAAAAAGAAATAATAATATTATAATATTTAATATTATAATATTTGGGAAAAAGGAAGAGGTGAACAATAATAGGGTCCAAGGAATCATTAAAAAAATATATCCCCGACAAAGTCCATTGAGCAAGGTTGGCAAAGGTTTTAATTTAATTTATTTAAATAAAAATATTTTAACCTAGGTTAAAATTTCAATTTAAATAATCAAAGGCGCCAAGTTTAAATTTTTATTTTGAATTTGAAATTCGAAAGGGCTGACGTGTTTCAAATGCAAAGGAAGAGTATTAATAGGAAATATTTTTCATTTCCTAAGTCTAACACCAATGCAATATTTGAATGCCCAAGTAATAGAAAATCGAGCACTGCATTTTCATGAAGGAAGAAGAAGCTTGTAAATTGTTTTAATAAACGAGGTAGACTTGTCTTGATATTCACATGGCATGATAGTATTATCCCATAGCATTGAGTGTGTTATCTTGGGAAGCATGCACCCCTATTCTACTTGCAATATTATATCAAATGAAAGACCATAAAACATAGATAACACAGAAATGACAAATAAAGAAAGATCTTTTTATTTATTCAAATTAAATTCAGTTACAAATCGGTCTCTCTGAGGGATACCCAATTTGATACAACAAATTATAAGAGAAATAATGGTGAATATATCCCCCATAATGGGATGGTGCGATTCCGTAGGCCTCCCGATCTCGCACACAAAACTGTATGAGGTGTTATAGACACCTCCTTTTCCTTCTCTCATCCTCGAGGGATCTTATGCTCTGAATGCCTTGAATCGGTCCTGTGAACCTGTAACCTACGTGCATAGAAACAACATAACACTATTAGTAGCATGGCCAGCCTCTCCTAATGAGGATTTTATTAGAAAATTTTATAAACATGATAAATAAACATAATATGATTTAAAATGCAATAGATCTAAGGAATGTAAGTATGTGAAACTCAAAAATATTAATGTAAATACATTGCAAGAATTAGATCTATGCTAAAACTAGATAATGAAACAAAAAGCAAGTACATATCTAAGCTAAAATAATAGAAACGTCATCTCAAACCCTAGCCATTTTTTCTCAAAGCAACGATGACTGTGGGCCACTATCGAAGATAGCAATCACTAAACTGAAAGGTTTACCTCAAGTTTTAGGGGTTTTGACAGTCGATCCCTTTCTCAAATTGATGTTCAAGGTCACCTATTATATTTGGTGCATTGGTTGGTGGTTAGGAATGATGGATCTAAATGCAGGTTTGTAGACGTAGCTCAACTGGATGGTGCTTCAATGCTCCTCAAAGGGATGTGGATTTGCTCTCCAATCTGATAGGGCTCCACTACACAAAGTTATCTCTGATATCCTTTTTGTCTTTTTGGAAGTTTGCATATGTAGTCTCTTTGGATTCAGATCCATATCTAGATCTAGATCTAGATCTGCATGTGAACTGACCATCAAAGAAGAAGGTTTAGTCACAAACTGGCATTGAAGGGATAGTCAAGAGGAACTTTGGGAGTTCCTCACCAAAATCCCTTTGTAAGCCATGCAAACTGCTATCTTCACCTATGATTTGGGCTCTTCTTGATGATAGTCTATGTTTTAGTGCTAGCCACTATCATCAGTAGTGACTAGCTATGGCTGCTCTTATCTTGAGCAGCCAGGATTGGTGGTCGCTCTGATAAATAGTAGTTATTCCTGAATGGGCTAAAACCATCTCTTTTGAGTGGTTAGGACCACTACTTACTATTGGAAAGGTCCAATATTAGTCTTATGGTCTACGGATATACCCATATGACTAGTATCCTAAATATGATATATTTTAGGTGTCTATAGATGCCCCTTTTTGGGATGTGTTGTGGGAAAACACAACACAAAGCAAAAATAGATCACCTAGGCCCATATTGTAGGGTGTATGATGATCATTGATCTAATAAAAATTGGATGCCTCAATCATGAGAAAGGGTGCACATCCTAGAATTATTGCTTCCAATAGAATGGAAGGTTTTAAATTTGCAAAATCTTACACTCATTCATCAGACAATCAGGTAGTTTCAGTGCTACTATAGGCTTAAGTGCTACTATAGATCCAAAAGGATGAGAGCTACAAACTTAAATATCATGTTTGATTTTTTCCCCAACAAATGGTAATATTATGATAGTTTTTGAAAATGATTCATAATATGAATGCAAATTGGCATGATCGAGTGATATTTTGTTGACTTTGATTGTGATTGTTGATATTATGACTACCCCCTCAAATGATGATTCGATGAGGGAAAGACAATGAATAAAATTATGAGTCACTTGACCAAGATGAAGTATTTGGACCCTTTTAGAGGTTTGCTTTGTTGTTATAGGGTAGGTTCCATCTCAGGTGTTATTTCAACCATTTTTAGTAATTGTACATCTCTATCCTACGGACCGGTCCAGCCACAATGGCCTTATTAGGGAATCAAGATGATAGTAATTCCATTCAAGCTTGTGTTGAATCACTATATTCGATGATTTGTTGAAAATTATTATAGAATAAATGATATGAATCCTCATTCCCATGGGGTAGTCTGGTCGCCATGGCCTTATTCGAGATTGAAGTGAAGCGTCTTAATTTATCCATAACTAATTTGCCCCAAGTGGCCTTATGGTAATTTATTGATCTTGCCAAATTGTATGGAGTGCAAGTCGATGCAACTACCAAGTGTATAGAGTAAATAACTGAATACGAGGCTTAATTGAGATTTTTTTGTTATTTGATTTTTTTATTATTTTGTGATTTATATTATTTTTTATTTTTGATATTTTCCAATGTTTTTGGAGTTTTGATTTTTGAATTGTTTTTGTGTTTTATGTTTTTTTTTTTGACCAAAGGATTTTAAGATGCCTTTGGATACTTTTGGATTGACCAAAGGGTTTATGGATACATTTGAAACATTTTAGGTTTACCAAAGAGTTCATAGGTACCTTTGGAGCCTTTTTGTGAATTGACCAAAGGTATTATGATGCCTTTGGAGCATTTTGGGTTGACCAAAGGGTTTATGGATACCTTTGGAACATTTTGTGATTTGACCAAAGGTATCAAGGTGAATTTGGAGGATTTTTGGGTTGACCAAAGGTTTTATGGATACCTTTGGAGCCTTTTGGGTTTACCAAAGGGTTTATGGATACCTTTGGGGCCTTTTGAGTTGACCAAAGGGTTTATGGATACCTTTGGGACATTTTGGGTTGACAAAAGGGTTTATGGATACCTTTGGAGCATTTTGGGTTGACCAAAGGGTTTATAGATACCTTTGGGGCCTTTTGGGTTGACCAAAGGGTTTATGGATACCTTTGGAACATTTTGGGTTGACCAAAGGGTTAATGGATTCCTTTGGAGCATTTTGGGTTGACCAAAGGTTTTATGGATACCTTTGGAGCATTTTGGGTTGACCAAAGGGTTTATAGATACCTTTGGAGCCTTTTGGGTTGACCAAAGGGTTTATGGATACCTTTGGGGCCTTTTGGGTTGACCAAAGGGTTTATGGATACCTTTGGAGCCTTTTGGGTTGACCAAAGGGTTTATGGATACCTTTGGGGCCTTTTGAGTTGACCAAAGGGTTTATGGATACCTTTGGAACATTTTGGGTTGACCAAAGGGTTTATGGATACCTTTGGAGCCTTTTGGATTGACCAAAGGGTTTATGGATACCTTTGGGGCTTTTTGGGATTGATTGCTTAATTGTTTGATTGCTGATTAGGGGAGGTATGATACCAATAATGCCCCAGTTGATGTTTAGAAAATATTTTTGTTTTAATTTTATGTTATGGATGCAATTATGGATGCTATGCCTAGATAATGATTTGATTATGCTATATGTATGCAATGTACTGGTGACATGCACTAGCTAGATGAAATATGTATGCTTAGATACTATGATCTATATATATGGATGCACTATGATGATGGATGCATATATGAATGCAATGCTTACATGATTTGATTTTTGCTATGTGATGTGATGTATTGACATGCACTAGCTAGATGATGGATGTATGATTAGATGTTGTGACTTAGATGTAGATGGACTACTTATGATGTATGCATTTATGGATGCAGTGCTTATTGTTAAATGCATGTTTAATTTTGATTTAATTGTATGCATTCAATTTATGTTGTTATGATATGATGAATGCAATGTGTGCAATGCATTATTTACATGATGATGATCTAATGTAAATGAACCTGTATGCTTTAATCATTTAAAACATAAGGAATGAATATGATATGAGTTTAACAATCTAATGGGTGACACCACAGAATGTATAACAATCATGAATGTAAATAATAAATCTTAGCATAAGAATTAATTATTTAAGCATCCAAATGTGAGATGAGATGATGTGATATGTATGTGCTTTCTTGATGAGCTTCTGTAAATTAAAATATATGCACAAAATAGTCAGTGGTCATCTAAATATCATTGCTGACATTTATTCGATATCTATCCTACTTCATGAACACCCTTTAATGAATAAAATATCCTAAATAAAGTTGATTATTTTATTAACGAAATGATTTGTTGCTAAAAAGGAATTTTTGAGGTTTTCCATGAGACTCAAAACACCCTAGTTACCTCATCAAAATTTGTATACTTATCATACAAGACTCTTAAAATATAATGTTTTTGTTATGAAAACCTAGATACTCATTATCCCTATGTGTACAAATGAATATATTGGATAAAAAATAAGCATACCCTAGTGCCAGGTGGTATTAATTCAGCCCAATGTTGTATTGGGGATCCTCAAATGTTCATCCTGATCCTAAGTTGGACTCAGTTGGATTAGACCACTAGGAGATACAGGATACCTAAATCTAGCCCTTTTTGCAAATTTCTTAGAGCTTACCCTAATGCTAGGCAGGATTCATGCAACCCATTATTGCATTAGGGATCATTCAATGGTTTGTGGAGATCGACCATTCTAAGGATTCAAGCTCTTCACCCCCTTCTTTTCTTCACATTTATTTGGGATACTTGTTCATGCTTTAGTGATGAAAATCATTGTTTATTTTGATTTTTGTTTTCTTTTGAGCAAGGTATTTTTTGTAGTGATGATAATCACTATTTATTTTGCTTTTTGAATTTTTCTTTGTTTCAAGATTTTTGCTTATTTTTATGAAAGCAAGGGATTTCTTTGGGTAGGGGGAACTTGTCCTTTTGCCAATGATCAAAATCCTAGACCTTGCACATCACAAGGTGAGCAAGTGTAAACCTTTAACTTAAGATGCCTAGTACCACTTTGTAGCATTCATATTTCCCTTTTTCCAACTAGGATTTTAATGTTTTGATTAGTGATAGGATTCTAAAATATACCAGGTGCTATCAAAACCAAATCTCATCTATTAAAAGTAAAGATAGATTTCTACAAAGTTTGATAAAATCACTAGGTATGGCTGAGTGACCAAAAAACCCTAGTATATTCCTTATAGAAACAGGAGGGGTTGTGTTGAAAAATATAGTTACTCACATGGGTTATGGACGATGATGGATTTTGGGGATGCATGATTGAGGTACAAAATGTGGTGTCATTTGTAATATTGTGAGCACAACCTACCTAATGCAAATGCAATGGATGCAATGTGCCCAAGGCAAATGCAATGGATGCAATGTGTCTAATGCAATTCAACTAATGGATGCAAATGCAAATGTTTTTGAGTTTTATTGCTTTTAGATTTTTGATAGTTTTCATTGTTTTTGGACTTTTGATTATTTTGAACATTTTTGACTTTTTTATTTTTGAATTTTTTTTGTGCTTTCATGTTTGGTTTTTGACCAAAGGGCTTAAAGGTGCCTTTGGGATTTTTGTGAAGCGACCAAAGGGCTTTAAGATGACTTTGGGGATTTTTGTGATGTGACCAAAGGAATTTAATATGCCTTTGAGTCTTTTTGTGATGTGACCAAAGGGCTTTAATATACCTTTGGGGCCTTTTTTGAGTTTGTCCAAAGGGCTTGTGATGCCTTTGGGGCTTTTGGTTATGGTGACCAAAGGGCTTGTGACACCTTTGGGGCTTTTGGTGATGGTGACCAAAGGGTCCTTGAAACCTTTGGGGCCTTTTGTGAGTTTTACCAAAGGGCTTTAATATGCCTTTGGCTACTTTTATGGGTTTGACCAAAGGGCTTATGATGCCTTTGGATCTTTTTGTGTTTTTACCAAAGGGATTTAAAATGCCTTTGGAGCCTTTTGTTTTTCATTTTGATGTTTTCTAATTTGTTTGGATTTTTGATGCTTTCTATTGTTTTTGAAGTTTTTAATTTTGTTTTTTTGAAAGGAGGAAGGTATTATACCTTAGGTACCCCCGTGTGTGTGCCACTTAATAAAAATGAGGAAGGTGCAATACCTTTAGGATCCTCATTTTGCCTCATTGAACTTGATGTGGATGATGGGGAAGGTACATTACCTTTAAGGCCCCTAGTGTGCATGTTGTTCACTGCAATGTAGTCAACTTTCTTAGGAAGAGTGACAGAAATAAACTCTTCCAATTGGGGCATGGATCTCTATGAGGTGCCCTATATTTGTGGGGTGAAACAGTGAACCATTTACATGGAGCTCATTTTGCTCTAATAGGTCTTGGAACACCTTTCGGAATGACTGGAAGTTGTGGATGTCATGCCCTTGTATACGATGAGACATACAAAAGAGGCTTTCATTAGTGGACCCAAGCTTGGGTGCTCTTTTCTTGACATTAGGAAATACAAATGCCTTTACCTCGTACAAATTTTGAAATAAAGTTGCAGTAGTCATCTCAAATGTGACTACTCACTGAGGTGGATTGTTAGATCTACGAGGCTACAATTGACCTTGGGGTCTCTATTGGGGTGATGTAGCCTCTACTTTGGTAGGTTGAGGCACTATGGATGAACCATATATGGGAAAATCCCCACTATCTATGAGATCTTGAACCACATTCCTGAATTCATGACAATTACGAATGCCATGGCCCTCTATTCGATGATAGAGATAGTAATGGTCCTCCCTATAACCCTTAGGTTTAGCTCTTTTTGGGTCTAGAATTTTTATGTTAGGTAAGGTTAAGACCTTAGCTTCTTGTAGATTTTGGAAGATGATAGACATAGGCTCATTTAAAGAAGTCCAGATGCACTATGGATGCTTCAAGCATGCAACATTCATTGGCCTGGTTTGAGGACCAGGTTGAGCCCTAGGTATATCACTTGCTAGATTAGGGGGCTCCCCTTGCATTTTTTATGTAGGGGATGTATTGTAGCCTAAGACCATTTGTTGGTTGACAACCTGAAGCTTCTTCTTTTCAAGCATGTTATATACTATGGCTCGAAATATTTGACATGATTGAATATCATGACCATTTTATCTATGATATAGACAATGTGATTCTTCCTCATACCCTTGTGGTCTTGGATGATATGGATTCAACTGGTGAACCTCAAGTAATATTATAGCATTTATGATACATAATCAATTGAAAACTAATACCATAGGCTCAAGCAATGAGGGATGCTTGCCAGGTTGCTGAGGCGGCCAAGTTGGTGCTTGCTTTGGTTGAGGCTTTTCTTGTGGCTTCATAGGGGATAGTTTGACCTCAAATGAGGGTTGATTTTGTAGCTCCTAGCTCTTAAGATGGTTCATAATATATTGCAATACCTCATTTTTCTCATCCATTTGGTACTCCATTCTATCTAGGTGAATCAGAATGGATTGCAATACTGACAAGGATTTCATGTGTACCTCTAGCAATGATATTGGAATATCATCATAGACTAACAAGGGTGAAAGAGTGGATGTTAAATATCCACAAGGTAAATGTAAATCATCCATTTCCTTCATTTGAGCTAATGTAGATGCTTCATGATGGTCCACTTTGTTAGTGGCATCCACATGCTCATGCTTGCCATCTTGAGTACCCCCAATTTGATGTGGGTAAAACCCCTGTTCTTGTTCTTGAGGAGGAACCATGAGAAATGAGTCAGGGGTGATTAATGCCAATGGTTTTGTCCCCTTTGACATGGAAACAATATTTTATTGCACCATATCTTGTCTTCTCTAATTTATAATCATTTGGTCCTCTGACTTTATGTCAACCATCCCCACAAACTCGAGCAAAGACACTTTAGCATTTGGATGAATTGTGGGTGAATGCTTGACTTGTTGAGGTTGTTCCATTTCAATTGTGATAACCGATTTTTCCTCAAGTATAGGTGAAGAATCAATGGTGGGATCAACAAGTTGTGACTCGATAAGAGGTTGATCCAGATCCTCGATGGGCTCAATGCCAGGCGCAAATGTAGTGTTTACCTCTATATGCTCTTTGACCTTAGTTTTTTCCAAGCTACCTATAGCCTATGATGTGATGGATGAAGATGATATGATATGACTTGATCCATCCGTAACCACACTAGGATCTTCCCCTTTGATAGTAGTAAGAGAGTCCTCTAATGATATGTTTGAGATAGCTACGAGCATCTTTGTGGTTGCCTTCACCAATTTCTCATTTCTTGGAGAGACCGAGGATGGAAGTGTATTAGGTGAAACCACGGGTGATGGCAACGGTGAAGGAAACTTCACAGTAGACTGTAGAGTTGCATCCAAAATCTGGATAGAATCACTAGGTTTAATGTTTAGATACATGGGTGACACAATAGGTCCTTGTGGATGGTTCACTAGTTTATAATACTTAAAGGGATCTATGTTAGCCTCAACTACATGGACCTTATTTGCATGAATGCACTTAATGCACTGATGCATTACTCATGGTACACACTCCATGGCTCTTATCCAAGGCCTTCTTAGCAATATGTTATACTGTCTTGGCCCCTCTAAGATGTAGCACAATATAGAAATAGTATTTTGTCCCACCTAAATGGGGAGGACTATTGTGCCTATTGTAGGAGATTCCACATCATTAAAGGCTTGCAAAATTAAGGTAGATGCCCTAATGTGGGAAGGCAAAATGTGGAGATGCTTCAATGCAATGGTAGTTATGATATTGTTGGATGAACCAGTATCCACTAAGACTTGTTTATATGAAATATGATTAATGCAAGCTATAATGTGCAATGGTGGATCAAATTCATTAACAAGAACTGGTTTAATTTCTTATTTATGGAATGTAATCACAGGATCCTCACATGATGTAATGGAATTCAATTTTTGTGAGAATTATGATGTAATATTTGTGTTTATTTGGTTTAGAAATGGTATAAAGTTTTTAGGGAGTTCCTCCTTCCCTGTTGTGACACTGACCATGCTGATAATTTTCTCATTAGGAAAGGCTATGCACACCTCATTCATCTATTTTATTTGATCCTCCTTGACCTCAATACTGGGTAAGGGGTCTTTGGATATATCATTTTGTTGATGATTATTAGTAGGGGGTTTGTTTTTCTATTTAGGAGGTAAATCTTGATGATGCATAGTGGATTTTACATTGAGTTGTTGCCTATGTGTGCTAGGCATGGATGACTCTTTAGAAATTGCCCCATGTGCTTATTCTTCACATTCCCTTTGTTCCTAGGTACATTGATATATTAGGTACTATTCATAATAGCATCAACATAACTTCTCTTTTGCCACTTGTTTGAGGGTGCCTAGGCACTCTTGCTCTATACACAGCTCTTCCTCTAACCTATGTATGCAGTCATATTGTTCAACCATGAAAAAGCTCTAACTATGTGTTTTTGTGCAAGGGGTCCTGATGGCAAGGGTCTTGGAAGAAGCCCCCGCTATATTTATACCTTTGTTTGTAAAGGCAACATCATTAGTGTGTGAAGATCTATGCTCTATACTTCCATGATTGGAAGTAGTGTAACTACTATAGTAACGTTCTTTTTTTATTATCATTTGTAGAAAACATCCCAAAAGGGATGCCACTTTCGTGTAAGACCCAAGGAGGTAGGGGTATCCATTCTGCCAAAAATGCCCAGGACTCGGACCTGGCCTACCACCTTTGACATACTCAAGGAGCAAACAAACACACAAAACCAATTTAAAAATAAGTAAATAACAACAAAAATAATAAAATAAAATAAAAAACATGCTCCTTGAGTGTGTCAAAAACAAAAGCACAACCAAACACACACAATAAGATAAAAGAAACCACAACACAAACCACATAGAAAAACACAAGAACCACATAAAAAAACATACTATAGGAACATTCTGAAACCTTTCCTACATGATGCAAATTCTCCAACCTAAGCAACTGATTTGGGTGATCCATTGTGTAAAGCCGATGTATTTCCATCTCACTATAGGGGGTTTCAACTATGTCATATCCTACCATGTATGTGGCATCCCTATCACTTCGATCGATAGATCTCCTATGCGAGGAAGTGGATTCATTATGACTATTAGGGTGTCATTCAGGGATGGGGTGATCCTCATATGGATGAGCTTCATGATGACTACCAAGGTATAGTGCGAGAATGGTGCAATACTCATATTTATGAGCTTTGCGATGACTATCTAGGTGTCATGCGAGAATTATGTGATCCTCATATGGATGAGATTCGTGATGACTATTAGGGTGTTGTGTGGGAATTGTGAGATCCTCAGGATAATATTTAAGGTCTTGAGGGCCTCTCCCTAAGTTCTCTACTTCATTAGCTCATGCTTGAGCTCAGCTAGTTGACATGATGTGCTAATTAGGAAAACCCTAAAGGAAACCCACACTGACAAAATTTTGACTTCAAAAACGTTTGTGGGTGCTATATACCAAAATTATCAATGCATTGAGTCGATTAAAATGGGATATAACTTCAAAAAGTGACTTTCGAGTCAAAAATTTGTATTTTTGAAGTAATTGGCCAACCAGGGCTAATGGGAAATGCCTACTTTTAGGAAATTTTGGGAAATTTTGAACCATGAAGAGTTAGGACTCAAAATTTTTGGGAGAGGTGTCCAAGGGGCTAACTAAGACAACAAAATAATTTTAGCAATTTTTGGAGTTGTCTAGACCATTTTATGATTGTTTTAGTGTAGTTTTTCCCTATTTTCGACTTCAAAATAAAGTAAAATAATTGGAAATTATTTTATGAAAGTGGGAGATAAAAGGTGTAAAATGTGTTTTTATTGTTTGTAATATTTGCATTAATATTGAAGGACTTGGTTCATTATTTGATGTTTTATTTTGAAAAACCAAGAGAGTTATAGAGCATTGGTTTGGAATAAAATTGTGCACACATTTTGAGAAGGGTTTTTCCAATATATGAAAAGGTGTTATGCTAATCCTTTTTGTAGTTGCAAAATATATTATTTTTGAGACAGGTATTTGAGGGCACATCTTCACCAAGCACTTTGAGGTATGGTGATTCAACCTTTTAAGCTAAGTGGTTGTGTTTTGAGAAAGTAGTTTTGAGGTGGAGTTAAAAGGGTTGATTGGTATGCATTGTTGGAAATATTTGTATTAGGGTTTGATACCTACATGTGCATCAGTGTTGAGAGAAAGTTGAAAAACTTGCATTAGAGGTTGAGATCTTCTTGTACTTCATTATTGAATGGTTTTGGAAACATTTGGGGTAAATTTTGAGAACAAGTTGTGTTTCCATTGTTGTAAGATATTGAGACACTTCTGCTAGATATTGTGAACTACTTGTGCTAAATTTGAAGACAATTTTGTGCATCATTATGAAATATTTTGAGCATTTGTTTGAGATATATTGAAAGAAATTGTAAAATTGTCTGAGATAAATCTTGTGAGGGAAATTTATGCATTATTGAGGTTGATGTTTGAGAGTAAATTTGCAATAAATACAAATCAATTTTGTGAAGCAAGTTATACATTGTTTTGAGTTGATTTGAAAGGTATTTTGCAAGATATAGAGATTGGATTAATGGAATATAAGATTTATAAATGTGAATAACATATTGGTATTTTGATAGTGCATATCATTCTCTATATGTTCTAGAGGTTAAACGAATTCTAGGTCGAATATGTTTGAATTGCCTAGTTGAAGAAAGTACTTCTGAAAGAGATTTAAGTATTTGTTTACATGCAAGTTTTGGAAATATTTGAGTAGGTTCTATGAGCAGGCTTGAGGGTGGATTTGAGCAAGTCTTGTGAGAAGACCTGAAACATATTTGAAGAAATATTTGAGCAAGTCTCATGAGAAGACTTGAAGCAACGTTGAAGGTATATTTAAGCAAGTCTTGTGAGAAGACTTAAAGTAGCTTTGAGGTAGATTTGATCATGTCTTATGAGAAGACTTGAAGTAGTTTTGAGGTATATTTGAGAAAGTCTTATGAAGAATTGAAACAACATTAAGGTAAATTTGAGACAGAGTTGAGAGTAGGTCTGGTTGCTGATTTGATCAAGCTTTGTGTTAAGACTTGGGGCAAATTTGAGACAAATTTGAGAGTAGGTTTGGTTATTGATTTGATAAATATTTATGTTAAGGCTTAGGGTATATTTGAGATAGAGTTGAGAGTAGGTTTTGCTGCTTATTTGATCAAGCTTTGTGTTAAGGCTTGGGGTATATTTGAGACAGAGTTGAGAGAAGGTTTGGTTGTTGATTTGATCAATATTTGAGTTAAGTCTTGAAGCACAATTGAGCAGAGCATAAGGGAAAAAGTTCTCCTATGGAGAGATATACATGAACCATATCAAAGGGGAAAGAGTTCTCCTATGGAGAGAGATCTACAAACCATATAAAAGGAGATAAAGTTATCCTATGGAGAGAGATCCATAAACTAGAGCAAAGGGGATAGATCTCTCCTATGGAGAGAGATCCAAAAACCAGAGCAAAGGGGAAAGAATTATCCTATGGAGATATATCTACAAACCAGATCAAAGGGGATAGAGTTCTACTATGGAGAGAGATACATAAACCAGAGCAAAGGGGATAGAGTTCTCCTATGCAGAGATATCTGTGAACTAGTTGGAGAGATAGAGTTCTTCTGTGGATAGAGATCCATGAACCAGTTGAGGAGATAGATTTCTCTTAGATAAAGTTTCATGAACCAGAGAGGGGATAGAGTTCTCCTATGGATAGATATCCATGAAATTTAGCAAAGGATATTGAGGTATCCTTTGGATAGAGATCCATAAGTATTGTAATAAGGAATTTATTCCCAAGATATTTTTTGATAAAATTTAGAAGAAAGAGTTTCTCCATGGATGTAACCCACATTGGGTGAACCACATCAAATATGTGTCTCTCATGTGTGTGATGATTTGTGCATTGCTTTGATTATTGCTATTGATATTACCATTGATAATATTAGATAATATTGTTTAGAAAATAAAAGTAAAATTTGGTCTTATATTGTTCACCCCCCTCAATATAATCCTATGTTCTTCAATTTGTATCATAGTGAGTTCCTTCAATAAATTATAATAGCTTGAAGGAAGATTTACAATAACACACATGGAAAGGAAAGGCAAAAGAAGAACCATGAGATCTAAAAAGGAAGAAGAATTTGATCTTGATACTAAGAGAATGGAAGAATAAAATTTTGTGAGATGTGTTGAGTGTGGTAAACTTGGTCACATGGCACTTTATTATCCATAAAATGGGTACGATAGTAGTAAATAAGAAAAGGAATTTGATTTTTCTCTCAAAGAGATAGTTGCTCTAAGAGGAGAAGTGGAAATAGATTCAAATTATGAATCAAGTAATGAAGAGAAAACTAAATTTTAAAAAGGGAATAAGAAGGAACTAAGAATACTCAAATGTTTTATTTGTGGTAACTTTAGCCACCTTGCATATCATTGTTCAAAATTTGGGTATAGTAGTAATGAAGATCTTACAGGAACACATATGGATGAAATATATAGAAATATCATAGCCTATGAGATAAGGACAGAGAAATATCAAACATCCAAAAGAGAGGTAGCATTCAAGGATTGAGAGGAAGAAAGAAAAAATAAATGTCTTGGTTGTGGTAACATTGGTCACTATACAACTAATTTTCCACAAGATGAATGTAGTAGCAGTAAAGATGAACAGGTATATAAGAAAAAGAAAGAAAGAAAAATCAGTCATGAAAAGAAAGATAGACACTATCAAAGTAAGCACAAGAATAAGGTATTTCAAAGACACGAGAAGAGTTTTTATGTTGAAATAGCAAGTAGTTATTTCAAGTGATAGTGATGAAGGCCTCTCAAATAGTGAAAAATAGGAAATTCTAATTTCAAAAAATGAATAAAAAGAAGATGCTCCTATTGAAGATCAAGTAGAAGAGTATGAAGATGCTCTTGAAGACCAAGAAGAAGAGAAAGATTCAAAAAAGGAAAAGGAAGCCACAGTTGATATAGAAAAGGAACTTGTTAAGTTGAAAAGGGAAAATTAAGCTTGAAGGCTCAAGTACAAGATGATAAGAAAACAAAGGCAAAGCTTCTACGAGGTCTCACTGACTTAAAATTTAAGGTTGAAGAGGCAAAGAAAATTGAAGAAGGTATGGCTGAATAGTTAAAGACAAGAGAGTTAGAATGTGAAAGATTAGAAAATGAAGTGGTTTATCTAAGGATGGAAGTGAAATATTCTAAGGATAAGCTACACAAATTAAGGAAAAGTTCAAAAACTTTGGATAAAATTATCAATGCACAAAGATCTTCATTTATCAAAATAGGACTTGGTTTTGAAGAAGGATAAGGGAAACAAGAAGAAGGGTCAAGCTCAAACTCAAAAGAAGAGTAAGGAGGAAGAGAGTGAAGAATAAATTGAGACCAATGTAGATAAATTGAAGAATAGAAGCTTCATTAAGAAAGGAAACAATGCACAAACAAGAAACATGGATCATCACAGAGAAGGAAAAGAAAGGACTAAGAAACTAGAGATTTCAAGACAAGATTTCTTTAAAGGACCTTGTTTTTCATGTAATCAGTTTGGTCACAACACTATGCATTGCAAGACTCATGGAAAGAAGGAGTATGACCTCACTAAAAGTAATGTCAACTCTTTCAGATATGGATATTTATTTCAAGGGTATTGCTACTCTTGTAATCACTTTGGTCATAAAGCAATCCATTATGAGGTTCATGACAGAAATGAGTATGGCTTCACCAAGAGGAACTTCAAGATATTTGCACCTTCTAAGAACTACAACATTAAATGTTACAAGTGTAATAATCTTCGGTATAAGATGAAGTGGTGTAGAACAAAGTTTCCAAAACTTCTAGAGACAAGCAAGAACAAGGACACTCAAAAGGATCAAAAGGGTATGGCTACAAAAATATTGAAAAATAAGGTTGACAAAGAAAAAGAGCATTGTATGTTGGGAGTAGAGATACTCCCATCCCAAAATTAATCACCTCAAGGATAGGAGGTGGGGAGACGACTGAGCTAAGAGTCTTATATTTAGCCCCAAATGAGTCTCTTTTCCATTTATGTCAAAGGGGGAGAGATTTGAGTAAGGGAAATAGCATTCAATTAGGGGGAGCAATTTCTCAGTGGGAGCAGTTTCTAAGGGGGGGTAGTTTTGGAATCTAGTGGTAGGAAAAGGAATTTTTAGAAAGGGTTACCATCAATGAAAAAGGAAGAGATTGTTGGAAATTTTGAGTATAGTGTTGTCATTGATGTCAAAGGTTTGATGTCATTGATTTCAAAGGTGAAAATGTTGAGTTTTGTCTTCAAAGTTGAAATAATAAATGCAAAGGAATTTTCCATGGTTGTGAAAGCAAACAAAGAGAATTTTGAAGAAAATTATTATAATATTTAAATTTAAAATTTAAATATTATTAAGAGACTTTGAAAGTAACAAGGGCTTCATTTGGTAAATAAAAACAAAGGAAAATTTTAAATTTCAAAGAAAATATAAGACTTCTCATTGGTGGAAAAGACTTAAGGCAAAAGGTTTTATTATTATATATTTTTTAAATATTATAATACCTAAATATAAAGTTACATGGTACCAAAGATAATTCAAATTATTAAAATAATTTTGAAAGAGGGTCGACATCTAAAACATGCATGGAAACATATAAATACCCCTAAGACTTTGGAATTAAAGATCATGTGTTTTGATTTTCGTGTCTCATGCAAAGTAGTGACAATGAATGAGGTAGAGGGGACAACGCTAATTTTGGAGTGCATAAGGAGAATGAAATAAATAATTTTCATTCGCTCCTTGACATCATCCACCATGGTAGCCCAGCGGTGGCTAGACTCATGCTAAGTCATTTGTGTGGTAGAGGTTCACGATTCGATTCTCCCTAGCACCAGTTTTGAAGGATTTAACTTTTTTGATGAATGTGCCAAGGGAATAAGAGTGGAGGCCCATACATTAGGTCTCAATTGCTTGGCTAGCACAAGCGATCACACACTTCATTAGGATTTAAAGGTCATAGGGTTGATTCCCATTCGTGCCAACAATATTATTTTTGGTAAAAAGGTATGTGCTAAGGTTGATTAAATTTGCTTTGCATGAAGTTTGAGGGGTGTGCAATGGTGTAAATTTTTTGGCATATAGGAGGTATAAGGGTAATTTATTTTTACCAAATATTTTTGAAGGTATTTCTATCATTAATTTTTATTTCTATATATGCAAAAGTAGGAGTGATAAGGTGTAAATGGTTGATTTAATATTGTAAATTTGTGTTATGGGTCATTAAGTGGTTTGGAAATTATTTTATGAAAGTGGGAGATAAAAGGTGTAAAATATGTTTTATTTGTACTATTTGCATTAATATTGAAGGACTTGGTTTATGATTTGATGTCTTATTTTGAAAAATCAAGAGAGTTATAGAGCATTGGTTTGGAATAAAATTGTGTACACATTTTGAGAAGGGTTTTCCAATATATGAAAAGGTGTTATGCTAATCCTTTTGTAGTTGCAAAAGATATTATTTTTGAGATAGGTATTTGAGGGCACATCTTCACCAAGCACTTTGAGGTATGGTGATTCAACCTTTTAAGCTAAGTGGTTGTGTTTTGAGAAAGTAGTTTTGAGGTGGAGTTAAAAGGGTTGATTGGTATGCATTGTTGGAAATATTTGTATTAGGGTTTGAGACCTACATGTGCATCAATGTTGAGAGAAAGTTGAAATAATTGCATTAGATGTTGAGATCTTCTTGCACTTCATTGTTGAATGGTTTTGGAAATATTTGGGATAATGTTTTAGAATAAGTTATGTTTCCATTATTGAAAGAGATTGAGACATTTGTGCTAGAGATTGTGAACTACTTGTGCTAGATTTGAAAACAAGTCTGTGTATCATTAAAAAATCTTTTCAGCATTGGTTTGAGAGATATTGAAAGAAATTGTAAAAGTGTTTGATATCAATCTTGTGTGTGCATTATTGAGGTTGATGTTTGGGAGAAAATTTGCAAGAAATATAGATAAGTTTTGTGAAGCAAGTTATACATTGTTTTGAGTTGATTTGAAAGGGATTTTGCAAGAGATAGAGATTGGATTAGTGGAATGTAATATTTGTGAATGTGAAGAACATATTGGGATTTTTATAGTGCATATCATTCTCTATATGTTCTAGAGGTTAAACAAAATCTATGTAGAATATGTTTGAATTTCCTAGTTAAAGAAAGTATTTTTGAAAGAGATTTAAGTATTTGTTTGCATGCAAGTTTTGAAAATATTTGAGCAGGCTCTATGAGCAGGCTTGAGGGCATATTTAAGCAAGTCATGTGAGAAGACTTGAAGTAGATTTGAAGGTATATTTGAGAAAGTATCATGAGAAGACTTGAAGTAGCTTTGAAGGTATATTTGAGCAAGTCTTGTGAGAAGACTTGAAGCAGCTTTAAGGCATATTTGATAAATTCTTGTGAGAATACTTGAAGCAATTTTGAGGTAGATTTGAGCAAGTCTTGTGAGTACTTGAAAGAACATTTAGGTAGATTTGAGACAGAGTTGAGAGTAGATTTGGTTTTTGATTTGATTAGGATTTGTGTTAAGGCTTGGAGCATATTTGAGATAGAGTTGAGAGAAGGTTTGGTTGCTGATTTGATCAAGCTTTGTGTTAAGGCTTGGGGCATATTTAAGACAAATTTGAGAGCAGGTTTGCTTGTTGATTTTATCAAGATTTGTGTTAAGGCTTGGGGTAGATTTGAGACAGAGTTGAGATTAGGTTTGGTTGCTAATTTGATAAAGCTTTGAGTTACGGCTTGAAGCAAAATTTAGCAAAGCAGAAGGGACAAATTTATCCTATGGATAGAGATCTATGAACTCGAGAAAAGGGAAAAGAGTTCTCCTATGGAGAGATATCCACAAACCAGAGAAAAGGGGATAGAGTTATCCTATGGAGAGAGATCCAAAAACCAGAGCAATGGGGATAGAGTTATCCTGTGTAGAGATATCCACAAACTAGAGCAAAGGGGAAAGAGTTCTCCTATGGAGAGAGATCTACAAACCAAAGAAAATGGGATAGAGTTATCCTATGGAGAGATATCCACAAACTAAAGCAAAGGGGATATATTTCTCTTGTGGAGAGAGATCCATGAACCGGCTGGGTAGATAGAGTTCTTTTATGGATAGAGATACATGAACCAATTGAGGAGATAGAGCTCTATTTGATCAAGTTCCACAAACTAGAGAGGGGATAGATTTCTCCTGTGGATAGATATCCATGAACTTGAGCACAGGATATTGAGGTCTCCTTTGGATAGAGATCCATAAATATTGTAATAGGGAATTGATTGCCAAGATATTTTTTGAGAAAATTTAGAAGAAATAATTTCTCTGTGGATGTAACCCTCATTGGGTGAACCATGTTAAATCTGTGTCTCTCATGTGTGTGATGATTTTTGCATTGCTTTGATTACTAATATTGATATTTCCATTGCTAATATTGGATACTATTGTTTGGGAAAGAAAATTAAAAGTTGATCTTATACTGTTCACGCCCCCCATCTGAGTATAAGCCTGTGTTCTTCATATGATATAAGATTTTGTGTTCAAGAATATCTCTCTTAACACTCAATTTGTTAATACTTGAAAATTGGTTCTTTTGTTATCAAATATTATCTTGTTTCTATCCTTTAATGTGTCAAATGATGAATATTAGCACTAAATACCATATTTGCTTGATAAGGTGTTTGTCCTTTAGTCCCCATTTGAACATTCGATAGTAATTGGTGAGGTAATTTTTTAGTTGAAGGTTCCTCATAGTTATAATCTTATATATTGGGTTATTTAAATCTAGGTTTTAATTGCTTCTGTACACTAAAATAATAGATGTGATATTGTTTTGTTGTTCTTAATACACCTATAGAAAATATGAGGTCCCATGATATTCCTCTTAATAAGGTTGTCTCCAGTAAGAATATTGTTTTGGAGCACTAACCAAAGAAAGGCTTGAATTTTAGAAGGAACCTTGTAATTCTATCCCTTAGTTATGGTTGAGTTCTTCTAACCCTATTGCTATAATAATACCCCTTGTTTTATTGTGTAAATACGTAACCCACTAATAAAGCCCCATATAAGCTGATCTAGAAATTGGGGAGAAATTTTTTCCCTTAAGTTTGGATGTGAAGTTATCTCCATAAGTCTTGGTCAAGATGTGGTAGGGGTGAATCTATCACCCATTCAATAAATATTACAAGAGAGTTAACACCTAATTGTTGTAGGTATGCTTTTATTTATGGAAAATAACTCTTAATGATTAAAGGTCCTCCAAATACTGTATCATCCCATATATTAATTTGTTTACCATCCCCTAGAATCCAAGAGGTATGATTTAATATAATATATTTAGCTTCCATAATATATTTCCAAATTGAGGAGGATCTTGCTATACTTTTCACACTTTTTATGAGTTGAAACCCATTATAGTTGTTCAAATATTAATATTTTAAGATTTTCTTCCATGGAAAATTTGGTGGAGTGACCATATTCTAAAGTAGCTTAGCACTTGGTGCCTTGCTAACAATCACTATTTTTATAATTCTTAGGCCTCTCTGCTTCTTTGGCTTGGTAATAGTCTCCCAATTGACCAAATGGAACTTTTTCCTATCTAATTGCATTTCCCCTTGTCATAGGAAAGATATTAACATTGCATCTAACTTATGTAAGATATATAAGGGCGCATGATACACCAATAGCTGATATATGGGAAGACTTTCTAATACTTATTTGATTAAAATAACTCTTCCAACCAAACTCAACCAACCATTGCTATATTGTTGTATTCTTCTTGATGTCTTTTCTAGAATTACATTCCAAGTTTCCTATTTTTTTTATGGAAGCCCATAGTAACACCTAGGTAGTTAAAGGTATCACTACCTTTTTGAAATCCCAAAATCTAATATAAAACTATATCTTCTAAAGTATTTATAGTGTAAAATATGCTTTTTTGAGTGTTTATCTCTGTCCCTATGACTGAAGAGAAACAATATAAAACTTCTTGGATTAATCTCACATTCAATTTTATGGCTTACCCTAGTAAAATAGAACCATCTGCAAATTGAGCATGAGTGATTGGTCTATATTCTATAGTTGCTCTAGTTCCAAATTTTTATTTCCTTCTTCTCAATTTGGTCAGGATCCTCCATAAAGTTTCATCTAGAAGGATATAAAGTAAGGGGAAGTATGACACCCTTGCCTTAATCCTCTAGTGGCTTTAAAGAAGTTAGCAGGTTCCCCATTGATTAGAGGGGCTCTCCAAGGTTCCTCTGTACAAGATCTTATCTAGTTTATCATTTGAGCTAGAAATCCAAATTTGGATCATGTGTTAAAAAGCCAATTTCTACTCTATCAAAGGCATTAGCCATATCAAGTTTAATGGGTATTATTTCTTTTTGGACTTGGAACTTGAGTGTAGGTATTTAGAAATCATTATAATATTATCATATATTTATTTCTTTAGAATAAAACCCCCTTTTTCTAGCTCTATAAAATAATTAATATTCCTTTTAATTCTATTTGCTATTATTTTAGTCATTATCTTATAAGACAGTTGAGATATAGGTCTGCATTTATCAAAAGTAACTACAATTTTTTATTTTGGAATTAAAGCTAAGAAAGTGAAGTTGATTACCTTAGATAGCTTACCTCTTATCCTTTTCTCTTCTATTATTGCCAACATGTCATCTCCTATAATTTCATTAAATTGTTGATAGAAATCGTTGGTGAAGCCTTCTAGTATTGGAGCTTTATACTTAAGTAGTGAACTCATAACTTATTCCAACTCTTCTTTGGTTACTACTGAAGAGATATCTTCTCT
Organism: Wollemia nobilis; assembly: GCA_028583015.1. Lineage (NCBI taxonomy): Eukaryota > Viridiplantae > Streptophyta > Pinopsida > Araucariales > Araucariaceae > Wollemia > Wollemia nobilis. The sequence continues at coordinate 1,657,562 of JAQPPZ010016334.1, read as the reverse complement.
GTCTCTTATTTTTAAAAAGGAGGAATGTTGTTCAAGAGAGTGGCTTGAGCCTACTAATTTACTATTATCTTTGTGATAAGAGATAAGTAATTATCTTTTGCTAGTTCTTATATGACTATCTAATCAGAATAAATTTCTTCAATATTGTAAATATCTCTAATTGTATGTCATTGGTAATGCTCCATTTTTTTTTATGAAAGTAATTTGTGTTTCTATCTTCTTTCTTGAGCCAAATCATTCTTGATCAAAGTCTCCAATGTACCTTTTCTTCTCTAAAAGCTTGATTTATTTCTCAACTCAATCAAAGTATTCTCTCTTTTAGTTGAGGGGTTGGAGGTTTATCACCTATCTCTTTTTCTATTTTCTCCATCTATTGTAGCAATATGCTTGACATATTTTAAACTTTTGTCTTATTGGAAATCTAGTCTCTAGTGGCTTTCTTGAGATTGAAATTTTTTATTTTTCATACCTCTTGGGATTGTTTGCACAAACATGTCACTTCCAAATACTTTCTCCTAAAGTTACAAACTCCTTATGTTACACCCAAACTTATTTGAAAGAAATATTTCTTTTTCTAAGAGCACTATCACCTGTATCCAAATAGACTGGATTATGATTTGATATTGAACTTTGAATTATACCACTTGATACAAGTGGATACCTTAATAGTATATCTTCTTGTATCAAGAATCTATCTAATCTTTCTACAATGAATTTAACCCCAACTCTTCTATTTGTCCATGTAAATTTTCTATTTTGGGGGATTATGTCCTTAAGTTTGTGCTTAGTTATAATTTGCATAACCAGGTCCTTGAAGGGTGTTTTGAGGACATACCTTATTTTTCTCCCATTGGACTAAAGTCATAATCAAGTCTCATCATTCTTGACAAATAGTGTTGAAGACTTTTCCAATCCTCTTGTTTTAAGACTAATTTAAGTGGTACATAAAAGTTTACTATGGTCCAAGCTTGTACCTGTTGAGAGGAGAAAGAAGTTGTTATCTAATTTGAGTGCCTTGTTTTACTAATACATATCAAGGCATGTGGATCCCATGCAAGGATAATCCCCCTTGAGGGATTTGAAAAATCTATTGCTTCTAGGTATGAGGATCTCGATATATTTTTCTATTCTATTCTTACTAACTGTTTTGTCAATTTAAATTCTTGAATGCAAATAACCATTGGATTTTTCTAGGCTATTAATTGACTTAGGTAATTTTTTTAAAGGAACTACCTAATAACCTTCCATTCCATGATAGAACCTTCATTTCTTAAATGGTTTCTTAGCCTTGCTTAAGTCTAAGGTTGTATGTGTTTTCTTTTGAATCTATATATTTGTTTATTATATTCTTACCTCTTGATTAGATTTCACCACTCAAGTAGAATATTTTGTGGTTGGGGTACCTCTTATAATCACTATTGCTGCTAATTGAGTCTCTTCTATTTCTTCAATCTCCTCTTCTTGAAGGTTTTCTTTGGTAGCCTGAGTTTCCTCCACTTCTTCTATTTTAGGATCTGATGGACCTTCCCCATTTTTAGATGTTCCTCTTCCTCATTTTATGATAAGTAAAGAACTTATTATTGTTTTATCTTTCTATTTATGGTTGAGGCCTCCTTCTACTTCTAAATATTCTCTATTATTTTCTTCTTAGTGTTTGGAATTCTTGATCTTCCTCCTTTGTCTCTTGTTGTACCTTAGTGGGATAGTTCCTTGAGAAATGACCATATTGATGATAGGTAATACATTTAAAGGGAATGTGATCATAATATAGTGGTTGGGTATGGTTTCAATCCAAAACTTTGATAGTTATATTTTTAGGAATTTTTTTTTTCAGATTAACTTGAACACATGGCCTAGCACAAGTTGCATCATTGGTATTTGAAGGAGTCCAATCTACAAATGTACAAATAGAGTTAACTATTATCTCAAGAGTTAGTTTATTACATAAATGTAGGGGTAAAATGGTAGTATTACCCAAATTGATAATTCTTTTGGTTATTCTACTTGTGGGTCAAAACTAACTGACCAAGGCATCATGTAGAGAGGGTATGATCCAAGGGACCAAGGACCTTGAAATATTGTATCTATTTTCTTTATGGATGATAAAATAATTATGAAATACCCTCTACCTGCCATCATGAATTCATAGATATATACTTTAGATCCCCATGAAGAGGTGATCCATCTTTGAATGGTTGTTAGGATAGACCAAATACCAATAAATTTGCAAGTAAGAGCTCTCTCGGTTAGGATGAGGATCAGGCTTTGAATATAATCTGGGCGAATCTCCACCACTAGAGCATCATTCAAATTAGGAATAAAAGAGTCTTTGTTACTTATTGAAACTATTGTGGTCTCCTTGCCTTCAAATCTTTGGTCATATTTTCTAGTTTTGACTGGTTGAATAGACGAGGTAGTGATAATAAGGAAAATAAACCATGGTCAACGTTCTTGAGTATAGAGGCATTCATCATGGTAACATCCTAGAAGAAGAATTTGGTTAAGGAGATATACCCCCCATAACCATTGCCATGAGAAGGATTTAGCGATGACCAAACCCTAATCTAAGCCAAAATAGAAAACCCTCGTCAAAATCCCAAAGATTTTAATTCTTGGTTCACTTTCCTAAAATCTAGGCCTACAAAGAAAAATGCATTGGATGGCACAAATCCATGTCCAAAAACTAGGTCTAAGCATCAATAACAGACAAAAAAATCAAAATTGACATTGTTATAGCTCTTCCCCTTCCCTGGTCTAGATCAAGATTCTTGCTTGAATTTAGTCACTTTTGCCCTTGAATAAGTGTCATCCACTACCCGATTCTCCTCACCATTTTTTATTTAACTATCAACATCACTTCTTGTTAACACCTATGATATTTTATTTGTCTTCCCAAAACAATATCCCTTGGAATTTCTCTTTCTCTTTGTTCATGTCATGATGGCCTTCCTATCCTTTTTCATTCCCACCAACACTCTCATCTTCATCAATCTCTTCTATTTTTTCCATATTTTTTATAATGAAACATACCCTGTAAAGATTTATGTTGAGCTAAAGAATCTAAAATGCAAGGAATAGCCTCATTAACACTTTATTCTTTATGTTACCCTCAAAAACTTAAATTGTATCGATGATCCTCCATAGTTATTACTTTATTATGGTTCCTTGGAAACCCTAGATTTCCTTGAATATCCTCCATATGCTTTTGTTTATTATGTTGCTCTTGAGCCTTAAAGTGCAAAAAATACACTTTATACTACTTTAATTTTTATTGCGAGGAGAATATTTTATGCTATTTAACGAAAATGAATATTTACTAATATTAAGTTTAACCCCCTTCACCTCATTTGCTTTAAAATTGAACTCCTCATCTTTCTTTGCTTTAAAATTCACCTCCCCATATTCCTTCACACCTGTAACTCCTTTTGTATGTGAACTTGCATATTGTACTTCCTCATCCCTTGTGCCATTTTTTCTAATGGTTGATTTTGTTTCTAGTGTGTATTGTACTTCCTCATCCCTTGTATTTGAACTATAATGGTCTTTGTCATCTCATGATGTAGAAGAGTTTTTATTTCCACTTTCTTAGGAGCGGATAATCCTTGATTTGACCTAGTTGCTCCTATGATATGACCTTGTTTCATATTAAAGTTACCCTCATACCCAATATTTTTCATCCCTTTCTCCATCATTATCACTTTGAAATCTCTTGTATCCAATTTCATGACATTTACAACATCAAATTTTATAATCTAATTGTTGATTTCATTCTCTTGATTTAAATTTAACCCCAATGGATTGTGGTAAAGGTTTTTAAATACTTATGGCAACACATATTCAAGTGTATACAAAATACCTTCTCTCCTTAGTAGTTGGTCCCTCTTGGACAAACCTGCCCATAGTAATGTTAATATTCTTTAAAACCTACTTATTGATTATTGATAAGTTGATAAGAAATTTTTCATTATATTTAAATGATATAAAGCTTACTTTTTTTAGTATTATAGCTTCTAGATTAATTACTTTTAATAATTTAATTTAACAAATAATATTTTAAAATTAGATAACTAAATTTATTTTATTTTATTATTTTCTATGGGTTATGTAAGATTGAAACAACTTCACTCTTATCACGAGTAAAAACATAAAAAACATAGCAATATTATAACAATTTGATAGTTATACGCATAGTTGAGAAAATCTGCAAAAAATCTTGATTTTGCCGATTTTTTCCCGATTCACAGGTTTTTTGCCGTTTTTTCCTGAAAACTTCTGATTTGCAAGAAAAAAGCTTTTTTCATACATTTTCTTGTGTTTTTTCAATAAAAAATGTCGATTTTTTGCCAATTTTTTCCTCAATTTTTTGCCGATTCCGATTCTTTGCCGATTTTTAAACCAACCGATTTACCACCCGATTCCAATTTTCTGAACTATAGAACTTATATAGCTCCCACAAGAATCAAATCTTAATCTCTTTATAAATAAAAAATTTAACCAACTAAACTAATAAAAATTTAATAATTTTTTATTTTTAATATTTTAAATTAATAAATAATATTAATTTTAGCTATAAAAGTTAAACCAAACACAAAAAAACAAAAAATAAAAAATAAAATAAACTAACAACCATAACTATTTTAATTAAATTTTAACCTTAAAGTGGATAGCACTCACAAACTTTTTCTATACAAAGTATTGCTGTTGTCACATGATTTTTTGGGCTTTTGTTGGGGAGATTAAGATAAAGCATTTACCTTATTCTCCACTTCATTGCAGTGTTTTCTTGTCAATGTCTCACGGCTAAGATTGGCACATCAAAACTATATAACACAAAGAGTATTAAAAAATTATTATATCCATTGATTTTCTTGTTAGTTTTAGTTAACAAGTTTTCAAAGGATGGCCATCTATTCCAAATCAGTAATGACTTTGTGCATTTTATATTGTGACTTTATGGTTCGATTGTACCAAATGGAGGAAGTTTGACGATGAAGTATCACCACTCACCATCTATCTATCAAAGGAAAAAAGGATAGTTTTCTATATACAATCTACTTAATTGAAATAACACTAACACCTAGTCTTTGAGTGGGACTTTTAGATATGTGATGTCGGCAACATAAATTGTTTAAAAGCTAACATTAACCCATCACTAAACTACTTTTGATGTTTGATGTGCCTCTTTAGCCTAGATTTATAATATAATCATATTATGGGTAACATGTTACAATCATGAACCTTACCTGTTTAGATGTGTGTTGAGATCAAGGTTCAAAACGCCTTCTTCCAACATACTTTTAACCCCAACTTTTATATATTTAAAAATAAGTCTGAGATATTTTAATAGTATATTGTTGGTGTTTTAATTTAATTATTTTAGTTTGAATTACAAGGAATAAGGTCCTTTGTTGCTATGCCTTTAGGGAGTGTGGTCCCGATTATGTCACTAGTTGTGCTTTATCTTACTTCAAAAAATATATACTAAGAAATAAATTATTTCAACTATTTAAAGTAATATTAATTTATAGTTAATTAAATGGTATTAGTTCAAGTGGTTATATTTCTTAAATTTTAAGAGATATAAGTTTGAATATATGCATAATTGTTAAACTATTGTAATACCACTATGTGGCCATGATTTAGTATAGGTGGGCTCTCTTATCAATCACATATAACCAATTTTAAAAAATTAAAATAATAGTTAATAATGTTTTTCTCTTGGATCATTTCTAAGTCAATGAGGTCATAGAGTTTAAATTAGTATTATCATACTATGAGAAGGTTATTGGATGGTTATTACAGCAAGATGCATGAAGTTTATTAACACTACCCTATATTTAGAATGAAATATTGTAGATATTTTAGGGTTTAAAATTAAAAAATTTCTATCAAGTTACTTGGGTATTCCTTTGTCTCACTAAGGAAATAAAAAGTAGCTTTGGGTCTCTTGTTTGGATAGGATGAAGGTTTGTTTAGTTGGTTGGAAAGGGAAGTTCTAAACTATGGTGGGAAGGTTACAACTCATAAATGTTAACCATTATTACATTATTTGATGTGTTATACTCATTAGGAGATGATTGATGATTTCACCTTATATGAGGTTGGATAGTTACATTTCTTGTGAGAAGAATGAGAAGGTAAAAAGACAAAGCTAAAGGTAAAACACTGAACAATCTCCTAAAATAAAGAGACACATTGATGTATAAGAATGTATGTTGTATGCAAGGTTATGTTGGCGGAATATAGGTGGAATATGTTGGATGTGGTAGTAAACATAAACACAATATTTTAGGTAGAATATATACAATAATTTCATATTATTTTAAAAATATTATTCAATATTTTCTCATCATATTCCATACACTCCATTATCCAGAATCTATTGTATGATTATATTTTTATACATCACAGAGTCTCTTCACATTCATGAGACTCTTCAATATTCTACAACTCTTGGTATTTCACCTTTAGTTTTCTTTTCATCTCCTCACAATTTCATGGGTGATGTGTCTATTCAATTTTCCATATGGAAGAATAATTCATTTATCCCTGAATAATTACAAATATTAAATAATTACATAATTTAAAATAAAGTAATAAGGTCTAGCACCCCTCTATATTACATTATTTGGTATAAAGGTCATTACTCCATGCCTTTAGGAGTGGTACACTAAAACTATTTTTTAACTCTGGATTTGGCTCTCACTTTTGCTCTCTTGTTCTGGTTTTGTCAATGTCATTGCTTGGCTGGCTTTCACTTCATTGGCTTTGGCTCCTTTGACTCTAGCTTAGCTAAATCTAAGTAACCTCCACTAGGTCTATCTCTTTGGACTATTTTAGGGTCTGCCTTTGGGTCAATACCTATGGGTATTTTCCTTTGGATAATAATTACCTTAAGATCACCTTTGGATCTCTACATCTAGGTTGTCTTTGGACCATCATTATCTTTGGGTTATCTATCATCCATAATTACCTTTGGAGTGCCTCTCTAGTTCATCTCTTAGTCATCATTACCTATGGGTCACCTCTCGACCATCCTTACAGGTTAGCTACTGGATTAGCCATTGGATCATCACCTTTGGGAAATCATCGTTGGACTATATCATTGGAATCTTCCACATATTTAGAATGATTTCATATAATGTTGCATCTACAAGTTTTCAATCATTCTTTTGTAGAATCATATCACTACAAGTCTTCCAAGCATTGCCTGGGCCATCTTCTCCTAAAATCACTTATCTCACGTTTCCCCACATATTTCTCCATGGAAAAACTCACATTCTTCTCAAACATCAAACTTGGTCTCCTCAACAAACCAATCAACATTTTTTTATCTTATCCCATTTTGATACATTCATCCATCCATAATTCATCTATGTTTTATTGCTTCTTAGCTCTTTGTCTATATTTTCTTTGAGAATAATTATTGTATCCAAAAATTTTACAAAAATGTAGTTTCCAACATCCTTCTAACACATGTCCATATCTTCCATAATGATTGCAATAACTCATGTTAGGGACTTTAGCATATGATTCCTTCTTTATAAATTTTGGGTTATTACCACATGTCACAAATTTAAGGGCATTGCTTCTTTAATATTTTGCAAAGGTTTCTCTTTTTATAAACTTGGTCTAACTGCCACCTGCTTGTCTTATATTTTTATCAAAAGATTCCCTTTTCACAAATTTGGTCTCATTGTTTTCTATTGGACCATCTGTTGGCATTTTTTCCACATTGGAATTTTGTTGTAGTATGTCACATTGATATTTTGTTGTAATCATTGGTGCCACATTGGAATTTTTTTGTAATCTTTGTTCAAAATTTGTTTTTTCTTTTTGAAGTGTTTTCACACATTGAACACTTTTTCCTATGGATGTAATTTTGGGTGAAGTTTGGTGCAAATATTCCTTGAAAAGAGATTAATATTGATAAAGATAATTTTTGAGGTGATATGATCGCTGAATCTACCAATTTTAAGCATGTGTTCATGATTCCAGTGCATAATTGTTCATTTTCGAGGCATCGACCAATTCATGGGCATGCATTTCCAAGGCGCCACCATGGAGATTGCAACTGGATCGATGATTTGTGATGAAGCTTGATATGCCATGTGATAAAATCATTAGTTATTTTATTTGGCATTTGCTCATTGGTTCATTGTTGTGGTCGAGGAGAAAGTTGTTGATATTGGTGGCTGAGTGGCCAACACTTTGCCTCCACATGTATTTAATGAAAGAGGCGAAAACCTCTATAAATACTAATCAAATTCTTATTGTAAAAGGAGGTTAGATATTTTGCAAGAAAACTCTCTAAGTTCTCTACATCAATAGAAGAGACTTGGCTTCTGAAATTTGCAAGCATTCTTATGTGTGTGATTTCCTTATTTTTTTTAAATCATTTTTGTTTATGCTCATGCTCTTGCTGTTAAGTTTTGAATTCTGCATTCTGAATTCAAACGTTGTTGGTTAGTGAGTAGATTTTGAAATGTGATCTGAGGGTTATATCTACAAAGGTGTGAGTTAAATTTTGCTTCTTTCCTTTTATTATATGTTGTTATAAAACTTGGTGGAATTTTTGCTGTTAGTCTGCCCCAAATTCTACACTTCGGCCTGTGGCTATATTTCCCTTTATTTTAGTTATTTTTCAATTTCTTTCCTGCATCCCTAGTCTTCAAACAGTGTAGAATTTAGTAAGGGAGCCAACCCTCTCTAGAGATCGGTTCAAAGGAATTTTATTTTTCCCTTGACCTTTCAATGTTGGTCGATTCTAGGATGCACAAGTGATGAAATATTGTACTTAGGCAGATTTGTGACCAACAGTTTTTGGCATGCCCGGTGGGACCCTGAAAGTTTCACTTTCAATAGTATTAAGGTTTAATGTTCACCTTCATGATGTATAGTTAGAACAATTGGCAATTCAACACTACCCAGAAGCCTCCGAATGTGGAGACAGTGAGAGCTGTACTTCATGATCACAAGATCAAAGGCCAAAAAATTTGAAAATCCTATTGAGTTTTTTGAACTTGACAACAAAAAATTAAGTGGACACCCTAAGTTGGTCTCCCCACCACTTACGTCCTCTGCAACATCCTCAAAAATTATTGGTGTATTTTCTATTCCTTCAAGTTCATCTAGTACTGCTACTATTTTTCCACCTCCTCAGCCACACACACCAGTCCAAATGGCCTAGAATCCTCCACCAAGGCAGTTCTCGATATGGAATATTTCAGGAGCCTTGAATTTACAGGCACAAAATCCAGTCCCTCAAGCTGCTTTGAAAGCTTTGTCAACCTATGATGGTACTGGTAAAACTGCTTATGAGCATATTCAAGATGTAGCCTCTTTGGTGACCATCCATGACATAATGGATGAAGACGTGATGATAAAATTGTTGGTGTTGTCACTGAGAGGGAAATTGTTGTATTGGTACCAATCATTGCAACCAGGCACTATTGCATCATGGGATCAATTAGGATAGTTGTTAATCAAAAAATTTCATGAACAAGCCAATCCATTTTACTTGTTGCATCAATTTAATGTAATTCAAAGGCATCCGCAGGAGGAGATAGTGGACTTCAATGTCATATTTACCAGAAGTTGGCAGAGAGTTCCTAAAGGTCTTCAGCCCACTCATGAGCAAGCTACATTCTATTATCTCAGAGATTTTAACACAGATATTGACTTGGTTATCCAGCAGTCCAATGTGACTACATTCCCAGAGCTGTTCAAACAAGCGCAAAAGGCAAAAGCAGACTTTATTTCCATAGGTAGGCTTCCCCCAAAGGTAACAATGCCTATCTTACCTGATCTTCCTCAGCATTTGTATTTTGATTCATTTTCATAGCCTATGCCTTCCATGTATCCTAATCCATCATGGAGCTCAAGTGCACCTCAGATCGCACCCATTCCAGTTTCCCAGCTCCCTGCTCCAACTATTCCACAATTGCCTGCACCAAGCATTCTGTAATTACCAGCTCCCACTTCATTCCTAGCATTTCCTGCACCACCAACACCTCTACTTATACCAACACCTCCTACGCCCTCAAATATTGATCCTTACACAATACTATTACAAGAGGTAAAATCTGTTAATTCAGCTATAAGAGCAATGGGAAATAAAATCACAACTATTGAAAGAAAGCAGGCTGAGAGATATTTTCAACCCAAGAGATTTCAACCTTCGTCAATCACTAGAGAACAAGTGGCTTCAACAAGAAAAGTTCCTGAGAAGAACTCGACTATGTTGACGAATGAGGAAGTTGGCCCTGTAGAAAGAAAATATTGGTGCTCTACAGGTAATGATCCACACGATGAGGAGACTTGTATGGTTCATTTGAACTATGTACAAAAATTGGCCACAAGCTCTTCTAGAGGACAAGTTAACATGATTACTGAGGTAGATCATAATTTTATGGTTCCATCTGAAGAACAAGTCTCAGTTCTCACGAGAACTAAGAAGAAGCCAGTCACGGTAGATCCAGTAGATATGGAACCATTAAAGGTACCAACTGATTCAAAGATGCAAAATGAGAAGAAACAAGTACAAGTGAAAGCTCATGCTTCAATACCAAAGCTAGATTCACTTATTCTATTAATAGCTCTTTTGCCACCATGAGCAAAGGAAATATTGCAAGAAAAAGCCTCAGCTTCACAGGCAAGAGCTGAAACAGAGGAACAAACTAGAGAAAAGCTCAAGTACCCATATTTGACTAAAATACTAAGGGTAGAAGCCACTCAGCAATATCAGAGAAAATATGAAGCCATTGTTGAAAATATGGATTCTGGTGCATCTACATACAATATTGTTGAAGAATTGAAGAAGATTCCATCCAAGGTTAGTCTTTGTGATGCATTACAATTACCTAGGCAAGTTAATTTGTTACAAGAATCATTGAAGTCTATGAAAGATAATGAGAAGAATCCTACCCAGACGATTTTTGCTCAAACATTAACTACTTCAGCCACTGGAAAAAATAGACCACCCCCATTTTATTTTTCATTCAGGATGGAGGGTTGGATAGTGCACAACTGCATGATTGATTCTGGTGCTGCGACAACTGTCATGCCAAAGGCAGTTTATGAAGTCATGGGTATGGAGTATACAAGAAGTAGCCCTGGTGTCTTGCAGTTGGATGGGACTCCCATGAAAATAGTGGGTGTAATCAATAATATTCCTATTGTTCTACATAGTATGCCTCAAATTACAATAATTTAGGAGGTAGTTGTGGTTGATTTGGAACCATATTTCAGTATGTGTTTATCGAGAGAATTCACTACCAAGCTGGGAGGCTACCTTTATCTAGATTATTCTCACTTGGAGATTCCTTTCAAAGGAAGAAGAATCCGGATCTACAATGAGAAGCCTTCTACTTTTCATATAGAGAAGATGGAAGAAGAAGAAAAGTCCACACATTCTATCAACATGATAACTAAAGAATTGGAAGATCCTGATTTGATGGATGAAGTTTTGGACGAGCTTCACTTAGAGGATGAGTTTTCAATGCTCGATTTTAATGCCATGATGAAAACTAAAATTGGTTGTTACTCCATTACAAATCCTGAAGAGGTTGAAATAAAGATGCCTCTTGATCAAGATGATCAAGACTCTGTGCCCGATCAATTATGGAAGTTGTATTTTGATGGAGCAAGATGTAAAAATGGTGTGGGAGCAGGGATTGTTCTTATTTCTCCCTCTGGCCTATAGAAAACATATTCATATCGACTGACCTGGAGTTGTACTAACAATGTTGCTGAGTATGAAGTGTTGTGCCTAGGTTTGAATGTTGGCAATTTTGGGTACTTTGGGTACATTGCCTTTGCTCAAGTGTATAAGTTGTCATTGATGTCAAGAAGCTCTTGAAGGAATTTGATTTGATGTCAAATAATTTGTTTTGATGAAGGTTAAGGCATGACAGTTTCAAAGGTCTTTTGTAAACCCCAAGTTGGCAGGTTTAAATATTACAGGTGGATGCATTAGTTTAATGCATTTGGGTCTAGGAGGAATTATTTATTTAAATAATTAAAAACCTTGTTAAGGTTCCCTTTAATTATTTTTAAATAAATATTAAATTATTGTTTGCAATGGGTTATCCTAACCCATGGAGCTATGTTTTAAGATTGTGGACGCTAGTCAAGACCTCCGTCGACGTGTTGAACTCCTTGTCGACATCAAGAGCTTATGGTAAAAATGCATATAAATCTCCCTCGATGAAAATAAAGAATAATCCCATCTGTATTTTTGAAAAGAGTTGCTCACTGTGAATTCATGATTTGTTGTTTGATTTCTTCCTCATTGTGATTTTGTGATCCACTATTCATATTTCTTCTCTGATTGTGACTTCGCTGTTTTCATAAACCCATCGTTTGATTGTGTCTTCACAATTTTTGTAAACCTGTTGTTCGACTATGTCTTCACCGTTTTCGTGAATCCGCTGTTCATTTTTTTTGTACTCACCATTTATCATAAATCCGTCGTAAGGTTTTTGTCTTCATGTTCGCGTCAGAAGAAAGGGAGGCACTATTGTTTTATTTAATCCCTGGTGTAGAAGGAACAAGGCTAACAAAGTGAGGCTTAAACCTCATCGAGCACCTTTGGTGCACCTGTAGCGGCTAGGATGTTGGCGCACTACCCGAATGAGAGATTCTGTGTTCGAATAACGTGAAAGGGTCTTTTCATCATGAAATGGACGCAGCGGGTGGTGTTAGAATTCATGCGCAATTTCTCCATAGCACGATTTTTGAGGTTGGCCAAGGTATTTTTGAAATTAATTTTTGCTAAGTGTATTTTGTGGATGGAGGAAGTTTATTAGAGGGAAAAACAGCTTAGGAGTTATAAGGAGTTTAAAGCTTGTTTTATTTTGATAAAAGATTATTTTGAAGGTGTTGTTTGAAATATCTTATTGCATTCTTATGAGAGATAAATTTTATTTTTGATAAGACTATAAGGGAGAAATAAGGTGTATAAGGGATAAATTTTTCTTGTAATTTTAAGAGTGCTTTTGGTTGATTATGGAAATGAAAGCATGATGTTTGAAGGTTAAAATTGCTTCTTGTGTGAAGTTGTGAAACCTTAAGTGGGTAGCTTTGAGATTGACATTTGCTTTCATTAAATTGGTAATAATCAAGCTATTCTTTACTTGGTTAAAGTGTTGGGCTTACTCCTTTGTTGATGATTTGAAAAGTTGTTTTGTGCTATTGTGATTTGAGTTGGTGGATGCTTTTTGTTCAAACAATATTGGAGAGAAAAGGAGTTCTACTTGTTTCTTTTTCTAATGTTGATTGTGAAATGCTTCAAGGTTGTGTTTTGAGTTGAATGGTGTTGATTGAACCTTGTTTTATGAGCATTGTTGTTGAAGCCCTAATTGATGGTGAAAAGAACATGAGTATCATTGTTATGTGATTCTTTGCATAGTTGGAAATTGTTGGGGTTTCATGTTCTTGAAAGAAAGTCTATCCTATCCATTTCAGATATTGAGTTGAGTTTTCAAATTTGAGATTGAGTTTGAGCTGAGTTGATTTGAGTTGAGTTTTGAGATTGGGAGTTGAGTATAGAACATATTGAGTCTCTAAAAATTCTCTTTATTCTTCTATGAGTTTGACAAATCACATTGGGTCTATAACAATTCACCTTATGGTTTCCTACTAAGAAAGTTTTTTTTCTTAGTGAGCTTGTTGAGTTTTGGATAGGTTCCGGTGGGGACTTGTGAGCAGTCTTGGACAGGTTCCAGTGGGGACTTGTGAGCAGTCTTGGACAGGTCCTAGTAGAGGACTTGTGAGCTGAGTTTGATAGTTATATCAGAGAACTTGAGGATAGAGGTGCACTGGTTCTTTGAGAAGAACCTGAGGATAGATTTGGCAAGTCTTTGAGAAGGCTTGTGTGTAGAGGATTGATTTGTTCAAGCGTTGGACAGATCTGACAGACAGAGGAAGACTTGTACTAAACCGAATGACTATGTTTGGTACAGTTTGTTGAGCTACTATGGACATGATCATAGAAGGCAGAGGTCTCTTAGGCTAAGCATTGAGGATAGGAGGTCTTCGATGGAAAGGAGTTCCATGTGCTGGCAAGAGGTAGAGGCAGTTGATCTTCTGAGGGATCATTTCCAGAGCAGAGGGGAAGGTATCTCCTTTGAGTAGAGGCTCATAAATTTTGATTAGGGGAAGGTATCTCCTTTGGGCCGAGGCTCATAAATATTGTAATTGGGAAGGATTCCCAAAGAACTTTGAGGAAATTTTTAGAGAAAAGTTTTGTGGACGTAGCCCAACCATTTTGGGTGAACCACATTAAAAATGGGTCTTCAATGTGTGATGCTTTCTGTCTTGATTAATGTTGTGTTGATGCCACTGCTATCTAAAGTTAAAATTATTAATTGGTTAAGTCTTATACTTTTCACCCCCCCTCTCAGTATAAGTCCATGTTATTCAATTGGTATTAGAGCGGGTCTCTCCAGAAAGAGCCTAACAGCTTGGAGAAGGATCTATCAGAGGAACATAAAGATTCAAAAAGAGATGAAGAGGTTGAGTTCGATCTGAAAGGTGAATTCTTCTTGGCTTTAAGAAATATTGAGAAATTCAGGGAAGAGAATTTTGTTCTCAAGCATCAATGTCAGGAAGAAGAGATAGCAATATCAGAATTGTCTCAAAGTGTTATAGACTTCAAAATTCTAGCTGAAGAAGGTTGAACAGGTTATGATAGAGGTTCTCAAAGGAAAGGAAGCTGATTGCGAGAAACTAGAAGAAGAGGTTATGTCTCTTAGAGTGAAGTTGGAATAGTTGGCTCTCAGACAAAATACTCCATGTGAAAAGCAAAATAAGGATGGTATCACCATTCAAGAAATAGGGGCTTCAAGCAAGATCAATCTTCATCCTGAAGAGCGGTGGATTCCAGTTGGTCACAAGAAGAACAATCATCCAAGGCATCAAAACAGGTTACATAATACTTTCCATGGCTATTATTCTTCCTGCAAGAAATTTGGTCACAAAGCTATGCATTGCAATAAGTTTGTGAATATCCATAGTAAGGAAAATGTTAACTCTTTTGCACCTCTTATGAATAAAGATGTCATGTGTTACAAGTGCAATAATTTTGGGCATATAGCAAGGATGTGTAGTTTGGATAGATCTAGCCTTGAGTTCACTAAAAAGAGAAATGAGATAAAATCTAAGTCAATGATAGTTCAAACTGCTTTTCATGCTCAAGACAAAGTAGAGAAATGGTATCTTGATAGTGGTTGTTCAAAACATATGACTGGTGAAAAGGAAAATTTTTTGGTCTTAAAAGAAACAAACAGAGGAACAGTCAGTTTTGGAGATAATAGGTCAGCTAAAATCTGTGGTAAAGGGACTCTTAGTTTGGATGGGAAATCCAAAATAGAAAATGTGCTTTATGTAGAAGGCCTAAGACATAATCTTCTAAGTGTGAGTCAACTTTGTGATCAAGGGCACATAGTATCTTTCTTTTCAGATAGATGTGAGATAAGTAAAGAAAAAAATGGAAAAATCATTGCTAGTGCTACAAGGACTCCAAACAATCTTTACATGCTAAGTGAGATAAAAAATGAAAAGTGTTTTCTAACTCAAGAAGATGAGAGTTGGTTATGGCATAAAATATTGGGGCATTTGAGCTTTGATAATATTGTCAATATTAGTAACAAGGAAGCAGTTAGAGACTTGCCCAAAATAAAAAGGCCCCATAACATCGTTTGCTGTCCTTGTCAACAAGGAAAACAAACCAGAACCAATTTCAAATCAAAAGGGTATACTTCTTCAAAACTATTGGATCTTATTCATACTGATTTATGTGGCCCTACCAGAACTTAGAGCATTCAGGGAGAAAGCTACTTCATGCTTTTTATAGATGATTATTCTAGAATGACTTGGGTTACTTTTCTCAAAGAAAATTTTGAAGCTTTTGAAAAATTTAAAGCTTTCAAAGAAATGATTGAAAATGAGACTGACAAGAGAATCAAATGCTTAAGATCAGATAGAGGAGGAGAGTTCACTTCAAATGAATTTGTGGAATACTATGAGCAACAAGGAATCAAAAGAGAATATTCAGCAGCAAGAAATCCTCAACAAAATGGAGTAGTTGAAAGGAAAAATAGAACTATTGAAAATATGGCTAGAGCTATGTTAAATGAGTCAAAAATTTCAGATGGCTTTTGGAAAGAGGCAGTCAGTACAACAGTCTACATTATCACTAGGGCCCAAATTAGAGTCAATCATCATAAAACTCCTTATGATTTGTGGAAAGGAAGACCAGCTATAGTAAAATACTTCAAAGTGTTTGGGAGTAAGTGCTTCATCAGAAGGGAAGATCAGAATTTGGGTAAGTTTGATCCTAGATGTGATGAGGGAATATTTCTTGGGTATTCCAGTAGAAGCAAGGCCTACAGATGCTTCAACAAAAGAACTCATACAGTTGTAGAGAGCATAAATGTAACATTTGATGAAAATACAGGAATAAGAGAACCAGTCTAGGAACTCAGTGATGAAATTTGTCAAGAAGAATTCAGATAAGTTTTAGATGAAGAAGAGGAAAGACAACAACTGCTTCCCAAAACTCCTTCACGATATGTTCAAAAACATCATCCCAAATATTTGATCATTGGTGATCCAAATAGCAGACAAACAAGAAGAAGATTCATTCCCTCACATGATTCTACAAATGTTTCATTATTATCTCAGATTGAGCCAAAATATTTCAGTGAAGCATGTGCAGATAAGTTTTGGGTAAAAGCAATGGATGAAGAGCTAAATCAAATAGAGAAAAGTGAAACTTAGGAATTGGTTCCAAGACCTAAGGACAAGAATGTCATTGGCACAAAATGGGTATTCAGAAATAAACTCAATGAGGATGGAAATATTGTCGAAAACAAAGCTAGGTTAGTCTGCAAAGGTTATGCTCAAGTAGAAGGTGTTGATTTCGAAGAGACGTTTGCTCCTGTTGCTCATCTTGAAGCTATCAGAATTTTTTTGGCCCTTTCAAGCTTCAAATCATTCAAGGTATATCAAATGGATGTAAAGTCAGATTTTCTAAATGGGGTGTTGGTAGAAGAAGTCTACATAGAATAGCCAGAAGGATTGTCTCTCTCAGAACAGTCAGACTATGTGTGTAAACTAAAAAAGGCCTTGTATGGGTTAAAGCAAGCACCTAGGGCTTGGTACTCAAGACTTGACAGGTATCTTCATGAGCAAGGCTTCAGGAAAGGTGTGGCAGATAGCAATTTGTATATTAAGAATGAAGGTGATGATATGTTGATTATGGTTTTCTATGTTGATGATATTATTTTTGGGGGAAATAATACTCATATGTGCAAAGATTTTGCTAACACCATGCAGAAGGAATTTGAGATGTCTATGATTGGAGAGTTGTCATTCTTTTTAGGTCTTCAAATTGCTCAATCAAAAGATGGTCTATTTCTCTCTTAAGGAAAGTATATCAAAGAAATTTTGAAGAAATTTGGGATGATGGATAGCAAACCAGTGTGTACTCCAATGATTACAGGGTGCAAGATGAGTAAAGATGATGAATCTCCAGCGGAATATCAGAGGTTGTACAGATCAATGATTGGCAGTTTATTATATGTTACAACTACTAGACCAGATATCATGTAGGCAGTTGGGTTAGTAGCAATATTTTAGGTAGCTCCTAAAGATTCTCATGTTATAGCAGTTAAGAGGATATTCAGATATCTGAAGGGCATTATGGACTTTGGGCTTTGGTATCCCAAAGGTGATGATTTCACTCTCACAACTTATACAGATGCAGATTGGGCAGGCAATATTGATGATAAGAAAAGCACTAGTGGTGGAGCATTCTTTTTGGGAAATAGTTTGGTTTCTTGGCTAAGTAAGAAACAACCTTCAGTTTCCTTATCTACAATAGAGGCTGAATACATAGCAGCAGTGGCTGGGTGTACACAAGTTTTATGGATGAAAACCACCTTGGAGGATTTCAAAGTCAAGCATGAACAACCCATCTCCATACTTTGTGATAATACAAGTGCCATAATTATTTCCAAAAATCTGGTAATGCACTCAAGGACAAAGCATATTTCCATCAAGTATCACTTTCTAAGGGAGAAAGTGCAAGACAAGCAGGTCAAGGTAGAGTATGTATCTACTAAAGAGCAGATTGCAGATATCTTCACCAAACCTCTTCCAAGAGATACGTTTGAGTATCTAAGGGAGAAATTGGGAGTTGTACTCCCACCCTAGAATTAATCACCTCATCAAGAGGTGGGGGAGGGACTAAGCTAAGAGGCTCATTCTTAGTCCCGAGCCCCAAATGTGACCCTTTGTCATTGATGACAAAGGGGAGAGATATGAGTAAGGGAGAGAGCTTCAAAGTGAAATGGAGAGCTTCAAGTCAGGGGGAGCAAAAATTCAAAGGAATATTCTCAATTGTAGGCACAGTTGGTCAGTTTTTAGCACAATTGGTTTCAGTTTTGGCTCTTGAGAAGTGTTTTCAGTAAAGGTTTGCCATCAATGACAAAGGGGGAGATTGTTGGCAATTTTGGGTACTTTGGGTACATTGCCTTTGCTCAAGTGTATAAGTTGTCATTGATGTCAAGAAGCTCTTGAAGGAATTTGATTTGATGTCAAATAATTTGTTTTGATGAAGGTTACGACATGACAGTTTCAAAGGTCTTTTGTAAACCCCAAGTTGGCAGGTTTAAATATTACAAGTGGATGCATTAGTTTAATGCATTTGGGTCCAGGAGGAAGTATTTATTTAAATAATTAAAAACCTTGTTAAGGTTCCCTTTAATTATTTTTAAATAAATATTAAATTATTGTTTGCAATGGGTTATCCTAACCCATGGCACTATGTTTTAAGATTGTGGGCGCTAGTCAAGACCTCCGCCGACGTGTTGAACTCCTCGTCGATGTCAAGATCTTATGGTAAAAATGCATATAAATCTCCCTCGATGAAAATAAAGAATAATCCCATCCGCATTTTTGAAAAGAGTTACTCACTGTGAATTCGTGATCTGTTGTTCTATTTCTTCCTCGTTGTGATTTCGTGATCCGCTGTTCGGATTTCTTCTTCGATTGTGTCTTTGCCATTTTCGTAAACCCGTCGTTCGATTGTGTCTTCATCGTTTTCGTAAACCTACTGTTCGACTGTGTCTTCACCATTTTCGTGAATCCGTTGTTCATTTTTTTTGTACTCGCCATTTGTCGTAAATCTGTCATAAGGTTTTCGTCTTTGTGTTCACGTCAGAAGAAAGGGAGGCACTGTTGTTTTATTTAATCCCTGGCATAGAAGGAACAAGGCTAACAAAGTGAGGTTTAAACCTCATCGGGCGCCTTTGGCGCACCGATAGCGGCTAGGCTATTGGTGCGCTACCCGAACGGGAGGTTTCATGTTCGAATAATGCGAAAGGGTTTTTTCATCATGAAGTGGATGCAGCGGGTGGTGTTAGAATTCGTGCGCAATTTCTCCATAGCGCGATTTTTGATGTTGGCCAAGGTATTTTTGAAATTAATTTTTGCTAAGTGTATTTTGCGGATGGAGGAAGTTTATTAGAGGGAAAAACAACTTAGGAGTTATAAGGAGTTTAAAGCTTGTTTTATTTTGATAAAATATTCTTTTGAAGGTGTTGTTTGAAATATCTTATTGCATTCTTGTGAAAGATAAATTTTATTTTTGATAAGACTATAAGGGAGAAATAAGGTGTATAAGGGATAAATTTTTCTTGTAATGTTGAGAGTGCTTTTGGTTGATTATGGAAATGAAAGCATGATGTTTGAATGTTAAAATTGCTTCTTGTGTGAAGTTGTGAAACCTTAAGTGGGCATCTTTGAGATTGACATTTGCTTTCATTAAATTGGTAATAATCAAGCTATTATTTACTTGGTTAAAGTGTTGGGCTTACTCCTTTGTTGATGATTTGAAAAGTTGTTTTGTGCTATTGTGATTTGAGTTGGTGGATGCTTTTTGTTCAAAAAATATTGGAGAGAAAAGGAGTTCTACTTGTTTCCTTTTCTAATGTTGATTGTGAAATGCTTCAAGGTTGTGTTTTGAGTTGAATGGTGTTGATTGAACCTTGTTTGATGAGCATTGTTGTTGAAGCCATAATTGATGGTGAAAAGAACATGAGTATCATTGTTATGTTATTCTTTGCATAGTTGGCAATTGTTGGGGTTTCATGTTCTTGAAAGAAAGTCAATCCTATCCATTTCAGATATTGAGTTGAGTTTTCATATTTGATATTGAGTTTGAGCTGAGTTGATTTGAGTTGAGTTTTGAGATTGGGAGTTGAGTATAGAACATATTGAGTCTCTAAAAATTCTCTTTATGCTTCTATGAGTTTGACAAATCACATTGGGTCTCTAACAATTCACCTTGTGATTTCCTACTAAGAAAGTTTTTTTTCTTGGTGAGCTTGCTGAGTTTTGGACAGGTTCCGATGGGGACTTGTGAGCAGTCTTGGACAGGTTTCAGTGGGGACTTGTGAGTAGTCTTGGACAGGTTTTGGTGGGGACTTGTGAGCAGTTTTGGACAAGTTTCGATGGGAACTTGTGAGCAGATTTGGATAAGTCCTAGCAGAGGACTTGTGAGTTGAGTTTGATAGTTATATCAGATAACTTGAGGACAAAGGTGCACTGGTTCTTTGAGAAGAACCTGAGGATAGATTTGGAAAGTCTTTGAGAAGTCTTGTGTGTAGAGGATTAATTTGTTTAAGCATTGGATAGATCTGACAGATAGAGGAAGACTTGTACTAGACCGACTGACTTTTTTTGGTACATGTTGCTGAGCTACTATGGACATGATCATAGAAGGCAGAGGTCTCTTAGGCTAAGCATTGAGGATAGGAGGTCTTCGGTGGAAAGGAGTTCCATGTGCTGGCAAGAGGTAGAGGCAGTTGATCTTCTGAGGGATCATTTCTAGAGTAGAGGGGAAGATATCTCCTTTGAGCAGAGGCTCATAAATTCTGATTAGGGGAAGGTATCTCCTTTGGGTTGAGGCTCATAAATATTATAATTGGGAAGGATTCCCAAAGAACTTTGAGGAAATTTTTAGAGAAAAGTTTTGTGGCCAACCATTTTGGGTGAACCACATTAAAAATGGGTCTTCAATGTGTGATGCTTTTTGTCTTGATTAATGTTGTGTTGATGCCACTGCTATCTAAAGTTAAAATTATTAATTGGTTAAGTCTTATACTGTTCACCCCCCCTCTCAGTATAAGTCCATGTTCTTCATTGAAGAAGGCATAAAAATTGGGGATTGAACAATTGCAGATTTTTGGTGACTCTAAATTGATTGTGAATCAAGTAACGAACAAGTGCATCTCCAAGCAACATTATCTCAAGGCATACCACAATAAATTTTTGGACCTGTTTGAGGCTTTCACATCATTGAATATTCAATCCATTTCATGAGAGTTGAATAAGCATGCTGATATTCTAGCATCTCTTGGAGTAAACTTCTCTCCGATTGAGCATGTAGTGAGGAAACCTAAGAAAGTAAAGTTAGTTTACAAACCTTTGATCCTAAAAAAGAACATGTATTGGAAAGTATTCGAAAGTCATGAGCAGATTGTAAATTTTTTGATAAGAGAAGCGAGTACTGTGGAAGAGAGAACGTTTGATGAGGAGGAATCCAAAGGGCTTATTCAACAAAGGAATATTCATATCCCAAAAGTATTGATTACACTTTAAAGCCTTTTGGATCAAAATGATAGGGTAGAGAAGCATAGGATAACAGTAGATGAGAAGGAGCATACTGAACTGGAGTTGGGTCCCCAAAAATCAATAAATATTGGGACAGATTGTACTCCCGAGGAGTTAGAATAAATCAGATATTTATGTCATGAATTTCCTGACATAGTTGTTGGGAGTTACCATGATTTGAAGGGATATAACAAAGCTGTAATACAACATACTATTGAGTTGCATGATGGGGTGAAACCCTTCAGAAAAAATTAGAGACCAGTTAATCCCAAGATTGAAGTACTGATGAAGGCGAAGCTTCTTAAAATGTTGGATTCTAAAATCATTTGCCTATGTGTTGATTTTCAAAATATGATTCAAGCCTCACTAAAAGATTATTATCCTCTGCCTCAGATTGACCAGATTCTTCATGTGGTTGCGGGATCTCAGATATTCTCTTTTTTGGATGGATTCTCTAGGTATAACCAGATTTGGATCAGGGATGAGGACTAACATAAAACAACGTTCACCACAAAATGGGGAACCTTTGCTTACCAACGAATGTCGTTTGGACTCTCAAATGCTGGAGCAACTTTTCAAAGGGCAATGGATGTGGCTTTTGGTGAGTTGTTAAATCACATTATTGTGATTTATTTGGATGATATGACTATTTTTTTTCACAATAGGGAGGAGCACGGATCTCATTTAAGGCAGGTATTTGAAAAATGTCAAGAATTTGGCATATCTATTAATCCAAAAAAGTCTTTTTTTTTGTAAAGGAGGGAAAGCTCCTAGGACATGTAATTTCAGAAAATGGCCTAGCTATTGATCCATCTAGGGCCCAAGCTCTTTTGAAGCTTCCATTGCCAGCAAATAAGAAGGATTTGCAATATTTTTTTGGGCAAATTAATTTTGTTTGAAAGTTTGTTGCAGATTTCGCTCAAGTAATAAGGCCAATGACATAGCTTTTAAAGAAAAATGCTAAATTTAAATGGACCGAGTAGAGGAAGCAATCATTTGAGGAGATCAAAGAAAGGATCACTCAAGCTCCAGTCTTGGTGAACCCTGATTGTTCCAAGGATTTTATCCTTTATGTTATTGGTGAACAATAAGCTTATGCAGCGGTGCTTACATAGAAGGGAGATGATGAAAATGAACGTCTGATTGCTTTCCTAAGCCAAGTCATCCAACCACATCAATAGAAGTATAAATTCATTTAGAAACAAGTTTATGCAGTAATGAAATATCTAAAGAAGTTTTGGCACTTTGTTTCATAGAGTAAAACAATAGTTTATGTTGTTCATCCATATGTCCGAAATTTTATCATACAAGGAGAACTTGGAGATAGGAGAGTTGGCTGGGTTTCTAAAATTCAAGAATTTTATGTTGAGATCCGACCAACCAAACTTGTTCGAGGTCGAGCATTGTGCCAAGAGCTTGCAAAGAATGCTTCCTCTGGATCCACAATTCATGATTATGAGGATGTAGTAGATAATTGTAATTTTGACAATCATTCTATAGTGGATCAAGATTGGACAGAGGAGCTGATTGAATATTTTTATTCTGGGAAATGTCATTCACATCTGAATGCCTCACAGAGAAGAAGATTTAGACTGCAAGCCCTCAAGTATGTCTTGCTACCAAATGTCTTGTCTAATAAGAATATTTATGGGGTTCTTCTTAGATGTGTCACAGAATAAGATAAGGAGAAAATTTTAGAAGAATTCCATTATGGATTATCAGGAGGTCATTATGCAGGTAGACCCATGGTATTAAATATTATTCGAGTAGGCTATTTTTGACCTACTCTTTTTACAAACGCATTCAAAGTTAGTCAAAAATGTGATAAGTGCTAAAGATACATTGGTAGAACCAGGAATGCATCATTACCTCTTCACCCGATTCAAGTAGAAGTACCATTTCAGCAATGGGGCCTAGAATTTATCGGGGTCATTGATCCTAACTCATCTGCTGGTCACAAGTACATCTTGACTGCAACCGACTATTTCACTAGATGGACTGAAGCAATTCCAACTAAAAATGTAGATCAAGCCATGATCATCACTTTTCTTGAGGGGTTGATTACTCGCTTTGGTATCCCAAATGCTATTATAACAGATAATAGAACTCCTTTCATAGGTGCAAAAATTAGTGAATTTACGAGTAAATACAGAATTTATTTGAAAACTTCATCTAATTATTATTCGCAGGGGAATGGCTTGGCCGAATCTACAAACAAGAATTTGCTTCTAATTTTGAAGAGGACCCTTGGCGACAATAAGCGGAGCTGGCACCTACTTTTGAATCAAGCATTGTGGGCTGATCGCATCTCGATGAAAAAATCTATCAAGACATCCCCTTATTCATTGGTATACGACAAAGAAATGGTTTTGCCAATTCATATTGAATTATCAACCCTCCAGACTTGGAATTTGATTGATGATGAGGATGATGAATCTGATTCTATAAACATGAGATTAGCTCAACTTTTATAGTTGGAAGAAGAATGGGAGAAATCATACCAGGCTTTTATAGAACATGCTGAGATGACAAAGAAATGGTTCGGTAAAAAGGTCTCTGAAAGGACTTTTAAGGTTGGCAATCTTGTATTGAAATGGAATGAAAAGAAATAAAATCCTAGCAAACATCACAAGTTCGAGGCAATATGGGAAGGTCCATTTCAAATCATAGGTGCCAATCAAGTTAATTCTTTTTATTTGCAAGATATGGATGGTCATGCATTGTTAATTCCAGTTAATGGTCTTCATTTGAAGGCCTATTATCAGTAAAAAAAAAAAACAAAAAAGTGTGCAGAGCCCGGGACTTCCCAAGAGGTCACCCATCCGAGTATTACTCTAGGAAGGTTATGCTTAACTAGGGAGTTCTTTAAAAACTTGAAAACCAAAAAAATCAAGTTGGATGAGGTGTTTAGGGGGTCCAAGGTTCTGGAGGTGTAAAAAAAAAAAAAAAAAAAAGGCTTGCATTTTTCCCGCTTTCCGCTCTAAAACATGGCCTTACCTTGGAACCCTTGTTTTTGGGATTTTGGTTGCGTTTTTTTTTCCCAACTCCCCCATGGAAGAAATTTATTTAAAAAAAAAAAAAAACTCTCCACTCCATCCATGCTCAATTCAAAATTCAAATTCCGAAATTTGAATTTTCCCTCCCAAACCTTTTTTTTTTTTTTAAATAAGAAAAGACATAACCCGAAATTCCTTTTTCGGGCCTCCAAAATACCCATTTCGGACTTCAAATAAAATATTATAAAAACTTCATTCCGTCCCTCCCGTTCCTTCATGCCCGAAATGCCCTTTTCGGATCCCGAAATAGTGTTCTCGGGATCCCGAAACCCTTCCCTCTCACCTTTTGACTATTCAATCAAGGAAAAAATAAAAAATTAATAAAAAATTGCATGCTTCCCGAGCTCGTTTTCTCCCACCCCAAATACCCTTTTCGAGTCCCCCTTCAATTATTTAAAATAAAAAAAATTAACGTG
This sequence comes from Wollemia nobilis, assembly GCA_028583015.1. Classification (NCBI taxonomy): domain Eukaryota; kingdom Viridiplantae; phylum Streptophyta; class Pinopsida; order Araucariales; family Araucariaceae; genus Wollemia; species Wollemia nobilis. The sequence goes on along the minus strand of JAQPPZ010016334.1, from coordinate 1,632,409 downwards.
CTCATGCATGCTCGAAATTTCTTCATATTCCCCTCAAAATAGCCTTTTTGGGTCCCCGAAAACACTATTTCGGGTCTTGAAAAAGCCCTTTCAGACCCGCCAATATACATGTCTTCCACCACTCCCCGTTTGCAGTATTCATTATCCTTCCAAAATAATCATTTTGAATGCCCCAAAACACTATTTCGGGTCCCGAAATTCCCATTCCGTCCCTCGAATAAACCATTTCGGCCATTTAAAAAAAAAAAAAAAAAACAAAAACCAATGATACTAAAATAAGAAAAACCATTATGCATTTAAATCCTTTTGCTCGTCTTTTTTCCCATGCACCCCCCATCTCCATGCTGCACTATCCGTAAATTCCGCTCATTACCATTTCTCACTTTGCTCACTCATTACACTTTCTAAAAAAAAAATCTACCACTTCTCGCATTTCAAAAAGTGGTAAGAAGCATAAAAATAAAAAAAATAAAAGCATCATTGGAATGCATGCAGTGCCCATGAAATTAGAAAGCTTTCCAATGGATGTGTATGGAAATTTATAAAAAGAAGGCCCATCCTTTTGTTTTCAATCAAAGCATTTGCAGGGTTCCTATATCGAAGTCTTGCGAATCACTTTTGCTCCAAGGTTTGTTGTTCATTGCTGCATATTCAAAGGAAGCTGAATATGGGGAGGAAAGCTACAGAGGCCAAGAAGGTGAATGTACAAAAAAGGCCTGAGATCGTGAAGAAGCCACGAAGAGCTCAAGAAGAAAAGGTTGAAGATATGGAACTGAAACCTTATGATGATCGCTTGGGACAAATTAAAGATTGCAATATCACCAACAAGGGAGTAGAAAAATTGCGTCTAGATGCTGAGTTTGCTACACAACATATGTCTACTAGGAGTCCCCGTACTATAGCATTTCATTCTTATCTCTCCTGGTACTTGTGTACACCTGTGCATCCATGTCCTGAGCTGATCTGGGAAATCGCACAATGCTACAACACTACTGCAAGAATTGTCCAAAACGCCCATGGAGAAGTATTGTTTAGTATCTCGGCTAGTTCCATACAGGATGTGTTTGCTTGCGGTGCACAAATTTCATCTTCTGCTACATTAAAAAATTTAGTTTTAAGGAGGAGGAGGAGAGGTATCAACCTACCATTCAGATGCGACAGTTCATGGATAGCCAATTATTAAAGACCCCACGATTGGGAGAGTTTCCAAAAATACTGACACCATTGAAAAGTTTCAAGAGCCCAGATTTGTATTCAATGATATCATGGCTAATAGGATTATCTTCAGATTTTACAGTACAAAAGTGACAAGCATCATTGGTGCAATTCATTTCACATCCAGGGTTTTATGCTCCAACTGCCACGATAGCAACTCCAAATTTAATTTTCTTTGATTGGGCAATTTTATTAGAAATGAGGATACATTCACAATTGAGAAAGGTACAAAATAGAGAAGATCTTACCTTTAGGCATTGTTCCCTCTTGACATAGTATTTTTTCTACCATATGCACTCTTGTTTTGCTTTTGTATCAATAAACAAGATAGATGAAGCAGAAAAAACATTACCAGTATACTCATGGACTCAGAGTTTGTCCAAGAAGGAGTCCTATTATAACTTCAACATAATTTTTTTAGGACCTACTTTGGAGATAATGTATGGAGTATGCAACAGAGTGCCTCGGGCCCTACAAGCAGAAGTGGTTGATAAAAAAAAATGTGATGTTTTCTTACTAACCTAAAGCGTGGTAGTTAGAGTGTATGGTTTTACTGGTAAACCTTTTTTTCTACCATATTTTACAACTGAACATCTTTTTGCCTTGGAAGTAGCCCGACAAAGTGATTTTATAAATGATACCTATGGGTCAGGTAATAGAAAAAAAAATACATGTGTTATGCCTTTCAAGTTTGTTGATATCATAGTTACTCAGTGTGGGCAAAATGAACTGATTGCTAAGACACTCTATGATCATGTATTGGTTGAGCTCCCCCAATGATGGAAGTATGATCCTTTGGGTATTTTTGCTAGTTTCATCAAGGCAAAAACATTTCATTATTGCCTAGAGAAGATATTGTGCGACAAAGGAGCAATCCTGAAGGGCATGACATTGAATGGCATGTAGAGAGGATGATGTCACTTCTTGCTTAGCACGATTTTTATGAAATGGAGGTTGAATATGATCCTTCCAATCACTCAGAATAGGTTCCTCTTGAAGGTTTGTTTGAGCAAATGAAGACCAAATTGCCTGATTGGTCTGATGAAAAGATTGCCAATTGGTAGATCATGAGATTTCATCAAAATAATCTCAAAACAAAATATTTGATGGCTATAGATGATTCTTTTTCAAATATTTATGATGATAATTATGAGAAGTATCAAACCCTCTCCTTTTTTGATTTGGTATCTAAAAGTATTAGTAGTCCAGGTAAAGAACAAGAAATGATCCGACAAGTGGAGGTATTGGAAAAAGAGAGGATTGTTATTGAAGAGGAAGAGCAAGAGCAATTTCTAAAAAATAAAAGGAGTGCAACCATGTAAATTCCTTTCCCTCACATAGCGAAGAAGCCTAGGAGTGGATCACATTCTGCGTTGAGCATAAAACAGTCTTCATCATAAGAAATTGAGCCAACACACTCTGATTCAATGGTGACATCGGTTGATCTGAACATGGGGAAGGAACAATCTAAAGGAGAAGAAAATATTGTGATACAACAATGTTTACCATCGTATCAAATGATCATAAGCACAAAAGGAGAGGAGCCCATAGGTATGCATTTTCCTTCTTCTCTCATTAATAAGCATTTGGTGACCATTGTTTTTTCATCCATAGTTCCTATGTCTACTTCACCTCCCGTCACATCCACCTCTCTCATTCTCACTTTTGTCCCACAGTCATAGGTCACTAGTGCTTCTTCAGTTTCACCCAGTCCATCCTTTTCTCTTGCATTCAATTCATTTGCATCTACCCCAAATCCATTTTCCCTTCCATTACCCTCTGTTTCATTTTCCATACCTTCACATTCTTCCATAAGCATGCAAGCACCTCTTCGAGTAAGCGTATCTGATATCCCCTCCACTTCCATTCTTGTGGTTGAATCCAATCCCCAACAAGCTATTTTTCTCTCTTCCCCATTTTTTTCCATCGAGGAGCCACTAGTCTCTGAGATAGAGTTGCTACCTGAGCGCTCAATAGCATAAAAACTTAGCAAGACACAACAAATTTCATCTAGGTGGTGGAAGAATCGTAAGAGAAAGGATTCACTAGCCATGGCACAACAAGTAAAGAAAGTGACTTTTGATCCCATAGCAATGGAGAAGCACACGGTGACCATGATTCCTCCGGTTCAGAAACCTCAAAGAGAAATGACATCTAGTGACTATTCATACCAAGCTATCATCGAGGACCTCACAAAGAAGCATCCAGTTGAGCACATGGGCACCATATAGGAGGCATCAAGTTCCATGTATCTGTAGGCAAAACATTACAAGGATCTTCTCATTTAGGCTAAAGAGAAAATCAAAAATCTCGTGGAAGCCTTAGAGGAACAATAGGCTAAATCTGATGTAGCACAATCTGAATCTCAATAGTGGTAGCAACAGGTGATGCATTTGGAAAGTGACATAGCGGAGAGCAAGCAGACAACTACACAGTTTTAGGCAGCCGAGCAGGAAGCACAACTAAAAATTCAAGCTTTGCAAGATCAGCTTCAAAACTTGCAGAATCAATTGGCATCAAAATCAATGCACTCTGTATCCCTCACCAAGGACAAGATTAAGGAAGCTCGCAGTAAGATTTTGACTAATTGTAAGAAAATGGTGACCAAGGATACATTAGTGCTCTTGTTCCTTCAGGATGTTCATGCAGCTGTTTCATATGGTGGACCTATAATAGACAACATGTTGTAATATTTAGAGCCAAAATTGGAAATGGCCATGAAGATCCAATAAATGACTCAAATAAATCTCAAGATGCGTCCAATGAGTGATATAGCCCATGCTTGGGCAAGTTCTAAAATCACATTACGAATTTATTTCTCCAAGATGAATCTGATTAAAGAAGCTCGTCAGTTGCAAGAGACCTTTGAGCATGAAAGACGTATTTCATTGGTTTATTTTGAAACACTTGCAGATAATGGTTTTCCTAGTTTTGTTGATGAACAAGGAAATATTCTGGCAAAGAAAGACCTGGATACATTATGGGTTGTTTTCATGACGGATACTTCAGATATTGATAATTTATAGGAGCCCATCACCGAAGAGCATGTGTTACCATTAATGAGAGAGTTCATTCGCATTGAATCTAGATTATTGGAGCTCAATCAAAGGGCCAAACATATTGATATAGAAAAGGTTGAGACTTTTCGATATCTTGTGGGTACTCTCAAAGCTCAGGAGGCGATTACCATAGATATATGGGCTGAAGCAGTTGCGATATATGAATCCACCGCAGTACATCTCAAAAAGCAAGATGAAGCTAATATAAGTAGCTAACCATCAGATGCAGCTACAAGTGGGAACTTTGTACCCAATGAATAAAGGCCTAGAATCGATTACATTCAGGTGAGCTGAATACCCCGTGAGCTATCAAAAATGTTGGCATTTTTTCCACATTGGAATTTTGTTGTAGTATGCCACATTGACCTTTCGTTGTAATCATTGGTGCCACATTGGAATTTTGTTGTAATATTTGTTCAAAAATTGTTTTTTCTTTTTTAAGTGTTTTCACACATTGAACACTTTTTCCTATGGATGTAATTTTGGGTGAAGTTTGGTGCAAATCTTCCTTGAAAAGAGATTAATATTGATAAAAATAATTCTTGAGGTGATATGATCACTGAAGCTACCAAGTTTAAGCATGTGCTCTTGATTCTAGTGCAATATTGTTCATTTTCGAGGCATTGACCACTTCGTGGGCATGCATTTCCAAGGCGCCACCATGGAGATTGCAACTGGACCGATGATTTGTGCTGAAGCTTGATATGCCATGTGTTAAAATCATCAGTTATTTTATTTGGCATTTGCTCATTGGTTCATTGTTGTGGTCGAGGAGAAAGTTATTGCTATTGGTGGCTGAGTGGCCGACACTTTGCCTCCACATGTATTTAATGAAAGAGGTGAAAACCTCTATAATTAATAATCAAATTCTTATTGTAAAATGAGGTTAGATATTTTGCAAGAAAACTCTCTAAGTTCTCTGCATCAATAGAAGAGACTTGGCTTCTAAAATTTGCAAGCATTCTTATGTGTGTGATTTCCTTCTTTTTTTAAAATAATTTTTGTTTATGCTCATGCTCTTGCTGTTAAGTTTTGAATTATACATTCTGAATTCAAACGTTGCTGGTTAGTAAGTAGATTTTGAAATGCGATCCAGGGGTTATCTCTACAAAGGTGTGAGTTAAATTCTGTTGCTTTCCTTTTATTATATGCTGTTATAAAACTTGGTGGAATTTTTTTTTGTTAGTCTGCCCCAAATTCTATACTTCGGCCTGTGGCTATATTTCCCTTTCTTTTAGTTATTTTTCAATTTCTTTCTTGCATCCCTAGTCTTCAAACAATGTAGAATTTAGTAAGGGATCCATCCCTCTCTAGAGATCGGTTCGAAGGAATTTTCTTTTTCCCTCGGCCTTTCAATGTTGGCCGAGTCTAGGGCGCAAAAGTGATGAAATATTGTACTTAGGCAGATTTGTGACCAACACCATCATATACAAGGCTTTCATTATTTGGCCTTATATTTGGTACTATGGTCTCTTTCACACCATTACCATTTCTTCCCAAACCTATACCATTATATCCTATTCTTCTCAATAATTTTGAACCAAGTCCTTTGTATGCCTTTCAAAATTTCCAAATTTTTTATCACTACCTTTATGAACCTTTTCACAAGATTTTATGTTTATACCCCCATTCTTCTTATTTTTACTATGGCATTTTCCACCAAACCAAATATTTTCATCATTACTCAAACATTGAAATTTTTCATCTCTACTCTAATTATTGTCATTATCACCAAAAATATTTAAACACTCAAATATGTCATCATCATAATGAAATTTGATATAATTTTAAGTGTCACTATCACTATCACTGACACAATTACATTCAATCAATTCTAACAATATGGTATTTATCATGGTCACCACAATCACCTTTATTTTCTTGAACAATATTCAAATCCCTAGTGTCATAAGCTTTATGCGTCCGCTATGAAATAGCCCTTGTATCACAACATATTATTGCTATCATGGGATTTAAATCATCTATATGACAACTCACATTTGTCCTTTGAAGAAGTTTTCTTGCATCACAACAAATATTTTCCATCTCAACAATATTTAAATCACAAGTACCACAAGTGAAGTAGGTCCTTTTGATAAGGTCGTTTGTATCACAACATACATTTGACATTAGGGGCTTCTACTTCAACATTTCAACTATTTTCTATTGCATTTTATATTTCACCTTAAGGACATTAAGGGTAAGTAATGTGATGTATATTAACTTCCCTACATTAATAGGTTATGCAAGAAAACTTTTAGAGCAATTACTAGCTTCTTCAAGAATATAACTTTAGTCCTTAAGTTTTGAGAAGTCCCCATCTTCATCTTCTTTGAGAATTTTTTGTAAGTACCCTATTAATTCTACTAATACATAATTTTTTATATTTATAATAATAGAAAATAAGAAAGATCTCAATGCTAATAATTCTTTATTTTTATTTTAAAATAGATATCTCTAGCTTGTTTCTCTCCTCCTTCACTTGTTTTTTATGACTCGTACTTTTTAATTTCTACTTACTTTTCTCCACCTACACTATATTTTGGCTATGCACACTTTTGAATATCACCCTACTTCTTTGTTTGATTTCTCTTTGCTTTTCCCATGTTGTTTTAATGATGTGAACACTTCTCTTTGTAGCATTTGGATTTTGATTTCATTGACATAGTAGTGAGGGTTTGTTACATCTCCAAATGATCTTTTTTATATACCACAATTTCCATATACCAATCCTTTCGATATACCCACTCTTCTAATATACTTGTCGATACATGGAAGAAAATAGTCCTCTTGATATATGTGGTCGTATGTGACAAAGAACCTAAGGTACATGAAATAAATTGATATGTGATACCAAGGTGGTATGTAAAAAGGATGTGTTCTATCAATGACACTTGTTTAAAGAGAAATATTCATACATGGGTGTAACTTCCTTACATATTCTAATTTTATTAATTTCAATATTTATGTCTAACAATAGAAATGAATGGGATAAAATATTAAGTGAAAAAATATTATTAGAAAATATTTTGTATCCTTATTTTCCCCCAATAATTTATTGGGTCAATGCCTAGAAGTCGTGGTAACTATATTAGGAGTTAGATGCAATAACTTTTTTTTTGGTAATTAAAATATTGTATTGCTTAGACGGGTTTTAAGGATCCCAAAACCTTGATACAAAAATAGCTCTTCTTGTTGTGAGAAGATAGAAGTGAGAACAAGGGATAAATCCCTGAGCTAAAACCAGATACAATCAAAACAAAGTATGTAGCCTCAAACCTAAGGAAAGGAAACAAAGGATGCAGCCTAAGAGAGTCTCACAAAGTAAAAATAAAAATTCTCCATGCAGGGTAGCCACAGGAATAGGGGATGAACAGCTGGGAAAAAAGGAATAGGCTCCTCGCAAGGTAGCCAAAAAAGAAAAAAAGGAGAAGTGAGGAAGTTATTCCTTAGCAGAGTTCCTTTCCTCATCCTTGATATCGCCTTGGCCAACTTCCTTGGGTTCTTCTTTGACCACGACCACTTCCTCAACTTCAGACCCACCATCCACTTCCTAGCCACTCTACCCTCCAAATAAAAGCTTCTAAAGGCCTTCCCTCATGTCGATCATCAAGTTGACCATGGCATTCATCATTTCAGTCATGGAATAAATAATGAATTACTTCAGCCTCCTCATATCATCGTCAGCCTCTACATCCTCAGTTTTTATATCAACGATACTATGTTTTGCTACATAATTATGGAGGTGAGTATATTTCCTTAGGGGTCCCTTTGTGCTTTCAAAGCTGATATATTTTCTCACCTTTAGTTTAGAAACAACCTCAATTACCTTCCTATTTCTCTCATTAAGGGGAAGGTGGGCTGAGGAAACTGTTGTTTTGGTTGGGCTAGGGACCATTGGGTTAGGTTGAGGACTGTTAGCTAGAACGTAGGTATAAATCACCTTGAAAATGCCTTGATGGAGAGGAAGGTCCTGGTATATCTTGTTCCCATAGGAGTTAATTGAGTAGTTGATGGAATTGAGGAAAAAATGGGGAATACTAAGGGGGTTTATGTCATGGAAATGATTCACAAAGACTAGATGATAAGAGTTGAGAATTTTTTCAGTGTTGTCGATAGTGATGAATTCCATCACTGGTATCATCACGTCATTCCAATGGATACTCAAATAACTCCTGTAAATATCCTATTTGGCACCTTTGAAAATATTATCATTATCCTTGAACTCCTTGAGTTCAACATCCCAATTGTGCTTGTGTCTATGGAAGGAGCGCCCCTTAGGATTCTTCCCAATGATCATGGATAGAAGGTGGAGGTCCACGTAGAAGCTCCTTTCATGAATAGTAGTAGCTCCCTTCTGCTAGGTCTCCAAAAAAGTTAAGGTTATTTCAAGATCCTCATCAGAGAACATATGGAGGAAAGGGAAAATGGTGGTCATTGAGAATTATTTTAGCCATGGGGTCACAAGTGAATGCACTAGGCTCAAATGAAGTTCATGGTGGTAGGGAAATGGGGTATGGGGAAGGAGTTGGGAGGACTAATAGGAGCGATAGGATTAGAAGGATTACTGTGCCATTGAGGACAATAAAAATCCAAGAAAATGATAGTAATGCGAGGAGTAGTGGTGAATCAAAATATGGAGGCTTGGAGAAAATGCCATGAAACCCAGATGTTGTAATTAATGGAAAAAATGGAGCAATTTGAAAATGGTGAAATGGGATTGGAAGGATTGAGCTTGCATTATAAATGATTTCTCGCAGAGGACCTTTGGTTGAGGATATACGAAAGGTTATGAGTAATGATCGTTGGATCTTGGGCATGCTTGGTATTGGGGCCAAGAAGGGTGTTTCTAGAAAGTTCACCTCTTCTGCTGAGATCAATTGAAAGCTAACCATTACAATCGATTCTATCCTTCTCAAGGTACCACGTACTCCTAACGATTTTGATGGTCAGCATTCCTTGGGCTATAATTCTATTTTGGGAGTGGATATTACATGGCCCTATGTTGGCCTGGTAATTAGGCCACATTAGACACATGCTTTCATGGAGATTCCTATTGTTGTAAATTACCACACCACCTAGGTACCTATAGAGAGTTGACATGGAATGCCAAAAATTGAAATAAATGTTATCATACATTCCAACAAAAATGGTTCAAAAAAACATGGTCTTTTGGCAGTGAGCAATTTGTTTAGATAGATGGATTCCACTTCTTGCATAGATATTGAAGATTCTACATTTCCCTCGCTTAGTTGGAATGTGTACGGTACACCTGGACATCCACATTATTCAAATGAAATTAGACATGAGACAAAGGATGTTGATCCTGGAGGACCACATCCTCATGAGGACGACCAATGTGATTACTCCTAGTAGGTTTTTCTTGGTCAATAATGGTTCGAATTTCATCAGGAATATTATCATCCTCTTTGTATGCATATTGGAAAATAACCCCCTGCATGTCAAGGATTAAAATATTGGATCCTTAAATGTAGTCCCTGACTCTCTAGGAAGGAATATTGTTGTTTTTCCTGAGGTAGTCTATGATGTTGAGAGAGTCTCATTCTATAATTAGCCTATTTAGAAAATTCTTGGCCAAGGAAAGACCCCTCCACATGCTCTTAGCTTCAGCCACATGATTGGTTTTATCCCCCAATCCTTCAGCAAAGGCAAGTATGACTTCTCCTTGGTGGTTTCTGAGGATGCCTTCTGCTCTTGCTTTCCTTGGGTTACCTTTAGCAGCTCTATTGAAGTTCAGTTTGAACTAGCCCACTGAAGGAGGAATCCATTTAGATTCAACTTTGAGATTAATTCAAGGATTAAAATTCTCTAAGGATAGGCCAGGAGATCTACCTAAGTCAAGCACAAACTTGGAGGTTGTTTTGGGGGAAGGGGGTAAGAGGGAAGAATTTTATTTGGCATTGGTAAGAATTTTGCTAGAAATTAGCTCCAGGATGGATAAGCTTTGGTAGAATACTCTACGATTTATTTCAAGCCATACTTGCCAAAGGAAATGGTGGAGGCACATTTTCTTGAGGTGGGGATCAAAAAAGGGGAAGGTCAATGGATGAGAAGGTCAACGATGGAGCATGGTTTGGCCCAAATAATGTGAAAGGAATGAAATAAGGAATCAAGGATGGATGAGGAGAAGAGGTAGTGGATAAAGATGTGAGAGGGGGATTCCCAGACGTTGATGAATAAAGGGCATATGTTGGGTATCGTAATGCCTTTCTTGTTCAAATTGTCTATAGTCAAAATTCTCTCTTGGATAGTAAGCTAGGAAAAAAGGACACTTTGGGAATGAGGGATTTGATCCAAACTAGGTTAAAAGGTAGTAGAATGTCCTCATTGTCAAGGAGAAGAAGGTAATCATATTTAACAGTGAAATATCCACTCTTAGAAGGTTCGCAAATTAAATTATCAATGGATTTAGTGGTGGGGATGATAGTGGAATGCAATAGAGAGTTAAAACTAGAATATTCAAGAGGGATGGTAGTGCACCTAATGGTTTTCCGTCTAAAAATATCATTATGGATAGAAATGAAATCAGAGATTTTGTTCCATATCCTAGAATTTGTGAAAGCTTGAAGTTTAGACAACACAGGATCCTCAATGATGGGATTTATGGAAATCAATTTGTCATTCCAGAAGTCTATTCTACTGTCATCCTCGAGTTTTCATCTTAAAACTTTTTCTAGGAGAGACCTAGTACTGATGATGGAATTCTAGAAAGTGGATCCTCTAGTGGGATCATCATTGCTAAGGAAATTGGTACCTTGCAAATATTTCCTTCTGACTATGGAGGTCCATTCATTCATAGTGTTGGACACCAGACGCAAAGCTTGTTTGGCTATCAAAGCTAAGTTAAGGGATTGAATTATTCTGATCCTGGTGCCTCCTCTATTCTTAGGTTTGCACACTTTGTCCTAGGAAACAAGATGCAACATGTGCTTGTTTTCAGTTCTAGACCATAGAAATTTTTGTTAGATCTATTCTATTCTATGGTAAATTGTAGTTGGAGATTTGAAAACAAATAGGAAATACACAGGAATTCTTTGGAGGGAAGTTGACGTAAGCGTGATCTTGGAAGCTTGGAATAGTATATTTCCCTTCCACCGTACAAGTTTCTTTTGGATCCTTTCTATCATGTTTTTCCACATAGAGGTTGTGGGTTGACCACAGAAAATGGGAAGGCCTAAATAAGTGGTTGGGAGATCTGCTATAGAGTATTCAATAGTCCTAGAAATCTTGAGTTATATTTGAATAGGTGTATTGAGGAAATACAGTTTGCTCTTGTTGAATTTCACATTTTTCCTAGTAGTTGCTTTGTATAGCTGGAGGATAAATTTGATAACCTGCGCTTCAAAGAAAAAAGTATTAGTAGAAAATAAAGTATCATATACAAATTGTTGATGCAAACTGTATTGGTCTAGGAGGAAGCTTTAATTCCTGATAGGAGGATTTTTTTGCACGTTGCTTGAATAGTCCTTCCCAGGGCTTCAACTATGATGATAAATAATAGGGGTGAAATAGGGTCCCCTTGCCTTAGACCTTTGCTTCTATAAAAGTACCCAGTTGTGGAGCCATTGATGAGGATTGAGAACCATGGTTAGGATATGCAAGCTTTAATTAGGTCAATCCACTCAGAATGAAAACCAAACTTGAGTAAAAATGCCATAAGGAAATCCTATTTGACTCTGTCATATGCTTTATTCATGTCAAGTTTAAGAACAAAGGTAGGCTTTTTAGATTTTTATGTAGAATGAAGAGCTTCATGGATGGAGATGACACCATCAAGGGTTGATCTGCCTTAAACAAAAATTCCTTGGTAGGGATCAATGATGTTGGGTAGGATACTTTTCATCCTATTCACCATGATTTTAGTTATAATATTATAGGTAACATTACACAGGATAATGGGTCTAAAGTCGGACAAAGATTTAGCATCAGGGTTCTTTGGGATAAGAGCAATAAAAGTGGAATTGAAACCATGCAAAATTATTTTTGAAGACTAGAATTCTCTTATGTCTAGGTAAACATCAGGTCCAACTATGTCCCAGAAGGTTTGAAAAAAATGAGGGGGAAAACCATTAGGTCTAGGTGCTTTATCAAGTTGCGTGGAAAAAAGGGTCAACTTGATTTCATCATCTTGGAAGGGGGCAATTAGACTAAGATTAACATTATTAGAAACAAAGGGGGTAATATGATGGAGCATAGAATTTTGAGCAAAATTAGAATAGGATTTGTCATCCTCAAGGAGGGATCTGAAAAAATAATCTGCCTCATCTCTAATTTCCTCTGAATTTGTGGTAGAGGTGCCATCAATTTTTACCAGTTCTTTGATACAGTTGTTACTTCTATTCCTGAGGGTGGACACATGAAAGAATTTAGTGTTTGAGTCTCCTTCTTTTAGCCACATAGCTCTATATTTCTGCCTCAAAAAGTTTTATTTGCAAGCAATGACATTGTGGAATTCAATGAGGATTTACTTTTATTTAGTTTTAGTCTGCTTGTCGATGAACCCATTCTAAATTTTGATTTCTATCTTTTCAAGTCTATCTTTGATAGATTGCTTGTTGGAAAAGAGGTTGTCGAATACTTCTCTATTCCATATTTTTGGATCTTCTTTGAGGATTTTGATCTTTTGAGTGAGCTTATAAGAGGTACATCCTTGAAACTATTTTTGCCAACAATGAGATACCCTCTATCGCAGATCAGGATGATGTATCCCACATGGCCTCAAATTTGAAAGGTCTCCTATAAGGGTTAGGTTTGTCTATTTCAAGCATGAGAGGATTGTGGTATGATCCTATTTTGGGAAGAGGATGGAGAGAAGCATCTCTAAAAACTTGAACAACTTCCTGGGAGAGAAAAAATCTGTCTAACTTAACTTGAATATGATGATTTTCCAATCTTCTATTGCTCTAGGTAAATTTAGCATTTTTTAGTTTTACATCCAGAATATTGTTGGCATTGATGAAATCATTGAAATATTTCATGCTTTTGATCGAGGTCTCAGTTCCTCATTTTTTTTATCTAAAGGGTAGAGGAGGGTGTTGAAATCCCAAACTAAAATCCAGGGGATATTTTGAAAAGTGTCTCTTATTTTGCTGAGGGCATCCTAAAGCTGAGCTCTATCAGATATAGTATTTGGAACATAAAAATTAGTGAGGATCCAGGACAAATTCTTGCTGCTATCATGAAAAAGTACACTTACGAGTCTATCATTGGAATGAAGTAATCTACCATCAACTTTTTTCTTGTCCCATAGGCACATGAGGCCTCCAAAGGATCCTCTAGCATGGCTAAAAACTGCACCTACTTTTTTCTAGATCATGTTGGCTATAGTCAAAGAGCTATTGGTATCTATTTTAGTTTCCTGCATTATGAATATTGAGGGCTTGATATATTTCCTCATTTATTTCACAAGTCTTTGTTTAGCAATCCCATTTAGGCCTCTCACATTTCATGAGAGGATCTTCAGATGATTTGAATGCTTTTCTACCTTCCCTTCCTTGATATTGGGGGTATTTGGAACTTTTGATCTCCTCTTTGGATTTAGAAGTAATGATGGGGAAGAGAGTTTTTTGGATGCCATTGGCAATGTTGTCTGCAAGTCCTCTTTTCCAATGTTCATATTTGGAAATCCTTCCTCTTTTTTTCTCACTCCCAAGTTCAATGGGGGACTTGGTGGTGCTTCTGGTTTGCTTAGGGCTAAATTTTTTGTAAGGAATGATTTGCTCTAGGATGAGGCTTGGAGGCCTGCCACTACTATGATCCACTAGGGGGAAATTAATTCTGCCTCTAGATTTTTAGGAATTTTTGCAAATATTTCATCAAGAGGGTTGTGAGAGGGTCCTAAATTAGAGGGAGAGTTAAAAAAACCAAGGTCGATGTTCAGGTCCGGGGGGAAGGGTTGATCTGGTTTTGAGGGGGGAATATCTTGAGGATTGGGATTTGAGTTAGGACACTCTTTTTGAGATAGATTTGAAGAAGGTTTTTGAGCTTCCTTAGGATGAGGATTTGAGATACAAGGGGTCAAATTTTCCTCTAATATTTTATCATAATCACCTAAGATGTTGAATCTATTAGAGATAGCAAGAGGAGAACTTATTTTTTGTTGATCTAAAACCATTTGTGTTGTAGCCAATTCCTCGCCTTTCTGAGATTGTATTCCTCCTTGAGGTTTTGTCAACCTTTTATGTTGATGATGTCATTTTCCTGAGGATACTTGGTTCTACCATTTCTTTTTTAGTTTTGGGTTACCCCCAAAATGAGGCATTTTGATCTAGTCTGTAGGGACCCCATGGGCACAAGTTACATCCTCTTCTTGCCATTGTTCCTTCTCCTTGTTGAACTGAGATTTGAGAATGGGGCACTAAATCCTAAGATGCCCTTGGGTCTGACATTCGACATAGAAGGTCAGCTTATTTTTGTACTCTATGGGTTGTTTATTGCAAAATTATTTATGTATTAGGTTGACATAGGTGGTAATCTTAGACGCTAGGTTAGCATTAACATAGATCCTGGAAATATTCATGTTCTTGCGATCTTAGGTGATAGGGTCTATAGCAACAATATCTCCTATGACTTTTGCAATGGCTATGAGAACATCCTTGTGCCAAATGTGGAAGGGAAGGTTTGGAATCCGAACCCAAATGGGGCTATAGTTGATATCTTGGGTATCAGGATCGAATTCCAAGTCTCATTTATGAAGGAACAAGCTCTTGCGACCAAGGAACCAAGGTCCCTCGGTAAGGATGCGATTGGTATCTTCATGGTTGCTCAATATGATTGTAAAGAAACCCTCAAAAAGTGCTACTAGCTCCATGTCTCCTAGGGTTTTCCATTTGGCAAAGGCCCATCTACAAATGGTTTCCATGCCAGGCCTCCCTCCTACAAACTTTCCCACAAGGCCAAACCTTTCCATTGAGATATAGTTGTTAGCTACGTTGTTAGGGATAAGGATATTTTGCCCTTCAAGAATAATGATTGTTGAAGGAGGCTTATGAGGACCAATTTCTCCCTTGGATAATACATTTACGTAGGATACCTTGGAAGGATCTGTAGTGGGACCCTTTGAGCATTGGGTAGGGGGCCCCTTGTCGGGTGGTTCATATCCCCAAAAAATTTTAGGCTGTACATAATATTTGGCTACTTTTGGACTTTCATCCTCTGCATCACCTTTGTCCTCTTTATTTGCATCCTGGTTCTTGCTATCATCCTCTACTCCTACCTGTCTTCTGTCCTTTCCTGCACAAGAGATTTTAAAACAAGGTTTCTCGCCTTTGCTGCTCTTCTCACTCCTCCGTTCCATTTTCCTGCCAACAATAACTTGTCATCACAACATTACCTACAATTACAATTCAAAGGTATCATTTAAATAGGATTTTGTAATTGTATAAAGCACATGATTTGCATTTGTGTATAAAACTATTTTCATGCAAAGTTTGTATAATACAAAATATGGTGTTGGTCACTGCCAAAAATGCACCTTATTACAAATAAAAATTTTACTTTTAAATATATTTTTTAAAAAGCTTCTAAACTCCAAAAATCATAGACTTATAACTTCCTTTTTTTTTTAATATCATGTATCTCAAAACAAATACCCATTTAAATCAAATGTTCTTATATACCTTATAACTCCCTAAAAAGATAAAACTCCTTTGTTTAAGCACAATATCCTATTTTTTCAAAGAACAAAGTTAATTATTTTAATTTACCCTTTTTTATTTAAATGCAACCTTATCACTTTTCAAATTAAAAAAAATACTCATGAATTCCTTTTAACTACCTAATTATTTTCTTTGAAAAAGTAAACTCTAAAAGAAATTCCCCATTCTTTTTAAATGTAAACTTACCATTCTTAAGCTAACATGACCTTGGTTCATTTGTTAGGATAAATATATGATATAGTCCACACCAAGGTTCAAATATCAATGACACCAAATGCATAGATTAATGTGACTAAGTTGATGTAAAAGGGAAAGGGCAACCCTTTCAAACCCCTACTTAAAAAAAAAAAATCCATTTTTAAATTCCCAACTTATTTCTTTCAACCCTTTAAAAATATTTCTTTGATAAAATTAAAACAACTTTTTATATAGTCACAAAAATATTTCCTTTCTCCCCTTTAAAAAAAGTTTGCAAGATTTCTTTTAACATATGAGAATAAATCCCGAAACCTCCTCCTAAATGGCTTAACTTTACTTTTCAATACCAAGTCTCCACCATGCAATTTGTAAAATGAATTGAAAAGCAATTGCTTTTTAAACATGTTCACATAATATTACCTGCTTTATCACATATTTAAATTATTCTCTGGTCATTTGAAATTTTTATTGCTTTGCACAATTTCTCTAGGCACAATAACCTTGCTAGCAATTTTCAGGGCATTAACTTCTACAATGAGGGGCTTTTATTGTACCAAAAAAATTGTTTGTTATGTGTTCTTCTACCGTAAAAAATTATTACCCTTACTCTATATTCCAAAGAGGTTAATAGGTTCTGTGAAGAGATAATTTACATTGTTTTTTATTTTTAGTGTTAAACAGGTTATAGGAATGAAAAAATATTTAGCGTGCACATGTATATTTTAAATTTTTAAATCTCATAAGAAAGAAAAGACATAGGAACATGTTTATTCTCTTAAAGCTCATAGAGAAGATCACAAGAATAGACCAAAGGTTACACCAGATAAGAAATATTACAAAAATATAAAAATGTGGATTCATAAAGCTTCTTTGGACTTCTTAGGTAATATTGCAACTCACATAACCTTAACAAGAAGATTGCACTCAGGTGTGGGAATCAAAGAAATAGGGTATACCATTGGATAACAATGATTGCCCCTTTAGACAATTGTTTCCACACACAAAAAAATAAGCACACTAACTATCTCATATATATTCATGGCTCTGATACCACATATTGGATATTATGATAAACATAAAATATTTCAAGAAAAATATACACAATATACTTACATAATAATTTCACATTATTTCAACAATATTCATCAATATTTTCTCATTATCTATCATACACCCTGCTAGCCATAATTTGTTGTATGCATATATTTTTATACATCATCTCTTCACATTCAGGAGACTCTTCAATATTTTACAACTCTTGATATTTTACCTTCACTTATATTTTCATATCTTCATAATCTCACAAGGGATGTGTCTATTCAATTTTTCATATGGAAGAATAATTTATTTATCCCCCAATAATTACAAATATAAAATGTTTACATAGTTCTAAATTATTACATAATTCTAAATAACGTAATAAGGTCTAAAAAAATATTTGTGAAAAATATATGGTAAAATTGCAATACATTTCTATGATTAAAACATTGTTGTTTATTTACTCTAATTCTAGCATTTGGTATCAAAGCAAGCAAATATTTTGTGCAAGAAGAGAATCATTGTCATCTGATTACATGCCCTTATAATTTATCTTGTGTAAGTCTTAGTTAAAGAGGAGGCTTGACTTAAATATGATTTTAGCCTGAGATGTCACTAGTAGAGCTTGTTAAAAGCTAAATTTAATGTTGGCAATTTTGGGTTTGAGATCCTAGCTTCTTGTCTATGAGTTGTCATTGATGTCAAAAGGAAATGGCATTAATGTTAAGAGGATGTGTTGGCTTCAAAGGTGGAAGATTCCAAGAGAATATTTTTAAGAGAATCCGGAGAGATTCCATTGGCAAGGGTTTTTCATTAAAACCAAACCGATTTTTATTAAAACTAAGTTGGATAGGGTTTTTATTAAAACCAAGTTAAATGGTTTTAATTAATTAATTATTTAATTAATTAAGGGAGAAATTATTTTTAATTTATTAAAAATACTTAAAGGTTTTTAAACCTTTTTTTATTCTTAATTTATTAAAATTATTTAAGGGTTTTTAAACCCTTTTTGAAAAGACTTTTGATTAATTTCAAAATGGTCTTTATTTCCACCGACGTCAAGGTGTCTTCGAAGAGACTATTTATTCTCCAACTCCTAAGGTTGGAAGGCTAATGAATTCAAAATTCCCCAAATGCAATTTGCGGTGTTTGTGCTCTGTATTCGCTGCGATCGAAGGAAGACTTAGAAGCACGTGCGGTTGAAAAGTCTTCGAGAGTTTTTTTTCGAGGGTGAAGTGGAGGGAAGTTCACTTGTGAACTTCGTAGCCTACGTGGGCTAGTGGTAGTGAAGGCTACTATTGGGCACTGCATTGGCGGAGGTCATCGTTTCGAGTCTCACAGGGGTGCTTTTCTAGAGTAACACACGTTTTTATTAAAACGTCTTTATGCCGTGAAATTCGAAGTTTCTTGGACAACGATTTATAAGGTGTGATTAAATTTTATGAGTTTTGGCTTTTGTGATTAGCATTGAATAAAATCTTAGGAGAAATAAGGGCATATTTCTTTGGATGTATTTTTAAGATTATTCTTTTCTATGCTAAAATTAAAAATGGAGGTATAAGGTGTGAGTCTGTGATTGTTGATTTATTGGCATGTTATGGTGGTTGTGTTTAAAGAAGTGGAGCTAAAAGGTGTAATAAAGGAAGTTTATATTATTGCTCATTTCTTTTTATTCTAACCCTAACTTGGTTGGAAGTTTGAGAGTTGTGTGTGGTGACAGCTTGAAGGTTCAATTATCTTCTACTCCAATAAGGTATGGGCACATTCTTCTTATGAGTATGATTGGTGTATGTTTTCTGAAATAAGGTTGGAGTGAAAAGGTATTCTACTAGGTATCCTTTGGCTAGGTGTAAATCCTATTTTTTGGTTTGTTGAAGACTACTTATGCATTGTTATCCTTAAGGAGAGTTTTTGGTGAATGCATAATTTTTGGTTTGAGATAGTGGAAGCTTTGTGCACTAGGGTTTATATTTGTGAGTCTAGCTACTTGCATTGAGTTGGTGGAACCCTTGGTTGGCTGTTTTGAGTTTGATGGTTGAGTTGCTTCCATAGAGGTTGTTTGATCAAGTTATTGCTTTACTTGATTCATGATATTGGGCTTACTCCATTGAGTTGATTTGAGCAAGTTATTCTTTGCATTTGGTGATATTGTGTTGGTGGCTGTTTTGTTCAAATATCTTTGGAGGGAAAAGGATTTCTACTTGTTTCCTTTTCTTGTGATGATTGGTTGAATGCTTCAAGGTTGATGTTGAGTTGAATGGTGTTGGTTGACTAAACCTTGTTTGATGAGCATTGTTGTTGAAACCCTAATTTATGGTGAAAAGAACATGAGTATCATTGTTATGTGATTCTTTGCATAGTTGGCAATTGTTGGGGTTTCATGTTCTTGAAAGAAAACATTCTATCCTATCCATTTCAGATATTTGAGTTGAGTTTTGAGATTGGGATTTGAGTATAGAACATATTGAGTCTCTAACAATTCTCTTTATGCTTCTATGAGTTTGACAAATCACATTGGGTCTCTAACAATTCACTTTGTGATTTCCTACTAAGAAAGTTTTTCTTGGTTAGCTTACTGAGTTTTTGGACAGGTTCCAGTGGGGACTTGTGAGCAATTTTTGGACAGGTTTCGGTGGGGACTTGTGAGCAGTTTTGGATAGGTTCTGGTGGGGACTTGTGAGCAGTTTTGGATAGGTTTCGATGGGGACTTGTGAGCAGATTTGGATAGGTCCTAGAAGAGGACTTGTGAGCTGAGTTTGATAGTTCTATCAGAGAACTTGAGGACATAGGTGCATTGGTTCTATGAGAAGAACCTAAGGACAGATTTGGCAAGTCTTTGAGAAGGCTTGTATGCAGAGGATTGATTTGTTCAAGAGTTGGACAGATCTGACAGACAGAGGAAGACTTGTACTAGACCGACTGACTGTGTTTGGTATAGTTTGTCGAGCTATTGTGGACGTGATCATAGAAGGCGAGAGGTCTCTTAGGCTAAGCATTGAGGATAGGAGGTCTTCGATGGAAAGGAGTTCCACGTGCTGGCAAGAGGTAGAGGCAGTTGATCTTCTGAGGGATCATTTCCAGAGTAGAGGGGAAGGTATCTCCTTTGAGCAGAGGCTCATAAATTCTGATTAGGGGAAGGTATCTCCTTTGAGCAGAGGCTCATAAATTCTGATTGGGGGAAGGTATCTCCTTTGGGCCGAGGCTCATAAACATTGTAATTGGGAAGGATTCCCAAAGAACTTTGAGATAACTTTTAGAGAAAAGTTTTGTGGATGTAGCCCAGCCATTCTGGGTGAACCACGTTAAAATTGGTGTCACTTTGTGGATGATATTGTGCATTGCTTTGATATTGCTTTGGGTATATTGCTTTACTATTTTGAAGTATAATGGAAAAAGTATAAAGAGGTCTTATACTATTCACCCCACCTCTCAGTATAAGCTTGTGTTCTTCAATTGGTATCAGAGCAGGTGCCTTCAGAAAGTTTAACATCTTGAAGGAAAAGCTAGTAAAGAACACAATGGATCATTCAAGTGGCAATGCAGAACCTATTCTTGATGGGTCAGATTTTGGTCTTTGGAGTGCAAGGATGAAGGTTCATCTAATGGCACTTGGGAATGAGGTTTGGGAAGTGATTGAAGATGAGTACACTATTCCTAAACATGGTCCTAATACTAAAGAAGAAAGGCTCCTACATCACAGCAATTCAAAAGCAATGAATGCAATCCTAAAAGGCTTACATAAAGCAGATCTCACCAAAGTGATTCACTGCAAGACAGCTAGTGAAATGTGGAAATAGTTGAAGGTGGTTCATACAGGTGATACAAATGTCAGAAAGGCCAAGTTGAGACACTTCAAAGGTATGTTTGAACAACTCAAGATGAATGATGATGAAAATATTAGTGACTACATGCTTCGTATGGATGAGGTTGTTAACTCCATGAAATACTTAGGTCTTGAGCTTGCTGAAAATGATGTTTGTGATAAGATTTTAAGATCTCTTCCTAATAGATTTAGTGAAAATATTTTTGCTATTGAGGAAGCTAAAGATTTGGATAAGTTGAAAAAGGATGAGCTCCATAGTATACTTGCAGCATTTGAGTTGAGAACTCAAGTGAAGGTTGATGTCAAGAAAGAGGCGACTTTCAAGGCTACCAAGAATTCCAAGGGTAAACGACTTCAAGATAGTGATGAGTCTTCTAGTGATGAAGAGGCATATTACAGCAAGAAAGGCAAGTTCTCTAGAAAGCACAAAAGTATGAAAAATGTAAGATGTTTCAATTGTGGAAAGTTTGGTCATTATGCTACTGATTGTACTGTTCCCAAGAATGAAAGTGATGAAGATAAATAGGATTCTAAGAGCAAGGATTCTGAAAAGCACAAGCATCATAGGAAAAAAAAATATGAGCACAACAATCAAGGAAAGAGGTATTCTCACAAGCACAAGAAGAGTTTCTACCTAGACAAAGCAAGTAAGTGTTCTAGTAGTGATAGTGAAAGTTCTTCAAGTGATAATGAAAATGAGATGTTGTTCATATCAGAAAAAGAGGAAGAACCGAAACATAGATTCATTATCATGAAATGTCTTAGATGTGGAAACTTTGGTCACCTTGAGGATGATTGCACAAATAATGATTTGGTTTCTAGTATGTATGAGGATGCTTCAGAAAACTATAAGGAAGATGCATGTATGGTTTTTGAAAAGGGTAGCACCTCTAGTGATAAGAAATCTGAAAAAGGCTTTGATGATTCAAAAATCAAACAAATAGAGGAAGATATAGAGGAAGGTGAAGTAGATCTTGAAGGTGAACTTATTAGTGCTCTTAGTGCTTTGAAAAAGGAAAGAAAGAAGAATGCTAGACTCAAGGATAAGTTAGATGAATGTTGTATGGAGAGAGATGATCTTATAGAAAGTCTTGACTTCTCTATGGCTAAGACACAAGAACTCAAGGATGAGTTAGAGTCTAAGGTTCTTGAGTATAGTGAGTTAGAATAGAAAATGGCTTCTTTGAAAGAGGAAACTAAAGAGTACAAGGATAAGCTTTACAGGTTTCAAGATAGCTCCAAAAAGGTTAAGTCACTCATCAAAGGTCAAAGAAAGACAACAGATAAAACAGGCCTTGGTTTTGTTAAGCCACACAAGGAACAAGTTGGAGAGTCTAGTAAGAGACTCCAAAAGGAAGAGAGTTCTGATGAGGAAAGTATTTCAGAAAAGGAGTCCTTGAATGATAGATGCACAGAAATAGAAAACATAATTTAGAATGAGAAGTTTTCATAACCTAAGAGGTCAATTAAAGGAAAGTTTCAAGGCAGATGTTTTGCTTGTCACAGGTTTGGTCACATGGCTTCACATTGCATGGCTCAAGTGAAGGAGGTAAATGATAGTTTCAGAAGTGCTAGTTACTTTCAAGGGTATTGCTACTCTTGTCAACAGTTTGGGCACAAGGCAATTTATTGCAAGGCAAATAAGAGGAACAGGTTTGGCCAGAACAAGTTTGGTTAAAACAGGTTTGGTCAGAACTGGTGGATTCAAAGATCAGGTTTACCTCAGAGAAACAACATCGTCAAGTGTTTCAAGTGCAACAATGAAGGTCACAAAATCAGACAATGTAGAGCTGAAAATCTAGAATAAAGGAATAGGAACAATGGCATGATCAGGTCCAAGGATCAAGGCATGGACAAGAATAGGGATGAGAACAAGAACAAGAACAGTGACAGGAATAGGAATATGGACAAAGAGTTCAAGAGAAGGCCCGACAAGGAAGTTATAGACACTGATGATGATCAGTGCCTAATGGGAGTTTTACTCCCACCCTAGAATTAAACACCTCAATAGGAGGTGGGGGAGGGACTAAGCTAAGAGGCTCATTCTTAGTCCCGAGCCCCAAAGGTGACCCTTTGCCATTGATGACAAAGGGGGAGATATTTGAGTAAGGGGGAGAGCCTCAAGATAGGGGGAGCTATTTATGTTGAGTTTCTATGTTGTTGAGAAGCATGGTTTGCCATCAATGACAAAGGGGGAGATTGTTGGCAATTTTGGGTTTGAGATCCTAGCTTCTTGTCTATGAGTTGTCATTGATGTCAAAAGGAAATGGCATTAATGTTAAGAGGATGTGTTGGCTTCAAAGTTGGAAGATTCCAAGAGAATATTTTAAAGAGAATCTGGAGAGATTCCATTGGCAAGGGTTTTTCATTAAAACCAAACCGGTTTTTATTAAAACCAAGTTGGATAGGGTTTTTATTAAAACCAAGTTAAATGGTTTTAATTAATTAATTATTTAATTAATTAAGGGAGAAATTATTTTAAATTTATTAAAAATACTTAAAGTTTTTTAAACCTTTTTTTATTCTTAATTTATTAAAATTATTTAAGGGTTTTTAAACCCTTTTTGAAAAGACTTTTGATTAATTTCGAAATGGTCTTTATTTCTGCCGACGTCAAGGTGTCTTCGAAGAGACTATTTATTCTCCAACTCCTAAGGTTGGAAGGCTAATGAATTCAAAATTCCTCAAATGCAATTTGCGGTGTTTGTGCTCTGTATTCGTTGCGATCGAAGGAAGACTTAGAAGCACATGCGGTTGAAAAGTCTTCAGGAGTTTTTTTGAGGGTGAAGTGGAGGGAAGTTCACTTGTGAACTTCGTAGCCCGTGTGGGCTAGTGGTAGCGAAGGCTGCTGTTGGGCGCTGCATTGGCGGAGGTCACCGTTTCAAGTCTCGCGGGGGTGCTTTGCTAGAGTAACACATGTTTTTATTAAAACATCTTTATGCCACGAAATTCGAGTTTCTTGGACAGCGATTTATAAGGTGTGATTAAATTTTATGAGTTTTGGCTTTTGTGATTAGCATTGAATAAAATATTAGGAGAAATAAGGGCATATTTCTTTGGATGTATTTTTAAGATTATTCTTTGCTATGCTAAAATTAAAAATGGAGGTATAAGGTGTGAGTCTGTGATTGTTGATTTATTGGCATGTTATGGTGGTTGTGTTTAAAGAAGTGGAGCTAAAAGGTGTAATAAAGGAAGTTTATATTATTGCTCATTTCTTTTTATTCTAACCCTAACTTGGTTGGAAGTTTGAGAGTTGTGTGTGGTGACAGATTGAAGGTTCAATTATCTTCTACTCCAATAAGGTATGGGCACATTCTTCTTATGAGTATGATTGGTGTATGTTTTCTGAAATAAGGTTGGAGTGAAAAGGTATTCTACTAGGTATCCTTTGGCTAGGTGTAAATCCTATTTTCTAGTTTTTTGAAGACTACTTATGCATTGTTATCCTTAAGGAGAGTTTTTGGTGAATGCATAATTTATGGTTTGAGATAGTGGAAGCTTTGTGCACTAGGGTTTATATTTGTGAGTCTAGCTACTTGCATTGAGTTGGTGGAACCCTTGGTTGGCTGTTTTGAGTTTGATGGTTGAGTTGCTTCCATAGAGGTTGTTTGATCAAGTTATTGCTTTACTTGATTCATGATATTGGGCTTACTCCATTGAGTTGATTTGAGAAAGTTATTCTTTGCATTTGGTGATATTGTGTTGGTGGCTATTTTGTTCAAATATATTTGGAGGGAAAAGGATTTCTACTTGTTTCCTTTTCTTGTGATGATTGGTTGAATGCTTCAAGGTTGATGTTGAGTTGAATGGTGTTGGTTGACTAAACCTTGTTTGATGAGCATTATTGTTGAAACCCTAATTGATGGTGAAAATAACATGAGTATCATTGTTATGTGATTCTTTGCATAGTTGGCAATTGTTGGGGTTTCATGTTCTTGAAAGAAAACATTCTATCCTATCCATTTCAGATTTGAGTTGAGTTTTGAGATTGGGATTTGAGTATAGAACATATTGAGTCTCTAACAATTCTCTTTATGCTTCTATGAGTTTGACAAATCACATTGGGTCTCTAACAATTCACTTTGTGATTTCCTACTAAGAAAGTTTTTCTTGGTGAGCTTGCTGAGTTTTTGGACGAGGTTCCGGTGGGGACTTGTGAGCAATTTTTGGACGGGTTTCGGTGGGGACTTGTGAGCGTTTTGGATAGGTCCGGTGGGGACTTGTGAGCAGTTTTGGATAGGTTTTGATGGGGACTTGTGAGCAGATTTGGATAGGTCCTAGCAGAGGACTTGTGAAGTGAGTTTGATAGTTCTATTAGAGAACTTGAGGACAGAGGTGCATTGGTTCTATGAGAAGAACCTAAGGATAGATTTGGCAAGTCTTTGAGAAGGCTTGTATGCAGAGGATTGATTTGTTCAAGAGTTGGACAGATCTAACATATAGAGGAAGACTTGTACTAGATCGACTGACTGTGTTTGGTACAGGTTGTTGAGCTATTATGGATGTGATCATAGAAGTAAGAGGTCTCTTAGGCTAAGCATTGAGGACAGGAGGTCTTCGGTGGAAAGGAGTTCCACGTGCTGGCAAGAGGTAGAGGCAGTTGATCTTCTGAGGGATCATTTCTAGAGCAGAGGGGAAGGTATCTCCTTTGAGCAGAGGCTCATAAATTTTTATTGGGGGAAGGTATCTCCTTTGAGCAGAGGCTCATAAATTCTAATTGGGGGAAGGTATCTCCTTTGGGCCGAGGCTCATAAACATTGTAATTGGGAAGGATTCCCAAAGAACTTTGAGATAACTTTTAGAGAAAATTTTTGTGGACATAGCCCAACCATTCTAGGTGAACCACGTTAAAATTGGTGTCACTTTGTGGATGATATTGTGCATTGCTTTGATATTTCTTTGGGTATATTGCTTTACTATTTTGAAGTATAATGGAAAAAGTATAAAGAGGTCTTATACTGTTCACCCCCCCTCTTAGTATAAGCTTGTGTTCTTCATTTAAAGGTTTAAACGCCTTGTGATATTTAGCATAAGACTTCCTAAGAAAATACCTAAGAAATAATTTTCATCAGGAAATGTTTGAAGGAAGCCTAATTAGGTATTTTTGGTGATGTTTGAGAAGCCAATGCTCTCCCAAAATGTTGCATGTTGTAGCCATTACCAGGATGTGTGATGAATTTCCAAGTCATGTAACATTTAGGTTTCTTTTGTATCAATTAAATTTTTTTGTCATTTTACCTATTTTCATATTTAAACCTCTTCTTGATTGTTTTATTTCTCTTCTATAGAGTAGAACCAATAATATAGCAATCCAATAATCAAAATATTCATCATATCAAAATTAGGTTGAAAATGTTCTATGCTTAGGAAAGAGACTCATACACAATTTTTTAGGACCTAAATCTTTATTTTTTCATCCAATTATTACCTTGAATGACCTATATATTATAGTCAATTAATATTATTTTATTTTTAGTTATTGTTTATTATTTATTTGAAGTCTCTCTCTCTCTCTCTCTCTCTTTTAATGCATGTCTGATCATTCTATTTTGAAGAAAGAAGCAATCGGTGAAGATGCTATGTTAGGTAAATTATGGAGGACCATGTATTATAGTAAGAAGAGGATTAGAGAGGCATTTTAAGAATTATGTTAGACTTTCTAAAAAGAAAAATATAGGAACTAGGTATTTAGATCAACATCTTAACATAGTCGTGGTGTCTAGCACATGAAGGTTGGGTAATTCACACTTAAAGGTCTCAAGTTTGAATCAAGCCTTATATTTTTAATAGTTCCTTGAATTTTTATTTAAAAAAAAAAGGATATGCATTTTAATTAAAGTGTATAAGTGAGTGATGCATTAAAAACAAATTTCTTAAAGCAAGTTTATAAAAAAATAAAAGGAAAAGAAAAGAATAAAAAGAGAAAATTTATTTCAAAATATTTTAAATTTTAAGTTGTATTATGTCAATTTGTGATGTGTATTTTATAAATGTTGTCCAATTATGTGTTTAAAAATGTTGTAAATGTCAATTTATTCTATATTTAAGTGTGAAAAGTGTCATTTTATTTTGAGTATCCAAATAATTTAGTGTTCATCTATGGTTAACAAGCATTGAACTTGAGGTCCTTATTTCTTCAAAAATAATTTTGTACATAAATCAAAACATGTGTATGGTACAATTATAATATTCCATATAAACAATGCCTCTAATTTGAGTTTACAAGTAATGTTATGATGTAAAATTACTACACCTGCAGCCTAATACATTTTTCATAAAGACAAATGGGCATCAACCCTATAAATCAGCATAGATAAATAAGGATACATTTTTATGATTTTTTGTTTCACTCCATTTTACTCATTTGTTACTATCATAAGACATAAATATTGAATTTAAGAAAATCTAAGTATATGGGGAAGTTATGTCCATGTATGAGGATTTCTCTTTAAGCAGGTATCATTGATAGGACAAATCATTTTCAATACTACCTTGGTACCATGTATCATTCTATTTCACACACCTTAAGGTCTCTCTCATGTATGACTACGTATATCAAGAAGATTAGTTTATTTCATGTATTGATAGGTATATAGAAAGAGTGGGTATATCGAAAATATCACTATATGGTATTGGTGGTATATAGAAAAGGGGATTATTTTAGGAGATATAAGGAACCTTCACCATGTCTACATCAAAAATATTTCTCATAGAATCTCAATTGCTCAAGGGTCTAAATTTTGCACCATGGAAAACAAAAATGAGGACAATACTAGTGGTCAAAAAACTTTGGTATATAGTTATTGGTGATGAAATTCCACCTAAGAAGACTACAACTAGACAAAAATATGTTGAAGGAGATGCAAGGGCACTTATTCTCATCATATTTAGAGTGGATGATGAAATAAAATCACATAATAGTGAGGTAAAAACATAAAAATATGTATGGGACATACTTTACATCATATTTGAAGGGAAAAGTGAAGCAACACTCCTTCAACTATAATCTTAACTTCATACTTTAAGGATTCAATATGGTGAGAGTACTGAAATTTTTTTTTTAAGAATTGTTGACTTGAAATGAAAGTTGAACACCATGGGAGAAAATGTGGATGAAAAGCTCTTAATCTCAATTTTACTTAGAGCTCTCCCTAAATTATTCATAACATTAGTGACATCTCTCCAAGTATCAAATAAAAGGGTGTCATTTGAAGAATTGGTAAACATCATTCAATGATATGAAGTTGAACATTAGTTTAGAGGTGAATTTTAATAATACCCTTATCTCCACAAACAAACCATAAAAGAGTTCAAAGGGTCCTTCCACTTCATTTTTAGCACAAAAGCAATATCAATGGAGAACGTGATATGGTCATATTTATGAAAAAAATGAGATAACAAATTTTGTAAATACAATATGATGACTCATTTGGCTCAATTTTGTAGACCTACTCAAAGGAAGCAATAGTTTCAATTACAATAAAAATAGGGACAACATCAACAAGGTTAACAACAACAAGGGTATATTATTAATAAGGAACATAAATCATATTGTGAAGAAGAGTGTGAAACAATACATAAGGTCCTCATGGTCAAGGAAGTGTTAAAACCAAAAAATAAAGGAGATAGTAAAGAACCCAATAAACAAGGTGAAATTCAAAAGTGTGTGTAATAAAACATCAGTGGAGCTAGAGAAGTTAAAACTTAGGTCTTGTTTATGACCAATAGTAAAAAAAGTTGGGGAAGAATAATTTGAAAATTTTGTGATATTCTCTATTGGTGTAGTAAGAAGAATGTGCATGGCACTATTCACCAATGACATCCTTGAGTTGCAATGTAGAAATAAAATATAAATAATTAAAAAATTGAAGGATAAGTCCATGATGAAAGATATTTGTTATGACACAAGTGATCTTCTTCAAAGGATAAATTTTAGTTATGAGACTAGTGATTTGAGTCCCATGATGGTAGATGGTAGTTTTAATACATATAATATTATCCAAAAGGAAGATATAGCTTGTGATACAAGTGATTTGAATATTGTTTATGAGAGAATATTTTGTATAGAAAATGATTGTATTGGTCATGACAAAGGCCATATTTTAGAGTTGAAAGTGATAGTGATAGTTTAGATTGTGTTGAAGGTCATTGTGATGATGATGTGTGGTATTTGAATGTTGTTGGTGATAGTGACAAAGATCAAAGTGGTGGTGAATAATTTGGGTGTTTTGAAAAATATATAAAAGGAATTGGTTCAAAAATAATGAAAAAATGGGATATAATGGTACAATATTGAAAATATATGGATAAAGTATGAAAATACACATAATGCTAGATATAAGACCTTGGATATGAAGATAAGTAGGAAGTAGTGACACAAAATGTTTAAAGAAAAAATCATATGTAGGATTTCGTAGGATGAGTTATCACAATCATTGTGCAATATCTAGACATGTGATGGCTAGGTATTGCAACTTGCATCCTTGTAAGATTTGTAGAGGAAATTAGTATTCCCAAAGAAAATATTAGCACAAAGATAAAGTGACTAATAAAATGCATATGAATTGTGGACAGATGAATGTATTAGAATAGGATAAATCAAAATAAATTTTGAATGGTTTATACAAAAGAAGACCAAGTTTGGTGGTTGAGAAATATTATAATATAGGTTTTCCCATAGAATAGTGTTATCATAGAAAATTTAAGATGAAATAAAATATAATGTGAAAATATTTTAAGGTGTGGAAGATTCTAGAGCTATAGTTTAATGGTAATTTCTTGTAGACACCTAAAACGTTTTCAAATTTAAGCCTTCCATCAGCTTGCAAAAGCTTTTTCAAATTTAAACCTTCCATAAGTTGGAAGCAATTATTCTAAGATGTGTACCCTTTGGCAGGACAAGGAATATAATTTTGATCATATCAATGATCATCATTCAACCTACAACATCATTTTAGGAGGTCTATTTTTTCTCAGCATTGTTTGTTCTCACAACGCATCTCAAAAGGGACATATGTAGACACCTAAAATGTGTCATGTCGAGGTGACTACTCATATGGGACATGCTAACAGACCATATGAATGATCTTGGATAGCTCCAAGGTGAAGCAGTGGTTTTAACCACTCAATTTGGGTAGAGTTGGCTAACTCAGCCTTAGCCATTACTGACACCCATGGCTAATAGAGCTGGCCATGCCTCAGAGCCATGGCTAGCATCAAAACTATTTTGAATCCTGGGCCGAGCCAAATTTTGGTTACAATGGCCTAGGCAATGGAGATTCAAATGGTTTTGGGTGGGGAAGCTTCGAGAAGGTTCCCTCCAACTGATCCAACTGTAGGTTTCTTGTTCTTGGCTTCTCCATGAAGCTAGACCAAGGACTTGAGAGTGCTATAAGACCCCCCTCCAAATTGGGGAGAAGTCTAGAATCTTTAGGATTTGAAACATAGCGAAGCCCTACCAAATTGTTGACTCAATTGCAACCTTTTGGAGAGAGCTAACTTGCCAATCATGAATGCATTCAAAGCAATGGAGGTTTCAAAGGACTAAGGAGATCAAGAATCCATAATTGAGCCTCTTCCATCGTGAATCCAGTGAATTCAACCACCAATCCATTAGAGGACATCAAGGCGACCCTTGACCATCAATTCAATGGAGAGAATTGAGGATCCAAGCCCTGATTACAAGAGCAAAAGCATTTGCACCTCAGCCACGGTTGTCAGCCATGGCTAACAGTGCCCACCATGCCTCAGACCCACGGTGAGGGTTTGATCCTTGATTTACTCTATTTTAGCCATAGATTTCATTTTGTAATCATGTATTTAGGAATATCTAACTTAGTTTAGGTTTCTTTCATGCATTTGTATGGTTAGAATTAGGATTTAGAGGCAGATTTCCTTCATTTCCTTATTTCCATCAATTAGACTAGTTTATTGTTATTTCATGCAATTCAAGTTTCTAATGGTTAATTAGGTTGCTTATTACCTAGATTACATGCTTTCTTTCTATGCTTCATAGTAATTTGATGATTTTATGCTAATATTCATAGATTTACATGTTTCTTATTTTATTTATCATCATTTATGCAAGTTTCCATCAAAAGCCTCATCAAGAGAGGCCATCTTTGTTTTTAATCCTTTCTTGTTGTTTCTTGAATGTAGGGTTTATAGGATCCATTCATTTCAATGCATTCAAGGTAGAAAATACCTCTTTCATGAGAGAAGAAGGTCACCATTGATCTTGAGTAGTTCGTGTCTTTGTGGAAAGTCTATGAATTACACCTCCCCCTCGTTTAGAGGGTTTTCAAGATTGTATTAATTGTATCAATATTGAGTATCCCTAAGAGGGACGTATATGTAATTTGGATTTGATAAATATTTAATAAAAGAAACATTCTCTTTCTTGTTGAATTTATTATTGTCAATATTTTATGCTTTAATGTTTGATATCAATTGATGCATTAGTTAGGTGTATGCTTTCTACAAGGTTACAGATGGTGATCATGATGGAAACCCCACAAATTCTATAGTAACTGATGGATTTATTTTGTTTTTTTGTTGTAGGTGTTAGCCATGGTTAGCATCAGAGCAAAAAATAGGTAGGAAGTAGACTACCTCTCCATCGAATGAGGACTCTAGGTAATTTTGATCCTCTATGTTTCTGGTTTTTGTTGTATTTCTAGTTTTTAGATAATTAAAATCACATAGAAAATAGTTAAAGGAAAAGAAAATCATGAAAATATTCTATTGTCTATCAGCCATGGCTGATAGTCATGGCTAGAACTATTAGCTATGCCTATCAACCATGGCTAAGATCTTAGCCTATGGCTCTATCCCATGGCTAACATTGTTACCTGTGGCTCTGTCCTATGGCTAATAGTTAGAGTCTATTTTCTAGAGTTTACCTATTGTGGCCCAATCAGAGGCCTATTAGAACATTTTACTGTACATTCTCTGAAAATAATTCAATAATTAGATGCATCTTTCTGAATATTAAATGCTTTTATCATTAGGCATTTAGGAAAGAGCATTGTGTGCTTGGTGTTGCATTTTACTTTTATGCAAAATCTAAAATGAACAAACACACACCATGCACTATCTAAATGCTAGTGAGTTGGAAGTCATATCCAACCACTAGTAGGGTTCAATGATGGTGGTAGTGATTTCCATCCATTGGCCCAACTCCCTCGAACCCTGTTACTAGACCAATACCAGTTCCAAGATCCATCATAGCCCATGGAAAATCTGCATGTATCTCTCTTTGGAGAGGTATATCACTGACTATGGGTGAACTGGGTGAGGATCGAGAGGACTTGTGCTCCCTGACCATGTGTGGACTTCATTACCACACATTATAGGTTGGATTACATGGCCTGGACTTTCATTTCTAGGTTGTTGAGCTACGAGTATATAGGTGAAAGCCTTAAACTATTGAGTATATCATCAACAATTTCAAACATGATGAGAGTAGTTTAAGTTTTCAACAAATTTCAAAACACATCAAACTAGTTAGGGCTCACAAAGAAAATTTAAAAAGAGATAATCATCATTGTTTGCTTTGTTTGCCTTAAAATATACATACGAGATAATACAATATCATGGTTGTCACATAGAGTGATCGATCTCAGCATAGAATCGAGGTCAGAGTCGAGGCTCCACCCAATTCACAACACAATATGAAGAACCCTCAATCACAAGATCCTCCTAGATGATGTTCGATGAGCATTAGAGGGGATAACTCTATGTGTAGGGGTTCTCATCAGAATACCCCACTTAGAGGAGGTAATGCACATGCCTCATGAGATAGATCCGAGTATGGAAGATCCCAACATGGGCCCTTCGAGCATGGGAGTATATATCATGATCGTACACCTCATGGATCCATTGGATCCACTGAAGAGTACATCATTGAAGAGGGAACTATAACTAAGTTAGTGCCCATCCGTACTCAAGACAAGGGAGGCTCCAGGCCCCCATCAGTTCAAAATAGACAAGTAGAAAATCCACCCATTCAGGGGTAGGAAGAGAGGGATGCTTCAAGGCATAGGCCCTCATAGACTCCAAACAACAATCAACCTAGCAAGTTCACATTTGACATGTCTAAGGTTGGATTCAATGGTACGCCACCACATGAGCCATGGTGCACTAGGCAATTGGATGGTCTAGATAGAGTCTTAGGGTAGCTAGGGTATAAACCCTCAGTTGTGCATTCTCATTCTATGAGTTCTCATAGTGAGAGCACACATCAGACCATTAGAGAGCTAGGAGAATGCTCTAAGCATCCTCGTAGTATAATTGCCCCATCGACCCATGTGGGCATAGAGTATAGACAACACTAGAATGTGAATGTCATCTACATAGACAAGGGCAAGAGCATGGTAAACCAGTCTATCGGAGGTCATACCGATAAAGTTGCTCGGACTGAATGAGTACACTAAAGACCACACATGATCGATCTTATAGATCGATCATAGAAATTGGTGTCAAAACAATGGTAGTAGATTCTCCAAGATCAATTGGAGGATGTCCGTATAGAGCATGAGCACCTCAAAAATGAGGATACTCAGAGGTAGAGGTTGCATAGGCAACATATTTTTGAGCAACGCATGCATAAATAACAATCATCCTTGATCAAAAGGAGCATGTTGAGTGAGAGGATCGATTGGCTCGAGCTAATTTACCCCCTCGTAGTGAGTACATGGAGCGCACTCATAGATGAGCTACTTCATAGCCTGATCTATACCTTGAGCATATTGAGAACCATACTCACCACATGGCCCAAAACATGATGCAGTACCAAGCACTGGAACATCATGGGCATACATAGTATGAAGAAGAAGTGGGAGATGATCAAGAATAAGAATATCTTGAGATCTCCCTAGTAGATGTGGAGGATGATCCCATTCCCCCACCTCATCCAAAGAAGAATTTACCTCCAAAGGCTCCTCATGGACCTCTTAGAGAAGAGGAAATTCTATCTTCGAAGGCCTATCAGGCCTTGGTAGACAAGGTTCGAGCTATAGAGAAGCAAGGGATGACTTATCAAAAGCTGACTTTGAACAAGATTCATAATGAACCTTTATGCCCATCCGTACCCATTCTAGCGTATCTCAAGCATTTCGAGATGCCAAAGCTGGAGAAGTTTCAAGGTGAGGAAGATGCTCAGGAACATGTTACGAGCTTTATGGACATGTGCTTTCATATTGAAAGCAATGATGCTCTGTTGTTGAGAACATTCATCACAACCCTTTCAGGCCCTACCTGAGAGTGGTTTAATCAACTTAAGAGGTATAACATAACCAAATTTGAATAGCTGGCTAATGCATTTCTTGAATGCTTCTCCTTCAGTATCAAGAAGAAGGTGAACCTATCCGATCTGGCTACTTTAATGCAACATGATGATGAGTCGATCATGGATTATGGTAAAATATGGAGAAAGATAATGGTAAAGTTGCCATTTTCCATTCTGACCACCGAACTAACTCAGATGTTTACCAAGAGTTGTGCGAAGCACATCTCATTACTACTATAGTTGCAATAGTATCAAATATTCGAGGAGGCCTTGGCGCAAGCCAAGGTAATAGAGGACATCAAGTTATAGGAGGGTAACTTGAAACTCAAGAACAAGAAGGAATGGAACAAAAAGAACACCCACAATCAAAAGGAATAGGCCAAGCCAGCCCATGTCAACCAAGTGGTGTTAAACCTCTAGAGAGGGGATAAGGGGCAACAATAGAATTATCAAGCCCAACCTCCTCCTATGCGATATGATCAATGCAATAATAACAAAAAGGGTAAGAATAAAGAACAATGCCCACCTCACCAGTTCACACCTTTGTCGAAATTGATGACTTCGATATTCCATCAATTGTGTGAGGCCAAGGCTCTCAACTTATCAGAGATCAAGTTAATAGACCCTAATCAGCCCAAGCCAAAGGGGTATAGGGATGATTTGTACTATACTTTCCATAGGGTGAAAGGACATGACATCGAAGGATGTTGGAGTTTCAAACATGTAGTACAGAACATGATCAAAAGAGGTGAGCTAACTATGGACAACCCTTAGGTGCTAGACAACTAGAATATGGGGATCTTCAAGAACCCCTTACCAAATCATGAGCCATCGAGGAACAATGTCGGTCATGTGAATCAAGTGTGGGTTGAACCACCAACTCAAGGATTCATCGGCATGGTTAATGTTGTCATGAGATAAGGGAGGTATGAAAGACCAAATCCACCTCCAGCTCCAATTAGAGTGCATGTTGCACCTCAGCAAAGGCTAGCTCAAAATATGCTAGGCCCACCTACAAGACCGGTGGTGACCATTAGGAGTAGGCTAGTTCAAAGCCTATAGATAACTCCAATGAAGTTGTCGATATATGAACTGATTCAGTAGTCTCCTAAGCATAGGGAGATGCTCATGGATATTCTAAGATCAATCAAAGTTTAGTCCTAGGATCCTGAAGCATTTACAAACTTTGTGGGACATGTGCAATAGTGTAGTGAACCGGTCATTCAATTTAGTGATCATGAGATTAAGATGGTCTCCACTGCTATAGCGGACCCATCGCTACATATAATTGCATGTGTTAATCACACACCATTCAAATGGGTTTTTATTGATATAGGGTCATCAATCAACATAATTACAACCAAGGCATTAACATATCTAAAGTTGCCAAAGTCACATATTGTACCTTCCACTTTCACCTTGAGAGCATTCAATGATGCACTATGCTCAATGGTAGGTACCATAGTTCTTCCGATTCAGGTTGGACTTAAGACCATCCCTATGATGTGTCATGTGATCGAAGGTGCCATGCAGTATAACATCCTTTTGGGGAGGCCTTGGATTAGAGAAATGCATTGCATTCCCTCGATCTTACATCAGTGTATAAAATATGTACATGAGGGACAAGTTCACATGGTTCCTTCTAACGAAGAGCCATTCAAATATGTGAACTTAGCTGATTTTCTGGGAGATTTCATTCTTCCCTCAATGCATCTAGATATACATATGATATCACCTATTAAACATCTAGAAGGTAAATTAAAAGGAGTGTGTGTAGGACCTTCCATGGTAGCACCATATTTATCATAGCACACTATAATAGCTTCGACTAAACCTATGACATCCATAGTGCTTAGGAATGATAAGAAGCTTAAGGTAAAACTAGGTGAAAAAGAGATAAAGCAAGCACCCAAAGTAGCAACTATTGAGGGTCCTAGTCCCATGGATGAAGGGGATATTCAAAATCAAGTCGAGGAGGCACCTCAACCTACCTCACCTACTTCTTCAGTAGGGTCATCTGCACCGTAGGTGACCATACATTTGGTTAACCCTGGATTAGTAGAATATATTATGTAGAATGTGATATTCATACCATTTATCAAAATTACATAGGATATGGGCTGACCTCAAGCCCATCACTTTCCCATGGGGATGGTGGTACCACTAGGGGTGCCACCCAACCAAACAAACTTTATTTATGGAGGGCTAGATCAACTGACAAATCACATGCCCATAGATGAGGATGATGATGAACCATTCATGGTGAATGTTCATTATCTATCTAACCCTAAATTCACCTTGTGCTACTTTGAATGTTACCATTGGTATGGTTACAGCTTAGGCTTATTTGAGTAGGGGTATCGAGTTCCCATCGAACCATAGTATCAGCTACCAACTGATAGGTTTGGGTTAGGCTATCATATTCGAGGATAGGATGAGCTCCTAGCAACATCTTTAGATCATCTAAACCTCACTTTGGGGGATGATGTGGATTGGAATCCTTATCACCCTAACCCTTCTTATCTATGAAGGGGTAATAGGTTGGTAACCTATGTCTCAAAAGTACCACTAGAGATCTATCATGAGCACATCATGGTAGAGGTAAATCAAGGAGACAATCCAAGAGCTGACTTGGATAATGAAAGTCATGAAGCTACCGATGACATAGGTATGTAGATCTAGAATCTAGGTGTAGCAGAGTCCATTATCGAAAGTGATGGACCAGATTGTGATTCTAGAATAGATGATGATGAGCTATCCTCACACAATGAATGATATGAGGATGAAACTGAGTTGGCCTATTTAGGCCCTCTAAATTTATATCATCTATTACCCATGGAACAAATGGGTGAGACTAAAGAATACTTCATGGTTGATAGTGACTATGAGGATGAAATAGAGTGGGCCTACCTTGGGCCTCATCTTGCTAATCATCCAATTCTAGTGGGTAGGGGTGAAGGACTCATATATGATAGTGATGATGAGGATGAGATCGAGAGAGCTTATCTCGGGCCTCACTATTTGTGCCATCATCATGAGCTGGTTGACATCGATGAGATGTATCGATGAGTCTATCCTGGCCTGTGCCTTAGAGGGAGACCACCCAATTTGGATATGATTTATCATATAGTCTTCCCTGATCCACCAATGTACATGGAGCTCCTTGAGCCCAGCGATCCTATTTTTGAGTCTATTCATAGACTGGATCCAGAGATCCCCATACCCCTAGAGCCACATCTCGGGGATGGAAGTTATATCAATGTAGAGTCACACACATGTGGTCCTGGAGATCTAATCCATTCCATCAATATGATCTCCATTGATTTGACCACTCCACTTCACAATCTAGCTGACCCCTCCAAACCATTGTATCTGAATGTAGATGCTATTGATTGGGATCATGTTGATTCACCACTAGAGCCTGAAGATTTCTTCCCTAATGAAGAAATGTTGCAACCTTTTCATTTTGCACTAGGCTGTGCACATGATGTTTATCATGTTGAGGGAAATTTTGATGTAGGACCTTTAAACCCAGTTGATGACATCCACTTGATTCCTACACCTCACCAGCTTGAGGAGGGATCACATATGTTAGTAGAGGAGACCTTCGATGTGGATATCAGTAATGATCCCACTAATCCTAAGAAGGTCAAATTTGGAGAGAGTCTATCTCTTGATGAGCATGCCATACTCATCCCTCTATTGAAAGAGAGACCTGACCTTTTTACTTGGACATACAAGGATATGTCGGGACTAGATCTAAAATTGGTTACTCATAACCTTTCACTAGATCCCTCTAAGAAACCTATCAAGCAAAATCTCAGGAAGATGCATCCAATAGTCACTTTAATGGTTAAAGATGAGCTGCAGAAGTTGTTGGATGTAGAGTTCATTATCTCCATCGACTATCCAGAATGGGTATCAAACATGGTACCTATAGGAAAACCTGATGGAAGGATCCATATTTGTATAGATTTTAGAGACCTCAACAAGGCAACACCAAAGGATTCATTCTATTTCCCAACATAGATGCTCTCGTAGATGCAACTATGGGTCATGAGATGCTCTCCCTTATGGATGGTTTTTCTGGTTACAATCAGATTCAGATTAAAGTTGAAGACCAGCATAAAACCATATTCACAATGCCATGGGGAACATTTTTCTATAAAGTTATGCCATTCAGCCTTAAAAATGTTGGTGCCACATATCAACGAGCCATGACATATATTTTTCATGACTACATGCATAAGATCTTGGAAGATTATATCGATGACTTGTTGGCAAAGTCATTACTATGAGAAGAGCATGCTGAGGTCCTGAGGAAGGTCTTCGATCACCTGATAGAGCATAATGTCAGGTTGAATCCCAAGAAGTGTGTATTTGGTGTAACTTCAGGAAAGCTCTTGGGATTCATCATTTCAAAATGAGGCATCAAAGTTGACCCAATGAAGGTCAAGGCCATATTAGAAATGCATCCTCCCACAAATATCAAAGAGTTAAGAAGCCTTCAGGGCAAAGTAGCATCCATAAAGTGATTTATCACACAATTATCAAATAAATATTGACCCATGAATCGACTGCTACACAAGGGGGTCCCATTCAATTGGGATGAGGACTATCAAGCGACCTTCACTAAAATTAAGCAATACCTAGCAACGCTAGTGCTAGCTCCACCAAGACTAGATGTGCCTTTTCTGCTATATATATCAGTGACCGAATTTGCATTGGGAACCATGTTAGCCCAAAAGAACATGCAAGGCAAAGAGCAAGCCATATATTACATCAGTCACACCTTGGTGAGTTATGAGCTTGGATATGCATATGTGGAGAAGTTGTGTTTAGTAGTGGTGTTTGCAATGAAGAAGTTGCATCATTATATGTTAAGTCATATGATGTATATGATATCCAAACAAAATCCTTTGTAGTATATGATGAGCAAGACATATCATAATACATGTACTATAAAGTGGATCATGCTATTGATAGAATTCAATTTGGAATTCATTAGCCAAAATTCCATCAAGGGATAGGTCATAGTTGATCAACTAGTAGAGGTGCCTCTCGAGAATAGTAGGCCTCTCACCATAGAGCTTCCTGATGATGCAGTATTTGCATTATCAGAAGCACCCAAACCCAAAGAACTAGATAACAAAGTTGATATGACTATGTTCTTTGATGGTTCAAAGTGTGAGCAAGGGGGTGGTGCAGGAATTATCTTCTTCATGCCACAAGGTGCTCCAATGCCCTTGTCATTTAAGCTAGACTTTCCTTGTACCAACAATAATGTTGAATATGAAGCCCTAATATTGGGCCTCCAAATAGCTATCACCATGAAGATTAAATGATTAAATATCTTTGGTGATTCCCTTCTCATAGTCAATCAAGTGAAGGGACTTTTTCAATGTAGGTGTCCCATATTGAAAGCTTACAAGGATCTTGTTGACACTTATCTAGCCTAGCTAGAGTGGTACGACATTGAGGCAATCCCTCATTCATCGAATAGATTTGTAGACACTATGGCATCTTTGGGATCCTTAATCCCTCAGAATCTATCTACTAACTTTACTACCATTCATGTAAAGATGCTATCGCATGTCATGATGCAATGTGTGACTTTTGATAATAAGGAATCAATCAACATGATTCATATAGAACCAAACCATGAGTGGTTCTATAAAGCTAGAGACTTTCTCAAGAAGGCATCCTAGGGGTCTTTGATCTCGTAGGGTCCTATGGGGAATGGCACCACCATTCACCACAAGGTTGTATCCCAGTCTGCATTCATGCACAATGAAATGCCAGGGGAACAAGTCATCTTGTCAGTCGAGGTAGAAGCTTATCAGGATTGGATGTCACAATTACATGACTTCCTCAAGCTTGGTTTAATCCTATAGGGATTATCATATGTCACAAAATGCACATTTAGATAGAAAGTGACAAAGTATGTCTTGCTTGGAGATATCTTGTACCATAGAAGCTATGATGGAATTCTCCTTCATTGTCTTGAGCCCCAAGAATCAGCTTGGGCAATTTTGCAAGCTCATGATGGTACATGTGGTGGCCATTTTAGTGGCATGGCCATTGTCAAGTGCATCCTTCGAATGGGTTATTATTGGCCCACTATGGAGAAGGATTGCATCGTGTATGTCAAGAAATGCATCAAATGTCAGCATCATGCTAATCTTATGCACTTGCCATCGTAGGCCTTACAACCCATTCAAGTGGCTTGGCCATTTTCTCAGTGGGGTCTAGATCTAATTGGTAAGATCTCTCCTCCATCATCAGGCTGACATACATTTATTATAATGGCTACTGAGTATTTTACAAAGTGGGTGGAAGCAATCCCTTTAACAATGATAATTGGAGCATGTATTGTGGAGTTTATACTTCACAATATCATTAGTCATTTTGGGATACCATCCAAGATAATCTTGGATAATGGAACATCATTTAAGAACAAAATTATGAAGGCTTTAATGTCTAAGTACAATATACAACATAGTTTTGTGACTCCATATTATCTGTAGGAAAATGGGTAAGCTGAGGCTTCAAATAAGATAGTGGTAGCCATCTTGAAAAATATGGTACAAGAAAACCATAAATATTGGCACATCCAGCTACCCCTTGCATTATGGGCTTATAGGACTAGCATATGGATGCCCACTAGGGCAACCCTATTTTCATTAGTATATGGCATTGAGGCCATTATGCCCCTAGAGTTGGAGATTCCAATGCTATGTATCACATTGAAAGAGTTCATCGATGATGACACTACATGGCAAGCTCACCTAGATCAATTGATGCTTCTTGATGAACATCATGTGAATGCCCTTGAGCATCTCCATGTTTACCAAGAGTGCTTAAAATGAGCTTACAATAGTAAAGTCCATTTGAGAGACTTTAAGGTTGGTGATCTTGTGCTGAAAGAGAACCAACATAACTCAAATCTATCACCGCACTTGTGAGATAAATTTATGGCTAATTGGTTAGGTCCTTACATCATCTCAGAGCATATTGGACCTAGAATGTATCACTTGACATCACTTGAAGGTGTTGAAGAGCCTGAACCTCTCAAAATCCTTCATCTTAAGGCATTCCACACATAATAATTCAAAAACTTAAAAATATGGAAAATTTTCAAAATCCATAAAAATCAAAAAGCAATAAAATCTAAAAATATTGCATTTCATTTGCATCATGCATTTTCATTTTGCACATGCATTTCATTTAATTGCATTGCATTAGGCATTTCCATCCATCGCACTTGCATTAGGATAGGTTGTGTTTGCAATATTACAAATGACACCATGTTTGTATTTCAATCATGCATCTATGCATCATCATCATCCATCACCCTTGTGAGTAATTGTGTTTCTCAACACAACCCCTCCTATTGCTATGAAGAATATACTAGGGTTTTTTGGTCATTCAGCCATACCTAGTGGTCTTCTCAGATTTAGTAGAAAGCTTGCTTTGCTTTTGTAGATGAGGTCTAGTTTTGATAGCACTTAGCATATCAGAATCCCATCACTAATCAAACACATTAACAATCCTAATTAGGGTAAGGAAGGATGAACACTACAAAAGTGGTCCGGGTCACCTTAGGTGAAAGGTTTTGTTACTTGCTCATTTTGTGAGGTGCAATGGTCTAGAGTAGTGGTCATTGGAAAAAGGATAAGTTTACCCCCTACCCAAATAAATCCCTTGCTTACAAAAAGGAGAAAAATTCCAAAAATCAAATCAAATCCCTTGCTCAAAACAAAAGAAAAACAAAATACAAAATAAATAATGATTTTTATCACTATATATGAGCAAGTATCCCAATAAATTGAAGAAAATAAGGGGGTGAACTTGAATCCCTGGAATGATCAATGCTCAAAAATCATAGGGTGATCCCCAATACAACAATGGGCTGAATGAATCCCACCTGGCATTGGGGTAGGTCTAAGCAATTTACAAATGAGCTAGCTTTAGGTGGCTTGTATTGCCTAGTGGTCTAGTCTAACTAAATCCAAACCTAGGATCGGATGGACATTTGAGGATCCCCAATACAACAATGGGCTGAATGAATCCCACCTGGCACTAGGGTATGCTTATGTCTCATCTAATATATTCATTTGCACACACAGGGGTAATGAATAGCTTGGTCTTTCATAGCGAAAACTTTATTTTTTAGAAGTCTAGTATAGTCATTATACAACTTTTGATAAGTCAACTAGGGTGTTTGAGTCTCATGGAAAACCTCAAAAATTCCCAAATAGCAACAACCATTTCAAATCAATCAATTATCAATTTCCTTTTATGAGAGTTTATTTGTTAAGGAGTGTTCATAATATAGGATAGATATCGGATGGATATCAACAATGATATTTAGATGACCACTGACTATGTTGTGCATATTATTTTAACTTACAAAAAGCTTATGAATAGAAACAATACATCATTTCATAGCACATATGGATGTTTAATTGATTAATTCTTATGATAAGATGTATCAATTACATTTCATGATTATTATACATTCTGTGGTGTCATCCATTAGATTTTCAAACTCATATTGCATTCATACATTATGTTTTAAGTGATTAAAACATACATGTTCATTTACATTAGATCAATCATCATGTAAATAATGCATTACATACATTGCATTCATCATATCATAGCATCATAAATTAAATGCATACAAGTAAATCAAATTAAACATGCATTTAACATCAAATATTGCATCCATATGCATACAATCATAGTAGTCCATCTACACATCTAGATCACAATATCTAGTCATACATCCATCATCTAGCTAGTGCATGTCATCCATACATCACATCATATAGCATCAAATCAACATACAATATAAGCATTGCATCCATATGCATCTCATAAACATAAAATAAATAAATCTACACATATAATGAGTCTCATAAATTTAGATCATATATATATATATATATGTGTTTCAAAAAGAGTATATAGGCATATGTCCAAAATGCTCGTAGGCTACAACTATGTAGGTCCTCGACCTTACACTCAAAAATGGTACAAACATCTATCAATATCTGTACTAGGTAGTGCCTATACCCCTAGTCTATGAGGCTCCTCCATCACCTCCACCCTCTCGATGAGTCCACCTAGAGCTAGAACTGGTGGACCTCTCTAACTTGTGAGTCTTATGATTGGGTCATGCTGATGACTACCTTGTATCTCGTGTCCTAGTCCATTGGGTCCCTACAGAGGTAGTCCTCTCTAGAATCTCACCTCCGAGTAGCTTGATATCTCCCTCTAGGTGAGAGATATGAGCAACATCTGATGCTCACTCATTAAGGTGACACTAAACC
Source organism: Wollemia nobilis (assembly GCA_028583015.1). NCBI lineage: Eukaryota > Viridiplantae > Streptophyta > Pinopsida > Araucariales > Araucariaceae > Wollemia > Wollemia nobilis. Next base: position 1,588,769 of record JAQPPZ010016334.1, on the reverse strand, counting down.
ATAGCCCACATTCTCTTGATATCTATATCTAGATCTAAACCTATGCATCCTTGTATATTTGGAGCCATAGGAGTAACTTATGGAGTCGAGGGCTCCCCTCATGCACTCCTCACTAGATCCCTCTCATGAGTCATGAGCTATAGTTGAGACTATGCTAGATCTTGCTCAAGTGTCATCTTCTCTAGAGTTGTAGTGGCACTCATAATCTATGCTAGGTGGAGAGTCTTCTCCTCCTAGCTCCACCATTGCTCCTATCCCTATCTCAGTTGATCTTATGTGGCTCTTAGTTGTGCCTATAGAGTAGCCATGAAAGTGTCCCTCTCTTGGATCTATGTTTGAAGGGTCCCCACCCATGTCTGTAAGCTAGCAACCTAGGCCTTGAGCTAGGACACCTCATCATCGGGCTCCTCCTCACCCTCCTCTACCTGGGGCTCCTCCTTAGTTGTAGCCTCACCCCATCCACCCTCTGTCTATTGGTGCACTCTATACCCATGAGGATCTACCCCCTCTGGATGTGCCTCCTCTACCTCTACTACTACCTCACCATCTATAGGTCTACCTAGAGGGCCATCACCCTACCATAACCTGGTAGTCCACTAGGTGTCATAATCTATTGTAGTCCCTACATCCTCTAGTCTAGACTCCTAGAAATCATCATCCTCATCCCCTAGTGGAGTCACTTGAGGCCATGCCAAGTCCTTCTCTACCTTAATGTGGTGGTAGATAGTAGGAGTAGGAGGGATATCTTAGTGAATCTCAAACTTCCTGGTCACATGAGAGAAGTAGAAGAACTCTCGTATCTCGAGCTTACACTCGAGAAGCCATCTATCACATCGAGTCCTCCTTAGGTACCTATCTACCTCCGGCCATGCAGGACAATCCATGTAGGGCCTCCATAGCACCTACCTAGTCTATAGCCATGCAATCTGATCAATGTAGTATTGTACATCTCCTACTCGAGTCCTACTCCTAAACCCCTCAGCCTCCCTGGGCTAGCAAGTAGCATAGCATTGGCTCTCCTCAGCAATATCAGCAATCCAGAGAGGTAGTGGTATGGGGTGCTCAATGGTGATGTGCTACCATACCCAGATCTATAGTAGGAGACTACAGTTGACTCCCACTTGGGTCCTCCATGTGATCCTGTACAACTCATCATAGAGCTATGCAAGTAGAGCGCTCCCCTAGGATAGGATCAGTGGCTCTCTGGTGCTGCTCGCTAGCACATCTTGTGTCTTGGCCAAGAGGTTCCAAGGGAACCTCACTCTTGATGTGTCTGGTAGCACAATCTAAACTATCAAGTGCATGAGTATAGCTACCCATCATGAGAAGACATTCTCATGGTACCAATCCTCGATGTGGACCCCATCATGGTCTGAATCTGCCTACATCGTAGCACTCTAGGCACTGAATATCTATCTAAATATGACATCCTTCACCTCTGTGGGTGAATATGTGATGGCCTCACCATCGATCAAGATCTGGAAGATGTGGTAGACATCCTCCAAAGTAATAGTGATCTCACCTATGGGTAGGTGAAAGGTGTTGGTCCTCGCATCCTAATGATGGGCCAGAGTGGTCATGTAAGCCTGATCGACTCTAATAGATGGAAGTCATAGCATGTAGCCAAATCTAATGGCTCCAAACTAGGCCCACTCAGTGTCATTAAGGCCATTGTAAAGGGTATGAAGGATATCTGATTCCCTCACCCTCATGGTCAAATTCTGAAGAGAGACATAAATAATATATATTAAATCAATCAAAAACATCAAAAAATGACCTAAAAAAGTCAAACAAATTCAAAAAATCTTCAAAAATATAAAAACATTTACAAATGCATGCAACACATTTCAAAAAATGAATATTGCACTTCAAAAAAAATCAATTAAATCAGTCAAAAACTCAAAAAAATAAAAAATTTGAGAAATTTTTCTAAAGTCATCTAACCATGGTTAGGACCTACAACTGATAGTAATGGTCAAAATTTTGACCATTGGGATTTAAATCCCATCATGGCTGACAATCGTAGCCCCCAATTTACCAATTGGGAACCATGGTTGCCACCCATGGCTAAGAGCAGTGACCTTTTTAGGGTCACGTCCCATCCCAAAAAATATAAAAAATTAAAAATCCCACCCATCTAATCTAACCTAGTCTAAATCTAACTATGGTGTGGTTCATTATCGATAGTTTAATGTGGTTCAATTAACTTACTTAATGAGGTTTATTTTAAGTTGCTAACCCTAAGCTATGGTGAGGTTCTTTATTGATAGTTTAGTGAGGTTCAATTAACCCATTAATTAATGAGGTTCATTTTAATTGGGTAAATCAAATAAGAGAGTTGTAGTGCTACCTTTCTAGCACCGGCTCTGCCACTAGTGGATGCATCCATCGGGTCAACCATGTTGGGTAGGTTGAGTATGCGGTTTAACAGTGTTCCATATCAAAATTTTAATCTCACCTCTCAGAGCTCTTAGTTTTGCAAGTCAGCAATTGGAAAATAATGATGTTGAAAATGATAGATTTTCTTTTATATTTTCCATTTTTCCCTCGATCATGCCTAGCAACCATGGGCATAAAATTAGGGTTTTTCGACCATGGGTCAGAGCCATGGCTAAGAAAATTATAAAAATTGGCTGTGGCTGACAAGCACGGCTAGCATATAGACAAAGATACCCTCAAAATTTCACCATGAGGGGCTTCAAAATGCAAAATCAAAAATATCTAATGGGCCAAAACCCTCAAAATTTTCAAAATAACAAAAAAATCCAAATAATTCAAATTTCAAATGCACCTCGTATCTAGTTATTTACCCTATACACTTGGTGGTTGCAGCGACTTGCGATCCATGCAATCTGACAAGATGAGTAAATTACCATAAGGCCATTTGGGGTAAATTAGTCATCATTGAATTGATATGCTTCACTTCAATCCCTAAGAAGGCCTAGATGATTGGACTGCTCCATGGGAATGAGGTATTCATCTCAATTCTTCTATGACATTTTTAGCAGATCATCGAACATTATGATTCAACATAAGCCTAATTGGAATTGCTATCATTTTGATTCCCTAAGAAGGCCATAGCAATCGGACTTCTCCATGGGATAGAGATGTACAATTACTATTAATAGTTGTAATCATGGCTGAATTAAGCCTTGCCAAGTAATCAAAGTGCTAAAACCTTAAATTGTTCAAATCACTCATTATGGTCAAGTGACTCATCACTTCATTAAATTGTCCTACTCTCATCGACTCATCGCTTGAGGGGGTAGTCATTATATCAATTATCATAATCAAATTCAATAGGAGATCACTCGATCTTGTCAAATTGTATTCATCTTATGAATCATTGCCAAAGACTATCATAAGCTTACCCTTTGTTGGGGCAAAAAGCAACTATGATAGTTAAGTTAGTAGCTCTCCACCTATCGGTACTATTGTAGCACTGAAGCTACCCGATCACCATTGGAGCTTGCAAAATCTTTTTCAAATTTAAGCCTTCCCTCAGTTGGAAGTAATGATTCTAAGATGTGTACCCTTTGGTAGGATTGGGCATCTAATGTTGATCAGATCAATGATCATCATTCAACCTATGACATCATTTTAGGAGGTCTATTTTTTCTCAACATTGTTCGTTCTCACAATGCATCTCAAAAGGGGCATCTGTAGACACCTAAAACATGTCATGTCGAGGTGACTACTCATATGGGACATGCTAATAGACCATATGAATGATCTTGGATAGCTCCAAGGTGAAGTAGTGGTTTTAACCACTCAATTTGGGTAGAGTTGGCTAACTCAGCCTTAGCCATGGCTGACACCCATGGCTAATAGAGTTGGCCACGCATGGCTAGCATCAAAACTATTTTGAATCTTGGGCCAAGCCAAATTTTGGTTACAATGGCTTGGGCAATGGAGATTCAAATGGTTTTGGGTGGGGAAGCATCGAGAAGGTTCCCTCCAATTGATCCAACTACAGGTTTCTTGTTCTTGGCTTCTCCATGAAGCTAGACCAAGGACTTGAGAATGCTATAAGACCCCCTCCAAATTGGGGAGAAGTCTAGAATATTTAGGATTTGAATGTAGTGAAGCTCTATCAAATTGTTGACTCAATTGCAACCTTTTGGAGAGAGCTAACTTGCCAATCATGAATGCATTCGAAATAATGGAGGTGTCAAAGGACTAAGGAGATCAAGAATCCATAATTGAGCCTCTTCCACCATGAATCTAGTGAATTCAACCACCAAATCCATCAGAGGACATCAAGGTGACCCTTGACCATCAATTCAATAGAGAGAATTGAGGATACAAGCCCTGATTACAAGAGCAAGAGCATTTGCACCTTAGTCGTGGCTGTTAGCCATGGCTAATAGTGCCCACCACGCCTCAGACCCACGGTGAGGGTTTGATCCCTGATTTACTCTATTTTAGCCATAGATTTCATTTTGTAATCATGTATTTAGGATGATATGACTTAGTTTAGGTTTATTTCATGCATTTGTACGGTTAGAATTAGGATTTAGAGGCAGATTTCCTTCATTTCCTTATTTCCATCAATTAGACTAGTTTATTGTTATTTCATGCAATTCAAGTTTCTAATGGCTAATTAGGTTGCTTATTACCTAGATTACATGCTTTCTTTCTATGCTTCATAGTAATTTGATGAATTTATGCTAATATTCATAGATTTACATGTTTCTTGCTTTCTTTATCATCATTTATGCAAGTTTCCATCAAAAGCCTCATCAAGAGAGGCCATCTTTGCTTTTAATCCTTTCTTGTTGTTTCTTGAATGCAGGGTTTATAGGATCCATTCATTTCAAGGCATTCAAGGCAGCAAATACCTCTTTCATGAGAGAAGAAGGTCACCATTGATCTTGAGCAGTTCGTGTCTTTGTGGAAAGCCTACGAATTACACCACCCCCTCGTTTAGAGGGTCTTCAAGATTGTATTAATTGTATCAACATTGAGTATCCCTAAGAGGGACGTATATGTAATTTGGATTTGACAAAGATTTAATAAAAGGAAACATTCTCTTTCTTGTTGAATTCATTATTGTCAATATTTTATGCTTTAATGTTTGATATCAATTGATGCACTAGTTAGGTGTATGCTTTCTACAAGGTTACATTTCCCAAAGGTGATGACCTAAAGGTAGATCCAGAGCCTAACCTAGAGATAAACCAAATATTACGATGACCCATTTATGACCCAAAGGAAAAGAACCAAAGGTGACCTAAAGGTAAATATTTAGAGATAAATACCTAGAGGTAATGACCCAGAGGTAGACCCAAATACTAATCCAAAACAATGAAGATTATCTAGAGTGAGACCAAAAGCCAAATTATAATTCTAGTGTACCACCCCTAGAATCATGGGGGATATTAATTTTTATACCAAATAATGAAATAGGGGGGTGTTAACCATTAATACATTATTTGTTATGTTGTAATCATTGAGGGTTGATTGATCATTTCATCTAATATGAGGTTATATGGTCACATTTCTTGTGAGAAGAATTAGAAGGTGAAAAGATAAAGCTGAAGGTGAAACACCAAGAGTTAAAACACCAATAATTCTCTTAAACACATTGATGTATAATAATGTATGCATTATGTAAGGTTATGTTGGTGAAATATAGACATAATATTTGTGGAATATTGATGAAAATATATGGTGAAATTTCAATGCATTTATATGATTAAAATATTGTTTTTCGTTTTCTCTAATTCTAACAATAAATACTACATTGTAATTTATGTCTATTTATATGATGTTACTTTCAATATATCCAATAGGTATAGTATCATAAATTGATAACATTCAAATAGACACTCTTTGGAAAGGATGTGAGGAGAAAATTTAGGTTTCCTCTAAGTGGTATAAGGTTTGCAAAGGAAAAAATACTTGTGCAATTGTAGACTTATGAGTTTGGCCTTAGGGGAAATACATAGGTTGATATTATTTAGAGATAAAGGAAAGAGTTGGGAAAAAATATTACTTCAAAAATATACAGTTTCTCTTGATGCAATGAAATTATTTAGAAAAATAACCCTATGCAAAGGATTACCAACATGGAATTTCATATTATATAGTTTGCAATTGATTAAAAATAGTGTTTTCAATCAAGACCTCGAGTTCATAAACAACTTTTTAGAAAAATAACCCTATGCAAAGGATTACCAACATGGAACTTCATATTATATAGTTTGCAATTGATTAAAAATAGTGTTTTCAATCAAGACCCCGAGTTCATAAACAACTTTTGGCACCATATTTGGGATTAGTTGGATACTAAGCTATAGTATTCTATTACTTTCCATTTATATACTAATGTATAAATTAAATTTGTCAATAGAAAATTAGTGCATTTACTTCAAATGTATAACCATCAACTTCCATAGATGTGGGATGGGAGTCTAATATACATCTAACATTTCTATAAAATATCCCTATACACCTCCATAGGCCATAGCTTATTTTAGGTATATTTTGTACTTTATCCAATGCCCTCATGGATGTCACCTATCATATCTTAACAAAATCCATGACGTCAAAATGTATAAAGGAAGAAAATAGGGATAAGTAACTTTTTATAGCTAGTGTAGAACATTCAGACTTGGGTATAAGATATCTTATACTACCAAAAATAGAATTATAAAAAGCATCATGATCAACATAAAACACCATAACAATTTTAGGTTAGATGTAATATTTAGCTCCACTTGAAGAAGGAACACTTATAAGGACCACACTAAAATATCAAACCACTATGTTATGATCCATACACCATTTAGCATAGGTAAAGTAAGAAAACCTTTGTTCTTGATTTTCCACCTTACTTGGAACACAACTAGTATGTAGAACTCCTCAAGTCATACCATCCTCATCTACTAAAGCCTATTGAAATACAATATTATATGGATCTAGATTCAGATCATTTGGAAGCTATGATATTAGATCAATTAATTTATTTCACCATCAACAGTACTCACCAAGGGATTAAACATATTCAATATTGTCAAGCAAGGATAGTTTTCAACTCAAGCTAAGAAGCACATGCTTGACCAACTCAAGTGTTATTTCCTATATTGGATCTTGATGCATTGGGGACCATTTATTCCCAAGTGGGATAAATGATTTGATAAAAGTTGAGGTTTATCAAACACCCAAGGATGATGATTTCATAGCATATTTAGCTTACATGCCTTTGCATCCATTTGGAATTTGCATGAAATGGATAAACACAATTCCTTCCTATGGCATAAGACTTTCTTATGGCACCAAATCAACCTATGTTGTCATGACAACCATGGCACCAATATTACCTTGGAACTAACATTATGGAACCATAACACATTGCCATCAAATTCTAGAATACACAAAAGATACCATTCTTATACCAAGAATCAATGATACATCTTACCTTGTTTGATCTTACCACTTGGAACTTTATGTAATAGAAACAACTATAGAGGAAGTAGAATAAATATTTTATAAATTCCATTCAAATTGCTTCTTTATCAATTGGAAGCTAAACTATGTTACTTCTCAACTACTTTATTATTACAATACATTTTGTATATAGATTATAATTATCGTAGACTACTTCTTCCTCTACTTATTTTAGTCCCCTATAGTTTCATCATATTGATATCCACTTCCTATTATTTTTTGAGATTTTGCTAAGTTTTTATTTCCATATTTCTTTTTCTATAGACCCATGTTGTCCCTAAAATGCTTGAGCTTTTATTCTATTACTTATTTTATTGTAATAAAATAGAGTGTCATATGTCTTGTAATGTCATGCACTCCACATACTAAGCATTATTTTTTGTTTTTGATATGGCTATGTAGGTATTGTATGTTGGAGTGTATTTATATTTATATTATCTATAAACAAACTTGCATGAAAAATATTACATTATGTCTTATTGTGTTGCATAAATCTAAAGCCTAACTCATATGATGCCACAAACTAGTTCAAGAAGTTGTTTTCTATGCTACCAATCTTAAGCACCATGGTGCAAATAACTTTTATATTCAAAGGTTGTGGATTCATGGTGTCAAAAGTTCACAAATTGTATATAGTTTAAGTCACATTATAGTTTCTCAATTGTGCAATCTATGGAGGTGTGAAATGAATTGTATTGCTCACATTGGTATTGTATGAATTCATGTTGTGCTAGATTTAAACTCTTAAGTCAATTATTTGAGTTATAATGCAACATATATTTATTTAATATATTCAAATTTGTACATATTGATTATCTTGTATGTTGGTTTAGACACCAAAATCTAGTCATTCATCATCCATTCGTATCCTCAAATCATAGCCATTCATTATATATAATATATATTAATATTTTATATTTATACCACAATTTGTATTAAAATTCATTAAATTTTGGAAGGAAATGGGATCTACACTTAATGGTGGAACAATTTGTGGTTGATTTTTATCTTGTTGATTTCTCAAACTAGTAGTTGTATCAAATTTTTCTTGGTTGTCTAGGGTTGTTTACATGGACTCTTATTTTTGTAGATGTATTATTTGAATACTACATCATGGTTGAACACATGGCAATGCTATGAAGGTATCCATACTTTGTAACCTTTGATTCCATCACCATATCCAATGAGTACTCCTTTAACATATTTATTGTCTAGCTTTTTTCTATTTTCCTTGGGTACAAGAACACATACTTCACACCTAAACACTCTCAAATGAGCAACCAAGGATTTGAATCCACTCCAAGATTCCTCTGATGTTCTCCCACTAAAAATAGAACTAGGTGACATATCATTTACATAGTTGTATTAACAACCTCTACCCTAAAACTTTTATTCAAACCTACATCCTCTCTCATGCTTCTTACCTTCTACAATAGTATCATGTTAAGTCTTTCTACAACTCCATTATGGTGTTTTCTGCCTTACAATACCATGCAACTTGCAAAAATCATTAAATTCTTGGGAGAAATATTCTCCACCATTATAACTCCTTAAAGCCTTCACTTTATTCTCAATTTATCTTTCAACTACAACAAAATCTTCGAAGGCAACAATAGCCCCTAACTTTTGTTTAAGAAAGTAAACCTAATATTTTCTAGAGAAATCATTAATGAAAGTAATAAAATACCTAGAGCCACCTAATGAAGCAACTTCAAAAGACCTAAAAATATCATAATGTACCAATTCCAGTATTTCCTATAGTCACAAAAGGTAAAAGTGACCCTTTTCTACTTTCCTAAAAGACATGCTTCATAGAAACGTGTAGAACCGAACTTCTCTTTCTCCAATTTGTAGACTATATGCTTTGAACACATCTCTTTTAGATTCATTTCACAAATATTTCCTAACCTCCTGTGCCACAATATCATACTTGATATCTTTGAATTTAAGGGATTACTTGTTTCCATAGTGGCTACATGTGCACATGCAATATTCAAACATGTTGCATCCAGCTTATATAATGTTCCAAATCTTACTCCACTTTCTTAAGTAATAGCTCCATGCATCAAACTACAACCATCCTTATTGAATGTAATCTCCATTCTTGCTTCAATGAGCTAGCTCACTGATAGACGACTTTTTGTTAATCCTAAAATGTATCTAACATCTAGGATACACTTAACATTCCCATATTTGAGTATGATTTTAACCTTTATTTTAACATGTATAAATGTTTATTGGTAAATTATTCTTTTGTTTCATGTTAGTTGCTTATCAACTACAAATTATTTTCTTCATTATATGAGTTCATTTCATCCTTTATTTGTTTTTTAATTTTTTGGATACACATTTTGTTGTGACAATATTTTATTGGATATGGATTATATAGGTGTAGTATTAAGAGCTAGATCCAAAAATTAAAATATAAGGACTCCTTACTTCCATGATTAGAGAATATGTGTATCACATAAATGCATGAGCTTAAAGTGTGCAATTTTTTTCTCATACAAAGTATTCAAACAAGAATAGTATGCAAGTATTGAAGGTATTATAATATAGTTGACAATTAAGGATGAGATGGTCAATGTGCAAACCAAGCATATAAATGCATAGAAATGGAGAGGCTTCTACCTATAAGAAGCAATATCTAATCAAAGTTGTTGAACCATATTGAAGAGAATATGGTAAGCATTATAAGCCTTGGTTATCTTTCTATTTAGTGATATAATATTTTTTTAATTTGAGTGATATAATAAAGAAATTTCTTAAAAATGGGCTATAGTGTTTAATTGGCTAAGAAATGAAATAAAATATGGAACATGTGAAAGGAACTTATCAACATGGTGTTGAAAAAATGATGAAATCATAGAAAAATATGAGTGATCCAAATATAAAGAAGAAGTTAAAGTTTTCAAAGAGGACATCAAACTATAGTTGGACCAAAGCATACACAAAAGATAAATCAGTACCATCGACTAAACCATATCTAAAGAGATTAAACAATTTTTGTAGGGTTTACAACAATTGGTTGGGATTGAAGAGTTTCACATACTAAACCAAGGTTCAAATATCATGGATGAATCTTAACATTTTATCAAATGGTATTTACCTTAATCACTTCAATTCCTCAAATTTTAAGGAGAAGACCCAAGTTTGAATATTGTAAAGCAATACATGCATGTTAGCCAAGTTGTTGTAATACCATTATGTGGTCATGATGTAATGTGGGTAGGGCTCATTTCAATTCCATATAACCAATAAAAAAAATAACTCAAACAACATTCTAAGAATGGTTTAAATAAATAGTGTTTCTAAAAGAAGGAAAAAAATCTAAAGAATAATTCCAAACATAATGTAAGATATGTCTAAAGAGATAGTAATGTTCTATGAAAGAGGTCAATAAAACCATTGAACAAGGGACATAGGGTGAATGTAAGACATTTTAAAAGATAAACATCCTTCTACTAGAGGAGCTAGCATAAAATCACTCTATAGAACTTGTAAAAGCTTTAAAACAAAAAAGAAGGATTACAAACATGCATGTATCATAAAATTATTTAAAATTTGAAGCTAAGAAGCACACAAGAACAACACTTCAAAATTTTAAAAACCATATTTTTTAATTATATATATGTGTGTGTGTGTGTGTGTGTGTGTGTGTGTGTGTTTGTGTGTGTGTGTGTGTGTGTGTGTGTGTGTGTTTTACTCACTCAAAATTTTCAAATCAAACCTTAATATTTTAATGTTGTCTACTTTAATTTTTTTAATAAGATACACGGGGATATAAGAACCTTTGTGAAAATAAATTGACTCAAAACCTAGACCTCATCATGTAACATTTTTAATGTATCCTCTTTGGTGATATTTATTATTATTATTATCTTTGTTCGTAGGATGAGGTAGTCAACCCTTAAGCATTAGGATTAGGGATAATGTGATTTAGTCTATAAATTGGAAGAGTTATGTTGTAGTTGGAATTGTCTTTTATATTTGAATCTTAGTTGCCTCAGTTGTGCATATGATACTTTGACCTCTCCAATTGGCTATGATAATTTAATTTTTTAAATGACCAATATGTTACAAACAGTTATTTATATGCAACCAAGTAGTAGAATCGACACATTTGTCCATATACTAGTAAAACCCAAAATAATTCATTGGATAAAAAATATTGGGAGAAATACCTCCTACTACAATTAACTTGAAGAGATGATCACTATAATATAGGTCTCCCATAAATATCCTAATACACTCGATTCCAAAAAAATATTGTTAGATATACCCCTTATTTCGATTGGTGATGAGACAATCACAATGGGATAGGTATCCTACAAGGGTCTAAACACACCTGATGATTTTTTTAATAGATTTAAAAAAAGGAAACAACAACAACTAACTTGTAATATTACAAAATAAAAATGCACTGAAATATTGAGCTAAAAAAAATTGATGAAAATTACTAGGTGGCAAGAAGCATAATTGATAGTCAAAGGTTCTAAAATAGTTTGCATTCCCTTCTATCACATGTTTACACTACTAGAGGAAGCCAAGATCGATTCTTTGATACTAGAAAGATGAATGTTATCTCAACTACAACATGACTCCTCTATCTATAGATTAAAACAAACAATAACCCTAACCCTAATGCTTAAGGTATAACTAACCTAATATTAGGATCTAAGCTAACAATAACAAATATAACCAATGTGGTTATGTTGGAACTATTACATGGATTCCCCTAGATATATTTATCCTCAAAGTTGGAAATGACTAGAAAATAGTGGTAGGCTTCCACATCACATCTTCTAGGAGATCCTGCCACTTGATAAGGAACTCCTAAATCTAGAGAGATCATATATTATGAACACATGACTTAGTGATCCTTTGGTTCCATATTTTTATTGTACCATTATGGGAACCATATTGATTGCTCCTTTGGTGTCATGTTGCTTCAATACTAAAAGGCATCTCAAATTTCATTTTATGGAAAAACATAATTTGCAAAAATGTTCCTACCATTATTTTGGATGGCTAACTTCATAGGATTATATCTTTCTAAATATTACTCAGATTTATTTTATATAAAAACTCTTTTAAATATCTTCAAATTTTGAATAATATGGAACAAGAATTGTTTAAATTATACCACTCTATGCAAAGATATGGCTCTTAGAATATGAGAAGTTTTCTAAAAAATATTGCCTAATTTTTGCAATTAAAAAAAAAATACCCTCTTTACCAAAAATATGGTTCTAATACCACTTGTAATGAAACAACTTCAATAAATACAATAATATCATTAACAATTAAATAATGAACAAAAGTAAACATCCATTAGCAATATTAATGTATATTCAATGCTAGAAAATCAACAATGCATGTACTAATTTTAGGTTTTAAATCAATACAAATCCTAGCCACTCGAAGAGGGTGAAGTCTCATGGCCACTTGGAGAGGTCAAAATCTCATATGCACAACAAAGGCAACTAAGATTTAAAAATTAAATATGATTCCAACTACAACATAACTCTTCTAATTTATATACTAAATCCCATCAACCCTCATCCTAATTCTCAAGGGTCGACTATCTTATCTTATGAACTTGAGTTAATAATAATAAAGATAGCAAAAGTGGATATATTATAAATGTTACATGATGAGGTCTAGGTTTTGAGTCTTTTTGTTGTCACAATTTTTTTTTTCTATGTGTAAATTTTTAAAAAATCAAAGTAGAGAACATAAAAATATGTATATCTTTATTATTATTAGCTCAGGCCCTAGGACAAGGTAATCAACCCTTGAGCATTAGGGTTAGGGTTAATGTGATTTAATATATAAATTGGTAGAGTTATGTTGTAGTTGTGACCATCTTTCATATTTGAATTTTAGTTGCCTTTTTTGTGCATATGAGATTGAACCACATTAACCATAACCCTAATGCTAAATGGCTAATTACCTTATCTTGGCCCAAGATAATTATAATAAGAGAGCCAAAGTGACTATATTGGAAAAGTTACATGATGAGATCTAGGTTTTGCGTCTTTTTTCTATTACAAAGGTTCTTATGTGTGTGTGTATCTTATTAAAAAAATAAAAATAGACAAAATAAAAATATTAAGGTTTAATTTGACATTTTTGAGTGAGTAAAGTATATATATATATATATATATATATATATATATATATATTGGGCCCTAAGATAAGATAGTCATCCCTTGAGCATTAGAGTTAGGGTTAATGTGATTTAATCTATAAATAAGAAGAGTTATGTTGTAGTTGGAATCATATTTCATATTTGAATATTAGTTTTCTTTGTTGTACATATGATACTTTGACCTCTCCAAGTGGCACTAAGACTTCACCCTCTTTGAGTGGCTAGGATTTTTATTAATTTAGAATCTAGAATTTGGACATGCATTGTTGATTTTCTGGCATTGAATTTGAATTCCTATTTCTAGTGGATGTTTATGCATTATTAAATTATTGCTTCTATTATTATATTTATAAAAACTGTTTCATTACAAGTGGTATCAAAATGATAATTCTATCAAAGAGGGGATTATTATTTTTGGATTGCAAAAATTGGGCAATCTTTTTTCTAGAAAACTTCTCGTCTTCCAAGAGCCATATCTTTGCATAGAGTGATTTGATTCAAAAATTTATTATTCCACCTTGTTAAAAATTTGAAGAGCTTGGAAAGAGTGGTCATGTAAACTAAATCCAAGAAGGGTTGAGGGAGATACAATCCTATGAATTTATCCATCAAAAATAATGGTAGGGATATTTTTGCAAATTGTATTTAAAAAAAAAAATGAAATTTGTGATACCTTTTAGTATGGCAGTAACATGCCACTAAAGGAGCAATAAATATGGTTCTCATAATGGAAAAATGAACACATGAAACCAAAGGGTCACTAAGTCTTGAGTTCATAATCTATGATATTTCTAAATTCAAGATCTCTTCATCAAGTGTTAGGATCTCCTAGAAGATGTGACATGGAATCTTGTGACTATTTTCTAGTTATTTCTAGCTTTGAGGACACAACTTTCTAGAGGGATCCACTTTAAAGTTACAACATAGCCATATTGGCTATCTTAATTATTGTTAGCGTAGGCCCTAGGATTAGGTTAATCATCCCTTAAAAATTAGGGTTAGGGTTATTGGTTGTTTTAATCTATTAATAGAGTTATGTTGTAGTTGAGATATCATTCATCTTTGTAATATCAAAGCATCAACCTTGGCTCCCTATAATAGTGTGAAAGTATGATAGAAGGGAATGCAAAACATTCTAGAGCATTTGACAACCAATTATGCTTCTTGTTGCCTAGTAATTTTTGTCAAAATATTTTTAAGCTCAATCTTCCAATGCATTTTCTTCTATATTATTACAAGTTAGTTGTTTCATTTTTCTAAATCTAATTAAAACAATATCGAGTAAGCCTAGACACTTGCAGGAGACCTATCTCATTATGATTGTCTCATCAAGCCAATCAAAATAAGGGGCATATATAACAACATTTTTTGGAATCATATGTATTGGGATCCTTATGTTAGACCTATCTCATAGTGATCATCTCTTCAAGCCAATCAAAGTAATAGGTATTTCTCATAACACTTTTTCAAAAGTGTGATTCAATGGATTATTTTTGGTTTAAAACTCCTTGTATATAAAAAATTATATTTCTTCTACTATTTGGTTGTGCATCAATGGTCATTTGTAGTATATTGGTAATTTAGAGGTTGTGTGAATGAGCAAAAAGAAGCAACAAAACCAAAAAAAATAAGTAAGCATCACAACACCCCTCCAAATATCAATAGTTTTGACAAGCATGTTATTTCTTCTTTAAGTCCCATGGCTTTGCCTCCTCTAAACACTCCTACCTTTCCTCCTCTCACTTCTACTCTAGTTGTTAATGTTCTTTCCAATACAATTTACTTTTATTTTTTATTGTATCTCGTGAACCAAGAAAAATAGTTAACTCCATTGTTGTCTCTTACAACAAAATAAAGAACTTCTACATCCAAAACCATATTGGTATTACCTCTACTGAGAGTTCCCTTAATTAAGATTTTTAAAAAGTTATTCGGTAGTGTTTATAGGGCAGGCAATGGGCAGCAAATCCAAAGGGACACCAATATCACAACACAAACATCTACCAATAGTCATTGTTTGATCATAGACCTCTAGTTTCCCATGGTATTCACATGGATTTTGATTCTATTAGGGAAACCCTTCTAGGCATGGGTGGTTTTAACTTAGTATTTGCTACTAATATTGATCCTTGTATAGAAGGTGTTTCCAATTTTCTTTCTTGGCCTCATGATATCCTTGTTCCATGCATTGATATCCTAACATTTAAGGGTGTCAATCCACTTGGGTGGCTTGACAAGATGAATAACATCATCCATCTACACCATGTACCTAAATAAGGTCATGTTACATTAGTTTCTACTAAGTTGGGAATAAATACTCATTAGTTGTTGTTATGGAAGCTCCACCAATTTGGGTACTCTCTTATTTGGCCCAAGTTCAAAGCATTATTCCTTTGTAAGTTCAATAAAAGATCTTCCATATCGTATGTGGTTTATTTGATGCAAACTATATCAATTGAATATTATTGTGTAAATTCCATAAGTCTACTAACCTATACCAATCAATTGGATACATCATTTATGGTCTTATATTTTCACCATGGCCTTAAGGATGAAATTCAATAGGAAGTTGACATGCTCAATCCATACAACCTCAAAGATGTTGCATGTGTAGCTCTGACAACAAAAAAGAAGCTACAATTGTCATGTATCCAACTATGACCTGAATTCAACCCTTAATAATAAGAATAATTATTTTTCTTAGAGATTCTTCTATTTCAAATTTCATTCACACCATCCTCAAAATTAGGCCTATAAAGATTATAATTTTTCAGTGGAAGGCAAAGAAGTAGTATCAAAAGATAAAGACTCATCATAGCAAGAGATACAAACTAAAGTAACCAATTCAAAGTATGAGGATGATACCATGCCTCTCTCCACTTTTTCCATTATGGTACTTCAAGATCATTATACCATTAAGGTACAAAGATTCATTAAATCAATGTATTAATGTTTTTATTGATTCAAGTAGCACGCATAACTTTATTGATAACAAAACAAAAAAATATTTGGGATTGTTATCAATACTTTAACCTAGGATAAATTTCAAGTATTAATTATAAATTTAGGTACAACTCATTGTGGGGATAAAATAATTAAGGTTAAAATCTATATGGGTAATTATACTTGGTTTAGCCATCTCTCCACAATGAATATGAGAAATGTAGATGTCATATTGGGAGCATAATGGATATCCCAACTTGATGATGTTATTACTAATTTGCAATGACTATATATAAAATGGAAAAAGAATGAAAAGGATTTTTGTCTCCGAGTAATACAACCCCCTCCCTCCAAGGTGGTTGGTTCCCATGACATGGAAAATTTATTGAAGAAAGGTGATCATGGATTCTTTGCCTAGGTCAATTGCATGGAAGTTCAATATTTAGAGTCGCTTCTTCCATCTCTTCATTCAAACTTGCAAAATATTGTGGATCATTATGTGGATGTCTTTGGTGAACCCATGGGTCTTCCCCCTAAGTGCATACATGATCATGTCATCCACTTCGTTCTAAGAAGATAGCCTTCCATGTTCATCCTTACTGCTCTCCCTAGCCCTAAAAGTCCAGAGTTTGAAAAGCTAGTATAGAAAATATTAGAACAAAGAATTATATATCCAAGCATCAATCCTTATGTTCATCTTTAATGGTTATGGTGTGATGTAAGGACAACTCTTGAAGTATATGTCATGTTTTTACCTCTCAACAAGATCACCATCAACGATAAGTTTTTTTTATCCTTATTGATTATTTGTTGGGTGAATTACATGGTGCTAAATAATTTATAAAACTTTATTTGCACCCTAGGTTTTATCAAATTTGGGCTAGAAAAGAGGATATCCCCAAGAATACTTTTTTGCATATATGAGTGTCATTGTGAGGTTTTAGTCATGCCATTTTTTCTCACTAATTCTCCTTCCACTTTCTAAAGCCTCATGAATTTTATCTTTCATCCTTTTCTCTACAAGTGTATACTAGTCTTCTTTGATGATATCATAATTTACAAGTCTTGGAAAGCTTAACTTATTCATGTGTACCAAGTTCTCCACCTCTTATAGAAGGAAAATCTTTATCAAAAGGTCCAAGTGTTTTTTGGGGTCTATGAGGTAGAATATTTAGGATATATAATATCTTAGGAGGGAGTCAACATTGATCTTAACAAGATCAAAGCCATGCAAGAATAGCCCTTTACCTAAATTCCTTAAGCAACTCTATGGATTTTTAGGTCTCATTGGGTACTCTAAGAATTTGTAACTATTGCAAGATTACTTCTTCGTTCACTACTCTCACTAAGAAGGATGATTTTATTTAGTACAAAGTATCTTCTAAACCCTTCCATACCCTAGAAGAGGATATGTGTACCATCTCTATTTTGGTCACTCCTAATTTAAACAAACCCTTTGTCATTAAGTGTGATGCTTCAAGCATAGGTTTTGGAGTTGTTTTGATGTAGGATGGACATACCTTGGAATTTGAAGGCAATTAGATATCCAACAAGAATTTAGGTTGATCCACTTATGAGAATGAAATGTTAGTTATTTTGCATGCTATAGATAAATGACAACCTTATTTGTTGGGGTGATGATCTTCATCAAGACTGACCATAGCAACCTTAAGCGTTTCCTAGAACAACATCTTTGATGCCTATAAATAGAATAAATTGTTGATAAAGCTCGTAGGAAATAATTTTTTCATTGAGTACAAGAAGGGAAAGGAGAATGTGGTGGTCAATTATCTATCTTGCAAAAATGAGGATTTTTTGTTGTTAGTGTTATTTTTGGTCTTCTTTCATAATGGATTTCCCATCTTTGAGAAGATAAAATTTTTGACCTCAAGACTACTAGCATCATTCATAAAGTGGATTCTAGCTCCTCCTAGCCTCATTTTTTGATATGTTGATGGGAATATGGCTCCTCATAGCCTCTCCATAAGAAGAATTGCATTTATTGTCCTCCAACCTTGATTGCTAATGTAGCGACCCCAGGGCACACATGCCACTCTTAACTCTACTTGCGATGTTATTACTATACCAAAAATGAAGCTAAAATATTACGAGAAAACATGTAACACAAAAATGACAAAGAATGGATCTTTCATTAATATTGAACCCCGGTTACATGTCGGTCCCTCTTAGGGATACCCATCTTGATACAATGATTTACAAGTGGATGAATAGATGTCCCCTTTTGCAAAAGGGTGGCGCACTCTAAAATGCTTCCCGATTCCACACACAAAAATGTCTGAGGGCTTACAAATGCCTCCTTCTCCAGGTATGTCTCCCGGATGGATCCTCTTGCTCTCGTATGTCATGGATTATGTCTTGTGAACCTGTGGCCCTGTATGCAATTCAAACAACAATACATGTTTAGCTGTCCGAGATTGCCTCCCCGGATAAGGTTGTTAGTAATCAAATAATGTAACGAAACTATGATAAAATAATGCCATGAAATCATGTAAATCTAAGCTAATGATATAAGAAAATAAGATAAAATATGCTATGTCTATTTAAGCTAAGATCGTGGGCCATTGTCCAAGACATCGGTCACTAAAGAAAACCTGGCTCTCCTTGTCCCAAAGCTATGGGTCAAAGACTATGATCTGATGTTGAAGAAAGTAGGTGTTATGCCCATTGATTTCTCAAAGCTCTGCCACACATGTGACCTCAAAGAGAACTCTCTCTCTGAAATGATCTTATGTATTTGATTCGGGTCTCTATATGTCATATCTCGATCATGTGTCTCTTATATGTCATATATCGATCATGTGTCTCTTATTTGATGCTCTTAATCTTACACCTTTTATAGTGTGAAACTCTAGGCCTATGTCCAAGATCTAGAAATGAATTTCTCATGTGTAGTGAAAGTTAGCATGAGAAGCCTTTGTCTATTATCTATATTTAAAGGCTAGTTAACTAAAATATAACTGCCCACTTGAGTCTTCTATGCGAACTGTTCGTTAGCATGAGAATATTTTATCCTTTGTTTACGCTTCAAGGTCAGTTAACTTAAGTCTAAATGCAAACTCAAGTCTCCTATGTGAACTGGTCATGGAAAGGAATGCAAAGTCACTCCCGCTCACCTTGATTGCATACAAACTGCCACTTCCACCCAAGATTGGGCCTGTTTGTCTATAAACTACTTCTTATGGCTTAGTCATTATCGTTTGTAGTGGCTAAGATCTAGTTGTTGTCATCTACAGTGGCTAATGTCTGGCCGCTCTAAGCTTGAGCGGCTAGAATCTGGTTGTTCTTGGCTTGAGTGGCCAAGCTTGGATGGCTTGAATAGGCCACAAATGAGTGGTGAGAACCATTGTTGGTACTTGGAAAGTCCAATATTATGCCTTATGATCTTATGAGTGTTTCTATGTAAGTATATTCCCTAAGCATGACATGATTTAGATGTCTATAGATGCCCTTTTTTGCGATGTGATGTGTGGAAAACACAACACTAAGCAAAAATGTAGACTGGTCCTTTTGTAGGGTGTATGGTGATTAATGGTCTGATAAACGCTAGATGGCCCAATCATGCAAGATGGTGTGCATCCCTTGAATAATTGCCTCAAATTTTAGAGGACTATTGCACTTGTTCCTCAAACTCAATCGCGTAGCTTCAGCTACTACAACAATTTTGATCGGTAGGAGAGCTACAATTGAAGATGCCATGTCTGCTTACATTCCTAGCAAAAAAAGGAAATTTGTGATTGTTGTATGTAATTATTCAAAGGATGAACATGATTTTACTATGATCAAGTGATATTTTGTTGATTTTGATTATGATTAAGTTGAATTTTTGAAATACTTCTTCACACAATAGATTGGTGAAGAAATGACAATGAATGAAGCGACAAGTTACTTGACCAATATGACTAATTTGGTTCCTTTCTAGCATTTGTTGTTTTTAATGGGTAATCCCACATCCAAGTGTGATTCCAATTACTTATGATAATCATCCATCCCTATCCCGAGGAGCGGTCTGGCTATCAATAGCCTTCTTAGGGAGTTAGGATGAGTGATTCTATTTATGTTTATATTGTATCACTTTGACTTAATGTTTTTGATGTCATAGGGGAATTAGAATGACCCTTTCACATACGTGGAGTAGTCCGACCATCTTGATCTTCTTTAGGTTTGAAGGGTGACATATCATAATTCCAAAATGAGTTGCCTTTGCCCCAAGTGGCATTATGGTTACCTACTCATCTCACCAAAATACATGGAGTGCAAATCGTTGTAATCACCGAGTGGATAGAGTAGGTAACTGGATATGAGTCCTACTTGAGATTGTGATCTTATGTAATTTTTTTGTTATTTTGGTCATTCTTGTGATTCAAAACCACCAAAGTGTGATTATTTGTTGTTTTCTTCTTCCCTCATTGAAGGAATCACTTAATTTTGACCTATGATCTTGGTCTTTGTTAGGTCCAGCAGCCTCTGATTTCTTGCATGTGGCCGCTATCACCTTGAGAATCCAAGAAGATCGGGCCACTGACGTCAACAACGGCCAAGGCATAATTAAGAAAATATAAAACTTGCAATTCTAGGATTTTGACCTATCATTTTTACTGTTCAAGATTCCATTTTCAAAGCTCTGGTGCAACGACGACGGTTGTGACTTCAAAAATTTTTAGTGCTGAGGACATGGTTGCATGGGGCGAGACATCAACTACTGGAGGAGTCAGAGGTTCTCGAGTATTTCTCTTCAAAACCATAGCTCTATTTTATTTTCTTAAGTAAAATTGAATTTCACTAAGAAATGAGCAAAATGAACATCACTAAACCTGTTGGCAATTAAGAAACTTTGTAACTAGGCTTAGGTTCCTTTTTGCCATGGTGGGTTGGTCCCCAATTTTGCAATCTGTTAGTGGATTTAGCCTATGGTTTTTGAAATTTTTCCATTATTCCCCTGCTGCAACCGTTTTGGGCATTCTCAAACTTAGCTTAGTTTTGATGCTTGGGTAGGGGATTTGTTTTCCAATTTGTTTGCTTTCCCTCCCTTTTGTTGTTTTGCTTAAGTTATTTTATCAATTGTAATTTTTTTTTTTTGGCCAAGGGTTCACGGGTTTTTCGTGCTGCCCCTTGGCCACTGTCGCTCAAAGCGTCCGGATCTGAGCCATTGTCGATCAGAGCGGCCAAGCTTGAATCCCAATGGTCAAAATTTTGACCATTAGGCCTTGGCCACTGCTACCTCCAGCAGCCAGGTTTCGATCGTTGTAGGTGACAGCAGCTAAAGCTTGAGCCTTGTTTTAGCATTTTATGTATTGATGTTATGATTTTTTTTTGAATTTTTGCTTTTCTTAGGTGTAATTTATGCTTATTTTGCTTATATTTAGGGTAACTCACTCTTTTGCACTATTTTCATGTTTATTGTGAATTATGCCTTAGATGCATTGTAGTTATGTTTTGTTTTCTTATGCTTTGTTTTAGATCCTCGCTGCTCGAGCATGGGACTCGAAGCTCCTATTGGACTTGCTCCATAGATTTAATGACACTAACTGGGAGTGGTTTAAGGCCCATGGGCTACAATATGTTATTAGGTTTCCCCACATTATGGTCGACCAGGCTTATATTACGGCTTTAGCCCACTATTGGGACCCACGGACCAACACCTTCCACCTTCCACCCGGTGAGATGACTATCATACCAAAGGACATGTACAGGATCTTTCGGATCCCATTTGATGGGGTGCCCATTGTTTTGTTGGCCACTAATGATTAGGTGGTTGTATATGATAGGGTGTTTGGGGCACATTTTGCACAGGCTCTCCGAGAGACTGGATCCGGGGGAGTATCTATCAAGACTTGGTATGATGCTTGGGTTTTCATAGCGAGGCATGCTGTGTTGTTGATGGTGATCAACAACGTTCTTATCCCAAACTTCTTAGGTTTGAGGTTCCCTTGGAACCTCCTAGCGATGGTGTAGGACCTACTGGATAGTGAGGAGCCTATCATCTATGCATGGGGTAGATTGTTATTGGCTTAGTGCTACGATGAGTTGTACGACATCCATTGAGGGGACGCATCAGCATTGCTTGCAGTTTGCTCTTACAGGTTTGGGGATGGGAGCACATTAATGTAGATCACCCTAAGGGGCTCCCAACTGAGATTACATCTATTGAGGCTTGAACATAGTGCTATGCTACCAGATGGGCTCAAGAGCATGAGGAGCGTAAGAGCCATAATTTTGTAGGGGATTTGTCCCACTACACTAATGCTTTTACCAAAATGTTGGTCAAAGATTTCGTGTGGCAGTCGTATTATGAGTGTTTGGTTTGGGATGATCTAGCTAGTTTTACCAGCTAGGAAACAACGCGATCGATGGCTCATTGGCCGTAATATTGCCATCCGAGAGTATTTCTTCTACTCTCGGGTTCTTCGTCAGTACAAATTGCAGTAGGATGTGCCCTTGGTACCATTCTTGCACATGTGCCTCATAGCATAGAGGGACCTACCTCCACAACATGTCACAAAGCTTACAGATGAGGAGGATGCCCCAGTCGTAGACCCTATAGTGGTTGGGGGAGTTACAGAGGCCTACTCTTAGTGGTGGGGTTATCGAATGTGGCATGGCATCGACAACCTAGGGTGTAGATCCTATAAGATGCAGGGTTCGAGCTAGTACCGAGGTATGGAGCCAATCAATAGAGCAGGTGGCAGCAAAGGATCTTGATGTTCTTGAGGAGGAGGAGTTAGAGCCTGAGGAGAGATATTCTCCTTTGATAGAATAGTTGCACGAGGTCGAGGCTGAGCTCTAAGCTACTAAGATCTAGGTACAGTAGTGATATGCTATGATTGAGCAACTCATAGCACAAATACAAGCTCTATAGGATACTATCGAGGGTGGTGATGTCAGGATGCAATTTTTTGTTCATGCTTCTACACCATAGGAGGTTCCAGCAGTAGGCTCAGGGGCAGATGTGGGATGGCTTCACTCCTTGTTGGATGAGCATGAGGATCAAATTTGAGGTCTTACATATCATGTTACTCTCCTTCAGATGCAGCTCAATAGGCACGAGATTGTCCCTAAGAATCCAACAAATGTAGGTGGTTCATAGGTCAGCAGGCACTCTTCCTCAGGGAAATATTTCACCCATCCTAGCCAATGGACCCAGACTCGGACTGAGATACCTACAAGCTTACATCACTTGACTCATGACACCGCCACAGGGGAAGGTGGCACTAGAGGAGGTGATGTATGGGGCTCAAACCCAACACTTGATTGATGTTCTACTTGGTTCTTAATCCATTTTTGAGGTCGACTGACCTACATGACTATAGCCCATGGGCATTATTGGACTTGACACACATATTTTTATGATAGATTTGCCTTTTGTGACTCATTATGTGTATCTCTTATTGCTTATGTTTTTGTTGTTATTTTATTTTATGATATGATGCTATTATGATATTATGATGATTTGATGGATATTTTAGATGATAGATGATATTTGAAGATGCTTAGATGGATGTGTAGATGCTTATATGTTTTGATGATATGATGCAATGTATTTTGATGATGAATGATGAATTTATGATTTGGCATGCAAATGGATATTGCCTATATGTTTTATGATGTGATTTATGGATGATTAATGACTTGTTTTTGTGGATGAAAATGTTATTGTTAAATACATGTTTAATTTTTTCTTTAATTATATGCATCTAACTTATGTTATGGAATGGTATAAATTAACCCGTATGCTCTAATCACTTAAAACATATGGAATGCATATGATATTGACAATCTTAATGGGTGATACCACAGAAAGTAAATACATAATCATGTATTTAAATAATCACTCCTATCATAAGAATTGATTAAGTATTCATATATGAGATGTAATGGTGTGTAATGTATTTTCTTAATAAGTTTTTGTAAATTAAAATATATAAAGTAGTCAGTGGTCATCTATATACTATTTCTAATATATATGCGGTATCTATCCTACTATGTTGATACCCCCTAATTTATAGAATCTTATAAATAATGTGATGGTGTGAATGATGTTATGATTTGTTGCTATGTAAGAATTTTTAGGGCTTTCTGGAGATTCAAACACTCTAGTTCCCCTATCAATAGTTGTCTACTTACCACTTAGACTTTTGAAAAGTACGACTTTTACCATGGACCTGGTTTTTCACGATCTCTGTATGTGCATGTGAGTATATATTTTGAGTTAGAACTCAAGCATTTCCTCTGATGTCGGACAAGATTCTTTCAGCCTATTGCTAAGATCAGGGATCCTTAAGTGTTCTTCTCATCCTTATGTTGGACTAAGTTGGACTATACAACTAGGCAATTTACCTAAGCTAGCTCATCCACATTCAAAAATTGGTCTACACAAATGCATGAAGCAATTGTAATAGACATATCATCATGCGTAAGGATTTCTCCTTCCAATTTTGTACAATGCTGAGAATTCCAGGGATTCAAGCTTTATTCCCTTCTTTTTGCCTTCTTTTTGGCTTTGGATATTTGTTCATATGTAGTGATGAAAATCACTATTTATTTTGATTTGATTTTTTCTTTGAGCGGGGATTTTTTGTAGTGATGATAATCACTGTTTATTTTGCTCATTCTTAGTGATGAAAATAACTGTTTATTTTTTATTTTTTTCTTGAGCTTGATTTTTGAATATATGATTGTATTGGATTTTTGCTTTTGAAATCTGGACTGTATGCTTGGCATTTTGAATTTGTACTTTTTCTTTGGGATTTTACTTATTTTGATTTAAGCAAGGGATTTTTATAGGGTAAAGCTTTTCCTTTTTCCAATTCGCAGTACCTTTAAACTGGTTGCATAGGGGGATAAGCAAGGAAAATCCTTTTCACTTAAGGTAACCTAGACTGCTTTGCAACTTTCATATTTTCCTTGTACTTTTAGTGTTTCAATTAGTGACGAGATATTGAATATCCAAGGCATTATCATGGCTAGACCTTACCTTCTACTAATCAAAGTTGTTTTCTTCAAAAGTTGATAAGATCACTAGGTGTGGTTGTTTATCCAAAAAACCTTGGTATATTTTGTATAGCAACAATTAATGGTTGTGTTGAAAAATACAATTACACTTCGGTGTTTATGGAGGTATGGATTTGAGTGATTTGTGCAACAAACTGTGGTATCACTTTTAAGGCTCTCATGACATATGCAATTGTAGTGGATATGAAAATGCAATGCAATTATGTGGATGCAAGATGTGAGATGCAATTGTTTTTTTTTTACCCTTGGAGCCTTTGATTTGATTGTTTGACCAAGCGGTATAAATTACCCTTGGAGCCTTTGATTTGATTTTTTTGACCAAGCGGTATGAATTACCCTTGGAGCCTTTGATTTGATTGTATTTTTGAAATTTTATGCTTTTATGATTTGTTTGTGTTTTTGACATATTTGAATGTTTTTTATTTTTGACATATTTGAATGTTTTTGATGTTTTATGAAATATTTTTTGTGTTTTATGAAATATTTGACTATTTTTGTGTTTTATGAAATATTTGACTATTTTTGTGTTTTATGAAATATTTGAATGTTTTTTGTGTTTTTATGTGTAAAATGCCTTAAAGTGAATGATATTGAGAGTTTCAGGCTCTTCAACACCATCTAATGATATAAGGTGATATGATCCAAGTCCAACTCTCTATGAAATCATGTATGGACCTATCTAGTTTACCGCAAAATTATCTCACAGATGCGGTGGCAGATTTGAATTCTATTGGTTTTCTTTGAGCACTAGATCTCCAACCTTGAATTCCCTTAGGTGGAATTTACTATTGTAAGCTCACGCAAGGCAACCTTGATAAACACAGAGATGCTCTAAAGCATTGACTCAACATTCATCAAGAAGCATCAATTGATAAAGGTGGCCTTGTCACGCAACTTCATCATCTATGAAGTCTTTTAGTGCTATGCCTAGAGTCGGGATTTCCAACTCTAGAGGCATGATGGCTTCAGTGTCATATACTAGTGAAAATGGTGTTGTCCCAATGGGCATCAGTATACTAGTCCTGTATGTTCATAGTGCAAGAGGTAATTGCATGTGCCAATCCTTGTGATTTTCTTGCACTGTCTTCCTCAAAATGGAGACTATTATTTTTTTTTAGGATCTTGCATGTTCGTTTGCTTGTGGATAATAAGGCATTGAAAAACTATGTTGACTATGATATTTTTCATTAAAGCACAAAAGTTTTTGTTCTTAAAATATGGCCCATTATCCGATATTATCTTATAAGGGACCCCAAAATGACTTATGATATTATGGAGTATAAACTCTACAATATTTGGTCTACTTGTTGATGTTAAGGGGATCGCTTCCACCCATTTAGTGAAGTATTATGTGGCCGTTATGATGAATGTATGTCGATATGAGGACGGGGGTGAGATCTTCCCAATCAAGTCTAGTCCCCATTGTGAGAATGGCCATGCTGCCTGGATGGGCTACAAAGCTTGCAATGGTAAGTGTGTTATATTTGCATGATGTTGGCACTTACTACATTTCTTGACATACTCATAATAGTCCTTTTCCATTGTGGGCCAATAGTAACCCATTCTCAAGATGCACTTAATGATGGCCATACCACTGAAATGGCCTCCACATGTTCCATCGTGGGCTTGTTAAACTACCCAAGATGCTTCCTAAGGCTCAAGACAACGAAGTAATACTTTATCATATCCTTGTCTATAGAGGATTTCTCCTAGAAAAATGTATCTTGTTGCTTTTTGTTTAAATGTTTACATTTCAGTATGCGACAAACCTTGAGGTATTATTCTGAGCTTCAGGAAGTCCCACATTTGGGAAATCCAATCCTGATAGGCCACAAACTCTATAGAATAGACAACTTGCTCTTCTTGCATTTTCAAGGTAGTGAACACAGATTGAGGAACAACTCTATAGTATATGGTTGTACCATACTGTATGGATCCTTGGGAGATCAACGACCCCCAAGGTGTTGTTTACAAGAAAATTTTGGCTACGAAGGACCAATAAGGATTTGGTTCGATGTTGATCATGTTGATTGATTCTTGATTATCAAAAGCTTCACGATGTATTGCTAAGTGTGAAAGCACTTTTACATGAACGGTTGTAAAATCAATAGATATATTTTGAGGGATTAAGGATCCCAAAGAGGCCATAGTGTCCACAAGTCTATTCGACATATGAGGGATTGCCTCGATGTTGTACCATTCTAGCCAGGATAAGTAATTATCAATAAGTTCCTTGTAAGTCTTCAGGAGTGGGCACCTGCATTGGAAGAGTCATTTGATATGGTTTACTATGAGAAAGGAGTCACCAAATATATTCAATCTTTTAATGCCCATCGCTATGACTATTTGGAGTCCCAAGATCAATGCTTCATATTCTATATTTTTGTTTGTGTACGGGAAGTCTAGTTTGAATGATAAGGGTAATGGAGCACCCTGTGGTGTGATAAAGACAATACTTGCTCCACATCCTTGTTCACACTTTGAATCATCGAAGAACAATGACATATATTTCTTTCTTAGGGTCTTCGAGCTCTGGCAGATCTGATAATGCAAAGACCGCATCATCAGGAAACTCTGTGATGAGAGGCTTGTTATCCTGAAGAGGCACCTCTGCTAATTGATATGCTATGACTTGTCCCTTGATGGAATTTTGGCTTATGAACTCTAGATCAAATTCTATCAATAACATGATCCACTTTGCGGTACGTATATTATGATATGTCTTGCTCATCATATACTGCAAAGGATTTTGTTTTTATATGACATAGGTCGTATGGGTCAACATGTAGTGTCGCAACTTTCGAGTTGCAAAGACCACTGCTAAACACAATTTTTTGACATATGCATATCCTAGCTCATAGCTCACCAAGGTGCGACTAATTTAATATATGGATTACTCTTTGACTTGTGCATTATTTTGGGCTAACATGGTGCCCAAAGCAAAATTATTAGCCAATATATAGTAAAAATGGTATGTCTGGCCTTGGTGGAGTCAATACTGGCAGTGTTGCCAGATAATTTTTTATCTTTGGAAAGTCTTGATGGCATTATTTGTACCAATAAAAGGGAACTTCCTTACGTAGCAATTTATTTATAGGTCTATACTTGTCTGCTAATTGCGTGATGAATCTTTTGATGGATGCTATCTTGCCTTGTAGGCTCCTCAAATCCCTAATGTTGGTAGGGGCGGCCTTTTCCAGTATAGCCTTTATCTTTGCAGGATCAACTTTGATACCTCTCTTGGATACAATGAATCCTAAAATCTTGCCAAAAGTTATGCCAAATACACACTTCTTAGGATTCAATTGGACATTGTGTTCTATGAGGTGATCAAATATTTGTCTAAGGACTTCGACATGCTCTTGCCATAATAGGGACTTGGCTAGTAATTCATCCATGTAATATTCCAATATCTTATGCATATAGTCATGGAATATGTATATCATAGCCCGTTGATATGTGGCACCAACATTTTAGAGACTGAATGACATCACTTTGTAACAGAATATTCCCCATGGAGTAATGAAAGCAATTTTATGTTGATCTTCAAGCTTAATCCATATTTGGTGTATCTAGAAACCCATCCATTAGGAAAAGCATTTGATGACTTGCGGTTGCATCTACAAGAGCATCTATGTTTGGTAACGAGAATTAATCCTTTGGTGTTACCCTATTCAAATCTCTGAAATTTGTGCAGATACTAACTCTTCCATCAGGTTTCCCTACGGGTACCATGTTTGACACCCACTCAGGTTAGTCGATAGGAACTATGAATACTGCATCCAGTAGTTTTTGCAATTCATTCTTTACCATCAAAGCAGTGGTTGGATGCATTTTTCTTAGTTTTTGCTTGACTGGCTTCTTCATGGGATCTAATGAAATGTTGTGAATGATTAACTTTGGATCTATCCCTGGCATGTCTTTTATAAGTTGAAGCAAAAATATTTGGCCTCTCCTTGAGGAGAGGAATCAAGATGGTTTGTTCCTATGGAGATAGAATTTCTTTGAACTTGACTTTCCTTGGTTGGGTAGGATCATCACTAATGTCCACCTCAAAATTTGCTTCTATAGCCATATGTGACCCATACTCTAGCTGATGAGGCATGGGTATCAAATGAATGTCATCGATGGGATTCACAGGACCTATTGACTTAGGTTCCAAACCAACATGGAATACGTCATACACACAACCTGATGCAATAAGGAATGGTTGTAACATCTCTTCATTAGGGAAGAGGTCTTTTGGCTCTATGGGTGAACTAGCATGATCCCAATCAATAACATCTATATCAAGATGTAATGATTTGGTAGGATCTACTGGATTATGAAGTGGAGTTGTCAAATCGATGGAGATCATGTTGATGGATGGGATGAAATCTCCAGGACCACATGGGTGCAATATTGTCTCAGGGGTTTCTCTTCCATACTCACGATGAGGTTCTGGAGGAATGGGAATTTTTGGATCTGGCCCATGAGCAGGGAAAAAAATAGGATCATTGGGCTCTAACTACTCTCTGAATGTAGGCAAAGGGGGATTAACCATCCAATGAATGTCATCTAGTTCAAAAGGTCTTCCCAAAAATTAGAGTTAAGGGTCTATGGCATGAAGTGTCACCTCTCTCTCTAGTAACTCGTTGACTTGCCACAAGTGGTGAGGTCCAAGATAAGACATCTCGGTCTCATCCTCAAAGTCATCATCACTTATCCAAAAACCGTTAGCATTGGTATGAGACCCTAAGACAAAGGGCTCATGTCTTGGCCCTAAGTAGGCCATCTATATTTCATCTTCATATTCTTCGTCACTTATGAAAAACCCATTTGCATTTGTCTCTTGCCTCAAAGTTAAGGGTTGATGGCTTAAGCCTAAGTAAGCTCTTTCTATTGAGTCTTCTAATTTATAGTCACTTTCATCTAATGTATATTCAATATCATCGTGGATGGACCATGTGAACCTTTGTAAATAGCGAGGCCTTTGATAGGCTAATCCAAGTTGCACTTCATCATCACTTACTTCATATCCATTCTCCTCATCCCACAAGTTGTACCTTATTGGGGTGGAATCAATTGAGGTGTTTGGATGATAAGTTTTTGGAGGCAGTATGTTTACCATGGATACTTGTCTATTGCTCAAATTTGCTATTCTCAAGGGGTGATAAGAAATGAAATCAATTTCTTCTCCCAACCCTATGCTTAATATTTCCAATGTTACTGTAAGCGAGTCATCTCGACCTTCGCTATAATAGCCCAAGCCAAATCTATCAAAATAAAGCTGATATAGTGGCTCGTAAGGCCTCCTGCACCCCTGCTCATAAATGCCAACGCCATAGCAATGTCAATGGCAATGCTCAAAGTATCTTAGAGCAAACTCATGATTAGAGAGGTAACAAAAATTTACTGTGAATAATTTATCACTATCTCCTTCTATATCTGAAGACTTATGAGCGCAGTCCAGGCCGATATAGACAAAATTGGTTTGGTTGGGAGGGATTCCTAGTGGAACTACTATTCCTACTGGCGGCCTCAAGTATTTAGGTCTCCCTAATTCCTATGTAGACTCAATGATAGGTGTAAAGGTGATGTTTAGCACAAGGTATTCCCCTTATGCCTGTACTTGCCAAGTGCATTAATGCATGCAATGTGGATGACCCCATGGATGATACTAGCGAAGCAGGGTGATAATCACTATCTTCATCTTGATCTTGAGGATCTTCCTCTTCCATAGGACTTGGAATCTCAGTAATGGCTATAGTTGGCATTTCTTTGGGCCTTTCTTCCTTAACTAAGGGGCCCTTTAGCTTCTGATTGTCTTTTGGTTTTGACGTTGATGGTACTTTATAAGCATTGATTATCTTGAGTGCACCAGGAGGTGTTGATGTGCCTGGGTCTTTTCTTACCCATTTGTCTTTGTTATCAACTTGTGTTGTTGGGGATGAAGGTGCAACGTATAGGTGAGTAGAAGGGACACGAGTTATATCAAAATATCCACCTGATTAATGTATTTAAAAGGCTCTTCATCGGCTAGAACCACATAGACTTTGCTTTCATGCACATACTTGAAACATTGGTGCAAGATCTAAGGCATGTACTTCATGGCCCTTATTCAAGGGCTCCCTAAGAGGATGTTGTACTACATATCACCTTCCAAGACATGATACATCATGGGGATGGTCTTGTGCCCCACCTTGATGGGTAGGACTATCGTTCCCACAGTATTGCATAAAGCATCATTAAAAGCTCTCAATGTGTAAGTTCCTGGAACGATATTGGTCTTGGGTATCTTGAGGTGCTCTATTATAGTTGTTGTGATGATGTTTATCTATGAACCTATATCGACCAAAACCTCTTGAAATATAAGTCATTGATGACTACTACAATGTTTAGCGGAGGGTATGGTAAGGCAGTAGAAACTGTCTTAATCTCATGATCATAGAATCAAATTACAGGTTCTTGGCATTCTTGCACTTGTCCCACAAAGTGAGTGAATGCATTTGCATCTTGCGGTTGAAGCTCATTTGTTCTTAAAATTTCCATTAGAGTCTCCCTATGCTTTGGGGACTGTTGTATGAGCTCATAGATGGATAACTTAGCTAGAATCGTCTGTAGCTTTTGCTCCAATATACTCTGAATGGTTACCACAGGTCGTGTTGGTGGACCTATAAGGTTATCTTGCCTTTGCCTAGGAGTGGTTGGGATGTTCATGGGAGCTACAATAAGTTGCAGTTGACCATACCGCTTAGTCCTTGTTGCTATGTTAATTATCTCAACCATCCCAACACATCCATGGGTAGGTATGTCAACTCGAACCTGATTGACTTGGTCCCCTTGCTCTCGAGGGGCCTCATGATTGGGCAATGGGTTTCTGTATATGCCCATGTCTCTGTTATCGAGAGCTAGTGGGTTGTCAATTTTGAGCTCTTTCACCTCAATCATGTTTTAAACTTGATGCTTAAACCCGACGTAAGCTTCAATGTCATGCCTTGGTATCCTATGATAAGGACAAAATTGATCTTCCCTATATCCTTTTGGATTAGGATGGTTAGGATATACAAGAGGTATATCAAGAAATCTGATCCTCATAGCCTCAATCAACTAATTAAATATTGATTGCATTGATTCTGTTAGAGGCATGAAATAACGAGGTGGCTTGCGTTCTTGGTTTCTTCCTTGATTATTCTTTTGGTCATAGTTGGTTGGTGGGGGATGTGCTTGATAGTTTTGTGGTTGTTGTGCACCCCCATACTTGGGTGTAGCCAATATGACTTGATTAAATGGAGTAGGGTTACCCTACTTCTGCTTGTACTTATCATTCTTACCATTCTTGTTCCACTCCTTTTTGTTTTGAAGCTTAATGGTTTCCTCATCTACTTTTATCTCTTCGATGAGCTTGGCCTGTGCCAGAGCTTCTTCAAACAAAGGATACTATTGGAGTTGTAGCAAGAGGGAGATATGTTTAGAACAAATTTTGGTGAACATGCAAATTATCTCTTTTGTGGGAACGAAGAATGATAAATTTGCCATGATTTTTCTCCATCTATTCCCATAATCCATTATTGGCTCATCATCATATTGTTTCAAGTTGGCCAGGTCCGAAAGGTTCACCTTCTTCTTAGCACCAAAGGAGAAATGCTTCAAAAATGTGTTTACTAGTTGTTCAAAGTTGGTTATTCTATGCTTAGGTAGTTGGTTGAACCATTGAGTGGAAACACCTGAAAATGTCATTGTGAATGTACTTAGCATGAGAGCGTCATTGTCTTCAAGATAACAAAAAACGTTGATAAAATTGGTGACTTGCTCTTGTGCATCCTCTTCACCTTTAAATTTCTCTAACCTAGGCATCTCAAAGTGCTTATGATATGGAGGGATAGGGATTGATGGGCACAATGGTTGATTGTGTATCTTGCTCAATGTTGGTGAGTTCCCATCTACCTCTTGTTTCTCAAACATTTTCATATTTTTAGCAAGCTCTTGAAATACCTTTTATGCACGTATTTCCTCCTCATACAAGCCTATTTGCATTGGAAATGGATATAACTCTCTATCCATTTGATTTTTTCCATTTTCTTCCCTCCTAAGAGGGGACTCAGGATTGTGATCTTGGTTTGTTATGTTTACCCTCCCCCCATTAGTTGTATTTTATTCATGATTTGGTGGGGGGTTTCATTGTGGGCTATCTTGTCTAGTGCACCTTTCCTTAGGTGAGTCAGTGTGTCTTGTTCTTTGGTGATCACCACCATTTATCTATAAATTATTAAGAGCTAGATGCTCAGCTTGCTCTCTTAAATGTTGCTCATGTTGGCACAAGAGTCTTTCTCTTTGTTTCTCTTGTTCGAGAGCTTCCACTAACTCTCACTCTTTACGTAATGCATTTTCTAACTGCCTCATTCGATCAGTTTGTGTTGTTGTATAAGACTCATGTTTATCTGAATCTGTTCTTGTTGTTTTGACTCATAGATTCCTCGAAGGGGTTTTTGATGTATCTATACTCTTTCTAGTTAATGTGAATTTTTTAGTGTACTATTGAATATCCCTACAATCAGACTCCACACGTATTATGTGGGGTCACTTTGAGGTACCCCTAGACTGGGAGGTATATCTATAAGTCACAATTTGTGAACTTCTAGATGTAGATTTCTTAGTAGCTATAGTTATTTGGGTTGGTTGAGTAGGAAATCAATCCAACCTGTCTAGCTATCTTGTTCTTCATGGCTGGTCCCGTGGGGTGTCATTTACTCCTATGAGGTCATAGTCTACGGGAATATTTCCTTTTGTGTGAAGGGTTTCTTCTATATGATTCCAATGACTAGATGTAGCTCTAGTTTCCTGCCCTTCAGTGGGCATACATGTTTTATATGTTTCTTATGAGTCTTGAGGTGTTGCAATTCTTGTTTGCCTTCTTGATGAAGAGGGATTTGTGGTGACATGTTTTCTCCATGTGGATGGAGATGTGGCAGTATCGTCATCCCTATGTGAAGAATGAGTCTTAGAACTTTCTTTATGTCCATATGAGGAGGAAGCCCTTGAAGTTTCCTCATGTCTTTGAGATGTTTCTATGTATTTAGAGGAGGCCCTTGAGGTCTCCTCATGTCTCCTTGATGAGGATGGATTTGAAGCCTATTTTTGTTCATGTGACTTTGTTCCATGATGTGGTTCCTTACTTGGGGTTTTTTGAGGAGATCCCCCAAGTGTTGATTTATCACCCCTTAGGCTCGTAGAGCTATGTCTCATGGTATTACGGGTGTTCAATGTTACTATGACTCCGCCTATGGGTATGAATTGCTTTTGTCTCTCCCTCAACATCATATCGAGGGTGTTTACTTCTTGTTTTTACCATGTTATTTTGTGACTTGATATTTTGAGTTTGCAATTTAGGAATGACCACACAATACCAAACAAATGTTTATCTTGGTTACCAATTTAAGTGTGCCCTAAATTGATTGTTGTGTTTTGATGTGTTGTTCTCTTCATTTATTTGCTCTTGTTATTAGATTACAAATGAGAAGAATCATCCATAGTGATAATCAAGTACACTCGTGCCAAACATGGTTTTCTCAAAATAAGCTAGGGTACACCACTGAAGACCCAATGAGGGGTTCGCCTAGCTCCTCCACTATGAACCAATGATTGTTCCAATAGTGGGAGATAGTTTGAACACAAGAGTCTTAGTGTCACTAAGTAAGTTTCCAAATTCATTTCTAGGAAGCTCTAGGGGGTAAACCAGTGGAAGGAGATGAATTCCAACGTCACTGGATTGAATTGAAGGTTGGTGATGAAATCCAACTCTCCAATGTTTAAATGAGACGTGTGTGTGTGGTGTTCATTTTAAGCTTGCATAACATAAAGTGCATCATATAGCAGCAATGAGTCTTTCCTATATGCCTAAGTGCAAAAATATGTTTCAATATTCAGAAATATGCATGAACTACTATGATTTGTATGAGCACACTTTATCTCATGCAACTATGGCCTCTAGAAGGGCCTCAAAGCAAGAAAACAACATACAATGTCTAGCACGTTGGATTCTAGGGCAAAATTTTTAGGCATAAGCCATTGTTCCTAGCAACACCTAGTGGAAAATTTAAAAGAAGATCTAAAATATACGAAATAATTGATTCTTTCTTCTTTATTCTTTCAATTTCCAAATATAAATATGCTTTAAGTTCTCTATTTTGAACACACAAAAGTAGATAGAAAGTTGTAAAATATTAGAAAAGCTATACCAACCTTTGATCCAGCTTAGAGAGTCGATGTTTTGACCTCTGCTACACTCCAGTCCTATTCGCTATTGACCAGAGCAGCTGGTTCTTGGCCGTTGTAGCTTAGAGCAGCTAGTTTCTAGCCGTTGTAGATCAGAGTGGCTAGTTTCTAGCCGTTGTAGCTCAGATCGGCTAGACCTACACATAAACTTAAGTTAGTTTTATAATAGAAAATGAAAAATTAGTGGTCATCCCACCGTGATCACCATTTTTAGTGACCTCGGGGCGCACGTGCCGCTCTTAACTCTACTTGAGATATTATTACTATACCAAAAATGAAGCTAAAATATTACGAGAAAACATATAACACGAAAATGACAAAGAATATATCTTTCATTAATATTAAACCCCAGTTACATGTCGGTCCCTCTTAAGGATACCCATCTTGATACAATTATTTACAAGTGGATGAAGAGATATCCCCTTTTGCAAAAGGGTGGTGTGCTCTAAAATGCTTCCCAATTCTGCACACGAAAATGTATGAGGGCTTATATATGCCTCCTTCTCCAGGTATATCTCTTGGATAGATCCTCTTGCTCTTGTATGTCATGGATTATGTCTCGTGAACTTGTGGCCCTGTATGCAATTCAAACAACAATACACGTTTAGTTGTCCGAGATTGCCTCCCCGGATAAGGTTGTTAGTAATCAAAGAATGTAACGAAACTATGATAAAATAATGCCATGAAATCATGTAAATATAAGCTAATGATATAAGAAAACAAGATAAAAGATGCTATGTCTATCTAAGCTAAGCCTACGGGCCACTATCCAAGACAACGACCGCTAAAGAAAACCTTGCTCTCCTTGCCCCAAAGCTATGGGTCAAAGACTATGATCTGATGTTGAAGAAAGTAGGTGTTATGCCCCTTGATTTGTCAAAGCTTCGCTGCACACGTGACCTCAAAGAGAACTCTCTTTGAAATGATCTCTTGTATGTGATTCGGGTCTCTATATGTCATATATCGATCATGTGTCTCTATATGTCATATATTGATCATGTGTCTCTTCTTTGGTGCTCTTAGGCTTGCACCTTTTATAGTGTGAAACCCTAGGTCTATGTCCAAGCCCTAGAAATGAATTTTTCATGTGTAGTGCAAGTTAGCATGAGAAGCCGTTATCTATTGTCTATATTTGAAGGCTAGTTAACTAAAATCTAACTGCCCACTTGAGTCTTCTATGCAAACTATTCATTAGCATGAGAAGCTTTTGTCCTTTGTTTATTCTTGAAGGTCAGTTAACTTAAGTCTAAATGCAAACTCAAGTCTCCTATGTGAACTGGTCATGAAAAGGAATGCAAAGTCACTCCCGCTCACCTTTATTGCATGCAGACTGCCACTTCCACCCGATATTGGGTCTGTTTGTTGGAAAACCGCTTCTTATGGCTTAGCCACTGTCATCTGCAATGGCTAAGATCTGGCCGATATCATCTGCAGTGGCTAAGGTCTAGTCGCTCTAGGCTTGAGTGGCTAGAATCTGGTTGCTCTTGGCTTGAGCGGCCAAGCCTGGATGGCTTGAAAAAGCCCCAAATGAGTGGTGAGAACCACTGTTGGTGCTTGGAAAGTCCAAGATTATGCCTTATGATCTTATGAGTGTGTCTATGTAAGTAGCTCCCCTAAGCATGACACAATTTAGGTGTCTGCAGTTAAGACTAGTGTCCTCCAAGAATTGCATGTATTTCTTTTGGCTAGCATTATGGATTTTTAGCAACATACCAATGAGTAAAGTAGTCATTTTCTTAGAAAGGATTAAAAGCATATGTCAAGATAATTGAGGCTGAATACAAAATATATCAGTAGAACAAGCAGAAACTGTTAAATCTTTTGGTTTGTTGCAACCATTACATATTTGTGATTGCCAATGGGAGCACATTTTCATGGACTTCATTGAAGGCCTACCCAAATCTGAAGGCAAAATGATCATATTTTTAGTGGTATATCACTTTTCAAAGTATGCTCATTTTTGTGCTCTACAAAATCCATTCTTAGCCAATAAGGTTGCCAAGGTATTTCTTGATTCTATTTTTAAATTGCATGGCATACCCAAATTCATTGTCAGTGATTGTGACTTAGTCTTCTCTAGAAATTTTTGGAAGGAATTGTTTTGTCTCAATGGTACTCAATTGGATATATCCTCTTCTTATTATCCTTAGTCGGATGGTCAAATGAATATTTTCAATAAATGTTTGGGTATTTACCTTTGTTATTTTGCCTAAGACAAGCAATATCATTGAGTTCATTGGATCTCTATAGATCAATGGTGGTATAATACTTACCATTCTTCCATCAAGATGTTCCTATTTAACGTATTATATGTTCAAAAACATCCTTTAGTGATAAACTATATTTTAGGGTCTTCTAAGGTGGATTAGGTGGATGATTTGTTGCAATAGTGTCAACTTATGCTATAGCTCCTTAAATATAATTTGACTCAAACCCAAAACCTCATGTAGCAACAACATGACTTGCACTATTTTCAATGATAATTTGTCATGGGAGATATGGTATTTTACACCTCCTTATAGCATTTGTCCTTAAAGACCACGTCTAGTTAGAAGTTGGATCCCCAATTTTACGACCCCTACAAAGTGGTTTATCACATTGATGAGGTGGAATCTTAGTTGGAGCTTCTCCCATATTCTTACATTCATCTTGTTTTTTATGTTTCTTATCTTAAACAAGTTATTATCCAGAAGGTGCAATCCTAGATGAAGCTTCTAGTACTTGATGAAGGTCAAATAACTCTCTAGTAAAAATTAGTGTTATAGTCCAAAGTTTACATTCTATGGTCTCACCAAATTTAGGAGTTCCTTATCAAGTGGCAAGATCTTCCAAAAGAAGATGCAATGTGGGATCTTGAGAGCATTTTAAATCATTTTCAACTTTATGAATACAGTTTTATGAGGGGGGAGCGATATAATGGATCCAATGAAGCCACCTTTACTATCTTCACTATTATTAGCTTAAATCCTAGGATAAGATAGTTGATCCTTGAGCATTAGGGTTATGATTAATGTTATTTAGTCTATAAATAGGAAAATTTATGTTGTAGTTGGAATCATCTTTCATATTTGGGAGACCTCGACCTCCTAATCTCTCCCGATCATTTATCTTAAAAGGGTTTTAAAAGGGGGATTTAGAATTCCTTGGTAATATTAGTTGTCTCTGTTGTACATATGAGACTTCATCCTCTCCAAGTAACTATAATATTCCATCCTTCCAAGTGGCTCGAAATTGTATTGATTTGGAATCTAGAATATGTACATGCATTGTTGATTTTTTGGCATTGAATTTGAATCACTATCTCCAATAGATGTTTGCATTTATACACTATTAAATAGTTACTGCTATTATTATATTTTAAAAAGTTGTTTTATCACACATCATAATGAAAATCCTTCACTCACCACTTGACCACAACCTCATGATCTACTACTTTGATTTTCAAATATTTTAAATTATTACTTTTGATTAATATTATGATCTAGCATAACTATAGGCCATGATATTATGATCTAAGCAAATTATTCATGATTGTCACCCTTGTGTGAATATGAGATAGAAAAATTATCATTTATCCAAGTCATAAGTTTAAGCTAAATAATTATATGAATTATCAAAGTACTATATTTCAAGTATTATATTACTTTAAAGTGTCCCTCTTGAGGTTAAGTTGTGAAGCTATGTATTAATATCTCAACATATCGATTCTTTAAACATGTTATCCAATTATAAAAGCATGAGTTGCAATACAAAATAGACTAATTTAAGGGTTGCAATACAAAATGGACTAATTCATCACATATTTAAAAGGCACTTTAAGATCAAACTTATTAAAAAGAATTACAAAATTTACCAATGAGTATAATATCATATTCCATCATATTCTATACTGTCCAGTTTCCATGTTTCATTCCAAGACATAGACTTAAAAAATAAAGTGTAAAGTAAGGAAAATCCTTAGAATGTGACTTAAGTTAAATCTTTCTAAAAAGAACCTTGTGACAACATGTAAAAAGATAATTATAAAAGCATGTGATGCAATACAAAATGGACTAATAATAAAAGCACTTTAAGATCAGGCTTATTAAAAAGAATTACAATTTTTACCAATAAGTATAATATTATATTCCATCATATTCTGATACTGTCCAGTTTCCATGTTTCATTCCAAGACATAGACTTTATCAATAAAGTGTAAAATAAGGAAAACCCTTAGAATGTAACTTACGTGACAACATGTAAAAAGTGTACAATCAAATTGTTTTCTAAAAAGAACCTTGTGACAACATGTAAAAGAGTACAATCAAATAGTTCTACCTTAATATTGCTTATTTATTAAAAATAAATAAAATAAATTAAATGGTATGGCGAAAGCCCATGCTAT
This sequence comes from Wollemia nobilis, assembly GCA_028583015.1. NCBI lineage: Eukaryota > Viridiplantae > Streptophyta > Pinopsida > Araucariales > Araucariaceae > Wollemia > Wollemia nobilis. The sequence goes on along the minus strand of JAQPPZ010016334.1, from coordinate 1,548,552 downwards.
TCCTCCGTCAAGTTGAGATCATCTTTTCCAAATGCCACGTGGACACAACCACTAATCACAGTCATCCTCATCCGATGACGTGGACCCACAGCCTAAAAGTAGAAAGAAATAGGCCCTTCGCCTGTTGCAAAGCCATCATGTCAAAGTCACCACAAGTGATGGCGTAGGCGCAGGGGGCGCATATAAGCGGAAATGAGATAGCAACTATATAGTCAATGGAATGAGAAACAATACCAAATCATGGGTCCCTCGTTTCTGTTTATAAACAGAAAGATTGAAACAATGGGAGAGCGAATAAGTTGAAATGGCACCTCAACCCTTCCCATCGCACTTCTAACTCTCCACATCGCCACCTGCATCTTTGATCTATATACTCTCTCGCTCCCCAACCTCTTTCATGTCCAAGGAAAACCAAGAAAAATCATGGGGGAATACAATAATGATTTAGCGCATCTTGAGGCGACGAAGAGATTTGTACCCGGCGCCTTCTCTCAGCTTCCCTTAACCAGAACCTTCAAGGCAGCCGGACATAATTTGTGTGGCGGTAGGCAGAAGTATCTGAGAATTTTCGGTGTAGAAATCGGTAACGGAAAAGAGAAGGCGGCGTCCTGTGATCCGAAATTCGAATGCAGATATTGTAGCAGGGTTTTCCCGACGTCGCAGGCGCTGGGAGGCCATCAGAACGCCCATAAACGAGAGAGGCGTCACGTCAAGATGTTCTTCCGAACGCCCCCGCCTGCAACTTCCGGCGCCGGTTTCCCAGCCAAGGCTGATACTTATGGGGAGAAGGGTAATAATGATGATAGTGTTCCTCGGGATTATCTGGGGGATGGATCGAGAGGAGGAGACGAGAATACGGTGGAACGTGATGGTTATGGTTGTTATAATGCAAGCATTGACAGGGATGAGTACGTCGACCTCCAGCTTAGCCTCGGTAATCGCCACACGCGCAGACATGAATTGCGATCGGTTTAAACTTGATTGAAATGTATTAAAATGGATCGAAATTCCATCGTGAGAATATGCCAGGGAAATAATAGCTTGTAAATAAAGGAAAGCCTTGTGTTTCATTTTAAAAATTTTGTCTAAAGGATAGGTGGGATAGGTCTGTTGGTATAGAATGTTGTTAGTGATAGATTTATCCGACTTAGAAACTATAAAAAGAATAAGAAAAATGGGATACGTGGAACGCCGAATGTTTGTCAGTGATAAACTAGAAAGTAGAAACTATAAAAAGAATAAGAAGAGCTAACCATTTTATATACGTGTCTGTTATGTTACTCGATGTTAATAATAGAGTAGAGAATTTTGCAAAAGTAAGATTTATATCTTTGTTAATTTTTTGAAAGTATGTTTGATTGTTAAAGGTTAAATATGTTTTTTTAATCAAAGTAAAATTTTTATAAATAAGAGTTTGCAAAGAAAATGTTATTATAGATTTTTTAGGTATATTTTATAAAAAAACAAGTTATTTTTTTATTATATTATTTAAAATTATTATAAAATATATTTTAGGTAATCTTATCAACATAAAAAGAGTTAATAAAATATTGAAATAATTGTTTCCAAATTAAACCATTGAAATATTGGATAAAGGATTAAGAATAGAATCCAAAATCTAGCTATAGCGTTGTCTAATATATTTTGACAAGTATAGTTGGATGACCATATATTATAAAAACATATAATTTATGAGGTCATAAAAACCAAAGGTTGAATAACCATATATTAGTTAAACATATTGATTAAACATATAACCCATAATCTTACAAACTTAAAAAATTATTTACTTAAAATTTCGAAATAATGGTAGAAAAGTATGAGTTATTTCACAGCACCACTCAATTAAAATAAATAAATAAGTTTTAGTTTTAAAATGCATGAGTCAATCCTTAGTTTGTAGTTGTATGTCTTTGTCTTTTTATTCCTTCAAAATTAATGAATTAATTTTTCTAGAAGCAACCATAATTATTATTATTTATTTATTATAATAAATAAAGAATTTTGTTGATTAATGGTGAAATATTAGGGTTTTGAAAGGTTTCAAAACCTTTTATATTAGATGAGGTAGAAAAAGATAAGGCTAATCAAGCACAAGCTAACCTCCAAGGTCATAAGAAACATAAATTAAACTAAAACAACCATCCAAAAATAAATACCAACCTACCACTCAGCAGAATATAAAGGAGAATTTTTACTCAACTTTATTTTAGAGATACTAATGATCTTGCTCTATTTTGCATAAGATTGGAAGCGTAGTAAATGCATCAATATGCAGATAACAAAACTTCAAACTCAAAGAGCAAGTATGAAGGCAAAATACCAAGCATATTATTTGAGAATGGTAACCACCACGGAGCAAAAGGACCAACCCCTCAAAAAAGACCCCCTAAAGAGAGGACCACTAGAACATAACAGAGATCTCATCCAAGCAAAAAGACAATAAAAAGACCTACTGGATAGGTAGACCCAATGATTCCAAAGAAACAATTGTCATTAACCGCAAAGGAAAATTACCTTCCTAAATTTTGAATTGGCCACTATCCACCCCCAAATTGGCCATAACATCAGTAGCCTGGTTACCTTCCCTATAAATATGCTCAATTTTAACTTCTAACATACATTCCATAATATTTGATGTATCCTTAATAATATTCATGATGAAACAATTGTTAGTCTTTCCAACCTGTAGATCTCGAATGATGTTCAAGGAGTCACCTTGAATGAAAAGACTTTTGAAACCCCTCTCAAAAACATGGTGAACACTCAAGAAAAGAGCCTTAGCTTAAATTAGGTGGTTGGTTTGAATACCATAATCTTCAACGTAAGCCCAAATGACCTCACCATTATCATTTATGACAACACCCCCTCCACCAACCCTCTTGGGATTACCTTTGGTAGCCCCATCAAAGTTTAGAATGACCCACCCTTTAGTTGGTTTATGTCATCTAGTAGCCAATATTTTTTAAATAGTGGATACAAAAGCAGAATTATCTAGATTCAGATTCCAACTAACAACAACCTCTTTCTTCACAACTTCCTCCCTACCATTTCCAACATCAAAGACATTCAAGTTATTCTTAATAGCAGCTTTAATCCTTCTAAAGACAAAGGATTCATCCCAAGTAATATACTTAAAAATTCTCTTGTTCCTCTCCCACTAGATACCCCATAAAAAATGAGGAATAACTAGATCCCACACCCTAGTGAGGCTATGACTGATTGAGGGGGATTTCCACTAAGTGAAAAATTCCTTGAAATTTTGAGGTAATATCCATTTGATGGAAAAATAATCTAATAAACCTTTGAGCACCTTATTTGAGAAATCACAATGGATGAAAAGATGATCCACAGATTCAACGTCCTTAGAACATAAGAGAAAAATATTAGAAAGATGGAATTCTTTCTTACATAAATTATCAACAGTTAAAATTTTATTTTGCAAACACAGCCATAAAAAATGCAATATTGGGGATCAAATGAGGATACCAAACCCTTTCTGGTGGAAAATATCCTCCCTTGGATAATGATTGGGACTCATATATAGTCTTAAAAAAAATAAGGCCTGTAGGACAATTGAAGAGCTATACATAGACTTATTCCAGAATAATGAAGCAAAAATAAATAACTTAAAAGAAAATAACAGTTCACAATAAATCATGCACATAGAACACAAGAGATTTATCCTAGTTCACCCAATATGGGCTACGTCTAGCAAAAAAGAGCCACACCTCATTTTCTATTATTATTATTATGCACACCCTCTCACTGTTAGGGCATCCTTTGATGTGCCCTCCATGGCTTTTCTCCTCATATCCTATGATAATAGAGATGCCACAACATCTTCAAACTTCAATGTGGATGAATTTGTACTACCAATTGCTACTAGGTTATCCCATGAATCTAGTAAAGAGCATAGAAAAGTAATACATTTATCTTCCTCACTTAGATTAATTTCAACAAATGTAAGTTGAATTATCATCGTATTGAATGCATTAAGATGATCTGCTACTGAATCCCCTTTCATTCATCCTCATATTCTATAATTTATTTTGGAGGAGTAATTTATTTACTAGGGACTTGGATTGATACAAAGCCCCTAACTTCTCCTAGATATCCTTTGTAGTATCTTCTCTAGAAACATTGATTAAGATTGAATCTACAAGGCACATTTGAATTAGACTTCTTGCTTTTCAATTTAACTTTTCCCAATCTTCATCAGATGTATTGGCAGGTTTCATTTCAGATATAATAGACCACTGATATCTGTCCATGAGTAGATCCTCCATCTTTAACTTCCTTAGCTCAAAATTTTTTCTATCAAATTTCTCAATCTATATCCTTGAATGATTTGACATCATTTTTCTTCAAGCTCCTTCTACGTAAAACTCCCACTTTGTAACAGGTTTTCTATAACTCTTAGAAATCTTAGATCCTCTTCAAATGAACTAAAACCTTAGTAATAAAGGTGTCCCTCTATGGCTAACAACCCAACTCTGATACCATATGAAGAGCTATACATAGACTTATTCTAGAATAATGAAGCAAAAATAAATAACTCAGAAGAAAATAATAGCTCACAATAAATCATGCACATAGAACACAAGAGATTTATCTTGGTTCACCCAATATGGGCTACATCCAACAAACAAGAGCCACACCTCCTTTTCTATTATTATTCACCTTACCCGTAATGGGATATTACAATCAATATAAAGGAAACTCTTACAACCCTAAACCACAATGTGGTATTAGAATACCATGGGTACAATACCATGGGCTAAAACCACCCATACCCATAAATAACGAGAATCCCACCAACGCCTCCAAAAATAGCTCCGATAATATCTTAAAAAAAAGCGAAACTATCGAAGCAGGGGCATGTATTACAGTACTTCCTCTGCAAAGGATGTGACACATCCAACAATAATGAGTCCATAGAAGGAAGTCCCTGTCATTTTGTTGAGGAAGAAAGTATTGTTGTAGCAACATGTTCAAACTTGCCAAACTTTGAAGATTCTGAAGATCAGTTGTATATAAAGTTAGATGCTTCCAAATCCTCTTACCATTAGTGATGATTATGTAATCAATTACTTTTTCTCCATATTTCAGTGATAAAGGAGCCTTCAACTCATAAAACTTGGGACTAAGAAAGAGAGGTTCAATAAGAATCCAAGTATCTTCCCAAAAGAACACATCCTTACCATTCCCAATCTACCACTGCATGCCCTCTGTAACAAAACTTCTGACCCCCAGAAAACCATTCTATATCACAGAGCCCCTAGGAGGAGCAACACTTTTAAAAAAAAAATGTGATTTTCCATATACTTACCTCTCATAATATCTTTCCATAGATGGTCCTCCTCAACACATAATCTCCATGTTGTTTTTGCAATCAACACCTTATTGAACAACAATAACTTTTTTATCCCAAGACCACCTTCTTTCCTAGAAGAGAAAAACCTATAGTTCACCTTTGTAGTGTAGTTGGACAAGGCGAGCTTGACCCCAGTGAATGGGAGGTCCACAATTCAAACCTTTGCGATGCCAAGGGGAAAACAATAAAAAATCCATTCCTCGCTAGTTGTGGTCGGGGGTCTAAGGGTTTCTTTGGTGTCATTTTCACCACAAACCAAATTTTGAGCATTCAAATTACTTGTGAGGAGGTGATGGGTATAAATAAATAAATAATAAATATAAATAATTTAATAAATTAATTTATTTATTTATAGTTATTATTAATTTATTTATAATTATTATAATAAATAAACTCAGGGTCAAAAATTTGGTTATAGAGGGTATGTGGTGGCAGATGGGAATGGTAATAATGTGTTCTTTTGGGAGGATACTTGGATTCTTCTTGAACCTCTCTTTCTTAGTCCTAAGTTTTATGAGTTGAAGGCTCCTTTGTCACTAAAATATGGAGAAAAAGTAATTGATTACATAATCATCACTAATGGTAAGAGGATTTGAAAGCATCTATATACAACTAAACTTAAGATCCTTCAGAGTTTGGCAAGTTTGAACATGTTGCTACAACAATACTTTCTTCCTCAATAGAATGATAGGGACTTCCTTCTATGGACTCATTCTCCTAAAGGCCTTTTTTTTGTCAAGACTACATATGAGGCCCAATCATTGTCCAGGGGAGGATCTTTTCCAGCAAAAAGAGTTTGGTATCATCATTTAATCCCCAAGATTGTATTTTTTTGTGATTGTGTTTGTGAAACAAAATTTTAACTATTGATAATTTGTGTAAGAAAGGATTCCATCTTCTCAATATTTGTCTCTTGTGTTCTAAGGACGTTGAATCTATGGATCATCTTTTCATCCATTGTGATTTATCAAATAAGGTGCTCAATACTTTATTGGATTCTTTTTCCATCAAATGGACATTACCTCAAACTTTCAAGGAACTTTTCATTCAGTGGAAATCCCCGTTCATTAGTCACAACCTCACTAGGGTGTGGGATTTGGTTCTTCCTCATTTTTTATGGGGTATCTGGTGGGAGAGGAACACAAATTTTCAAAGATATTAATAGGGATGAATCCTTTATCTTTAGAAGGATTAAAGATGCTATTGAGAATAACCTTATTGTGTTTGATGTTGGAAATGGTAGGGAGGAAGTTGTAAAGAAAGAGGTTGTTGTTAGTTGGAATATGAGTCTAGAGAATTTTTCTTCTATATTCACTATTAAAAATATCGGCTACTAGATGGTATAAACCAGCTAAAGGGTGGGTCATTCTAAACTTTGATGGGGCTGCCAAAGGTAATCCAAGGCAGGCTGATGAAGGGGTTGTTGTTAGAAATGATAATAGTGAGGTCATTTGGGCTTACGCTAAACATTATGGTATTAAAACCAACCACCTAGCTAAAGCTAAGACTCTTTTCTTGGGTGTTCACTAGGTTTTTGAGAGAGGCTTCAAAAGACTTCTCGTTCAAGGTGACTCCTTGAACATCATTCAGGTCTGTAGGTTGGAAAGAATGACAATTGTTTCATCTTGAATATTATTAAGGACACATAAAATATTTTGGAAGGTATGTTAGAAGGTAAAATTGAATATATTTATAGGGAAGGTAACCAGGTTGCTAATGTTATGGCCAATTTGGGGGTGGATAGTGTCCAATTCAGAATTTAGGAAGACAATTTTCCTTTGCGATTAATGACAATTGTTGCTTTAGAAGTATTGGACCTACCTATCCAGTAGGCCTTTTTATTGTCTTTATGATTGGATGAAATCTCAGTTATGTTCTAGTATCCTCTCTCTGGGGGGTCTTTTTTGAGGGGCTGACCCTTTTGCTCCTTGGTAATTACCATTATCAAGGAATATGCTTGGTGTTTTACCTTCATCCTTGGTCTATGAGTTTGGATTTTTGTTATCCATATCTTGATGTATTTACTACGCTTCTCGTTGGTGTCTCTAAAAGAAAGTTGAACAAAAATTCTTCTTTATGCCCTGTTGAGAGGTGGGCTGATATTTGTTTTTGGATGGTTGTTTTAGTTTAATTTTTGTTTCTTTTGGCCTTGGATGCTGCTTGTGCTTAATTAACCTTATCTTTCTTTGCCTCCTCTAATGTAAAAGGTTCTAGGACCTTTCAAAATCTTATTTTTTCACCATTAATAATAAAAAAAGATTAATTAATGAATTGATCTTTGTAGAAGTAATGTTTTCGGCTTTGGCTATTTTTGAGAGGTTTAAAGTTCAAACTGTATGGATGCATGTTAAAATTATCTATTGATAATCTCAGTTCTTCCTTTATGAGAGGTTATGGTGAGATGAAGATGCCTAACCCTAAGCATGGTCGTAGAAGTTTCTCACACTAACCTTTTTTTTTTTTTTTTATATATATATATATATATATATATATATATATATATATATATATATATATATATAATTTTAAATTATTTTATTACATCATCGTCACTATAAAGTGATAGCGATATCATAATAAATTGGTTTTGTATTTTTAACAAAAAAAAATCAAATGTCAATTTTTTTTTTTTAATTAAAAATCTAACCAATTAAACTAATACCTTTAAATATAAATAGTAAAAATAATCATAATTTGTTTCCAAATCCTGCAAATATTATAGTTCACGTGTTCCAAAGTAATTACTACATGTTGGCACGATTTGTTTTTCCAGTTTTCTCATTCAATAACTTTTTAAAATTGCTCTAAACTAATATATAGCTTTTTCATTATTATGTTCTTTTTTTTAATTAGTTGTTTGGAATTGCATTATGTTGGTAGGTGCTTTTAGTTAAAAATATAATTTTAAAATTAAAAATATTTGTAATATTTATTTTTATAAATTTTATTATTTTATTTAAATTATAAAATTTTATAGTTTATTATAAGTTAATTTTTCATGGTTTAATTTTAAAATAACTAATTTAGTATTTTATAATTTAATTTAGTATTTTTTTTATGTTAATGGAATTATAAAATATATTCTTCTTTTTTTGAAAAGTAACTTTAAATAGTATAAAAATAAAATAAAAATATAGATGATCTACATAGAAATAGTAGATCAATTGGTTTTCCGCTGAATGTTTACTAGCTTTGAGGTCAACGGTTCCAATCCCAAGCCCCTCTGAGGTCCCCACACTTAGATTAAAAGTTTACCGAGGTGGGGTGGGGGTATAGTGGTAGCTTTTTAGATTTGAAACCATATCCATGAGGATAAAATGATGGAGAGGTTGTCGATTTCAACAAAAAATATATATATGATCTAATGTTTCTAGCTTCTTCTTAGATAAGGGAGGTTTAAAAGATCCACAATATCATCCTCTTTGCAAATTTTAACTGATAAGAGTGTTTATTTAAATTATTAACCAAAAGAATATTGAGGTCTTAAGAAGGGTCTCAAGCAACCACACATACTTCAAAGGGAAATCTTTTGGAGTAAGGAATTTTGATTCTCCTAAATTCTTATATCCCAACTAGATTGAGTATTCACTGTCTTTTTATAAATTTAAAACCATCTCATCTTTTCATACAAAAAGGACAACCAAAAGTTTTGAAGAATCTTTTGGATCTTACCCATTATTTATTTGAGATCCTCTCCATGGACCACATTTCTAATAGAAATCCAATATCTATAATTATTTTTCACTTCGATATTGTTAATAGAAATCCGAGATCTAGAATTGTTTCTCACATCAATATAATTTTTAACCTTTAAACCTTTACAACCCAAAGAGTGATGAGACAATCTTGTGGTTTTGAATAAATAATAAGAGGATAAGGATTCAATCAAGGACAAGATCATAAATTTATAAAATTTCATTCATTAATCACCCACCTAACATGTGCTAAAATATGTAATCTAATCTTATTGGTTAACTTGGGTGATGCAATTAAATGTAATTTATCAAGGTATTTATACCTCTTGGATCGATCCATTTTATTGATGTGTGATATTTATATTTTTCATTAGGTGCCTAAAGTATCTTTATATTTTTCATTAGGTGCCCAAAGGAATCCTTTCATCTCTGTATGTAATTTTCATTTCCTCTTATTGTTATGATATTGAGTTATGTATTCTTTTGCCAATTTCAATAAATCATTATAGAATCCAACATGGTAATAAATCATGATAAGAACGAATCACTTGGTTGTGTGGAGGGTCTATTAAAATATTTTATTCCTTCTTTCTATAACAATTATGAACTATCTTATACATCTTCATGAGTTAGTAGAAGAATAAAAACCAAGGAGAAAAGTTTATTTCCATGGCCATATGACTGGAGACTACAATTTTAAAAAAGAAAATTCAAAATTTTAAAATATTTTCTTGTCTCATCTATTATAAAGGACTTTTAATAATTGGTTTGAAGACATGGGGTATTTCCAGATCAAGGTATTTGGCCAAGTACAATCCACTAATATCTTTATATCAAGACATATATGTGTTTTCACATCCATGTGGGTTCATCTACAATTTAGAGAACATGAATTTGATTCTCGCAATTGATGGTCATTTTGTCTTGTTTTATTGTGATATGGAGGATGCACTATTGTCTCCAAGAAGCTCTAGGAGTTTAGTTTTTACCTTGAGGATATAGTTTCTTGGAATGTGTAGTGGTAATAAGGCATTTGGTGGTTGTATATAATAGGTTCAAGTCTCATCTATTTTTGTTTGAACTTGTTGGATGCATAACTATTGATATTTTGCTTTTTGCAAGGTGTGGAAAATGTTCTTTCCTTTTTTTTTTTAAGCAAAAAACCCCATGTTCTTTCCTTTTTTTTTTTAAGCAAAAAACCCCTTACGAGGCTGCCTTGGTCTCAGAGACCACGAACAGGGGGTTCTACACCATCAAAGTCACCCGGGAGTCACACCCGACCCTGCCCACACCAACATTATCAATTGGATTTTGGATACCCAATTCAGATTTTTGGTAGGGTGGAGATTTGGACCTGGGACCTCCTTTGGAGGATTACCCTCTTGTCTCCAACTCACCTACAACACCTGGGTGAAAATGTTCTTTCCTTCAAGAATAAAGGAATTTATCCATATAGTTAGAATAGTCCTTTACACTAGCTAATAAGATATGGCATTAGTGTTATGGTAGAAGGGGTTTCAAGTTCAAGCCATGCTTTTTTTTTTTAATTTCTTCTTTGGAATTGCATTTTTTTTTAGTGTGGAGGGATCCATTGCCTTCAAGAAGAGATTAACATTCCTTAATTAGTAGCCCTATGTTGATTCTTGGTTATCAAACATGTTTGTTAAGAAAAAAAGAAACATGATTTCGATCTCTATATCCTCTTAGGTAATTGTTTATCTTTTGGTCAAAAGAATCCCTCTTGTTCAGCTAGAAGAGGCTTACTTTTGATCTCCAAATAATGATGCAAGCATTGGCTAGTCTATATAGCCTTAGGTACTTGCACCTCAAGAGTTACAAGTTTTGATCCTTGTTGAATACCTTTGTGCTTAATTTGTAGTCCAATGTGGTGATGGAGGTTGATGTGACAACCAACATGGATATAATTTGGTATTTAAAACAAATCACATATGTGAGAGGATGATAAATCAAATCATTGCAAGAGATAAATTTATATTTACCTATTGTGTAGATGATAGACAAGTGATAAAGGAATAGTGGTCTATTTTTACAAAACTATATGTGCCATGTGGTAAATTATGGCTTGTTGTAACTATTACAAGGTTTAAGGAGCTAATATTTTGTTATGTTTTAGGTACAATTTGTTCAAAATTTCCAAATATTATAACTTTCTCATAAAAGGCATTTTGATCTCATTTTTTTTAAAATAAGTTTTATGTGGCTTCTATTGGGGGCCACTCCCATCAAAATACAAAAATATTACAATTGTTGTTAGGCCAATTAAACCATATACAACTTTTTATTTTGTCAAAAATATTCTTCATTTCTATTTCTATCAAATATGTTTTCCATATTTCTCAAACTACTTTGTTTCTATGATCACCTCCTTATAATAAATTTCAACAAGAGATAAAATCTCACCTTTTCTAGTTGCCTTCTAAAATTTGAATTTAATTGGGATGAAAATCAACATTATGATTAGCTAAATTACCTACTACCTAGTTTCCTTCTCTATAGATATGCTTAGTTTTCAAAGAGTCTCCATTCAACAATAATGTTATCTTTATCCAATATCCATATCCATTTTTGTTGATAGCATTAATGATAATTTATGAATCCCCCTCAATTATAATACATTTGCATCATTTTTCAATTGCAATTTTGATCACTGTATGAAGTATTTTAATCTTTGCATAGTGGTTAGTAGAAGTTCCATATAATTCTCAATAATTGAGGATAATTATACCTTCACTATTTAAAAAAAGACCACCTCCACTAGCTTTTCTCATATTTCCTTTTGAAGTGCCATCAAAATTAATTTTGATATACCTAAATTCAAAACATTTCCATTTTACCAAAGATCAAAGCAAATATTTTTGTTAACTCCATTGTCATACATGACCCTTCCATCTATATTTAAATTCTATAAACAAGAGGTTGTCACCTATTTTTTTCACTTGAGACTTTTCATGATGAGCACCATGTTTGTAAATAGTCTTTAAGAGGCAATAATATGATTCCTATTTTAGGCATGATTTTGAGATTTATTTTTAAAAACTTTATCATTCTTTTCAAGCCATATATTCCCAAAAAAATTAGTAGGACTAATACTCCACAAAATACATAATGCTTTAGCTTTGAAATAATTAATCCAACATTTCATCAACTCTTTTAATGTTGATGGAGCTACCCAATATATTTTTATATTTTTTAAAAAGCATCCCTATATGTTATGATAAAAGAGATAATAAAGAAGTAAATGATTTAATGTTTCTAGATCCTTTTCATACAAGGCACACGTGAAAGTTCCATGACATCTTATTTTTTGTATACTCTCTCCGATAAGAATCTTACTTTGGACTACTAACCAAAATAATGTTAAGGCCTTAAGGATGGCCTCTTGTGAGTAAGTATTCTTCCAAGGGAATTATTGGGAGTAGGAAATTTTGATTGCTCTAAATCCTCATATCTCAAATTGATCGAGTATCCATAATATTATAATATATTTAAAAATAACTCATCCTTATGTGAAAATAGACAACAAAAAATCTTAAAGCATATTTTGGAACTCATCTACTATTTGTTTGAGTTCTTCTCCTTCAACTAGGCTACTAATAGAAATATATGATCTTGAGTTATTGCTCACATTAATATGTTCTTTAACTATTAGAACTTTACAAGCTAAACATGTATGAGCCAATGGTTGCCACTTTGAATCAAATATAAGAGGATAAGAATTTAACCAAGCATTAAACAAAAATTTGCATAATCCCCCTCATTGAATAACTATCTAATATATTTCTTGATCAATTGCAAACCATATGATATGAAGTTCCATGTTAGCAATTCTTCAGATAAGGTTCTTTTCCTAAATTATTTCATAAAAAAACCTATATATTTTTGTAGTAAAATTTTCTCCTAACTCTTTCCTTGATATTCAAAATTTTGATCCTAAATTTAAACTTGTAAGTCTACAATTACACAAGATTACTCCTCTAGTATTCTTTCCTTTGCAAACCCTATCCCACACACAAAAGAAAACCTAAATTTTTCCTCACATCCTTTCCAAAGAAAAATTATTTTAAACCTGACATTTTTCTTCTTCAGGAAACTAAGCTTGATGAAGCTAATTCTTTGAAAATTTTAAAACCTATTTGGTAGGATTGTGAGTATATTTCTAGCCATGCTCATGGTGCTTCGAGCGAGCTTCTCTACCTTTGGTATCCAGTCAAGATCAAAGTTAGGCTTCTCTCGTCATTCAATAGAATCACCAATATTATCTTTTTTTGCAAAGAAACCAAAGCCAGATGGTTCATGTCCAATGTCTATGCTCCTAAAACTCATCAAGAAAGACTTTCCCTATGGAATACCCTTAGCCAAATTAAGATGATATTCAATAACGAGGTCTAGATGCTTGCAAGGGACTTTAATACCCATATGTATCCTTAAAAGAAAAATGAGGTAGCACTCCAACTTCTAATTGTTGTGATTACTTCTCGAAATTCATCCACCTCAAATATCATGGAAATTGAGCTCAAAGGTTCCATATTCACTTGGTCAATAGAAGGATCATCAATTAGCTCATCCAAATCAGGTTAAATAGGTTTCTTCTCTCCAGAAAATTTGTCCAATTATTTGGTGATGCTATGCTCCACTCCAAACCCAAGATCGATTCTAATCACAACCCTCTTTTGTTTGAAGGATTAATGTTGACCTCCTAATTAAAATCACCCTTTCAGTTTGAGTGTATGTGGCTTAAGCACCCAAATTTGAAACCCAAAATTGCTAAATGGTGGGGCAAAATTTCTCAGGCCATTTTTTGTCTCAGGTTTCCAAAAAGCTAAGGTTCATCAAGGACAATATCAAAATATAGAACAAGGAAATTTTTGGTAACATTTTTGAGTCCAAGCAGTGCATCATCAATCAACTCAAAATCCTAGAAGCTAGGGTTTAACAGAGAATACAATCTCTTGATGATTGAGCCTTAGAAAATAATCTCCTAGTCAAGTACCACAATATTTTTGCCAAAGAATAATTCTTTTGGAGGTATAATTCTAGAGTCATGTGGTTGAAGGAAGGTGACTATAACACCAAGTTCTTTCATGCTTCAACATTGAGACACAGAGGCTCAAACTAAATCAAATATCTCGTAAAACGTGATGGCACTTCCACTGACAATTTTCTAGATATCAGAGCTGAGGCTATTTTCTTCTTTGAAGATGTCTTTGGTCCTTCTCATCCCTACTTTGATATTTCTTGGAACTCCCTCATCAAAAATATTCTCCAACTTATTTCTTTAGAATCCAATGTCAACCTCCTCAAAGTCTTCTCCAAGGAAGAAATTAGAGAGGCTATGTTCTCCATGGGACTTGATAAAGATCCTAGGCTGGATGGATTCCCTCTCAAGTTCTTCCAACACTTCTGGGACATAGTGGGGGATGATCTATCTATAGTAATTGAAGAGTTCTATAAATCCAAAAGAATACCCCAAGATGTTAATTCCACCTTCGTTGCTCTCGTCCCTAAGAAAAAAATTCCAAGTCCATGGTCGATTTCAGACCCATTAGTCTATGTAATGTCATTTATAAAATCATCATCAAGGTCATGGTCAACATAATGAAAGATATTATTTCCCTCATTATTTATCCTAGTCAAGGTAGTTCAGTCAAAGACCGCCTCATCATGGATGGTGTGATCACAATTCATGAGTTCATTCATTCCCTCTCTAAAAGCAAAAAATTAGGCCTGCTCCTTAAACTTGATATTAAAAAAGTGTTCAATCGAGTCTCTTGGGACTTCCTCTTTGTTGTTCTATGCTTTGGGTTCCATATTGAGTGGGTCTCCCTCATACGAGAGTGCATTTCCTCACCATGGTTCTCTATTCTCGTTAATGGTTCCACAATCATCTACTTCAAAAGCTTTAGAGGTCTACACTAGGGAGACCCTCTCTCCCATTTCCTCTTTATCATTCTTGTTGAGTCTTTAGGAAGATACCTCAAGGCTACCTCCTCTTCAAGATCTATTTCTGGCATCAAGGCCTCCTCCACCTCCCAACCCATCACCCATTAGTAGTTCCTCGATGACACCATCCTCACCACTTTGTCTTCTGTTATTGAAGCTAAGGTCATCAAACAAGTTCTTACCATTTACGAAGAAGTGGCAGTTCAAAAATTTAATTTTCTAAAAAGCAAGTTTTTCTTTGTCAATACTCCTCCTTCATCAAGCCAAAATTGCTAGAATTATGGGTTTCTTCATCTCCAGTATTCCTTCCACCTATCTTGGCCTTCTCCTCCTCATTGGAAAACCTCTGGTGAGCACTTGAAACTTGGTCATAGAAATAATTTCCAAGAAATTGACTAGTTGGAAGGGCACTCTTCTCAGTTAAGAAATGAAGGTGATCCTTATGCAAGCTTACCTTCTGATTAAAGAGAATTTATAGAAACATATTCTAGAAATAATGCAAAAATAATAACTAAGGAAATAATGACACCATTCAATGTTCATATAACACACAAGATTTACCCTGGTTCACCCAATTTGGGCTAGTCCAGCAAACAAGAGTCTATCCTCGATATATTATTCTCTCTCTTGTCCCTAAAATGGGACATTACAATAATTATATAAGGAAAATCATACAACCCTAAACCACCAAGTGGTATTAGGGTACCGTGGATACAACACCGTGGGCTAAACCACCCACACCCACTAACCACCCACCAATTGTGGGAATCCCGGGGGCCGCTCCAAAAGTAGCGATAAATGTAGGTGAAAATTAGCAATAAAAGTAGGTGAAAAGTAGCGATAAAAGTAGGTGAAAATTTTTGACGCTGGCTTCACCGGCTTCAATCGCTTTCACCGTATCCAAGGGCGTCCCCCTACGCACCCCGAGCCATCACCTATTACGTAAGCACCTTTACCATAGCCGAGGGTCCTTGGGGGCCTCCGACCCCCCGAACCCCCCCTACCCGTCGTCTTTTGCGCTGTAGTGCCTGTCGTACAATTATTTTTTGGAAAAGAATGAGACACATCCAACATTCTCCCACTTGTTGAATACTTTGCTAGACCCATTTCAATTGTATAGAATCTAAAATTTTTAGTGCTTACAGCCTTGGTTAAAGCATCTGCAACATTTTCCTTGGTGTCTACCTTTTCCAGCAACACTTTCTTCTGTTCAAGCATGTCCCTATAGAAATGGAACTTTGTATCAATGTGCTTCGTTCTTGAATGGTAAACAGGGTTCTTTGCCAAAAATATGGCACTCTGATTGTCACAGTTTATCTTCACAACTCCTTGAAAGAACCCAATTTTAGAACATAGTCTTTGCAGCCATATAGCTTCCTTACTTGCATTAGTGGCTGCCATATACTCAGCTTCAGTAGTTGAAAGAGCAACAATAGTCTACCTCTTGCTCATCCAACTAATGGCCCCTCCGAACAAATTGAATACATAAGCACTAGTAGATCTTCTCCTGTCCAGATCTCCAGCCTAATCTGCATCAAAAAACCCTTCTATATCCAATTGTCTATTTTCTTTACCTGTACCCTCATAGCATATTGTAAAATTAGAGGTGCCACGCAAATATCTGAAAACCCTTTTCATAGCAGTCCAATGCTCTTTACCAGTTTAGACATATATCTACTCAAGACTCCCACTGCATGGGCAATGTCTACTCTAGTACAAACCATGGCATACATTAAACTACCTATAACATTTGCATAAGGAATGTGTGACATTTCCTCTACCTCTTCTTCTATTTTTGGATATTGTTCAGCAGACAAATTTTCGCCTAAAAAAATAGATACCTTCACCAGTTTGCAATCCTGCATATTGAACCTTTTCAAAATTGTCTCAACATACTTTTTCTGATCTAGCCACAACTTTCTGTTAGAGCGATCTCTTTTTATTTGCATACCCAATATAAAATTTGCAGGGCCAAGATCCTTCATGTCAAACTGCGATGCCAACTGAGATTTTACTTCCCTGACCAGTTTCTTGCTATTTCCAATTAGTAACATGTCAACAACATAAAGAACTATAATGACAATTACATTACCAATTTTCTTTGAATACACACAGTGATCAGCATTGCTACGAACAAAACCAATTCCTAAAACATAAGTATCAAATTTTTGGTACCACATTCTAGGTGATTGTTTCAGTCCATACAATGATTTCTTTAACTTACATACTAGATCCTCCTTTCCTGCAACAATGAAACCTTCATGTTGCCTCATATGGATTTCTTCCTCCAAATCTCCATGAAGGAATGCAGTTTTCACATCCATCTGTTCTATTTCAAGATCAAATGCAACAGCCACAGCTAACATAAATCTAATTGATGTTAGCTTTGCAATGAGAGAAAAAACTTCACCATAATCAATTCCTTCAACCTGGGAAAAACCTTTAGCAACCAGGCGAGCTTTATATTTCTCCACTTTACCTTCAACATTCTACTTCTTCTTAAAGA
Organism: Wollemia nobilis; assembly: GCA_028583015.1. NCBI lineage: Eukaryota > Viridiplantae > Streptophyta > Pinopsida > Araucariales > Araucariaceae > Wollemia > Wollemia nobilis. Next base: position 1,531,013 of record JAQPPZ010016334.1, on the reverse strand, counting down.
TCCACTTGCAACCTATTACTTTCCTACCACTTGGTAATTTCACTAAATCCCATGTTCTGTTCTTTTTCAGGGACATCATTTCCTCATCTATGGCCTCTTCCCAACGGTTTGCCTCTCTAAAATTAACAGCTTCTCTAACTGTTCTAGGATCTTCATCAGTAACAGATAGTACAAAAGAAGTAGGAAAAGCAGATGGACTGTACCTTTCAGCTTGCTTCCTTTCCCATGTTGATCTCCTTACCACAGGTGTATGAACCTCTTATTCATCCTCTTCCAGATCCTCACCTGTATGCTCCTCTTCCATATCCTCATCTGTATGCTCCTATTACAAATCCTCTACTGTCTTATAGTTTTCCATGAGATCAAATTGGACCGTTCCAGGTTCCTCTTCTGTAACTACCTTCCTGGAATCACTGATCATCTCTCTAAACACCACATCTCTACTATACACTATACTTTTAGTTTTTGGATTCCAAAGCTTATATCCTTTAAAACCATATTTATAACCAATAAAGATACATTTAACAGCCTTATTATCTAGCTTACTTCTTTTCTCCTTTGGAATATGCATGTATGCATCACAACCAAAAACTCTGAGATGTGAAATAGATGGTTTCTTACCAAATAGAGCTTCAAATGGAGTTTGATCTAGCAATGCTGATGTAGGTGACCAATTTTGCAAGTAGCATGCTACACTCACTGCTTCTGCATAGAATTCCTATGCCAAACCTGCACCACTGAGCATACTTCTAGCCTTCTCCATCAGTGATATGTTCAACATCTCTGCAACTCCATTCTGTTGAGGTGTATATGGAGTAGTCTTATGTCTTGCAATACCACATTGCTTACAAAATTTCTCAAATATATTAGAACAATATTCCCCTCCATTATCAGACCTCAACACTTTAATCCTTTTATCAGTTTGATTCTCAACAAGTGCTTTAAATTCCTTAAATTTTTCAAACACTTCATCTTTGCTCTTAAGAAAGTAAATCCATGCATATCTTGAAAAATCATCAACAAAGGAAGCATAATACCGTGATTTTCTATGAGACGGCATAGGAACAGGACCAAAAATATCATTGTGGATCAAATCTAGTACCCCACTAGATCTTGTGGCACCAGATGGAAAACTAACCCGATTCTGTTTACCATAAATACAATGTTCCACGAACTCGAAAGACATTGAGTAATTAGGGATACCATGAACCATACCTTTTGTGTATAGGGTACGCAATCCCTTTTCTCCAATATGTCCCATCCTTTGATGCTAGAGTGTTGAGCTTTTATCATAATCAACCTCAGGAACAGTTGAGCTATTGCACTCATTTGTCATAGTGCTTCCCAATATCTTATACAATGTTCCAATACGAACTCCCCTTGCAAACACCATTGATACACAAACCATTTTGCATGAATCCCTACCAAAATTGACATTCACTGCTGCATCGACCATTTTTCTTACCGAAATCAAATTTCTAGCAAGTCTTGGAATATGCATCACACCTGGTAGGGTCTTAAACCTACCATCCTGTAGCAAAATTTTCACTCTTCCACGACCCATGATTCTGAGTGGTGAATCATCTCCCAATAGTACCTCCCCTCCATCATATCTTTCATATTCACTAAACCACCCTCTATGAGGAGTCATATGAAAAGAGGCACCAATATCAATCAACCAATCATTTTTATCTGATCGTGTGGAGCACAATGAGTAGGATGCCAGATATACATCCCCTACTTCATCAATGGATTTATTCATCTTTGTGGAAGTCGATTCATCAAAATTTTTTCCAGACTCAGCTTTCTTTGATCTGCAATCCTTCTTTATATGACCAGGCTTGCCACAATTCCAGCATTTTCTCTCAAACTTCCCCTGAGACTTGGATCTACCTTTAGACTTAGACCTATCACCATATCTATATTTGTCCTTCTCCTTGGCATGCCATATCATTGCTAGGGCTTCCTTAGATGTACTTCAATGTCTATTTTTAAAGCCCTAGAAACCATTTGGTAAAATATCGAGCAACTCCAAAAAATATTTCTATGGTCTGGATCTGAAGATAGAAATAGAATTCATCTTGTGGATTGGTCTTGGGTCTATACCCCCAAGAAACACGATGGGTTTATCCTTTAGAGGATTGGTAGAATTAACCTAGCTCTCATCGTGAAAAAATTATGGCAAATTCTCTCCAATACCTCAACTTCATAGGTGGAAATTATTTAGAGAAAATATCTCCAAGGGACCTCTCTCCTCGATGATAGGCACCTCCCTGAAGGCTTCTCGTTCTTGAAAACTATAGTTAAAAAAAGATACATCATCCAAAAGGGACTTTAATGGAGGCTTGGTGATGGTAATTCTATTTAGTTCTAGGAAGACCCATGGTTAAAAGTTGAGTCTCTTTCATCCCTTCCTTGCTTCTCCCCCATAAAAGGTGTTACTGATAGCATCTTTGGGACATTATTTTTTGATTTCATTGAGGATGGTTTACCTTGAATATGGAAGCCTATCTCCCTGGAAGGGCTCTCGAGTATTCAATTTGATGTTGCTAAGTGCCTGTACCTGGCCCTCAAAACCATTATCATTCCTAGATCTCCTCACCCCAATTCCACTTCTTGGAATGATGATGATGGAGCCTTCACTATTAAATAAGGTTACTTTATCCAGGATGAAGGTGTTCCCTTGGAATTCCCCTCAAATATTATTAGGCTTTCTCATATGACTCCCAAAATCTCAGTTTTTTCTTGGCTTATCTTTCAAAATTGTGTGATGATAATTAAAAATCTCATTTCTAGGGGTATGGTCCTTCCTAACCATTGTGTCCTCTATTCCAATGCTTAGGAGTCAGTTTCCCACCTATTTTTATCCTATCCTTTCTCCTTTTGTGTCTTGTATTCCATATTCACATCCTTTCATATTGTTTGGGCCCAACCCAACTCTATTCTTGACCTCTTCATCCAATGGCCCCAACCCTTTCACCACCTCCACCTTCGCTCCCTATGGTATTTCTATTGGGCCCACTTTATTTGGTCCATCTGGATGAAAATGAATAATATGTTTTTTAGTGGGTATCATCTTGAGCTCTCCTCCACCCTGGCCATAATCCTCAGCTCGATGATCAAGAATGCTCAACTTGTTCCCTTCGATGACCTCCCCTATTATGACATTGAATATTATTATTTTTGCTTATTTATGCCTTAATTCTGAGGTGGCCAACAAGTGCCCCACCCCTGTAGACCATTCAACTATGCATTGGAATCTACCCTCAATGGGATGAATCAAACTCAATTTTTATGGCACTTCTAATAGGAACCCAGGCAGAGCGAGTGGAGGTGGCATTGTTAGAGATAATGTGGGCAAGGTCATACTGACATGTTTTGAGGGTATTGGAATTTAGTCTAACCATGTGGTAGAAGATCACACCCTCCACCAAGGCCTTTGCATCCCCAACTGCCTTCATTTCACCAACCTCGTTGTTGAAGGTGACTCCATCAACATTGTTAACACAATCAAAATAGTTTCTCATAGTGCTAGTAATATACAAAATATGTTGGAGGATTCCAAGAATCTTCTTGAAAATTTCAAAAATGTGATCATCTAGCACACTTACCAGGAAGGGAATAAAGTGATGGATATCATGGCTAATCTAGCTATCTCCGAAGATGAACTCTAGGTGTGGTATGACCACTATCCTAGAGGAATATTCACTAATCATAATGAAACTGAATCAACCTTTCTCTAATTAGATTTTGTGTGATGGGAGTGATAGGTGGTAGTCTAGGAGGCACCATTATCTCTAGTTTCTCAGAGTCCTTAGTGTTCATGGTAGCTTATCAGGTCACCCTCATTTTTTGTGCAAAACTTGCATTCAACTCAATCAAGGCCTCGAGGAGGATTTTGGGTACCAGGATCAGGGTGGCAGGTTGACCTATGGTCATTGCCATTGGTTTCTTGAGGCTCATATTGATCACAAAAACAACTCAGGTTTCCCTCTCTTGTTGTGAGGGCTCACAACCTATTCAATAAAAGACTCATGGTGTATTATGGTTACCATTATCAAGTTGACAGGTTGACCTATGGCTAAATCATATCTTGCAAACTTAGCCATCAATGCATTCACCAATGACATAGGTTCATGTGGCTCGATAAGATCTTTGGGATGCACACTGATCACACAATTATCCTCTCACTAATGATTACTTTGGAAATCATTCCCAAATATGGTATCATAAACCTAGTTTCAAGCACACTCACATTGGTTGGTGTATCCCTCTATGATACGAGGTACCCTTAGTGTTGCGTGCCCTTTGAAAATATTCTTAGCCAATATCTACTCTCGATAACAATGATTCCATGAGGTGGGATTTATCCTATGGATTCATTTTTTTCTATTTGTTGTGACCTTATCTTAAGTGAATCTCTCCTCTTATTGGTAGCTCCGTGATTTGCTGGATCAAAATCTTGAGTCCTAGGCATGTTGGAAATATTTTATTTACTCATCATTAATCCCCTGTCATCAACATGCATTATGAAAGGAGTGTTGGATTTCCTTCTTGGGTAGATTTAAATCCCCATGGTATGCCTGGTAATCAACCTTCTTAGTTGATGTCTGTTCATAGTTTTTTTTCTTCTGAATCTATCTGTGAGAGGTGATTGGAGAGTCTCCCTCGAGTTTGTTTTCATTTCTATGGCTTTACGTGAGCCCACTTCCCTTTAGGTTGATGCACTAGTTGAAGAATTTCTTTCTCACTACCAACTGCTAGTTTCCTCCATAAATTCTAGGGTCATTATCAAGGGGCTAAAATTCAAAGTGATCATTCATATGATTACTACAATCTCAGAGCTACCCATTTATGGAGACAATGTCCATAGGGATAAACATACGTTGGCTATCAAACTCATCCATTTCAGGAAAAGAGACAAGCACTTTGCTAAGAAAAAGGGGGTAATTTTGAGGAAAGACCTTTTCCCACCCTAGAACAAGATCATGATCCCTATTTTGGAATACATCACTACTGATGAAATCAAAAAATCGCTCTATAGTTATCATATGACCCTACTTAACCATATGAGGTCTATTAAGGATGTTAAAATTCTAGAGTTTCTATTCAAATCCATGGAGTATTCCATTGAAACCATCTGCAAAGGGTTATCAACCCACTCTAAGCATCTGGGGCTCCACCTGATCCTGTACTACTTTACCCTCTAGAAATAATTAGATAGAGCTGCTCTCACTGTGATCCACTCTCAAGGGACTGTCATTGATATCCCTAGCAAGGATAGAGACTCTAAGTTTAATGTTGATATCAAAGGTGAGGCTTCCTTGGCTTGCACCCCATCCCCCACCAAGAAATAACCCTATCATCACTCATCCCATAGGAGCAATTTTAGTATCAATATGGAGGTTAACTTGTCATCTCGAGCATGGATGTGACCCCTGGATCTACGAAGAAAATTAAATTAGAGGGAAATTCTTCTCGTACTCGGAGCACTGTGACTGATAAAGCATTGAAGAAAAAGAAGTCGTGGGCTTGCATGGCTGAACTATTGAGCTCTTCCTCCTCTCCTCTCCTAAAATCTAGAAATATCATCACTACCATGAATGAAGAAGCAGACCTAGAAACAATCATTGAGGATGAGGAAGAATGACAGGCGTGTCTAGCTTCTGTTTTTATCCAGATTTATGTTTTTGTGGACTTCTTGCCTTGATTTACATTTTTGGAAGGTTCTATCTTCGTAATTTTTTTTTTGTAAATCTATTAGGTTGTCTTGACGTTGTGGAGTGATGTTCCTTCTCTGAGGTACATCTGGTTTTATCTTTCTTGTGATGTTTGTTCCCAGGATTGGTTCCCATTTGCTATCTGTGGGTTCTGTTTCTTGTTTTTTCCTTTCTATTTCATTTGAGGAGAGTTTCCTCTTTCCCACTATTTCCTGATGTAAAAGGTTTATGCTTTTTTCAAAACCCTCTTATCATTCAAACAAAAAATATTTAAATTTTATCACATTCGAATGATATACCTATTGGCAATTTTGAAAGTGACATCATATATATAGGAATGGATTACAATGTAGTCTTTATGAGTTGTAACTTCCATTCAAGGTTAATAACTTACCTTTCTAACTTGCTAACAAAAATTTATTTCTATTAATAATTAATTACCAAAAGCTCCTTCTTATTTCCTTTATTAAAAAATGAATACCCACATATGTTGATGGATATTCTCTAATTTCAAACTCGAAAATATCCATAATAATCTATTATAAATCTAGGTAATAATAATGAAAGATTCTTAATTTTGTAGTATTAACCAAATATCTAGTAGCATTCTCATAGAATAATAATAATTATTTAAAATCCATGGCCTCATTGACTAAGGTATGTCCCCAAAGAATACTATCATTAACAAATTGGGGTTGAAATTTTAAGGGACCATATATTGTAAATTGAATACCTTTGATTTTTCCTTCCATTTTTGCCTTTGCAAAATCTCTTGCTAATGCTTTTGCAAGCATACTAAATAGATATGAAGATAGTGGATTACCTTTGTGGAGTCCATAGGATTGACTCAAAATATTCAACAGGGGATCCATTGATCAAAATAGAGTATTTTGAAGTGTTATAACAACATCAATCCATTCAAACCAACCTTGATCAAAGTTATTTTTTTTTTAGAATCTCATGCTAAAAACTCATATGCTTTATTCATATCTAATTTCATAATAATGCCTACCTTTTATGGAAAAAAGAGAATGTATCACCTCCATTATAATGATTACATCATAATTTTTTTTTTACCCCTAACAAAACCATCATGTTCCTTTGATATAACACAATCTAGAATGCTTTTCAATCTATTTGCCATCATTTTTATTATAAATCATCTTGAAAATGTTTATTGAAAAAAATTATCAAAACACATGTGTTAGATTTCTTAGGAATCAATGTAATAAGTACAACATTCATGTCACTTATTATAGATTTCCTTTTTTTGACCTCTTCAATCACTACCAACTTATAATAATGGTAAATTCCCAGTCAAATTTTCTTATCACATTCAAGAAGAGCCTCACTTAAATTTTATTCTGATCAATCTCATTTGGATCAATAATCTTATCACCAAGATTATATTATTTTTTTGGTTGGTTACCCATAATAAAGTTTTAACCATGGATAATTTACTCAAAAGAGGTTTGCTCATTCTCAATTGTTGTTATCTTTGTCAGTTTGGGTGGGAGTCAATCATCCATATGTTCTTGGAGTACCCCTTCTATTCTAAGGTTTTGCTCTCCATTTTATTTGTGTTTAGCATCGATTGGATCCAAACTAATTCCATTATTGATATGTGTGTTCAATGGCCAAACCCTTTCAAGAACCATCATCTCAGGTCTCTTTGGTCCTTTTGTTTACCCTATTTCCTTTGGTAGATCTAGTTAGAAAGGAACAAAAGAGCCTTCTTTGATGCCTCCAAAGAACCCACATTTATTTTTCTAGGATTGTATAAGTAGCCATTGAGAACGTAAATATTTTTCCTTCCTTCAACACCCCTCATCATAGGTTGAAGTCAAAGTTGGTTTCTTATTTCAATCTTTCTTCTAGTCCTCTTACGCCAAATTTTCCTAGTGTGGATAGATCCAATGTCATATGGAATGCTACTCACTTAGGATGGTTTAAGTTCAACTTTTATGGAGTTGCTAAAGACGATCTAGACAAAGATTATTGTGGGAGTATTTTTAGAGATAATCACACCAATATCATCCTGGTATTTGCTGAGAACATTGGCATCCAGACCAATAATATAGCTAAAGCAAGAGTTTATTCTAGGGATTATAAGTATTGCAAGGCCTTCATATCAATAATATTATTATCTAAAACACCCCTTAAACACCATAAATTTCCTCAAAGGAACTTGATCCCCTCATTGGAGTGTCTCCAACATTATTGAAGAGTCAAGCAAATTCCTTCGTAGTTATGACAATGTTATCATCCAATATATTTTTAGAGAGGGTAATAAGGCTGCTGACATCATGGCCAATATTTGATTGGCTGAGGACTCTTTGTGAATTTGGTTTGACAATTTTTTGCATGCTCTTCTTAGTCTTGGTGGCACCAACGAAACATCAATGTATCTTTAGCCATAGTGAGCCACATGGACTTCCTAATCCCATCGATGCCTTCGTCATGGGATCTTGTCAGCTTTCTTGGATGGTTGAGGTGTCAATCTCTTAGTGGCTTTCTTGGATGGATGAGGTGTCAATATATTTGTGGTTTATTTTCAACATTTGGCAAGCCATATTAGCTTATGATTATTGTGATGGCAAAAATCCTCATGCCCAAGACTCCTTCCAATGCACCCTGTATCAAAATCATATTTGGGAGTGTGATCATGCCTATCCTACCTTATATTTGAGTACTGAGAACACAAATACAAGCCCTCTATTCTCTTTGTGTGTTAACATCATTGGTGGTGTCACCCTTGATATGGATTGAGCACTCAAGCCTAGGCTTTCCTAGCCTAATATGTTCCATCAATGGTCCTAGAAGGGGGAAGCTTCCAGATTTGGTGACATGCCAATTCAAGATGGCCCTATCATTTTGGCTCCCCTATTGGTTTTAAATTGTAGACATAAAGAATGTTATTCCCACCTATTTCTAATAACTTTTGAGCCTCAACAATGGTGTGTTTGGACTGTGGTCTAGAGAAGTGTCTTATTTTAGTTTTTTGGCTTTCAATGAAGGATAGTCAAAGTCATGATGGTGTTTCTTGAGCCTGAGACTTTATAATTTGATGCTACTATTGAAGATATTTTGGGAAACCATGATTTCTTACCCTTCTTACACAAATTTAGAGGAAGTGATCCTAACCTATCCATGGAATTCACTAGATCTTGGTATAATGGTTGGATGATGCTTCGGGATATCTCCTTCAAAGTCACCATTAACTTATTGGTTGATGTGATTGAGTTCATCTTGTATACACCTAAAGTACATCATATTGAGGAGACTACCTATATGGACTCCTTGTAGACCATGCAACCCACCTTGGGCAACCTTAGGGATTAAACCATGGTTTTCACCACTCAAAAAAAGGTATTTCCCTTTGCAACCCTCATTGTCCCTCTAAGGGATAGCATCCCAAGGTCATCCTACCAAGATATGACCCCTAGTCAAGACCATCCCACCCTAGGATGTTCATTCTAGAAGCAAGATTAAAAAAAGAGTAGGATATAATTTGCAGCTAAAACCTACCAGTTAACCCTGTGCATAAATTTGCACCACAATTTAGCGCATTCATGAGTCCATATTAGAACAACTGTGTGATAAAATAAATTTGCATGAAATTCTAAAGATAGGCATTCAATTTTATTAATGTAAACTATCTCTTCACTTTTTCATGGATAGGGTTATGCTATTATTAGATTTCTTTTGGGAAGTCTAAATAATAGCGCTCACCCCTTATTCAAAATATCATAAATATTTTAAATATTCAAGCAATGAAGTGCTATCAAAATTTTACCATAAGCCTCCAAGCATTCTATCTTATTCTCTATGTAGAATGCATGATGTTGTCCCACTCCAAAGGTTGAATATTGCATCCACAGTCGCTGTGCAATTTACGCGTATTTACTTCAAAAATTGATCCAAACCCACCAAGTCACTTCCACAAAGCACACCAATACAACAACAAGACACCCTAGATAAAACCTTGAGTCACCATTGCATTTTCCTCAAAAATCACTTACAGGTTCATGACCATCTCGCTCAAATATGACCCATAGGTACGATCATCCTGCATAGAGACGACCTCTAGGATTTAGATTGGTTTTACTACTTTTTTGCACAATAATTTTTACTAGCATTTTAAAAACATTTATATTCATTTATTTAGCATAAGTAGGTTTAATTTATGTATGAATTTATCATGTTTTAGTTATTTATCACTTTTATTTATCATTACATCTGCACATGCTACTAATTGCTTTGTCTTCCTTATGTGTAGACTACAACTTTTACAAGGAAGGAAGAGCGCAAGAACTCAATATCATCACCCCTTGTGATGATCATGAGAAACCCACTTCAAGATAGTTTGTAGGTGTGAATAACACCCTGCGTAATACATCAAAAATATTGTTATTGTAAATCATTGTATCAAACTAGGTAGCATCCCTCAAAGGGATCATATTGTAACCGATTGAGAATTATATTTGTTATTAATAAAAAGGGCACCATTATTTTATATTCTAATTTATCATATGGTTACATGATTACTATCTCGTATTTCATTTTCTTGGATGTATGGTCTTTTTTTTGCACTTCAATGGTGATCACGTTGGGATATAATCCTTGATTTTTATTTATTCATCTAATTACTGTCTATCTTTCTATTTATAGGTTGTAGGTATGATCACTAGTCAGAGAGAAGACCCCTATTCGATGACTGCCTGACCCTGATAAGACCCCTATTTGACAACTATCCTTGATAAATATGACCTCATATTAGAAGGCAGGGAATAATAGACAACTGGATCTTCATAAAGTGTAGGATTTTGAGGTGAGTACATGTCTTCTATATCTATGTGTTTATACATAAATGTAGACATCAAATCCTCACCACTTGTCATCCACGCATCATCCAATCACCATAATCTATATATATGTACATTTATTTATATTTATGTATATAAATATAAATATTTTATTTATATTTATATATTTAATATAAATATATATATATGAATAAATCATAGCCACCCATCACAATCTAATCTCAACCATCCATCTAACTTGATCCATGTCACATATCAAAGACATAATCTTAGCCATTCATCATGATTTAATATTGGTCACCCATTGGTGTCATTGAAATCCTAACATGTTGAAGGTAAGTTATAAAACACCATTCACTCTTGTGAATGAAGGTTGAATGGTTAAGTGATTAAGTAGTTAAGTGGTCAATTGATTTCAAAGCCCTTGCATCCATCCTCATCCAAACCCTAAAATTTTTCTACCCCTTTCCATCCTTACCACCAGTTCATCCTTCATTTTTTGTCGCTAGAACCCTTGCAAACTGGATCTGGTTCTACAATACCCTTCCTAGAAACCCTTGAACACTACCAAGCACCTCCAAAAATTATTAAGTGTTACAAGAATGATGTAGGGCATTCACAGACCTTCCAGAATGCTCCAAGACATTTTTTCTTAGTTTATTTTCCATTGATAAACCCTAGGATGCTTTCGGGTGTTCATGCACCTTTAGATCTTAAAAACAAATATGTGGATCAAAATCATAGGTATAATCTTAACAAGGTAAAAGATTTATTGTTTTATAACTCTAATTCTCTGTGTTTAGCTTATATTTCACTATTGTAGTACTTAGGGTTAGTAGATTTATTTCATAGAGGGGCTCACACAATGGAGCCCCCGCACATGCTATTGACTTATTTGGTGTTGATTATCTATTTGTAGGTACAAGAACCCTATTCTTGATGTCTATTGTAGCTCAGGTGGTCTTGTAGGGATACTCAAGCCCACCCACAACTTTTTTGGAGTAAAATACAATGCAGAAGACACCAAATATTCTTTGTAAACAAGGGTTTTCAAACCCTTCGATTGTAATCATTGTATCAACACAAATTATATTGTAACATTGGATATCAAGGCTCCCACAATATTAATACAATATTATTTCTTCATTGTGCAATATATTTTGTGTTGTTTTCTATATTATTATCTTGGTGTTGTTGCTTTTTACTTTACAAAATGGTGATCACGGTGGGACCCCCAAAAGGGTTTTTTATTTTAATATACCTTTTCAAATTTTGATCTACTTTTTTGTAGGTTTTTAATGATTCGATCGCACAAAAATCACAAAACTAGGGTTTCTAGGAGTAGTAGGATTTGATCTATGGTTGCATGGATGCCCTACCATATTCAAGGGATGCCCTAACGCATCTTGGAGATGCCTCACCACATCTAGGAGACTCTGCACCATGTCCAGGAGGGTTGGGAAGAAATACATAGGCTTCCTAGTAAGTCTTGATCAAACCCCACCTCCATTTTTCTTTTCTTTTTAAAGAGAGATTGAAAATAAAATATCTACTTTCTGTTTAAAAAGCAACACATTTTGCATTTTAGGCATTTAAAAATATTTATTCATATAGTTTGGACATAGGATAGATCTACATTTGTGCATCCATGTTAGTTGCATTAGAACATTCATCACATTAAATTTAAGTTTTTTTTGTTTTGTGGTGTTTTTACTTTTTACTCTGAGTGTTGTTTGCAATAATATGAAAAAGCATAAATAGCTGCACTTTAGGCTAAAGTATCTCACTTATTACTTTTTCAAGTTGGAACAAGTTATTGGTACTCGAGCTTACTCCCACTATTGGAATCACTTGATGATTCAGGGTGGAAGAACTAGGTAAACCCTCCACTATTGGAATCACTTGATGATTCAAGGTGGATCTTAAGAGGTGTACCCTAGGTTATTTTGGGGAACTTGGTATTGGTATTCTTGGTCACCAATTTGGTTGAGTAGAAGAGGGTTTCTTGGAAATTGTATGAACACCATAGATAATAGAAACTTAAAAATAATCACACACAATTGCATGTTTCACATTTAACATCAGTGAGTTGGACTTCACCACCAACCATCAAGACCAATGATGGTGGGTTTCATCTCCATCCGCTTCCTTGACCCATAGACACCATAGCAACCCATGAGTGATTTTTTGGATTTCATCACCAAGAAAATATTCACTTGCCATCCACCTTAGGAACCCATCCTGCATAGTATTCTAGGCTTAGGCATACATCAAAACACATGAACCACAAAAAGAAAAATCAAATAAAAATTGTTGCAAGACATAGGATTCAATTATTTGTTTTATTTTATGTGCTTTTCATTGTCATTGCACCTTTTCACACACATCCCACACATTCACTACCTAATTTGACTCATTAGATTATGGTTTCAACTTGAAGCCAAGCCAAAATCATGAGTCAAGCATCTACCAACCAACCCACTTCATCCATGGAGTGCCCCACATCTTCCCTAGTCACTTCTATGGCTAACCCAACTAGCCCAATAAATATAAGCTATTTTAGTTTATCTACATGATCCTCACATATAGTATTCAATTTGAATGCTTATGTGATGCACAAAGTCATTCACACCTCTATCCTAGAAATGAATCCTTCCACACCAACCAACCATCGTATCACTTACATAGACATGGACAAAGTTGGAGCTTACCTAAGATCAACTAATCATGTCTTAAAAAATTAACATCCCACACAACCAAGTTCCTTATTCTCATGTGGAACCTACAATAACCTCCAACCCATATACCTATACCACCACCTATACCAATTCACTCTATGAAGCACATGGTAATGCAACTTCGCAAATTCCATCTACCATTCCACCCACTATCCCTCATTCTATTATGATTCCTTTTGCAACTTACCCTCCACCAACATTCCACCAACATGGCCAACATTCACACCTCACCCCCATCCACTTCCACCACACCATCTGCTTTAAAAATTACCATACAAAAAGCATGAAAACACCTCAATAAATTGCTTATGGGCCAACAAGATGCTCATTCTTACCCCCAATAGCAAATATAGATAGTAGATTTTAAACCCCATTCCATGCCAATCCAACACAATTTCTTCACCTCAAATCCATATTGGGTATCACAATATTCTATGGTCTCCATCCCTACACCTCCATTAACCCACATCCACTCCATTCCTACAACTCAACATACTCACATTCCCCAAATCTCATCCTCATTTCATCAACAATAACCACACTACCACCAAGTCCAATAGCACAATCACCATCATCATAAACCCTTCAATCCATAAAACCATCAACAACATACTCCACCTCAAAAATTAATCACCCCATACACCCCGCGTACACATTATCATCAAATAATTTAGAGCTTCCACACACACAAGCAAGACCCTAAAATCCAAGAAATGCAACAACATATTGATAGTTTTATTCTACATACTCCTAGTATGATGTACTAGAAGCCTACCTTAATACAACTAGTCAATCAACCTATCATTTTTTTGGCACCATCATTGCCATATATGATAGAACTTATAGTATGGAAAATTGAAAAATTTAAAGGAATTGAGGATCCTCGAGAGCACATCAACACATTTATTCACTCATGCTTTTGGGTTCAATATTGGGATGCTTTGATGCTTAGAAATTTTTCCTCAAACATTGGGGGGATATGCTCAAGACTGGTATAACCATCTACCTCACCACAACATTTTTAAATTTGAACAACTAGTAGATAAATTTTTGGAGAGATTTTTCCCTCAATATTCATAAGAAAACCACATTGACTGACTTATACAATCTTAGAAAATTTGAAGAAGAGTCAATCTATGATTTTAGAAACTATTGGAGGGCAGTTATTACCAAGTTGCTATTCTCCCTACCAATGGAAGAACTAACCTGAATATTCACAAGGAGTTGCTTAAAACCCATCTCCTTGTTATTACAACTATAGAAATACATAACATTCGATGAGGCTCTCACTCAGGCTTGTGTCATTGAAGAGATAAAAATCCAATACGATGAGATAAAGCCTTAGAAAAATAAATGGTAAAATAAGGGCCAATCAAAAGAAAGTTATTTTGTCTAGCCAAAACCAAGTCAAGTAAATCAAGTGGTCCAGAGTCAGATGACAATGGCTCAATAACAACAACTAGTACAACAAAAACTACAAAAAGTATCCTATCAAGTGGTTCCCCCACCCCAAAAACTTCATAACATAGTTTCAACTATGGAAAATCACCAACATCAACAATTTTCTTGATAAGACCGCATCTTCACACCTTTATCTGAATCATATACCTCCTTCTTCCATAGGTTGTATGACACCAACGCTATTGCCTTACCCAAAATCATACCAAAATATCAAGTTAAATGTGGCAAGAGCTATAAGGAGCACTTGTTTTATTCTTTTTATCGATATAAAGGACATGATATTAAAAAATACTAGTCATTTAAACACATGGTTCAATATATGATAGAGCTAGGGACCATCAAGTTTAATAGTCCCTTGGCTCAATAAAACCAAAACCTTGGTATATACCAAACACCACTTCCTCATCATGAGGAACAAAAATAGGCAATAGTGAGGTCAAACATCAAGACTCCTCCTAATAAAGTTCAACCACATGCAATAGTATCAAGGTTTTGTGGGGGCTATTCATGTAGTTACCTAAGGTCAAAGAAGAACCAATAGACAAAATGAACAACAACAGGTATTTCAACCTCCTATAGCACCTCAAGAAAGTGTGTCTCCTCAAACTACCAATTCTTCATGATCCATCCATTTCAGTCCCAATTTATCCCAAACCTTTCACCTTCTAAGCCATCCATCTCAATCCACTCATCTTCCAAACTATCCATAATGACCCATTATATCACTGAGTAGCCATCTGACAACTAGCCTTAAAATAACTTCAACCAAACTATCTATATATGACCTAATACAAAAATCTCCTCCACACTATGAGGCATTAATAGAAAATTTAAAGTCCATTTAAATTCAATCCCAAGATACTAATTCCTTCAAAAATTTCATGGGGAGTATTCAAACATGCATGGAGCCTTCCATCACATTCTATGATTTTGAAGTTAAATCAATTTCATCAAAATTGGTGGATCCTCCATTATATTATGGATCAAGTTGATAGGAAGCCATTTAAATGAGTGCTAATTGATACTGGCTCCTCCATCAACATTATCACCACATCTACCCTTCAACATCTCAATCTTTCACCATCACACATAACCAAATCCACCTTCACCTTAAGAGCATTCAATGATGCTCTTTGTTCCATAATTGGCACTATCATTTTATCCATAGAAGTGGGGGTAAAAATATTGTATACCATATTCCACATATTATAGGGGTCCATGGCTTACAATTTACTCCTTAAATACCCTTTGATTAGGGAGATGAGATGTGTCCATTCCATACTACATCATGAGGGATAAGTCCATTGCATACTAGCTAACATTGAATCATTTAAGTATTGTAATTTCATTTCAAATCCCTATGAATCCACAATTCCATCCACCCACCTATTCCTCACCCCATCAACCACATCATCCACCACTTCTTCATCCAAAGCTCCTATTCTTGAGGAGCTTCCCATCACTACCCACATCAAACTTCCACTTCCACACCCCCACCTTCATCATAATCGACTACATGTATCTATGGTCGAACCCAATCCATACCATCCACATCATCACCCATTATCACCACTCATTCATCCACCCATACAACCTATACCCACTACCATTCCACCCACCTCAACATCATTGAACTATCCATCAAACCTCTCAACCAAATCCATATTCACCTCCACCAACTGATGTCTCACAAGTCAATTTAATGGATTGTGAGATGTCATTCTATCACATATCTCTCCCATTAACTAAGTCACCAATTATCCATGAGTCTTCCCCTCCCCCCCCCCCCCCCCCCCCCCCCCGGCCCCCCCCCCCCGGGGTAATTCCAAAAAACCGGGGGTGCGTCCCCCCCCTTCGGGGGGTGCCACGGATTTTTGGGGGGTTCATCCCCTGTAGACACCAAAATAGCACCCATCCGATTATGTGACTACAATAACTGACCAAATTGGCATACATACCCCCTAGGGTAACCTCCAGAGGTTAAAAAGTGGTCCTAACCACTCCCAAATTAGTTTTGGAAGGTCAAAGGTTATTTTTACACCTTTTAAGCACTCTACTACCTATTTGTCCCACCCTAGGATAGTAGAATACTATTCACCCCACCCCGGGATGATTAGTAGCAATCGCTCCAAGGTGGGACGATTAGCAGGTTTGACTGGACAAAAGTCAAACCTTGACAAATGGCAGCCCAAATCTGCCACCTAACTCTACCTTCAAGGCATGGGAGTGCGAAGGAACGGTTTCAAATTAGAGAGACTCCAGTCAAGCATGCCATGACATGGAGGCCTCAATCAAGGAGCCCCTAATCAAGGAGTAATCTTCTCTCCCTTAAAAGGCATAATGAACAAAGTGGCACCCTCGCATGTGCATGCAAATGAGACCCTTAGGTATATAAAAAGGTGAGCCTCCTCACCCCAAAAGGGAACAGAGTTGGAGCATTTGGAGCAACGAAGTGCTACCAAAATTGTACACCCATTCCTCTTTGTGCTTCCTACATCCCTCATCTCTCTCTTCTGGAAGAGAGGTTGTCGGGTGAACACTAGGAACGCAATCCAAATCCAAAATCCAAGAAATCGGCCACAATCCCACCCCAAACTCATCGACACAACCCCCTAGGAGGTTTTGGACCCATCCTACTTGGATTGGTGTCAAAACTAGTCCCTAAACGGTGGGTGTCCCACCCCCAGGTGTCCCCCAAACTGCTACAGTCCTAATTGCCCCACCCTAGAGTGATTAGAAATATGTTCATGGTTTTGTTACTATTATTTTTGCATTATTTTATATTTGATACTATTGTTGTCCAAATTTCATTGCTTTCTGACATGATTTGACCTGGTTTCTGTCATTTTATGCATCTACTAACCTACAGGGAGTGCCTTTAGATACAGGACATCCTGGGAAGAATATGCCAAATATGACCTTTTGGGTCATCTCAAAATGCTGTCTTTAGTCTAACTACAAGTTTGCAAGAGTTTTGGAGGCCCCTAGGCAGGACATTTGGAAGGTCACTTTTTGCAAGTTTTGTTGCAGTCCTCAACGTCCCACCCCGGAGTTATTAGAAATATATGCATGATTTCCTTACTATTATTTTTGCAATATGTCTCATATGATATCCTAATGCCTTTGTTAAAATTGGAACTCATTTTGACATGATTTGACTATCATTTTATTATTTTATGTGCTAACTAGCTCGTAGGGCGACCTTGTCACATGCAAGATAATTTGGGTAGAATGTGCAAATTCTAGGTATTTGGGTAGTCTTAGGATAACATATAATGCCTAACCTATGATTTTTAGATGATTTGGATGAGCATAGGTGGGACATTGGAGTGCTCACTTTGGAGAGGCCCCCGATGGGAAAATGAGCATAACGGGGCCGTTCGACATCTCTTCGATGCAAAATCAGGTTTTACCAAGTCTAGATGTTGTCCTTTATATTTCTACATTGTTATGTACTTGATTTATCAATCTCATTACTGATATTCCACAAGCGCCCGCTAGAGGCCTTGGGGATTGCATATTTTTCTAGATACGCATATGCTATTAATGATTTGTTGTCTTTCTGTGTGCAGGATCTCACCACAAGGAATACTAGAGGGAAAGCAAAGGACGATGAACACATGGAAACAAGAAGTGGTAACTTTTAGCCTGCTCACTTCGAATGTGGGCATGCGGAAGACGTTGGAAGCATACCTTTTGATATTGGAAGCGTAGCTTCTTTTGGGCATTTATTAATTTAACAAATTGTATCAAATATTCTGAGACCTAGAAGGGGGATGTATTGTAATAATATTAAAAGCAATATAAATAAAGGATTCCCCGCTTTGTTTTCTTACATCTTGTTTCTACATTATTTCCTTCATGCATTCGTAGGACTTAGCATCTGTATCTACTTTTGTTTGCATCATATCGGTGCATTGTATTTCTACATGCTTTCAATATCAATCATGGTGGGACCCTATCCCCTACTATTAGGATCAATTTTATGATCCAAATTTTGTGGTTTTTCTTTGTAGGTGTTACTCATTCGGGCATTGGACTGCTACTCATGCCACCCCGAGATGAATGCATATTCATCCCACCCTGTGATGAATGCAGACCTGCTATTCATCCCACCCTAGGATGATTAGATCTCTATGTATTTTCTAAGAAGAAACTCAGAAGCATCTAGTTTGGACAGAGAAGAGGTAGGCCTTCTAAACATCCTCTGTGTTTTTCTACTTTCTATTTTTGCAAATTTTTGCTTTCTTTGCTTTATTTTCAGACACTCGCATAGAAAGGTTAAGTAGTTTGTTTTCCTTTCTTGCAATAAAAATAAATAAAAAACATAGAGTAAATTAAATGGAAGGAACTTGATTAGGAATGCATTTTTCTTTGGTTTGCTTGCATGATATTTGCATAAGTGGCAAGTCCTCGTTATAGGTTTAAGTTCTAGGTAGGTTTTGTGATTTCATTTTTCCTACTAATGGTTTCTAAAAGATAAAAAATACTTTAAAGAATTGCATTAGTGAAAATCATCTTTTGCTGTATGTTTTCTTTCTTTACACAATTAAAAGGAACCACACACACCACCTAATAAAATTTACATCAAGGAGTTTGTCTTAATACACCAACACTTGATCAAGACCAACGGTGGGTTTCATCACCACCTTGGCTTGGATTTTGCATACATATACCCTGATCGTGACTGTTGCTAGACATAAATCTTGACAAAAGCTGACCAAGTGTAGTGGAGGTGATTCATCATGGATGAGGATAAGTCTTCTAAGGTAGGTGTCAAAAATAGAGCGATCCTCCTTCTGTACCGCCTATGTTACACTTACTGTTCTGCTCTCACCTACCAATAGTTTCCCTCATGTAAGGGTGGGTATATTGAGAGGTTTGGTATAACGACTTGGCAATGGTATATTGAAGGGGTGACCATTTTGGAGATACAAGAGCCCTCATTATGCATGTATAACAAAGTTTTCTTTACAAGAGTTACATAACAAAAATCAAACACACTGAACCAGATCTAGGACACATATTTAATCTATAAACGAGATAATCATTTCTTTATTTGTTTGGTCCCATTTTGTTTGGTATAGCATAAAAATTGTAAATGAGATAAAAATATACATATATTTTTATAAAAACCACCACCATGGTGTATAACCATAGCCAAGCCCAATCACGGGTAGAAGCTACGGAAAGTATACAAGGAGGCACAAGTTGCCTCCATTATAGCCCCAAGGACTTGGTTATACCACCTTGGCAGCCTGACCCACAACATAGTCCACACCATACCACTGTAGAATAGGACTATAGAGGCACCCCTGTGAGGGGCACTTCCATTCAACACATACCCTCTTAGGAGGAGTACAAACATGGGAAGGCCCCCTTAGACACTCATTATGAGTGGCCACTGCATGATGAAGCACTAGAGTAGCATAGGGTTCATAAGGAGGGCCTACATGATTATATCATTCCTCCTCCACCCCTAATTATTGTTAGAACTAATAGGAAAAATCTAGAGTGCAAGGCTCTTCAGATAGGGTGAGCAAAATTTTCCCATCCCTTTCACATGTATGAAAGGGAGCACGAGTAAAAATAGTATATTCCTCAATGGCAATACATCGCATTGGAGCAATGCACCTCTGCACCTGCTAATTATCAAGATCACCTATTAATGCCAGAGCCTCGGGTGAATACCACTAACCTTGATAGAGGAAAGCAACCCATAGAGATCCTGGATCATTGCGATTGAGATAGATATGTAGGGGAGGCATCTAAGCCTCCTCGACCTAGGACGACAAAACAAATTGACTTGGCATTTACCAAATAGGTCACCCACCAAGCATAAATCACGTAGCTTAGGCAAGATCAACAGCAGTTAGAACAACTATATCATATTAACAAAGAGCACATTCAGTGCTAGATAGATGAGTTGCTCCAGAACACTATGCATGAGAGGATTCCAACCCCTCGCATGCATAGGATAGAAATTTATGAGAGGCACAACCCCTTGGTACGAGACAGGTCTCCATGACATTATCAAGCATTACCTCCAAGACCTCCTAGACCTGAGCAGGAGGCCACTCCTAGAACCAATGATGGGCACCTTCCTTGGGCACCCGTCCATGTTTATAGGTCATACCCAAAAACTCCTCAAGATGCCTATGAGGAATTTGAGTGAGAAGAAGAGCAGGCTGAAACACCCTACCAAGGTAGGGGGGCTCTATCCGGCTACCCCTCCATAGGCCTCAAGTTCCTCACAATACACAAAGGGAACAAACAAAATAAGAAGAAATCAAATCCTCTGATGCATACAAAGCACTGTTAGAGTGCTTAGAGTCTATGGAGACTAAGACTTCAAGGCCCCAAAAGCCCACCTTATGCCAACTCTACAGTCACCCTATGCATACTTCAGTTACAGCACCCCCATACCCCAACCACTTCAAAGTGCCTCAGTTGGAAATTTTTAGAGGGGATGAGGATGCCAAAGAGCACGTAACAAGGTTCTCGAGTCAATGCTTTGGCATTCAGGACAATGATACATTGCTTCTGAGAACGTTTATAACCACGTTCACAGGCCCTACCTCGGATTGGTTTACCCAGTTGCCAAAGCATAGCATCAATAATCTAGACCAGCTAGTGGACGCGTTCCTTGAACATTTTTCCTTCAACACCAAGAAGAAGGCATCCTTAAGTGACCTAGTTGGACTTAAGTAGTATGATGATGAGACCATGACTGCTTATGGGAATTGATGGAGGACATTGCTTTCAAGGCTACCTTACCTCCCTCCCATGGCTGACATGACTCAAATGTTTTCAAAGAGTTTCTTAAGGTCGATCTCCATGCTATTAAGTTGCAGCAATATGCCACCCTCAAAGAAGCCCTGGCGCAAGCCAGGATAATTAAGGATATCAAAATACAAGATGACAAGATTTCTAAGCCATGCAAGAAAGAGTGGCCCAAAAATGCTAAAATTGGGCCCATACAACCGAAACCCGCCATGGTCAATTAGGTTGCCATAGCTATACCAAAGCCTACACAAATGACACAACCCCCAAAGGCTAATTATCAGGCAGTTCCTCTTGATAACTATGAAAAGGAAAATCATAAACAAGAGCAAAATTGATAGCATCACCCTAGGCGATAATTCACACAATTCAAGGAGTCTAGAAACTCATTTTTTGATCGCTTATTCATGGCAAACCTGATAAACTTGTTGGAAAGTTGACCCATAGACCCCAACACTCCAAAAACCAAAGGCTATAGGGAAAAATTATACTGTATATTTCACCGGTAGAAAGGACACAAAATATCCACTTGTTGGAAATTCAAAAACTTAGTGCAGGACCTGATAGACAACAAAACACTCACAGTAGATAATATCGTAGCACTGAGCAACCAACAGATGAAGGTCTTCAAAGAACCCTTGCCTACCCATGATGCACAGGCAAAGATTTTACAAATGAATGAGGTAACACAAAACTACCCCATGCAAGGATACGTAGGGATGATAAGAATCGTGACATGGAACAAAAGATACCCAAACATGGCTGCATCACCTATAGCTACAAGAGATGTTCCATCAACGTCACAACCTCCACAACACCCTACACAACCTCCCCTACCTAGACTAGTGGCCATGATTCGGACTAAACTTACTCAAATTTTAAGGACCATGTCGGCTAGGCTCTCCATTTATGAGCTCATCCAACAATCACCGCCCCATCGGGAGGCTCTGGTGGAGATACTCAAAGCCATTGAGATACAACCCCATAAATCCAATTCTTTCAACAATTTCGTGGGACATGTGAAATAGTGCACATAACTAGTTATAACCTTCAGGGAAGATGAACTAAAAATGGTGATCGGTGATATGGTGGATCCACTCCTGCACGTCATTGCATGGGTCAACAAGATTCCATTCAAGAGGGTGTTGTTGGACACTAGCTCATCCAATAACATAATCATGATAGCAACATTAAAACACCTTAAGTTGCCAACATCCCACATTGTGGCATCCACTTACACTCTTCGAGCATTCAACGACGTGTTATGATCGATGATTGGCACAATTTTCCTACCCATCCAAGTAGGACAAAAGACCATTCCTACATTGTGTCACATCTTTGAGGGTGAGATAGCCTACAATATATTGCTAGGCTGGCCTTGGATCAGGGACATGAAGTGTGTCCCTTTGATAGCCCATCAATGCCTCAAATACACATACGAAGGGCAAGTACATGTAGTTCCAATGGACTTAGATCCCTTTAAGTTTTGCAATGCGGTGTAGCTGATGCCACAATCGACCCTACCATCGATACATTTGGACTTTCAATTGAATTCGTCCACACAAGGTCTGACTCTAACTACATCCTCACTATTGAATCCCTCAACTCACCAACCTAGCCCATATTCATCGTCTGTTCCTTCACCAACGATGCCGCCTATGGTGGCCATACCGAAGGACAACGGGAAGAAGCCCCTAGAGGAGATACCACCATTAGTATCAACCATCTCTACCGAAGCGGTACCAAATCGAATGGAAGTCGAGACACTTGGCTCACCCAACATGGAGTGGACTCAGGGAGAACTCCCATTCCCTCCCCATCAACCGTCGATGATTACCATTGAGATGGCCAATATGGGCCTAGGGGAGTACCTAGTGTGGAACATTGTGGCAACACCCACACTCAAATCCATGCAAGACATGGGGAGACCTCGCCTCCCCATCGACACTATCATCCCTTTAGGCTACCCATAAAATCAGACCAATTTTGTATATGGGGGCCTTGAGAATGGAATTGAACCCTACCTACAAGAGGAAGAGGACAAAGAGCCATTTGTTGAGAATGTTGACTATCTGTCCAACCCATACTTCACCTTGAAATACATAGACCAATGTAATTGGCATGGATATGGATTCGGTAGATATGAACAAGGAATGTGCATTCTTTGTCAACTGAGATACCAGATGCCATATGATAAATTAGGAGTAGATTTAAACCACCCTTTTCCCCTCGACATCTTGGTATAAACCATGCAAGACCTAGGTCTAGGCAATAGGGATGGGTTGGCACAAGATCCATATGCCAAACCCAACACTACATACACATTGGGGAATTATTTTCTATTGTTAACAACAAACCTTGTTGACCTCAACATCCCCTCCCCTTTGATCGAATAAGGGGAAAGTTCAAGAAGTAAACTCCAAGAGGGATATGAAAAAAATCAAGGGGGGTATTCTAAAGATGAGTCAGATTATGAGGTAGCACCTTGGGACCCTTTTGAGTCCGATAGCAATCACTCGTAGGTGACACCTATTGATGACTATCAGGACTTCGTGGCAATGTTCCCCTTTAATGTTCCAATCGGGCAATTGCCACCTCTAGAGAATCCAGCCCTCCCGCAGAGAGCAAAACAACCCAAAAGGGACCAAATCAACTTGCTTGAACAAAATGAGCCTCCCATGCTAGCCATAAGGCCAAGTGATCCACCGAAGGGAGAAGATCCAAGTATCTTCCTCAACATCGACTACCTATGTACCAAATTTTTGGTTCTCATAGAGAGTGAGGATAGTGATCAAGAGACACTTAGTGGTAGGATATACCAGCCAGAGGGGCACATAGTTATCGAAGCCAATAAAGGCCTATGGATCTCATAGCGACTATGAGGATGAGACTAATATGGAATAACTCAACCATATGAGGCAACAGGAATACCCCATAGACATTGATGATATGTGTGAACATTTAAATATGAGACCAAGTCATAGGTGGCATTTAAACCAAGTACAATTAAACCAACTTCTTCATCCACCACTTTAGGCATACAGGGAGCACCTCCCACCTAGAGACCCTATAGGGCCATCAGTGCCTAGGGCAAACCCTGTCCCTCTATCCACACATAGAGACGATCCTTTTGTGCTAGTACCCACAGAGCTAGATCTGGGGTATAAGGATCACCAAGGATGTCTGAATCAACCCCTGCATGGCAATGGAACCCAAATTCATTTTTTCAACATGATCTCCATTGATTTAACTACCCCCATCTGTAATCTAGCTGATCCAACATGACCATTGTATCTATACCTAGATGTCATAGACTAGGATCATGTTGACTAATGACCATCCCCATCAGAGTACTGGCCTTGTGGAGAGATGTTCCATTTCATCCCAAGATAGACTTAGGATATCTTCCATGTTGAAGAGGAACCTGACATTCCCAACAAAGATCTAAATTCAGAAAATGATATCCACCTAATCCCAACTCCACACCAGTTGAAGGACAGATCCCACATGTCAGTTGAAGAGAGGATTGACGTAGAAATTGGTTCTAATCCAATGAATCCACAAATCATCAAGCTGGGGGTAAGTTTATCCCTCGAAGAGCAAGCCGATTACATTGCCCTTATCAAAGATAAGATGGAGGTTTTTGCATGGTCCTAAAAAGACATGCCGAGGCTAGACCCGCAACTAGTCACGCATAATATGACACTTGATCTGACAGTCAAGCCAGTCAAGCAAAAGCTACGTAAGATGCACCCAATAGTGGCCTTAATGGTAAAATATGAGCTACAAAAGTTGTTGGATACACAGTTTGTCATCTACGTAGATTACCCACCATGGTTGTCCAACATGGTACCCATCAAAAAGCCTAATGGGAGGATTCGCATATGCATCGATTTTCAAGATTTAAATAAAGAGAGTCCCAAGGATGATTTCCCCTTGCCTAGCATCGATGCATTGGTAGATGCTACAACAGGCCATGAAATGTTTTCCCTCATGGATGGTTTCTTGAGATACAACCATATTCGTATCAATCTTGATGATCAACTAAAAATGGTGTTCACGACACCTTGGGGGACATTTTGTTATAAGGTCATGCCATTTGGCCTTAAAAATGCTGGCGCTACTTACCAATGTGCTATGAAATACATCTTCCATGATCACATGCATAAAAATTTGGAATATTATATGGATGATTTGTTGGCCAAATCTCTTTTGTGCCAAAATCATCTCGATGACTTATGCAAGATCCTTGATCACCTCATCAAACACAAGGTTAGGCTAAACCCCAAGAAGTGTGTATTTGGCATCACATCTAGAAAACTCTTGGGTTTCATAGTCTCAAAATGAGGCATCAAGGTAGATCCAAATAAATTCAAGGAAATCCTTGAAATGCTTCCCCCAACCACCATCAAGTAGCTCAGAAGCTTGTAGGGTAAGGTCACGTCGATCAAGTCCTTCATAGCATAGTTATCTGACAAGTGTCAACCCATGAATAAATTATTACAGAAGGGGGTAGCATTTCATTGGGATGACGAGTGCCAGTCAGCCTTCGATGACATCAAACAATACTTGGCTTCGTCGCTAGTATTGGCACCACCTAGACTAGGAGTGCTATTCTATTTATACATCTTAGCTACTAAGGTGGCACTGGGTGCCATGCTAGCCCAGAAAAATGAATTACATAAATAACAGGCTAATTATTATCTTATCCACACCCTGGTTAGTTATGAACTTAATTATGCATACGTTGAGAAGTTATTCTTGGCGGTGGTATTTGCCACCAAAAATATATGCCATTACATGCTGAGCAATACGACGTATGTGGTGTCTAAGGAGAATCCATTGTGGTACATGATGAGTCGTACTTATCATAGTAGTCACACGACAAAATGGATCATGTTGTTGACAAAGTTTGACATCGAATTCATTGGACAAAAGTCCATCAAAGGTCAAGTCATCGTAGATCAACTAGCAGAGGATCCTCTCGAAGATGATCAACCTCTGACCGTAGAGTTTCCCGATGATGGGGTCTTCCATGTCTCAGAATAGCCAGATTCTAATGAGCCTGAGTGACAGGTCGACATAACCTTATTTTTTGATTGTTCTAAATGTGAGCAAGGGGGTGGCACAAGAATCATGTTTTTCACACCATAAGGGGCTCCATTGCCTTTATCATTTAAACTTGATTTCCCGTGCACCAATAAAAATGTTGAATATGAAGCCTTGCTCATAGGTCTTTAGAAAACCATCACCATGAACATCAAACGCTTGAATATCTTTGGTGATTCGCTATTAATTGTCAACCAAGTAAAAGGGGTATTCCAATGCAAATGCCCAGTTCTATAGGCCTACAAAGACCTTATGGATAAATTCTTGGTAAAGCTTGAATGGTATGACATCGAGACACTCCCTCGATCATAGAATCATTTTGTGAAAACTATGGCCTCCTTGGGGTCACTAATCCTGCAAGACATTTCTAGTGAGATGACAACTATTCAAGTCAAAATGTTATCACAATTCATGATGGAGCGTGCAAGCTCTGACATAATACTAGGAATCCACTTGATCCAGATTGAACCATCTCAGGATAGGTTCTCTCAAATCCATGATAGTCTAAATCACACCAATTGGGTGTCTTTGTTCTCTCCAACCCCTCTTAATAGTGTTAGAGTAATATTCCATCAATTGGGATAATTACCTATTTCCTACGTTAGGTAGATTTTATATTACCACATGGTAATAAGTTATTTCTTGCTTTTTACCACATATATTTACTATTTGCTACTTACCATGTAGATATTTACTGTTTCAAATATCTAATGGTAAACTATGGTTAATTCCTAAATATCCTAGGTTAACAAACCTAAACCAAACTCTCTACCTCCTATGGCGTGTTGGTTAGCGTGGATAGTGGGAATATAGTTTGGTATACTATTTTGTAACCTATATATATTGCTTAGTATTTCCTAAGCTAATGTTAATGAATATTTAATTAATCAATTGTCTTACCTTTCTATTTTGATCACATTGGCATCAGAGCCGAGAGGGTAGGCAAGGCGAAGGGAGTTATTCCCTAGTTCCACCTACCCAGGTTAAGGTCAACTTTTTTGCTTGCCCAAATGAAGAGTCGGTGACATTTGGTTGCCACCAAACCCACCTCAATAGGTGAGCTTGATAGATGTTGTGACTGATTGTCATAGAGCTTTCAACCTGCTAGGTCAAAGCCTACTAGGCAAGTGATCCTGAGGCCACCACTGGCCAATCAGGACCACGCCCGTAGACCAACCAACAAGATTGTTAGGAGGGTAGGAGTGCCCTCCTGATCCCACGTGGCTATGGTCCATAGGCAGGACCACACTCATAACATAGCTAGTAGGATCACGAGGAGGGCAGGAGCACCCTCCTGATCCCACTTGGCTTTGGCCCATAGGCTCATCGATTGGGACCGATAGAGATAATCGAAACAACTTCGACAACCAACCCGCGTCAACCTAACAATGTGTCAAGTGATCTGATAGGGGATAGCCCTATCAGGGATAGACCACCAAACTCCTAGGCAATGGTCAAACCCAAACCCGAGGGTAGGAGCACCCTCGGGTCTGATGAGCACCCTAACCAAAACTTCGCTAGTGACCTTGACAACTTGACCTGGCACAACCTTCAAGAAGGTTGACATGGCAGGTAGACACCTAGACACCTGGCATATGATGTGGTAGGTGCTAGGTTGATTGGTTTGACTAGTGCAATTCTCGAGGGTGGTGACTAGATAGCTAACGTGGGACTAAACCACCTCAAGATCTATGAGGGTAGGAGGCCCTTTGATCCCTGATATTCGATGATCGGAGGGACCCACACACACCCGAGCACATATCCTAAGGTGTTGAATTAGATCTAGATGATGACTGGATCACGAGATCGAATGCTGATGTGGCACTACCCCCTGGAGCGACATCTAGATGACACGTGGTAGATAGCCACTAGACTCGACTTGGACTAGACAAGACACATGGTGGACAACCACTAGACTAGACCATGACTCAGACATGACACGTGGGTGACATGTGGTAGACTGCCATGTGCCAACCGACTCGACCTAGCTAGCACATGGTGATGACCAAAAGGAGGGTAGGGGTGACTACCCGAATGCAGTCGATAGTCTAAGGGCTTGAAATACCTTTTATTCCCCACCAAATCCCCCACGTGGGCGATGTGGGATAATTCCCCATATTTTTCCCTGCCTGTGCGAGGAAAAAGGGAAAGGAAATTTCATTCCCTTCCCTTCACGTCGGGCCTTATAACCTGACCGGAAAGGGCGGCTGGAGCTAAGGCTCCCGACGGGGCAGGTCAGGAGTTCAAGCCCCATCGGGGCCAAAGTAATTCTTTTTACTTCGACGGGCATTCATAAAAGAAAAAACAAGGTACATTTTTTTTTATTTTTTGAAGTTTATTTTTTTTAATTAATTTAGTTTTAATTTATTAAAAATTTTAAAAATTATTTTACTTAGAATTATTTTTTTTTAAGGTAATTTTAAAGTTAAAATAGTTTTTATTTTTCTTGATAAATTTTTACTTAAATTACTTAGAAATTTGTTTTTTATATAAACTTCAAAATTCAAAAAAAGAAGGCTCATATTTTGCAAATTACAACAACATATTGCTTTTTGTGTTCTCACCACAAAGGAGATATCAAACATAGAAAAGCATATTTTTTTTTGCAAATTCGAAAAGCCTTCTTTCTTCTCAAAACTTGTTAATTTTGCAACATAAAAGGAGCCACTATTTGATTGCAAAATTGTAACACAAGGAGACAAAAATTTGCAAAACATCAAAATTGAAGAGTGCATTTGTTTTCTCCAAGGAGATATAAGACATAAAATTGCACATTTTTCTTGTAAACTTGAGAAGAAATTGTAACCTTGGGTCCACAAAAACTAAGTCGTGTGTCGACTAGTTCTAGAAGCCTTCCAAACGTAGGTTGTGTGTCGACTTGTCTTGGAAGGAGTGCTCCAATTGTTCATTTTGCAAAATTTAGGGTGAAGACAACATTGTAATTCTTTTGCAAAATCGGAAAACAAAGTAGGAGACATAAAAATATCATTTTTTTTTGCACAACACAAAACACACATTTTGTTGCAAAAATTTAAAAAGGTGCATTATCGATTTTACTTGACACCTTAATTGGCAAACTAGGTGATAATAATTTTGAGGCCATTTCTTGTTTGATTGTTGCATCATTCTTTTTGCAACTATAATTCATATAATCAAGAACATCCAAACCTCAAAATTTCACAAATTTGTGTACATCCATGCATAGATTTAAAGCCAATTTCACTTGATATTCTCTCCTAAATCAACAAAACCCCTAATTCACTCTTATTTGTTTGGCTTAATTTCCTCCAAATTATCATCCTTCTTGAAGGGTGTTAAGGTAGGTGCCATTAAATATCTGTTTGAGTGAATTATATTTGTGTACTCTTTTAGGGTAATCAAAAGAAAGAACAAGTTTTTGAAAATAAGGAACCTGAAAAAGTTGCAATCCTTTGCACTAAGGGGGGATAATTCCTTTCTTCCTTCAGAACACATAATTTTGACAAGAGGGAAATAAAACTTGTAAAGGCAATCATAAAAGTAGAATTCATACAAATTAGATCTTTTATTTTAGACTTCATAATAGCAATCATTCTTGAATTTCTTACAATAAAGAAGGATGACTTGGTGAAATTTTTTGATCAAATTTCCTAGAAAGCATAGTTTTGCACAAATTGTAAAAATGACAACCATGACACCATTCAGTGTTGGTTTCAAAACAAGCAAAACCAAAATGGCAACAAAACATCACAAAAACCATATTTCTAGCGAAGTGTCTCATTTAGATTCTAATTCTGGTTTAAAGAGAGCACAATGAGTGCTCATTGCTAAAACAATATTGTAGAGGGAAAACACATGTGTCCCTTGGGAAAAAGCACCATTTTCTCTCACTCTTCTTTTTGGCTTCATAAATAGCATAGGTATTTTGTTTGAAGACCTTGCAATAAGGGGTGCTTGTACCTCTTTTAGGCTTCATAAATAGCAAATTCTAGGTGTTTGAAGTAATTCTAACAAGAGGAGCGACTTTTTTGTGATGTAAAATTGTCTAGGAGGCAATATTTGTAAAATCCTTCACAACACTCTTGCATTGCACACTTTTTGCAATTGAGGAGGATATCCATTTATTTTTCTTCACTAATTTTTGTAAATAGGGAAGAAGGCTTATAAGGGTGCATTTTCAGCTTCGACCAACACCTTAGTCACTCTTCCTTCAAAAATTAATTACACTATGTTTTGCAACGATAAGGGGGGAACTTATAAGGGTGCATTTTTGACAGCGACCAACACCTTAGCTACCTTATATTTTACAAATTCATATTGTAAATGAATGAACCTTGTATGAAGTGATCTATTCTATTACACCTAGTGATTGCAGTGGTTGGTTACCCATGCAATTCGATTGGATGATGTTATTACCATAAGGACATTCTTTGGCATGAAGAAAAAGTGAGGAATGACCCACTTTTTGCTTAGGGGCAGCCAGAGAACTATGACATAGCAAAGCAAATAACCAGTAGATCAACATCTTCTTCACTGTATTGGGTCAGTTATATACTTTACCCAAATATTGTTGTATAGAGGGATATGTATGTATTACCAAAATAATGTAATAAGGGGGGATGTTAGAGTAATATTCCATCATTTGGGATAATTACCTATTTCCTACGTTAGGTAGATTTTATATTACCACATGGTAATAAGTTATTTCTTGATTTTTACCACATATATTTACTATTTTCTACTTACCATGTAGATATTTACTATTTCAAATATCTAATGGAAAACTATGGTTAATTCCTAAATATCCTAGGTTAAAAAACCTAAACCAAACTCTCTACCTCCTATGGCACGTTGGTTAGCGTGGATAGTGGGAATATAGTTTGGTATACTATTTTGTAACCTATATATATTGCTTACCTAAGCTAATGTTAATGAATATTTAATTAATCAATTGTCTTACCTTTCCATTTTGATCACAAATAGCAACACAACGCTATTTTTACAAGTTCTCTCCTGCTCAGCTTTTGCTAGGGATGAACTTCAAGAGGGATCAACCATTCATACCATCGAGGTTTCTAATTAGTAGGATTGGTATACACCCATAAGAGACTATCTCAAGTTGGGTAGCCTCCCACTTGGATTGTCACACATCGTGAAAAGATCATTCAAATAGAAAGTGACAAAACATGTCTTGCTAGGAGATATTTTGTACCATCGAAGCTATGAAGGAATTCTCCTCTGTTGCTTGGACCAGTAGGAGTCCACTTAGGCAATCACCCAAGCGCATGATGGTATGTGTGGTGGCCACTTCAGCAGTATGGCCATCACAAAGCACATTCTTCACATGGGCTATTATTGGCCATCTTTAGAGTGAGATGTTGTGCATATGTGTGAAAGTGCATGAAGTGTCAACACCATGCTAACTTGACACACGTACCTTCTCAAGCCTTGTAGCTGATCCAATCAGCTTGGCCATTTTCATAGTGGGGCTTAGATCTCATCAAAAATATCTCCCCTACATCGTCAGGTCATCACACGTTTATCATAACAGCCATAGAGTACTTCACTAAGTGGGTGGAAGCAATTCCGCTTACCTCTACGACTGGGCCTCACATTGCAGAGTTCATTTTACATAACATCATATGTAATTTTGGTATTCCATCCAAGATCATCTCGGATAATGGGATGTCATTTAAGAACAAAGATGTGCATGCTTTGACAACAAAGTATAAAATTCAACATAGTTTTTTGACATCTTATTTTTTGTAGGCAAATGGGCAAGCAGAGGCATAAAAAAAATGCTAGTTTCCATCCTTAAAAATATGGTTGTAGATATTCATAAGGATTGGCACATCCAAATACCACTTGCCCTATGGGATTTTTGCACTAGTATTCGGACACCCATCGGGGTAACCCCATTTTTGCTAGTGTATGGCTTCGAGGCAGTCATGCCTCTCAAGTTGGAAATACCCTCTTTGCGTATATCAATACAAGAGTTCATTGATGATGACACTACACGACAGGCCTAATTAGACCAGCTTACATTACTCAATGAATGATGCGTCAATGCTCTTGAGCATTTACGTATTTATCAATAGTGACTTAAGAAAGCATATAACATGAAAGTTCACTTGAGGGACTTTTAGGTCGGTGACCTGGTCTTAAAAGAGAACCAACAAAATTCTAACTTGCCACCCCATTTAAGGGACAAGTTCATGGAAAATTTGTTAGGTCCCTATGTAATCAACAGTAAAATAGGACCTGGAACATACTGGCTCACCTCTCTTGAATGAATCAAGGAACTAGAACCCTTGAACATTAATCATTTGAGGCCATTCAACATTTAGATAGCCATGGCCCACACAAAAAATCTCCAAGGGTTCTCGCCATTGCTTGGTCACCCAAAATGCCCCAAAGGTATCCATAATCCCTTTGGTCAAACCAAAAGCTCCAAGGGTTCTTGCCACCGCTTGGTCACCCAAAATGCCCCAAAGGTATCCATAATTCCTTTGGTCAAACCAAAAGCTCCAAGGGTTCTTGCCACCACTTGGTCACACAAAAATGCCCCAAAGGTATCTATAATCCCTTTGGTCAAACCAAAAGCTCCAAGGTTTCTCGCCATCGCTTGGTCACCCAAAATGCCCCAAAGGTGTCCAGAATCTCTTTGGTCAAACAAAAAGCTCCAAGGGTTCTTGCCATTGCTTGGTCACCCAAAATGCCCCAAAGGTGTACATAATCTCTTTGGTCAAACCAAAATTCCCAAGGGTTCTCGCAATCGCTTGGTCAACCAAAAATGCCCCAAAGGTATCTATAATCCCTTTGGTCAAACCAAAAGCTCCAAGGGTTCTTGCCACCGCTTGGTCACCCAAAATGCCCCAAAGGTATCTATAATATCTTTGGTCAAAGCCTCCAAGGATCCGTAAGAATCACTTGGTCCGCATCCATTCAGGTTAAACCATCCATAACGAATATTAAAAAACAATAGATAATTAAAAATAACAAAAAAATTGCATCTCACTATCATGCATAATTTAAAAAAAAGAGAGCTGCATTAGGCATCGCATACATACATTGCATATTTGTTGGTCATACATGTCAAACACACCATAGAATGTAATTACTTGGTAATTCCATCATTTTCCATATTCAATCCATTTTGTAAATGATCCATCAAGAATAATGCCATTCACATTTTTGCCATATCATAGTCAGTTGTCTTCTAATGTCTTTAGGGTTTTCATCATTCAACTGTCTTTAGATTTCTAGTCAAATGTTGTACAAAGTCAGATTGATTTTTACAAGGTAGAGTTTTACTTGGATCATAGTCAGTTGTCTTCTAATGTCTTTAGATTTCGCCATATCATAGTCAGTTGTCTTCTAATGTCTTTAGGGTTTTCATCATTCAACTGTCTTTAGATTTATAGTCAAATGTTGTACAAAGTCAGATTGATTTTTACAAGGTAGAGTTTTACTTGGATCACACCTTGTTACATAGCATCCCAACACAAGCTTAAAACACATAAAAATTCCCAAGTTGTGTAAACGAAAGACGAAACCTACAAAGTAGTCTAGGATGCCATAAGTGAAATGTTATCCTGCTCATCCCCCTGTGTGAATGGTTCAAGAATGCTAAGAATTAACAAAAGTACAAGCTCTTCCCCATCCAATTCCCCAAAATAAATAGTGGTTTTCACCACTATCAAAAATTCCAAACACCTTTGATCCCCAAATTCATAAGGATTCATACTACACACCCCTGAGAAGGATGGGTAGTCATCCCTAAGGCCTAAAGGATCAATACCATTCCAAAAAAAAAAAATCCCAAAAGTTCACCATAAAAATTCCCAAACACCTTTGATCCCCAAATTTGTAAGTATTCATACTACACGCCCCTGATAAGGATGGGTAGTCATCCCAAAGGCCTAAAGGATCAATACCATTCCAAATAAAAATCCCAAAAGTTCACCATCAAAATTCCCAAACACCTTTGATACCCAAAGTCGTAAGGATTTGTACTACACGCCCTTGATAAGGATGGGTAGTCATCTCCAAGGCCTAAAGAATCAATGCCATTCACACGCAAAAAATCCCACAAGCTCAACTTTGAAATCAAAATTCAAAATCTAAATCCTCAGAAAGCAACAATAAAAAATAATAGTTGTTATCACCACTACTCAAACCCCTTGCTCAAGAGAAAAAAAAAGAGAAAAATAAATAATGATTTTCATCATTATATGTGAGAGCAAGTATCCCAACAAATTGAACAACCAAAAGATGCCTGAGCTTGAATCCCTAGAATTCTCAGCATTTGAAAAACCATTTAGGGGATCCTCATTAAAGGTTTGGTGGATAGCCTACCTAGCAATGGCGGTATCCTAAATGCATGACAATATATCTATCACATTAGCTTTGCATGTGTGTAGACCAATGTTTGCATGTGGACGAGCTAGCTTATGGTATCCTAGAGTGTGTCATATATTAATCCTACTAAATGCAACAAAAGGAGTTAGTGGAGCTAATTAGGTGATCCTCAGTACAGGTTTGGTGGACAGCCTACCTGGCACTGGCGATATCCTTACGAATACCACATAAACGAACTCAATCGCACACATAGGGATGTGAGATAACTTGGTCAAACTCAACTCTAATTTGGACCTTGTTCAAAAATCTTGTAAGATAATGTATAGTCCTGACTAGTTATTTAAAGCATCTGAGTCTCAGAAAAACCTTAACTACATTCTAAAAACAATTGTTGTATATTTTATTACTGACATCACCATCAAAAAATACAAAGAAATTATTACAAATGCAAAATCTATTTCATAAAGCAATCACATAGTACAGAAAGCCAGTAAATCCTATACAGTCTATGGTGCCATCGCCTACATATAAACAAATCATTCCATCCATTTCATATGCATACATCTATATCATATAGTTAAAATAATTCGTAGTCATAATAGCATATGCATACATCAACATAAATAAATGTGCATAAAAGAACAATAAACCATGACAAATATATAATCAAATAAAAAATATTCATGTATATATATCATGTCAAAATGCCCTCTGGCTACAATAAGAAGGTCCTTTGACCTCATAAAAAAACCAAAAAATCAAAATCCCCAAATCCTAGGGAGTCATCCACCATGATCACATAGGATCAGTACGATTGGAACTACCCCCAGTAGTATGGGTCCTATGGGACCTCTTAGGGTGGCTGTTGCTAGCCCTCACCCCCTACCGACCAACACTACCCTCACCTAGTTACATGCGACAAGATGATGTAGACTGCTCAATCTCACTGCCTCTCATACGGTGCAATGAACCATCTCCATTAAGCACAGGCAACTATCCACTGAGGCGGACAACCTCTGTCTCTAACTCTATCTGGTACTGACCCCACTCCATGTCTTTTTGGTGATACACAGCTAGTGTACTATCTCACTATGCCAACTGAGTTCGTAGGAGATCCCTCTCCTATGTTACCTCCACCAAAGCATCTCTATGCTCCTCCTCCCGTATTCGTAGGAGACCCTCCAATCATGCTATCTCAGCATGAAGCCTAGCCTCCACATCCCCTAAGATAGCCTAAGGCATGGGCACCTCTAGGATGACCTACTTCTATGGCACCCACTACTCTAGGACATCTTGTACATTTTACTAATCAAAAGCCCCCAAATCGCCTCCATCGCTAGTGAAGTCATCGACCTCCACCATGTCAACATCATCAAGTAGAGCCCCCCAACCCTCCAATAGTGCCTTTGCACCCCCACCTCCTGCTACTATAGTATCCATGCCTCCTAGAGGCCCCTCACCCCACCATCATCGCATAATCCACCACTGGTTATACTCTACAGTTACCTTGACATCGTCCACATTGGATGCATCAATAACTGCATCAGACCCCTCACCTAGTGGATCAATGATAGGCCAGACTAAAGTCTTCTTGTCATCATGACATCGATAGATCAAGGGATCACCAGGTAATCCTTGGTGCACCCCAAACTACCACATCACCCAGACATATGGGAAGTACTCCTACTCTATCCTGTGCCACCCAATCAACCATCTACTCCTATGCACACGTTAGAGCCACTCTCCAACCTCAGGCCAGGCTGGACAGTATCGGTACGGCTACAAAAACACCTACCCTAGCACTAGACAAGAGAATGCATCAGTATAGTGACCTATGTCACCTGCTCACCGTTGACTCTATCCATGCTCCTCTGACCTTTGCCATAAATTGGCATATCTAATTTCTCGATCCACCATATCACATTAGGTGGTCCAATGCAAACCCTGTGTCTACTCCATAGCTATGTGCTGCCATCCCAGCATTGCAAGAGATAGTTACACCCAATCCCATTTCGCTTCTGGTAGCGAAACTCCTACAACTCATCATACAACTATGCCAATAACGTCTGACCCCATATCATAATAACTAGAGTTGATGTAGGACACTCCACCAATGTGAAAACTAACTCAAGTAGGTTCCAAGGGAACCTCACACCTAAGGAGTTAGGAAGTAGCATATTGGAAATGAGGGCCATGAGCAAAGCATGCCTCATCCCTAACATGCCCTTCTCCAGCCACCACCACACCAGAATATCGCCTATCTAGAAGTTAGCCTCTACCCTCTCCACCATCGGACCAAAACACCATGTCAATATCGCTATCTACTGGTCATGGCGGGTCATCCTGATAGGTAGCCCATCTATCAAAATTTGTCGAATCCGATACACATCCTCTAGAGTAATAGTCATCTCCCCTATTGGGAGATGAAAAGTTTTGGTGTGGGGATCCCACAGATTGATCAAGGTAGTCAAATATGCTCGATCCCCCACCATAGGCTCTAGATGCATCACATGCTTGAGCCCAAGGGCATCAAGCCACTCCCAATCCACAACTGTTAGGGCATCCCGGGCATTAGAGAAAATAGTCGGCTAGCGGTATCGACTCTTCACAACTTGAAACAACAAAATAAAATGAAAAAAAAATATTAAGTACATACTTAATATAAACAAACACACAAAATAAAATTGTACAATAGGAGACTATAATTTACAACTGTACAGCAAACGTTCAACATAAAAAGTACAAAAAAATAAAGTACAATGAAAGTATAGAATCATTAAAATAAAATTGTACAGCAACGATAGCAGACATAAAAATAACTGTAAAATCAACATAAAACAACAAAAATCATATTAGGATTTCACCCTTAATGTGAACAAACAAAACAAAATAAAAAAATATATTAGGGTTTCAACCTTAATATGGCAAAAACAAAATATATATATATATATATATATAATATATTATGGTTTCAACTTTAATGTGAATGCAAAACGACACAACATAAAACACGTGTGAATAATAGGCAAAGAGAAGGAACATCATACCGGTCTCACCTCAGATCCTCCACTTGAAGATCCGATTATCGCACTCATGATGTCCATGAAATTTCAATAGCGCTTTGCTATGCACACTCACACTCATCCTCCTCATTTCTCCCAATCGCCAAGAAAAAAATATTGCAAATGAGCCCAAAACCTAGTTTTGGTCCTTATATAGGCTATTAGGCCTGTAATCATTCCACCCTGGGATAAGCGCTCTGGTTAGAACTCATACCACCCTAGGATGATTACAAAATTGGCATTCGTCCCACCCTAGGATGATTATAGAGCAAGAAATAAAGCAACAAAAAATGCATCCAAAAAATGCACCAAAAATAGCAATAAATCTATTGAACAAAGGTGCCTTTGCACCTGACATTCATGGCATGAAAAACCACCGTCGGGGTCACAAATACTCACTATACTACTCCCTAAGAAGGCTAGCATAGCCAGACCACTCCAAGGGAAGGAGGATTTTTGATAATTTTTACCCCAATAGGCATAAAAAAAAAGGGGTCAAAACCCACCAAACACAGGTCCGATGGTTGGAAAACTACATAAGTGTTCAATGAAAAACAACTAAAGGCACCCTTACAAATGTCATCTTGGGTCAAGTGACTCATCACTTTTATCATTTTTGTTCATTTCCTCATCGATTCATCGCTTGAGGAGGTAGTCACACTTGTCACAAATCAACAAATACACACCCAATCAAGGAAATGACATGCATTCAAAGAATCATTGACAAAGACAATCATGCTCCTGCTTGGGGAAGAAAACAAGCAATAATCATAGGCTAAACAAACACTTGGCATTCTAGAAGCATGAAGAAAAGGTTCCTCGAACAAAAGGTTGTGCCCTTTGCCTATTCATGACTAAACAATGTCCAAGATCAAGTACACCTCATTGAAAAATGTTACACTTGAGTTAAGCTCCTTAGCTCATCAGAAGCAAGGATTCAAGAATGTGCACCATTTACATACTTAGGGCATCAAAAGTTGGTTAGGTTACTGAGAAACCCTAATCATTAAGTTCTTTGGTCATCTATTTTTGCTCAGCACTGTGCCACACACAGCGCATCCCAAAAAGGGGCATCTATAGACACCAAAATAGCATCCATCCAATTATGTGACTACAAGCATTGACCAAATTGGCATGCATACCCCCTAGGGTAGCCTCCAAAGGTTAAAAAGTGGTCCTAACCACTCCCAAATCAATTTTGGAAGGTTAGAGGTCAGTTTTACATCTTTTAAGCACTCTGCTCCCTATTCGTCCCACCCTTGGACGAGTAGAATCCTATTCGCCCCACCCCGGGACAATTAGCAACAATCGCTCCAAGGTGGGATGATTAGCAGGTTTGACTGGAAAAAAGTCAAACCTTGACAAATGGCAGCCCAAATCTGCCACCTAACTCCACCTTCAAGGCATGGGAGTGCGAGGGAACATTTCAAATCATGGAGGCCTCAATCAAGGAGCCCCTAATCAGGGAGGAATCTTTTCTCCCCCTAAAAGGCATAATGAACCAAGTGGCACCCTCACGTGCGCATGCAAAGGATACCCTTAGGTATATAAAAAGGTGAGCCTCATCATCCCAAAAGGGAATAGAGTTGGAGCATTTGGAGCAACGAAGTGCTGCCAAAATTGTACACCCATTCCTCTTTGTGCTTCCTACATCCCTAATCTCTATATTCTAGAAGAGAGGTTGTCAGGTGAACACTAGAAATGAAATATAGATCCAAAACCCAAGCAATTAGCCACAATCCCACCCAAAAATCATTGACACAACCCCCTAGGAATTTTTGGACCCATCCTACTTGGATTGGTGTCAAAACTAGGCCCTAAACGGTGGGCGTCCCACCCCCGGGTGCCCCCCAAAATGCTATAGTCCTAATCGCCCCACCCTAGAGTGATTAGAAATCTGTGCATGGTTTTGTTACTATTATTTTTGCATTATTTTATATTTGATATACTTATGCTGCTGTCCAAATTTCATTGCTTTTTAACATGATTTGACCTGGTTTCTGTCATTTTATGCGTCTACTAACCTACAAGGAGCACCTTCAGATACAGGACAGCCTGGGCAGAATATACCAAATCTGACCTTTTGAGTCATCTCAAAATGCTGTCTTTAGTCTAACTACAAGTTTACAGGAGTTTTGGAGGCCGTTGGATAGGACATTTGGAAGGTCACTTTTTTGCAAGTTTTGTTGCAATTCCCAACGTCCCACCCTGAAATGATTAGAAATTTGTGCATGATTTCCTTACTATTATTTTTGCAATGTCTCATATGATATCCTAATGCCTCTTTTAAAATTTGAACTCATTCTTACATGCTTTGATTGTTGTTTTACTATTTTGTGTTAACTAGCTCGTAGGGCACCCCTACACATACAGGAGAATATGGGAATGATGTACAAATTCTGGGCATTTGGGTAGTCTTAGGATGACATATAATGCCTAACCCCTAATTTTTAGGTGATTTGGATGAGCATAGGTGGGACATTGGAGCACTCGCTTTGGAGAGGCCCCCGACGGGCAAACGAGCATAACGGGGCCGTCCGATGCCGCTTCGATGCAAAATTAGGTGATACCAAGTCTAGATGTTGTCCTTTACATTTATACATTGTTATGTACTTGATTTATCAATTTCATCATTGATATTCCACAAGCGCCCACTAGAGGCCTTGGGGATTGCATGTTTTTCTAGATACGCATATGCTATTAATGATTTGTTGTCTTTCTGTGTGTAGGATCTCACCACCAGGAATACTAGAGGGGCAAAAAAGGACGAAAAACACATGGACACAAGTGGTGGCAACTTTTATCCTACCCACTTCGAATGTGGGCACATGGAAGACACTGGAAGTGTACCGTCGGATCTTGGAAGTGTAGCTTCTTTCGGGCATCCATTAATGTAAAAAATTATATCAAATATTTTGAGCCCTAGAAGGGGGATGTATTGTAATAATATTAAAAGCAATATCAATAAAGGAGGCCCCGCTTTGTTTGCTTACATCTTGTTTCTACGTCATTTCCTTCATGCATTCGTAGGACTTAGCATCTGTATCTAATTTTGTTTGCATCATATCGGTACATTGTATTTCTACATGCTTTCACTTCCAATTCCACATCCACTCCATTCACCTCATCCACATCCTCACAAGTTGCAGTCCACGTCATCAATCCTGACATTGGTGAATACATGGTCCAAGATGTCAAGGTTACACTGTTAAGCATCCAAACTATTAGGGATTATGGTCATCCATGTGACCCACCCTTATCCATAGAAGTGGTGTACACCATATATTCAATTCCTAATAGAATCAATTTCATATATGTGGGGTCGATTACTCATTTTATCCACTTTCCTTAGATGAACCCAAGCAACCAACCCTTGCTAATATAGAACACATGTCTGGCTTTCCATCCTAATTCTCTCATTGAGTCAATTGGTAAGGATATGGCCTAGGACAACATGAATATGATATACATGACATCACTAAAACTCCATATTAAGAAGTGCATGACCATTCATATTTAGGCTATAATTCTCATCCCACCACTTTCTCTTTTGAACAAGCTTTCCAAAGCCTTCATTTAGGTTTAGAAGAAGAAACCACCCACAATGATGACTTGGAGGAATTATATGAATAATATGATGTCATATCGATAGCTTCTAATGAATCTGAAGAGGAATCAATCCCAATTATTCCATTCACTGAACATGATGAGCACTATCTCAAAATGTTCCCCATCCACCTGCCTATTTTCCATTTTATTCTCCCAAAGGAGCGAGTTGAACCAACCAATGAACCACCACTTCCACTTCGTTTATCCACTTCATCGAAACATTTTGTAATATATGTACATAATAAAAAAAAAAAATACAAAAAAATCTTTGCATTGCATGTGCATGGCCTTTGTCATTTACATTTACAAGTGTTGCTTGTTGCTATCCAGAGGAACATATAGGCTTACAAGTCTAGGGGGAGAAGAAGATCCC
Organism: Wollemia nobilis; assembly: GCA_028583015.1. Taxonomy (NCBI): domain Eukaryota; kingdom Viridiplantae; phylum Streptophyta; class Pinopsida; order Araucariales; family Araucariaceae; genus Wollemia; species Wollemia nobilis. The sequence goes on along the minus strand of JAQPPZ010016334.1, from coordinate 1,488,992 downwards.
AAACCACTTAACATTATCCACTTGAGAGCATTTCATGCTTAATGTGATTTACATATATGTATATATATACATGGCTAATACACAAAAGCATCATCCATACACATTGCATCCATGCACATTGCATTCATATACATTGCATTCACACACATTGCATTACACAATCACATTTATTATCACTTTTGCACATTCCATCCATTATATTAGGGTTCATTTGTTAATTTTATACAATTCTTGATCCAAATAAAATCTTGTTGTCTTAATAAGGAGCACCTCCAAGTTCACATCCATTTTATTACACCATTTCACAATCCAATTTACAATTTGCTCTATCCCCTCATTACACCTAGGTGTTTTCCATCACTCATACACTCCTAGTATTTCAAGTAAACTCCAAAACATGTCAAGTTTCCTCTAGGACCAAGTCACATTTTCACTAAGAAAATATTGAGTTGTGAGATTTAACTCTAACATTCTTGAACCAACCATATTTTACACATATTAAAAATATTTTGTGTCAAAGAGGAATAATACCATGATTGGGTTGAACCTCAAAGAAAAAAAATTCATCCTTGCTTGTCCCATTATGCACATAGTACAAAATAAAAAAAATAGTGGTCCTCACCACTACTTACACTGGCCAAATAAAATAACGAGTAGTAAGGATAGGGTTAAATTCTCATCACACTTTGGTTGAGAATCCAATTCTCCAAAGCTCCAGCTCTTTTACAAATCATACACCATAGATCCACAAGTTATAAGGATAGCACTACATTTCAATCTAGATGGTTAGGTAGTCTAAATATCCAAAGCTTAGGAGATTAGATCATTGGACTATGGAGCTAATATCTACCAAGACTATAGATGCTTGATTTTTAGTGGAGTACGCTTATGCATGTCGACACATCTCTCTTGAAGAGATCTCTAACCACACATAAGTACGATCTAGATTCTTAGTTTCCTCCATGATAGGTTTTATCTCAATTTACTCAAGATGGTTTAATGAACTCACTTGCACACACACTAGTTCTTGATTACTTGATTCATTACCATGCTTATGATTTGGTAATTGAACATCCACTACACACACATTTGGTCTTAGAGAAATTAGACAGAACTTAGTGAGTTTGTTTGATATCACTAGTATGTTTGAGTCTTTGCAAAAAAAAATTAACTCAGTCATCCATAAGCCATAACACCATACACATCACTACCACATCATTACATGAGTCTTCCATTTCACATACGACCATTTTGGTACCCCTGATTAAACAACAATTATCAATATGGTCAAGGAAAATCTAAACTAAAAATGATTATTAGATTATTATTTCATTTACATTCATACACATCATCATTACAGTAAAATCACATCACATATATATACATTCACACAAACATCCACATAAATTCATAATACAAAATAAAAGCGATGTATATATATTTAAAATCACATGTACAATGAATTCCTGAAGGCTATATTCAATGGAGAACCAAGTCTCATATACAAAAAGTACATCTAAGCACTAGATAATGCCCATAGGTAGACCCTTGATACCCCAAAGGATACCTAAACCTAGATTTGCTATGCGTAGAGTCACTACACCTAACAGAACCCACTATAGAGGAAGAAGGTCGATTGGATAGCCCAATGTGGTGTTGCATGAGTCGATACTCTAAATCCTAGATATACATCTCCTAGGATAATAGGTGTAGTACATCATGCCTTTGATGAGAGTCCCTCTATGCTAGCTATTCCTAGATCCTTGCTATCATATATTCTCCTCTGCTTGTCACCACCCATACCTCCAGCTTTGTTCATAATTGAGCATTCTCAGCATCCCAAGCTATTATCACTGCATCCCGCTCCACCACCATTTGTTAGAGCTTATCATAATATACCTCAAGCCTATACCACTTCTCACTTTGACCAAGAGGTCTCTCTAGAACCTCCTCCATGCCATCCCTACCACCATTATTACCTCCAATATCTAAAGGCTACTTTGTTGCATCTCTCACTCATCTTACTCGGATGTTGGAGCGACAATACCTCTAACATTGAGGAGTCTCATCTACCTCCTTCACTACCTCCTCATATTTTTTTCCCTCCTAAACCAATTGTCTTGATACCCATGGTGGTTATGAAGTGAACCATGCATCATAGTCCAATATGGTCTCAACTTCATCCATATTTAGGAGATCTATCTCCTTGTCATCCTCATACTCCACCTACCACTCCTTCAGATAAGGTAGACTCAACTCATCTGATCGATGCCTATAAAGCACTGGAGCCTTAGGTACTCCCTACCTCAACCCAAAATATCATGACAATCATGAAAAATAGATCAACTCCATCTCACTCCCGTGTCACCCAATCACCCACCTAGCCTACCTAACCCTCCACAACTACTCTCTATCACTAGTCCACCTAGCCTCACACCATGGCCTCCAACACACCTGATTTGATGTCACACCTACCCATATATACCTATACTCTTGGCCAATATAACTAGGATAAATTAGTTGAACCTCTTTAGTTACAAACCATATCAAAGCATAGGGTTGATCCCTATCCCATACCCCACAAGGTAGGCCCATGGGATGAACCACACTAAAGTGCTCCTAAACACAACACTATAGCAATACACTACAACCCAACCCCTTACATCCTTGCCTCCTTACCTCATACAAATCTAGATAAGTTTGAGCTAGTAGAGTTAGTGCCCATGCATATCCCTGAGGCTCATCGATCATGTCATACACTAGCCTAATCATGTTCCATGGGAACTGACAATCGATGTTGTTAGGTACCAAGATGTTGGCCAAAAGGAATATTATTGACATAGGCAATGCCTCAAAATCCTTCTTCACATACATGAACAAATACCTTATCCTTCCATACCTCACACTCACATCCCTCCATCCATATCTACAAATTAACCTCAACTCACATTCCTTATTATGCTCAACTTGTACATGCAACCCCTCCATTAGCACTTAAAAGATGTGATATGCATCTTCCAATGTCATTTTAGCCTCCCTTATTAGAAACTAGAAGGTCCCCCTATCCATATCCTACCTTTTTTCCAAGGCATAAAGGTACCCCTCATCAGCCCACACCACCTCAATCCGTGCTACTCCAACCAACTCCATTTCCTCCAACTTATCCCAGTTGGCCTTTTGCAAGGCCTATCTCATATTAGGTATTTTAGGTAAGAATTAGTATCAAGCCTCTAAGATCCTCAACTATAGCACAAGCACAACAAAAAATACATTACCATCACATTCATTACATAATAAAAAACATGTAAAAAAAACCATTGTAAAATTCCAAACAAGAAGCACCAAGGGCACTTACCTTAGCCACTTACACCTCCATACCTGCTACTACATCCACACCCTCCATCACCATCACTTCACTCCTCCACACTCCTTCTCACTTACTCACTCCTTTAGATGCAAATTTTGGAACTCATAATTGCAATAATAAATTCAATTTGACTTTTGTAAACCTATTATAAGTTTTTTTGGCATGCTAAAACACCCATGGGCATCTACCTAGCACACTCAAATGTTTCCCACCATATATAAAGGTGAAAATGCTCTCCTATGTATGTGCATGATGTGAACGATGGCTAGTGTTTGAACCCAAAATATTGCAAAAGGAATAACAAGATATCAAACTATAGCAAAACCCCACAAAATCATCTCAAATTTCATCCATGCATCCATTTCATTATCACATCATATTTTGTGAAAGCAAAAATTGATTTGGGCACTTAATTTTTGTTTGCAACCAAAATTCATGAAAATGCTCAAAAATATTCAAAATGCCTCAAAATGGTCCAAAAACTTCACAAAATTATCACATTTATCATCTCCATAATTCATCACCATTTAATCACATTTTGTGATAACATGGATTGATTTGGACGGTTAAATATTGTTTGTGATCAAAAGTTGCAAAATTGCCCAAAATTACCTCAAAAACATTCCAAAACAATTCCAAGTTTCATAAAATCATCCAATTCATTCCTCAATGCATATCCATATCTATTTTACAACACACATTATCATTCCACATTACCCATTTCATTTATCATTGTATTTTCACCCCATAATTTGTCAATCTCACACACAGTTTCAAGTGAACCTCCTATCTAGTGGTTTACTCTATTTTCCCTAGTGATTGTAGTGATAGACTATCCATGCAATTTGGTAGGATGGGTATATCACCATAATGACACTTTACCATCATCCAAAATCCTCTTTTTCAAAATAAAATTACATTTGGTCCCTCATTTTTGAGTGTGACTATGCTCATACTAATTTTCTCATAAAGCTGTCATTGATGGCCTTGTCCATGGGGCTTGAAACATGGATAACTTCTAGTACATCATTTCTTTTACATTTACAGTCATCAGGGATATGGGTCTAGTAGGATGATTGGTTCCACATGAAATAATTTTATGATAGTCAATATATGACCACATTCCACCATATCATCTTGCATTTTCATTACTTTACATTTTAATGATGCCAAAAGAACATATTCTTTAGCAGCATCAAACCACCCCAAACTTGGGGTAACAAAATTTGATATTGATTTCCCACATATGGATACACAACATTTACATTGCACACAATTGGAAAATATCCCTTTTAATTGGGAAAAATAACATAATCAATAATTGCATCATCATCTATGTCATTTTATTTGACATTTAAATCCTTCAAACCATCCACATTTCCAAAAAAACCCTTGCATTTATTGGGGAAAAAACATAACACACCACATTTACATCACACACAATTGGAAACAACCCCTTTTTTGTTGGGAAAAAGAACAAAAATTAATTATTGCATCATCATCTATATCACTTTATTGATATTTACATCATGTAAATCATCCACATTTCTAAAAAACCCCTTGCATATGTTGGGGTAAAAATAGAATACACCACATTTACATCACACAATTGGAAAAAACCCCTTTTTTATTGGGACAAAGAACAAAATCAATAATTGCATCATCATCTATGTCACTTTTCTAACATTGACATCATTCAACTCATCCACATTTCCAAAAAACCCCTTGCATATATTGGGGCAAAAACATAATACATTTTCACCCAAAATTTCACCCACATTTACACCCACAGTTTCACCCACAGTTCTATAAATTGGCTCTTGATATTCATTCTTCACTCATTCACCAATTGAGGGGGTAAAATGCACCCACATTCTTTTTATCTTTAGGATCTTCTTGTGCTCTAAGGAAAGAAAGTTGCTTCACTAAACCAGGTGTCTCTTGTTTTTGCATCACATTGTGTTTCATGTAATACAATACAAAAAGGGGCATCTGTAGATACCAAATCCTAGCCACTTGTCATCCACACATCATCCAATAACCACCATCCATTATTTATTTATATATGTATATTTATTTATATTTATGTATATAAATATAAATATTTTATTTATATTTATATATTTAATATATATATATGTATCACAGTCACCCATCAGAATATAATCTCAACCATCCATCTAACTTGATCCATGTTACATATCAAAGACATAATCTTAGCCATTCATCATGATTAAATCGTAGCCACCTTTTGGTGTCGTTGAAACCCTAACATGTTGAAGGTAAGTTATAAAACACCATTCACTCTTGTGAATGAAGGTTGAATGATTAAGGGGTTAAGCAATTAAGTGGTCAATTGATTTCAAATACCTTACACCCATCCTCATCCAAACCCTATTATTTTGCTACCGCTTTCCATATTCTCTTCCACCACAACCTCCATTTTTGTCACTAGAACCCCTATGAACTAGATCTGGTTTTGCAGTACCCTTCCTAAAAACCCTCGAACACTATCAAGCATCCCCTAAAAATTGTTGAGCATTACAAGAATGATGTAGGATGTTCAAAGCCCTTCCATAACACTCCAGGGTATTTCCACTTAGTCGATTTACCACCATCAAACCCTCGAATGCTTTCAGGCATTCGCACACCTTCATATCATAGAAACAAAAACATGGATCATAATCACAGGTATAATATTGACAAGGTAAAATATTTATATTTTACAGCTCTAGTTCTCTGTTTTTAGTTTACATTTCACTATTGCAGCACTTAGGATTTGTAGTTTTATTTTATAGAGGGTCTCACACAATGGAGCCCTCGTACATGCTACTGACTTGTTTAGTGTTGATGATCTATCTACAAGTATAGGAACCCTATTATTGATATATTTTGTTTCTTAGGTGGTCCTATAGGGATACACAAGCCCACATAAAATCTTGTTTGGATCAAAATACAACATAAAAGACACCAAATATTTTTTGTAAACAAGGATTTTTAAACCCTTCGATTGTAATCATTGTGTCAACAAAAATTACATTGTAACATTGGAGATCAAGGCTCCCATAATATTAATACAATATTCTTTCTTCATTGTACAATATCTTTTGTGTTGTTTTTTGTATTGTTATCTTGGTGTTGTTGCTTTTTACTTTACTATAAAATTGCAAAAAATTATAGGTTTCAAAGATTTAGGTACATAAGTCATAAGTATCGGGTCTCTATCTATGATAATATTTGGTCTGGATGATCCCTATCTACAAGCATCTCTTTATGAGATGGTCCCCTACTTGTGACCATCCTTGCACATGATGGCCCTTGTCTGAAGCCATATCTATATGAGATGACCCCTTGTCTACTACTTTTTGGTCTGATTGCTTGTTGCCTATCCATAGGCTACTCATGTAGGGTTATGCATCTTATAGGTTTCTAAAAATTAAATGTCAATTATTTAGAAATCTAAATTTAAAACAATATTTTTATGCATTAGTGAAAGAGCATGGAATGCTTTGTGATTTTACTTTCTTTTGCATAATATAAAAAGAATCCCACACACCATATTTCACTTTAACATTAACGAGTTGGATTTTATCACCAACCATTAATTGAGACCAATGACGGTGGGTTTCATCTCCATTCAATGGCTCATACCCTAGCAACTTAGTGGCCAAAAGCGAGTGGCTTCTTAGACTTCATCATTAGGAAGTTTCCTACTCTTAGGTGCACTCAAAATGGGAAGGTTAGCAGAGCTCTTTTACCATGAGGCTCTTTAAAATAATTAGTGGATGAATTTTTCGTTACTTTCTATGCCTTAAATACAAGGGTTAAGGAAAAGTGTGGCTTCGCTGGTACTAGGACATTAGATGGTGTGGTCCCTTCAAGGGGCAATTTGTTCCCATAAGGTTACCTTGAGCTAATATCCAATAGGAAGCCATTTTTTGCCATTTGAATTACATTACCCAACAAGGGGGTGTGCTCAAACTATATTTTAGTAGTTTTCTATTTTTTTTACCCTTAGTTTCATAGGAATAGGGGTTTTCAACATCAAAATACACTAAAACAGTTATAGGGACTCACACTTAAAACTTAAATGAGATAATCACATTGTTTTCTTGTGTTTTTATTTACTATTTAATCAAGACCATGGTAACAACGTGCGGCCAAGCTCGATCAAGGGCTAGTATTGTAGAAATTTTTCAAGGAGGCATGGAATGCCTTTGCATCAGTCCAAAGGATATGGCCATTCTTGAATGGCATCCTAGTTTTTATAGGGAGTCTATCCTAGAGGAAATTCCCATTCAAGATGCACCTATTGGTACTCATTATGATCAAAGTGATGACTTCCATGGTCAAGATACTTTTTGTGCTTACCTTAGATAAAATCTTCAACATGGAGAGGGTCCTAGTAGGTCGGTATCATGAGTTCACATTTTGACTTGCTCTATACACCAGTTAGAGCATGATTAGGAGTACACTCCATGGATGAGGTTAGATGATCAAGCCACTCTGCTTGACCATCCATGGATGAGTTGATAATATGCCCACTTAGACAAGTATGTTACTTATTGTCCTACTTAGATAGCCATGTTGGCTCATAGAGTTCTTGTCAATGAGGAGGAGGAAGATTTTGATAATCCTCCTACTCCTCAAGTGGAGTATTCCATGCAAGCATGTTGTGCCTCTATGTCACTTGAGTATGTCGAGCTTACATTTAAGCCCAAATAACATGACTTCCCTTGATTGCAGGAAATATATAGCTTTTAGGGCTACAAAGTAAGCCAAGTCCCTTCGTATTAATATAAATTTCAATAGGCCCCATACTTTTGACCATATATATTAAGCTCTTAGGAAGAATGTTGAGAAGCAAGTATTGTTGAACTAGTTATGGTTGGATAAAAAATGCTTAGATGAGCTATATTAGTTGAGTCAACACAGTATACAAGAAAATAGGGTGTACCAAGAAAGGCTATACCAAGAGAGATTACATAAATCCATGCATAAGGTGGTTCCTAAACCAAGTACCTATAAGCAGTAGATCCATCAAAAGCACATGATGCACCACCAAAAACTATCACCTAAATCCAATTATAATTGTCCTCCTTGTGCACCTCCTCAAAACCATAGGCCCAAAAAATGTTAACCCAACAATGCTCAATAGAAGCATGAGGCTTATGAAGACTTAGGGTTAGAGAATCAGGATCAGGGGTACGTTGAGTCAATTTTTGAGGATGTGGTTGATGACCACAATAAACAACCTTACCCCACTAAACATCTTCCACCCTCCCTCCTCAAGGGCAAAGTCAAGGATATGATATCATTTCACCTAAAGCTTACAAAGTGTTCATTGAGCACAATAGATCATTGGAAAAACAAGCTTTAGGAATGGGTTACAAGAAACCCACCCTGAGTTAAATTTGTAACCAATTGCTCCATCCTTCTATCTAATCTCCTCCATATCTGGAGTATTTTGAAATACCCAAGTTAAATAATTTTATAGGGGACGATGATGTAGGAGAATATCACTACTTTCATGAACCTTTTCTTTCAACTTCAGGATGATGAGGCCTTGTTGCTGAGAACCTTCTTGATAACACTCTCAATCCTAGAACTAGAGTGGTACAATCATCTGCTAAGGCACATCATTCATAGCTTTTAACAACTTACAAATGCATTCCTGGAATGCTTCTCATTTAGCATAAAGAAGAAAGCAACCTTGACTAATTTATATAACCTTCTCCAATTTGATGATGAACTAGTCTTGGACTACGGTAATAGGTGGTGAGTGGTCATTTCAAAGTTGTAATTTACCTTGCTTGTGATAGAGCTAACTTGACTATTCACAAGGATTTATTCAAAATATATTTCATTACTATTATAAATCCATCAATATCAGACATTCAAGGAAGCCTTAGCTTAGGCCAAGGTCATAAAGGAGATTAAGGTTTAGGAAGGGAAATTAAAACTTTGAAAGAAGGAATGGAACAAAATCCCAAAAGGAAACCATGCTCAATGAGAACCATCAGTAGTTAATCAAGTTGTCTTAAATATTATAGGACTTGTAAAGCAAAATCCACCACAATAGACCAATTATCAGGCCCAACCCCCTCCTAAATAGTACAATCAACCTCAACAAAACCAAGTAAAAAAGCAACAATGTCACCTACCTCACAATTATATGCCATTGCTTGAATACTTTGCATCACTTTGTAAATAACTATGTGAGGCAAAGACCATCAACTTTCCAGAGATACATCCCTTGGATCCCAATAAGTCCAAACCTAAGTGGTATCGAGGGGACCTATACTATCCTTGTCATCAACAAAATGGTCATGAAATTGATTCATGTTACACATTTAAGAAAAAGTACATTATATGCTTAACAAGAATGAAATTCAAATCGATAACCCTTTTGTGACCAACAATCAATAGATGGGCATATTTAAGGATCCGCTACCTACACATGAGGTGCAGGTAGATCAAACCTTAAAGACCAATGAAATCCATACAAACCTATCCAAAAAAAGGGTTTGTAAGGATGATTAATATTGTGACATAGAATAGGTGGTATCCGAATCAAGCTACACCATCTTTAGCTATAAAAAATACACCTTCTACATCGCAACCTTTGCTGACAAATTATCCTATAAAAGGTCCACCACTTTTCTAGGTGGCGACAATCAGAAGTAGACTTACCCAAAGTCTATGAATGACATCGATAAGACTATCCATCTATGAGCTAATACAACAATCACCTCCACACAGAGAAGCTCTAATTGAGATTCTAAAGTTAGTTGAGTTGCAGTCCAAAGATCCCAATGATTTTGAAAGTTTTATGGGGAACATTCAATATTTTAAAGAGCCTATTATCATATTTCATGTTCACAATATCAAGTCAACTCCCACTAAAGGGCCTGATCCTCCACTGCACATCATTGCTAGTGTGAATCATATTCCTTACAAGTGAGTCTTGATCGATACAGGCTCTTCCATAAATATCATTACAACTACTGCACTAAACCATATTAGTCTTCCAACCTCACACATTGTAGCATCTACATTCACCCTCTGAGCATTTAATGATGCTTTATGCTCTACCATTGGCACAATAGTCCTTTCTACTTAGGTTTAGCTAAAGACTATTCCTACATTATGCCATGTCTTGGAGAGTGCAATGCAGTATAATATATTTTTCATAAGACCATGGATGAGGGACATGAAGTGTATCCCATCCATATTGCATCAGTGTCTCAAGTATATACATGAAGGAAAAGTTCATGTGGTTCATGCAGATATTGAGCCCTTCAAGTATTGTAATGTAGTGCACCACCCATAAGAGTATACCTTGCCATCCACCCATATAGACATCAAATATTAATGACCCCATAAAATTTCTAGATCCAGCACCACAATAATCCATTGAAAAATCTCCATATCCACCATTGCCATCGATTTCTCTCGATATCCCTTCTTCATCCTCAGATTCTCTATGCAAGAAAATATTGAAGGAGCCAATCGAGGAAAATTTGCCATCCATTTCCACAAATTAGTAGAGGATATTCCAACTCCTATGGATGAGGAATAATTATATATTGCCATGGATGAGTTAGATTAAACCACTCCCCCATCATCCTCATCCACCCCATCATAGGTCACAGTTCATTTGGCCAATCCTAGAATCACTGAGTATTTGGTGCAAAATGTCATATTCACTCCACTTATTGAGTTTGTGCAAGACATGGGCAGACCTCACTTTCCATTACTACCCATTTGTACCATTGTGCCCTTGGGGGTACCCCCAAACCAAATGAAATTTTTCTATGGGGGTTTTGACAATGCCACAAGTTTACCCCCTATGGTAGATGATGATGATGATCCCTTTCCATGGAATGTCTGTTATCTGCTAAATCCAAATTTTACCTTGTGGTACTTTCACCAATATCATTTGCATGACAATGGTCTCGGCCAGTATGAACAAGGTCTTCAGACACCCTTTCAATTGTAGTATCAACTTCCTTATGACAAATTTGATTTAGTGTATATTGAGCACATACCAAATACTAACCTGGAAAATTCTCTCCACTGCCTTGTCATAAGCTTTGGAGAAGAATTTAAGATGGATGAATACACCGACCCTGGTTACATTCATTCATTGAATATTATTTTCCCATCACAATGGCAACCATCAAGCTTTCTACTTATATCTATGAGGTATATGAAGAAGTTGAGGATGAGACAAGTTTAGCATACCTAGGTCCTCATCACATTCAGTGGCTTAGTGATCAAGTTTGCGTGAACCCTCTTTTGTCCTTTATTCAAGAACACACAAGTGGTTATATCTCTAATGAAGAAGAAGAGACCAATGAGTAAGAAGAGTCTAGCCTAGCCAATGACACAAAGAATAATTGTATCAAAGAGGATATTAGACCTGATAAAGATCATGATGACATATCCATTGATTAATCTTACGATGAGTTTGATGCAATATCCATTACTTCAAATAGCTCAAAATATGAATCAGTTGCTATTGAGCCCCTCAATGATCTTGATTAATTATACATTTGTTTGTTCCCTGATAGGATGCCTATCTTATGGTAGCTACTGCTACCAAAATATCCAATCATCTTGGCTCTGCCCAGGCCTCATCTAGTTATTCCACCTCCACCTCAACCACCTTCAATGCACTTGATGCCACCCATATTTGATAGGCTATTCTCACCCATGAATGAAAACTATCTACAATCCATCTATATGATTTCCATTGACCTAAACGTGACACTCCATAATCCCAGTGAACCTTCAAAACCTTTGCACCTCAATCATAAGGCCACTAATTTTGATTGCACCATGATTTCACCATCACCCATAGAGTTCTTCCCTTGTGAACAAATATTACAACCATTTCATTTCTCCCAAGGGCTAACTAAAGATGTTTGTTAAGATGAGATCAGTCTTGATGAAGTGATTGAGTCTCCAAATCTAGATGATGACATATGATTGGTTGTAGTAGCTTACATTTAATTTTTTCAATCCGGGTTAATCCAGGTTAGATTTAAAGAGTAGCAACCCAGTATAGATTTTACCATAGTAATTAATACTAAGATTAGTTTAGGTCTCTTTCTGGTTTCATGTGTTGCAAAAATTAAAGTTTGCGGAAAATAAAATAAAATTAAATTAAATATGCAATTTATGAATTATTCTAATGTGGATCCATGTAATTAATGCATTATTTATCTATTATAATTTCTAATTATATTTTCATGTAAATTAATCTTTTAATCTAATTATATCTACAATTTTAGTGGGGGGAAGATATTTAGGGACTAACCTTTCAGAGTAGACCCTGCCTCTAAAAGGTTAGTGTTAACCCCTTCCCCTATTTTCTATTTTACTTTAACTTCAATAATCTACTCTCATTTAATTAATCTAATTCTTAATTATTTCATAATTACAAGAGAATAAAAGAAATAAAAATTACCAAAACAGGTAAAATATAAACTAATTATAAAACACAGTTACCATATCCTAAAGAAAATATTGTTGCTGCTTTATTATTTAAAATCAAACGTACATGGTTGCGCATCCAACTTCCAGAATTGCATATAGAATATTACATCAGTAATAATCACATATTACATATATTTCTCCATTAGCTCACCATCCCTCTTCAAAGGTCTCGTATGCAAATATATATTGTCACTCAAACAATTCTGAACATAACTCCCCATATTTCTCCCATATGGTTTGGACTTGATACACAACAACATTCCGAACATAACTCCCCGTATTTCTTCCATATGGTTTGGACTTGATATGCAACAACTATGTTCTTAACAAGAATAAAGCTAAATTAACACATATCCCAAAATAATTGGACTCAATAATTATTCTAATTGGTCCAAGTGGCAACTAATTATAACATAATACTAACTTTGACTTGGTGGGATAGCTACATAACAATGAAACCCTTGATTTAGACTTTTTATACAACTTTTATCCTTTCTTTTAAGGATACATTTATTACAAATATTCACGTAACAACTTATATGCCCCAAATAAATGGTGAGTTACTCACATTTTATTCTTCTAACCACCCATGTGGAATTTGAAACCTTTCGTTCTTCATTCTTTTAGCTACCCACATGGTGTTTGACCAAGCCCTAGCTTATGTGGTATTTATGTGAAACAGGTTCTTCCATATATTTTTCCAAGTTTCTGTAGCGCCCTTTCGTAGCGCGCATCCACGTGTATCCTTGATATTTGTTCATCCTTTCTTCAATATATGACCTATATTTTGTTGTAATATTACCTACCAAAAACATACAAAAACTTCACACAATTTGTGTAAAATATGATCATTTATCATTTTAACCTCATTCATAAAATTAACTGATAAATCACATAAATAAGGTAAAATAATCATTAAAACACATTTACTTTCATGATTTTGTAGATAGAAAATATATAATCCTTGCATAAAATATGTGTTAATTTGGCACTCATCAACATCCATTTGATCCCTACACCTCATTAACTCAAGGAGGGATACCACATGTCAGTTGAGGAAATAATTGACATGGATATCGACATTGATCCCACTATTCCTAAAAAATCCAAATTGGGACACAATCTATCTCCATAAGAACAATTTGATATCATAGCTCTCTTGAAAGAAAAGAGAGAAGCCTTTCCTTGGTCTTATAAGGATATGTTGATTGTTGACCTAAGTTTGGTTGTGCACAACCTGACGCTCGATCCAAATATCAAACCATTCAAGAAAAAGCTTAGAAATGTGCATCCAACAATAGCATTGATGGTTAAAGATGAATGATAGAAATTTTTGGATGTAGAATTCATCCAACCCATTGATTATTTTGATTGGGTTTCCAACATGGTACCCATAAAAAATCTAATGGGAGGATTCGCATATGCACAAATTTTCAAGATCTTAACAAAGAAACTCCTAAGGATGAATTTCCCATTTCGAACATTGATGCTTTAGTTGACACAAATACAGGACATGAAATGCTATTCATCATGGAAGGTTTCTTAGGCTACAATAAAACTTAGGTCAATCTTGAAGATTAGACCAATACATCCTTTACCATATCTTGGAGGAATTTTTATTACAAATTCATGCCATTTGGCCTTAAAAATTATGATGCAACATACCAATGGGCCATGACATAAATATTTCATGACTATATGCAAAAATTCTTGGAGGATTATATAGATGATTTACTAGCTAAATCTCTGTTGCATCACGAACACATCGATGTTCTAAGGAATGTCTTCGATTGTCTCATCGAGCATAACGTTAGGCTTAACCCCAAGAAGTGTGTCTTTAGAGTTGCATATGGAAAACTCTTGGGTTTTAGAATATCAAAAAAATGCATCGAAATAAATCCTACCAAAGTTAAGGTGATACTCGAAATGCTTCCCCCTACCAACCTTAAGAAACTTTGTAGCTTACAAGGGAAGGTCACATCTATTCGACACTTCATAATACAACTTTCAAATAAATGTCGGTAAATGAATTATTTGTTACAAAAGTAGGTCCCATTCAATTGGGATGACAAGTGTCAAAAGGCATTTTATGAGATAAAATAGTACTTGGCATCCCTACCAATTTTATCTCTGCCTTGACCAGGTGTATAATTTTTACTATACATATCAGCTACCAACATTGCTTTAGGGACTATGTTGGCCCAAAAGAATGAATCAAATAAGGAACAAGCTATTTATTACATCAATCACACCCTATTTATCTATGAGATCAAGTACGCATATGTTGAGAAGCTTTTCTTAGTAGTGGTATTCACCACTAAGAAGCTACACCATTACATGCTCAATAAAACAACATATGTTGTGTCTAAGAAAAATTCTTTGTGGTACATGATGAGTCAAACGTACCATAATAACCATACCATAAATTGGATTATGTTGTTGATAATATTTTACCTTGAATTCATAAGTCATATATCCATTAAAGGTCAAGTAATTGTTGATCAACTAATAGAGGCTCCTCTTTAGGATAATCAACCTCTTACCATCGAGTTGCCTGATGATGTAGTTTTTACATTATTGGACTCATTGAAACTAGAAGAACCTAAAAATAAAGTTGATATGATGCTATTATTTTATGGTTTTAGGTGTGAGCAAGGGAATGGTGTAGGAATCATTTTTTTTCACAATACAAAGGGCTCTTATGCCTTTTTCATTTAAACTTAATTTCCCATGCACAAACAATAATGTTGAATATGAGGCCCTACTTTTGGACCTTCAAGTAACTATCATCATGAAAATCAAGAAGCTAAATATCTTCAATGAATCTTTGCTCATTATCAACCAAGTCGAGGAAATCTACCAAGGTAGGTGTCCAATATTACAATCCTACAAAGCCCTTATAGTTAAGCTACTAGCCAAATTGGAATTGTACAACATTGAGGAAATCCCTCATTCATATAATTATTTTGTAGATACAATGGCTTCCTTGGGATCCTTAATACTATAGAACCCTTCAGATAATATTACAACCATTCAAGTCAAAATGCTTTTGCAATCAACGATCTCACGTGAGGCTTACAGATATGATAACATTATCCACATGAATAGGATTAAATCGTACCAAGAACAGTTCTCTTGCATACATAAATTTTTGAAATATTCTTCTTGGGGATATTTAATAACAAATAGTCCTTTTGATAAAAACACAATAATCCATCTCAATTTTTTGTCCCAATTAGCATTCATGCAAGATGAATCTTAAAAGGAGAAAGCAGTTCATTCAGTAGAGATTCAACAATATCAAGATTGGTTCACCCAACTAAAAGATTTCTTAAAGCTTGGTAATATCCCTTCAAGATTTTTGCATGACATAATATGAACATTTAAACAAAAATTTATAAAATGTATCTTATTAGGATACATCTTGTATCATCAAGGCTACAATGATCTTCTCCTTCATTGTCTAGAGCTACATGAATCTGCTTGGGTAGTCTTGCAAGCTCATGATGGTACTTACAGTGGCCATTTTAGTGACATGGATATCGATAAGTGCATCCTTTGAATGGGCTATTATTGGTATACTATGGAGAAATATTTTTGTTCTTATGTCAAGAAGTGCATGAAATATCAACATCATGATAATATTTCACATGTACGTTCTTAGACTTTAAAATTGATTCACTCGGCATGGCCATTTTTGTAGTGGGGCTTTGATTTAATTGGGAAAATATCACCCCTCTCATCAGGCTATCACATGTTTATCTTGATAGCCACATAGTACTTCACCAAGTGGGTGGAATCTATCCCTCTTACCACTATGATTGGACCAAGAATTGTGGAGTTCATACTCCATAATATCATATGTTGTTTTGGTATTCCATCCAAGATTTTCTTGGATAATGGGCCACAATTTAAGAATAAATATGTTCAAGCTTTAACTACAAAGTATAACATTCAACACAATGTTTCTACACCCTATTATCTATAAGCCAATGGGCAAGCAAAGGCATCGAACAAAATATTCATTACCATTCTCAAAAGGACTATCAAAGATAATCACAAATATTGACATCTTCAACTACGTCTTGCATTATGGGTTGATAGAACTAGCATTAGCATGCCCACTAGAGAAACTCCATTTTTACTAGTATATGGTGTTGAGGCCATTATACCCTTGGAATTGGAAATTCCTTTGTTACACATATCACTCCAAGAGTTCATTAATGATGATACTATATGACAAGATTGTGTTGACCAATTGACCCTTCATGTTTATCAAGATCACCTTAAGAGAGCTTATGATATGAAATTCCATATTAGGGACTTTAAATTTGGGGATCTTATGCTTAAAGAAAATTAGTAGAACTCCAAATTTCCACTGCACTTGTAAGGTAAACTAGTTAGGTCCATTTATCATCATGCAAAAGATAGGGCCTAAGACTTATAGATTAGCTTATCTTGAGGGTGTTGAGGAACCTACAAATCTCAATATTCTCCATCTACGAGAATTTTATGCATGAGACACATATTAAAAAAAAATCATCACAAAAACATTAACAAAACATAAAAAACACAAAAAATATTGCATTTTCATCTGCATTACATTACACAAAGCATTTTGTGTCGTTGCATTTGCTTAATTACATTAGGCATGTTCTTCCATTGTACTAGCATTAGGACTAGTTTTTTTCTTCCATGATAGATTCTGGCACCATACCTGTATTCTTGTCATATTTTCTTAATATACCTTTTTCATCATCATAATTTGCTATTTTTTATGATATTTTTCTTATTAAGGGGTACTCATAA
Source organism: Wollemia nobilis (assembly GCA_028583015.1). Lineage (NCBI taxonomy): Eukaryota > Viridiplantae > Streptophyta > Pinopsida > Araucariales > Araucariaceae > Wollemia > Wollemia nobilis. Next base: position 1,471,312 of record JAQPPZ010016334.1, on the reverse strand, counting down.
GATAGGGTAGATATCGGATGACCATCAACAATTATTTTTATGACCATTGAACACCTTTTAGTTTGCAAAATATCATAGGAAAAACCATCACATTCCACATACCACTATCATCCACATTCCCCTTTGTGAGTAACTATATTTTTCAACACAACCAGTCAGTTGCTATAGGGTGTTCACTAGGGGTTTTGGTCATTCAACCATGCCAAGTTGTCCTTTAAAATTTTGTAGAGAGCTATCTTGGTTTTTGAGGGTAGGGTCTTGCTTTGATAGTATCTTGCATATCTCAAAAATTTAAACACACTCACAAATTTAAATCTGAGTTTGAACAAGGAAGGATGAAACTACAATGTAGTCCATGCCCCTTAAGTGAAAGGTTTTCCTTGATCATCCTATTATGTGCATGGTCTAAGATGTTGAGAATTGACAAAAGGACAAGCTCCCCCCTACCCAAAGAAATAAAATTATTTTCTCTTCCACAAAAATGAGCAAGTATCCCAAATAAAAAAAAAGTGGTTTTCACCACTAACAAATAAATCCCCTTTCTCCTCATCAAAATGAGTATCCCAAAGGAATAAAAAGAAAATAAGGGGGTCATGAGCTTGAATCCCTGAAATCTTAAGCTATTCAAAAGCCATGTGTTAAGATCCCATCCTAACATTATTTTGTAATTCTCATTGCTTATGTAATGATCCACTTCCAACGTGGGAGATCCTATATATAATTTTATTTGCAATATTTTGTAATATATGTGGCAAGTTAAGCTCCTAGCCAAGTGGGGCCATATTATGTAACCATTATGAAGATTGTAACCGATGTTTGGTAGAAGATTCTAGCTTGAGTGGCATTTTGCATATAAGCTAACTCTTAAGCTTAGGGTTAGTGTTGCATGAAGTCTTTATTAAAAGCTATGAAGCCATGTATGAATGTATATTTTTACAAGTTAATGAAATATTGAAGGAGGTTGCTCCCTCGAAGAGGCCTATGATTCTTAGTTATTTGTGAAATTTTTTCAATACTGTAATTACTTTCTGCATAGAGTTATTTTGTTATTTGATGTATTTTAGTTATTTCTTAATATTTTGTGTGAGTGAACTTTATTTTAATAGTAGGTTCCTAACAAGTGGTATCAGAGTGCTTTCCAGGGCCAAAATATGTTGCGACTACAACAATTATTTCTTAGGCATTTCTGCCTGTTAGGTATAATTTTTCTATGTTTTTTCTATTTTCCTTTATTTAAAAACCAAAAAATACAATATTTTTTTTAGTAGTAGAGTAGGCTAGTAACCTTGTGCTTGGGGTTTTAAAATAGGCTAAGCTAGATAGCCCATAAAGCATGTAGTGAAGTGAGGGAAGATCAGGCTCCAATACCTAGGCCTTAGACAACACTTGTGCATAAAATTGATCTCCCATGCATATTTGGGTGTATCATAAGACCTTTTTAGGCTTAAACAATATTTTTAGGAAGCTTTTTGGCCTTGTATCATCCATAGTCCATGGGATACAACATCCCAAATGATTACCCTCTCGTACCTATTATAGAGGTAGATAGTATGCTCAAGGGTATGTGTGGAATCCTCCCTGGGTAGTGATTTGAAATATGGTTCCAAGAACTATTGTTTGTTACTGTGGTATAATATATGGCCTATGGGTGTTACATAATACTTAGCCTAGAATACCCAGGTTCTGTCAAAAGCTTCAACCTAAAAAAATAGCATCTCCCTATTTTTCTAAGCCTGCATTCATGGATCCTTGAAAAGTGAGCATACAAAGGACTTACCTATCATAGAAGAACAAACTTCTATGCACCAAATAGTCAGGACAAATTCTACAAGTGTCTATCATAGTCTAAAATATTCTAGTACCATTTGGGTTAGTGATAGTAATAGTTAGGTTAGTGATAGTAACAATCAGGTTAGTCATAGGTAATAGTCAGGTCAGTGATAGTAATAGTCATATGTAACAGTAAAAAAGTACATATGGTCAAGGTTAGAAATAGAACCATCAATGTCAGTAACTACACAATATAGAGGATCCTAGGTTTAGTGATGTGAAAAGTATCAATAATTTTAGTATAGGTGATAGGGATAGAGACAAGATAGTGACAAGGTGGTCAGTTGATAGAACACATAGTTTAGAGATAGTTGATCTAGTACCTAACTTTTAAACCATATCTTCGAATCAAAAATTGACCACACCAATAGACTCAAAAAAATAGAGGATAAAAAATGTCTAGGGTGCCCAAAATTCGTGTTGTGGGATTTAACTCATTGTGACCATATTTTCAAGATGATCATTTTAATATATAACACCCAAGCACTTTTTCGGACTCCTTACTAAAAATAGTAACTCCTAAAACCACACTTCTATTTTTAGTAATTTAGTAAAAGAGGTTCAAGACTATCCAAAATGGTTGTTGGCACTCGTGGACATCAAAAATAGATATATCAAACCACCTTATTGTTGTAAACTCTAAAAATCATCGTTGATAACATGCAAATAGCAAATCATGTCATGTTAGTAGAGCTTTGAAATTTTAGAGATGATTATGATACCTCTAGAATCCACTTAGAAGAACAACTTGTAGATGTTGAGTCCAAATTGCAAGGTGGTCCAAGCAATTTTAAGTACCGTCCTTAACTGTAACCACTAAAAAGGCTCACACCTAATGTATCCTATTGCAAGAATTGACAAAAACAATACAAAATGCATACAAGAACAAGAAATTGACAACATAATGATAAATACAAGATGCTTTATTCCATTATATTTTGATGCCAAACTCAAATTACAAGTACATACCTCTTAGGGATAACCATCTTGATACAATTGTTACAATAGGATGTATTTATTTCCCTCTCAATGGTAGGTGTGATTTCAAAGTACCCTTCAGGATGAAACGAACTACTCTAGGGTGGAGTAGACCCTCTTCTTCACATTGAGGAAGGAAATGGATGGTTGTAGATCCTTTAAAACTTGTCTCCTATGATCAAGAAACAATGCAAGAATGTCAAAAGTATAGGAATCCTCTCATGATGAGGCCCTTTAAAAAAAAATGGCATGAGAATAGCATAATAACATAAAATCAAGAAAGTGCATAAACTATGCTGACCATGTGCAAATCCTATCAATATTGATGGAAATATATGAACAAGAAATACACTTATCAATCTATGACATGCATTATACAAAATGAAGCATTAAAACATAAAAAGAATCTAAGTAGGTCCTACTTGCCAAGATGGAAATAAACTAATAAAATCTTTAACCCAGTTAGTAAAAGTATTTAATCTACCAAATAAATCAGTAAAATGATTAATCTATCATAATTAAATCAAGAAAGAGTAAGGAAAATTCACCTTTGTTGCAAACCTTAGCCCTGATGGGCGGTCTGCACTGTAAATCCTGGCTGAAAGATGCAGGTGAGCAACCAAGTGATTTGTCCTCCAAATTCAAGGGTTGTGGGCTTGACCTCCTTGTCCAATTGATGTTCAAGGGTTGCCTTCGGTGTCCTCTAATAGTTTTGGTAGTTGAATCATTGAATAGGGCCTCTGTTTACCCGAATTATCGTTTCTTGGATCTCCTAGGTCCTTAGGGCATCCATGGCCTAATTTGTCATGATGCTTGAAAAATTAACAATGGTGATGATAACAAATCTCTCTCTATGCACTCAAGTGATTCCACAATTCGATGGGGCTTCACTTATTTAAACTCCAAATGCACTCTAATAATACAATATTTTGACAACACCTCACTATAAAAATGCTCTATATGCTTTGTCCTAATTTGAAGGGGTACTTATAGGATGTCCTAGGGCTAGGGGTGGCTTCATGGAGAAGTCGAGATCAAGAAGGGGTGGTTAGGATAGTTGGATTGGAATATTCCATCCTCTAACCTCCTTCTTCTAGAAAAAATGGTCGTTCAGACTAATTTGGCTTAGATGAAGGCCAATTGAACTTCAGTTAAGACCACAGGTTACAACTGTGGTCCAGACTATAAATCGCAAGTCTCAACTATGGTTCAGACTGTAGACCATAGGTCTGGGCTACGGTTCAAACTAATTAGACCAAGGAGCCCAAATTGAGTGGTTAGAACCACTGCTTTATCTTGGAGTCTGTCCAAGATCTTCCATATGGTCTTGTAGCATGTCCATATGAGTATTCGCCATTGACATGACGCATTTTAGGTGTCTATAGATACCCCTTTTGAGATGCATTGTGAGATCAAACAATGCTAAGAAAAAATAGACCTAAAATGATGCCAAAGGTTCTATGATGATCATTAATTGGATCAACATTAGATGCCCTAGGTCCTGCAAAAGGATGCACATCCTGAAATCATTGCTTCCAACTCTTTGGAGGCTTAAACTTGAAAGAGTTTGCACTCGTCATCAGACATTCGAGTAGCTTTGGTGCTAAAATAGGATTTAGGCCTATATAACTGAAAGTATGAGAGTTACAAACTAATTATCATATTTGTTATTTTCCCCAAGCAAAGGGGTAAGCTTATGATAGTTGTTGACAATGATTCGCAAGGATGAACACAATTTTGACAAGATCAAGGGATCTATGATTTCAGGGATCTTCTGCTGATTTTTATTATGATTTGATATTATGACTACCCCCTCAAGTGATGATTCGATGAGGGTAATGACAATGTATGAAGCGACGAGGTCACTTGACCACAATGAATGATCTGACCAAATTTATATTTGAGTATTTTAATGCCTTGGCTAGGCCTAGTTTAGCTTCTGATTGCAACTGTTAATAGTATTTGTATAGTTCTATCCCATGGAGCAGTCGGGATGCAATATCCATATTAGGGAATCAAAATGATACAAATCCAATTAGATTTGTGTTGAATCAAGTTATCTATGATTTGCTAAAAATATGTCATAGAAGAAATAACATGAAACGCCTCATTCCCATGGAGCAGTACGACCTCAAAGGCCTTGTTAGGGATTGAAAAGAAGCATATCAGATCAACAATGACAATTTTTGCCCCAAATGTCCTTATGGTAATTTACTAATCTTGCTATATTACATGGATCACAATTTTTTGCAACCACCAAGTGTATAGGATAAATTACTGAATACGAGGTGCATTGGTTTTTTTTTAATTATTTGTTTTTTTTTTAATTTTGATTTATTTATCGATCCTGGTGCTTTGAACATCACCAAATTTGCAATATTGATTGCTCTTTTTGAAATTTGATCTGTTAGGAGTCATTAATTTGTCATTTTAGACCTTCCCACGATGTTTTTTGAGTGTATTTAATGCTAGCTACGAACTGTGAGTATGTTCTACGGTTGAAGTTTTCAAATTTTGGGAATCGCAGGTTGGACACGTAGGCGAAAACCCCTAATTTTAGGATCGTAGGTGTCAATTACAGTCTACCAAAATTAGGAGGACCTATAATTACCCTTTCCCATTTGAATTTTTTAAGGCAACTACATTTGTGAGAGCTCTAAGAGGTAGAATACATCCCTGATTCGAAACACTACCTAAAACTCGACCATACCCCACACCTATGCCCTGATGGCGGATCTTGGATAGCCATCAACTAGCGGAGGTCGCAGAGCAGGCAAGGTAACTCAAAAATGAGTCCTCACAATTAATACCAATTTAAAATGAACCACATTAAGTAATGTGGTAAATCAATTTCATTAAACAGTTGGTAATGAACCCCACACTAGATTAGGTTAGATTAGTTTTTTTAATTTTTTGGTTAGCGAGGCTAGGAAGTGACCCAAAATGGGTATCCTTCCTAGACCACAACTATTAGTGACAATTACCAATTTTCATATTGGGGACCAGAACTATCAACTGTGGTTGGAATTCAAATTCCAAAGGTCAACTTTTGACCGCATGTGGACCACAAGCTTGACCCTCGGTTCATGGATTTTAGAAAAAAACTATCAAATTTTTAATTTTTCTAAGGTTTAATAGGCAATTAATATCATTTAATGTCATTTTGACTTGCCTAATTGATTTTTTTAATTTTTTTGAATGCTTTGTGACATGTTTTTGTCTTTTTATCAATTTTTAAATGTTTTTGACATTTTTAAGGTCATTTTTATTTGTTTTTGCTTGTTTTTAGTTAGATTTTCTCTTATACAATGCTTTTATTTCATAGGTTGACCTCTAGAGCTCACGAGCTAGACCTTCTAAAGACTCTCCATAGATAGCTCACTCCTAAAGAGTGAACATGGTTTGGAGCTATCTACTTCGGCTATGTTATAGATCTACCTACTATTAGGGTAGATTAGGCCTATTTGACTATGTTGACCTAGTGTTGGAATGCCCAAACCAACACCTTTCACCTACCCATAGGTGAGATGACCATCACTCTTGGGGACATATATTAGATCTTTAAGATCCCTATTAATGGTGAGGCCATTACTTCTTCCTCCTCTTGGAGTAAGGGGTCTGCATTTGATGCGATCTTTGACAACTAGAGCCAGGAGGCTCAGGGCATGATTGACCACAGAGGAGTCCACATTAGACATTGGTAGGATCAACGCATATTCTCTGTGAGAGAGGTGATATTCATGAACCTGGTGGTACAAATTGTTCTTCCAGACTCCTCGAGTGTAAGGATTCCCTAGAACCTCCTGGCCAGTGTCAGGAGATTTAATTAGAGCTCCACTACTTAGCCACTACTTCTAGCCTGGGGGAGCACTCTACTATGCTAAATCTACTGAGATCTATACCAGATCACCAGTCGAAGCCATCATGGTATTAGTTGCAACCTATTACTATAGATATGGGACTGATAGCATATTAGGATAGATCATCCCATAGAGCTACCCCTTGACATTTCTACCATCGATGATCAACATAAATGCTACACCACGTGTTGGCCTTAGGAGGAGGAGGTATTCTAGAGTAGGACCCATGCTGGTAATGTTGATCATTACATTGCACGATTTGTAGTGCTTAGGATGAATGACATTGAGTGGTGTTCCTGCATGGATTTCTTGGACTAGCCAAAGGTAGGCAAGTGACTATGATAGGCTCATTGAGATAGGTGGCTACTCAGCCGTAAGGTAAAGTTTATGGAGTACCAATTCTACTCTCACATCCTATGATAGTTTGACCTGGTGCAAGACATCCTAGAGATTCCTTTTTTTTTATAGGCATCTAGTCTTGGAGATGCACCTATCATGGATTCAGCTTACTGTACTTGGATATGAAGTTAACAATTTCCAAGAGTCTAGGGACAACAGGGCTAGGACCATCCCAAAATATGACACATGGTGGTCCCTACTACAGTGGTAGGTATTAGGGCCTCTAGGAATGGTAGATGACTAGGTAGAGGTGGAGGTCGATCCAGATGGGTGTAGGGTGCACTAGTAAACTAAGGGCATATGGGGCATAGAGGTCACCACAGAGGAGGCTCTACATGTAGAGGTTGAGGAGGAGGTTGAGAGATATAAGGAGGGCAAGGTACCTCCTGATAGTGAGGTAGGACAACTCCTAGCTTAGATCACTAACTTGCATAGTCAGGTTGGGAGGTTGTAGACTCAGTAGTTGTAGTGGGATACTTCTATCACCCTTCTAGAGGCAAAGCTAGCTCACAAGGATAGGTAGCTAGCTAAGGCTCAGGAGCAAATCATGGGTCTTACAACATAAGATACAATGACAAAGACTTAGGTCCGTGATCTCACTAGTGCACATGATGTGGCATTGGTGTAGTGGGGTGAGGCTATCATAGAGTGTGATTTGCTCAAGGCATAGAGGGGGGATCCTTTGTCCTCACAATATATTATGGGACCTCCAACTGCACCATTATCATTATTACCAGGTGTCCGTGATCGAATTTTAGAGATTCAAATCTTACAGGACCAGTTGGCGGATGCCAATGCTAGGCACACATCCAGGGTAGCTCACATAGACCAACTAGAGGGTCACATCAGGTTGATAGGTGGGGAGGTCCTGAAGGATCCACATGTTGTGGGGTCTCAGTGGACCAATTCTAGGACTATGGGGTAGTCCAAAGTGAGATCTAGTTAGAGAACTCATAGGATTGAGAGGACGCACAGGTTCTCTAGCACACATGGAGGCAGCTCCCATACTAGGACCAGAGATATTGATTAGTCTTCTATGACCTCTAGTCATAGGTCTCACCATATAGAGATACCAGTATCTTGTGTGCTAGGCCTCTTTGGATTAGGTGGCACATAGGGCCCTCATAAGGGCACATAGTAGACACCAAAGCCAACTATAGAGCAGGCCCTAGAGCATAGGTCTTAGGGAGGCGATGAGAGCTCTAGCTCAGGAGGAGCAGGCCAGAGCTAGGACTCTACCAGATCCAGGCTACATTTTTGTATATGTATCATTTTTGGTGTAAGGTCTAAGACCTACATGATTGTAGCCTATGGGCATTTTGTACTCTTGATGTACTCTTTTGGACACACACACACACACACACATATATATATATGATTTGATCATTTATGGTTCATTATGTGTACTTGTATATATTTTTAATTTTTTGTTTATGTTATGCACATGGATGCAATGCTTATGTTAATTTGATGCTATATGATGTGATGTATGGATGACATGCACTAGATAGCTATTTAATTTATGATGATGATGATATACAGTGATCTATATTCCTAGATGTGCGATTTGATGATAGATGCATATGGATGTGATATTTTCTTTTAATGCATATTTGATTTTACTTTATTGTATGCATTAATTTATGACGATGTCATGATATGCTAATGCAATGTATGTAATGCATTATTTACATGATGGTAATCTAATGTAAATGAACATGTATGCTTTAATCACTTAAAACATAAGGAATGAATGCAATTATGTGTTTGACAATCTAATGGATGACACCATAGAATGTGTAAAAATCATGAATGTAATTGAAAATCCTCAAGATAAGAATTTGATCAATTAATCACCCATATATGAAATGCAATGATATGCGGTTTATGATGTGAATGATTTAATGTGTCATTATATTTTCTTTTGCAAGTTTGAAAAATATGCATAATATAGTTAGTGGCCATATAAATATTATTTCTAATATCCATTTGGTATCTATCTTATATATTTGATTGTGATTTATATTATGATGTATCATGGATTCGATACTTTGTAGTTTGATGATTTTATATGGTTTATGATATTTGGTATTTTGTTGCTATTAGAGATATTTTTGAGGTTTTCCATGAGACTCAAACACCCTAGTAGATTTATCAAAAGTTGAATACTAACCACACTAGACTTCTGAAGTGCAAGGATTTTGCTAGGATAGGCCCTAAATGTTCATTATCCCTATGTTTGCACATGAGTATATTAAGATAATACACGAGCGTTCCCCGATGTCAAGTGGGATTCTTTCAATCCATTGCTAATATAGGGCCTCCATAAATGTCTTATCCAATTCCAAGTTCTGATTTTAGTTGGGATAAGCCACTAGGCAATGCAGGACACCTGAAGCTAGCTCTTCCACATTCAAATATTGGTCTGCCTACAAGCGATATGTAAGAGTATCAGACATATCATCATGCGTAAGGTATAGTAGTGCCAAAAATTCCATGGATTCAGGCTCATTCCTTACTATCCTTCAATTTTTAGGATACTTGCTCATATGTTGTGAAGCAAGGGAGTCCATTCCATATTTGACTCTAAATTGTCTCTGGATATTCATTTGATCTCTCTTCAAACTGGATTTATGATCTTCATTTGATCTCCACTTGAACTTTAATTTATGATCTTCATTTAATCTTCACTTTGAACTTGATTTGAGCCTATTTTCTAATATTCATTTGACCTTCACTTTTTGGCATTTACATGTGATAATTTTTTTTAGAAACTTTCCTTTGGATATTTGACTTTGGGAAACTATTTCTAGTATATCGATTGAGGATATCGATCTTATGGTATCAATATGGGATATCAATTTGGGATGTCTATCTATGATATTGATCTAGGGTATCAATCTTGAGGATTGATGTGAGATATCACTCTAGGATATTGCTCATTTTATCATAAGCAAGGGATTTTGAATAGGGAACTTACCTATCCTTTTGCCAATTGCCAACATTTTCCATACCATCCACACAGAGGGATAAGCAAGAATAACTCTTTTTGCCTTAGGATACTCAATCCTGCTTCACAACTTTCATCTTCCCTTAGTTCTTATTAGGATTGTTTAATTTGTTGATTAGTGATAGGATTCTGATATGCTACGGGCTATACTAATTGAACCTTATCTACAAAAGCAAATCAAGATTTTTATCAACTCTTGATAAGACCTCTAGGTATGGTTGGGTGACCGAAAAACCTGATTATATCTCTCATAACAATATTATAGGTTGTGTTGAAAAACACATTTAATCACATGGTTGATGGATTATGATAAATGTAGAGATGCATGATTGAAACACAAACGTGGCATTTTTTGTAATACTGACAAACACAATCCCTCCTACTATGGAATGCAATAGATGACGAATGCCTATGTGCAATTAAATAATGCAATAGATGCATGTGTGAATGCAAAATTCAAATCCAAATGCAAATGGTTTTGGAATTTATGCTTTACCCATTTTTTTGGATTTTATTGATTTTATAATTTTTATGAGTTTTGAGCCTCATATCTAACAAAATGGTAAGTACATGCCTTTGGAGCCTTTAGCAATGACCAAACAATGAGGAAATGTCGTTGGAGCCTTTATATTGACCAAGCAATTTTTTAGCAAAATCCTTAGAGCTTTTTAGCATGATCAAGCGATTTTTAGCAAACCCTTGGAGCATTTTGGGTTTGAGCAAAGGGATTATGAGCACCTTTGGGAATTTTTGAGATGACCAAGTGATATTTAAGAATCCTTGGAGCTTTTGGGTTAACCAAGCAATTTTACAAAAACTCTTGGTGCCTTTTGATTGACCAAACTACTCACATACCAGCTTGGAGCCTTTTAGGATGATCGAGCAGTTTTAAACAAATCCTCGGGGCCTTTGAATGACATGACCAAGCAATTTTAGGAACCCTTGGAGCATTTTTGGGATGACCAATTGGTTATAAGAAAAACCCTTAGAGCCTTTTAGGTGTTTGAGCAAAGGGCTTATAGAAGCCTTTGGAGCTTTTCTTGAGGTTTGACCAAAGGGCTTATAGATACCTTTGGAGCTTTTTGATTGACCAAACTACTTATGAGAGTGTTTGGAGCCTTTTAGGATGATCGAGCATTTATAAGAAAACCCTAGGAGCCTTATACTATGTTCTCAAGCATAAAATACCTTAATATGGATGATTTTGATAGGTTCAGGCTCTTCAAAACCTCCTAGTGACGTTAGGCGATAGGTACCTGGATGAATATTTTTAGATATGACATAAGGTCCTAGCCAATTAGCCACAAATTTGTATTGCATATTTGGTGGTAAATTAGAGTTCTATTGGTTCTCTTTCAATACAATATCCCCAAATTCAAAGTCTCTCTAGTGGAATTTGATATTTTAAGCTCATTTTAGTCGCTCCTGATAAACATGGAGATGCTCCAAGGTATTCACGTAATGTTCATCAAGTAGTGTCAGTTTATCCAGTTGATCTTACCGTGCGGTGTCATCATAAATGAACTCTTTCAATGTGATGCATAGCATTGGAATTTCCAATTCCAAGGGCATAATGGCCTCAACACCATATACTAGTGAGAATGGCATTGCCCTAGTGGGCATCCAAATACTAGTCCTATAATCCCATAATGCAAGGGGTAGATGGATATGCCAGTATTTGTGGTTTTCTTGGACCATATTTTTCAAGATGGCCACCACTATCTTATTTGAAGCTTCAACTTGCCCATTTTCTTGTAGATAGTATGGAGTCGCAAAACTATGTTTGATTATATATTTAGATGTCAAATCTCTCACAGTTTTATTCTTGAAGGACATTCCATTATCTGATATTGTTTTGGGTGGAATCCCAAAATGACTTATGATATGCTCTAGTATAAAATCTGTTATACGAGCTCTAGTTGTCATTGTTAAGGGTATTGCTCCACCCACTTTGTGAAATACTCAGTAGCCATGATTATAAATGTATGTCAACCCGATGACAAAGGAGAGATATTTATTATAAGATCTAGTACCCACTGATCAAATGGCAAAACCGCTTGGATGGGTTGTAAGGCCTGTGATGGCAAGTGTGTAAGATTAGCATGATGCTGATATTTGACACATTTATTGACATGCACATTGCACTACTTCTCCATAGTGGGCCAATAGTAGCCCATTCGAAGGATGTGCTTGATGATGGCCATACCACTAAAATGGCCATCGCACATACCATCATGAGCTTGTGAAATCACCCATAATGCCTCTTGGGGATCTAATCAATGAAGGAGAAATCCATTGTAGAATTGTGGATATAAGATATATCCTATTAAGACATATTTAGCCACTTTCTATTTAAATGTACATTTCATGGCACATGGTAATGCCTCTAGGATTACACCAAGATTTAGGAAGTCATGGATTTGCGACATCCAATTTTGACAAGCCTCAACTTCAACTACCAAGATGACTTGCTCCCCCTGTGTATTTACTTTTGCAAATGCATATTGAGAAATAACCTTATGGTGAATGGTGGTACCACTCCGCATTAGAATCTAAGAGATTAATGACCCCCAGGGTGCCTTATTTAGAAAGTCTTCAGCTCTATAAAACCATTTAGCTTTTGGTTCTACGTTGATCATGTTGCTTGATATTCTATTATCAAAGGCTTCGTTTTCCACTGTTGGGTGTGAAAGAATTTTGACATGAATGGTAGTGAAATCAATAGATGAATTATGAGGGATTAAGTATCCCAAAGAGGCCATGGTTTCTATGAACCTATTTGATGATCGAGGGATTGCCTCAATGTCATACCATTCCAATTTATCCAAATATATATCAACAAGATCCTTGTAAGCTTTTATTAGGGGACATCGACACTAGAAGAGCCCCTTGACTTGGTTTACTATGAGCAAGGAGTCGCCAAAGATGTTTAATATTTTAATATTCATGGTGATGACTGTGTTGAGGCCCAATAGTAGGGCTTCATACTCATAATTGTTATTGGTACACAGAAAGTCTAGTTTAAACGATAAGGGAATAGGAGCTTCTTGTAGTGTAAAAAATACTATTTCTACACCACCCCCTTTTGCACACTTCGAACCATCGAAGAACATAGTCATATCAACATTGTTCACTGGTTCTTTGGGTTCTAGAGCTTTAGATATGATGAATACTGCATCATCTAGAAGCTCTATGGTTAGAGGTCTACTTTTTGATAGTGGTGCCTCAGCTAATTGATCAGCTATGACTTGTCCCTTAATGGACTTTTGGATTATGAATTCTAGATCAAATTCTATCAGTAGCATGATCCACTTTGCAGTATGCATATGACTTACTCATCATGTACTGTAAAGGATTTTATTTGGATATAACATATGTCGTATGACTTAACATATAGTGTCACAATTTCTTTGTAGTGAAAAATACTGCTAAACATAATTTTTCCACATATGCATACTCGAGCTCACAACTCACCAAGGTTTGACTAATATAATATATGGTATGTTTTTTGCCTTGCACGTTATTTTGGGCTAATATGATTCCCAATGCAAAGTTAGTTACCAATATATATAGTAGAAAAGGCACCTCTAGCCTTGGTGGAGTTAGCACTGGTGTAGTCACTAGGTATTGCTTTATTTCAGTGAAGGCTGCTTGACAGTCCTCATCCCAGTTGAATGAGACCTCCTTATGTAGCAGTCGATTCATGGGTCAACATTTATTTGATAATTGAGTGATGAATCACTTTATCGATGCTACCTTGCCTTGAAGGCTCCTTAAATATTTAATATTGGTGGGAGGATGCATTTCCAAGATAGCCTTGACCTTCGCTAGATCAAATTTGATGCCTCATTTAGAGACGATGAATCCTAGTAGTTTTCTAGAAGTTATGCCAAATACACACTTCTTAGGATTCAACCTGACATTGTTCCCTATCAGGTGATCGAAGACCTTCCTTAAGACCTCTGCAACAAGTCATCGATATAATCTTCTAGAATTTTATGCATATAGTCATGAAAATGTATGTCATGGCCCACTGATATGTGGCATAAAAATTTTTGAGGCCAAATGGCATAACTTTATAGTAAAACATTCCCCATGGTGTTATAAATGTGGTTTTATGCTGGTCTTCAGTTTTAATCTAAATTTTATTGTAACCAGAAAAACTATCCATTAAGGAGAGCATTTTGTGACCTATAGTTGCATCTACAAGAGCATAAATATTTGGAAACAGAAATGAATATTTGGGTGTTGCCTTATTTAGGTCTCTAAAATCCATGCAAATATAGATTCTTTCATCAGTTTTCCCATGGGTACCATATTGGACACCCATTCTGGATAGTCGATGGAGATTACAAATTCTACATCCAACAACTTTTTTAGCTCATATTTCACCATTAAGGCTACTATTGGATGCATCTTTCTAAGCTTTTGCTTGATATACTTCTTCATCAGATCTAGTGAAAGGTTATGAGTAACCAATTTTGGATCTAGACCTGGCATATCCTTATACATCAAAGCAAATAGATTTGGTCTCTCTTTTAGTAGAAGGATGAGCGTGGCCTACTCATATGGAGTGAGACTCTCTCTAAATTTAATCTTCTTTGAATTGGTGGGATCATTACTGATATCCACATCAAATGTTTCCTCTACTGACATATGTGATCCCTCCTCAAGCTGATGAGGCGTAGGGATCAAATGGATGTCATTAATCGGGTTGATAGGTTCTGTGTTAGAAGCATTTTTAGCATGATAGGCATCATATACATAACCTGGTGCAAAATGAAATGGTTGTAAAATTTCTTTGTTAGGGAAGAAATATTTAGGCTCAACGGGTGAGTCAGCGGGATCCCAGTCGATAGCATCTTTGTTAAGATACAATGTTTTGGACAGATCTGCTAGATTGCGGAGTGGAGTGGTCAAATCAATGGAGACCATATTTATGGAATGGAATTGATCTCTAGGACCACATGGACCAACTTCTACATAATAGATGTAGTCTTGATACCCATGATTTAGCTCTAATGGCACAGGCACAAAGGGATCTTCTCTATGAGGATTGTGGACAATAAGATCCTCCCTATGCACTGGCTACAAAATAGGATTATTTGGCTCACAAATATCCATGTAGGTCAACAAAAAGGGATTAAACAACCATTAAATTTGATCCAGGTTTAACCATATTGCTCTCATATGAGGACCGACATGTAACTGATGATAGACCTCATCTATGTCGATGTGTTGATGATGGTAACACAAATAATGAGGACCAAGGTAGGCCCTCTCTAACTCATCTTCTTTATCACTGTAAAATAACCAGAACCTATCATTCACTCCTACTCCTATGGGATGCTTTGGAAAGTGTGGTCCCATGAATATCACTTCCTCATTACTGTTATCACTATCTAGAAAAATTGGATAATTAGTTTGCAAGTGTGACACTACCAAAAATCTAGCTCTACTTCTTCCCCCAAATGATCAATGTTGGGAAGGATCTCCTCGATAGCATTTACCAACTCTATAGGTAGTAGGTGATGCACATACAAAGGACTTAAATAGACCCCCTAAACTTCCTCCTCAGATTGATCATCATTTGAGGATTCACTGTCGACATCATAACTTGGTCCACTTATCTTAGAGGTGGACTCCTCTCCATCATCATTTAGAGATATCCTTACTTGAGATCACCTAAAACTATGGTGTTATGCCCCTACACACCTGTGTCATCAGATAAATTATAGATTTGATGACCCAAGTTGCCTCTGGGGTTCTGCTTGTATCAGTTTGCTCTAGGAGCCCTTCATTATGCTCTTCAAGTGGCTCAAAAGTTATGACAGATACCATCGGGTGAGTCCTCCATAATTTGGAAAGATTAGGATGATATGGGTTGAAGCCCAAATCACCCCCTAGACTCAAGTACAAGTGATCTAAGGATGTTGCAAGCAAATCATCTTGCCCTTATATCTATAACCCCAATCCAAACCTATTAGTTGCTAGCTGATAAAATGGCTCAAATAGAGTTCTATGCCCCTGTTCAAATAGACCAAATCTGTACGCATGCCAATGATACAACTAAAAAATATGCATGGAGTACTCTAGGTTGGATAAATAATGAACATTTACAGTGAAATTATCGTCACTATATTCATCCATGGGCTCTCACATGGGAAGCTGATCTAGCCCAGCGTAGATGAAATTAGTCTGATTAGGTGGCTTTCCTAATGGAACCATCGATCCAACTAGATAATTATAAGTAGATGGTCGGCCCATATCTTATGCAATCTATAGAATCATTTCAAAGGTTACATTCTACACAATGTACTCACCTAATCTGGTGTTGGCAAGATATACAGTCATTCACTGTATAGATGATCTTGTTGACGATGTAGGTGAGGTAGGCTGAGGTGCCTCCTCGACTATATCTTGGGCTTCCTCCACTTCCATGGGGATGGCAGCCTCCTTAGTTACTGGTTCAAACATTTGTTTCTTCTCTTTTTTACCCATATTCACCTTTAACTTCCTATCATCCCGAAGCATCACTGATGCAGTCGGTTTTAGCAAAGTAGTAGTAGTGCACTCAGATCTATGTGACACAGATATCAATGGTTGAGCACGTACTATTGGTTTACCTCATAGATTTTTAATCTGTGATGTAGGCCAAATTTCTAGGTGTGTTGATGGTAGTATGAAACCCCCAAGAAAATTTTCTAGGTTCATGAACTTAAAAGGTCCTTCGCCTGATGACACTATGTCGTCCCTCATGCAAATATTTTACACATTGGTATAATATAGAGGGAACACAACACATTTTATGAATCCAAGACCTCCCGAGTAGGATGTTGTATTGCATGGCACCCTTGATCAAATGACACATAAAAAAGATGGTCTTTAGGCCTACCTACATAGGTAGGAAAATTTTTCCAACCGTCGAGCATAGGGCGTCATTAAACGCTCTCAATGTGAAGGTGGTGGGCATAATGAGTGATTTTGGTAGCTTTAAATGATTCAATGCCTTGGTCATGATTATGTTGATCGACGAACTAGTTTTTATCAAGACCCTTTTGAATGGTACGTGATTGATGCACGTAATGATATGCAATGACAAGTTATCTGTATCTGTAGTTACCATATTAATTTCATGATCATAAAATTGAATCATGGGCTCCTGGCACTGTTGTACATGTCCTACAAAATTAGTAAAAGCTTGTGCATCCTAAGGATGTACTTTGATGGACCTTAGAATGTCCATAAGAGTCTCCCTATGCCTAGGGGACTGATGTATCAGTTCATATATAGATAGTTTCGTAGGGCCTGTCTATAGGTTTTGGACTAACTTGCTCCGTATGGTCACCATCGGTCTCGTTGGTGGGCCTAGAATATTCTATATCATTGATTCGGCATGGCTTGTATTATTATGAGAGCACATGGTTGATTCAGCTACTCATATATCCTATGTCTTGTAATAGCATTCACCATGCCTATGAACCTTTGGATAGGCAGTTCGATGCAAACTTGGTTGACCTGGCCAACGTTGTTGTTGGGCGCCTCATGGTTTGGTAGCAGATTTTTGTAAATCACCATGTTATGGTTGTAAGGTGCCTTTGGATTACTTAGTATTACAAGCTCACCATTTTCAATCATGTTTTGCACAATATTCTTGAAGGACCAACATACCTCAATGTCGTGGCTCTTCACACGATGGTAGATGCAAAATAAGTTGTCCTGATATCCCTCCAACTTGGGCTAATTTGGATCGACTAGCTTAACCTCGGGTAGTCTAATCACCTTAGCCTCACATAACTGGTGGAATATTGAAGTCAATGATTCCATTAGTAGTTTGAATTGGCAAGGTGGGCGTTGTTCTTTCTTTTTTTCCTTATAGTTATTATTGTGCTTTTTGTACTATGCATGAGGAGGTTGGGCCTGATAATTCTACTTTTACTACCCTTTATCCTCTCTCTGGAGTTTTATAACTACTTGGTTAATGAGGGCCTACTTGCCCTTTTGCTTTGTGGAGCTCTTCTTAGGCCCATCTTTCCTATTCTTAAGCTTCAAATTACCTTCCTACAACTTGATGTCTTCAATTACCTTGGCTTGCACCAAAGCCTCCTCGAATGTTAGATATTGTTGTAGTTGCAATAGTAGCGAGATGTGCTTGGCACAACTCTTGGTGAAAATTTGGGTTAATTACATAGTAGGAATAAGGAATGGCAGCTTTGCTATCAATATTCTCAAGACATTTCCATATTGTTCAATTGGCTCATCATCACGTTGAGCTAGTGTAGCCAAATTAGAAAGGTTGTCCTATTTCTTGATGCCAAAAGAAAAGAATTCAATAAAAGCATTAGCTAGTTACTAAAAAATTGTAATGTTGTGTCTCTTTTTCTAATTAAACCACTCTCTGGCTGGGCCTGAAAGGGTCATGACAAATATGTGCACAAGAAAGGCATTATTTCTAGCAATTTAGAAATAGGTATCCAAAAATCCTGTGACATGCTCTTGTGCATCTTTATCACCTTTAAATTTTTCTAACCTAGTTATAAAAAAATGCTCAGGGTACGTTGGAGCAGGTATCGAGGGGTCCAAAGGCTCATTATGAATATTTCTTAATGTCAGCTTTTGAAGTGTCGTGCCTTACCTCTCAATCACTTTTACCTTCTTAGCTAGGGTTTTATAAGCCTTTGAGGATAAGAATTACTCCTCCCTAAGATGATGTGAGGGTGGTCTCGGAGGTACATTTTTCCTCTATCGAGGTGGAGGTCATTGCTCTTCCTCCTCCTCAACTTGGGATTCTTTAGGATACTCTTGATTGTTTCCTTCTCCCTCTTCTTCCTCATATTGCTATTGCCCCTCATGTTCGAATCATGGTAGCCATTCTCTTTGTTGGGTACTAATATGAGTATGAGCATCCCTATGCTCCTGCTATGCATCAACTTGTGAAAAAGCATTTCTCTGAGTGCGCTCTCTATTATCGACATGAGTATATATACCATCTCTAGCTAGCCTATCATCCTACTCTATGTGCTACTTTTGGGTAAGGATGTGTTCTTCATGCATGCGCTACTTGTATAGTCATTGTATCATGAGCCTCTACAATTGAAGATTCTCCTCTTCAATGTGCTACCTTTCTAGGTGAGCATCCTCAAATTGATCTTGGAGGAGATATTACCGCTACTCAGATACTAGTTTGTGTGATCTATCAAGGTCATTGGCCATGATAGGCATCTAGTATGCATGCTCTATGTGAGCAAACTTATGGATTCTATACACATCTAACTAATTTGGGATGCTTTTGCCTTTGTCTATAAAGACAGCATGGGCATCCTGCTAAGATTTGTGCTCTGTGCCACCATGAGTGGATGGTGGATGTATCACATGAGGATGCTTAGAAGCCTCTCCATGTTCTCTAGCAGTCCTAATAGAACCTCTACTATGCTCACTCTAAGAATGGGTAGGTGGAGCTGAAGGCTTATAGCCTAGCTACTCAAGGATGCTACCTAAGCTATCTAACCTTAGCCATATCAATAATGATCTTTCAATGTTCACCATGTGTAGGAGTCTGCATAGGCCTATGCTCAGTGGTAGACCTATCTTCATGCCCCTAAATGGGCGGGTCTCGATCATGTCTATACTCCAAAGGTGGAGCCATGAATCCTCCTACAGACCTATGACATAGGGGTAACAACTTGGATCCTTATATAACATACTCTTCAGCCGATCCTATGGATGCACATGCAATGCAATCCTAGTAATGGCTTCTAAGTGGAATTCTGCCATTCTAAGAGGCTCCCTGCTCTATTCTACATCTAAAGGAATTCACAAAAGCTCCTCTATTAGGGGTATGCTCAATAGGTTCCCCTCTTGTTGAATTATCTCCTCTAATTCTCATTGAACGATGTTCGAGGAGCGCATGTGGGCAAGAATTTGACATATGATGATGTGAATCTGTTAGGGCTTGGTCATGGGCTTCAGGCTTATGCATTTAATGACCACCTCATGTATCCACCATGGTGCACCTAATATCTATATTTTTTTTAATTAAGAAAACAAGGTATACAATGGTGTTTATCTCATATTAATTTTTAAAAATGAGCCCTAGACTATTTGATGTTGTTTCAATGATTTTCTATGTCAATATAGAACTCCTTATTAGAAAAGTTGATGTTATACTCAATTTGTTCAAATGTTTTCACCTATATACTTGCACAATCCAAATATGGTAGTGAATTCCATACTCAACGAGGTAGCATAGGTACTACCAACCCTCACCCAACACACTGTACATAATAATACACTCTTTTGAAGATGAGTGCATGCTATTTTACATGGATAGGACAGTTCTTGGGTTGGCCTTGGCCATGAGTGGGTCCCGATAATACAATTTCAAATGAGCCAACCAAGTGGTAATGACATCCACTATTGGTCTCAATCAAATGGGTTGGATGTGAGATCCCAATGCCACTAATGTTTAAATGAAACGTGGTGTGTGTGGTTTGTTTTAATTTGCATAAAATAAATGCATCATATGGCTATTCTAATTTAGAAAATGCAAGCTATTCTAGATGCTCCTTTAGAAAATGCATATTACGATGATAATGGCCACTACTTGGGCCTCACACATGCACACCAAACACACAAGTTTTAATATAGCACTTTATATCCTAGGGCGGACTGTAATCAGAGATTTGTTGTTCCTAGAAGCACCTATAGAAAACTAAGAAAGAGAAACCTAAGGACCTAATCCATTTTTAGTTCATTTTAGCCTTAGTAAATTTACGTTTCAATTTTTGTTCTTTGGAAAACACAAAAATAAATAAAAAACATAAAGGGTGAAAATGGGGCCTACCTCAGGTCCTCATCCAATCTGCACTTTGTTTTCTATTGTCTACTTTTTCAGATGTAAACCGTAGGTCTAATCTGTGGTTTAGACTATAAATCACATGTTGTACTTATGGTTTAGTTGTTGGCTCATAGATGATAACTACAGTCTATACCTACAATTCAAAAAACACAAGAAATAGGTGCCACCGTGGTCACCTTTTGTAACCACCAAAAAGCCTCACACCTAATGCATCCTATTGCAAGAATAGACAAAAAAAATATAAAATGCTTACAAGAACAAGAAATTGACAATGGAATGATCAATAAAATATGCTTTATTCCATTATATTTCGATGCCAAACTCAAATTACAAGTATGTCCCTCTTAGGGATAATCATCTTGATACAATTGTTACAATAGAATGTATTTATTTCTCTCTTAAGGGTAGGTGTGATTTCAAAGTGCCCTTTAGGGTGGCACGAACTGCTCTAGGGTGGAGTAGACCCTCTTCTTCGCATTGAGGAAGGAAATGGATGGTTGTATCTCCTTTAAAACCTATCTCCTACGATCAATAAATAATGCAAGAATATCAAAAGCATAGGAAGCCTCTCATGATGAGGCCCTTTAAAGAAAAATGGCATGAGAATAGCATACTAACATAAAATCAAGAAAGTGCATAAACTATGCTAAACATGTGCAAATCCTATCAATATTGATGGAAATATATGAACAAGAAATACAACTATTAGTCTATGACATGCATTATACAAAATGAAGAATTAAAACATAAAAAAAACCTAATTAGGTCCTACTTGCCAAGATGGAAATAAAATAATAAAATATTTAACCCGATCAATCAAAGTCTTTAATCTACCAAATAAAGCAATAAAATTATTAATCTATCCTAATTAAATCTACTGGAAAATAAATAGTAAGGAAAAGTTACCTCTATTGCAAACTGTATCCCTGATGGGCGGTCTGTACTATAAATCACGATTGAAAGTCGTAGTGAGAAACCAAGTGATTTGCCCCCTAAATTCAAGGGTTGTGGGCTTTACCTCCTTGTCCAATTGATGTTCAAGGGTCACCTTCAGTGTCCTATAATAGTTTTGGTGGTTGAATCATTGAATAGGGCCTCGATTTACTCCAATTAGTATTTCTTGGCTCTCCTAGGTACTTAGGTCATCGATGGCCTAATTCGTCATTATGCTTGAAATTTTGACAATGGTGATGACAAAAAAGCTCTCTCTATGCACTCAAGTGAGTCCACAATTCGACAGGGCTTCACTGCTTTAAAATCCAAATGCATTATGATTATACAATATTTTGACAGTGCTTTTCTATCAAAATGATCTATATGCTCTGTCCTAATTTGAATGGGTACTTATAGGATATCCTAGGGCTAGGGGTGGCTTCATGGAGAATCCAAGATCAAGAAAGGGTGGTTAGGATAGTTGTATTGAAATATTCCATTCTCTAACCACCTTGTTCTAGAACAAATGGCCATTCAAATTGATTTGGATTGGATGAAGGCCAATTGAACTTCAGTTAAGACCGCAGGTTACAGTTGCGGTCCAAACTATAAACCCTAGGTCTCAACCACGGTTTAGACTATAGACTATAGGTCTAGGCTACGGTTCAGATTGATTAGGTCAAGGATCCCAAATTTAGTGGTTAGAACCACTGCTCTATCTTGGAGTTTGTCCAAGATCTTCCATATGGTCTTGTAGCATGTCCATATGAGTAGTCACCATGGACATGACGCATTTTAGGTGTCTACATTAACAATCACATTCTAATAGAGGTAAAATAATGGTAACATACGACTCCAACCCTCGCTATGATCATGATACTACCTTTAAGATGCCTAAATTAAACTTTTCTAAGTTCAATGGGAAGGATGTGGGGGTGGTTATGTTGTGTTGCTCAATTTTTTAAACTCCATGAAGTCTCTATATATTACCAAGTTTAAATGGCTTTCTTCAACTTGGAATCTGAAGCTTTACAATGGTACCAATGGTTGCAAAACACTAACCCTGATCCTTCTTGGGAAGACTAAATCTCAATACTCAATTGCTTTGGCCCTAGTGAGTATGATGATTTTATAGAAGCATTGATAAAGTTGAAATAAACTTTGATAGTTCAATATTACCAAATACAATTTGAGAAATTGGCCAACAAAACTAAGGGATTGAATGAAGGGTTCTTTATGAATTGTTTCATTAAGAATTTAAGGAAAGATCTCCAATATGAGATCATGATGTTTAAACCATAATCCATGATGTAGGCTATCAATTTGGCTTGTATGGTCGAATCCAATTTTTTTAGCTCATAGGTAGATATCTAAATTTCCACAGGCTCGACCCTCGTTCCCTCCTAGATTCCAAAATCAAAATAAATAAAAAATTGCTACACCCAAATTTTTGACTACCATAGAAATGGATGCATGACATTCCCAAGGGTTGTGCTACAATTGTGATGAAAAGTTTACTCGTGGGTATAGGTGCATCCAAAATAAGTTGTTCCTTGTAGATGATGATGAGCCTGACACCAACAAACATAGTGATGATGACACAGAACCAATAGAGAAACCACCTCAATCGAAGGAATAAAGCCAAGAAGAACCAAAGGCTAAAATTTTGTTCATGCTCTTGTTGATATTACTACTCCCCAAACCATGAAATTTATGGGTTATTTCAAAGGCCTACGTCTTACCATATTGATTTATTCTAGTAGTACACATAACATTATTGATCCTCACATTGCCAAGAAGACAAATTATTATGTACATACATGTAATTCCTTTGATTTTATGATAGCCAATAGTAGGACCTTACCTTGCAAAGGTAAATGTATTAATCTTAAGGTAACAATTGGGGACTATGAGCTCAAACAAGATATGTTTGCAATTCAATTAGGGGGATGTAATATCATGTTAGAAGCTCAATGGTTGGGCACATTGGGAACCATCTCATGGAAATTTTCCAATATATAGATGTAATTTTCATAGAATTGATAGTCCCACACTCTCCATGGCTCAAAATTAGGGCTTTCATATATTATCAGTTCAAGACAGATAGAGAAGTTGTTAAAAAAATCATCTAAGTGTCTCATAGCTTAGATATTTGTGATCCAACATCATGCTTCCAAGGAGGATTCTATTCCTACATATGTGCAAATTATTTTGGCGAAGAACAATCCTATTTTTTCTAAACCATCAAACCACCTCATCACTCTCATTACCATACTATTCCTTTGTTACCTGGAAATGCACTGCCCAACATTAGACTATACCAGCCCTCATGGTCTTAAGTTAGAAATCAAAAAGTTAGTACAAGAATTGTTAAAATCCAATGTCATTCAACCAAGAAACAATACTTACTCTTCTCTAGTTTTATTGGTGTGCAAGAAATATGGGCTCTAACAATTGTGTATAAATTACTGTGAGCTCAATAAACTCACCATCAAGGATAAGTTTCCTATTTTTGTGGTGGATGAATTAATGGATAAACTACATGAGACTATGTACTTTTTCAAACTAGACCTTTGCTCTGGGTACCATCAAATTAGGCTCAAGGATGAGGATATTCCAAAGACTGCTTTTTGTACTCATGAAGATTACTATGAGTTTTGGGTGATTCCATTGCTCCTTCCACTTTTTAAAGCCACATGAACAACATTTTTTACCCATTCCTTAGAAAGTTCATTCTAATTTTCTTTTATGACTTTATGGGGTATAGCCACTCATGGTAGGAGCATCTTGTTCATGTGGATCAAACTCTATAGCTATGGCACAACATCAACTCTATGCTATGTTATCCAAGTGTTCTTTAAGGTTGATAGAAGTGGAGAATTTAGGACACATTATCACCAAGGATGGCATCAAAGTTGACCCCAAGAAGATCCAGATGATTCAGGAATGGTGGAAACCTCAAAATATTAAGGGTCTTCAAGTATTTTTAGGGCTTACAAGTTATTATCATAAATTTGTTCATAACTACGATAAATTGCAGCTCCCTTCACTACCATGTTAAAGAATAACTCTTTTACTTAGATGGGTCTCGTTGAACTTGCTTTCCTAGAATTGAAGCATGCTATGACCACTACACCAATTTTAGCCATATAAAATTTCTCCAAACCCTTTGTCATTGAAAGTGATGCTTTTGGTCATGATATTGGTGCAGTGTTGATGCAAGAAGAGAGACCCTTGGATTTCACTAGTAAAGCACTCTCTAATCAAAATCTGGTAAAATCCACTTATGCTAAGGAAATGCTAACAATTTTGCATGCAGTAACCCATTCATGACTGTATCTCATTGGGCATAATTTCTCCATTAAAATTGACCATCAAAGTCTCAAATATTTTTTAGAGCAATGGGTTGCCAACCTTGAACAATAAAAATGAGTTTCTAAGCTCATGGGTTTTGACTTTGATATCACTTATAAGAAGTGTAAGGAGAACATTGTGGTTGATGCTCTCTCTTGCCAATTTTAGGATCATAGTATGCTATGCATCATTTCATCACTCATTCCATAATGGATTTATTCCTTATGATATGAGGTACTTCAGGATTTAGGCTTGCAAACTTTGATTACCTCTCTAGACAATTGCTCTACTCCATGTCCTAGCTACTCTTGTGATGGCCATGATTTGTGTTACCACAAATGCCTTGTTGTTCCCCATACATAATCCCTCTAGGAACTTCTTATGAGGGAACTACATGTTGCCCAATATGCTAGCCATTCAGGATTTCTCAAAATATATGAACAACTTAAGAGCATTTTTTTGGAAGGGTATGAAAAAGGATATTCAAAATTTGTGGTAGCTTGTGATACCTATCAATGGATGAAAAACAAAATGGTGCATTCTCTATGCACTCTCCAACCATTACCCATTCTTGACCAAGTTTGGATCGATATTTCCATGGATTTTATTGAAGAGTTACCTAAGTTTGGAGGTAAATCCATTATTTTTGTGGTAGTGGATCATCTTTCAAAGTATGCTCACTTTTGTTCCCTCTTCCATACTTACACAACTTCCACAATTACCTAAATTTTCCTTGATTTTATATTTTACCTTCATGGTATGCCCACCTCCATAGTGTTCAATCATAACCCAACCTTTACTAGTCACTTCTAGCAAGAATTATTTAAGTTGTAGGAAACTCAACTCAAAATGATTTTATCTTATCATCCGTAGATGGGTGGCCAGACAAATATTATCAAAAAATGTTTGGAGATCTACCTTCACTACTTTATCTTTAATCATCCTACGCAATGGGTGAAGTGGCTTACTTTGGTCAAGTGGTGGTACAAAACTTCCTATAATAGAGCAATCAAGGTTACTCCTTTTGAGGCAATTTATGGGTGCCATCCACTCATGCCTTCATCCTACATTCTAGGTTGCTCTAGTGTCCATGTAGTCGACACTAATCTCAGTTAGCATGTTGATGTTCTCCATCAACTAAAGATAAATTTTGATGCAACCTAGAATCGAATGTGCTAGTAGGCTGACAAACACCTTTTGAGTGCAAATTTGATGTGGGTGATATGTTTTTCCTTCACTTACAACCATACAAATAGTTGTTCGTACAACTACACAGGTTCTAGAAACTTTCTATGAATACTATGGTCCTACTAGATTTTACAGTGGATCAATATCATAACCTACAAATTTTCCCTTCCACCTACATCCAAGCTCCATCCTATTTTTCATGTTTCCTCTATCAAAAATGTGATGAGAACTTAGGTACAAGTTCAATATACACTCCCAAATTTAGGTGATGAAGGTTCTATCTTGCTTGAGCCTAAACAATTATTGGATCATCAAACTCACACTCTCTACAACCGCACCATTACTGAGGTCCTTGTTCAGTGGCATGGACTCTAGCCAGAAGATGCTACATGGGAGTCTCTCCATTAGTTCAACACCAGTTCCATCATATTTAGCTTTGAGGAAAAAGTTTTTTTAAGTGGAAGGACATGTTAGGATCCCATCCTAATGTTATTTTGTAATTCTCATTGCTTATGTAATAACCCACTTCCAATGTGGGAGAAGCCAAATCTTGAGATTAGGGTTAGGTTTGCATGAAGTATTTCTTTAAAAGGTATGGAGACTTGTACGAATGTATCCTTTTTCAAGTTAATGAAATATTGAAGGAGGTTTCCCCCTCAAAGAGGCCTATTATTTTGAGTTATTTATGAGATGTTTTTAATACTGCAATTACAATATGCATAGTATTATTATGTAATTTTATGTATTTTAGTTATTTCTTTGTATTTTATGTAAGTGAGCTTTATTTTAATAGTAGGTTCCTAACACCATGGTGCAATCTCCATTATAAAAATGGGTTGGATTAAACCCACATGACAATGGAGTATTATTTCATGTGGTGATGTCTATTACATTAGTGACCTTTTGTATAAATCAATATCAGCTTGTGGATGAGCTAGAATTTGATGGCTTGTATTGCTTAGTAGTCTAGTCCAACTATGTCCAAAATTAGGATAATTATGACCATGGGGTGATATTCATTACAACAATGGGCTCTAAGAGTCAGCCTAGAAATGGGGTAGTCTTTTTGTGGGCCAAACAAGGTGAATGGTTTCCTATTTTTGTCACATGCCCGTGCATTTAATTATCAACCCAGGGAGCTTCGTAAACTTGCGAAGAGTCGAAATTAGGTTACTACAATACCACTAGAGGGTGAATCTACTAATCCTACATTGGGGGGTGTTCTTGAGATGGTTGTCAATCATTCTTGCACTCAATAAATTACATAAGAAGAACAAAAATAAATCATGTATACAGTCATGGAAATAAACCTACTGCAAAATATGGGAACTAGTAAATTAATGAATGTTTCTATGAAAGCAATAAACTGATAAATAAACAGAAAGGAAATGGGGAAGAAATACTGGCTTGGAGTGGGACCAGACTCCATTAGATTCCTCCCGATCAAAAATGCGCTTAGAACTTCTGGAACTGGAATATATTTATCAATGTATTACAATCTATCTTCTACAGTTCAAAAGAGCTCTTTATTAATTATTTCTATATATCTCTCTATATATTTTTAGAATTATTTGCGTGTGTTTATATAAAACACCCACAAAAATTCTATTACAATAGTGGTTACAACAGTAGTCTTCCCAGACTAAATTAGAACAGTCTGGCGAATGCAATTGATGTCTAGAATTTTGTTCTGAAGGCGGTGTGTTTGTTCGGTTCATTCTTTGCCTGGCATCGGTAAGATGTTTGGGTACGTTAGGTGCTATCTCCAATTTAGCTCTGCATGACATAGAGCTAGAACTACACCAGCCACTGCCATCCACGTCATTCAACTCTGGTCAACGGGAAAAGAATCAGTGGCGCCTTTCGATTGTAGGGATGTGTCTACCTCTATTAGTGCCTTTCGGTTGTAGGGAGGCACTTAACCTCTATTAGCGCCTTCTGGATATGGAGAGGTGCTTGCCTTTGGTTGGCACCTTTCAGTTGTAGGGAGGCACTTGCATTCAGATGACACCTTCCGACTACAGGGAGGCACCTATGTTCAATCGACGCCTTTCAACTGCAGGGATGCGCTTGTATTCACTTTGCGCCTTTCGACTGCAAGGAGGCACTTATGTTCAATTGGTGCCTTTCAACTGTAGGGAGGTGCTTGTATTCACTTGGCACCTTCTAAATGTAGGGAGGCACCTATGTTCACTTGGCACCTTTCGGTTTCAGTGAGGCACTTATGTTCTCTTCAGTGACTCTCGATGAAATAAAGTGCCAGGTCCATTGAAAGGACCTCGACTGTTCCAAATATAACTAAATCAACTGCAATTCCACAAAACATACTAAAAGCACACAAATTAGATAACACACATAATTATATCAAATATCTATATAATAATTTATAAAAGTACGCAATCCTTATTATACATCCACATATTGATCCAAGAAATATGTACAAAATATGAGCATTTCTGGTGCTCATCATCCCCCCATGCCTAACATATGCCATGCCCTCGTGGCATCCAGACTACAAGTAGCTCTCAAAATTTTCATCATCGCCATCTCTTGGAGGATTTGGCTCGCCCTAGGGCCCGAGTCTATCTTTTTGTGCTGGCATGTGAAGGTGTGGTTCACCTCTGCCTATGGGAAACTACAGTTGTTAATTGTCCCCTTCTTGTTCTGGCCGCTACTAGTGGTGGTCTAGCCAGCGTTGTTCTTGTCGATTGAAATGCAGCTTCGACAGCTTTCCAGAGATCATCATCTGGAGGTTTGACCACTTCCAGAGGGATATCCAAGTTATCCTCTCTAGAAGGCACTACTTGGTCCTTGTATAATGTGGCCACTTCAGGGGTAGTCCTCACCATCAGTGAGTGGTGCTTCTTCCTCCTCATACTCGGGCACTGGGGAATGCCCTCTATCCTCTGTCTTCAAGAATCGGTGACTACTCTACCCCTCCTAGTAAATATGGCAATGCCAATTGCCCAATGTTTGCCATATCCTCTGTAGGGGATGCTTTGCCTTGCCCTAATTCAGCAACCACACTGTGTTGCCCTATTTGGCTGCCATCTCCCTTTGCATCACGGTTCTGTCCTTGTGCTTCTGCATGGTAGACCAATGTCGATATTATCCCATGGTGGGCTAAGGTAGATGGTGCCCCTTTCTGGTACTGATCCACTTCATATTTCAAAGCACTCACTAGGTAGAAAGGTATATTCAATTTCCTCCCATGAACTAGGTGATTGAGGAAGTGCACATGATTAAGATGCAGATGGGTATACTTCCCTGTGCATGTGAAGAATCGAGCAATCTGCCCAAAAATATTTTGCATATTCATGGGGAGGCTATTTTTGAGTAACCCCTCCCTATCTACCTTCACATTTCCTCCTGGTAGTAGTATTTCGGCATATACTTTTAACACTCCACCCTTGTATATACATTCCCTCGTGAGAGGCAATCCAGTCGCCTATGAGATGAACTCAGGGGTGACTGGAATTTCCATCCCTCATACTTGGGCCACATCGCCCCTCAAAGAGGTGGTGAATTCTCTAGCTACCTCTATGTCCTGGCCCTAACTGACCAAGGTGTAGTATTCGAGCCACCCCTCGACTTCGAATTGGGTATTTACTGCCCCTCTGATCCCATCTATGTCACTAGGTTCATTCTTCTTGATTGCGTGATTCTTAGACCTTCCTCCCATGGTGCATTCTGCTGTATATATTTTTTTATGTCCTTCCTTCTTCAAGAAGGAACCTTCTTATAGAAAATATGCCTAACCCTAACAGTTATGGAAGGCACCCTCTCATTGGCACACGTTTTCGGCTATGGGGGGTACGATCTCTATGACAACTGTATTTTTTGGTACTGTGTATTTATAAACAATTATATAAAATATTTGATTTAATATGCACATACCTGATTCGACGTTCCAGTTGTCGTGGTAGCCACTGATTTGTTGACTTGTGACATGAGGGAGGGGTATTTGATATCGCTTATTGATGCAATGCTTTGTTTCGTTCGAGGCATCCAGTCGATGTAAATGTTGTACATGGGAGGCATTCTTTGGTACCTTCCCCATGTGGATGGTGTCCATGTAGCTCCTTTCCAACATTGTCGGTGCTCATCTTTGAATGAATGCACCTTTCGATGCCTTTTGATTTGTGGGAGGCACTTTTTGACTGCATGCGTCTTCCCAATGTGGGGGGCACCTCCTTCTAGTCTGCGCCTTTCGAATGTTGGAAGGCATTTGTCTTGATGAATGCACCTTCCTAATGTTGGAAGGCATATTCAGCTGGATGAATGCACCTTCCTGATGTTGGAAGGTTTATTCGATGGAATGAATGCGCCTTCCTGATGTTGGAAGGCGTATTCGGTTGGATTTTTTTTCTTGCGCCTTCCTGCCATGGAAGGTGCCTATTATATATATATATATATATATATATATATATATATTTTTTTATGGGCACCTTTCGGATGCAATAAGGCTCCTTCTTCTGGATGGGCGCCTTCTAACTATAGTAAGGCACCTTCTTCTAGACGGGTGCCTTCTGACTGTAGTAAGGCACCTTCTTTTGGATAGGCACCTTTTGGATGCAGTAAGGCGCCTTCTTCTAGACTTGGCGAATCGACTGGAAAAAGGGTCATCAAACCTTCCCAGTTTTTCATACTACCCAGATTCTATCTATGATCCGATGTCAGAATGCTGAGCTGAATCAGGCTTGGTTTCCCAGATACCTATCCTTCTTGCTGTAAGGTCCCCCACCTGCAAAAAGCAACCAAAAAAAGAAAGGAAAATAAAGGCAGTTAGACACGTTTCGTGCCTGTTAGGCCTTGGATTAGGATGCCTATAGCTTGCATGTGGGCATCGTCCCTGCAAAAAACACACATTAAAAAAAACTATAACTAACTAACCAAATTGGGTGAGCACTTTCATGCCCACCATTTCACCTGTGAGAGTTTGGTCTAGATCTAGCAAGATGGGGTCTCCCCCACGTCTACTCTGGATTCCACCTGTAATGTTTTGGATGTATTATAGGGGCGTAGTCGGTGGCCATTGACTGTGAACATGGTGTTGCTGTCGTCAATTGTCTTAATGCACACAACCTCATTCCTAATGAGTTTTTCCACCTCATATGGTCCCATCCACCTCTTCATAAGTTTTCCCTTCCTTTCTTGGAATCGAGAATCGTACAACAGTACCCATTCCCCTACCTGGAACTTCTTTAGCTTGATGTGGTTATCATGCCACTTCTTTCTCTACTTCTATATAATATTTGTCCTCTACAAAGCATCCAGTCAGTTTTCGTCTATTTGATCTAGCTAGCAAATCCTCTATTTTTGAGCTTTGTCCAAGCTCAAATTTAATTCTGAAGTCATCCTCAGAGTTTTGATATCGAACTCGATGGGCATCATCGCATTTTTTCCATAGACCAATTGGAAAGGTGTGCATCTTGTGGTGGATTTCCACGTGGTGTTGTATGCCCAAACTGCCTCTGAAACCGTGTGGCCCAATATTTCTTGTGTTGTTGCACAATTTTGGTCAAGATGTTTTCTATCTCCCTATTTGTCACTTCTACTTGCCCGTTTGCCTGCGAATGGTAGGGTGTGGTTTTATTGTGCCAAAATCTATACTGCTCCATCAGCTCCTCAATCAATTTGGAGGTGAATTGGGGCCCTTGGTCTGTTGTTATCTCCCGAGGAACCCCAAATCATGTGAAAATATGAGAAAATAAGAAATTGGCGACCATTCTTTCATTTGAGTCCCTTAATGCCTACACTTCCAACCATTTGGTGATGTGCAAACCAAAATAAATCTCCTTCCCATCGAAGGTGGATTAAATGGTCCCACAAAATCCATGCCCCATTTATCAAAAGGTTCCAGATGTACCTGGGGCTACAGGGGCATTTCATCTCGATGGGTTGGTCTACCCATCCTCTGGCACTCGTCACACTTGCTGGTATATGCTATCGTGTCATTGAACAGAGTGGGCCAAAAATACCTAGCCTACAATATTTTGTAGGCAGTTAGTTTCCCTGCAAAGTGTCCTCCGCATGGCTCATCGTGACATGCCTTGAGCACTTATGAAAACTCTTGTTCTTCTATGCATCTTCTTATAATTTGGTCCCATCCTATTTTAAATAAGATACCATCCATCCAAAGGAATGTTGCACTCTTCTCTATGACCACTTTCTTTTCTTTGTAGGAGAGAGCAGGTGAGGTCCTTCCGATGGTCAAGTAATTGGTTGTCTGCATACCATGGAGTTTGTTCACTAATAGCAAACATATGTTCGTTCAAAAACTGATATTCCACTACTTGATGATCTGTTGGTATCAATATGGACAAAAAATCTGCCACGACGTTGTCCTTGCCTAGTTTATCAACTATAGTGATGTCAAATTCCTGCAATAGCAACAACCATCTAATAATTCTGCCACCAATGGTCGGCTTGCTCATTAGATACCTGATAGTCGCATGGTCCATATGGACGAAGACCTTGTATCCTGTTATATAGTGATAGAATTTTTTTATTGCATGGACAACTACGAGGAATTATTTTTTTGTCACTATATAATTGAGTTTTGCTCCCACCAAGTTTTTATTGACATAATAGATGGCGTAGAATTCTTCGTCGTCTTTCTGCCCAAGGACTTCTTCGATTGCATCGTTAGATGCATCGCAGTAAATATGGAATGATATGGCCCAATTTGGTCCTCTCAAGACCAATGCAGATATCAATTTTTATTTTAGCAATTGGAACGCTTCTTCGTAATCTCCCATCCAATTGAACTCTACGTCCTTAGAAAGTAGGGTGTGCAATGGTTTGGCAATCTTACTAAATTTGATGATAAATTGTCGGTAGTACCCAGATGATCCAAGGAAACTTCTTACCTCCTTCTATGTTCTAGGGCTAGGTAGGTCTCTGATGACCTCGATCTTCCTCTTGTCTACTTTTATTCCTTCTACAAAGAGGTGGTGTCCCAACACGATGCCTTCCTACATCATCATAAAACATTTTTCATTACTTAGGGAAAAATGGTTTTCTTTGCTCCTGTCGAGCACTCTTTCCAGGTTTGTCATTGCCTCCTCAAAGGTTTCTCCATGGGTAGTGAAGTCGTCCATGTATACTTCCACCCCATATCCTATCATATCATAGAATATGCTAAGCATCGCCCTTTGAAATGTGGTCGGTGCATTGCATAGTCCAAAAGGCAATACCTTATAGGCAAACGTTCCCCATGGACAGGTGAACATTGTTTTATCTTGATCTTCTTCCCCTATCTGGATCTAGTTGTAACCACTGAAACCATCTAGAAAGGAGAAGTATTTTCTTCCTAAGAGTGTGTCCAAGACCTAATCGATGAACGGGAGTAGGAAGTGGTCTTTCTTAGTTGCCTTGTTCAACGCCCGGTAGTCCACGTAGATCCGCAATTTCCTATTATTTTTGGGGACCACCACTAATGGTGATACCCATTCACTATCAAAAATCAGATATATGAATTTGGAAGACAAAATTTTATGTAGTTCTTCTCTGACAATGTCTTTCATTGCTGGGTTCATCCTTCTCTATTGCTATCGACTAGGAGTTTCCTGGTCATCTAAGTAAATCTGATGGGTACATATTTTTGGGCTGATGCTATGCATATCCGTGTAGTCCCATGCAAATGCTTGCTAGTGTTTTACCAGAAGCTCTTCAAATTTTTCTAGCTGTATGGGCGTCAACCTATTGTTGATTTTTAATGTCCTCCCTGGCCCAACATGTATTTGTTGGATTTGCTAATCTTGGGCACCAGTTAATAGTGATCCAGGTGCGGGGGTGGATGATTCTCCATGGAGAAACTCCATGATAGCACCATCCTCATCTTCTTTTGCCACCTCCTCCAAGGTCATCACCGACTGGATTATGGACAACTTCGTAGTTCCATGCTCGGTGATCCTGGGTTCTTCTATCGAGTCCATAGACTAAGCTAGCGGTGAAATGGTTAGCCTTTTGACATTTTGCCCATTGGAGATGGTCATTAGCCCATCCCGACAGCTGATGTAAGTGTTGGCTATTACCAGCCATGGCCTCCCTAAAATGAGCGGGTAACCGCCCAGCTTGGTCTTGGTCTGCAAAACTAGAAAATCAACTAGATATTCCCATGCACTGACTGTTACGACACATCTTCCAGCATCCCTTCTGGCGATATGGTTGATCGATCGGCTAACTATAGCACTGTAGTGGTTGGCTTCAGGTTTGTGAGCCACAGCCTCTGCATGGTCTCTTGAGGCATCATGTTGATGGCTACCCCGAGGTCAACTAGTGTGTTGGACAGGGAATGTCCTCTATTTTTTATGGTCAGCATTGGGCTGCCTGGATCTGCATACTTTGGATGATGTGTTCTACCCATCATTAGATCCACTAGTTTACCCATGACGTTGATAGTCTGGGTAGCTTTTCATCTCGGTCTTCTTAGACACATTTCTCTAATTGCCTTGGTGTAAATGGGGACATCTTGAATTGCTTGAAATAATGGGATTGTCATCGTGAGGTTCTTCAAGCTCGACAAGATGTTGAATTTTGGCTATGTTGTTTTTCTTTGTTCCTACAACCGGCTAGGAAATGGAGCCTCCACTCTCTCAAGTGCTTTTCCTTCTTCTACTAGAGGTGTCTCCTCTATTTCTGCCTCCTCTTCTACTAGTGGAGGTATCTCTACTATTTCTTCCTCCTCTTCTACCAGAGGTGGAGTCTCTACTCCTAGCTGCCTACCTGATATAAGCTAAATATTGTACATATGGTACATCTCACCTTCTACGTTGTATGTCGACTAATTTACTCTGTTGTTCGGGTTTGCTGTCGGTTGTGCTGGTAGCTGCGTAGGTCTCGCTGCTGGCAATGCTGGTAAGTTCTGTTGAATGTGAGCAGGAGTTGCATTCTATGGAGTCTGATTCCATCTATTGTGGCCTCTCCACTACTGCCCAGGATATGGATATGGCATCCATGGCTACTGATTCGGGAATGCTACTGGGGGTGCATTCGTCTAGGGTGACGGTCCCCACCACCCCATATTAGGTGGTTGAGGGGGTCCTTGGTGCATGTATGACCCTCCCCCATATGTTGGCATTCTGATTGGTATATTCCCAGTGGGGGGCTATGGCCAACTCTTCCTATTGCCTATGAAATAGGCCTCCATGCTCTAAGCCGCTTCTTAGTTACTAGGCCATTGTGGGCACAATCGAGTTTTATGATTCAGCCTAGAAACTATGCATATTCTGACCTTGTTTTTTGGGCATGCATTCTTTGCATGCCTTCCTCTACATTTTGGGCATAAATAGGCTAATGCTGCATCATTTTCTTGTTTCTTCTTTTCTAACAGTAGCGTATCCATATGCAGTGCTAGAGATGAAAGCATTTCACTCTTCAAATCCTCCAGCATGTTGCCTATCTCTATTTTTGTGACTAAAGAAGTCACCTTCATGGTCCTGGGGGTGACTTTGCCTTGCCTTCTTGAGTAGTTCTGGCATAATTGCCAAATTTCGTCCATAGCATGCTGATAGACATCACCTCTAGATATCATGTTGAGAGCCTCCAGTGACTCATTGGTAAGTCCCCTCAAGAAGATGCTTTTGAGGGACTTATCAGATAACTTCGAGTGAGGAGACCATTGAAGATTAAAGGTGAATCTCTCCCAATACTCCTCGAGAGACTCATCTTCTCTTTGTGTCATGCCCAGTACCTCCTCCCTGGAGTCTCTTGTTCTCCAAAAATCTTGATATTGCTCTAAAAAGAGCATCTTCATCTGGTCCCAGGTGGTGATGTGTTTGTCTCCCAGACCGATGAACCATCACAGAGCTGCATCGTCTAATGTAGAAGGAAATAATTTCAACTTCTGCACATTTTATTTGTAATCCAAATACCTGCACAAAACATCAAACTTGAATAAAAATAGGTCAGGGTCCTCAGTCGGGTGTCCTCTAAAGGATGGGAGGTGAGCAAGGGATATGTTTTTCATTTTGGTATCTTCTACTCCCTCCTCTATTTGGAAACTAAATCTAGATGAGACTTCATCATTATCTGCCATTTTTTTGGGAAATGTGGTTTCTAATGTAGCATTTATGGCCTTTCAATTGTTTAAAACTTTCTAATTCAATGCTCTAAGTTTATCTAGCAAGCACGTCTGATCCTCCATAGCCTTCCACAATAGGGCTTCCTCTAGAGGAGTCCTATTAAATAGGGGATTCATGATGATTCATTCTTCCCATCATTGATGGGATGAGGTGGCACTTTGCACAAAGTGCAGTTCCTCACTCCAATAGACTTCTGGTAGGTCAAGTGAGTCTAACTCAAATCCAAAATGCTCGGTTGACTCAGGTCCTGATGGATTAGTTCTTATAAAGTGACCGTTAGGTCCTCTTCTTCTCGAAGAACTCATGCAAGGTCAGATGAATGTTTTAGGGTATTGTAAGTAATCTAATTAAGAGGCTTCCCCGACAACGGTGCCAAAATGTTGCAGGCCAAACAAGGTGAATGGTTTCCTATTTTTGTCACATGCCCGTGCATTTAATTATCAACCCAGGGAGCTTCATAAACTTGCAAAGATTCAAAATTAGGTTACTACAATACCACTGGAGGGTGAATCTACTAATCCTACATTGGGGGGTGTTCTTGAGATGGTTGTCAATCATTCTCGCACTCCTCAATAAATTACATAAGAAGAAAAAAAATAAATCTACAGAAATAAATCATGTATACAGTCCTGGAAATAAACCTACTGCAAAATATGGGAACTAGTAAATTAATAAATGTTTCTATGAAAGCAATAAACTGATAAATAAATAGAAAGTAAATGGGGAAGAAATATTGACTTGGAGTAGGCCTAGGCTCCAGCAAATTCCTCTCGATCGAACACGCGCTTAGAAGTTCTAGAATTGGAATATATTTATCAACGTATTACAATCTATCTTCTGCAATTCAAAATAGCTCTTTATTAATTATTTCTATATATCTCTCTATATATTTTCAGAATTATTTGCGTGTGTTTATATAACACACCCGTAGAACTTCTGTTACAATAGTGGTTACAACAGTCGATTCTTCCCAGACTAAATTAGAACAGTCTGGCGAATGCAATCGACATCTGGCATTCTATTCTAAAGGCAGCGTGTTCGTTCGATTCATGCTTTGCCTGGAATCGATAAGACATTTGGGTATGTTAGGTGCTATCTCCAATTTATCTTTGCATGATGTAGATCTAGAACTACACTAGCCATTGTCGTCCATGTCATTCAACTCTGGTCAATGGGTAAAGAATCAATGGCACCTTTTGGTTGTAGGGAGGCGCCTGCCTCTATTAGCACCTTCTGGTTGTAGGGATGCGCTTACCCTCTATTAGCGCCTTTTGGCTATGGAGAGGCGCTTGCCTTTGGTTGGCGCATTTCGGTTGTAGGGAGGTGCTTGCATTCAGACAACACCTTTCGACTGCAGGGAGGTGCTTATGTTCAATTAATGCCTTCCGACTGCAGGGAGGCACTTGTATTCACTTGGCACCTTTCAACTGCAGGGAGGTGCCTATGTTCAATTGGTGCCTTCCAACTACAGGGAGGCACTTGTATTCACTTGGTGCCTTCCGACTGCAGGGAGGCACCTATGTTCAATTGGTTCCTTCCGGTTGCAGGGAGGCACCTATGTTATCTTCATTGACTCCTGATGAAATAAAGTGCCAGGTCCATCGAAAGGACCTCGACTGTTCCAAATCTAACTAAATCAACTGCAATTCCACAAAACATACTAAAAGCACACAAATTAGATAACACACATAATTATATCAAATATCTATATAATCATTTATAAAAGTACGCAATCCTTATTATATAGCCACATATTGATCCAAGAAATATGTACAAAATATGAGCATTTCTGGTGCTCATCAAGTCTTATGCATCATTATTGAACATCACATGCACACATAGGGATATTGAATATTTGGATCTTCTTAGCAAACTTTTATCTTTCAGATTCATATGTAGTCAGTATACATCTTTTGACTGGTCAACTAGGGTATTTGAATCTCATGAAAATCATGTTGTTTCCCTATAGCATCTTACTGGTCATCCATCCATCATCTAAATTTTTATCATATTACATATGGTTGGCTTTCAAATGTATGACTTTTGTGAAAATGTTAAACATTTTTTATTGATGACTTTTATACATTCTATGGTGCTTACATATAGATTATTTTGCATCTTAGATTTATTCATTATGTTTTAACATATAAAATTAAGAATATAAAATTTTGCTTCATCATTACTACAACATATACATGCATATATCTAGGCATACATCTATGCATCCATACTACAATATGTAGGTATACATCCATCATACACAATTTCGTCCATGCATCAACTAACATAAAAATATACAATAAATACATGATAGGCCACAATAAAAGTCATATATATATATATATATATATATATATATATATATATATATATGATAATTCTGGTACATCATGATATAAAAATACCCATAGGCTATAATAGAGTGGGTCCTCAAACCTCACACCCAAAAAGAGAGTAATACATAAGTCCAAGTCAAAATGGGCTTTGCACCCCCAGAGTCACCTCCACCCTCAACCTCATCTCAATGAGGCTGAGCAGATCCACTAGTCTCTAAACTTTGAGGAGTATTTGCAAAACTATAAATTGGATACCTCACTGAAGGCTACTCTACTTCACTTCATCAACTCTGATGTGATACCCCCAATGAAGTTCATGAAGGTAGTCTACCTCCCAACTTCTCTACCTCATACTTAAAACCAAATATGTACTCTCAATTTGATTATCGATGAGAGATAAAGTGAGCCATCACCTCTTGTAGCTCTACAAAATATAGTTATAACCTAGACTCACCATTTATGGCTTGTCCACCTGTCCCCTAGCCTACATTAAATTCTACCACCTAATATTTTAGAGCATCTTTCTCTCCTATAAACCTGATCACTTATGTCCATAGAGAATATCGCTCTATTGTTGCCCTGTCCAACACCTCCTATGATATTTGTAGCTATGCTCTTAGAGCATCCTTCTCCTTAGAGAAGACCCTCCACTACTACCTCCCCATAGCTAGATAACACTATAATAGTTCCATAGTAGTATCTTGCTCTACTAGCTATGATCGTAGAGCCTAATTTTATCCCCCCTAATCTAATACTTCAGCCTATGGATCCTCATCCTTATTGCTCTCCTCTTGAGGCTTGTCATCCCTTTATAATTTATTATCCCAATCCCCCTCCATTAGTGATGCAATCATCACTTATCATCACCATCCCTAACATCCTCCACAATTCCCTTTGTTGTATCTACTCAAGCCTATTCATCCATAGATCTACCTCCCTACAATAGATGAGTTATCCACTAGGTATCATACTCTATAGTAGTGATTGGGTCCTCTACCATTGGATATGCTAGCAATTGATCTACTGCATCCTTCACTAGCTCTACTCATGATCACTCAAGTTGAATCTCATCCCCTTGATATTGGTAAATAATGGGCCCACTAGGTACATCCTATCAAACCTTGAACTACCAAAAAATGCAAGAGTACTGGAATTACTCTTGCTTCATGTAGTGGTGCCCAACCACCCATACTCTATGTTTGATATGCCTCATATGCTTAGTTACCTCTATCCATGGTGGGAAATCCCTATATGGTCACCATACCACCTACTCTAGCCTTAGTCTATCCAAGGACTTGATGTAATGAGTAATCCTACCTGGGTGGGTATGAATTTGACCCTTCTCCTAGTTCCAACTCTACCACATCCCATATCCAATCTCACATTCTACCATATAAATCTGTGATATCCATGAAATCACCTCTGGTCTATCCACCTGGATGTGCTCCTACCCCTAGATCTATAGTAGGAAATTATAGTCCATTTCACATCACCCCCACTATTATATCTCTTAGAGCTCATTATACAAATGATTCAGTAGTATAGTCCTCTAGGCCATGATTAATGATCCCTTAACTATGCTCTCCACTAAATCCTAGACTAGATTGAGTAGGTTCCATGATAATCTTGCTCCTAAAGATTTGGGTAGCAAAATTTTAGATATGAATGACATAAGCACTACATATCTCATAGTCAGAACCTCTACCTCGTAGTCCATATCCACAAGTATCTCCCCTATCAAACCTACATAGTTCCATATCCTAGTACTCATTAAATACTCTTTGGATCATTGTACTCTTGTGTGTGATGTGCGTATAGGTGATAGGTCATACCTCAATAGGGATGCATAGGATCCTATAGATGTCCTCCAAAGTGACCATCATCTCATCCATTGAAATATGGAAAGTGTTGGTCTGGATATCTTGATGATCTATCAAGACCATCAAATAGGCTTGATCTATGGTAACTGCATCCATCCACACCACCTGCTTAAGTCTAATGATCTCAAGCCAATTCTAATTGTCATTGACAAGCACATCATGTACTGTATTATAATATGTGGGATATCTATGATGATCTCTAACAAGCTAAATACATAAGTGGAAAACAATTAGGTAAAACAAATGAAAAAAACATTACATGGAAAAATCCACCTCTAATGAGGCTATCTCATCTTGAGACGGTATTTCCATGAGGTTATCTCATGTTCAGATGACCTTTGTAATGATCAAAATTTTGACCATTGTGATTCAAATGTTGTCGTCCCACCCAGAGATGAACCCCAACAACACAAGTGATATCTTCTCGCTCTGAGATGCCCCCAAAATTGGGGCATATGCAATCTAAAACTACATGCCATTAAAAAAAACAACAAAATCAAGCACACCAAAGCACAAGAATAATAACCTACATTGCATTTTAATTCTAGGGTATGATTCATTACCTTAATTTATCGATGATGTTCATTCCTAGCAAAATTAGTGTGGTTCATTTTACTTTGAGAGGTAACAAAGGAGATAATATGGTGTTTAATTTTCTCCTTTGGACTCCTCCAACCATCAAGGTCTTATTTTTGTCCATGGTGGATGTCGGTTAATGTTTTGTAAGTGCTTTGTTTTACAACTTGTTCTTCTCCTCCTAGCCTCCCTTTTCCTCTAATTTCCAATTATGTAAATAACATTAGAAAAATGGATAACTTCACTTTTATATTTTTAAATTTGTGTGGTTGTCTGAGGATCAGATGGTCACAATTGTCATGATCATCCCACAAAGATATGACTACCATATTTGCAAAAAAATAAAAATAAAAAGAGAGAACCCACAAATAAAAGCTCCAAAGGACCTTAAAACCCTTTGGTCAACATCAAATCAAAAAGCTCCAAAGGCACACAAATTCCTTTGGTCAAAATCAATTCAAAAGGCTCCAAAGGTACCCAAATTTCTTTGGTCAACATAAAAAATCTCCAAAGGAATCTAACTTCCTTTGGTCACAATTTAAATCCAAAAGGTCCCAAAGGCACCTAACCCCTTTTGTCAAACCAATCCAAAATGCTCCAAAGGTACCCAAATTCCTTTGGTCAACATCAAAAATCTCCAAAGAAATCTAACTTCCTTTGGTCACAATTTAAATCCAAAATGTCCCAAAGGCACCTAACCCTTTTGGTCAAACCAATCCAAAAGGCTCCAAAGGTACCCAAATTCCTTTGGTGATCATAAAAAATCTCTAAAGGAATCTAAATTTCTTTGGTCACAATTTCAATCAAAATGCCTCAAAGGAACCTAACCCCATTGGTCAAACTAATCCAAAATGTCCCAAAGATACCAAAAATCCTTTGGTCAGCATAAAATCACAAAGCTCCAAAGGTACACAAATTACTTTTGTCAAAATCAATTCAAATGGCTCCAAAGGCACCCAAATTCCTTTTGTCAACATAAAAAAGCTCTAAAGGAATCTAACTTCCTTTGGTCACAATTTCAATCAAAAGGTCCTAAAGGAACCTAACCCCTTTGGTCAAACCAATCCAAAAGGCCCCAAAGGCACCTAACCCCTTTGGTCACATCAATCCAAAAGGCTCCAAAGGCACCTAATACCTTTGATCACATATCATTCATAAAATTTGAGTGAATCTCATATCTAGTGATTTACTCTATAAAATTGGTGATTGCACCAATTTGTTGTCCATGTAATTTGGTAGGATAATTAAATTACCATAAGATTACTCACCAAAAATAGTAATAAAATGGGTCAAAATCAAGGTTGTAATGGGGCATGAGCCCTCAAACTTTTGCAATGGTCCTAGAAAACCCAAATCAAATCATCTTGGTCAAGTGATTCATTGTTTTCATCATTTTTCCATTTTCTTATCGACTCGCCACTTGAGGGGGTAGTCATATAATCACAAAATTCATAATCAAGTCAATGATAAAAACACTCAATCATACAATTTGCATTCATTCAAGAATAATTTCCAAATACAATCATGCCCTTCTTGCTTAAGGTAAACAACAAGCAAATATTTAAAAAAAATAAATGTTTGGTATTCTCGAAGCATAAGGTCTATAGACATACAAATCCAATGTATACACATGACTAAAAAAAGTGTGACAGGATCAAGTATACCTCAAAGACATGAACACTTGGTTGAAAGGTTTACTAAAACTAAAATCTTCAACTTATTAGAAGCAATGGTTCAAAAATGCATGCTTTTTTCATGATTAGGGCATCTAACACTGATCAGATCAATGAACATCATTATCCTTCAATTTGACTCTAGGTCATTTATTTTTTCTCTGCGTTATGATTTCACACAAACACATCCTAAAAGGGGGTATTTGTACACACCTAAAATGTGTCATATTGAGGATATTACCTATATGGATTTCTTGTAGACCATGTGACCTACATTGGGCAGCCCTAGGGCTTAAATAGTGGTTTTCACCACTCAAACAAGGGTTATTTTCCTTTGCAACCCTATTCATCCCTCCAAGGTATGACACGTATAGGTTGTCCTACCAAGAGACGATCCTTAGTCAGGGCCTTCCCACCCTATTATAGTTGTGCCAGAAGCAAGATTTAAAAAAAAAGTAGGATTGGCAATCAAAACTACTAGTTAACCCTATGCATTAATTTGCACTACAATTTAACGCGTGCAATTGCATGATGAAATAAATTTACATGTAATTCTAAATATAGGCATTCACTTTTCTTAATGTGAACTACCTCTTCAATTTTTCATGCGCAGGGTGGTACTATTATTAGATTCCTTTTGAGGAATCTATATAATAGTGCTCACCCCTCATTCAAAATATCATCAAGATTTTAAATCTTAAAGCAATGAAGTGCTACCAGAATTTAACCATGAGATTCCAATTAGTCTATATTCTTCCCTACATAGAAAGCATGATGTTGTCCCACTCCTATGGTTGAATATCGTATCCATATGCACTATGGATTTTATGCATGTTTTCTTCAAATACTAATCAAAACCCTCCAAGCCACTTCCACAAATCGTACCAATCTAATGACAAGACTCCCCATATCAAACCCTGAGTTGCCCTTGCATCGGCCTTAAAAATCACTTATAGGTTCATGATTGTCTCACTAAGAGACAAAATATAGGTATGACTGTCTCACATAGAGATGACCTCCACGGTTTAAATTGATTTTATTGCTTCTTTGCATAATAAGTTTTAGTAGTATTTTAGCAATAATTCTATTCATTGATTTAGCATAAGTAGGTTTAATTTATGTATGCATTTATCATGTTTTAGTTATTTATCACTTTCATTTATTTTTTTGATAATTTAAATTTCATTAAAATGGATTTTGAAAGGGCCCCAAAACCTCAATACAACAAGTCATAGGACCACAAGCAAGGCCATAGGAAAGGCCACTAGAAAGTCTAGAGGAAATGCCCG
Source organism: Wollemia nobilis (assembly GCA_028583015.1). Lineage (NCBI taxonomy): Eukaryota > Viridiplantae > Streptophyta > Pinopsida > Araucariales > Araucariaceae > Wollemia > Wollemia nobilis. The sequence goes on along the minus strand of JAQPPZ010016334.1, from coordinate 1,427,060 downwards.
AGGAAAGACCTAAGGAAAGGCTTGAGGAAATCCTTCAAAAAAATGCAAAAAAACACACCCAAAGCAGGAAAAAAGAACATCCCGCCCAACCAAGAATTTGAACAGTCCACCTAGTGGGAAAAGGAAAAAGTGGAAATTTTTAAAATTTGAACTCTCCCACCCAGTCACAAATTTGAACAGCCCAAATAGTAGGAAATAGAAAAAACCCTCCAAAGAAGGGAAATTACAAAAATGCACAATCTCGCATAGGGTAAAAACCAAAAATCGGTAAGGTAACACTGAAAAACCAGAATTGCTAAACAAAAACCATCCTAAATAGTAGGATGGAGTAGAGAAACCATCAAAAAAAGGAATAACCCATCCAATAAGGGTCAAGAAACATGCAGGGATGCAATATAATATCATCTCACATAGGCTTGGAAAGTGGAACAACAAACTGGGGATCACCACAAGACATGAAATCCCCTTGCAGTACAGAGTGCTACCCAGAGAACAATGAAAATAGGGAAAATAGCAACATAGAACTACAAGCCATGGGAAAAAGGTAGGAAGGTCCCCAAAAAAAGGAGCCATGGGGTAAAGCTACAATCGATAAAGAATAGGTCCCCCTAAAGACCAAAAAATGTAGTAGCCTCTAACACCACCATCGAATAGCTCCAGGGATCTAGAAAAGGAAGACTAGCAAGATCACAATAGCATGCAAAATAGAGACCCTCACTAAGCCATGAAAAATACTGAGAGCCCACCATGAAGCCCACATCTAGAAACCCAAAGAGCAACACCATAGGAATAAGTATATGGTCCTAACCATACCATTAAGATACTATAAAGAGCTTCTCATGAAGCCATACTACCAATCCTAAGGAACCCCAATAGAAGGAGCCACGGGATAAAGTTGTAGCCATTTAAGCATAGGCCCCCCTCACAAGAACAAAATGTGGCAAGAACCCAAATAAAGCCTTCAACACCACCATCAAATAGCTCTAGGGATCCAAAAAAGGAATACCAATGGGATCATAGCAGCATGCAAAATAAAGGCCCTTCCCAAGCCACAAAAAATGCTAAGAGCCCACCATGAAGCCCACATCCAAAAACCCAAAGAGTAGCACCATATGAAAATCATGTGGCCCTTGCCATACAATTAAGATATTATGAAGAGTTGCTCATGAAGCCATACTCCCAAATCTTGATGCACCGTACTGGAAGAACCTTTAAACCCTAGCTCTAAATAGAACCCTAAAAAAACCTAGGATATAACTAAGAGCACTAGGGAAAAATATCCCTAAAGCAACATAGAAATCCCATGGAGGGTCTTAGGGATATACCAAATTAGAAGCACTCAAAATAACCCATCAAAAATTCATAGAAAGATATAGACAAGAGGAACAATGACCTCCCAACCCAAGGAGATCATCTGCAACACCATCCAACCAAGAAGGAAGGGTCAAGGAAGTGCCAAAAAACTAGGAAAGGACCAGGGAGGGGGAAGTAGGGAAGCAGAATAGGACTTACCAGGGAAATCTCCTGCAATCCCCTTATCATTATCTAGGGTACTTAAAAAAATTGGATGATAATTATCACTTTAATTTATTATTACATATGCACATGCTACTAATCATTGTCTTACTTGTGTGCAGACTATAGGTTTTATGAGTAAGGAAGAGCACAATAACTCAATATCATCACCCCTTGTGGCGGTCATGTGAAACTTGCTTCAATATGGTTTTTGGGTGTGAAGAAGGCCCTGCATATTACATCCAAAATATCATTATTGTAAATCATTTTATCAAACTGAGTAGCATCCCTTAGAGAGATCATATTGTAACCAATTGAGAAATAGATTTGTTATTAATAAAAAGGGTACCATTATTTTATATTCTAATTTTTCATTATGGTTACATGATTGCTATCTTCTATTTCATTTGCTTAGATGTATGGCCTTTTTTTCACTTCATATCAATGATGGCAAACTCATTTACTATGATAAAAACTCTATGGTGGTTGAGCTTGGCCACTTTAGAGATAAATAGAAGCACCTTGTGATGAGCCCCTGATATGCTCATATTTTTGTATATGTACTAACGGTTTTTACATGGCACTATATAAGGAGTTGTATATTTTTATGAAATATTATGTATGTATTTCATGAATTCATGTCTATTATCTAATCCAAGTGTGAAGTGTGTTTTGTGTAGTTATTTCCTATATTTTATCATCTTTTACTCACTCGAGGTCCTACATGGACCTGGCACGATTTTGTTCAATTAGACGAAGGCATACAAAGGTAAGCGTCTTACTGAAGTAGATGCCTTACTCAAGTAGGTGCATTACTAAATTAGGTACCTTACTCAAGTAGGCACCTTATTGAAGTAGATTCCTTACTCAAGTAGGTGCCTTACTCAAGTAGGAACCTTACTCAAGTAGGCACCTTACTAAGTTAGGCACCCTACTCGAATGAATACCTAAATTATGGGTGTTGACCAAGGACTAGAGGGGGACCCCATTGAGAACCGTTCCATGTCATCGATGGGAAACCACTGATACACAAGTTGTTCCAACCATATTAGGTGAACACGTAACCATTTGCAAAGCATAACCATATGAAACAAAAATCATCTGATTGCAAGTAAATGATGAAGAAGTTGATCGTAGCGCATCAACTACAGTAATTGAACTATCCTAGTTTAGACTATAACTAAGATGTAACAGAACTGCAACAGGAAGTTATGTGTGTAGTATATAAACACACCGACTTCCCTATAGCAATGGAAGCATTCTTTTATAATAATATCACATGTAATATTTTCGCACTGATTAATAAAGCTTGAGAGTTTCTTACCTACACATTGTCTTCATGATTTTATGGGCAAAATCTGCTAGAGCTCGGGCCCACTCCAAGCCAGTATTCTTCCCCTATTCTTAGTTAGTCTTTTCATATATTTAATTACATGTGGTAGTATGTTTTGAAGTTCCTAGATTAAATCTAGTCATTTTATAATTGCATTCTTTTTATGGTAGACATATTACTGCTTTCAGTGTGGTGTGTTTACGTTTATGCATTTCATTTATATTTAAGTTTTCTTGGCATGGAAAATTCAATTGATATCTCATGAACATTCCCAATGGTAGTTAGTGGATTCATATCTAAGGTGGTAATATTAGTTGTTTCAATTGTGGCACTTCTAAAGTCTACGAACTCTTGCGTTGACAAATTAAATGCGAGTGTTGTGATAATTATAGGAGAAAATTAACCAGTGTTTGGAACCCAACATTTTGGCACCATTGCTAGGGAAGCGTCACTAGTAAAATAATTTCATTACCCCTTAAAAACTTCTAATTGACCTTGTATGATTCTGCCAAGAAGAAGAGGACCCGATGGTCATTTTATAAGACAAAGCCAGTCGGAAAAATTTGAGTCAATCGACGACCTAGAATTTGAGCTAGATTCTCCTGACTCATCACTAGTAGTTCACTAGATTCATAGTCATCACTTTATCCAGAGTACCTCCTCATCCCATAGACTTAGGAATGAATAGACTGTTCTAAACCCATTGTTTAAAATAACACCCTCGAAGGAGGCCCTACTATGGAAAGTCATAGAGGATCAGACAATTACACCAGCTGACTTAGGGGCTCTAACACAAAAAGTCCTAAGTGATCGAAGGGCCATAAAAGTTGTAGAAGAGACCACATTTCCTAAAAAATATCTAAAGAAATCTCATATGGGTTTATATTCCCAATAGAGGAAGAAGAAAGAGAAACCAATATGAAAAAAATATCCCCTGCCCATATTCCTACCTTCAGGTGATACCAGACCGAAGAACCTAACCTATTTTTGTTTAAATTTGATGTGCTATGCAAATCCGTCGATTAAAAATCATACACTTTGAAGCTAAAGATCTTTTCATCAATGCTAGATGATTCATCCCTACGATGGTTTATTGGGTTGAGGAATAAGCATGTCACTACGTAGGAAGATATGAAGAAGCTCTTTATAGAATAGTACCAAGACTTCGATAGAGCATGGTATTCTAGGGAAGAAGTCCTCAGTATGACACAAAAGGAGGACGAGTCCCTAGAAGAATACTGGGAGAGGTTTAATTTCAACCTCCAATGATCTCCTCACACCAAGCTAGGAGATAAGTCTCTCAAAATCATCTTTTTAAGAGGACTTAACAACAAGTCACTAGAAGCACTAAACATGATTTCAGGAGGAGACATTTACCAACATGCCATGGAAGATATCTAGTAGCTATATCAAAATTACTCATGGAGGAGAGGTAAACCAGCTTCCAAGGCCATGAAGGTGACTACATTGGTGACAAATATGGATATAGGTAACTTGTTAGAAGATCTCAAAAGTAAAATGCTATCTTCTCTAGCATTACATTTGGATACACTTTTGCTGGAGAAGAAGAAATAGGGAAGCATGCTAGGAATGCATGCCTAGAGAACAAGGTCAGAGTATGCATAGTTTACTAGCAGAAACACAAAACTTGACTGTGTCTGTAGCTACCCAATTCCAAATAGGAGGCTAACATAACTGAAGCCTATTTCATGGAAAATTAGAGAAATTTGAATAAAACCCCTATGGGAAGTATGCCCATGGGAATACCACCCTATGGAGGAAGTCCATATATGCCACAAGGGTAGCCACAACCACCCAATATGGGATGGTGGGGGCCACCACCTTGAATGAACGTACCTTGAGGGGAAACATTTCAAAACCAACCATCATGGATGCAGTATCAGCACCCCTGGTAGTAGTGGAGGAACCACCTTATTTGGAACTCTAATCCATATAATATGATGCAAGCTCTACCTCAACAAGGCTTACTAGCCCTACCTATGGTGAGACATGCACAATTACTAGCACAATCGATGGTGAACCCGAACAATAAGGTAAACTAGCCAGCATACTAGGTAGAAGGAAAGATGTATCCGATGTACAATGTTAGTTGTAATCCTATTCAGCTTAGATTAGGAAAGCATCTAGGAGTAGAGGCACCTCCCTGGTAGAAGAGGAGGAAAATATAGGAAATTCCCCTATGATAGAAGATGTCGAAGAAGAGAAATTTTTTGAGAAAATAGAAGCTCCATTTCCCAAATGGTTGCAAGAACAAAGGAAGTCAACGCAGCCAAAATTTGACATCCTCTTGAGCTTGAGGAACTTGATAGTCATGATCCATCTATTTCAAGCCATCTGAGATATGCCCATATACACCAAGGTAATAAAGGAGCTATGTCTAGGAAAATTGGGATGCAAGTCGATACAAACCATCAACATCAAAGGAAAATTGGTTGATTTGATGATGGGGATAGTAAAATTATGAGGGCACTCATTGGTGAACACCCTGGTTGACTTGGGTGCAACCATAAACGTGATACCATAGGAGACCATGCAAAATTTGAAGCTTACGGACCTAAAACCCACTAGGATGGTGTTATAGCTGGCAGACCGGTTAATCGTAGCTCTAGATGGGATGCTTTAAGACATCATCATAATAGTTGATGCATGGGAATACCTAGCTGATTTCTTGGTGCTACAGTCAAATATGGGGCTGGGTGGATATCGACTCATATTGGGTCAACCATGGTTAGCTACAACTGACACCTACATTAGCTACTACGATGGGCTTATGATGATTTCTAACAAGCAGAATTTCAAGAAACTGATGATCTCCCCTCCCGCTCAATCCATGGATACTTTGGGTGAACCCACACTAACCGAACAAGATGAGGATTTGTAATCCATACTTCAACCATTAATTACAGTTATAGAATTGGAGAAGGATGGTGATGAATATGGCACTATAATGGGATTCCTTCAAGGAGAATCCTCCCTCACCATTATCAATTTGCCATTGTTCGGCACCCAGGACCACCATACTAGGTAGATTGATATTGAGCCTAGTAGGATGTTGAACATCAGTAGTGGATTGACCCTCGTGCAATTGACAAAGTTAAAAATTCTCCTAGCCAAACACTAGGAAGCATTCACCTAGTATTATTCTAATATGAAAGGAATCAACCTAGAGATTTGCACTCATTGTATATATCTCAAGGAGCAGGTGACCCTAGTCAGACAGCCATAGAGGAGGATGAACCTGGCCATAAAAGAAATAGTTAAAGTTGAGTTACAAAATATTTTATCGGCATGATTCATTTATCCCATCTCTGATAGTGAATGGGTATCACCACTCATAGTGGTCCCCAAGAAAAATGGTAAATGGTAAATCTATGTTGATTATAGATCGCTAAACAAAGCGACAAAGAAGGATAACTTCCCACTCCCTTTTTTTGACCAAGTATTGGATACACTATTTGGAAGGAAATAATTCTCCTTTTTGTATGGATTTAGCAGATACAACTGAATCCAGATCGAAGAGGAGGACCAGGACAAGATGACGTTCACCTACCCATGGGGAACATTCACCTACAAAGTGCTGCCCTTCGGGTTGTGCAACACACCAGCAACCTTCCAGAGGGCGGTGCTAAGCATATTTTAGGATATGATGGGGGAATTAGTGGAAGTATATATGGAAGACTTCATCATTTATGGAGAGACATTCAAGGAAGCAACAACAAACTTGGAACATGTGCTCCAAATATGCAAGGAGAACAACTTATCCCTCAGTAATAAGAAGTATTTTATAATGATGTGTGAAGGCATAGTGCTAGGGCATCATCTCTTAGAAGAAGAATTTAAGGTAGACCAAAAGAAGATAGAGGTAATCAAATATCTGCCTAGTCTAAAAACATAGAGGGAAGTGAGGAGTTTTCTTGGCTCTATTGGGTACTATAGGCAATTTATCGTCGAATTCAGCAAGATTGCTAAACCACTGCACAGTTTGCTGGTGAAGGAAATATAATTTGATTGGATGGAGGGCTATGAATAGGTATTTCAAACACTAAAGGATAAGCTGATTTCTACCCCAGTATTATAGGGCTCGAATTGGGTTGTCCCATTTCACATATACTATGACACGTCCAATAGTGCAATTGGAGCGGTCCTTGGGCAGAAGGATGGTGAAGAATTCTATGCCATTTATTACATCAATAAAAATATAGTAGGGGTTGAACTCAACTACATGGTAATGGAGAAGGAGTTTCTCACAGTAGTACATGCCATCAACAAATTCTACCACTATATCACGGGGTACAAGGTATTCATTCACATGGACCATGCAACCATATGATATCTAATGAGTAAATCAGTGATTAGCAGTAAAATAATTAAGTGGCTCTTGCTGCTCCAAGATTTTGACATAACCATCATTGATAAGCCCAAGAAAGATAACGTAGTTGTATACTTATTGTCCAAACTAATCCTAATAGATCATGCAATGGTAGAAGACCAATTTTTGGATGAACATCTATTCGTCATCAATGAATAAACGACGTGGTATGCAAACATTGCTAATTATCTAGCCATGGGTAGAACATCCACTGTTCTTTTGTATAGGGATAAATAGGGGATGATCGAGAAGAATGCTTCATTTCAATGGATTGACAACCTCCTATTCAAAACAAGGCCCAACTAGATAGTGAGGAGATGCATAACAGAGCAAGAATTCCTAGAGATACTCAAATCCTGTCACAACGAGACATGTGGTGGGCTTTTTTTAGGAAGGAGGACTATGTAAAAGGTGTTACAAATAGGGTATTTTTGGCCAACCCTATTTAAATATGTAGTCGTATACGCTAGTAGGTGTGACGAATGCCAAAGAATAGATAGACCGAACCACAGGGATGAAATGCCCCTACAACCTCATGTACCTATGGAGCCCTTCGACAAATGGGGTATGGATTTAATGGGATCCATAAACCCACCTTCAATTAGAAGGAGGTATATTTTAGTCTACACAGACTACGTCACCAAGTGGGTTTAAGTGCAGGCATTAAGAGATTCTAAGTAGAGGATGGTTGCCAAATTCCTATTCGCCCATATTTTCATAAGGTTTGGAGTACCCAAGGAAATTACAATGGATCAAGGACCCCAATTCACCTCCAGGTTGATTGAGGAATTGATGGAACAGTACAGGGTATGGTATAATAGAACTACCCCTACCATCCATAGGTGAATGGGCAGGTGGAGGTGACCAACAAGGAGTTAGAAAACATACTAAAAAAAATTATGCAGCAACATAATAAGGATTAGGCTACCAAATTATCTAAAGTGGTCTGGGCATACAACACAACATGGAAATCAACCACTAGCTTCACACCTTTCCAATTGGTATATGGGAAGGACGTGATGATGCCTATAGAATTTGAGGTCAAGACGCTCAGAATGGTAGTTGAACTGGACCTGAACCTAGACAAAGCATAGAGGGAATGAATTCAAAAATTGAACTAGCTAGATGAATTTTGGATGGACACCCTCCAAAGGACAAAAATCATGCAGAAGCAAAGGAAATGGTGGCATGACCACCATATTAAAGTGAAACAATTTAAATAGGGGGACTGGGTTTTGTTGTATGACTCCATATTCCAAGAACGAAAAGGAAAGTTGATGCAAATATGGATGGGACCATACGAGGTGGAAGAAATCATCAGAAATTGTGTTGTGTGTTTCAAGATAATTGATGGTAGTAAAACCATATTAACAACAAATAGCCACAGGTTATTCCCATACCACAGGTCTAAAATATTGTTGGTAGAATCTAGAACAGACATGGGGGAGACCCCATCCAAGTAAAATGCTCCAAAATTCTCAACAACATGGTGGGCATAGAGGTGTCCACAAAAAATAGCTAGATTAGTTTCCATTATTTTTTTAATCTTACAATGTATTTTTGTAGGGATAACGCCCGCATGCAAGTTATAGGCATCCTGAGAGCCAGGGCCTAATAGGCAAGGATCACATTTAAAATTGCATTTTTTATTTTTTTTCTCATTTTATTTTTGTAGAAGAATGGCTTGATTGCTCAAAAAATAGGCATCTCTCGAAATAGGGCTTAAGACCAACTCAACATCCATGAGCCTGCACAATAGGAGGATAGCACTGATCTAGGCATAAGGTGGGCACCAATTAACCACAAAGAAAAATTATGCACCCCTGTGCCTGGACATAGTAGATGCTGATGTAGCATGAGCAAAAATTCATGAGGCTTGATCAACCCCACAATAATAAGCACGCAAGCCACCACTAAATTTTTTGAATGATGGAAGAGTAGTACGAGGGGAAGCACCTTACTCGGGTGCCTTACTCTGGAGAAAGCGATGCCTTACCTAGGTGCCTTACTATGGAGGAGTAGTGCCTTTCTCAGCCTAGGCAGCACCACCCTAGAGTTTTCTTTTAATAGTATGAGGGGAAGTACCTTACTCGGGTGCCTTACTATAGAGAAAGTGATGCCTTACCTAGGTGCATTACTTTGGAGGAGCGGTGCCTTGCTCAGCCAAGGTGGCACCACCCCGAGCATTATTCATAAGTAAGCAAGAGATAGATGACTTACTAGAGTAGGCACCTTACTAAAGTAGGTGCCTTACTAAAGTAGGTGCCTTACTCAGGTAGGTGCCTTATTGAAGGAGGTGCCTTTCTGAAATAGGCTCCTTACTCAGGTAGGCACCACCACCCGAGCATTAATAAAAAAATATACATATGAAAAAAAAACATATATATAAATATATATATATATATATATATATATATATATATATATATATATATATATTCCCGCCTTACTCGGATGCCTTACTTCGAATAGGTGGTGTCTTACTTAAGAGGAGTAGCGCCTTACTCCACCAATGAGGCACCATCCCTAGAGCATTATTCATAGACAAGCGATGCCTTACCGAGGTAGGCGCCTTACTAAGGAAAGCACCTTATTGAGGTAGGCACCTTACCTTGGTGCCTTACTCAAGCAGGCACTTTGATTAATTCAAATCACATGCACAACTTGGCAGTACGAGGAGCAACTGAAGCCAACACTATAATGTCATGTGATGGAAACCTAGAAGCATCCAAAATATTTTCAAATCATTGGGAAGGCTTTTGCACATTCCAAGGCCAACTGTCGAGGAGATATGCATCCCAATCTGAACCAATAGGATCCACCATGTTTTCAACAGCAAAACCTCGATCAAACCAGGAATGCAATACCCAAGGTGACGTAATAAACACATGGTAAAAACATCATCGAATAGCAAGTTGGCATACTCCACATAGCACGAAATGACCAATCAGGTATGTGCATGATTTTAATTAGATATATACGTAATTTTTCATATGATATCCCTCTTTGAAAATAATGTTGGCACAAGATTCAAATTCACCCTGCATGCTTAATATGTCATGTCATATGTTAATTTGGCTTGCATACCCTAGCAATCCCAACAAGGAAACAATTTTGAGAGTTAGGCATCGAGTTTATTAAAAGGTGTCTTACTAAGGCAGGGCATCAAACCAGTCGAAACTAGTAGAGAATTCACCATGGGTGGACGATTGAAGAATCATACCCTCAAGAAGAATGATCCCACCAGTACTAAGGGGATCAGGGAATATGTTGCATGCTGGTTCAAAAAAACCAGGTGGATGTGTATCGCTCCAAATTTTTCACACCCTTACCTTTAGGCTATAGGATCCGTGCCCGAAAGGGGGATGTGAAAAGGATGGCGCGGTACCTCGAACTGAGAGGCCTTGCGAAGGTCCCGCCTCTCGGGGGAGGTGTATTATGGTGATTTTTTGATGGATGGTGGGTTCACCAGGAAACGTTTGAATGGCAGTTTCCATGCCTAGGTTGGGAATGTGTTTGATGTGTTCAGTTTTATCCTTAAACATTCAAGTCCTAGGTTTGGCCAAATGAATCTAAATTGCTCTATATGAAGATGCAAATTAAATGAATACAGAAGAACAAATTAGGACAAAAAATAGAGAAAGTAAGCAAGATTAAAAAGTCATACCTGATCCGGATGTCTGATGAAGATTCTGATTCTTGAAGCAGTCAGGATCACCTCTGATTTGACAGGATCATCTGCTATCAGACAAGATCATCTGAGATTCGATGAATTCGTCAGACGAATTCGTCAGAGACCTGCAATCAGAGAAGTAGACACAAAATGCAGAAAATGCAACTATTCTAACAGAGGGCAATGATGTAGAATAATAGGAATAACATTAAAATGATGATAATAAACAAAATACGAGTGTACTACAATGACTTAATGACAATTGGTGACTTAATTATGCATTTAAAGCTACATGGGTGAACTCCAAAATGCAGAATAGCAAAAAATAATAAATAAACTAGCTAATTGCAGAATAAAACAACAGATTGAAAAGAGGAAAATGCAAACTCTGGGCACTGATTGCCCCCAATGATGATTGCAGTCGAAATCATCTCTGATTTGACAGGATCATCTCCGATCTGAACAGGATCATCTGCGATGATGTAAGCTTGCTCCGGCTGAAAAATGACAAGGTTCTTGCAAGAAAATTGGATGCAACAAATGTAGATGGTAATACAGATTATTCTAATGCGTGTGAAGGTCGATTTACAGGAAATTTCAGCCAGGGGGATGCTAAGGGGAGGGCCTAGGATTAAATAGGCTTAGGAGGGAGGTTAGGAGGTTGGAGATCATCCCTATTTGGGAGATCTCCAATGGGGAGGGTCTCTAACGGCGCAGACACGCTTCTTCCCGGATTAGAGACGTCGTTGGAACAGAGGCTAATTGTGAAAAATCATTTTTGGGACAAGATCGTCTGGACATCCTAGCCCAGATGAAATTGTCCGATCTGAGGCGATATCGTCTGATCGGCGACGATATCGTCAAACGGTCAAAACAAACTCTAAAAATGGCGCGGGAAATGAGGAAATGGGTTAAGCGATGGTTTGGGAGCGGTTTTGGAGGTTGAAATTTGAATTTGAATTATTTACTAGAGTAAGTGTAATTATTAAGGTTTTACTACGCAAATTTTAGGGTGCTACATTTTGCCCCCTCTTTAGCAAATTTTTTAAAGAAAATGCGTTAAAGATGAGTTCTTCTCGATCTACGAGAAAGCAAAAATTATTCCCATTTTTTAGGCGACGATTCTTGGTCGAATCGTACGACAGCTTACTATGGTGCCCCCTCCGTGTTTTTACCCAAATCGAACGTTTGAGGTAAAAACGCGAAAAATAAAAAATTTAAAATGTTTTTAATTGTGTTTTGAATAAAATTAAGAAAAATAGGGTAAAACCCTAATTCATTTTTACTGTTCATTTTTTTGGTTTTTAGAGCTCTACAAGCAAAAATGGTCGAGACAGCACACAGATCGACAGAGGTCCGACGCGGGCTACGGGTAAGAGTCTAAACTTAGCTTAGAATGGTTTAAGTTGAATTTACATGCTTTTTAGGTGAATTTTTAAATAAATTTTGAGCATCACGGCCATTTTTGGGCCGTCGACGTCATCGAGACGAAATCGTCCCGATTTCGATGAAATCGTCTCAAGTTCACCGATTTCGTCTAAGGGCGAAATCGACGAAAGGGACGGATTTCATCAAATAAGGGACGATTTCGGCTTGCGAAATCGGAGACGATTTTGCTCAAATTTGGGACGATATCATCCAATAGTGGACGATATCATCATTTGTATGAAATTGAACCTGATTTTACTTGCATTATTAATCACTTGAGTTTTTATTAATGATTTTTTTTTGTGTTGTTGTTTATGTTGTAGAGAGGTTTACTAAAGAGTAGAGAATGGAAATACGACGGGTTGAGAGATGACTTGGCCACTCTATCACAGGAAGAGCAGGATCAGCTGGCTCAAGCCGACTTACAGCATGTGGCAAAGATGCCACAAGTTTCTATAGACATGGGGCTACTGACAGCCCTGGCAGAGAGGTGGTATCCGGGTTCTTCCTGTTTCTGGTTACCCACAGGGGAGATGACTCCCACATTGGAGGATGTATGGAGGATTTTGAGGATCCCCATACAAGGACGGTTGATCACTCCTATGGCCAATCAGGGCCATGCTATGATGCGATTGTGTGGCGATCCGAGCTTCGCCCTGGAGAAGGGCAGAGTGAACATCGAGGCGCTGCATCAGATGCCTAGGGCATCCAGACTCACACAGGTTTTGGTCGGAGTGGTGGGTGGACTTCTGCTATGCCACCAGAGTGGGTGCAGGGTACCATGGGTGCTAGTAGATGTGATCTGCGACATGCGTGACCATGGTTATAGGTTCTCTTGGGGCAGCTTTGTTCTATGCCGGTTGTACAGGATCCTACATGGGGTCGTGTACAAGGGCGACCGATGTCTGGTTATGACATCGCTACTACAGGTTTGGTGCTAGGAGCACATTGTAGTGTAGAGGCCGATAGGGCTTCCTTTGACAGGGATTGATGGGGAGAGGCCCCGAGTTTTCTACTGGTGGCTCTGAAGAGGGGCACAGCGGCGGATTGATCTATCGATGTCCCGGAGACTACTGGATGACCTTGTCCCAGACTAGATCACCTGGAGGCCTTGGAGGGACCATCCAGGGTGGGCCGAGGATGGACAGGAGCTGGCTCGCATCAGGCAAGCCTGTTGGCTGAGGATGGAGAGGGGAGAGGTGGAGCTCCACCGCTATGATCGAGTTTTGTGATAGTTTGGTCTATAGCAGGGGATCCCATCTCTTAGGGATTACGAGTTTTCTCGGACTATCCGGGATAACACTATGGTCAGCGGGGCTCCAGATATGCAGCGATTCTGGAGTCAGGACATGGATGATGCCCCCATTTAGCCAGTGGATGGGGACGATGCTAGGGGTAGCCGACGGCTATGATGCTTGGTACATAGGCATCCGCCCTCCTCGGATGACGAGGGCTCAGGGTCCGATTCATGCAGTTGTGCATCGAATGGGGAGGTGGTGCCAAGCGGCCATTGAGGTAGCACAGGGTCACGATGGGAGAGAGCAGAGGAGGCCATAGGCTCAGCAGAGGCCACGATAGCGGGAGAGGAGGGAGGAGAGACCCCCTTCTCCATAGAGAGAGAGAGCACCATCGCCCGATAAGGGCAAGGGTGTTGACACTGGGGAGAGTAGCGAGACAGCGACTCTCCGAGCTGAGGTTGCCCGCCTACGGGCTCAGGTGCAGACATTGTAGGATGAGGCTACACGGCTTAGAGCTCAGGGTGGAGGAGCGAGCACTCAGGATTTAGCATGCGCTATTGCCCAGGTTACATTCTATCAGGCTCTATACTACCAGGCGATGCCAATAGAGCAGAGGGTGCCATTACCAGCTCATATTATAGAGCCTGTCGTGATGGGGTCATCTAGGACATCATCACGATCGGCATCCAGGACTCATGGCACCACATGGACTGTGATGGGGCCACCTCCTCCACCTCAGGGCGGGGGAGGAGATGAGGCTGAGAGCTCGAGGGGTTCTCGAGACACTGCATAGAGGATATATGATTGAGAGGATTGAGTATGCCAAGATGTAGATTGTGGCATACCAATCTATTTTTGATATGATGTACATATATTTGATATATATATAGATGAGATATTTTTTGATCATATGACTTGTCTTATGTATTTTTATGATGCTTTTAATGTTTTGATTGATTGATTTGATGATTCATGTAATTACGTCGTTGGAAATATTATGGTTGAAATGTCATGCTTGAAAAATTTAAATGAAATAATCTGATAGAACAAATTGGTTGTTTGTGATGTGATGATGAAAAATAAAAGGGGACTTTTAACAATAATTTCAAAGGACATTGTCGCTATTATAGACCATTTCATGGAGTCGCCGCTCACTCGGTCGTCAAGCTAATCCTGGTATAGAAATATTGCTAAAAGTAAAGGAGTGCTTAAGAGACTGTCTTAAGACTTTGGTGCAATGGTGCAAATGATGATGATGATGGTTTGTTTTCAGATTTTCATAAAAATAGTATGCATGAAATAATGTTAAAATGATTTTTGCTAGGCATAAATTCCTAAGTGTGATAAATTTTTTGGATAATTCCCTAGGAATTATACCATCATTGCAAAATTGAAGGTTGACATAATGACATGAAATAGTGATAATGTGCATGCTTTTTGTCAAAAAACATAATTGTATAATAGAATGATTTAAGTCATATGGTTTTCATGATTTTCAAATAAATGGGGAATAAAAATTGGTACAATGGTTTGCGCTAGGCATAGAATATGTAAGTATAGACTTATACCATCATCGTGAAATCCAAAAAAGAGATAGTTTTATTGCATGGTTGATTTTTAATAAACATAAAATATGAAGATGAGGACTTGCGCTAGGCATAAAATTCCAATTTTGGTTTTGGAACTATACCATCGTCACGAAAGTCGACAATATGTGTTTTGATTGTATGGTTTTGAAAGAAATTTTGATTTTTTTGTGTTATGTATGTAGTTGTCTTTATATTAAACAACTGTACTTTAAAGAAGAAAATTATTCCAAACAATTTGCAAAAAAATATTTCAAAGTATCTTAAAGACAAAAGTTAGATTTATAAGGAATCCCATGTGCATATGTGAATTCATTTCCAATCTTGATTTATCATAATGATACACAAAATCTCTCAAATACAAAATGTGTGTGCAATTGCTTTGTTCATTTACCAGTTTTGAGCAAGATAATATGATACAAGTGATTTGAATGAACCAAATAAGTGTTCATTAACCATGATGTAGATGCATATAACCATACTAGACTACTATGTAAGTCGGATTATCAAGAGCTAGCTAATCCATAAGCAGACATAGGTCTGTACAAAAGAAGGTCGCTAATGTGACGGACATATCGCCATGCTAGGAGTTACCCAAGGCCAAGCGGGTTGGGCACAAACCACCTGTTATGGGGCTTACCTCACAGTTTTTGAATAATTGAGAATTCCAGGGATTCAAGCTCATCAACCCTTCTTTTCTTTTCAAAGGGTAGGGAAAGGGATTTTATTGCTTTTGCTTTTGCTTTTTTTTCTTTTGCTTTCTTTTTTGAGATAATGCTTGAAACATTGTTGTAATGATATAAAATAACATTTTTCTTTTTCTCTTTTTCTTGAACTTTGCTTTTTCTTTTTGTTCTATGCTAGGGATACTTGCTCGGATTAGTTGTAGAGCAAGGGATTTTTATTCCGGGTAGGGGTGAGCTTGTCCTTTTGCCAATTCTCAAAGATTCTAGACCATGTGCATGATAGGATAGCAGGGGAAACTTTTCGCTCAAGAAACCACTTCTACTATGTAGCAAAGCATGGAAATTACAAATATAATCATTTTATTGTGAAAGGATGTGCTTGGTTTAAGTAAATAACAAGATCAATTCTCTGTGCTCAAACTTTATTTAATTGAATTTTGTGGACTTTGATATAAGAGAGATTAGTAATCATGTCAGATAAAAATCAAGATATTTATTTTTGTGAGTGTGAAAGTGAGGGATTCCAAATAAATGCTAATTTATCCAAAATAATTTGAAACATATAACTGCAACATTTGTAAGAAGATATATATATAAATACTTTTTGAGAAGTTTTGAGAATGTTGACTCTCTCTTTCTTCTTTATGTTGTTTTGGTTTCGAAAGAGTCAAGAATATTGTTGTTTTTATTTTTATTATTATTATTATTTTTTGTTTTTGAAAGAATTAACAAGTGCCATAAATAAATACAACAAATAGTTTTGAATATTTTGATGATTATGAATGTTTTTGGTGTTTTTGAATTTATAAATTGAAAGAAATACAAGATAGTGATTTTGAAATATTTTAAACAAATATATACAAGGATGAAATGACCAAATTTATACATAGTAACGTTTAAGATGCAAAATGTTCATGGGTTCTTTAAGTTCTTTACCATCTAAGGTAGATAATTTGTATGCTCCCGATTCAAATTTAGCAGTGATAATGTATGGTCCAAGCCAGTTGGGCTCAAATTTACCTTTAAGGTCCTTAGTTGCATTAGTATTTTTTTTATTTTCTTTTAAAACAAGGTCGCCGATCTCAAAGGATCGATGACGAACTTTTTTAGCATATGATCTTTTAAGCTTGTTTTGGTAGGCATGGAGATGCTCCAAAGCATTGATGCATTTTTCATCTAGGAGTTCCAGCTGACTGAGTTCTTGTATAAAAATAACCTTCAATAGTTTTTCTAGTTCTCCTTTGACTAGTAAGGCCATTTTGGGATGCATTTTTCTAAGTTTTTGTTTAACAGGTTTAGCATCCGGATGGACCACTAGGTGATGCATGACTACAAAAGGGTCTAGACCTGGCATATCTTCATATGTCCAAGCGAAGACATCTTCATATTCTTTAAGGAATGCAATGTATTGCTCTTGTTTTTCTTGACTTAATTCTGATCCAATATTGATTATGTGAGGATTATCCTCAGTTCCAATATTAATTTTAATGACATTTTCTACCTCCATGTGTAGATCTCTTTCAAAATTAGGTGGGGCGGGTGAAATGCCCAATTCTTGTAATTCTTGTAAGGTTAATTTGGATAATTCATCTTGAGGATTAGTGGTCTCAAGTTGGGCTATAGTTGGTATAGAACCATCAAAATAAAATCCATTGTGTAACATCTCTTCAACGGAGACATCGTGGAAGATATCTCCTTCCAACTCCTCATCGGAGTCGGCAATCATTTCAGGGTAAGCTATGGATAGCATGTTACATGTAAATGGCTGATTTTTTAGAGGCAAATCATCATGCCTATCCAAATAATCTTGATAACATATGAGTTGATCATCATCTTCAAAAGGAAAGGGTTGACCCTTACTAGGAAATAGGCCCACACCACAGCGGGCAAGCCACGGTTCTACCTCGAAAGGTTCTTTCATGCCATTTTGGAAAGGTCCCAAGCCTTTCCCTTTATATCCCATTTTAAGCATTATGGGTTTAGCTTTAATATATTCATTGGAAAAATAACATCGAGCATATCCCTCATGATGAGTTTTGATATTCCGAGGGATTCTTCCCCAGTCATATCCTTTATAAATGAAGGCACAACTCCCGACTTGGTAAGTACTTCCCATAGGTTGTGGGAGGCCCAAAGTACGAGGAGATGGCGGCAAGTTATTTAAAAGAATTGAATCTTGCATGAAAGCATTTGTTTTTTTCGATATTAAGATTGTGGATAAATCCGGTAAAAGTTCATCAGAAAGAGCATAAGATGTAGAAGGATCATTCCCTATATCTTTAGATGTGGAAGGTATGATAGATGTTGATAATGTGGAAGTGTTAAGAGATGGGTCTATAGGTTTTGAAATTATAGGGATGGAACATGAAGGATTGGTTGTAGATTGAAGATCTTTTTGAGGTTCTAGAGTGGTTTGTTTAGAAGATTGTTGATCTATATATGAGGTTGAAATTAATGGAGGGGAAATAGGTGAAGCTATGGGTGTGTGTTTCACAGTTTTAGATGAAAAATAAGAATTAGGATGTGTGGATGACAGAGCGAGGGCAAAATTGCACTCCAACAGGTTCCGCCAAAGCACACATATCAAAGGGTCTAGGGTCACCGTGGATAGTGACCAACTGATTTTTAAATTCGAATTTAACACATTGGTGTAAAGTTGATGGGACAGCCCGCATTGCATTGATCCAAGGACGACCCAAGAGTATATTGTATGATGCGGGGCAATGTACAATAAACATGGTGGTATCTAGAGTTCGAGGACCAACTTGCAATGGGATGGTAATAACTCCACATGTTTCTTGTGTTTCGTCATTGAAAGCTTTGATAATCATGTCAGTTTTCTTCATTTCATCACTTCTAAAGCCAAATCATTGGTAGAAGTCAAAAGTGCAAATGTTTAGAGATGAACCATTATCAATCAGGACTCGTTTAACAACTACATCTCCAATTAGAGAAGTAATATATAAGGGATTATCCTTATGTAAACTGTGTTGTGGGATATCTTTATCCCGGAAGTCAATACAATCAACTTCTCGAGTGATGATAGTATTGGCCATGGCTTCAGGTTGAATATTTTGAGGTACCATCATTTGGCTTAATGTAAGCATCAACTCATCCCTATGGGTAGGAGAAGATCTTAATAAATCCAAAAGGGAAATTCTGGTTGTAGTATTGGATAATTGCTCATTAATATTGTAAGGGGGTTTAAGTTGAACATTGGAAGCATGATTCCCTTTATTGGGATTTTTCAAAACAAATGGAGCTGATCCATCATTATGGTTTGGTTCTTGTTGAGAATTTTGAGCCTGTTGTCGGGTAACGACTCCAATGGTACCTACAATGTTATATTGAAGACGTTGAACTAGTCTCGGTCGAGCATTTATGGCTTGTTCATTTGGGAGGAATTGATTAGAAGAGGGTCGAGTAGTAACTCTTCTAGGAAATGGTTCTTCTGGAACCATAGCATCTGTGATGGGTTGAATAGGATCTGATTCATTTTTAGAACTATTCGATTGGTTTGAAGTGATGTCTATTTCACTTTCAGTATCTGATTCTATATCACTAGGATCTGGAGTTTGAATATTATGTAGGGGCCTGGTTGTGACCAGGGATAAAGTTGTGTCAAATATTTGAGGATCATGATTAAGTAAATGTCCACTAATAGTTCCTACATATCGGGTAGGAGGAGGAACATTATGATGTTCGATTTGATTGGCCACCTCTTTACCATGTCTTGGTAAAGGGTGTTGAAATATGTCTAATGATTGATTAGCATTTTGATTTTGATTTTGGGGAATGTTCTTTTGAGGATTATTAGGAGCATTTTGTTTAGGTTGGAAGGCTTGCACCTCCATTTCATTATTATCAATCAGATCCTGTATTTTATGTTTCAACCTTTTACAAGCGTTGGTAGAGTGTCCAGGCCCTCTATGGAAATCACAGTGTAAGTCAGCTCTGTATCCGGGTATAGTTGGATCAGGTTCCCGGATAGCTGGTAATTGGATCAAACCTCTTTCGAGTAATTGAGGTAAAATAGTTGATAATGGTTGATTCAATCTAGTAAATTCTCAAGGAGGCTTATCAGGCGGTTTCAATATAAATTTTTTTGTTGTTTTTGTTGCATTGATATTAGCAAAATTTTTGCTGTCAGTGACTCCGTCACCTACAACTTGTTTGTTTTTATATTGATTTCTGGATGTTTTCTCATCATCCTTCTTCCTAAGTTGGCCTCTCCTAATGAGGGCATCTTCTACTCTTTGAGCTAAATCTATAGCCTGATCGAAGGTAGTTAAAGTAGCAGTTGATAGCTCATAAGATATTTGTTCTTGTAAATTATTAATAAAAATGTCCAACATTTCCCTATAAGGTAGCACAAAGTGCAGTTTTCTGTCAACTGCCTCCATCTAGCTAAGAAATCGGCAAAACATTCATCCTTGTCTTGTTTTAAGTTGTATAAATCTTTAATGGTTACATGCCTCTCGATGTAGGCACTAAATTGATGGACAAAAGATTCAGTTGTTTCTTCAAATTTTCTCAAAGAATGAGTGGGCAATTGATAGTACCACTCTAATGCCATTCCACCTAAACTTTTTGGGAACATTTTTAGTAATAGCAAGTCATCATGTGATATATCATGACATGCTATCCTAAACATGCGAAGATGCTCTATGGGATCTTCGGTTCCTTTATATATAGGCAGGATGGGCATGGGAAAATGCTTAGGGTACGGTTGTGCTACAACTATGGGATCCAAAGGTTGACTACATATCTCTCGATAATTGTACGAGGGACGATAAGGATCTATCTGGTCCATACGCGAAGCTAACTGTTTCACCATGGCTTCCAGATTACTAGTTTGCCCACCATATTGGTTCGGTAGGGCATTGATATGGGATTTGTGAGCATATGATGGAGGGACATGAAGATTAGATGCTATGTTGCTATTGTGTAAATTGTTGGTAGGAAAGGTGTTATGAAGGAATTTTGAAGTTGTATTATGTTGTATTCCAGATTGTTGAAAATTGGTGTTTGGCTTCATTTTAGGTTTTTGTTTACTTGAAGCATATTGATCAATAGTTTGGCGAAGTAAAGCAGTGAAGGAAGTTTTCTTTTGTGTGGGAATGATTTTAGGCTCAATAACAGGTTCCTTAGGAGGTTGGGTAACCTGTTGTTTTGGCATGTTCTGAATCATAGTGACCATATCTCTATTGGATGGTCCAGCCTTATCACTTTCTTGATCAATGAAAGACAAGGGATTAGTGTGCACATCAAACATATGTTCCATGGCTGCTTGAGTGTCACTAATTTGCCCTTTATCAATACGAACTGCCATATTAAGAGCGCCAATGTTATTATTGAAAAATTTCTAGAAATGATCTAAGTTGTCAAAAGCAATAGTTCCATCTGGAGCTACTCTAGGGGATGAGGATCCATCCTCTTTAACATTTTCTTCTTGTTCATTGTCTTCACCTAGGTCATCTTCCGGTTGATCTAGAGTTTCTCCTTCCGGAATTGGATCTTCAGGAAGGTCATTTGGGTTTCTAGTTTTATCTTCTAACCAATCTTCTTCTTCTCCTTCAGTTTGTTTACCATTCCTAAGTTTAGGCATTGTGCTTAATTTAGATTTCAGAAAATATATATATATATATATATATATATATTATATGCAACAAGCTTAAGAGGTATATATTAATTATATACCTACTACAATATTTAAAATGAAATGTTTTGGTTTTTGTTATGTTTTTTAGTTTTTCTTGTTTTTGTAATAATATTGTAAAGATAACAAACAACACAATAAATGCAAGAACTAATACTGAAAGTAATGATCTAGTTTTCTATAAACAATTTATAAATATCATTAATGGGCTCGAGTTCTTCGAGAGTCATGAAGTGTTCTTCTTCAAATTGAAAATTTTCTTTCAAAAATTTAATGAAAAGAGCTATAGTGATATTATCTGTCTCAGATTCTGGTTGATAGAAGTAAAGCTCGTGGCAATACTCTCGATATAACACAGCTCGAGGAACTCTATTCCATCTTTCCCTATCCATAAGAACAACCTCTTGGTCTTCTACACGACCTAGGAACTGGTGTATAATGGTTGCATTCTCGAGGTATTCCTCGAAGGTGAACAATTTTGAAGACACAAGAGCTCTCCTATAAGCTAACCATCTATGGCAGGCTCTCTGAAGTTCATGATAAAAGATGAGTTGATGAGGATCCAGGATTCTATCTAGGACAAGCCTCTTGATTTGTTTAAGTTTTGTTGACCTAGATGAAATGACACTTAGTCTTCTATCAAGTTCGTCCCACAAAAGTTGATTTCTATCTGTTTCAGGCACACTAAGCACAGAATTGATTTCTATGGCTGCCAATTGGTTTTCAACATTTATAGTAACTGCTAATATTTTCTTAGGAGCTACCATCTAAACATGATATGCAACTTATTAGTTTTAAATGATTTGAAATGCATCTATGTTTTGGTTGTTTTATTTTTTTTTTTTGTTTTGTTTTCAAAAGGTTTTAAATGCATTCACGTCGGGTTCACCAAAATGTATCGCTCCAAATTTTTCACACCCTTACCTTCAGGCTATAGGATCCGTGCCCGGAAGGGGGATGTGAAAAGGATGGTGCAGTACCTCGGATTGAGAGGCCTTGCGAAGGTCCCGCCTCTCGGGGGAGGTGTATTATGGTGATTTTTTGATGGATGGTGGGTTCACCAGGAAATGTTTGAATGGCAGTTTCCACGCCTAGGTTGGGAATGTGTTTTATGTGTTCAGTTTTATCCTTAAACATTCAAGTCCTAGGTTTGGCCAAATGAATCTAAATTGCTCTATATGAAGATGCAGATTAAATGAATACAGAAGAACAAATTAGGACAAAAAATAGAGAAAGTAAGCAAGATTAAAAAGTCATACCTGATCCGGATGTCTGATGAAGATTCTGATTCTTGAAGCAGTCAGGATCACCTCTGATTTGATAGGATCGTCTGCTATCAGACAAGATCATCTGAGATTCGACGAATTCATCAGAGACCTGCAATCAGAGAAGTAGACACAAAATGCAAAAAATGCAACTATTCTAACAGAGGGCAATGATGTAGAATAATAGGAATAACATTAAAATGATGATAATAAACAAAATACGAGTGTACTACAATGACTTAATGACAATTGGTGACTTAATTATGCATTTAAAGCTACATGGGTGAACTCCAAAATGCAGAATAGCAAAAAATAATAAATAAACTAGCTAATTGCAGAATAAAACAATAGATTGAAAAGAGGAAAATGCAAACTCTAGGCACTGATTGCCCCCAATGATGATTGCAATCGAAATCATCTCTGATTTGATAGGATCATCTCCGATCTGAACAGGATCGTCTACGACGATGTAAGCTTGCTCCGGCTAAAAAATGACAAGGTTCCTACAAGAAAATTGGATGCAACAAATGTAGATGGTAATACATATTATTCTAATGCGTGTGAAGGTCGATTTACAGGAAATTTCAGCCAGGGGGATGCTAAGGGGAGGGCCTAGGATTAAATAGGCTTAGGAGGGAGGTTAGGAGGTTGGAGATCATCCCTATTTGGGAGATCTCCAACGGGGAGGGTCTCTAACGGCATAGACATGCTTCTGCCCGGATTAGAGACGTCGTTGGAATAGAAGCTAATTGTGAAAAATTAGTTTTGGGACAAGATCGTCTGGACGTCCTAGCCCAGACGAAATCGTCCGATCTGAGGTGATATCGTCTGATCGGCGACGATATCATCAAACGGTCAAAACAAACTCTAAAAATGGCACGAGAAAGGAGGAAACGGGTTAAGCGACGGTTTGGGAGCGGTTTTGGAGGTTGAAATTTGAATTTGAATTATTTACTAGAGTAAGTGTAATTATTAAGATTTTACTACACCAATTTTAGGGTGCTACAGGATGTATTACTATCACTTGGTTAGCCAATACCAGGACGTAAAGGTAAAAAAGGAGTTTGTTGCCTCTATGAACAAAGGTTTCATCTGGATGCATGAACTAGAAATTCCAGTCACTCCAGAGTACATCACTCATGTCATTAGCATCCCTCTTACTGGGGAATGCACATATAAATATGACATGGCAAAGAAATGCATAAAAGTCTTGCTCAAATAGGGGAATACCTCATGTGACCCACATGGGCTCCCAAAGTAGAAGCTATTGATGCACCTAAGAAAGCTCTTAGAGCAGGTGGTGAGATAATTTACTTATACAAAGAAGTATTCATACCTGAATGTGAATCATATGCAGTTCCTGAGCCACCTGGTGCACAAGCAGGAAATTAACATCTCGTTCTACTTGGCAAATGCCCTACATGATGAGGTGTCACAATTCCAAATAGGGGTGTCCTCTACCCTAGCCCACCATCAATTAATTACAACCCTAATCCACCATGCAGAGGAGCACAAGGGAAGCTCATTAGTGGTAGGGACAAAACACTTGAGGGTGTGAGAGCAAATAGTGGTTGAACCAGAGAAGGAGGCTAAATTCTGAGAAACAGTCAAGGAAATTAAGATTGAGCTATCTGATGCATCAACACATGTGGCAACAGAGGCAAAGGATGATGTCAAATTGGGTAGAATTTTTCAAGAGGAGAACCCTCGATTCTTACTGAATGTTATGGAGGAAGGGCAGAGTTCTCTATCCAATTACATGGAGGAAGGGCATAGATATCTACCCAATTATATGGAGGAAAGGTCATAACCTTCCAGTCCCAAATCCTTAGCATGATGAATAGAGCGCATACGAGGTCAAATATTATGGTGCCTAACCCTCATGAATGAGGAAGAGGAGGAAGATGCAAAGCTTGAATTCATGGCCCAAACCTTATAGAATTTGGCCGCTTGAAGCCTACAAGAACCATAGTCCTTAGCATACATGCAAAAATAGCCCAAGGATCATGCTAAACAAAGCAGGAAAACCATGATGCAAGCATTTTTCAATTAATACAAGGACATGACTATGATAAAAATACAAAGGTAAGATGCCACCGTCACCCAATTCTAGCAATTAATATAGCAACTCAAGGTAGAGAACCAATAGCTACAAGTATGGGTGATCAAAATGCGGTACACCTCTACCCAAACAAATTAGGCAATTGAGGTACCCACAAATTTCTTGATGTCACTATAGCAAATAGTATCATTAGGGGTAGTCAGGTCTGATACTCAAAATGAGAAATTGGATGTCATGGAGGAATCATGCACCTCTAATAGAGGAATTCTAGAGGAACAAGGGAATTCTGCTTTTCAAATAGAGACCCCTGTTATCAATATTGATGATGATGAGCCTTTGGTTTAGATCCAAGGAAAAAACCCTAAAATCAAGGACAAGGAGGATTCTCCAGGGTGCCAAGCACCCAAAATTGAGGAGCCACCACCCGAGAGACTAGAGAAGCAGGCACCAGGGGGAACATCCATAGGGGACCTCCGATTAGAGGAACAACTTCCAAATTCATCCAAAATGGAGGAAAAATTCATGAGGAAGGAAGACCTCCCCACGTAGGCCACCACAAGACCAAACAAATGAAAGGAGAAGACCCCTCAAATGACTCATATCGATGATGGATCTTATTGATGATGACCAATTTTGGGATATTTATGGTTTGTCATTGGGTCAACCCTATAAAATGAAGAAGTTGCTAGCAATATGAGGAGTATATAGACCAGAGGCAGAGGTAGCAGTGATCATGGTAGAAAATTCTAACATCACCCCTAAGGAACTTTGCTTGTACAAGGCCAACATGGTTGTGCATTCCCTTCGAAGAGCTATGACCACAACACGCTGACCTGTGGTAGGAAGCAGAAGCAACCTTCCATAAAGGAGCAACAACTATGGTAGACACACCTAGCATAGGTGCTAGACCAATCAGGAGGTAGATTTAGTATAGCAAGAAACCAAAGCAAAACTTAGGCCAACCTAGCACAACTGGTCGTCAGCATAGCCGAAGGACAGAGTAGCCTAAGGATGCCCTGTAACAAACTAGGGCCCCTCAATAGAAATGGAAGCATCAGGAAGGAGAGTAAGCCAAGGCCACTATCAAGAGGAGGAAATGAAGCGTAGTGGCCTATAGTGAGGAGGTGATTACTGATTTTAGGTGCCATGAGGGTGTGGCATATGTTAGGTATGGGGGGATGATGAGCACCTGATATGCTCATATTTTTGTATATTTACTAACGGTTTTTGCAATGTACTATATAAGGAGTTGTATATTTTTATGAAATATTATGTAAGTATTTAATGAATTCATGTGTATTATCTAATCCAAGTGTGAATTATGTTTTGTGTAGTTATTTCATAGATTTTTTCATATTTTACTCAGTCAAGGTCCTACATGGACCTGGCATGGTTCCATTCAATTAGACGAAGGCATACCAAGGTAAGCGTCTTACTGAAGTAGGTGCCTTACTCAATTAGATGCCTTATTGAAGTAGGTGTCTTACTCAAATAGGTTCCTTACTGAATTTTGTGCCTTACTAAAGTAGGTGCCTTACTCAAGTATGTGCCTTACTCAAGTAGGTGCCTTACTCAAGTAGCTACCTTACTGAGTTAGGCACCCTACTCGAATGAATACCTAGATTACACGTGTTGACCAAGGACTGGAGGGGGACCCCTTTGACCATCATTCCACATCATCTATGGGAAATCACTGATACACAATTTTTCCAAACCAGATTAGGTGAACACATAACCATTTGCGAAGTAGAACCATACAAAACAAAAATCGCTCGATTGCTAGTAAATTATGAAGGAGCTGATTGTAGCGCATCGGTTATGATAATTGAACTATCCTAGTTTAGACTGTAACAAGGATGCCTATTATAAAAAAAACTATAGTAGGAAGTTCTGTGTGTATTATATAAACACACAGACTTCCTTGTAGCAATGGAAGCATTCTTTTATAATACTATCACAAGTAATATTTTTGCACTAATTAATAAATCTTGAGTGTTTCTTACTGTGCATTGTCTTCATGATTTGCTGGGCATAATATATTGGATATCGAGCCTACTGCAAGCCAGTATTCTTCCCTTGTTCTTAGTTAGTCTTTTCATATATTTAATTATGTGTGTTAGTATGTTTTGAAGTTTCTATATTAAATCTAGTTGTTTTATAATTGCATTATTTTTATGGTAGATGTATTATTACTTTCAGTGCGGTGTGTTTACGTTTATGCATTTAATTTACATTTAATTTTTCTTGGTGTGGATAATTAAACTGATATATCATGAATATCCCCCAATGGTAGTTAGTGGATTCATCTCTAAGGTTGTAATGTTAGTAGTTTCAATCATGGAACTTCTAAAGTCTATGAACTCTTGGGTTGATAAATTAAATGCAAGTATTGCAAAAAATATAGGAGGAAATCAACTAGAATTTGGCACCCAACACCTTGCAAAGGAAAAATTTGGTATCATTAGAGAAGATCTCCATACACCGTGGAATAGGGTTCTCATCCCCATCATTCAATATTTCACCATTGATGAACCAAGTTCACCCCTGAGGAGTTTCCATTTGATATTATTAAACCATTTGTAGTACATAAAGAGCATCAATATTCTTGAGTACCTATTCAAGTCCATAAAATGTTTGGTTTCAAGAATCAGAGGGTAAATAAATCCACTCAAAGCATTAAGGTTTACATCTGATAATTTACAAGCACACACTTCAAATGTAGACACAAAGATATGCTTTTTCCATTGTCGATAGCCTTGAATATCATCCTTTTGCTTTGAATCTTAGTTAGGGATCCCTCTTGAAGGAGGACCCGAGTGATAATGAGATGGAAGGAAATATTATTTATTTAGCTAAAATGAGAAAGAAAAAATTAAACTTCAACTCTTTAGATACCTCATCTTCCTCCTATCCTCACTCAACTAGGAGCAACTATTCCTATGATAAGTGCAATAGAATTATTGTAATTGACCAGTTTAAGCTCTTGGAGAGTCTCCCTTGACCTACAAAAAGCAAAAGCTTGGAGATGCTCCTAATTGTGTGCTCTCCCTCAAGGATGACCTCTCCCCTGGTGGGAATTTTTCTCAATATTAGTCAAGAGATGATTCCAACCCCATGACCAATCTATATGACCTGGTAAATATAACATTGACTCTCCTCATTCAAGCTATGAAGGTTATAAACAATCTAAGAAACTAAAATAATGTGAACACTCAGGCCATTGATGATGTTTAGACTACCAACAATGGTGAGCACCTACAAATTTTAAGTAGCTAGGGTGCTTATGTCTTCTTTGTCTTCCCTATGTTTGGGATCCTCTTTTTTATCTATGTCTTGGGGTGATGGTCTTATATCCCCTTTATCTCCATCTTAATCTTGTTGTCTTGCCAATTTGTTGAGGTCATCCCCTTGTTGGATACCTCCTTTTGGTTTTTCCCTTCGTAAAAGGTTTGGGGACCCTTCAAAAACCCCTTTTTATCAATAAATAAAATATTTAACTTTTTAATAAATTCTAAAATTTTGAAAGAAAATAGTAGGAAATCCATCAAGGCAAGGTACCTTGTTAGGACAGAAAGATAAAACTACCTTATGTGGCTCCTCCATAAATATATTCTTCATGAAGCTTTCATTTTTTCCTATGTGATAATTGATGCAGTGCTTTAAAATTTTTTACCTTGTACTTCTTTATCTTACTCAACATGTGATAATATATCTTTGAAATAATTAATTGGTTCCCTCGTAATTTCTTCTTCTTCCTCAATATTTCTTTCATTTGGAGTTGAAGTAATTTTGATGTGATAAAAAACTATTTTGGCTATAGTATGATTTTTTTTGGCATTTCTATCTCCTTCATTGAGCCATCTCTTATTATATTTTTGGAACCAATACGACCTCTTTTTCAATACATTCTAAAAAGAATAAAGTAATTATTTTTCTTGAACATAAGAATTCTAGTCCATTCCATTGATTTCTACTATCTCTTGTAAAATTTTGATCTTGGATAAAATTCTCTTATTTTATTTAAATATATTATCTAATTGTTTGGCATTCTAGCTATTCATTTGCCTCTTTAAATATTTTATCTTTTGAATAAACTTATACATACATGATCCCTCAAAATTTGCTTCATCCTACCATAACATAACCATATGGAATGGATCTTGGAGCTACATTGTATAAAAGAAAAATGGATTTGGATGATCATTATTGAGTAAACCGCATTTTAAGAGAATGAATTAGTGATCTTACCTTGCTCATTATAAAATTTATAGAAATATTATATTCTCTATTTGAAACTATGTGTTGGGTAACAAAAATCTATTCAATATTTTCTATTATACAAGTTTTCCCAATGCATCTATCCTACATGTATATAGAAAGCTTAAAGGAATAGCATCCCAAAGGTCATTAGAAATTGAAAAAAAAAAAAGGAAAATACTTCATTGATTTAGACCATCCAAGAGTACCATCCTTCTCATTCAAAGGAGATAGAACTATGCTGAATTCCCCATAAGAATCCATAAATCACAATTTTGAATCATCATTGTATTTGAAAAAATATGCCAAGGTCATTTCTATTATATTTTGCAATTATTTCTAGAAATAAATAGAATCAAAGCTTACCCAAACAATTAGAAATAACTCATAAAAATAATACACATGCTATAAAGGGGTTTCCATATATCTCACTAAATGAAATATAATTGCACTCCAAATGATAATGAAATTCTTAGTAGAAAGAAGTATTTTATACCCAATTACAAGAGACCTTTAATTCAAGGCTAAAGAACTGATATTTATGTTAAAAATAAAATATTATAATAAATTAAGCTATACAAGGTGTACAAGGGTTCAAAGAATAATATAATTAATATAACACAAAAGTTGATCATGGCCTCAAGTGAAGCTTAACACCATATATTACACCATCCCTCCTTAAGTTGACTGAGGGACACAAAGAGAGACCCTTATCATTCATCCCCTTAAGGGACACTCTCTTACTCCAAGACACCATTGTATTCACATAAAATGTACCTCAAGCATGACCTTGGTTAGGGTATTTGTTTTTTGCACCTTTGATAATATAAAAATAGGATCAAGCATCTCATAAGTGTAAACCCATCATCCATAATGCACTAAATCTCAATATGATTGGTCTGCTGATGAAGGACTAGATTATAGATAAGCTTAGTAGTGAATTGATTATCATAATGAATATTGACTAGAAATGGCTAAGGAATGTACACTTGATTTAAATATGAACATTCAAATAAGGTGCTTTACAACCTCATTGGAAACACCATATTATGGTTTTGTAGAAGACTAATAAATATTGGATTATTATCTACAACACCAAGATATGAGACTAAAACTAAGATAGAAGATAAACCTAATAGTGGAGTATTTCTAGTCCAAATTATTGACCAAATGTGATTTTAAGAATCTTATCAAAATAGAGATGATCCAACTAAGTATTGAATACCCATTTAATATGTACTTTTGATATACTAAATGATCTACTTGGTCTTATCTAGTGACTTTCATGAGGTTCCTACATGTACTCATCAATAGTTCATGATAAATGCAATATCTATACTAGTATAAGGTATAGAAGACCCCCTCTAAGGGATTGATATAAAGCAACATCCACCAAATAATACAATCTACTAATAGTTTAATTTTAGATGAAAATACACTTTGAGGAGATTTGTAATATTCCATTTTATAACATCATAGAAGATCCAAGACATACTCAGATTGAGATATGGTGATCCAAAAGATATTTGATTAATCTAAATGTCCAAAAAATAATGTAGAAACATTGATTCTATCATCTCAAAAGTATCATGAAGCTATGAATTCATATCTTGAATAAAAAAATATGATTTACGCAATAAGAATATCATCAATGTAGAACAAAATAACTATTTTCTAGTCATCGTGATGTTTGATATAGATATAGTGTTGTGTCTCACATCACCAAAATCCATAATTACGTAAATGGATATTTGCATACTAAGCATGAGGTGGATCCTTAAGCCCATACAAGGACTTAGTAAGATGATACACCAAGGGGATCATACCATCATGCTAAAAACTAGGTGGTTGTAGCATGTAGATCTCATCTTAAATATCACCATGAAGGAAGACACTCTTCACATCCATATGATGTACCTTCCAACTATAGCAAGTAGCAATGGATAGAATCATCTAAATAAAATCCATCCAAAAAACTTGAGAAAATATCTTTTAGTAGTCAATCCCCTTCTTATGATAGAAAAATTTAGCAATAAGATTTATCTTGTGCTTCCCCACCCAATCATAAAAAGTAAACTTGGACTTATAAATCTATTTATGTCCAATT
Source organism: Wollemia nobilis (assembly GCA_028583015.1). Lineage (NCBI taxonomy): Eukaryota > Viridiplantae > Streptophyta > Pinopsida > Araucariales > Araucariaceae > Wollemia > Wollemia nobilis. Next base: position 1,395,861 of record JAQPPZ010016334.1, on the reverse strand, counting down.
ATGTTCTTCCATTCAGAAAATAGAAACAAAGTCCTATGTTTGATTCTTAATTACAATCATGGCATCTTCCCAATGTAGTTGACCCTTGGCCTAGGATTAGGTGAGAGGATATACATAATCATCAACCTTTAAGAGTAAGTCTTGATAGGGAGTCTTTCAATGACACTCCTAAGAAAGAATGGGCTAAGCATATTGAAGAAGGGTTTGAACCCATTTGGATGTTATAAAGATAGTGGAATATTATGGTGTATACTATAGGGGAGAAACATCAAAAGCTATAACTAAATCATCTAACCCAAAATCACCATATACCTCAACATCTATCATTATTATACAAGGCTTGGGGAATCAAGCTCACCTTCCTTGGAGTCCAAAAATAAAGGTGCTAGAGATGTTGTTGCTAGAAGAGGAATCAAATTAATAGGGCTATCTATAGATTCTCCACTAAGGAGTGAATACATTGGAACAATTGGAATTATTTTTATGAGAATGTCAAAGAAAATCTTTAGGACCATGGGAGAGGTTAGAGGATCTTTGAAAAAAAAGAGCAAGAAGGGGAACTAAAGTAGTTACTATAAGAACCTTATCAAAAATCACATCTTATTGAATGAGAATGTCCTACTTCTAAAGGTCATTAAGATGATATGATCCAATATATGACTTTTTGGGGCATGGATTTATACTAAAAAAGCCCATAAATATATTTTTAATCTTAACCAAAGTGTGAAATATCTCATTTTATGCACATGACTCCATTTTGATCTATTCAAGAAGCATTGGAAATATTAGAGGGAAAACAACAATTTTAGTGGGTTTGTGAAAAATGCTCTATATAGCCTCAAAAATGTAAAACAAAATATTTACTAAAAATAGTAATTTTTTATTTTTAGATTTTTGTAGCCAAAATGTATCTTTAGCCATGTTGACACATCACTAGAATACAAAACACAAAAGAACAAGTCATTTGTATGTAATTTTTATTTATATGCACTTTATAACTCATGGAGGTGAATCACCACATTTCCATATGGGTGATCTAACTCATGGAAGGTAAACTACCACATTTCTATATGGGTGACCTTCCATATTCAATATGGTGAATTTCCAACACATCAATTATTGTATAAAGAGATATACACCCTTAACTATAGAAATCATGAGTAATTGATGCAATGTTATAGTCTCACATATCTTCTTAGAGATTTATTGCATTATACTATTTTCAAAGCAATAAAGTCATGTTATTTTACTTATTGTATCGCTCCAAATTTTTCACATCCTTACCCTTAGGCTATAGGATCCATGCCCAGAAGGGGGATGCGAGAAGGATGGGACAATACCTCGGACTGAGAGGCCCTTTGAAGGTCCTGCCTCTCGGGGGAGGAGTATAAGGATGAATTTTTTATGGATGGTGGGTTCACCAGGGAACTTTTGAGTGGCAGTTTCCACACCTAGGTTGGGAATGGGTTTGATGTGTTCATTTTATAATCAATCATTCAGCTCCTAGGTTTGTCCAAAATGAATCTAAACTATTCTATATGCCAATAATGATTTAAATGGATACAAAAAATAGAAATAATTGCTAAACACATAGAATAGGCAAATTAGGACAGATCATACCTGATTCTGGATGTCTGATGAGGATTTTGAGTTTTGTAGCAGTCCAGATCACCTCAGTTCATACGTAATCATTTGAGATCAGATAGGATCGTATGATATCTGACGAATTTGTCGAACGAATTCGTCAAAAACCTGTAATCATAGAAATGGATACAAAATACCCAAGATGCAACTATAGAAGCGAACGGAAATGATAGAAATAACTATAAATTTGTCTGAATGACAGATCCAAATAGTAATTAGAGAGGACAAGTATCAACTTTGCAATCTATTTTTATTTTATCATGCATTTGTACTAGATGAGGTGAACTCCAAGATGCATAAACATAATAACCTAAGATAATGCAGAATTATAATGGAAAAATGCAAAAAAATTAATAAGATGCAAACTTTGGACTCGGATTGCCCCCAATCCAAACTACAGTCAGGATCACCTCCAATCGTACGCGATCGTCTGCGCTCCTCGACAAAATTGTCCGTAATCATCCGAGATCGTTTGCGATGATCCAAGCTATCTTCAACTAAAAATAGTAGAGTTACTACAATAAAATTCAAAATGTAGCATACAGACAGTAGTACGAGGATGCTCTAGTGAATAAGGATCTGAATCAGTCATCTAAGGGGTTCAAGGGAATCAGAATCAGGGGAAGTTAGGGGGATAAACTAGAAAAATCCTAGTTTATATAGGATTAGGGGGAGGCTAGGAGGTTGGGGATCATCCCAATCTGGGAGATCTCCAACAGGGAAATCTCCAACTACGCAAACGCGCTTCTGCCCAAGTTGGAGAGGTTGTTGAAACAGAAGCTAATTATGAAAATTCAATTTTGGGACAAAATCATCTGGACATTCTTTCCATGATGATTTCGTTATATCTGGGATGATTTCATCTAATATGCGACAATATTGTCCAACAGTCAAAAAAATCCTAAAAATGGCACAAAAAATGATGAAACGGGTAACAAGCGGTTTTGGAGTGGTTTTGGGGTTAAAATTCAAATTTTTATCTTTTATCTTTTACTAAGGTTTTAACCTTTCCAATTTTAGGGTGCTACACTTATATATTTTGTATTCTAGTTTGCCATACTCTAATTTTCTAAACTGTATTCTTTCTTGATTTTTCTCAACCTAAAATTATGATTTTTTATGTCTCCTAAAAATATTTGGGTATATGGGCCCATGATATGGAACCAAAAATACAAAATTGAGACACCTTAGGATTGTCATCTATAAATCTCTTAAAATAAGTTATATACTAAAAAACTGGAGTCAAAGTTTAGTTGATGATATGTGTTGCATAAGGTACCACTTCATCCAAACTTGAGATCCATCCCCTTAGCATGCAACATGCATCAAGGCATGTTTATAATGACCTTGTTCTCCCTATCAACTACCCCATTCTACTCTAGGGTATAATGAATAGTCCTATGAATGGTAATACCATGAAGATTCAAGAAATATAAAATACCATTACTCATATACTCACCTCCTCTATCTATCGTTAAACACTTGATCTTTTGATTGAATTGATTCTCCACCAGTGTTTTGAATTTCTTAAAATTCCCAAAGCCTCATTTTTTGTGCAATTAGTGTATAACCATACACACTAGGAGAAATTATCAGTGAATATAATAAAGTACCTATTCGTATAGATAAATGGTGTATCCAAGGATTTATAAATATCATCATGAATGAGCTCCAAAGATTGTTTAGCATACCTATTAGTCCCTTTTGGAAATGACTCTTGATTATACCTATCAAAAACACACCCCTCATAAACACCACTAGAGGAAGAAATAGGATGAATCCCAAGCCTAATTGATGATGACTCATTTACCTCAATGACCCATATCCAAGATGCCCAAGTTTATGATAACACCAATGACTAACATCATCTACTTATACCACCATTGCCAGTAAATATTTCTTTCAATAATAGGAATAAGGATTAAATCCATTGCCTAACTTATACATCTCACCTAAATTATTAGAATATATTAAGGAAATTATATTGAAACCATCATAAATATCCCTGATCACCTATTGATCTAGATAAAACACCACCTTATTATTCATATGGGTGATATAATAGATAGACAAGAGATAGGGGCCCACATTACGAACATGGGAAACTTTTTTAAATTATGAAGAACCAATATTTACCTCACTACATATAGCCACCCACAAATGAGAATCATCCTCAATGACAACATGCTATCTAGAATATTATAAACTATAGTCATGTAGAAGATGACTATGCTTGGTTGTGTATTGAGTTACCCCTAAGTTTTTAATCCACTTATCAAAAGAAGAGGATGTCAATATGTTACATGAATAGCTATATTATACCATCATGATTATCCTCACCCTAAGCATAGAAGAGCAACATAAACAATCATTTTTACATACTTCCTTAATTCTTGATTCATATCCAATAAATTTTTGCTTTGTATCATTATAAAATTTACAAATAGGATCCTTAAAGGGCTTCTTAGATTTCTTTTGACCTTGTTTTGAATTTTTGTTAATTATGTCCTTGATGACTTCTTTTATATAAGCATAAATGGTGAGATAATAACTTTATACCTCTTTCAGTCTAGTTATGGATTAGGTGATAGGTTGAGCATGGAAAGGAGAGTATTCATTAATCAATACATATAGGCTATACAAATATATACAATGAGATATATCTTGGTATCTCAAGATAATCTTGGTGATTTGAAGATAAACATGTCTCTTTTTATTCATGTCTTTTAAATTATTACATAAATAATATAATAACTATCTAACATCCTCCTTACTACATTATTTGATATACAAAGAGAACTACAAAACAATTCAAATTTGACATGTGCGAGTGCCTTTGTGAAAATATCTACAAGATGATATTTGTTGGGAATGTACTAGAGTTGAATTTAGTGATTCTAAATTTTTAAAAAATGAAATGACACTAATCTTCAATGTGATTTGTTCTTTCATGAAAAATTAGATTCTTGACCAATTTCAAAACACCATGATTATCACAATTCAATAGTGTTGGTCAATTTTTGCAAAAACTCGTATCTGATAGTTATAACCATATTGCTTTGCACATAGCTCCTCGTGCAACATGATATTATACCTCTATGGATGAAAATATCATCATATGCTATTTATTTATATGCCATGAGATAGATCCATATCCTAGATGAAACAGATATCTAGATATTGACTTCCTGCTATCTACAAATTTGGCATAATTTAATTTTGTGTATCTTTGTAGAAATTTTTTACCATTCTTATACTCTAAGCCATATATAATTGTACCATGGACATAATGTAGTATCCTCTTTTTTGTCTTCCAATAGGGTTATATGTAAGGGGTAAACTCCAAAATTTAATTATAAAAATTGGGTAAATCAATTTTGAAATACAAGCGAATAGTGTCCAAAATCATATAGAAGATATGGCAAACTGCCTTTTTTTCACCAAAAATTATAAAAATGTAGCAAACTTATAATAATATTTGAATTGATTATTGATAAAAACATAATATTGTAGGCCCAAAATGGCCACATACTTATAAAACTTTGAAAATTTATTCTAAGGGATGAGAAATATCCAATCCACTGAGGATATAGAGTATTTTGGAGCGGATCCATGCAAGAATGTTCATTTTGCTCGATACTTAGTGATTTTTGTAAACATGAGTGAAGTATTCTATTCCTATCAATGTCTAGTGTATTTTGCAATGGCTTATCACCAAGTTCCCAATCCATAATTTTATTTGAGTTTTAATGACGTCAGCATAATTGAAAGTGCAAATTGACGATATTGTCTTATTCTATGCGTTCAAGTGGCTAAGCGTTGAGAATGCTCATTCAGCTGCTAATTTTCCTTAATGATTTTTTGAATGAATGGCAATGAGCTCTGAAACACTTGGCTAGAAGATCAAAAATACTCAAAAGGAAGTAAAGGTAGCAGAATAGCACAAAGGTCATTTTTGCATTGCTTTTGGAGTGGATTGGTGATACACTCTATTTCGCAATCAATCCAAGTCAAAGATGATGGAACGAGATTCAAGGAGCAGATTGCAACTTGTCTTCGAATCCACAGATATGAGAAAGGATTTAAATTTTTTAAAAGGCTAAGTGAGTAGATTGATGACAAACTTGATTCTACTCGAAACTTAGTGTATTTCTCACCCAGTATCGAATCCATTGGCTAAATCCATCTAAGCTGACGTCAACAATTTTTTTAGAGTGGATTGATATTCCACTTAGCAAGCAGTGCATTTTTATTGAGAGCTTGAATTCATTGGCTAAATCCATTCGAGCTTACACCAATGTTATTTTAGAGCGGATTGGAAACTCTTTCTACCCGCTCAACTACAAGGCATTGTTGAAGTTTAATCATAGCCATTCACTGAGTTCATAAACAACATATATTTTGATGATATTTTTATGAAGCATACAAAGTTGTATTCTTGGTGGATTGAAGAATAGTCATTTTGAGCGGGTAGTCAAAGCATTAGTGGTGCCAAGAAACAAGAACCAAGAACTAGAGAAGTTACAGATCTACAATGGAATGGATTTTTCAAGAAGAATGAATGATCCTAATCTAGTTTCTAATGGCCTGAGGTCCAACTGCCATTATTGGACTAGTAGGTTGTAGATTTGAGTTGGCATGGTGGATGACCTCCAACAAATTATTCAAATCCTACAGGTGAAAGAAATAACATCAACATAACTCTCTGCTGAGTTGTCAAATTATTAATCCTTGTAATGTCTCCTCCTATTATTTTCATTGTAAACTATAGATAGAGGTTGAACCCTTGATTTTTAGGGTTGACTCTAGTGTGTTTGCTTTCCCTACTGTGTAAATATTTTCTATAAAATAATAGGAGCATTACTTGGATTTTTGATTCAAGGTTTGTTATCTTTTATATCATTCATTTAAGAGGTTTGACGTTGTGAATTACATTTCTATCAATGTTGTAATAGTTAGTTCATTCCATTTGCATTGGATTACTAGTTGTTAAGGTAGTTGAAATCTATTCATAGTTAGATCTATGTTGAGAAGAATTTTATTTATGCAAAGTCTGATTATTGATCTATTATACTAAATTAGATTTTTGATACATTGGATATTGAAATTACTTCTTGGGACATGTCTCTATTTTTTTCTTTATTGTATGAAGATTTCATGTTTTTGGGTACTACTAATCCTAAGTGTGGGACACTGAAAGTAGTTTTCTAGAGGTTTTTCCTATGGATTCCTATGTTGTTAGCCCTATCCGACCAATGTTAATGCATAATTCTCTAACACTAAACCTTTTCTAACCCTATCTATCAAAACCCTTATTTGAGCTTAATTGAGTCAACATTCTATTTAGTTGACAAGGAACCAACCTACACTGGAGTTTGGGCTGAAGTAATCTTTGGTCCATCCAATGTTGAGTTTTGAGTTGTGACTATCGAGTGCTAGCCTGGATAGAAAATTGGAAGATATACAATTGCAATATCAAGTAAAACTTTATGACAATTTAGATCCCAATAGTTTTAGCATGCTCTATGGGATCTGTTTGCAAGAAATACTAAAACCCCTCATACACTTTATTGTTTTATCTTTACCCAAAGGAATCAATATTTGGTGAATTGTCTTGACCTTGCTAAGCGATGATCAACAAATTCACCTGGTGACTCCTAGGTTTGTAAACACAAAAAAGGTATCCTTGTAGATTATAGTTTTTCATGTATACCATGTCATTCAAGAGGAATAACCTAGAATCCTTTTTCTACTATGAGCTACCTTATAGAGGGTCTATAGTTATAAGAAATTTGAATCAATATTTACATTCAGAAGAAAATCCTCTTAAGGATAATCCTACAGTTAATACAACACCACCTCCAACAGCAGTTACACTTAGAAACATGGCACAAAATGTAGTTCTAAATTAGCCCTTGTAGAATTACCCTAGTTGGAATACAACTGACCCCCTTAGACTAGCCCAAATGCATGACATTCCCCAAGTTATGTCTAAGGAAATTACCACTTATGATGGATTTGGTAAAATTGCATATGAGTGTTGGAATATGTAATGCAACATTGTGTAAATTATTCTTAGACTAAAATATAAAGTCTAAAGAATAATATTTGAATTAGAAAATAATTCTATTTTATGTAAAAATATTCCCACCCAATTAATAAAAAAAATAAGGGTGCTAAGAATATTTAATTTGTGAGAAAAAGTTATTTCTTCTTTTCTAGAAAATATTAAAAAGTAACCAATCACTTTTTAATATTTGATAGATGCCACTTGTCATACATATCAAGATAAGATTATGATAATATTTGTCACACATCTCAAGATAAGATTGTGATAAGATTTGTCACACATCTCAAGATAATATTATGATAAGATTAGGGTAATTTTAGGGTTGTAGTAGAAAAACTTCTCTTTAAATAGGAGTGTTGTCTACTACATCTAGTCATATCATGTTGATGCATATTGTTGCATAACATTGAAGCATTCTTGTATTGTTGAATCATTGAGTAATATAGTGAGCTTCATAGTGGATGTTTCCCTTCTTCATTTGAAGTAGGGTTTTACCACTTAATATTGGTGTTGTGGTTTTTCCTCTTTTGTGTGTGATTGATCTTATGGATCTTTCTTCGATCTTAGGGAGACTTTGTTTGTCTCACATTTGATATCAGAGTGGTTGGGATCTCCATCAAGTGTCTTCAATCCTTTGAGGTGAAAAACTCATTAAAATGTATATATATATATATATATATATATATATATATATATATATATATATTTGTTTTAATGTATGCATTTGATATTTGGGTATTTTATGCATTTGATATTTTGGTAAACTTATTTTGCAAATCTGCCATTAGGGTTTATAGATTTATTTGGTTTTTTTTATCTAGTTGTTAGATCTTTTGCAAATGGTGTTTTCATTTTAAATATATAAATTTTTGGTATTGAATTTTTGTTGGAAGGGTTTTGGAGCCAAACAGACCCCATGGTTGCATTCAAAAGGCCCAAAAACCCTATTTCCATATATTATTTGCCCTATTTTGGTGAAAAATAAATCTAAGGCAAATTTTTTTTTATTTGGGGGCCAAATGGCCCCCCACCCATTTTGCTATACAGTATGATTTTTTTATTATTATTTTATTTTTTTAATAAAAAAATAGTCATTTAATAAAAAAAACAGTCATTTTTTTTATTATTTTGTTTTTTAATAAAAAAAATAGTCATTTTTTAATAAAAAATAGTCATTTTTTATTATTCTGTTTTTTATTAAAAAAACGATCATTTAATAAAAAAAATAGTCATTTTTTATTATTCTGTTTTTTAATAAAAAAACAATCATTGAATAAAAAAACAGTTATTTATTATTCTATTTTTTAATTAAAAAATAGTCATTTATTTTATTTTAAGACCTAATAGTCATTTTTTTGCATAAATTGAAATGCATTTTTTATTATTGTATAATGCAACTAGAATCCTTTTATGCAATTTTTGGCAAATTTTTAGTCAAATTGTCAAATAATTTAGACCTTATAGTCATTTTTTTCTCACATTAACAATGGTTGTTTATGAGTTTGCTTGTTTTGCAAGGTTATCCAAGTATGTTTTGGAGTATACAAGGCAATTTCGGATCAACTTTTTCACTCTCTTCTCCCTATTTTTATTAATTTCTTCTAATCTCTCTCAAGCATTTGCTTGAAGCATAATGTAAAAATGTAACTTGTATCTCTCATAATGAAAGTAAAAGAGAATGAAAGTGAGAGAGAGAAAGAGAGAGAAAGTGTGTGTATTTGTATTTTGCCTATTTTGCATCTCAACTAATCTAACTACTAACTTACTAACTTGCTAAAAAATAATTGACTAACCAACTAACAAGCAATTTACTAATTTTCATATTCATCAAGAAGGTTAAAAATGAATCAACTTACTAACCATAACTTAAGTATTTGATTAAAATTTACTTAATCTTGCAACACAGTTTATATTTGCTAAACACCTATTGAATCCAAAAGAATCCACTCTATTGATAACAAGTCCTTTTCGGGTCCTTGTACCCGTACCCTTTTGGGTAGCTTGGTTGACCTTGGGTGAGATGAATTGAAAATTCATTAGGCTATAGAAAAACCTTAAAATGAACACTAACTTACTGACTTATTGACTATCTAAAATTTAACAAATTTTTTATGGTTCAATTCAAGTTAGTTTATTTTGTTGCAAGATGATTGTTATGGTTAGTTACCTTCTTATTACAAGTTAATCTATTGCAAGTTGATCTTGGTTTATTTCCTTTATTCAATTACAATATGGTTATAGTTGTTTATTGCAAGATGGTTATAGTAGTTCATGATGATGTTGATTATATTTCATGATGATGCTTATCTCTCTTGATGATGCTTAATTTTGATTATCTTTCATGATGTTTATATTTCATGATGATTATCTTTGATGATTGAAAAGTAGATTACTTGAAAGTTATGTTTTTTTATATATATGCAAGTATGTTTATCTACTTTCTTATTGCATCATTTATTTCCTTTGTCAATGCATATTATATTTTGATTATGTTCACTTTCTAGAATGGTTGATCATGGAATCTCCTTCACACCTAAGCACATCCTTGATGGATCAAATTTTGGAATATGGGAACCAAGGATGAGGGCTGAATTTCAAGAAAGAAATTTATGGCCCATTGTGAATGGAGATGAAGCAATCCCAACCCATGCAAGGGCACTTGAGACATACAACAACAAGAGTCACCTTGCACTTTCCATGATTATCAATAGTGTGAGTGATGAGATATTTCTCACTATAATCCATTGTGAGCATGCTAAATATGCATGGGATTTGCTAAAACAAGTCCATATAGGGTCCAACACATCAAGGAAATTCACTTTATTGTCCAAAATTCTTAGCACTATGCAAGGTGAAGAATAAAGTGCCTTGATCTTCCTCTCAAAGATGAAAGACATGAGAACTCAACTATTGGCTTGTAATTGTGATTGGATAAGTGAGAAGCTCTTAAGCTTTATCATTTTGAGGAACTTATCAAGAAAGTTCAAGAATTTTGTCACCATTATTGAGACTAGGCTAGAGCAAGAAGAGGATGGCATTCCTCTCAACACTCTTTCACAATTATTGATTCAACATGAAGAGTCTCTTAATAGATACAAAGTGAACGGTCAAGTTGTCAAGGAGAAGAATTTTGCCTTGAGTGTCACTAAGGCTTCCTTCAAGAAGAAATACAAGGGAAGGAAAAATCAAAATTTCCAACCCAACAAGCCTAGAGTTGATTTCACTTGCAATTTTTGTGGCAAGAAAGGCCACAAGGAACAAAATTATTTCAAGAAGAAGAATATTGTAGAAAAGGAAGAGTAAGAAAAGGCTAAGGGAAAAGGACCTAAGAAATGGTTTGGCAATGGAAATATAAAGAACAACAATTTAAAGAAAAATTCTAATAAAAATGCCTTTGTTTGTGCCCTCTACTCCATTGAATCTTCTACTTCTAATGAATGGGTGTTAGATTTTGGATGCACTAACCATGTGTTTTGAAAAGGATAAGTTTGTGGACTTTCATAAGCACTCTTCAGATTTAGTTGTCATGGGTGATAATACTATATTTCAAGTAGAAGGTGTTGGCAATGTTGTAATTAAAGGGAAATTACTTGATAATGTCCTATATGTGCCTAACCTTAGGAGAAATTTAATTTTAGTTTTACAATTTGCTAGAAGTGGTCACACTATTGAGTTCAATGCAACTTCATGGAGCATTAGGAAAGGCATGCTACCAATAATTATAGGTTATGTGAAGAATAATATTTATGTGTTAGGTGACGCTTCTCCTAAAGTATGTTTAGCAACTAATGTTTCTCCTAGTAGCAAGCTTTGGCACTTAAGGTTAGGCCATACAAACTATACAAATATTCATATTATGAAGTCCAAAAAATTGGTTGAAGGCTTGCCTAACATTTCACCTATTCATGGTTTGTGTGAAACATGCATCTTAGGCAAGATGAGAAAACAAAATTTTGCAAAGGACAAGTCAACAAGGGCCACACAAATTCTTAAACTCATTCATACAGATATTATAGGTCCATTACATGTTAGATCACTTGGTGGTGCATCCTATATTCTCACCTTTATAGATGATTATTCAAGAATGATATTTGGGTATCTAATTAAGAATAAATCATATTGTTTTGATATATTCAAGGAGTTCAAAGCTTTGGTAGAAAATCAAAAGGAAGCAAAGATCAAAATTATTAGAAGTGACAACGGAGGTAAGTACAATAGAAATGGTTTCAATGAGTTTTGTTCTTCTCATGGGATCAAAATGCAGTTTACTTGTCCATACACTCCTCAATAAAATGGTGTTGTAGAGAGGAAAACTAGGACAATCATGGAGATGGTAAGATGCATGCTTGGTAACCACTTACCTCAATTTATTTGGGGTGAAGTAGCCAGTACAACAATCTACATTCTTAACAGGTGTCCTTAAAAATCAGTTGAGGGGAAGACTCCTTATGAGGTTTGGAATGGTAAGAAGCTGAATTTGTCACACTTAAGAGTGTTTGGATGTGATGCATTTTCATATGTTCCTTTAGAAAAGAGGAATAAATTGGATAAAAAGTCCCAAAAATACATCTTTGTTGGCTATGATGCAGAACATAGGGGCTACAGGTTATACTTACCTTCTTCACGCATTGTATTTGTTTCAAGAGATGTCAAATTCAATGAAGACCTTCTTGAGTTAGAAAAGGGTGGGCCTTATGTCAAAAGGACCAAGTGGTTGGATAATTCTAGGGGTTCTAAAGAGCAGAATTTAGTTAGCCAAAGGATAACTAGAAGTATTACCCTTAACATGTCTCTTATAGCTAAGATAGAGAATGATCATGAGCCTACTTCTTACCAAGAAGCTTCACAACACTCTTGTTGGGTTGATGCCATGAAGGTTGAGATGGATTCTCTTCTAAAGAATAAAACTTGGGATCTAGTGCCTTATCCTAATAAGAGAAATTTTATTGGGAACAAGTGGGTCTATAGAATCAAGTACAATTCTAATGGAGAGATAGAAAAGTATAAGGCTAGATTGGTTGCTAAGGGGTATGTTCAAAAATATGGCATTGACTATAATGAAACCTTTGCACCAGTTACCAAACTGCCCACCATTCGGCTTCTCATTGCTATTGCTACTGCTCAAGGTTGGCAAATTTTTAGCTTGATGTGAAAAGTGCCTTTCTAAATGGTGATTTGGATGTGGATATCTACATGATTCAACAAGGATTTGTTGTACAAGGTAAGGAAACACTTTTGTGTAAACTAAAGAAAACCTTGTATGGTCTGAAGCAAGCACCTAGAGCATGGTACATGAAAATTTTAGGTTAATTCTTGTCTCTTGTTTTTGATAAATACTATTAAAATATAGATCTCTATGTGCTTAGGAAGGATAACTTGGTCATTTTAATTGCTCTATTTGTTTATGACCTTGTTATGACTGGAAATGAGAATGAGGCCATTTTTGATTTCATCTCCAAATTAAAGTCAGAGTATGAAATGACTGACCTTGGTCTTCTACACTACTATCTTGGCATGCAAGTTTATCAGCATGAGGATTGTACCTTTTTGAGTCAATCCAAGTATATTGAAGATCTTCTTAAGAGGTTTTATTTGGAGGATGGCAATCCTACTTCCATTCCTATTTCTACAGGGGTTAAGTTGGAAATAAGTATAGAATCTTAGTTGGATGATGCTACATTGTATAGGCAACTCATTGGTAGTCTTATTTATGTTACCATCACAAGGCCAAATATTGCTTTTGTAGTTGGTATGATGGCTAGGTTCATGTAGAAACATTATATTGAGCACTTAAAAGCTACCAAGAAGATTTTGAAGTACCTTTCAGGTACTAGATATTTGGCACTCAAGTATTATAGGCTTCCTTCCTTTGCTCTTTTCAGATATGCTGATTTTAATTTTGGAGGGGATAGAATACACATAAAGTCTACCACAACATATGTTTTTCGTATTGGATCTGTAGCTATCTCCTGGTCTTCTAAGAAGCAAGATACAAGTGTACAATGGAAGTGGATTGTAAGGCTATGATAGTAGCTGCACAGGAAGCAATTTGGCTTCGTACCCTCATGAAGGAAATTGGATTTGAGTAATTTTATCCTTTATGTTTGCTCTTCGATAATCAATCGACTATTGTCTTGGCTAAAAATCTTGTAATACATCAAAGGACAAAGCATGTTGAAATACAAGCCCACTTTATCAAAGAGAAGGTATTGTATGGGACTATTCAGTTGGAGTATTGCCCATCATCTTCTAATTCTACTGATTTGTTCACCAAACCTCTTCCCAAGAAGCATTTTTGTAAGTTGAGGGACTCACTTGGTTAGTGAAGTTATCCTAAATGGGGAATAAAGTGTAGTTACACTTGTGTGATGACAACTTAATCCTTATGAGGTGTTTTGTGCTATATATATGAGTTGATCTTTGGTGGTATAATTGCTTTTTGCATCTCTTTCGAACATGGTACTTTCTTATTTACCTTGTGCAACTTTTGTACATGTTACTTTGTAGATGGCATTGTGCAATTATGGTATATGATACAATTTCTTTATGCAACTCTTGTACATGGTACTTTCTTGTTGCCTTGTGCAACTTTGTACATGTTTTTATGTAGTTGGCATTATGCAATTGGTTTATCATGGTACTTTCTTGTTAGCATTTATGCTACTTTTGTACATGATATTTTATGGTTGGCTTTATGCAACCGGTGTGCACACTTTATTATTTTCATATACCTTATGCAACTTTTTTACATGGTACTTTAGAGTTTGCATTATCATGGTACTCCTTGTTTGCTTTATGCAACTTTGTACATGATATTTTTTGATCAACTATATTGCACGTGACTATAAGTATGGCTTGGCATATTTTTGTGATGACTTATAGTTCACTATTTGTTAGATCAGTTTTGTTATCATATTTGGATATTCATATATGTTGTGGTGAATATATTTATGATGATGTATCTAACTGATCTTATGTTGAGCTTCTTGTAGCTTGTAGGTACTTTCATTTGGGTTTTTGCAGGCTTACTGAAGACACCCTTGTGATGTTTTCTTCTTGTCATTTGCAACCACTTGTGGTTGATGGGTGGCTTTGTAAGCTTCTTGTATCTGAAGCTACTTCATTGGGGGCTTGTAGTCTCATTTTGACCCATTTTGTATTGGTGTCTTATTGTAGACCATTTTTGGTCATAGAAGCTCATTGTAACTATATTACTCATTTTATTCTCATCCCCGTTTGTATCTTTAGGGGGAGAATGGTTTTTTTTTCATAATTCCTTTCCCCAATATTGCATTAAGGGGGAGTTTTGGAATATGTAATGCAACATTGTGTAAATTATTCTTAGACTAAAATATAAAGTCTAAAGAATAATATTTGAATTAGAAAATAATTCTATTTTATGTAAAAATATTCCCATCCAATTAATAAATAAAATAAGAGTGCTAGGAATATTTAATTTGTGGGAAAAAGTTATTTCCCCTTTTCTAGAAAATATTAAAAAGTAACCAATCACTTTTTAATATTTGATAGATGCCACTTGTCACACATCTCAAGATAATATTGTGATAATATTTGTCACACATATCAAGATAAGATTGTGATAATATTTGTCACACATCTCAAGATAATATTGTGATAATATTAGGGTAATTTTAGGGTTGTAGTAGAAAAGTTTCTCTTTAAATAGGGGTGTTGTCTGCTACATCTTGTTATATATGTTGATGCATATTGTTGCATAACATTGAAGCATTCTTGTATTGTTGAATCATTGAGTAATATAGCGAGCTTCATAGTGGATGTTTCCATTCTTCATTTGAAGTAGGGTTTTACCACTTAATATTGGTGTTGTGGGTTTTATTATTTTGTGTATGATTGATCTTGTGGAAAATTCTTCAATCTTGGGGAGACTTTGTTTGTCTCACAATAAGCACTACCAAGATATTTTGAATCTGGCAGCAATACACAATATAAAAAATGAAGATGTTATTGTCAGAATCCTAGCCCTATCCTTTAGAGGAAATATTCTACATTGGTTTAGGACCCTTGAAGATAATACCATTACCTCATGGGAAGCATTGGTTGAGCCCTTTGTGGAAGAATTTAATGAATCTATTGATCCTTTTTCCCTCCTTAATTAGTTCACATCTATGCAAAAACATCAGCAAGAAACTATTTCAGATTTCAACTTGAGGTTCAGTAGGACCTAGAAGAGAATTCCCCCTGTAGCTAGACCAGTTGCAAGCCTTGCTTACATGTATTATATCAGAGCCCTTGGATCAGAGCTAGGCCTACAAACCCAAAAATATAGGGTGGAGACCTTTCCATAGGTTTATAATGCAGTTGTTCATGCAGAGAATGTCCTTATTAATGTGGGAAGATTACCCCCAAAAGTTGTGTTGCCCTACAATTTGGAAACCACTAATGTCCAAGGTCAAACAACTACTCCATATTATATGGACCCTCCTCCTTTGTCATCCCCATTCCCATAGATGACTCCCATTCCTCATTCAAAAGCACCATCTACTGTAGTTCCTTTCCCTCCCCTTCCTTCTCAGATTCCCCAAGAGTCCTCTGTCCTCCTTGATATCCA
The DNA here is from genome assembly GCA_028583015.1 of Wollemia nobilis. Classification (NCBI taxonomy): domain Eukaryota; kingdom Viridiplantae; phylum Streptophyta; class Pinopsida; order Araucariales; family Araucariaceae; genus Wollemia; species Wollemia nobilis. The sequence continues at coordinate 1,379,557 of JAQPPZ010016334.1, read as the reverse complement.
GAATACCTTGAAAACTCTTAGCAACAAGATGAATTCAATGGAAAAGAGAGATATGGAGAGGTCTCAACAAAGGATATTTCCTTATGTGAATAAGTATCAAAGACCTGGTCCTAGCAATAGTACTAGGGTTAGAGTAAATGCAGTATATGAAGAGCCTGAGTGTTCTTCAAAAAACAGGTCTGGTGAATGTATGGTGTTTGGTGTGCAATGATCCTCATGATTCACAATCTTGTGTTATGTACCAACACCATGTACAGTAGGCTATGGAGAAAGTAGAGAGAAATCATAAAGGAAGAGTGAATATGCTCTGGAAACCAGAGCAGATCATGGTTGGAAAATATCTTGATGAGGATGGACCCATTGTTGTCATGACAAGGTCAGGCAAGAAAACACTGCAGGTTGATCCACAAAATATGGGTCAATTTTAGGTCCCCTCTCAGAAGAAGAAGGATCCACCTTCCCAAAGCAGTGATACTTTCCCTATTCCCCAGGCCAAAGAAAAGGAGGTCAGTCTTCCCAAGATATTTGAGAAAGAAACTGAAGGAGATAGAATGAGGTCCAAGAATGAAGCCCAAGAGAGGCTTAGGTTCCCTTCCATTACCAAAAGGTAGAGAATTGAGGCCACTCAATAGTATAAGAGAAAATATGGTGAGCTAGAGAGAAGGCCTGAGAGACCTACCTCTGCCAAGTCCAAATATAATATTGTGGAAGAAATGAAGAAGATACCATCTAAAGCTAGTCTATATGATACTCTCTTCATTCCTGGCCAAATAGACCTGCTAAAAGCTTCTCTGAACAAATATCCATAGGAAAAGTAGGCCACCACAATCCTTAACATACCCTCTAAAAAGAAAGAAATATCCCCTACCACTTTAAATAACAAACCCCCTCCTTTTTACATTTCCCTAAGGATGGAGGGGTGGGTTGTCCACAATTGTATGATTGACTCAGGGGCATCCACCACAGTTATGCCTAAAGTAGTTTGCGAGGAGATGGGTATGGAATATACCAGATCCTACCTTGGAGTTCTACAATTAGATGGGACACCTATGAAGATAGTGGGAGTGATAAAATATGTCTTGATGAGGCTACATAGAGCACCTGAGGTAACCATAGTGCAAGAGATAGTGGTGGTGGATCTAGAGCCCTATTTTGGCTTATGCCTTTCAAGAGAATTCACTGTAAAGTTGGGTGGATGCATGTATATGGACTATTCCAGCATGGTGATTCCTTTCAAAGGAAAGAGGATAAGAATAACACCTGAGAAGCCTGTGTCTTACCACATTGAAAAAATTGAAGAGGACATGTGCAATCTCACTCCTCTAGAGGAATTTGAATTTGTGGATAACTTTGAAGAGTTGGATATTGAATATGAATTACCTTTCAGAGAGGATTATAGTCAATTTGGGATAGGTATGGGCACATACAATATTTTTGCAAAGATAGAGAAAAGAGTTCCTGCTATATCTAACTAGTCCTTGAGAGAAACAAAAGTATGGACCATGCACTTTGATGGTGCTAGATGCAGAAATGGTGTTGGTGCTGGTGTAGTATTATAGTCCCAATCATAAGGGACAAAGAGTTTTGCATATAGGCTAACATGGTCATGCACTAATAATGTTGTAAAATACGAGGCTCTATGCCTTGGACTAATGCAAGCTAAAAGCATGGGCATCAAGATCTTAAACATATATGGCGACTCTAAATTGATTGTAAATCAGGTAAGGGAAAGGTGCAACAGTAAGCATCATTACCTAAAAGCATATAGAAATAGGGTATGGGATTTGATGGAATCCTTTGATGCCCTAAACATTAATTTTGTTCCTAGAGGAAAGAATACCTTGGTAGATTCCTTAGCAATGAGGGGAGCTAATTTCAACCCTTCTGTAGACATAGGAGTTAAGAAGGACAAAGGGATCAAAATGATTTTTAGGCCTATAGTGCCAGATAAGCAAATTTTTTGGTAGGTCTTTGAAAGTGATGAACAAATCATTGATTTTCTAGTGAGAGAAGCCTGTTTATCCACTATTCAAGAGGAAAATATAGAGGATATTGATCAACAAGATGTCATTCAACTCAAGAACAATCATATACCTAGAGGGTTGGTTACTCTAGAGAGCCTATTTGACAATGAAGACAGGAAAAATATCAGATCCATGGAAATCAATGAGAAAATCTATAAAGAAATTGAAATTGAAAAGGAAAAGAAGCTCAAGGTTGGAGTCCGATGTTCTCTAGAAGAAGAGGAGGATATCAAAGCTTTATGCCTGAAGTACCAAGACATTGTAGCTTGGTCATATGAGGACCTTAAAGTATATGACAAGAAGGTCATCCAACACACAATTGAGCTAGAGCCTAATGCAAAACCATTCAGGTAGAAACAAAGGCCTATGAATCCTAGGATCGAAGCCATAATGAGAGAAGAACTATTGAAGTTGCTAAAGGCTAAGATCATTTATCCAATCAAACATTCAACTTGGGTAGCCAACTTGGTACCTGTAAGGAAGAAGAATGGTGATATTCGCTTGTGTGTAGATTTTAGAAACCTCAATCAAGCATCACTAAAGGACCACTACCCCCTCCCATAGATTGATAAAATCTTATAGATTGTGGTAGGAGCAGAAATGTTCTCACTGCTAGATGGTTTCTCTGGATATAACCAAATTTGGGTGAAGGATGAAGATCAATTTAAAACAACATTCACCACAAAATGGGGAACCTTTGCATATCAAAGAATGCCTTTTGGGCTATCTAATGCAGGAGCCACATTCTAGAGAGCAATGGACTATGCTTTTGGGGAGCTGATTAACAAGGTCATTCTAATCTATTTAGATGACATGACTATGTTCTCCCACAACAAGCAAGACCACTTGGCACACCTAGAACAAGTCTTCCAGAAGTGCAGAGAATTTGGCATCTCCCTCAATCCTAAGAAGTCATTTTTTGTAGTTCATGAGGGAAAGTTTCTAGGCCATGTGGTCTCCAAAGAAGGTATGGCCATTGATCTAGATAGAATCAAATCCATTCTTGCTCTTCCACTACCTATGAATAAGAAAGCCTTGCAATCTTTCTTTGGTCAGATAAACTTTGTCAGGAAATTCATCTCTGACTTTGCTTAGAAGGTGAAGCCTATATCTGAACTATTGAAGAAGAATGCAGATTTCAAATGGATTGAGGTAAGAAAGCAAGCCTTTGAAATCATCAAGCAATCCATTGCTATAGCTCCAGTGCTAGTCAATCCAGACTTTAGCAAAGACTTCATTCTTTATGCTTATGGAGCTGAGGAAAGCTATGCATCAGTGCTCACCCAGAAGAATGATGAAGGAGAGGAGCACCCCATATTATTTTGGAGCTAGACTCTTCATGAATACTAGGTTAAGTATAATTTCATTGAGAAACAAGTATTTGCTGTAATGAAATCATTGAAAAAATTTAGGTAATACTTGGTTCAAAGCAAGACCCTAGTTTATGTGGTTCATCCGAATGTAAGAAGTTTTATTTTACAAGGTGAACTAGGAGACAAGAGAGTTGGTTGGATTACTAAGATCCAATAATATGATGTGGAAATCCATCCTACCAAGCTGGTAAGAGGTAGAGCCCTATGCCAAGGTTTGATAGAAGTAGTAGTTTTAGTAGAAGTGATAGCTTGTCAATCAACAATAGATGATCATACTAAGGAATTACAGTCAGGAGAATTAGATTGGGTAGATCATATGACTAAGTACTTTCAAACTGGGGTATGCCCTCCTAATATTAATCCATCATATAGAAGAAGATATAGACTTTAGGCTTTGAAGTATGTCTTATTTCTAGAAGGTCTATACAAAATAAACCTTGATGGAGTTCTCCTTAGATGCTTAAAAGATGATCAACAACAAAAGGTCATAGAGGAGTTCCATGGAGGACTATCTGGAGGACACTTCTCAGGAAGAGTTACAACATTGAATATTATCAGGGTAGGCTATTACTAGCCTACCATATTTTCTGACACCTTCAAAGTCACTAGAGCCTATGATGAATGCCAACGGTATGTGGGAAGAACAAGGAATGCATCATTTCCCCTTAAGCCAATTCAAGTGGAAGAACCTTTTCAACAATGGGGGTTGGACTTCATAGGAGTTATCAATCCAAATTCCTTAACTGACCACAAGTACATTTTGACTACTATAGACTACCTCACCATATGGGTAGAAGCTATTCCTACAAAGAAATCAGACCAAGAAGTGGTGATAGATTTCATGGAAAGCTTGATTACAAGGTTTGGTGTTCCAAAAGCTTTGGTGAGTGATAATGGACCAACATTCATAGGAGCCAAATATATTGAGTTTACCATCAAGTATGGCATTACCATAAAGAATACTTCAAACTACTACCCCCAAGGAAATGGACTGGTAGAATCAACTAACAAGAATCTATTGAGAATTTTGAGAAGATCATTAGAGGGTAATAAGAGAAGTTGGCACCTATTATTGGAACAAGCTCTATGGGTAGACATAATCACTATTAAAAATTCCATCAAGACCTCCCCTTATGCCTTAGTATATGGCAAGGAGGTAATGTTACCTATTCATTTGGAGATTCCAGCACTCAAGCTGATAAACATAGAAGATGAATCTGAGCAAAATCTAGTGGAAATAAGGTTGACACACTTGCTGTAGTTAGAGGAGAAAAGAACTCAGGCATATGAAGATTTTCAAAAGCATTCAGTTGACATCAAGGTATGGTTTGATAAGAAGGCAAGGTTCAGAAAGTTCCAAGTTGGAGATTCTGTACTCAGGTGGAATGTTGAAAGAGCTAAACTAGGACACCATCAGAAGTTTGACTCCTTCTGGGATGGCCCTTTCAAAATAGTAAAATTCAAGGAGACCAATGTTTTCTAGCTTGAAGATCTTGAGGGAAACATACAACCGATTTTGGTCAATGGTTTTCACCTTAAACTCTATTTTGATTAAGCTAAGCTCATTGTAATATATGTACATATTTTGTATCATATCCTTTCCATTTTATTTCAAGTTTTCATTTTTGATAAAATGCTAAAAAATATATATAAAGTGAAAAAGTTGCAAAAAATAAGCTAAGTGTCAACAAAAGCAGCAAGTTTTCATTCCACCCTCAAATGAACTAAGAAAGTAGTGGAATGCTACACATATGCTTCTCCACTCTTAAAGAGGCCAAGAGATAGTGGATCATGATAAGGGTTCTAATCCACTAGAGTTCATGACTATTTTTGAGCAGAAATCAAATCTCGCACCATGACGCTTCCAAAGAAGAAAAATAAATTGTCTCATGAGCTTCTCGCATCGCAAGTGTAGAAAAGTGTTCATGCTTTAGCCAATTAGTGAGTGACATAACATCTCCTAGCCACCATGGCACATAATTTTAATTTGAAAAGTATGCAAATGGATAGTTCTCACAATGGCCACATTAATGGTGGAAGGTGTACATGCATTGGTTTTTAAAAGTGCTAAAAAGTGTAGAGCTCACTCATTTGTTGAAAGAGATGTTCACCAAGTAGAAAAAGCAAAAGAATAGCTAAGCATTGTCTGCAAGCACCAGAGAAAGAAACATTCTGAAGACTTCCCATGAAAATGGCTCCTAAGAAAGCTACAAAGGATATGCAGTGAAGAGAAGCTGAGTTGAATGACTATGTAAATCAGACGAGATGGTTGGTAGATATTGTAATGACTCAAGTAAGGAGAACCTTCTTGAGGAGGAATTTCAAATTTAGATACTTTGAAGGAAGACCAATTTGACTTCAAGGTATCATTGTTATAAAATCCTTCTTATTTTCTTACATCTATGATTCTGTGCACCATTACCCTAAGTTAATTTTTGTAATCATTAAATTTTATGATCTTAAGAAAAGGGTAGTGAAAATAGCTAATGGCATGACATTATTCACCATTACCAAAGAAGCTTGTCTTGATTTATTTTTCGTAGGGGTAAACCCACCTTTAGAACCTAAACAATTTGATATAGTAGAGCAAGCTAGGGTTTATGCTTCATTAATGGCTTCTAATGAAAAGGAAGTCATCAAAAAATGGCTTCACCTCCAATTTAGATGGATAAAGAATGAAGATGAGATGCCTGAAATCCCAATCCCCATTGACCAATTGGCTAACCCAGAGCTCTACTCCATGCTAGCTTGTTTGGAGGGTTTGGATTCTGACCAACTCATGAGAGATTGGCAAATAGCCACTGCATACTATATTTCTAATGAGAAAATGTATGAGCCAGATGCAGAGAAGAAGGGTATTAAGGTCATTTACTTTGACTGGCCGACTTTCCTAGCTAAAAGAATACATGAGCAATTAGTGAGAATGAAAAGGGATTCTGACACACCCTCTTTCCGGCATTGCTCAAGTCTGGTTTGGATGTTCTTTGCTATTGTAAGGAAAATGATGCCCTGGATCCTAGTAAAAGAAAAGAATGACCAGGGAGACCCTATCCCCGTATACTATTGGACTACTCATTTGAGGAGCACTGAGTCTGTTTATAGATTTAACTTGGAATTTCTAGGGCCAGCACTGAAGATAATGTATGGGAAATACCCTAGGTTACCACCATTGGCTAGAAAATTGTTAAGAATAGAGGGTGCCAAAGAAGGATATTGGTACATCCTTATAGAAGGCACAATCATTAGACTATACGACTTCACTGGTAAGCCTTTTCTGCTTCCTCATTTTGTTACAAATAGATTATTAGCCCTAGAATATTTGAGGCAAGCAGATTTTATCAATATGAATTATGGTTCTGGAAGGAAGAGAAAATGTTTGTTGACCTACCAAAGTATCGATGATATAACCATCACCAAGAAGGGCCAGGGTGAACAAATCACCCAGTATTTGGATAGGTTGGGCCTATTCTACATTCCCCAAAGGTGGAGATATGACCTGGATGATAAATTCCACAAGAGGAACATCGCCCTGAATGGAGAGAAGGCCTACAAATTTGAGAAAACCTCAAGGCCTCATTTTGAATAGGGCAAGAATAATAAGGAAAATGCTCCTTTAGATTGGAATGTTGCCAAGATGGAACAACTTCCTCCATGGTTAGATTTCTATGAGCATATAGCTGATTTTGATTTAGATAAGAATGAAAGCCATCAGTTGTAGGAGTCTACGATCAGAGAAGTTGAGGGTAAAAATAAATGGAATGAAGCCAAGATAGTAGACTGGTGGAGGATGAGAGTGGAAACTGGTACAGAGAAATCTAAGTTTGGATGAGTAATTGATAATGATTTTTTTGATAGATATGATAAGAACATCACAACTTGGAAAGCAAAGGACCCAAAGAATATAGTGTTGATTTATAAGAAGTCACAACCAGGGTTAGATTCTCCATCCCCACCTTCACAAGAAGAAGCTCAAGAAGAAGGAGTTGGTACTCCATTAACTGTTGTTGAAGTTCTAAAAATATTTGAGCCCTCAATAGAACAACTTGAGAATTTTCCAAAAGGGGTATAGTTAATGAGTAGAATGCACTATTTTGATGAGAGGGCCATTAGCACACAAGTCATTCAGATAGAAAGTAGGCCCAAATGCCTAGCCCTGGGTGGAGAGCCCCCTGATATAGAAATAGACTGGAATGAGAAGGATGAGAACTTTGTGTTCACACTAGTGAGTTTCACCACTACAGCTACAATGGAATTGAATCCTATTTTTGAAGAAACATTGCAGGAAGAACCAGTGTAGGAAGGGTTGTCTAGGGAAGATACAGAGAATGAGAAATTGGCAGCATTACAAGTTTTTAAAATAAAATCCAAAAGGGCATCGAAGGGAACTCAGAAGGAGATCTATAAGAAATAGAAGGTGGATAAGGAGAAAATTATTGAGGAGACCCCTATTTTAGCTATAGAAGAATTAGTACAACAAACAACAATAGAGTATAGAGGTAGCTCTAGAACACCCTACATATGTAGGTGAAGGTATGATTTCTATCCCCTCTTCTCCTTCTCCTCCTCCTTCCCCAAAGAAAACTCCTTCCCCTTCTAAGGAAAAAGTTGTAACAAAAGTCCCCTCTCCCCCTCACAATTCACCACCTACTTCACTAGTAAATACTGAGGGCCAAGCCAACCCATCACCTCCAAAGTCACCTAAAATTCCTCCTTCATCATCTCCTGTAATTCCATATTTTCCATCTCAACCACCCACATCATCTGAAATGCAAGTTGTTTCATCCACACCCACTCACCCTTCTGTGAGTTGTACTTCAGTTCCCATGACTTTTCCCATTGTAATAGTAGTAGTGGTTACAGACTCAACTGTAGTCACTACCACCCTTTCACAGTCAACTATTGAGTCTACTCTCCCTTATCTTATAGCCTCTCCTCCTATTGTGAGTTATCCTACATTGGCAAATTTGCAAAAGGAGAAGGAAATTTCATAGAAAATTCAAGATTTTTGGGTAGAAAAGTTATCCAAACCTTCAAAGAGGATGGCTACCAAGAGAAGTACTATGTCTGTTGACCCAGTTTCAAGGCAAAGAGCATCCAGATCCATTATTCCTTTAGTGAGTAAGCCTAAAACTGAAATGACTACTCAAGACTATCGTCTGGAAGAGTATACAGAAGATATTGAGAAGCTACCTGTAGAGGATGAACTGGTCATAGCAAAAGCTCACTTGGACACTTTTTATGTCAAAGTTGATATATACAAAGAGAAAGTGGACAAGTTGGAGCGGATAATAGAAAATCTTCAGAAGATAATCAATAACCAAAAACAGGTAGAAAATGCCATCAAAAGTGAAGCAAAGAACTGGTAGAACAAATTCCAAGAGGCCAATAAGCTCAAGGAGCAGGTAGAGGAGCAAAAGAAGAAAAATGAAGAACAAGCCAAAGAAATATAGAGCTTGAAGCAACAGCTTCAAATTGAAAAGGCTAAGTCTTCAAGCTTCTCGAAGGTAGGGCTGAAGAAAGTAAGGAAAGAACTATTGTCTGAGGTTCTAGAGAAATGCTCAAAATTGTAACCCATCATTGACTACATGGATGATGTCAGTCACCTGCTTTAGAATACCCAAGAAGATCTAGATAGCTTCACTCAGGAACTACAACCCATGGTGGTTCCAACTGAGTAGATTTATAAGTTGGTAGATAGCAGGCTCAGTGAGACTACTAAGCCTATTCCTAATAAAGAATGGAATACTACTAGACTGGCTACCAAGGTCATAGTGAAGAAGAATAGATTGCTCCAAAAGGCTTGGCTATTGTTTGATAAGGTGGAGAATATAATCTGAGATGTAGTAGACATCAATAAAGAGATGGTTCAAAATGGCTTCAGAGGGTTATGGATGGAGAATAACACTTTGTTATTAGAGGAAGAGATTAAAAAGAGTGTAGCTAAGAGCCTCCAAGATGAATTTGAGATTGATGCCTTGGAAGAGCCAATTGATCAAGAGTAGGTTTCACAAATGATTATTGATTTAACCAGGCTCGACATGGAAGACTTGGTAAAAGGAAGTGCTACAAATTATGAAGATACTACTGAGTTGGAGTACATTCACAAGCAGCTTAAAGAGACTTCCAATCCCTCTAAAGTAGTTTGGAAGTAAGCTTTGCAAACTCTAAATTTGATGGTATAGTTATTTGGAAAGGATGTTGAGGAAAAGGATAAAGAGCAAGATTCACCTAGAAGGAAGAAGCTAAGCAATATCAGGAAGATAACACTGAGGAAGAAGCTCAATAAGAGGGTGAAGAACCAAATAGAGCTATTGCAGACCCTCAAGGGACACAAGCTTAGAATATTTTTGTTTTGCACATTTTGTAGTCATGTAGAAGTATTGTATTTTTTGTTTTGTTTTGACTCTGACACTGTCAGAAGGTAGTAATAAAAGCATGAAGCTAAGATACAGAGAATGAAATTTTTGTGAAGGCATTCATGTCATTTTGGAAGAAATGGTGTATAACTCTGTGTTTCCAGTATGATCTCCATGTGAGCAGTTATCCTCTAGGATGTTCCATAAAGTTTTCAGAGGGTAATGATCATATGGAAGTTATTCTATGAAGCATTGTTTGAAGATTAGCATTTTTTGACTCCTGATACCCAATGGATAAGACTCTGAGTTCGATGGCTTTGTGAGAAAATCCACCCAGGAGGCACTAGAATGTAGGCCCAAAATGGCCACATCCTTAGAAAACTTTGAAAATTTATTCTAAGGCATGAGAAATCTCCAATCCACTGAGGATATAGAGTATTTTGGAGCGGATCCATGCAAGAATGCTCCATTCCACTCGATACTTAGTGCTTTTTGTAAACATGAGTGAAGTATTCTATTCCACCCAATGTCTAGTGTATTTTGCAGTGGCTTCTCATGAAGTTCCCAATCCACAATTCTATTTGAGTTTTAATGACATCAGCACATTTTAAAGTGTGGATTGGTGATATTGTCTTATTCCATGTGCTCAAGTGACTAAGTGTCGAGAATGCTCATTCCATTGAGTTCCAAGACTATTTTTGAGTGGAATGATGATGAGCTCTACGCCACTTGGTAAGAAGATCGAAAATGCTCGAAAGGAAGTAAAGGTAGCGAAATAGCACAAAGGTCATTTTGCATTGCTTTTGGAGTAGATTGGCGATACACTCTATTCCATGGTCAATCCAAGTCAAAGCTAGTGGAGCGAGAGTCAAGGAGTGGATTGCAACTTGTCTTTGAAGTTATGGATGTGAGAAAGGAATTAAATATTTTAAAAGGCTAAGTGAGCGGATTGATGATAAACTTGATTCCACTCAAAACTCAATGTATTTCTCACCAAGTCTTGAATCCATTGGTCAAAGCCATCTAAGCTAATGTCGATTTGAGTATTAAAATAAGCATTCAAGATGACATCAACATTATTTTAGAGCGGATTGGTGACTCTTTCTATCTCGCTCGCCTGCAAGGCATTGTTGAAGTTTAATCACAGCCATTCACTGAGTGCATCAATGATAGATATTTTGCTAATATTTTTATGAAGCATACAAAGGTAGATTCTTGGTGGATTGAAGAATAGTTAGTTTGAGTGGGTAGTCGAAGCATCAGTGGTGCCAAGAAACAAGAACCAAGAACTAGAGCAGTTGCAGATCTATGATGGAATGGAGTTTTCAAGAAGAATGAATGGTCTAGATCTAGTTTCTAATGGCCTGAGGCCCAACTACCATTACTAGACCAGTAGGTTGCAGAGCCGAGCTGCCATGGCGGATGACCTCCAACAGATTCTTCAAACCCTATAGGTGAATGAAATGATGCCAGTGTAGCTCTCTACTGAGTTGTCAAATTCTTAATCCTTGTAATGTCTCCCCCTATTCTTTTCATTGTAAACTATAAATAGAGGTTGAACCCTCAATTTTTAGGGTTGGCTCTAGTGCGTTTGCTTGCCCTACTATGTAAATATTTTTTGCAAACTAATGGAAGGAGCATTACTCGGATTTTTGACTCGAGACTTGTTATCTTTGATATCTTTCATTTAAGAGGTTCGAAGCTATGAATTGCATTTATGTCAATGTTGTAATGGTTAGTTCATTCCATTTGCATTGGATTACTAGTTGTTAAGGTAGTTGAAATCTATTCATAGTTAGATCTATGTTGGCAAGAAGTTTATTTTTGCAAAGTCTGATTATTGATCTATTCTACTAAATTGGATTGTTGATATATTAGATATTGAAATTGCTTCTTGGGACATATCTCTATTTTTTGCTTTATTGTATGAAGATTTCATGGTTTTGGGTGTTGCTAATCCTGAGTGTGGGACACTAGAAGTAGTTTTCTAGAGGTTTTTCCTATGGATGCCTATGTTGTTAGCCCTATCTAGCCACTATTAATGCATAATTTCTTAACCCTAAACCTTTTCTAACCCTATTCCTCAAAACCCTTATTGAGCTTAATTGAGTCAACATTCTATTTAGTTGACAAGGAACCAGCCTACACTGGAGGTTGGGTTGAAGCAATATTTGGTCCATCCAATGTTGAGTTCTAAGCTATGACTATCGGGTGCAAGCCTGGCTAGAAAATTGGAAGATAGATAGTTGCAGTATCAAGTAAAACTTGATGACAATTCATATCCCAACAAGTATAATAGATGGCATAATTGGGGTCACATTCTTGGGACATAGCAATAGAAAGCCTCCTTCCCCGTGATTCAAACTGAGATCATGGAGATGAAACAACTACGCCATACTATTGGTGTTTCCCTACAAAGACACCAACAACAAATTTAAGGATAGATGAATAAAAGCAAAAACATTTTTTTAAATATAATTTGAAAAAGATAACCTAGTGCTTAATAATAATATTTTATATATTTACTTGCATGAATCGATTTAGAAATTCATTTTCTAGGTAAATCATCATAAATCATCCAAAGTATGCATCAATATAACTTATGGAGCAGCAAAAAAAATTATAATAATTAACAATACAAATATTTAAAATGTGTTTTACACTTAGATTCATCCATGAAATTTACATCAAGCAAATCTATGTGTCAGGTTTCTTGATACACGTTTTTATGGCTTTTGGATTTCAGTATCAAAATACTAAATTTGGTTGTGAGCAATTATTTATTTATTTATTTAGATTATTTCCCAGTAATTGAGATCTCTTTCATTAACACATTAATATTTAGATTATTTATTAGTAATTGAGATCAAGATTGAAAACACTATTGATATTCATAGATTATTAAGTGAGTACCTTTCATTAACACATTAATATTTAGATTATTTCCCAATAATTGAGATCCATATTAAAAATACAACTATTGATATTATCATAGATTATTAAGTGAGTGTCTTTCATTAATGCATTAATATTTAGATTATTTCCTAGTAATTGAGATCTAGATTGAAAATACAACTATTGATATTATCATATATTATTGAGTGTCTTTTATTAATGCATTAATATTTAGATTATTTATTAGTAATTGATATCCAGATTAAAAATAGAAGTGAATGTCTTTCATCCATATGGTTTTCCCCTAATTTTGTTTTCAAAAATATTGACACATCTATGGGAAGGACGTTTTCAATACCTTGAGATTAGTGTAGTCGATAATGTCAGTTTTGAAGGGCCTCAATTCTACCCTTTTACTCTTGATCCCTAAATATTATAATGCCATGTCCTTTAATTATTTTAATTTTATCAGTTTGTGCAATACAATTTATAATATTTTGACAAAGGTTTTGGCTAATAGAATCAAGCCTCTCCTATCAACTCTCATTGATAGCATCCAAAGCAGATTTGTGAATGGGAGGTAAATTCTTGATGGGGCCATTATTTTTCATGAATTAATTCATTCAATTCATAAAAGTGGGAGGTTAGAATTCTTCCTTAAGGTCAATATAAACAATGCCTATGATTGTGTGTCTTGGCCCTTCTTGTTTAAAGTTCTTCAAAATTTTAGCTTTAGTTCCAAGTGGATTGAGTTGATTGAAGCTTGTGTTTTCACCGCTTGGTTTTTAGTGCTTGTTAATGGCTCTCTTTACAAATTTTCAATCTTGTCATGGTATTCACCAAGGAGGTCCTTTTTCCTTGTTCCTTTTCATAATCATGGAGAAATCCCTAGGAGGTACCTAGCTATGAACTCGATGATAGAAGGTATGACTCTTGCTTTATATTGCAGACCAATTTCTTATCAATAATTCATAGATGATACTCTACTTTCCTATTTGGATTCTATGCTCCAGGTAAGAGAAATTAAATATATTTTGGTGTACTATGAGAGAGTTGTGGTTCAATGAATCAATTTTATTAAGATTAGCTTATTTTTTTTTAATACTTTGGTTGAGCACCGATGGAAAATAGCTAATATCTTGGGCTACCATATTTTATTCTTTCCAACAATCTACCTTGACCTCTCACTATTTACTGATAGGGTTTGATATTCTCTTTGGTATTTGGTCATCAAAATACTGCAACAAAAATTAACGACTTGGAAGGGAGCATTGTTGAGTCATGTTGGGAAAGTTGTTCTTGTGCAGAGCACTCTCCAAAGCATCCCAATTTATTTCATGTTGCTCTTTAGCCTTCCTAGAAAGATCATTGCCAAATTTGAAAGTATCTTCAAATACTTCTTATGGGTTGGTCTGAATATGAAAGGTAAGTTCCATTTAGCTTCATGGAAGTAGGTATGTCACTAGAAGTATGATGGTCTATATTTAAAAGCATTCAAGCAGATGAATAAGGCCTTAGTTGCTAAGTTGGGGTGGAAAGTCACATCTAATGAAGTGGTGGAGTGGGTGAATATCCTCAAGGTGAAATACAATTTTTTCAATTTTCTCTCAAACCCACTTCTTGAAGGAGGTTCTCCGTTCTGGAAAAGCCTTTTAAAATCTAGAGTCTTCCTACATAGTAGTAGCAGGTGGATTATTGGTAACAAAAATTTCATGAATTTTTGGAATGATTCATGGTTGAGAAAAGAGTCCCTTTATTATGACTAGATATTTCATATTCTTGAGCCAGCCATGTGTGCCTTGGACCGTGTTAAAGTTGTTGATTTCATTATTTATGAGAATGGTCGTAAATCTTGGTTTCAACTCCCAATGATGATTGGAGATTTGGATATCCAATAGGCTTGGTCTCTTGTTGCTAAGGAATTATAGTTTTAGGTTTTTTTATTTGAATACAACAAAGGTAGGATCATTTGGGCAGGTGATAATGAGGTAGGCTACACTTTCAAAGAGACATATAATTTGCTTGATCCTGACGCTTCATGCTTGTTTATGGTTGGGAGAATGTGGTCGAAAGGACTAACTCCTAAAGTCAATTTTTTTTTTTGGTTAGCCAACTTTAATAAGATTCTTTCCATTGAGAATTTTCTTAAGAGAGGTATGCAAATTGTAAATAGATGCTACTTGTGTGAAGCTGATTGGGAGTCATCTACTCATTTGTTGCTCTTATATCCCTTCTTTCATGATGTTTTTGTCTACATTCTAGATAAGTTGGGGGTGCAGTGGGTGTTGCCTAATTCCTTGGAAAACTTTATTCTGCAATGGACCTCCCCCTTTAATTACCCTTGTCTCAAGTGCCTATGGAGATTCCTCCTACCACATATTTTTTGGGGTGTTTGGAAAGAAAAAAATTCTAGGGCTTTTAAAAACTACAAAAGAGATGCTCTTAGAATAGGTCTCAGAATCTTGTGGAGTTCAATTGAGAATGTTACCAATGTGTTTCTTGATCTGGGGAGAAATTGCTTGAAGAGTTCTCCTATTGAAGTTCTATTGGAAGCTAAGCTAGGATTCCCAAGGTTTGACCCTAGGTATCCTATGCTAAATCCAAGGAATAATGTGATATGGTTGCCCCCCATTGGTTGGCTCAAATTGAACTTTGATGGGGCATCAAAAGGCAATCATGAGATTGTTGGATTGGGTGGTATCATTAGGAAAAACATGGGTGAAGTTATTATGGCATATTTTGAGCATTTGTCATCCCAAAATTTCCACTTCATGAAGGTCTGAGACGTTTTCCAAGGCATTAAAAACCTAGCTAATTTGGGATATCTGAATGTTAATATTGAAGGGGAAAAAATAATATGATTAATAATCTTAATTCCACTATTTATCTGAGTTGGATTTTCACAAATATGATGTGGAAGTTGAGAAGGCACCTTCAAGGTTAAAATTAATTTAGGGTGGCACATATTCTCATGGAGGGTAATTCGCTTGCTGACTATTTTGCCAATATTGAAACCAACTTTCCTAGCTTTACAACATAGAGAAATAACTTCATGGTGGATCTCCTAAATCTTCTTAATGCAAACATTTCTTAAATTTTGTTAGGAATCTGATCAATGGCATTTTAGTATGTTACATCGCATTTATTTCAAAAGTGTTGGCACTTACGATAATTTGAATTATTGGAATGTCACACCCTATGATTGCAATGTTCATTTAATCCATTTGTGGCCTAGCTTCTACTCAAGGATAATAATTCTCCATTGCATCTATTATGGATAGCTGGTGTCATTCACATCCTTCAATAATTGCTCTTGTTCAAATTCAAACTGGAAGAATGGCACCCATTTTGACTCTGTCCTTCGTGGAAGTCGGGTTTCAAATACTCCTTGGTGGAAATCCAGAGCTATCTCATAATTTATATTACCTCTACTTTTCCTTTTTGATTTGTAGATCCACCTTATTACTTTTGGTGTTGGCAATATTTCCATGTGGTGTTTATGTTTATATTTTATGTCCTTTCCTCTGAATTAGGGTGGTTATTTTGCATAGCTATATTTTATGGTCTATCTCCCATGAGGGAGTTGATGTAAAAGGTTGAAGGATTCCTTCCAAAACCCTCATTTCATAATAATACCAAAAAAAATATATTAATATTTATATTATTTTCCATTAATTTAGATCTATATTGAAAATACAACTATTGATATTATCATAAATTATTAAGTGAGTGCCTTTCATTAATGCATTAATAACAGGATTTTCAAATATATTTGCATTTATAATATTCCATTTGAATAGAACAAGAATGAAACTACCTTCTATATAAAATCTAGCAAATCCCAACCATCAAATAATATTTAGAATGACTAAAAAGGAGTAATGTAGTTGGAAACTATGCTATACATTCCTTTAGTAATTTTCATGAGATTGCAGTGTTCCTTTCAACTTTCAACTACTCAAATGAATCATTAACTACCTTTATTTTCTACTTATGTTTTATATACTACATGTTTTAAGGTATAAGAATTTTTTTTTTAAATTTCAATAGACCTACTCAAGATGATGTTTAAATTCATAATTATTAAAGTATCCACACCTTATATTTAAATTAGTGCATCCACTATAGATTTAAAGAAAATAATAAAAAATATATATATTTTTATATTTTTAACAAGTATATTTACACTTTACCCTAGTCTGTATTTGGATATTTAGAAAGAGAATCCAAGACCTTAACCACTGTCCTATCCCAAAAAAACTAAATAAATGCTTAACCTACTATCATTTTAATTTGAAATAGAATGTAATAATATTCTAAAATATATATAAATTTTAATAATTATAAACTAATAAATAATGAAACCCATAGAAACAAAGCTGTTATGGAGCATAATAGTAAATTGGGATATTAGTTTCTCCTTGCTTGGGCTGATTGTTCAATCAATTTAAACTAAAACTCAAATAAAATTTATTTACAACTAAAGTATTTTTAACTATTCAATCAATTTAAACTAAAACTCAAATAAAATTTATTTACAACCAAAGTATTTTTAAATCATAGGTTTAGTTAGAATATGAGATCCCTAAACAACAAACCCACACCGTTACACCTTCACATAAGATTCTAACAATGACCAACTTACCTATACTCACAATAACAACTAAGATTTGAAATGATTTTAATATCCTAAGTATCTCATTTAAATCAACACTAATGAATGCATTGTTCTAGCTTGTAACTATAAATTCTATGGAAAAAAACATAGCCTAAGCTTGCATTCTTTGAGAGAGAATTTTTTTTTTCTTCACTCTTAGATGATAAAAACATAAATAATAAATTTGTAACTGGAGGTCTTTCTATGTATTGTGTTAAGTATATATACTGGTAACTAGGGGTATAATAGGTAATTTTGTTGGTGTAAATAGTTTTATTTATAATTTCAAGGAAAAAAGATCCACTATTATCAGGGGTAATGCTGGTGATTTAAACTTAAAACGGTCAAATTATTATAAAATCGGGGTGAGCTGACCTAAAAATATTTTGCACCCAAAATTTTTGGGCTAATGGGCCCTAATAATTGGTTCCCATATTTGCCAATTCTAAATTTAGAAATCTAAATATTAATTAATTGAACATAATTTACCATTATGCATAACCCTACCTTCCAATGACTCACCTTACGTTCCTACATGAACCTTGAAAGATAATTGACAATAAAGTTGATGTCAAACCTAGTATTTGGTAAGTATATGAGACTTCTAATTAGCTAAATATTAAGAGTACTAGATACCTAAGGCAATTTATCATATCTAAATATTTGTAACCCTTGTTATATTGGTTTTGCCTTAGGTTTATAATATGTCATTCTATATTTTTCTAGTAGTGTCTTGGCATACTTCGTTTTGTGACTACAATATGATTCTTTCTTTGTCAAACTTCCAAGCCAACAAAATAGTGTATAAGTCCTAGAACTTTCATGTCAAATGAATTTTTCAAGTCAATCTTCATACTATCCACCAATTCATATTAACTACTAATGATGACTAGATCATCAACATACAACACAAGGATCACTATCTCAGATCTAGCTTCCTTAATATAATTTTTTGCATTAGAGGGACTTATGGTGAAACCATTCTATAATAGATGATTATTAATTTTTATGTACCAAACTCTAGAGGCCTACTTCAACGCATACAATGACTTTTTTAGTCCATAGACCTTTTGATGTTGCCCATGTTGGAAAATATGCCTAATGATCTCACAAGTAAAATTCTCCAATATTAAAATAATTATCATAAAATTACTCATAGGATCGTACAATATTATCCATATTAAGTCACTCAAAAATATCACCAATATTTCACACAATAACATGCTTTATTGATCAACTTTCACATAAAATAACATATTAAAAATTTTACAAAACTTATTCTATTACTCTATTTCACACTTCTTACATAACATGGAGCTTTGTCTCCAATATATAACCTTACAAAAGACTCTTCAATACTCCTCACTTTCATTCTCCTCAAACTCCTAAGAGATGCAAGCTTTCACATGCCTCAATTTATGATAAAGCTTCTCATAATTGCATAGCCTCCTACTTGACACATCTTACATGACTCTTCACTTCCATACTTGACACCTATCACTTATGAATATTCACTTGCACACATGACACCTTGCACACTTTATTACTTAACACATAAACACTCTTTACATATTGACACACACACTTCCTAATATAAATATTTACAATAATACTCCATGGTACCCAATGGTACCAAATAATATAATACCGCCAAAACCCCTCCGTATTACATTATTTGGTGTGAAGACTTTTAGCCTTCAATATTCAAATTTTGTTCTTTTTTATTTGGAATTTTACTTGTTCTTTTTTTTCTTGGTATTTTTCTTCTATTTCTCTATGTTATTTATTGCTCCTATTACATTACTTAATAAGTCATTACAATAATATGGCTCATATTATTTATCATTATCATTTTTTTGTTGTATGATTTTTATCAAATGTATAATATAAATATTCATTGTTCAATAATTGATTATCATAATTTGATGACTTCATATATTTTACATATTTTTCTTCAATATTTAAGTCCTTTTTGTTATAAATTTCTTGATCAGAGTATTTGATATTCAACATTTTTTTTCCTTTTTATGAACTTGAACTTCTAAATAGAGTAATGCCATATATGTTATTTTCCCTATATCAATAGGTACTATAATGGTATTTTTGGAGTCTTCACTTGCTTTAGTCATATTTGTGCTTAAATAATCTTCAAGTGTTACAAATTGTTCATCTTTGGCTTCTCTAAAAATTATTTGTAAGACCCTCTTTAATTTTTCATCTTTTTGTTTTCTAGCATTCTCTATCATACTTTGTGTGCAATGTTTTAGATTTTCTAACATTTCTTCACTATCCTCTAAAAAAATATTTGAAATAATTTCTTCCATGATGATTTTTCAACCCTTTGCTGCAAAAATTCTTAGTTATTCCCAAATCTATAATTTTAATTCAATTTATCTTCAATCATTTTTCCTTCAATTGCCAATTTTATAATATTCTTATTTCTCCATCAAATTCTCAATTAATCAATCAATTTCAATGTTAATTCTTTAAATCATTTTCCCTCTTATTTTAATTAACAATTTTAGTTTCAAATTTTAATTTAACCCAAACTAAAATTACCTCAATCTTCAATTCAAATTTCAAATATTTAATTTCCTTATACCTTCCATTCATTAATGCATTCCTAAAAGATTCCTTCAAATTAATATTCAATTTTAAATTCCTTAAGTCTCCCAAATTAATTTTCAATTTCCAAATTTATCCTTTAATTAATTAATTAATTAATTACTCCATTCATTTCATTAATTCATTAAAAAAAACTCTCCTTATATCTCCTAAAAAGTAAATCAAACAACACTTTAATATTTTACACCTTATAACTCCTAAAATTCAAATGTGTACCCAAAATTAATTAACTTTACCCAAAAATAACTCTTACCTTCAATAGTGTTTAGGTTTATGACTTGTTAGAGTGAATTAAACTTAGGGTGAATCTATCAAATGTAATGCTAGCTCATAGTCATCCTTTTCAAAACCTTGAAATGTTGTCATACTCTTCTTTTCACATTCATATATTCTACTAGACTATTCATCTGCACAAGTTTCCTTCTTTGCTATTTAAACTACAACATTGGTCTCTAAAACTAGTTTTAATATCTCGTATGAATAGCTCTTTCAATGCTACTTATGGCATTCTAAAATCCTTTAGTTATCAAATGGATCTTCTAGCCTCATTTTGATAGCAAATGATACACTAGCCTCCTTTGTAAAATGAGTCTAACTTATCCTTCCTACTCCATAATGTTTCTTCATAGCTCAACAATCTCACACAATACATCTTCTTCTTCATTATATCTCCATAGCTAAGCAATCTCACATAATCTATCTTCTTTTTCATTTTATCTCCAAATATTCTCCAATAATATCATGTTCTATGTTCTTCACTATAATATCTTCATGTGTTTCTCTCACAATCTCCTCTAAGCTATCTCATCTCCAACTTTCACATTTCTCCACTTAAAAAATTCTCTTGTTCCTCATAAAGTTCTATTGCTTCTCCAAATTTAGATTTACTCTAACCCTCTGTATTCATTAGGCTCTCACATAAGCTTTCTCTTCAACTTTGTACTCCTTCAATTTTTCTCTCACTCCAATCTATGTCCTTAAATACAATAATATTGTTCTCTTCAATATCTCTCTCAACTCTTCATGCTCTCTATCAATATGACACTTGAACCAAGGTGGCTTTGAAACCATTATAAAAAAATATGCCTAGTGATCTCATAGGTAATTTTCTCCAAGATCAAAATAATTCTCACAAATTACTCATAGGATCATACAATCTCATTCACATAAATTCACTCAATAATATCACCAATATTTCACAAAATAACAAGCTTTATTGATCAACTTTCACATACAATAATATATTGAAAAACTATTACAAAACTTATTATGCTACTTTATTTCAGACTTGTTACATAATGTGGAGTTTTATCTCTAATATATAACCTTACAAAAGACTCTTCAATCCTCTTGAATTTTGTTTTCCTCAAAATCCTATAATATGTAACCTTTCACATGCCTCAAATTATGACAAAGCTTCTCATAATTACATAACCTCCTACTTGACACATGTCACATGAATTTACTTCCACACTTGACATCTATCACTTATGACTCTTCACTTGCACACTTGACACCTTGCACACTCATAACTCACACTTACACACTTGACACCTCACACTTGCACACTTGACACCTTTCACACTTTATTACATAACACATAAACACTCTTTACATCTTGACACATACTTTTGACACACACACTTCCTAATCTAAATATTTACAATAGTACTCCATGGTACCCAATGGTACCAAATAATGTAATACTTCCAAAAAAATCTACAATTGTTTCATGTATGCCTCTTCTTCAATATCACCATCAAGAAAGGTATTTTTAACATCAATTTGTTGAATTTTCCAATCAAACTATGCTACTAGTGCACAAAGTGGGTAGATGGTGGTCATATTTATTGTAGGTGAAAATGTATCTTCATAATATATTCTTTCCTTTTATTTATAGCACTTTACAATTAGTAGTACCTTATACTTATCAATGGATCAATTTGCCTTGTATCTAATTTTATACACCCACTTGCAACCTTAGGGATTCTTTTCTTTTGGTAAATCAACAAGATCCTATGTTTCATTCTTCATAAAATATGTATATTCTACATCCATGGTTGTCATATAATATGGTAAACTAAGTACATCATTCATTAATGTTGGTTCTGAATTATCCATTTCTAAAGTCATCAAAACTATATTTACTTCCTACCATGTATTACTATAAGTATGTGGTCATGTGGAAGTTAGGTCATGTGGTGCATCAATTTTATCATTTATAATGGTATTAGTGAGCCATTTTAGAGTATTTATTTATTGTGATGGAGTAACTATTATTAGTTTATCAACAACTTCATGATATTCCTCATGTGACTCAACTCCTATAACTTCTTCATGAACTTCCTCATTGGATTCAATTCTCACAAATAGAGATGTGGTATCTTTAGACTCCTTAGAATATTCAATGTTTATCTTAGTTTCAAATTCTTCATCAAACACCATATCTCTATTAATATGAATTTTCTTGGTGATTGGATCTATCATCCAATAATATTTTTATGCTTTATCATAGCCAAGAAATATTCAAGATAGGGTCTTCACAACCAACTTGGTCCACTTTTGGTTTGGCATATGTATTTGTCTTATGAAGATTTTGAGATGTACAATTGAAGGCTTCCTCCTAGACCAATCTTATTTAGGTGTAACCCCTTGAATTGCCTTAGTGGATGCTCTATTTTGAAGATACACCATAGTGGAGACAACTTCAACCTAATACTACTACTCTAGATGGATCTTGTGAGCATGTAGGGAACCATTGTCATGATGGAAAAAATTCTTCTCTCAACAACCCCATTCTATTATGGATTATCAAAAGTAGTGATTTGTTGTCTAATATTGTTTTGTATGAGAAAACTTGAAAAATAATTGGATGTATATTCCCCCCTTCGGTCTAAATGGAGGACACAAATAAAATGCCTAGTTTTTATTTCAATAAGCTTTTTAAAGAGTTGGAAATTCTTGAGGGTGTCTAAATTTAGTGCCAGGAAATATACCTACATATTCTATGAGTAGTAATCTACAAATAGCTAAAAATACCTATGTCCACCATAACTAGCTAGCATGGGTTTGCATAGATCGATGTGCTTTACATCCAAAATTCCTTTAATTTTGTGAGTACTTAGCTCAAAATATACTTGATGTTAATTCTTTACTAAACAACCTAAGGATACTGGCAATGTGGGTGAAAGGTTGGGTATAACTGACACCTTTTGATACTTACTAATATAGAGTAACTATCCAAAACTTCTAATGTCCATATCTCCTATGCCAAATGGAGGTAGCATATATCATGGTTGTAACAATGCAATATTTTGTGATGATATGATATTGAGTCCAAACAAGCCATTCTTATATAAAATTGTTGCTAGAAACATGCCATGTTTTATGATGAAATATTTCTTTTGCCATCAACTTAAGCTCAACTACCATATATGGATTCAAAAATTATGATATATATAGCAAGTTATTTTTAATCTCGATACATATAGTACCTTTTTAATTATGCATTTTCCATAAATAATATTGAGAGGAACATTTCCCACTCCTTTAACATGATAGATATTATTATCAACAATGGTGACCGCTTTTGCATATTTGGCTTGTAAAGAGTCAAACCATACTTTTTCCCCAGTAATGTGCATGCTAGCACTTGAATCAATACACCAAATTTCATCCTTTGATTTTTTCACTACTTTGGTCATTAGTACCTTGTGTACCAATTTAGAGTCCTATTAAAAATTAGATTTTGGTTCTTCATGTGCAACATGCCCTTGTTGTTGCTTGGTATGTGGTTTGAACTTTATCTTTTTCTAAGAAGGTTTGCATACTTGAACTTCTTGAGTCATTAAATTATATCAACAATATTTTGTATCATGTCCTTCTATTTCATAGATATGACATTGTCTCTTTTATTTTTGAGGTGGTTTCTATGATGATGTGGAAGAAGAAGGACCATTTTATGGCTTCTTTATGGAAATAAGTTTATTGTTTATAAATTTATCTCTCAATTGATGGTTGCTTATTCCTATTGAATCATATCCACCAACTCATTAAAGGATATATTCCTATTTGTTACTTGTAAAGAAGTAATCAACACTCAAAATTAATTTGGTAGAGCTCTAAGTATGATGGGTACTAAGAGCCTATATTCTACTATTTCTCCCATGGAATTTAATATTGCTTTCAATTTTGCAACTCTACAAAGGGATTCCTCAATGATTTCTCCATAATTAACTCTTAATGTGTGGAGTTGAGATTAAAGGTGAAATAATTTTGCTTAATTCTTCCGTTCATATATGGTAGAAAGTGTATCTCATACCTTATTGGATGCCTATGCTTTAAAAATATATGGTTGAGTGACATATTTTATGGCAAGGGTGATGATCATTAGTAATTAAGAATATGCATTATCAAACTATTTTTAAGCCTCTTCATCCTCTTTAGGTCGAGTTACTTTGCTAATGATAATGTCCCAAAGTTTCTTAGCCACTAGGAAGGTCTTCATATTGGTCTTCCAAGGTCTAAAGTTTGGGCCTTTGAGTAGCTATGAATATATAAGAAAAATTTTGGATGTTTCCATGGTGAAGGTTCCTTATGTCTCCCAAATGGTCCACCTTTCAATATACCACTAGTCTAAAATATCAAACCTTTCTATATACCTACCCTTTCTATATACTCATTGGTATGTGGAAGAATCTAGTCCTCTTGATATATACAATCATACATGAGAGATACTTTAAGGTACATGAAAGAGAATGATACAAGGTACCAAGGTAGTATGAAAAGGGATTCACCCTATTAATGACATCTACTTAAAGAGAAATTCTTATATGTGGGCGTAACTTCTCTATATACTCTATATTTCTAAATTTTAGGATTTATGTATAATGATAGTGATAAATAAGGTAGGAAATGATGGAGTGAAAGTATCAATATATTGATAACCTTATTTCTCCTTAAAAATTTAAAGGATTGATACCCAAACATAATTATGGAAGCTTTGTTAGGCTATAAGCATAGTAGCTCAACTTGAAAGATTTACCTATAAATGCAAGCTAGAAATATTGTTGACATCAAGCACTACAAGTGTGCTTAAGCACGTGTTTAATTGATATACAAAGTATGAGTTTTTTTTTAATCAAATAGCTTAAAATTGTGAAAGTGTCGATCACCTTTGAAAATGCACCTTTTACATAAAAAATGTACTACTCCCCCTTGATTTTGTAAAATGATCACTTTAATCTATTTTTCAATAATTTACCCTTAAATAACTATAGGAAATTGTAAAATTAAAAATAATTTCCTTTCCTAGAGTAGTAAAAAAATATGATTTTGGTGGGTTTTGACCCCTTGACCACTAATTTAATACTTCATACTTTGTTTTAACTTTCCAACTCTCCTACTATGTGCTTGATTTATGGAAAAAGGAAGGTTAACTTTTAATCTATTAAAAAATGAGTTTGAGAGCAAAAATAAGAGGTAGAGAATTGAACTTAAGACTTCCAGAATGAAAGTATTCATCTTTACCTATTCTAATATTGCTTGTTATCCATTTGTATATTTCTCTACTAATGCTACTACTTCCATAAAAAACTTCAAAATTGCTTTGATTTTCTAAGGTACACATTACATTGGGTCCACAAATTTATTCAATAAATAATTAACTCATTCTGATGTCTATGAATACCATGTATGATGATGTCGTGCATCTTTAGATTTAATAATTTTCTTATCCTATAAAAATAATGGGTGGAAATATCTCTAATATCTTTTTTTTTTTAATTTGTGGAAAACATCCCAAAAGGGATGCCATTTTTGGGTAAGACCCAAGGTGGCAGGGGTATCCATCAAATATCTCTAATTTCTTATGTATAGATTATAGCTCTTATTTATCTATATACTTCAACAACTATAAATCCTTCTTTGATTTCCAACTATCTTTGCCCTATCTCTAAGATCCAAGGTACCTCTTATGCAATATCTAAGTGATGAAAAAAGTGAGTTCAAGTAACTAAGAATCAGAGTTGTGGGTCACGATGGGTGTGTTACCAAAGCACCAAAGCAAAAAGAGAATAGTAGAGCAGAAATAACTCTGACTATGATGGTTAAGGTCTTATATGATAGTATCCATAGGGAAGATAAAATATATGGACATGGTATATTTAACCTTATTATAGGGGGTTTCATCTTATGCATACAAGCAATTACTTGCTTACATGGACAGAGCGGGGGCATATGGAAACTGCAAGAACATGGGGTTAAGCAAAAGCAAATTGTCAAAACTATGGGAGTTCAATGACCCCACTAGCAAAACCACCAATGTTATCATAATAGAATCCATTTAACTAACCACTACAACTTGCTCGAATACCAATGATAGGTCAAGCATGTAAAGGAGAGTATTCATTAATCAATCCATTTGGGATATATAAATATATAGTGAGATATATCTTGGTATGTCAAGAGACTCTTGGTACTTTAAATACCAACATGTATCTTTGTCTTCTTGTCTCTTAAACTATCACATAAATAATATAATAATTGTCTAATAATAAGTACTTGAAAACATCATTAAAAGAAATAAGAGGATAATTGTAATCAAGATATTTATATTTGGAAACTCCTCTGGTAATATATATATTATATTCCAACTTCTTGAACCAATTGATATTCTCATCAATGATCTTAAAAGACTCCACCTTCAAGGTAGCAAGCTCTACCTCCAATCTAATAATTTATATAGAGTCAATGTAGATACATAGATTCTAAAAATTTTCAAGTAGCACCTTGGGATTTGTAAGGTTTCTAACATTAGTTTCATAGATCTTATCAACATCTATCACTCTAAGCACCTCATCCTTCTTATATTTGAACAATTTAATCCTTTATTTAGAATTAATGCTTTGAGGGGCCTCATTCATATATTTGAGAAATACTTTACTTTAGAGCAAAGCTTTAACCTTGATTTTCCAAGTGGTATTATTTGGACCATTCAACAAGATCACATGTTAATCCATAACATTTCTACCAAAAAGTACTTTTCTACATGTAGTTTTGAATAGAAACAATACTACCAATTTGAAAATCATGCAATTTGAAAAAGGTTCAAAATTATTTTGTATGCAAAATTATAGCCCTATAAGTTTAGCCCTAAATCCACATAAAGTACATTTAAAAGTTTTTTAAGTTAAAAAAAAATATAACTATAAAAAATGGTAGATACTCGAATGTTATAGTCTAAATGACTAAGGGGGTTCCAATTAGGTGTTATCTATATAGACAAATATTAAATCTCTTATTGTCATATGTCATTGCTCTATCCAAGGGGATGCCACTAGGACATTGGTTGTGCAATCCACTACACAAGGTGTTTGAAAACTAAGTATACCACATGTTACATTCTGGTGTCTTTTAAAATATGTAATTTGTTGCATCTATTTCTAACCATGTAAGTGCTAGAACAAATGGATTTATGAGTTGGTAATATGATTGGTCAATTTGTAAAGTCCACCTCATTTTCTTTGCAATGTCAACCTCTACTATGTCATTTGCCACATTAGAAATTGTTACATCAACTACCAAGTCATCAAGTTTAAGGTTATTATTAAGCATGATTTTACTATTCACCACGTCATCAGCTATGATATTATCATTTTCCATGTCATCTACCATGTTACTAGGTGTGATATCATCATACACCACATTATCTACCATGTAACTAGGTGTGATGTCATATGCCATGTCATTTTCTACCATGTCATCAAGTTTGATGTCATCATGTACCATATCATCTTCTATATCATCAAGTGTGATGTCATTTTCCATGTCACTATCTACCATATTATCAATCATGTCATTGGTAAGCTAGTCAAAATGCCACATAAATGGTGTTGACATCATCAAGCATAGTATTTATGTCATTAAGAATAAAATATAGACATGAGTTTTAAACCTTTGACCTCTAAGTTCCCAAGCTCTTATTCTCTCTCCTCTAGCCAAGGTGCCTTGTGAACTTATATAAACAACAAAGAGAAGGGTGCTCCTTTGAAGGAGATCCTTGGACCATTTTTTAAAGGTGCTAAATGTTTTAGCATGCCAAAACAATTTACAACCTCAAATGCATATTGAATTCCATGCATGTTCATTGCATAATTTATCCCCTTATTTTAAATATTCCATATTTTTTAATTTTTAAAATTAAAAAAATGGAGGAAAAAATAAGAATTTTTAATGTAATAAAATAGGTACTTGGAGGAAACATGACAAAAAGTGTTGAATTGAGATACCTCCTCAAAATTTCAAAGAGAATCTAGAAAAATTAATGGTTCATTTGTATCATGTTTACCCTATATAATAATTTTCTTGGGTATAACCAATCAAGCCATCCTCCCTCGCCAATGCATCAAAAAAATATTGAACCATTTTAACAACTTTGTCAAGTGACTTAGAGGTATTTTCATTGCATGAAAGTCTACCCATGCCTTTTTTTTGGTAGTTTGTATTAAAATGGATTTTGAAATGGGACCCAAAATATTTTTACAAAATATGAAAGAGTAAGCAGGTCAACATACCAACCAGTAATACAAAGATGAGCCTTTTGATTTTACAATAAAAGAGCAAGGAAGGTGGTCTCAGAGGGACCATATTAATACTGGGATGTGGATCATCCTATTGGGATGGGATCAACCCGTACGAAACAAATATAAAATTATAAAAAATCCTGCCCCAATGGGCCCAAGATAAAATAAGGAGAATCCTACCCAAGGGCCCAGGACAAAGTTAAAATTTAAAATTGATGATCCTGTCCAAGGAGAAAACTAGAATTTTATTTTTTGCCCAGGAGAAACAAGAAGTCAAAATCTCCAAGAAAGGACAAACCTATTTAACGGAAGCTCGGGAAAATGTAGCAAGAAATGTGAAATACTACTAAAAAAAAATCCAATAGGTACATTAGAAAAAAAAATTCAACAAAGAAGAATCCCATACAAGAAGGCATGGGACCATCATAGAATGGCCCATCAAAGGGGAAATCATCTAGAAAGGCAACACAAATAGAGAACTCACACCAAGGATTAAACCATTAAGCATCAACTACAACTTAGGATAATCCCATCTAGGAAGGCATGGGACCTGTTGAGTGGTATTTTCACCCGATTGTGAAAACACACTCTCCGATAGGATTTGGGTTCCAAATCCTCTCTTGCAAAGAAATTAAACAAATAACTTCTCCAAGGTCTCCGCTATGTTAGCATTTGTGTATTAATAATCTCAAATAAAGATATTCAATTTAAATGCTTGGAACACCTTAGTGGTTGCAAGTAATCTAAAAACAAGGGGCAATGTTGGTTTATTTTATTGTGAAACTTTAATGATTGTTCATTGAACCCAAATAAAGCAAATGTGATTTGGTCCTTATATGACCACGACGTAACTTCAAAATGGAAATTGATGAAATGCCATAAAACATAACTCCTTCAATGAAATTGGAATTTTCATGAAGGGAATGTCATCATCGGCTCATGAATGAAAAACAAAACTAAAAAATGAAATTTCGGCCCTGAAATGGAAATTTTCTATTTTCGGATTTTTAAGGTCTGCAACAAAACAACAACTTTAATGAATTTTAAAGAAATACTAAACAACTCCAAAAATGAAATTTTAAAATGCGTATTTGAAATCTGCAGTATGACATACGCAATGGTGGAACTATTTTTGGATTTTGAAATTTTTTAATTTTTATTTTGATGACTGTAGAAAAAGTAAAATGCAAAAAAAAATGAAAATAAAGTGCAAAGAATGAAAATGAAATGCATTCAGGGTGATGCAATCCTATTCTGACAAAACCGAAGATATGAGGTTTTCTGCCTGCAACCTAACCTATTGAACCTGCAGAACATGCACAATCCAGATAAGTTAAGTGCTGGTTTCTAGGGTTTTAACTATGATTTTCAGATTTAGACATTCGCATGAAGCAACCAAGAGAACTTGCATTAAACTTCACCTATAAGCCTAAAATATGAAAAGGGAAAAATAAACATTTAATCTTGCATGCAGAAAATAACTCCTTTCTTGTCCATAAGATGCAACTCTCTAAATTTTTTGTATTAAGAATTTATCAATTTACAATGACAAAAATCTCTAGTTTTCTCAAAACCAAAAAAAGGGGAAGAAAAACACTCCAAAGCAGGCCCAGAATGGCTTATCACCCTCAGCTCTGCAACTCTGCCCGTAGCGGTTTCCGACCCCTGTACCAATCTTTGCTTCTGCTTTTAAACTTTCTAGCAATGCTCTCTGTTTCGCTCTGTGACGCTTCGCTTCATCTCCCGGGTCGCTTCGTTTCATCTTCCCCGCCTCTTCGTCGTTTTTGACTTTCTGCTCGACGTCGAAACGTTTGATCTTCTCTGTGAACTATAACGCTTCCCATAGCTCTGACATCTCCATGCCATGTGTTCTACACCTTGTATGTTCTATAATGGCCCGCCAGTGAATCACGACAAAAATAGCATGTCGCGATATCGCGACATTTTCTATCTACAGCTTTGTTCTTCCACATGCATCGCGAAAATGAGACATGTCATGATATCGGATGTGTTTTCTCTTTTGGATGGGTGATGCAACTCTGTCATGAAATCATGACGTTTTTCTCTTTCGTGTTTGTTGTACTTACCATGAAAACGCGACATGTCATGAAATCGTGACACTTTTTCATTTCGTACCATCTCGTGTTTTGTGAAATCGTGACATTTTTTTTTTTAAAATGATGTTTTCTTTAGCTCTATTACTCCTTTTGATCGAAAATGCAACATGTCGCGATATCGTGACACTTTTCCTCTATGTTCACTTTGGCTGCTCCAGGTCGTGAAACTCGACATGTCGCGATATCATGACATTTTTTCTCTTTGCCCTTCATCTCGTCTTCAGATCATGAAAACATGACATGTCATGATATCGCGACAACTTTAGGCCATTGCTCTTTTTGACTCGGTTTGACCACGATTTATGGACATGTCAGCGATATCATCGACATTTTATACATTTCGCGATATGACATTTTTTCTTCTCTCTCCTCTATGACCGTGATTTCATGACATGTCACGATATCGCGACATTTTTCACTTTCTCTTTGAATTCATTTACATGTCACGATATCAGGACAATTTTCGTCTTTTGTTCTCTTAGCCAAAAGTGACATGTCGCGATATCGTGACACTTTTGCGTTGTTCTTCCTTGTTGCCCACGTGACATGTCGCGATATCGCGACACTTTTCTTTTTCTGTCGATATCGGCCTTTTATTTTTGCCGAATGTCACGATATCGTGACACTTTTCTTTTGGAGCAACATGTCGCGATATCGTGACATTTTTCATTTTTGGCCGCGATGGAGCAACATGTCGCGATATCACGACATTTTCATTTTTTTTCTTTGATTTTTAGCATCTGGGCCACTGCAATCTTCTTGGAAAGCATGCAAAAAAGGTGGGTCCCCAATTTTGGGGTGTGTTGTGGAGCAGCCACAACAAATGGCGACTCTGCTGGGAAATGCTCCTGAGCATTTCGGTGAGAACCTAACCTAGAAATATACAAACTTGAATACAGGCGTCAGCACATAAAAACATAAACAAATGCCGATAGATCAAAAATACATGAAACATTAGAATCATTAAGTATCAGCTCGGTGTGTGCAATGTGTTCCATTTTCTATCGTTTGAAATTGATCCACATTCCATTGTCAGTTTTACATGAATGCATATGTGAGGTTGTGAATGATTTATGCCTATGCTGATAGATATTTTGCTTTTATAAAGGCTTAGACCTTCTAGTATCATACACAAACATTTAAAATTATCAAACCCTCTTAGGATCAACTATATATATAATGAATTGCTTTATTAGATCCCAAAGTTGGTTATGAGTCACTACTATCTTGAACCCAAGTGCAAGTGAAAGTGAAAGAGATTTGGGGAATCGGATTCCCAACCTAAGCGAGATGGGAATTTAACCCTATCCTTACTACTTTGATCTGGAATTCATTACCTCACTTTGAACAAAATAATTTAACCTTGTTATGGATGAAATTGTCAAGCTAGTCTATCCATTTGAGTAGTCAGTGGTCTTGCTTTTAGACAAGACATGCTACCATGCATGAACATACTCGTTGGGTGAGATTAACCCCATAATCCATGATTTGGCTTCATTCATTTTTTTTTTTATTTCTTGGACCTTTGGGATGACTACCCATCCTTGCTAGGGACATGTAGTACGATCCTTCCAATCCAATATTAAGATGAAATGGGAAATATTAATTTTACTTTTATTTCTTGGACCTTTGGGATGACTACCCATCCTTTGCAAAGGACATGTAGTACGATCCTTCCAATCCAAGATTTATGATGAAATGGGAAAAATGGAAGCTTTGGGGAATCAGATTCTCAACCTAAGCGAGATGAGAATTATGCCCTATCCTTACTACTCCATGTAGGTCAAATCAGAGCTTTGGGGAGTTGGATCCTCAACCTAAGTTTGATGAGGATTTAACCCTATCCTTACTACTCTGTTTTAGGCTTTAAGCTTTATGGGAGTGGTAAAAACCACTGTTTTAAGGATTATGTTGCATGATAGGATAGACACGAAATACTCCTTTCGCCTCACCTTTTCTTCCAAGTATGGTTTTGATCATTTTGCTCAAGATCCTCTTTAATGTGCATAGAACGTGCTTGGTTCAAGATAGTTCGGGCATCAGTTCCCAACCTTAGGATTTTTTTTTTTTTTATGTTATAGAATAACCCTAAGAGGACTTGACATCTTTTAAATGATTGTATCTGAAATGCATATGCAACTAAGATGGCATGTATATGCAAAAGTGGGATGTAATATGAATGCATTGCCTTTTTGAATTGCGGATAAAGTATTGCCATGATTTGTAAAACTGACTACTTCATGCATCACAAGTTTCAAACGATATTATTTAAAGTGTTTGCGTTACTTGTGGAGCTTTCTACAACACAATTCCAATGTTTCATATTTTCCTGATCTTAGGCATGAGTTGACATCTCAATTTTTATTCATTTTTTTAAAACAAACCAAACATGTCCAAAGGACTAACACACAAAACTTAAAACCAAACCCAAATAGCAATCCCTAAAAACGAAACTTGAAAACACAAACCAAAACCCAAAAACCAAAATCTATATACAAATGTACAATATAATACAAGATGATGCAAAGCTTGGACTATCACTTCCCCGGATCCCAAACATGATTAGAACACTTCAACAAAAATATAACGTGATACGCATGCCAAATGTTGTAGGAATCCAACAAAAACAAGATTAGACCACACCATGCAACAACTTTTAACTTCCCTCGCTCACCCCACCAATTAGATTTAATTCCATTAGTACTCTCATAGGTGAGCGTTAAAATACTAAAATGATTAGACAATAAATGATATTCAATTTTATCTTGTCTATTCTTGAAAGTATCCATCTCATAATTCCATTCATGATTTAGAACTAGGCTCTCTTTATCCAAAATGAGACTTTGTAAGCAAGAGCCTATTTCTAAAAATTTTAAAGCCAAATCATTTTCCAAATTTGTAGGCCAATCAAATTTGTGCAACAATTTGCAAGCATCTAGGATATTTACTAAATTAGGATCATTAAAAGTTTTTACCCTAGATTCAATTAGTAATTGTTGATGAATTTGATTTAACAATTCAAGTGCATCAACTTCTTTTTCATTCATTAAAACAATGTTATCAAAGGTGTGATTAGAAATCATACCTTGTTTTTCATTCACCTTTAACGACATTTCACCATAAACATCATTCAAATTCAAAATATGGTCATGCAAATTTTCACCTAAATTTTGGATGCTTGAACACAAAAGGTTAGACTCTACCTTTTGAACATTTTTATTTACCAATATTTGATGGGGGTTTGCAATCCCCTCTTTTACCTCATGGTCTTCATACTCTTCATTGATTACTTGTTCATCAAACATACCAAAATTGGGCACCCAATTGAAAACATGCCCATCCTTTTCAACCCTCAAATATTCTTGGTCAAAGTGTATGTCCAATGACTCATCTTGATGATCCTTCATTTGAGTTGTTTCCAATTGATCAATCTCTTTGTCATTTGGTTCCAATTCTTTGTTCACTATCCATGGTATCTCTTCATTTGAATCCTCAAAATCATCATGCAAACTTGTATCCGCACCTTCAATGAATTTATATTCAACATGATCGAATTTTGTCACCTTTTCAAATCTTGTGAATGTGAGATCTTCGTATGATGTAGAAGTTTCAACATCTTGCATATCAAGTGAAATATGAGTTTCATCTATAGGGATGTGAGAAAAGAATGCATTATCATATCTCCCCCAACCATTGTGAAAATCGTCATCCAGATCTGTGAGATGAAACTCCATGGTATTTGTGACATGATCTTTTGATTCATTCATCAATTCATTTTCTTCTTTGTCCTTGGTAATAGAATCATTATAATCTTCCAAAATTTGATGAGATTTGAAACCCTCTTCCAAAACATCCTCAAATTGTATAGGAGTTGTAATATCTTCCTTCGAATAGGCGATTATGTTGTCCTGTATATCAATTGGCACGCAAGTTTCATTAGCAGTTTTGGAGAGAGTGTAGTCTTCCCACTTCTTCCAAGCATCATAATAATCATCTTCCAAAATCAAGTGGTGGCGTTCAACTACTTCTTCGACATATTCCAATTCATCAATGTGTTTCTCATCAAATTCATCTTCACCTTCCTTAGATGGTTCAATTATTTCCAAAAGTGGGTCATTTCTTGAATTCAAATTTGTAAGGCTATCATCGTCCAAATTAGTAACCCATGATACAGTTTTATCATAATTTGGAGGGTGAAGAATTTCTTGATCGTTAATTGTACACATCTCATCAATAGTATCTTCCAAGAACAAGTGGTGAAACTCTATCATATCTTCAAATTCATTTATTGGTTTTCTCCCAATTTCACTTTCAACCATTCCATTCAATTCTATGGTGGGTTCCGTCCTATCACATATATCAAACATTGTTGAATTTAGAACCCCTTCATCCGAATAATCGTGTATCTCTATGAATGAGATCATTTCTGCATAATCCTCACTAGCGGATGTTGGCTTAGCAATTTGCACCTCCTCGTGGACTACATCTAAGGTGGTTGTAAGATTTGGATATTCAAATTCATCCCCTTGATCATTTACCTTAGATATCATTGGAGTGGAGGGTGCTATATTTGATGGTTGGTGTAGGTTGGCATCACTAACTTCAAAAGAACAGTCTCTCATGTGAACATGTTGTGCCTTTTCTTCTTCCAAAACTTGTTCTACCTTTTCTGAGATCTCATAGATTGTCTCTAGAGATAAGTCATCCACATTTTTCTTTAAAACTGTAGCAAGTGTGGGGTGTATGGCTCCCAGGTATACTTGAATAGCTTCCTCTTTCGATGTACCCAAACTTTCCCACATTTGTGAATACAATTCATGAAATCTTCCATTGAATTGACTCAAGGATTCATTAGGCTCCTTACATATGGAGGTAAATTGATTTTTCAACATCTCTAAGTCAACCTGATTACCAAAATGATAAAGATAGGCTGCTTCTAGTTGTATCCAAGAAGTCCTAACCTCCATGGGTAGTTGGCTGTACCAAAAGAATGGTTTATCATCCAAAATGTATGCAAATAACTTACAAGCCACCTCCTCATAGAAAATCTGGAATTGACATAATGTATCCTTGTAGACATACAGTCTTTGCAAGTATCCTAGTGGCACCTCTTGATTAAAACATCGTAGAAACTCTAATAACAATTTAGGAATTTGATAGGGTATCACATGTATAGACAAACCCTTATAATGATCCTCCATCATAGATACCATTCTTTCTCTTAGAGATGCTATTTCAGCTCTTAGGGATACAATTTGCTCCTCAAATGTTGCCATTAGTGAAACTCAAAATGTAACTTTAGAACCAAATCTGTTAGTCAAAAAGGAAGGAATCCTGACACATCTACGTGAAATGACTAGCAAATATCCAACCTGCAATGTATAAAAAATCAAGTTAGCATCAACTAAGAGATGTATTCATTAAAATCAAATGAAAAGTAATTGTATGGAAACAACACTTCGTTAGTCGAGACCAAAATTTTCAAAATTAAATCAAATCACATTATTTCTATATGAACAATCAAAAAGCGTTAGAACAATATACAACATACCTGAATTGTTTAACGTAAATAGAATAAAGTAAACCAATTCAGGCCCTCCTTTTAACAATCTATGAGTGTT
This sequence comes from Wollemia nobilis, assembly GCA_028583015.1. Lineage (NCBI taxonomy): Eukaryota > Viridiplantae > Streptophyta > Pinopsida > Araucariales > Araucariaceae > Wollemia > Wollemia nobilis. The sequence continues at coordinate 1,343,307 of JAQPPZ010016334.1, read as the reverse complement.
AGAGGAGTAAAGATAACAATCAATATAGCATGAGATATACAAAAATTTTAAATCTCACTAAAATAAACCGTACCCTCCTTCTAGCGCAATGTTGAGTGGTGTAGAGGATAAAGATAATAATCAAATAGGGCATTGAAATATACAAAAATTTTAAATCTCACTAAAATAAACCCTTTCATGCCCTCCTTCTAGCGCCAATCTGTTGAGTGGTATTTTCACCCGATTGTGAAAACACACTCTCCGATAGGATTTGGGTTCCAAATCCTCTCTTGCAAAGAAATTAAACAAGTAACTTCTCCAAGGTCTCCGCTATATTAGCATTTGTGTATGTGTATTAATAATCTCAAATAAAGATATTCAATTTAAATGCTTGGAACACCTTAGTGGTTGCAAGTAACTAAAAACAAGGGGCAATGTTGGTTTATTTTATTGTGAAACTTTAATGATTGTTTATTGAACCCAAATAAAGCAAATGTGATCTGGTCCTTATATGACCACGACGTAACTTCAAAATGGAAATTGATGAAATGCCATAAAACATAACTCCTTCAATGAAATTGGAATTTTCATGAAGGGAATGTCATCATCGGCTCATGAATGAAAAACAAACTGAAAAATGAAATTCTGGCCCTGAAATGGAAATTTTCTATTTTCGGATTTTTAAAGTCTGCAACAAAACAACATTAAGAATTTTAAGTGAAATACTAAACAACTCCAAAAATGAAATTTTAAAATGCGTATTTGAAATCTGCAGTATGACATACGCAATGGTGGAACTATTTTTGGATTTTGAAATTTTTTAATTTTTATTTTGATGACTGTAGAAAAAGTAAAATGCAAAAAAAATGAAAATAAAGTGCAAAGAATGAAAATGAAATGCATTCAGTTGTGATGCTATCCTATTCCGACAAAACCGAAGATATGAGGTTTTCTGCCTGCAACCTAACCTATTGAACCTGCAGAACATGCACAATCCAGATAAGTTAAGTGCTGGTTTCTAGGGTTTTAACTATGATTTTCAGATTTAGACATTCGCATGAAGCAACCAAGAGAACTTGCATTAAACTTCACCTATAAGCCTAAAATCTGAAAAGGGGAAAAATAAACATTTAATCTTGCATGCAGAAAATAACTCCTTTCTTGTCCATAAGATGCAACTCTCTGAATTTTTTGTATTAAGAATTTATCAATTTACAATGACAGAAATCTCTAGTTTTCTCAAAACCAGAAAAAGGGGAAGAAAAACACTCCAAAGTAGGCCCAGAATGGCTTATCACCCTCAGCTCTGCAACTCTGCTCACAGCGGTTTTCGACCCCTGTACCAATCTTTGCTTCTACTTTTAAAATTTCTGTACGACCCTCTGCTTCGCTCTGTGACGCTTCGTTTCATCTCCCAGGTCCCTTCGTTTCATCTTCCTCGCCTCTTCATCATTTTTGACTTTCTGCTCGACGTCGAAACGTTTGATCTTCTCTGTGAACTATAACTGTCGATCCTGAAGAGTTATCATAGCCCTGACATCTTTATGCCATGTGTTCTATGCTTTTTTGCATGTTCTGTAATGGCCCGCTATGAATCGTGACAAAAAATAGTATGTCACGATATCATGACATTTTCTATCTATAGCTTTGTTCTTCCTCAAGCATCGCGAAAATGAGACATGTCACGATATCATGACATTTTTCTGTTTTGGGCCATGTAGATGCAACCTATCATGAAATCGCATCGTTTTTCTCTTTCGTGTTGTCTAGACGCAACCTGTAGCAAAATCGTGACGTTTTTCTCTTTCGGGCTATCTTGTTGTGCTTAACAGCGAAAACGCGACATGTCACGAAATCGTGACACTTTTCATTCTGCACCATCTCGCTGCTTTTTGTCATGAAATCGTGACATATTTCCCTTGCTTAGCTTATCAGTCATTGTGAATCGTGAAAATGAGACATGTCACGATTTCATGACATCTTTCTATCTTTACCTCCTTTACTGTTGATAGATCATGAAACCAACTTGTCACGATTTCACGACACTTTCTTTCATTTGTTCCTTCCTCACTTTCTTGTCGTGAAAACCTGACATGTCACGATATCACGACATTTTTTATCTTTGCCCTTCATCTCGTCTTCAAGTCATGAAATGGTGACATGTCACGATATCGCGACAACTTCTGCATTGACTCTTCTCTTGCTGCATTTGACCATGATTTTATGACATGTCATGATATCATGACATTTTTCCATTTTAGCTGCGAGACCGAAACATGTCACGATATCATGACATTTTTCCATTTTGGTGCATCCTGATCTGCAAAATGTGACATGTCGCGATATCGCGACATTTTTCGCTTAGTCTTCCTCTCTCCTCTTTGAACCATGATTTCATGACATGTCACGATATCATGACATTTTTCACTTTGCTTCTTTGACCACGATTTCATGACATGTCACGATATCGCGACATTTTCTCTTCATGTTGCATTTTGTTGCTCTTAGCCATGAAAATGCGACATGTCACGAAATCGTGACACTTTTTCATTCCACTGTACTTCGCTTGTCTGAGCCATGAAAATGTGACATGTCGCGATATCACGACACTTTTCATTTTTAGCCGTGACAGAGCAACATGTCGCGATATCGTGACACTTTTTATTTTTGGCCGCGACGAAGCAACATGTCACGATATCGCGACAAATTTTTCTTTTTCTGTCATGCTGGAGCAACATGTCGCGATATCGCGACACTTTTTCATTTTTGGCCGCGATGGAGCAACATGTCGCGATATCGCGACAACTTTTCATTTTTGGCTTTTCTTTGCTCTTTTAACATCTAGGCCACTGCAATCTTCTTGGAAAGTGTGCAAAAAGGTGGGTCCCCAATTTTGGGGTGTGTTGTGGAGCAGCCACAATAGGACCATCATAGACTAGCCCAATACATTGAATAATACCTTCTAGAAATGCTTGAGATAACCACAGACCCATCCAACATGGGCCAAAAAAGTAGGGCCTTGAGTGAAACACCTATTTCACTCAACTTTGAAATAAGAATACCCACCAAAATAAGCAAAAGTTTCCAAAAAAGCTATCGTGTAAAAATAAAAATCCAACTATAGTAAGAAGAATCTTGTAAATAGCTAAAGTAAAAACATGGCTTGGAAAGTGGATCATCACTCACCAAAGATCTTAACAAACCATAAGATCTCCCTATGAAGGGGACTAAAAATACAAGTTGTAGGGAAAATTCTAGAGATCCCTACCATCACAATGACCCATGACTAGAGCAAACCTAAAAATAGAGATTATCAATCATGGATCAACAATTATAGTAAGTTATGAATCATGAGGTTGCCATCCCAAAACCTTAAATACTGCAACATTGAACCAAAAAACAACCACCCATATTAGAAGAGCACATGATCCCATCAAAGTCTATTTAGGGAAGAAACCATGGAAGATAGAGCTAAAGTTGCATTATGAAGCACAATATCCTCCCTAATATCAAAAATATAGACTATGGCAAGAGGCACCATTGAAAATTTGTAAAATGAACATTGGATCTATAGAGAGATCTCAAAGGTATTGCAAAACCTGAACTAGAATTGGAAGGGATGGCCATATGTAGATGCTAAAAACGAGACCCCCTTGAAGCCACAAAAAATGCAAATAGAGATCTCAAGAAAAAATAATAGGTAAATAAATGCCAAACCCCTTATAAAAGCCACAAACCTCCAATTGGGCTAGCTAAAAACCAACCAAACCAAGGTCATCTAGGACAAAGTCATTGGGATGATCCATACAACTAAAAAGAATTAATCACACACTAGAAACAAACCTAAAAAATCTAGGTGAGAGCCTCCAATGAACCTAGAATGTAGGCTTGGAGTAGGAGGAGTAGACAAATAAAGTGAGATTATCCCATCGAGGTGAGATCCTACCATGCCTCCCTTCCCCATGACTTCTTTTGAATTTGGGGGCTACCAAAAAACATTCATCCTATTCTTTCCTTCCAAAATAAATATGTAGATTGTTGGAGAATATTACATTATTTGATTCATGTTAATGTACCACCAAAGTACCTTAATTGTACAATTGTAAATATGTAATAAATTAGGATGTGAGTCTATAGTTTAAGAGTGTGATTTATATTTCCCCTTATGTATGTGTCTATGTGTGATATGAACATGAAAGGAGAAATATTTGACAACGACAAGTTGAATATTTACTTCTCAAAATGGGCTATAAATGGCTAGGTTACACCGTAAATGGATAAGGAATAAGCTTGCACCAGATGAACACTTGGAGAACTAAATTCCTCTGAGTGACCATGCACATATCACATGATTAGAAAACTAACCACATACAACATTACATGGATGATTAAAGGATGACCATGAATATTATAATTATCATTAACAAAATGTGGTTTAATATAGAATATTACATTTTAATCCCTAGTAGACATATGCATAATATAAAATATCATATTTAATCCCTATCATTCCTCCCCACTATAAAAATATTGGACCGCAATGCATATATAAAAAAGAAGTAGAGTCATGAACCATCTAGTAGTGAGATGAAGAAGGAATAAAATAGGAGCTACATAAGGAAAACGTAGATGTAGAGGGGGAAAACTACCCTATCACATACGATTCTTGGCTAGATCCATTGGGAGCTGAGGTGATCACAAGGGTGTGTTATATTCTCTACACTTGATAGCTTGGGGAATTGAAGGGTTCATTATGAATGGTTTAAGGACTCACTCCAAGTCTAGGGTGGAAATTTTAGATGTGTATATTGAACAAGCACCTATGTTTGGATTTTCTAATACCAAGCTATAGAAAATTAAAAAACAATGCAGGAAAATAAGGATGCAAGAAGAAAATGAGCTAATATTAGAATGACTCTTCATTTTCAATGATGTCTAAACTTTTTCTTGCAATAAAATAAATATTTTTCTTTGTAGCAAGGGTTTGAGATAATGCACAAACATAATTAACCTTAGAATGCAAATGATATACTTTTTCTCTTTCAAATGCCTAGAAATAAAATTAAATATTTTTCCTTTTATTTATGATCTAGATTTAGAACATAAATGGATAGAAAGTAAATAAAAAACAACCTAAAAAGGTTTTATTTAGGGAACTTATCTGATCTAGTGGTTGACCTTAGATTTTTAAATTGCATCCAAATATATCCAACAATTTCACAACTTGCAAAATAGCTTCACAAAACCCTAGGAAAAATTGGTTAGCATTTGGGGGCCTACTTATGCCATTGTGTGATTGAGCTTGAAGGTGCAACAATCAAGCCCTCTTGGTCCTTTTAGCTGATCGTTCATAATAAAAGTGATTGTTGATCCTTTTGGGAATGGACAAGCAAATATGCAATAAAATGGAACAATGCAAAAAAAAAAATGCAAATAGTAGAATTATATCCTAAATGAAGCATGCAAAGACAAATTGAGGGTTTGTGAGTGAAAATTTACCCTCAAACTTGATGAATTTGAAATTGTTCCCCATAAAGGGCAACCACAAATTTGGATTTGTCAAAATTGTTTCCTATACAAATGGGGTATGATTTTGTAGTAGAAGTGCAGGAGCGATTTACCAATGCAAAATTAAACACAAAAATGCACAATTAATGATCTAGGAATACTAAATTGCAAGAAAAAATTTGGTGGTAGCAAAATAACAATCAAAAGGATGAATACTTCCATAAAATGGTATAATCCTCCTCAAGTCTCCAACACTTGTCCACCAAGAACAACAAATCCAAAGTAGTAGAATAACACTTGATCTTATTAGGAGAATTTATCAAAACACTTGTAGAATATGCGAGCAAAAGCCAAAAATTACTTCTTCCAAAAAACTATTTTACTTTTTTTGGAAAAGAGGATCCAAACCCCCTAATTATATGAGGTTTGGAGGGTAAAATGGTGGAAAATAAAAAATTTAAACCTAGGGGAGGGCTGATGTCCTAGGGGTCAACCCAAAAATTGGGATTTCTAAGAGAAAACCCTAACTTATCGAAATCGTGCCCATACTAGGTGACCACAATTTTAGCAAAACTAGGGAAAAGAAAAAAGGAGGGATAAGAGAGGCCCAAACTTGTATGTTGACAAGTTTGAGGGTCTCTTTTAGGTTTTAGGTTTTAGGTTCCATGTCTACATTTTAACTCATATTTGATGCATTTATGGCCTAATAAATGCATCAAAGATAGATTTAGACACCTACGAGTTAAAAAAAATAAACACAAAATAGGGGTTGTTGGTTTAGAAGAAAGGGATGATACAAAAACAATATCATTCTAGACACTTGAAAAATTTACATGCAAAATGAGGCATTAGGGACTTTAATACCTCTCAGGCTAGGGTGCTTCGTTGAGGCTCAGAAGGAATGTAAAATTCTTGAGAAAACTTGAAAAATGCTGACACAAAATAAAAGAGAACAAAAAATGAAGCAAAAACACAAACAGGATAGAGAAAAAATAGAGGTATAAGAAGAGGAGAGGGTGAAAATGAATCCATTTTCACCATAGGAGAAGAAGAAAAGGAGCTCTAGAGAAAAATGACAAACATTTCTTCCCATAAATCATTTAGCCATTATGAGGGGTGAGGTTGGTGCAATAGTAGAGTGAGCATAGGTAAGGACTAAAATCCTTCCTCTAGACTAGGCTAGATTAGGATTTTTAGTGCTTTTAAGCATTTTTTTTTGTCTTTTTAGAGGAATTTAGTATGCACAATCCTAGCATGATTTCGATGACCAACCACAAAATTGGTTGGTTCATGGTGGCAATCGAAGTCATACCTTAGATTTACAGGGTGTGACCATGAATCCATGCCTTATAAGCATGGGACACAAATTTGGAAGAAAAGAAAGGAAAAAATTGCACCCTAAGAGGAAGGGATACAATTTTAGCAGAGAGAAAAAAAATTAAGATAGCAAGACAAATGAGGAAATTAGAAGAGAAAAAGAGAGATAAGATAAGCAAGCTTAGACATTGTTAAATTAAATTTTGTTTCTACTGTTTTAATTTATAGGTATTATGTGGAACAAATTAAAAATTTTGGTATGTTTTTTGTTGCAGCATGATGTACTAGGGAGCTAAGAGTGGCAATCAAGCTCCTTGGAGGAGGAGCTACAAGGGATCACACTAGAAGAGAGACACCCTAAGGGTGGTGGGGCTACTGCATTTGGTAGATAGGCCTCGAGTGGAGGTAGATAGATCACTAATGACAATGCTAAAAAAGAGATGATACCTGAAGTTGTCTACCTTTTGGCTACCAATAGGGGAGATGATAGTCGCACTGGAGGATGTGTGGCACATCCTATATATCCCCATTATAGGGAGTATAGTTTATAGAGCATAAGTGTAGTAGGCTATGCTTTAGATATTATCAAATAACTGGACCCACAAGGTTTGAGAGAGTCAAATCCTTTTTTATGAGTTAGTGGGGTGTTATGGGGATGATGCTCTGATGACCATGATCTATGGGATGATGGCAAGATTCCTAGTGTGCCACATGAGTAGGTGACACCTACCATGGGTATTTGTAGGACTAGTGGTAGACATGTAATACCAATAGGTGTGGTTTACATGGGGTCCATATGTGTTGGCCCATTTGTATAGGATATTATACAATATCATGTACAAATGATATACATGAATTGTGTATAAGACCTTTCTCTAGGTGTGGTATTGGGAGCACATAGTAGTTATGTGACCAAATACACTACCAAGGCCATTTCTCAACCTAGATTTACCAACAACATATAGGTAGTCCAGGATTTTTGAGTTGATCTAGAGGATGCATGCCAAGATCCTGCCACTAGGGAGGTAGGTGATAGCTAAGTTATAGGAGCACATGATCATATGGTAATCATGGTGTCTATAGCCTGGTTGGATGGAGGACATAGAGGATATAGAGAGGATCAAGAGGATTAGGTGGGTATCTATAGATAGGGGGAGATAGTGCTCTACTAACTCAATTGAGTCCAATGATAATTTGGTATCTTTTAAGAGATACAAAACCAAGATGACTACTGGTATAGGCAAGTTCAATGGGATCCATCAGGGCTCAGAGGAGACCCTAATATAGGGATATGGATATAGTAGGATCTATATATGGTGTGTGTCATTAATAGCATCATTTAATCTTTATGATTTGTCAATCTAGGGCGGTGTCCAAGGCTATATACGAGAGAAGAGTAAAGTAGGTTTGTAGTTTAGCTCATTTAGATAATAGGTTTTATTGGTGGAATAGGTTTTGTTGGGGTTTCAGGTCACCTCTAATCCTAGTTTACATGAAATGAACTAATTACTTGTAGGAATTAAAAGTTGACTCTAAATTGCAGAAGTTGAAACCTAATTACAATTGCAAGAATTGAAACTGTAGGAAAGTAAATGTTGCAGAATTGAAATCTGGTCTACTTTTGCAGAATGGAAAGAACAGAATTGAAATTGCTCAAATTGAAACACACATGCTGAACACCTATCAGTATCCTATGGCAGAAGGTTGTCAGGCTTCTGCTACAGTAGCTGACAACAAAGTAAAGATGCTGGAAACTTGAAAGAACTACTTAAAGCAAGAAAAATAGGGGATAACAGAATTGTTGCAACTTATACTAATTGCTCAATCACAAAAACATGAAAAATAGAGTAAATACAAATCTAGCTACTTTATCAGTTGATACACACTTGAAACATGAAAGCATCACACAAATTCAAAACAAAGGTTAGTATGCAACAAAGAATGGAAATGGACAAGTGCCCTGCTAAAATATGCTGCAACAAAGTTTAGGAGAAACCTGTCACCAGTTAGTCCTTCTTCTAGGCCTAGAAGTGGCCCTTGCTTCCTATTATAGAAGAAGGTAGAGAAGATCTATTAACTACTTAATACTAACACACTCATGAACAATAGATGATTGAAGAAACTACACTTTTATTATCTGATGCAAAACATTACAATTTTGCAGGGAAATCCTGCTTCACTCTGTTCACTTATCAGCTATTGCTCACTACTATCTGCTTTCAATTATCTACTAGATCAACCAATGAGGGATATGTATTATTTATAATGTCCTATTGCATATCCTACACGCTCATATTAGCCTATTTGCTATTTTACAATGATTTTCCAAATAATATTCAAACTGACCTAGTCTAATTTAGGACAGTGTAAGCTGCAACAATGGTTATTGGTTCATGAGATGCATCTTCGGTGATGGGGGTGAGTTGGAAGTGGTGATAAATAGTCTTGAACACCTGTACCTACCTTGCAATACTGATTTCCTATCATTTTGGGTGCTTGATCATCCGTTTGTCTAAAACTGGCATCTTCCCCTTTTATTCTGGAGCATCTTCGGAATATCTGGTTGTGTATCTGCTTTATGCCCAGATGCACTTAAAATGACCAACAAAGTAGGTGTAACTAGGTAGGATTTCTACCCTATCTCTCAGGAGATGCTCCCAATTAATTGCACACGCCTTGGTTGATTAATTCCAGGCCCTGCCATTCATTGGCAGCTGGCTGGAATTTATATGGGAATTTCTTGTGTTTTCTGATTTTGTTGCACAGTTGCAAACTATTGGTGCTCTTTGCAAATTCAAACCAATTAGCACATGGGAAAAATATTTAAATATTAACATGAAGGTATATATCAAATTTCTACTAAAATTATGCATTTCATTCATCAAGAAATCATGCTGAAACATTGCAAAAATATGCAAAAAACTGTAAAACAGGGTAATATGTTCCTAAACACTTTAACCATGCAAACACTTAATATATAATGTATTTAAATAAACTATATTAGCATAAATAACATAGCATAAAGTTTTTAAGGTAGTTTATAATGATCCAAAACATGTCATGATTGAGGTAATTCCCAGCCTCATCATTCTCCCCCCAACCTATTCTAATGCATGCCCTCATGCATTCTACAGGGCCACTGAAGCACATAAGTCCACTTCTTTATTCCAGATTCTATAAAATAGTTGGTCCCCTACATAATATCCTCTACTCTCTTGCAGCTATTTGAGCCAATTCTAAAACTGGCCTTCTGGTTGAGGATCACTATCAAAGTAGTAAGGAACAAGAGTGATGATAGTAGGAGGCCTATACCTCAGACCTATCCACTGGTGTTTCAATGTGAGGATAGTCTTCATCACACCCTCTACTCTTCTCATGGACCATGTCAGGTTGATTGGTGAGATGGGTTCTCTCTTTTACAATGTCATAGACAACTCTGCCCACCTGCTCTTACAAGCTGATAAAGCATCTACAAAATTCTCTGCACAGAAATTCTGGAAACTAGTCAAACAATCCTTAAGATTGTGTAGATACATCAGCTTAATTTTTGCCTTGTTCATCATGGTGAAGTGTTGATTAGTGGGAGTCTTATGATTGGTTTGAATGGGTCTTATCAGTAATTCAACCTGCATTTCAATTTCTTTGCTCCTCTTCTTTTCCTATTCCCAATATACCTGATTCTGCAGAGTTGACATAAAGGCTCTCAACTGTACATCACCTGTAAAAATATGGGGAAGGAATGTTACATTTTTTGGCATGAGGAATTTGTGTAGGAATAGCTCACACATTAAATTCTTCTACTCCTCCGGACTATTCAGGTAAGCCTCCAAAAATTCCTCATCAGTGTCCAATTTGTAGGAGAGTTGGGAATGAATCCTCATAATCTGTCAACGAAGGTACTTTTCCTTCAAGATTAAACTATAAAACCTAGTTGGCTTCCTAAATTGGACTAAGTACTCTACATCCTGGCAGAGATATTGTACCTATTCCTGCAACTTGTTGATTTCTATATTTTTAGCTTCCATCTATTGTTCCAAAGATTTTAAATTTGCAATTTGGGTTTCTAGTTTTTGACATCTCAACACCCATTATGCAATATCTTCATTATATCTTTCTAATGGAATAGTATTTGGAGGCCTCACTACTAGTTGGTACCTGGGCAATAAATCTACTTGTATCCCAATTTCCTCTATTTCAACTTGTGGTAAAATCGATGGAAAATTTGGCACAATAGGCTGGTGTGAATGCATACCTTCTTGATGTCCAGCCTCCTAATCATCTAAGGCCTCCTCTTCTGGTAATGTTTGCATTTCTTCGGCCCCCCAGGGGTTATTATCCCCCAAACTTAAATCTAATTGGTCATCCATCCTGACAATGTCTTCACCCTATTGAGGGATCTCAATATCATCCATGTTGTCTGTTCCTACCCTCATAGCTAATGACTCAATAGTTTCTGTAGGGTTTACCAAAATAAAACCTGTTATAGGTGTACTTACTTGCTGCTCAGGTGTTGGCTCTTCCATTTGAGGAGGAGATTGTAGATTATCCCCTGGTGCTATCTTTTCCTTATCTTGCTCTGATAGTCTTAATAGAATTTCAGTAATATCTTCACTAGTATCATATTCTGCATACTGTGGCTCAAAATATGCTATCCTATTTTTCAATCTCTCCACCTCCTATTGTAAATCAACAATCTACTCATTTTTCTCCTTTATTTTAGCTTCCCTTTGTTCAATCCATTTCATCTATGTCTTGACAACACTCCTGGCAGCCCTTAACTGTTCTTCTATGTCTTCTTCTTCCTCTTCCTCAGATTTTGAGGAATAGGTAGGTAAGTCATCCATGGGTGGTGAACCAGGTACTCCTGTATCCATAGATATCTCCTCCATTTGATCTATTGGTTCTTGCTCCATAGCATCTTCTGTAACCTCCTCTGCTACTTCTTTTGAAGATATTATTTCTTGTTGTTTTTCTCTAACATGATTTGTAGGGCTTGTCTCTTCTACTGCAATGGTCTACTACTATGTTTTTCTAGGGCTTCATCATAGAGGTGGGGTGGAAAATATCTCAACCTCCATTGTTTCTTCTTCAATCATCTCCTCTACCTCTTCATTTCTATGGAGTCTTGGAGACCTCCTTAGCCTTGATGTAGACCCTTTCTTGTTGCCCTATTTTTCTATAGATTTTGGTAATTCAGAAGTAGATCCTTCTTCTAGTGAGGATGTTACTTCTTCACTTTGTATTGCCTCCTCTGCAACACCTAAAACTTCTATCCATTCAGAGGGTTGAATAGGGAATACAGTGACATTCTTAAAAAAGTCACTTTTCTGGCCTTCTTCCTTTTTGCAGGGCTATCCTCAACCCTTTTCCTTTTCTGTCTCCTTGTTCTGGTGGATGGGGATTCTTGAGAAGAAGAAGGGATTTCTTCTTTCTCTAAATTATCTTCAGGGGCCTCTCTCTCTTCAACATGTGATTCCCCTACAATTTCCTCTTCTGCATTCTCCTCTTCTTCCCCAGAAACTACTTCACTCTAGGAAGAGAAAAATCTATCAAAACTCCTAGGATTACCCCTAAAATGGTGCTTGTAGATTAATTTGATTAGTCCATGATGTCTAGGGGTTCCTTTTCCTTCCTAGTAACATTTGGCCATGCTCTGTAATTCTTGGTGTAGATACAAAGGGAAATTAACTCTAACCTTAGGTTGTTGGCCACCGTGCCTTAAATGATTTAGAATTCTAATGTGGTGGCTAGATAAAATAACATACTATCCCTCACAAGTTAAAAATCTTATTACCTAGATAACTACTTCATCCCATGGTTCTTGCAGACTTGCCCTTTTTACCCCCTTGCATACATTGTTATTCATTTGAAACTCAGGTTCATTATCTCCTTCCTCTGTGAACTGATTAACTACTTCTGATAATGCATTTCTACCAGTTCTTAAAATAGGTGAACCTTGCAAGGGTAATTCGGTAATTTGGCTTAAAATTTTAGGTGTTACCTCGATAGTCATCCCACTGATGTAGGCCCAATTGTTTTTGAAGGTTCGAGCGAATTCTATAGCCAAGCCTTTGAAACTTCCATCGAACTTGTTTAGGAATGGCATCAACCCTCCTTCCTCAAAAATCTATAATATCTCAGGATATGCTCGAAGGGACCTAGCATTATCTGGTTCTACTTTGATTTTCTACCCCATATTCTAGCTTCAGCTATGGTTGACTGCACCAATGCATCTGCACCCACTATTTTGCAAATTCCTCCACAATTTATTGTCAGCTACACCACTGATACTTGTTCTCTACAATTTTTTTGAGGTTCAAAACTTAGACTTGTGATTCTCGTTATGATGGCAGTTTAGTTTTTGTCAAGTATGTAGTGATTACTAGACAGGGTATTCGGTTTCAGAATGCATGGGATATCTTCGAAAGGTGGCACAGACTACGGAAGATCTATGCTATGTGCCAATTTTTTTGCATGGCAGATGATGAATGGTTGCTTTTCTATGATGCCATAACCGAATGTGCTTCTTGAATGATGGATCATATCGGGCGTTGATTAACTACTGACTTGTCACAATCTTGCTGAATTGGAAAGTCGTTATTGGGTATGATTTGGCTTTATCCATGCAAATTGCATTGATTATCATATTTTCATTTATCAAGGCATCCTGATCGAATGGTGTGAATATTGTGCATGAAAATGAGGTACACACTTTCCATTAAAACCCTTGATTCTCATTACTTGGGATAATGCACCATGTGATCCTAGATATTTGTGCTTTTGACTTTGATGCCTATTCAGATGATGTGGCAAAGACAAACAAATTTCTTACCCCCTTTTTATGCATGTGCCACGTGGAACTTCAAGTTTTCAAATTTTTGCCATACAATTTTGAATTTCAAATTTACCCATTTCTTGTTTCAAAGCTTAGAAACTCATTCCAGAGCCTTTGTATTTCCCTATCATTTTGACAAATAATTTTTGTTCTAGAGCTCTACTCATTCTGAAGATATACAATTTTTGCATTATAAAACAAACAAAACAGTGTTTGTGTTCTGGAGCTTGGCATCATTCTGAAGCTCAATGAAACCTCTGTATAGGTATGCAATCATATTTTTATGCCCAATTCATGGGACTACCACTTTCATCCATTTTATTTTTCTGCCCATGAAAAACCTATAATTTACAAAATAACAAGGATTTTTCTTGTTTCTTCTAGCCAGGTTGGATGTCTTTGGATTTTCCAAACCTTATGAATGCTTCTATGCTAACTAGTGACTTTTACACACTACATACTAGATGCCTACAATGATTAAGAATGCTAGAAACACATACCTGATTTGAACAATTATCATACACTCTACAGATGGTTGCTTCAGCTGATTTCTTATTGATATTTTCTGCAATTACACAAATAGGTGCAGTCTGGTGAGCTTTCTACAATGGTGGTATGGGAAAGGATGGATCATTTCAAGGCCATGCATGCCAAAAAACTGGTTTTCATACATGCCAACTCAGCAGTGCCCCCAAGGAGGTTTTCACTACTGAATTATTCATTTTTCTCTCTTTTTTTTTTTTTCTTTTCTCTCTTTTTTTTCTATATTTTTTTCAATTCTGTTGATCTTGGTTGTGCCCATGAAGGAATTTCATAATTTCCCTGAAATTATGCCCATGAAGGAAGTTCACAGCCAAGATTTATTCTCTTTTTGGTTTTCTTGTTTTTCTGATTTTTTTCTATTTTTCTTGAAACTCTTTCATTGTTATGTTGAATCTGTTGAATCTATGATGGAAGAGGGAACCTCTTCTATCATGCACACATCCAATTTTTTGATCTACTACAAGAACTCTTCTTTAGTTAGTGGTGCATGGTATACCCGAAGGTGATGCCCATTTACTACCAACTTTCTCCATGAGTCATCGATGGGAGAGAGACGAACTGCTCCATTTTTGAACACTTCTTCAATTTGATAAGGTCCAAGCCATCTAGTCTACAATTTCCTAAGGAAATCCTCATAGTGAGAGTCGAACAACAAGGCCCAATCTCCTTGCTAAAATTTCCTCTGTTGAATGTGGTTGTCATGCCAAAGCCTCCGTTGCTCTTGAATCACCTCAGTTTGATGTAATGCATCCAACCAGAGTTCATCCAATGCATTCAACTATAGAATCCTATCTATCTGTGCTTATGATAAATCAATTCCAATTTCCAAAGTTATTCGAAGTGTTAGTAGCTCAAACTCAATAGGTAAAAGAGGCTTTTTACCATAAACTAGTTCATAAGGTGTGAAACCCATGGTGGATTTCCATGTAGTATTATAAGCCCAAACTACTTCAGGTAATTTATCTAGCCAATTCCTCCTATGGGAAGCTATTGTTTTAGTCAAGATCCTTTCCAACTCCCTATTTGTTACTTCAACCTGATCGTTTGCCTATGGGTGGTATGGTGATGATTTCCTATGTTTAATCTCATACAATTCAGTAAAAGCTTCAATAAATTTAGATGCAAATTGGGGTCCATGATCCATGGTAATAGATCGTGGAGCTCCAAACCTTTGAAAAATTTATGTGTACAAGAAATCAACAACCTTCTCTTCATGAGCATGTTTGAAAGCACGCACCTCTGCCCACTTGGTCATGTAATCAGTGCATACCAAGATATGCACCTTTCCTTGAGAAGGTGGGTCAATAGGTCCCATAAAATCTAGCCCCCACCTCTCAAATGGTTCTAAAACCACTTGAGGTTGTAGTGGAATTTCATTTGTGTGGGTGGGTTTCCCCATCCTTTGGCATGCATCACAATGCCTAATGTACTTTTTCACATCCTTGTGAAGAGATGGCTAGTAATAACCTGCACCTAAAATTTTCCTAATTGTGCTTTTTATTGAATAGTGTCCACCTGATGGTTCATCATGACAAGCTCTTAGGACATCATATACTTCATCCTTTTGGATGCACCTACGTAACACATGGTTAGGACTGCATTTAAAAAGTAAACCCTTAATCCATTGAAAAGAAGAACTCTATTTTATTAACTATTTTCTCTATTTTGGAGTGAAGTGTGGAGGAATTTTCCCTGTTACCAAATAATTAGCTATGTCTGCAAACCAAGGTGATTGGGTAGATATGGCAAACAATTGTTCATCAGGAAAAGTGTCCTCAACTAGTTCTTCCTCCCCTATATTTTGTAGTCTAGACAAGAAATCTGCTACGACATTGGCCTTTCCTGGTTTGTTGATTATAGTGATGTCAAATTCCTACAACAATAGTAACCAGTGGATAATTCTTGCACTCACCATAGGTTTATTCATCAAGTATTTGATGGTTGCATGGTCTGTATGGATGAATATTTGATACCCTATGATGTAATACCTAAATTTATTGATGGTATACACTACTACCAAGAATTCCTTCTCAGTAGTGGTATAATTATTTTTTGCCCCTATTAGATTCTTGCTAATGTAGTAGATGGCATAGTGCTCTCCATTGTCAATCTATCCTAATGCTACTCCAATTGCAGTATTGGAAGCATCAATCTGGATATGAAATGGTAATGCCCAATTAGGTCCTCTCAACATAGGTGGAGTTGTTAGTTTTTCTTTTAAAGCCTCAAAATATTCTTGACACTCTGTAGTCTAGGAAAATTCAGAATCCTTAGTCAATAGGGCAAACATGGGATTGTCTATTGTACTAAAGTTGGGAATAAACCTATGGTAGAAACCAATGTGTCCAAGAAAACTCCTAACATCAGTTTAAGTCTTTGGAGGGGGAAGATTCTTGATGATCTCAACCTTCTTGGGGTCAACTTTGATCCCATGAGAAGAGATGTGGTGACCAAGAACAATTCCTTCCTCCATCATCATAAAATATTTCTCAGGATTTAGGGACAAATGGTATGTTTCATAGCATGTCAAAACTTTGTCAAGATGTTCTAATGTAAAGTCAAAATTCTCTCCACATACTATGAAATCATCCATGTAAATTTCAATATTTTCAGTAGTTAGATTAGAAAAAATTGCTAAAATAACCCGTTGAAAAGTTGTTGGGGCATTACATAAGCCAAAGGGTAAGACCCTATAAGCAAATGTTCCCCAAGGACATGTGAAGGTTGTTTTCTCTTGGTCTTCAGGTGCAACCTGAATCTGGTTGTACCCACTGAATCCATCAAGAAAATAGAAAAATTTCTTTCTAGCAAGAGTGTCTAACACTTGATCTATGAATGGTAATGGGAAATGGTCCCTATGTGTAACCTTATTCAGCTCTCTGTAGTCTACACACACTCACATTTTCCCATTTTTATTTGGAACTATAACCAATGGGGAGACCCATCGACTATCAAAAATTGGATAGATGAACCCTACCTCTAGGAGTTTTTCAATCTCTTCTTTGAAAATATCCCTCAAGGTAGGATTCAATCTTCTTTGGGGCTGCCTCACAGGTTTGACATCTTCTATATAAATTCTGTGAGTGCATACATTAGGGTGGATTCTTGACATATCCTTGTAATCCCAAGAAAAGGCATGAACATGCTTCTTCAGTACAACAACCAATTTTGCTTCTTCTTCTTTAGTAAGCCAACTATTAATATTCAAAAACTTCCCTGGTTGTACTTCAATTTGCTTGGTCCTTGGGAGGATAAAATTGACTCCTTCATACCTGGTTATCAAGGATTTTAGTGGACAATGGTGTGGTTTGAGGGAATGGAAGACCCTTGTCTCATTATCAGTAGTGATACCTACTGGGATCATGTCTTGCATGGGATAGTGGAAAGAGGAGAGAAGGTGATGATGCCACCCATGTGGAAGTGAAAAAGATCTTTCCTGTAGTGGAGTAGATGATATATTTTTAAAAATTTGGCTCTCATCATTCCATAGCATCCGATGAACAACTACTGGTTCATCTTCCATTCCTTGCTCATGCAGAGCATTCACTAAGATGGTCTCATCCTCAAAAACTTCTCTTTCCTAGGAATCTATCTCCTCAATGTGTTCCTTCACTACTAAGGTAGCTAGTGTGGAAATGGTCTCTTCTTGCTCTTCATCTAAATCAGGAAACCATAATTGACCTGAGAATTTGGTTGAAGGTTTTGCAGGTGGGTAAAGAGAAATCTGCTTTAGGTCAATACCATTGGAAATTATCATTTCTCCTGACCTACAGTCTATAAATGTAGCTGTAGTTGCAAGCCAAGGTCTTCCCAAAATGATAGGGTAGCCATTTGCTGAGTTCCTAGGCTGTAAAACTAGAAATTCTATAGGGTACTCCCAAGAAGAAACTTCTATGGGGATATCTTCTATGATCCCTTTAGGTTTTGCAACTGATTTTTCTACCATTTCTAATACTGTAGAGGTAGGATTTAAATGTTTGAGTTACAATTTTTCCATTGTTTCCTTAGTCATTACATTTATTACAACTCCCAAATCAATTAAGACATTTGAAATTGGTATTGATCCTATAGTGACTATAATAACTGGGCTCCCTGGGTCACTATACTTTGGGGGTACTAGTTTCCTTGATAAGAGATCAGCTAGCTTCCCTTCAACTTGAATAGTTTTAGGGAATGACTTCTTCCTCCCTAGTCTCTTAATACACAAATCTTGGATAGTTTTGTTGATCAAAGGCACATCCTTAATTGCTTGCAATAAGGGAAGTGATATGGTTAACCATTTAAGTTCTTTAACCAGGTCTAATTCAGGGATTTCTATAGAGTTTTTGAATCTTTCAGGGTATGGAACTATCCCTGAGGAAGACAAATTCTCTGTTTGGACTTTCTCTATGTTTTTTTCTTCTTTCTCCAAGGTTGGTTTTAGTTTGTTTGGATGGGAAGGTTCTTGTGTTCCATCAATTTCTTCAATGGTAGGTGGAACAGGTTCAGGTAGGATATTTCCTAAATGTAATTGGATATTACTGTAGTCAAGAACATGAACTACAATATTTTCTTCAGATTCAGCCACATAGATAGGGGTTGCCTATCTTGTGTTATTTGGGTTAGTCATAGGTTGGGTTGGAAGTGGAGGTTGCTTCACCTATTGTGATGGTTTTTGTTGTGGTTGGTTGGATCTTCCTTGAAAATTTTGATTAGGGGTAGGCAACAAATTCTGAGTTTGACCTTGATATCTTTGTTGCCTTGGATAAGATGGATACTGTTATCCCCAGCTTGGTCCAAAGGACTGGTTCTGCATCCAAGGTGGGTTGGCCTGGTTCCATGATGGATTACTCCATCCATATTGTTGCCAATCTTGAGGAGGTGTCCAAGAAGGGTAATTCAAAAATGGTTGAGGTGGTTCTAACGGATTCCATGGAACATTCCAAGAGTGTTGTCCCCAATTTGTGGGAAAATGAGGGGCATTTTGATATTGATTGAAGTTTCCCCCTATTTTTTGTCCAACAAAATTAAGTTCTTCAGTTTGAGTTTCCAAAACACTTCTGAGTTGGGGCAGCAGATGGCATTTATCAGTAAGGTGCTCTTTTGAATAGATTTTGCAGATGGCTAAAATTGAGGTCTTGTTCAAAGGGTAGTCTTGTAAAGCATGCTTAGTCCTACATCTTGGGCAATAAATGGCTAGGGGTTCCATAGATTTTGATTTTGCATTCATTTCCCCTAGAGTTGTATTTAATTGCACAAGAATATCAGTTTTCATATTTTCCAATTCTTCCATTAGATCTTTCACATCATTACCATTAGTACTCCATTTTCATCTTCTTTGCCTAGTGTGGGAGTAATTTCTGCATAAGTCCAAAATTTCATTAATGTCAAGGGTATTTACATCCCCTTTACCCATTAAGTCTAATACCTCCCTGGAATCATCTTGTAATCCCCTCAAAAATATAGCCTTACACATTTCTGGCTCTACAGGTCCACATATTTTCTGAATAAAGGTAAACCTATCAAGATAATCCTCTAAGGTCTCATCCTCTTCTTGTTTAATTCAGAATAATTCATCTTTTCTGTTTCTTACCCTACAATAATCTTGGTATTTATCCAAGAATACACTCTCCATTTGTTCCCAAGTTCGAATAGATTCTGGTTCTAGACTCATAAACTAGCGTAGAGCTGCATCTTTAAGTGTGGAAGGGAATACTTTAAGCTTCTGGTTGTCATTCACATAGTCATAAGTCTGACATACAACCTTGAATTCAAACAAAAATTGATCAGGATCTTCAGATACAACCCCTTGGAAGGTTGGAAGTACTAAAGGTGAGATTGTTTTCATAGGAGAATTTTGCGTAGGATTTAATCAAATGGGATATTCAAAAGTCCTAGAAGAATGAGTATTATATGTTCTATATATGGAAAATTGACCCACTAAGGTGAGTAATTTTCCCTAGATACCTTGTTTTCTCATTGGAAAAGTAAGGTCATATTTGATCCTATTTTTTCCCTATCAAATATTATCAATTTTTCTTAAATCCTATACCATTGTATTAGGATCAAATAGATATTTCCAACGGTATATGATATGACCTATTTTGACTCATTTTGACCCTTCAAAATGCATTAAAACTGCATGGGGGTCTAGTTGGTGTGATGTTGTGCCCCGTCTTTATGGAGCGCGACTTTGCATTTTAGGGTTTTCTCTTAAGGAAACCCTAATTTTCAAAGTTGATATTTTTAGGTTCAGCTGTGCTTAGGTTTTTCCTACCCATTTGTATTTCAAATCCACTATATAATTAGGGTTTGAAATTTATTTCTTCCCATCAAGTTTCCAATCAAGTTTTCCAAGCAATCAAGTTTTTATGAAGCAAGTTCATGTTAAATATATTTTCATGAGGTCTTCTTCTTCTTCTTCTACAAGCAATATAACTTACAAGTGTGAATTATGATCTATTGGAGATTTATTTTATGTTGCATTAGATTGTGTATTATGTATTGCTACTTTTGGTGGACAAGTGTTGAATCCCTAAGGAGGAATCTACTACTTGGAGGTCTAAATCCCTTTTTATTGCTTCTTCACTACTACCAGGTTGTTTTTGTTCTTCTATACTTTTTATATTAGTTAGGTTTTGATTACACATTCGTTAATTCACATTTTTTTATTTTTCTCTTAACTTCTATGAAATCGCGCCCAGGTTTTGCAAGGCATGATTTTGTTATGCGATATCTTGGTCTCTCCCTACGGGGCACAATTTTACATAGACCACATTTGGGGGTAAGATTCTATCCCCAAAACCTAGATCTATGTTATAGACTATATTTAGACCATATTAGGACATTATGTACTCTATTTCATTATTCTGTTCTACTATAGTCTATTATGCTTCTTCTTCTTCCAAAGGCCAATTTCCACTTCTATTTTCAAAGGTCATCTAAAAGGACCTAGGGGGCTTGATTTTTGCATTATTGTACAATAACCTATGCAAGCCCCCTAATGCTAATCATATTTTCAATTTTTTGTTATCTTACAAGAATAGGAATTATTTATAGCATTGGATAAAAGGATAAAAGCAAGTATCAACCACTAGATAAGATAAGTGTTATGATTAATCTTTAGGCTATTTGTTGAGTGCTTTATATTCTTTTTGTAAACCCTAGATTTGATTTAAAAGGAAATACATTTAATTAATTTCTAGGAATTTAAAATATAATAGCATATAGTGTGCACTTAGGGTTAATTCTGTTTGTGCATTCTCTCTTGAGCCCTTGCTTAAAATAATTTTTGGATAAAAACCTAGTTTAGAAAGCATTCAAAGAAATAATCGTTCTAAGGTTAGCTCTTGTATTCTTGCATTCTAATTTTTGCATTGTCCTTTATATTTCATAGCTTAGATCTAGAAAGGCCAAACTTAGGTGATTTCTTGAAACTAAATACATCAAATAATATTGAATATCCCGAGGACTTGGAGTGAGTCCTTAAACCATTCTTGGTGAACCCTTCCCCCTAGCATCGAGTTTAGAGAACAACATACCCCCGTAGTTCACCCCATGAGGTTTTCTATCTTTATGGATCCAGCATTTTTGGGAATTATACATGGTAGGGCGGTTTTCCCCCTCTACATATTTGGTGAACCCGACGTGAACACCTTTTCTTTTAAAACTTTAATCAAGATCATTAATTTTGTGTGTTAGATAAGAAAACATTAAAAACATAATTTCTTGTGCTTTGTCTTCATTGGTTTTAGTTTCTTATTTTTTGACCTAGTATTTTTCTCTTCTCCTAATATCTTTCAACCTTGGGAGTGAGTAAAGGCCTTTGAGGTTTAATGAGATTTTACAAGAGAATGATCTAATTGATAGAAAAAATCATAAAATTGAACAAGAAAAAGTTGATAATAGTCTTAGTCTCCTTGAAGACCCTAAAGGTTGCTCCATTTTTGAATTAGTTGATCATATTTTGGGTTTCATGGGATGCCATAAGGAGGCTTTACTTAAGGCTATGGAATAGAAAGCTCAACTCAAAAGAGGTGAGACTCTTCTTCCTCCTCCAGTCATCTCTCCTAGGCATGTTCATGGTATTCCTTTGTTTGAATATTTGAATCATGGTAATCCTACCCATCAACCAACCTATGCCACTACTATAACCACCAATATTGGAAGAAGTCCACAAGTTAATCCAACCAGTAGTGTCACTCAAAATTATTTTCAATTTCCTTCTCAATATACTAATTTCAACACTTTTGCCTCTATTCCACCAAATGTTAGTTATCCTCTCCAAAAAGGTATTCACATATCATAATAGTATTAATACCTCCATATTAATCCAAGTTCCTTTTTAACAACCTAGCTATACCCCTCCCTTTGGAAATCTAGGGGCATTGCACAATAGTGATCCAAAAGTACAAAAATTGACAAATATGGTAAAACAGTTGGCTTCAAAAATGGATATGATTCAGCCTTCTAGTTTTACTTACAATTATAAAGAGATGTGCAATCAACCCCTAGATCCTATTGTTGCTGCTAGGCCTTATCCTAAGAATTTTTCCATATTGGTTTTATCTATATATAAGGGTACATAAGATCCAATTGAGCATTTAAGAAGATTTAGAACATATTACCATGATCTCATCTATGATGATATGTTATTACTAAAGATATTTCCAAAGAGTCTTGTTAGCATGGCATTAGAATGGTATTATCGATTACCTAATTATTATTTGAGGAATTTTGAGGAAAGTGTAGATATGTTTGTTCATCAATTTAGTGCTTATATTGAAAATTAAGTGACAATGAGAGACCTATATAATTTAAAGTAAAGTAAAGAAGAAATTTTTTTAAAAGTTCTTAGCATGTTGGAGAATTTTAGTTGGTCGATTAAGATAGCCTGTGTCTCAGAAATATATGCTTGATATATTCATGGGTAGTTTGTAAGAACAATTATCTTATGCTCTAGAAACTACTACTATCACATCTTTAGATCAAGCAATTAAATTATCAAGAAAAGTAGAACAAGCTCTTATTAGAAGAGGACAACTCAAAGTGAAAGAAGATAAAACCATTAAGTCACAGTATGAGAATAAGGATATGGTAGGTGATGGTGTAATAGATAGTAGGCATGTTAATAATATTGTTAACAACCTATAAAAGATAATATTAAAAAACCTCCACAAAGGAATTTTACAAGACTTGCATACCTATGTAAGAAGTCCTAAAGCAAAATTTGGAAGCCAATGCAATTGAATTACCTTCTATAAGGCAACAAGATACTATAGCTAGTTGGTACAATGCAGGACAACATTATGCATATCATAGAGTAAAAGGACATTGGACAAATTCTTGTAAGAAGTTGAAACATGTGGTTCAATATTTAATTGATGCAAGTTGTCTTGATGTAAGAAATTCTCATTCTTCAAATAGTCAACAAAAGTCCACTACCAAGCAAAATATACCCAAGCAAGGATAGCAATCATTTAATCAAGTATATTGTAAAAATGTACATCATTATGATAACAAAATGGTTGGTATGGTAATTGCTACTTCAGAATAGCAGGTGCAGAATCGACAAATCCAACAGTCTCAATAGGAGATGAGTTTTTCAGCAAATATATCCCTCTTAGAAATTTTGTAAAATTCTCCTACTCATAGAGAAGCCTTAATGAATGTTCTAAAATAGCAATATATCCCTCCAGATATTTCCCCTAGTGATATGTCCAATGTTGTAAGCTTTCTTGGGAGACATCACATCACAGTCTTGTGTGACGATATTTCTCTCTCAGACCTACGTAGGGATTCTTCTCTCTATATTACTGCATTTATTGGGAAAACCCTTATCAAAAGGGTTATTATTGATAATGGTTCTTCCCTCAATTTATGCACATATAAATTTACATAAAAGTTTGGATTAAAAGAGGAATATTTAACTAAATCTGATGCAATCATAAAATTCAACAATGAGTCCCAAGAAGCTTGTGGCTTTATATCTCTCCCCCTTAAATTTGGACCTAAAACTTTAGATACATTGTTCTATGTGGTACCTTGCCTTGCATATTTCAATCTACTTCTTGGACACCCTTGAATCCATGCAATGAAGGTTGTCCCTTCTACTCTTAATCAATGTTTGAAATTCAAATTTAAGGATCAACTTGTCACCATTCCAGGTGATATACATCCATTCGAATATTGTTCAATGGTTGAACAAGCTCAGTTTGGTTTCAATGCTTGTCATTCAGTTTCATCATCTATTTCTCCAAGTTACACATCTCAAAAATGTGAAAAATCCAAAAATCTAAAAGTGTGTGAGGAACCTCTAATCAAATTTTCATCATGGGATCAATATAGTCAGTTTCTTCAAGAACCTCTTCTAGATATATCTCATCAAGTTTGGAGAAAATTAGTGAGGATAAGGATCCCCCTTATCCCTATAACATATTATTTTGTAATATGATAAATTTTGTGTGTTCTAATGATAAATATTTTTCTTCTCAAAGATCTTGCAATATTAGGGATTTCTCCTTATTATGTTAAAAAACAAGGTTTTGTTCAAGAATGTATAGATTATCATGTTATGGCTGCCAAAGAAAGAGCTATGAAGGAGCTTCCTCATGATTATAATCACTGATATGGCTTACATTCTAGATTTTTCTTTGATGAAGCAGTCCCTTGAATACCTATTAATTTTGTTAAGATAGGAGGCATAATTAAAATGTGTGTTGACTATCATTCTAATTGCTTGTTAATCCATCATTAATTAGGCATGCATTTGTATTCTCATTCTATCATACATGTTTGCTTTCTCATACTGCATGATTTCCTATCATATTTTGCATGGTTTCCTGACATTCTATTTTCTTGCACTTTTTCTTGTCATAATTGTATTGTTGCTTGCTCATGACTACTTGTTCATATAGCTTCTAGGGATTCATGATAATGGCATGTGATGATACCTAGTTAGGTCATAGCTCACATGCATTGCACTTTTCACTAGGGTTTTTATGCCTAGTGAAGCCCCAACCTAGGGCTCATGTATTTTCACTGCTTCTCTTATTTGCTTTCTTTGCTCTTTCTTATATTATATTTTCTTCTTGTATTTCGTGACTTTGAAATTTTTACAATGATCATCATTTATCCTCAAATTCAAGGAGTACAATTCTATTTTGGTATATCCTTGTATTTTTGCATGATTCTTATTTTTCCTTTTTTTTCTTTGTTTAGATAAGGATATACATTCTTCTCTTCTTTGATTACACATTTTCTCCCTCTTGAATTTTCAATAGTTGAAACTTCAAGCTAGGGGTACACACACACAATTTATTACTTGGTATATATATTTTTTTTTACACCCCTATCGGGTAGTACTTGCTAATACATCATTCACATTAGCAATAATGTATTCCCCTATTGGGTTACACTTCTTTTGACTCAACAGGCTCAATACCCCATTACAAGATAAGCTCCTTGGTCATTTTTAGTAGACCTTGATATACATTCTAGCGAGTAACCACCCCACAATAGTCACTAGCAAGAAATCATCCATAGTGGGTTACGCTCCATCATTTTCCCATAGTGGGTTATGCTCCACATTTTACCCATCTATCCATCTTAGAGAGTACTACACCCATAGTAGGTTTTCACTCCACATTTGGACCTTCTCTTTGGGCATAACACCCTTCATTCAAGGTTCTTTTATTAGCTTCTCTCGATCTATGGTTGACCTTTGGATTCTTATTGTTCTTCTTCTTCTTCTCTCTTCCCTTCTTTATTTTCCTTTCTTCTATTCATCCATGCATTTCATGCTAGATGCATTAGATTCATGTTGTACCCAATGCTCTTTTATCTATTATTTGTTTGCTTGATTTTTTCTCTATGTTTATATGTTTTTAATTTTCTTTCTTTTTTCCTTTTTCAAGTTTCTTAAGGATTTTTCATTCCTTTCACAACTCAAGAGGGCACCCTAGCCATAGAGGCATTAATGGTAGTAATTTCTCACCATTTTTCCCAAACCTGGCCACCCCCTTTTCTATGTTTATTGTCTTCTTGTCCATAGGAGTTTACATATGTATTTGATGCATTTACTTGTCCTTAAATACATCAAAGATGAGCTAAAATTTAGACACAAAAAATTGACCCACTAAGGTGAGAAATTTTCCCTAGATCCCTTGTTTTATCCTTAGAAACGTAGGATTATATTTGAGCCTATTTTCCCTATCAAATCTTATCTATTTTTCCTAAATCCTATACCATTGGATTGGTCTCAAAAATATTTCCAATGGTATATGATATGACCCATTTTGACTCCATTTGACCCTCCAAAATGCATTAAAACCACATGGGGGTCTAGCTGGTGTGATGTCGTGCCCCGTATTTATGGAGCGTGACTTTGCATTTTAGGGTTTTATCTTAAGGAAATTCTAATTTTCAAAGTTTATATTTTTAGGGTAATCTACGCTTAGGTTTTTCCCACCCATTTATATTTGAAATCCACTATATAAGGAGGATTTGAAATTCATTTCTTCCCATCAAGTTTCCAATCAAGTTTTCCAAGCAATCAAGTTTTTATGAGGCAAGTTCATGTTAACTCTATTTTCTTGAGATATTCTTCTTCTTCTTCTACAAGTAATCTAACTTACAAGTGTGAAGTTTGATCTATTGGATCTTTGTTTTCTACTATATTAGATTATGGATTGTGTGTTGCTACTCTTGGTGGACAAGTGTTGAAGCCCTAAGGAGGAATCTACTACTTGGAGGTCTAAATTTGTTTTGCTTATTTCTTCACTACTGCCAGGTTGTTTTGGTTCTTATGTACTTTGTATATTAGTTAGGTTTTGATTATGCATTCA
Organism: Wollemia nobilis; assembly: GCA_028583015.1. NCBI lineage: Eukaryota > Viridiplantae > Streptophyta > Pinopsida > Araucariales > Araucariaceae > Wollemia > Wollemia nobilis. The sequence goes on along the minus strand of JAQPPZ010016334.1, from coordinate 1,316,301 downwards.
TTAATTCACATTTTCTAATTTTTCTCTTAGCTTCTATGAAATCATGCTTGGGTTCTATGAGGCATGATTTCGCTATGCAATATCACAGTCTCTCCCTATGGGGCACAATTTTGCATAGACCACATTTGGGGGTAAGATTCTAACCCAAAACCCCAGATCTATGTTATAGACTACATTTAGACCATATTAGGGCAATTTGTACTCTATTTCATTATTCTGTTCTACTATAGTTTGTTATGTTTCTTCTTCTTCCAAAGGTCAATTTCCACTTCTATTTTCAAAGGCCATATAAAAGGACCTAGGGGGCTTGATTGATACATTATTGTATAGTGGCCTATGTAGGCCCTCTAACGCTAATCATATTTTCAAGTATATTTTAAGTTATCTTGCAAGAACAAGAATTATTGATAGAATTGGATAAAAGGATAAAAGCAAGGATTAACCACCGGATAAGCTAAGTGTTCTGATTAATATTTAGGCTATTTGTTGAGTGCTTTATATTCCTATTGTTAAACCTAGATCTGATTCAAAAGGAAATACATTTAATTAATTTTTAGGCATTTAAAATATAACAACATATAGTGTGCACTGAGGATTAATTCTATTTGTGCACTCTCTCTTGAGCCCTTGCCCTTGCTTAAAAGGTGTAGACACCTAAAACATGTCATGTTTAGGATAACTACTAACATAGGCACATTCACAGGCCATGTGACTAAACCTTGGACTTTCCAAGTATCAAAGGTGGTCCTCACCACTCATCTGGGGCAGTCTTAGCCCATCCAAGATTGGTCGTTGTAAACTAGAGCGGCTATATCCTGGCCTCTCAAGATCAGAGCGACCAAACCTCAGTCACTATAGATAATAGTGGCCAAATATTAGTCATTATAGATGATAGCGACTAAGCCATAAAAGTGACTTATCGATAAATCGGCCCATTCATGGGTGGAAGTGGCAGTTTACATGCAATAAAGGTGAGTGGGGACAACTTTGCATTCCCCTTCATGACCAATTCACATGGGAGACTTAAGTCCAAATTTAGACTTTAGTTAAACATAGAAAAATAAAAGCTTCTCATGCTAACATCCTCTATGCATGAGGGATTCAGTCCTAGGGTTTTGAACATAGACCTAGGGCTTCACATACTTTAAAAGGTGCAAGCCTAAGAGCACCAAGGGATCACGAATTGAACAGAACAGGTCATTGAGGAGAGCTTTGCAAGACTTGGAGAGCTTCCCTTGGAGATCATTTTTATAGTGAAGCCCTACCAGATTGGAGAGCATATTGGAGCATCTTTGAGGAGCGACAAAGTGCTAGCCGATTTAGGGGTTTTCCATCTATAGGATATTTGATACAATGGACAAGAAATGACAACTCTTTCAACACCAACAACAAGCTTAGATCCATAGCCTTGGAGTACTAGAAATAGGTTCACCTTAGCGGTCGTTGTCTTGGATAGTGGCCCATCGACCCAATCTAGCATTCTTTGTACTAGTTTCTTACATCTTAGCTTGTTACTTGCTTTTCATGTCATTAGCATAGATTTGCTTCATTTACTTGTTCTGATAGCACTAGTTTCATTGCATTTGTTTTCATTAAGTGTATTCATTGCTAACAACCTCATCTAGGGAGGCAATCTCGGACATCTAAGCATGTGTTGTTGTTTCATTGTTTATAGGGCTACAGGTTCATCGAACAAATCCACAACATATGAAAGCAAGAGGATCCCTCTAGAAATAAGACCTAGAGAAGGAGGCATCTATAAGCCCTCATACATTTTTGTGTGCATCATCGGGAAGCCTGATAAAGCATGCCACCCCTTGCAAGGGGATATTTTATGCACCTGCTACCTTCTTTGTGTGTAAAATCATGTATCAAATGAAGGGTATCCCTTAGAGGGATTCATATGTAACCGAATCTTGGAAATATCAATACAAAAGCATTCATTCATTTATTTCTTCACATTCTGGTTATATCTTCTTTTATGCCTTTCATTTAAATGCATGTTTAAACATTAAAATATTCCATTAAATCGCAAGTAGAGTAGTGGGGATGACACACTGCTTCCTCGGGGTCACTACAGATGGCGATCACGGTGGGACTCCTACCCAGTTCTATAGTTAATTTTCATTTTCTACCACTTTACTGATTCAGGTTTTGTGTGCAGGTTTAGCCACTCTAATCTAAAATCAGTCGGGTCATACAATTAGTCGCTCTAGTCTACAACGGACAAAATCGCACTGTCGAGTGCCAAAACTAGAGTGTAGAAGAGGATAAAACAGTGGTTCTATGAGCTGGATTAAAGGTTGGTACAACTTTTTTGATGCTTTATGGTTTTCTGTCTGCTTCTATTTTCTTAAAAATAGTGAAAATTAAGACATATTTCGATTTGGAAAACTGAAAGAATGAAAAAGAAAGAAATTGCATCTTTCGAATCTTGGGGTTTCTTTTTAGGTTTCCACTAGGCGTTGCTAGGAACAATGACTTATGCTTGTAAATTCCGCCCTAGAATCCAATGTGCTAGAAACTGTGTGTTGGTTTGCTTGCTCTAGGGCCCTTCTAGAGGCCATATTTGCACTAAATAGAGTGCATCCATTAATCTCATAAGTAGTTATGCATATTTCTAAAAATTGAAACATATTTTGCATTAGGCATATAGGAAAGAGTCATTGTTGCTGTATGATGCATTTTACTTTATGCAAAAACTTAAAATGAACCCCACACACACACGCATGTTTTAAACATTGGGGAGTTGGATTTCATCACCAACCCTCAATTCAGTCCGGTGATGTTGGCATTCATCTCCTTCCACCGGTTTACCCCCTAGAGCTTCCTAGAAATGGAATTAGGAACTTACTTATAGTGGTACTAAGTTACTTATGTTCAAACTATCTCCCACTATTGGAACAATTGGTTCAGAGTGGAAGAGCTAGGTGAACCCCCCACTGGGATTTAAGCGGTGTACCCTAGTCTCTTTTTGAGAAAATCATGTTTGGCATGGGTGTTCTTGATTACCCCTATGGATGAGTCTCCTCATTCTAAATCCAAAACAAGAGCAAGAAACAAGAACAACAAAACATCTAAATACAACAAACAGTTTAGGGCACACTTAAATTGATAATCAAGATAAACATTTGCTTGATATTGTTTGGCTATATTTAATTGCAACACAAAAAATTGAATCCACAAACACAATGGTCAAAACAAGAAGTAAACATCCTCGGTCTGATATCGAGGGAGAATCTAAAGCAACCCATACCCATAGGTGAAGTCGTAGTCACATTGGAAGACCCACTCGTAAGACCGTGAGACGCAGTTCTATGAGTCTTAGGGGTGATAACTCAACCCTTGGGGGTTCTCCTCGAGAAACCCCAAATAGGGAGCCACATCATGGAACTACATCACATAAACACAAAGAGGCCTCACGACCATCATCATCAAGGAGACATGAGGAAACCTCAAGGGCTTCCTCCAAAAACATAGAAACTTCTCAAAGACATGAGGAGGCTTCAAGAGCTTCCTCCCCACATGGACATAAGAGGGGTTCTAAAACCCATTCTTCACACAGGGATGACGAGGCTTCCACGCCTCCATACTCATGGAGAAATGGGGTGACCACAAAGCCTTCATCATCAAAAGGACACATAGGAGTCACAACATCCCAACATTCACATGAGACACTTAGAACAGATCAGCCCACTGAGGGGCATGAAACTAGAGATACATCCAGTCATAGACATCAAACAAAAGATATCCTTCACACAAGAGGAAGGATTCCAATAGACTATGACCTCATTGGAATAAATGGCACCCCATGGGATCAGCCATGGAAAACAAGATAGTTAGATGAGTTGGATCAGATTTATTCGAGACCACCTCCCAAAATCGTAGCCATAGAGAATTTTGCATCTGGAAGTTCATGAACCATGACTTCTAAGCCCACTTCTCAAACTGGGGGTGCCTCAGGGTGACCCCATAGTAAACATATAGAGTCTGATCATAGAGACACTCAAAAATACACTGAACAAGTTACATTAGCTAGCAAGAGCAAAGAAACAATAGAAACCTCTTCGAGGAATCTACGAATCAAAACCACTAGAACAGGATCAGATAAGCATGAGTCTTCTATGATAGCGCAAGTTAACCGCATGTGATGGCTAGAGAATGCCTTACACAAAGAGTGAGAGCTTGTGGAAGCTCTCAAACATGACAAGCAAAGAGAAAGGTTGTTGCGCCAACATGAGCAATGTTTAAGAGAGCAAGCTGAGCAGCTAGCTCGTATCAACCAACAAGCAAATAGAAATGATCATCAAAGAGATCAACGCACTGACTCACCAAGAGAGGGGTGCACTAGACAAGAAGGAAACCCACAATAAAACCACCCTCCAAATCATGAACAAAATCCAACTAGTGGAGAAAGGGTAAACCTGATAGAGCAGGATCAGACACATCCTGAATCCCCTCGTAGGAGGGAAGAAAATAGAGCAGATCAAGTGGATAGAGGGCTACCTCCACCACCACTACAAGGGGGTCTACAAGAGGAGGAAATCCTCACCTCAAAGGTATTCCAAGAACTCACTAAAAATATGAAGTCCTTTGAAAAACAAGATATGGCTGGGAACCAACCAACATTGAGCAAAATACACAATCAACCATTATGTCCATCAATCCCTAGCCCCGCATACCCTAAGCATTTTGAGATGCCTAGGTTGGAAAATTTTAAGGGTGAAGAGGATGCACAAGAGCATGTTACCAATTTCATCAATGCATATTTTCATCTTGAAGACAATGATGCTCTTATGCTAAGGACATTCATTATGACATTTTTGGGCATTGCCACTCAATGGTTCAACCAACTGCCCAAGCATAGCATATCCAATTTCGAACAACTAGTGAACACTTTCCTGAAGCGTTTCTCTTTTGGTGCTAAGAGGAAGGTGAACCTTTTAGACCTGGCCAATTTGAAACATTATGATGATGAGCCAGTAATGGATTATGGGAATAGATGGAGAAAAGTCATGGCAAAATTATCATTCTCCGTCCCCACATAAGAGATTGTCCACATGTTCACCAAGAGTTGTTCTAAACACATTTCCCTCTTGCTACAACTTCAAAAATACCCCTCATTTGAGGAGGCCTTGGCACAGGCCAAACTCATTGAGGACATAAAAGTAGATGAGGGAACCATCAAACTCTAAACCAAGAAGGAGTGGAACAAAAATGACAAAAATGGCAAATACAAGCAGAAGCAGGCAAACCCTGCTCCAGTTAATCAAGTGGTATTGGCTACACCTAAGGATGGGGCTACGTAGCAACCCTAGAATTATCAAGCACAACCCCCACCATCCAATTATGATCAAAAGAACAATCAAGGGCAAAACAGAGAATGCAAACCCCCTCGCTATTTTACACCATTGACAGAATCAATGCAATCAATATTCAACCAATTGAGTGAGGTAGGAAATATTAGGTTCCCTGATATACCTCTTATAGATCCCAACCATCCTAAGCCAAAAGGATATAGGGAAGATCAATTTTACCCTTATCATAGGATACCGAGGCATAACATTGAGGTTTGCGTTGGTTTCAAGCACCAAGTGCAAAACATGATTGAGGTGGGAGAACTCAAAGTTGACAACCCACTCGCTCCTAAAAATAGAGATATGGGCATATACAAAAACCTATTACCAAACCATGAGGTCCCTAGAGGGCAAGGTGCACAAGTCAATCAAGTCCGAATTGATATGCCTACCCATGGGTGCATTGGGATGGTTGAAATTGTCAATATAGCAACCAGGAGTAGATGGTATGGTCAACCACAACCTCCTACATCTCCCATTAACGTCCCTACTACACCTAGGTAGAGGCAGGGGCAAAACAACCTTCCAGGTCCACCAACCCGACCTGTGGTAACTATTCAGAGTAGACTTGAGCAAAACTTACAAACGACTCCGACCAAGCTATCCATCTATGAGCTCATACAATAGTCCCCAAAGCATAGGGAGACCTTGATGGAGATTTTAAGGTCGATTGAGCTCCAACCACAAGATCCAAATGCATTCACCCATTTTGTGGGACAAGTACAAGAATTCCAAGAACCTATAATCCGATTCTATGATCATGAGATTAAGACAGTGCCTACTGCCTTACCAGACCCTCTGCTACATATTGTGGTGTCAGTCAATGATTTACCTTTTAAGAGGGTCTTGATCGATACAAGTTCATCAATCAACATCATCACAATAACAGCAATAGAACACCTTAAGATCCCCAAGTCCAATATCATTTCGAGAGCCTACACATTAAGGGCTTTCAATGATGCTTTATGCAATACTGTGGGAATGATAGTCCTACCCATCAAGGTGGGGCATAAGACCATCCCCATGATGTGTCATGTCTTGGAAGGGGCCATGCAATACAACATCCTCCTAGGGCATCCTTGGATAAGGGACATGAAGTGTGTTCCTTCAATCTTACACCAATGTGTCAAGTATGTGCATGATAACAAAGTCTACATGGTGTTGGCTGATGAAGAGCCATTCAAATATGTCCATAAGGTGGATTGTCTAGGAGAATTTGTGATTCCTTCTACCCACTTGTATGTAGGACCTTCATCTCCAACTACACAACTGAATGATAAAGACAAAGGGGTACAAAAGGACCCATCCACATCAACACCTCATCTAGTGCCCAACATGACTAATGCTTCTAAGAGACCATCAACGTCTAAACCAAAAGACAATCAGAAGCTAAAGGTACCCTTAGTTGAGGAAAGAAAGCCCAAGGAAGCGCTAACCATAGCCATTGAGAAAATTCCAAGTCCCATGGAAGAAGAATATCTCCAAGATCAAGTTGAGGAGATACTAGAGCCCACTTCACCAGTGTCATCTGTAGGATCATCCACATCACATGTGACTATACACTTGGCAAGTATAGGGATAGGAGAGTATCTTATGCAGAACATAACATTCACACCCATCATAGAGTCCGTACAAGACATGGGATGACCAAAGGACTTACGGCCACTAGTGGGAACAATGGTTCCACTTGGAATCCCTCCCAACTAGACAAACTTTGTCTATGCTGGACTAGACTATACCCATAAGTCTACTAATGAAGAAGAGGAAAATGATGAATTATTCACTATTAATGTTCATTACCTCTCTAATCCTGAGTTTTCTCTAAGCTACTTTGAATGTTGCCATTGGTATGGTTACGATCTTGGTATATATGATCATAGGTGTAGGCAGCTATTCAAGCCATAATACCAACTTCCCACTGATATTTTTGGGTCAAGCTATCATATCAAAGGTCGAGATGACTCTTTAGTAGTAGCCTTGGATAGATTAATCTTGGGGTTAGGAGAAGACATCAATTTTATTCCTTATCACCCACCAAGTACAAGACATTTGAGCAATAGATAAGTGGTCGTGGTGAGCATACCACCACCCAAAACCTATCATCCAAGCTCCACAATTGATGCCACCCCAATGGGTTACAACTCATGGGATGAAGAACAAGAATAAAATGGATATGTGGTAAGTGATTATGAAGCACAAGTAGGCTTGGCCTATCATGGGCCTCGCTATTTACATAGATTTACTTGGTCCATCTACAATGAGAGTGGATTCATATCAGATGAAAGTGGTTGAGTTAGAGGACTCAATAGAAAGAGCCTACCTAGGACCAAGACAGAGGGCCAAAGCTTGGGGTAAGAAACTAATGCAAATGGCTTCTTCATAAGTGACGAAGAATATGAATATGAGATAGAAATGGCCTACTTAGGGCCAAGACATGAGCCTCTTGTCTTGGGGCCACATACCAATGCTAACAATTTTTGGATAAGTGATGATGACTTTGAAGATAAAATCAAGATGGCTTATCTTGGGCCTCACCACTTGCAGCAAGTCAATGCACTGGTAGAAAGAGAAGCGGCACTTCGTGCCATAGACCCCGGTTTATGATTTTTGGGAAGACCTATCGACTTAGTTGCCATTCACCACATAGTCAATCCCCCTCTACCTACATTCAGAGAGCTGTTAGAGCCCAATGATCCTATTATCCGGCCTGCTCAAGGGCTAGATCCAGAAATCCCTTTTCCTCCAGAACCTCATCATGAGTATGGAAGGGAAACCTTTGAGACAAAATTTCACCCATGTGGTCTTGGAGATTTCATTCCATCCATCAACATGATCTCCATTGATTTGATGATGAGGCCTGAAAATGCCTCATTTTTACACTATGTTTGACTGCCATATTACTAAACATGACAAAGTTAAATGCCAAATAGTTGATTAGAATATATATTTGTTAAGTGTTTGCATGATTTTATGTTTGGAACATTATACCCCTATTTTGACTATTTTTAGCATTTTATGCACTATTTCAGTTGATTAAGTAGCAAATAAAAACTATAGTAAAATTACATTCTGATGGCATGAACAGATTCCTCTTATCAAGAACTACAACTTTGCTTTTTGAAGCAAGTCAATCTGAGTTGTAGATAAAAAGTTATGAAGGTTTCATCATGTTCATGCCTTAGTCTTTTCTGGAGTTGTTAACAGGTACAAATCTGCATTAAGGGTAACATTGGCAAATCTACTGGGAATGATCCAAAGTGAGTTAAGGTACCAAATTCATACCAATGGTACTTCATAGTACAGAGAACACATGACCCAAATTTTAAGGCATATGGACAAGTAATCTGGAAGTTATGGGGCCTACAAAATGATAGTTTCACACTTTTTGACAGCTAGAAATTCTGGTGAAAATCTATGTTAGAGGCCAACTTGACAGTGATGCTGGGAGCAACTCCTGAAGAGTTAAGAGCTAAAAATTGAACCAAGTGTAGTTAATACAACCAAGAACATGTGGATACAATTTGGTATACATTGGAGTTATGAGGAACAAGTTATGAGCACTCCAAAAGGGTAGTTGGGCATGTTTTGATAGCTAGAAAAATAAGATTTTCCATACAAATTCCAGCAAGTTGACATTGAATGGCAAGGCATGGAATTCACACATGGAGAAGGATAAAAGCTATTGCAATCAGTTCTTGAGAGATAACCCACCTGAGAAAATCAGTTGAGATCACTTGAAGACCACACAGTTAGTCAATCCGAAGATCTTCGGATTGAGTAGACATCTTCGGATTGATAGAATGCAGTTTCTTCGGATTGAGCCAGTTATCTTCGGATTGATAGTAGAAAGTGCTTTTTGAATTTTTGATTATTTTTTGACGGTGGAAAAATGGAAAGAAGGTTGAGAAGGTTAAGGGAAAATATCCCCCAATTGTCTTTGCCATCCTTGCCATCCAAAAGCCACCATTCATAGGAAAAGATCAATTGATCCTCTTCTAGGATAAAACCAAGAAATGTTGCAGCATAATAGGAATTGATCTACAGGATAGAAATAGTATATTTTATATTTGTAAATAAATCTTATGCATCTATAAAAGGATAGCTCCCATGTCGGTTGAGCTTAAGGAGAATAAGTAATAGAAAAATAGGTAGTTTTTAGCTTTGTAATAGTCTGTAGTAGCAAAATTGTAATGCCATTTTTAGAGTAATAAATTGTAGTTCTTTTGTCAGATTTTGTTCTGATTTTTAATTAGTTAAGGAGTGTTTTTCACCTCCTTCTATATCAGGAAGTATGGGCCCACTTTCAGATCTAGAAGGAGGGATTTTATGGTAGGTTTTAATCTATAATTTTGTTGTAGAGAATTAATAGATTGCTTGCCAGATTTCATTTTCTTGTTTTTATTTTGTATTATGTGATTGATGTTTTCTATTATGTTTGTGTACAACATTTATGTGTGTGTGCTGACAAATTAGATTAAACATTTATTTCTTGTTTCCTTTGCTTTCCATGTTCTGTTATTTTTATGTTTCAGCAACTCTTTTACGATTTCATTTTGTTATCAATTCCTGTAGAGACTTGACGACCTTTTGTGGTAGGGCATTGACAGGTTTTTCATTTCCAAGCATCACTTCCATTCTGAAGAGTAAACTAGGTTTCAATTTGCAAGTGTAATTTAGGATTTCATTTCAGCAACATTTCAATTTAGCAATTTCAATTATGTTATTTCAATTCTGCAAAAGTAGATTAGATTTTAATTCAGCAATTTCAATTCTTGCAATTGTAGTTAACTGTTAATTTCTGAACTTAGAATTAGTTTTCAATTTCTTGAATTTGTTTCCATTCTAGATTAGGTTTAGTGTGACACCAAAAGGCTAAACCAAAATCTGTTTCACCCAATAATTGCTTGAAATTTGAATGCTTGAATTGCACTCTACCCTAACCTTCTATCATAGATAACCTTGGACACCACCCCGGATTGATAAATCATTGAGATTAAATGATGAGACTCAATGACACTCATCATTTTGGCATCATTTTTAGGGATCATGGTGTTGTTAGAGGGTAAAAGTAGTCAAATAATTATTATTGTGCTAAGTTATGAAGTTCAGAGTAAAATCTGAATGTAATAGCTGGTATAAATAATAATTATTGATAGTTGCATTTCAGTCCATTTAGAAAACAAGCAACCATAGGGAGGTGATCTTCACACTTGGGGGTTAAATTGCCTATGTTTGAAATTCTTGATAAAAATTGAAAGAATTCATCATCCTCATTATCAAGAAACATAAGATCTCTTGAAAAATTTAGAAGAGCCATCTGCTAGTACTGCCCTTTTTATATCCATATCATCAGGGTAGTATAAAAAAATTTGTACTAGGTGTTGGGAAGATATCATGGTAGATATACAAGACTATCCCTTGAACAAAATAGCCATATCAGCTACCTGTAGCATTTGTTCACAGGGACATATCACTGATGAATGCCATTTACTTCCACAACTCAGAGATGCAAAATTTGTTGCCTAGTCTGAATTCTTCTCAAAGAGAGATCCCAACAACAACAAACAGGGCAAGTAAATCAACCACCACCTTCAGCCCAACCTGTGGCCAATATGAATAATACAGGACATGCAACCCCTGTCTATGTAAGCTGAATCTATTAAAAAAAAATCACAAAACTTTTGCACAATCAAAATAGAAGTTTACAACTTAACGGTGATCCTAGAGTTTTGCCATTATTGCTTAAATATTGTTAGGGTTTTACCACGCTAAACCACAACCTAGCAATTCTTAGCCTACATAGACAATAGTTGATCTCATTAGAGGTGATCCTACCTAACAAGTAGTTGATCTGCTAAAGTTGTACACTTCTTGTCTTATTGTGCAAACCAAAAATATTTTTATTTTTTTAGCCCAACCTATGATCAGTCTGAATAATACAGGATAGGCATCCCCTGTCTATGTAGCTGAATCTGGTAAAAAAAATTGTAGGAAATGTTATTGACTACAACAACATCCAACTGTGCTCAAACAAGAACTTACCTGAGCTTGAAGAGATAAAAGTCAATGGAGATACACAAAAACCCTTTAGTCCAGACACAGAAATCAACCTTGGATAAAGGAGAAAAACTAGAAAATCTGCACATAGAAAATTTACTTCCATTAAGGATAAATTATGTCCTCCTAAGAATGAAACAAATTGAAGTACAACCAAGGAAATTCTTGAACATTATTGGCCGGTTGACTTATGAACAAAAAGCAAAATTGTTTGCTGTTTTGAAACAATATTTCAATCCCTTTGCATGGAATTACAAGGGTATGTCAAGATTTCATCTTGATGTATACACTTAACATATTTGAGAATTGGTATTGAATTGTTTCAAGTACAGATTGACAAGATTTTGCAGATTAGGAGGCATGGACAAACACTTGATTGAAGAAATTTTTAGATATGAAGCAGTGTTTCTTTCTTCCATTGGTGATTCATAGAGGAATTTAGTGGTGAATGGATATTGCCTTCGGGTATACCATGCACCATTAACTAAGGAGGAGTTCTTGAGGTGAACAATTGGATGTACACAGAATGGAGGAGAATTTCTCTTCCATGTCAGATTCAGAGTGATGATAAAAGTTTGACAAAAAAAAAAAAAAAGAGAAATACAAGAAAAGAAAAAATAATAATCTTGCTTGTGAACTTCCTTCATGGGCACAAGCAAGACAAGAGAAAAATCTAAAAAAGAGAAAAAAAAAGAGGAAAAAGAGAAAAAAATCAGCAAAAGGCATGTCCCACAAAATGGGGGTACATGAGGACAAGCATCAATTTCAGCATGGAGGAGGAACAATGAAGTCAACACTTCATTTCCAGTAATAAGGAGTTAAATGATGACATAAGCAGATTCTTACTGCTCATCTAGAAAGGAAGGTTGCATCATTGTTACAGATTTCAACAAAAAAAGATGGTGTTTTCATACAAATATTGACATGTTTTTGCAGAATAAGGATTTATTCTTATCCAAATAAGAGTGAGAGACATTCTCTCTCATTGTAGCCTCATGAGAGATACTCTTTTATTGAGGCACTTGAAAAAAAAAGAAAAAAAATGACAGAAGTTGGTTGAAAACCAGAAATGGCAGCCTCTTCTGATGAAAAAAGAGATGAAAAAAAATGAATAATTCAGTAGTGAAAACCTCCTTGAGGCACTGTTGAGTTGGCTTGCATGAAAACCTAGTTTTCTAGCATGCATTGCCTTGTTGATCCACCCATCATTGTTCCACCATTGTACAAATCTCACATTGCATGTGTATATTTATGTTTTTAGATAGCTTGCTAACAATCATCAGAAGCGACTTGTAAGGTGCATGATTAATTTTCAGGATAGTAAGGTATGTGTTTCTTGCATTTAAGTCATAGTAAGCATTTAGCATTTAATGTATGATAATCGGTATTTGGCATAAACTATTCATACAATATTGGCAAGTTGAAAATGGAACATGATCAAAATGTCAAGAAACACCCCCTTTTGCCCTTAGTTGCATGAGAATTTCAAAATTGTACAAAAACCTGATTTTGGGATAGACATGGCATAAATTCTATCTCAATTAGTAGGGCAGGTTTCAGAAGTAGGACTGCAAGTTTATCTCACAATTGGCTCATAAATTTGAGGAAGAAAATCTGGAAAATGCACCTAAAGATTCAGTTTTACTACTGCTGCAATAAAATAACAATATACAAAATGAAGAATAACATCTAAACAAAAGGATAGAGAGGGGATTTTTGATGTTATGGAAGGCTTATACACACTAGATATGGGCCCTCAATAGAATCTGTAGCTAAATTTTGCATATGAGGTCATTTCTGCATTTTCTGATGCATCTTCGGAATGAGCAGGATATCTTCGAAATGAGCAGGATATCTTCGGAATGAGTAGAAACTATACCAAAATTGCTGAAAATGCTATAGAATAGCAAAAATAGTAGGGCACATCAAATATTAAGGTTCCTAAAGCTCAAAATCATCTCACCACAAGTAGTACATCCCTCCAAAAAGATTCAAATTCAAATTTTATGTCAATTTTGCTTCAAAAGTGCAAAAATAACAAAATAGACATGGAGTAAACAAAAGGATGGAGAAGGAATTTTTGATATTATGGAATGCTTACACCCTATAATATGGTTCCACAACATAATCTGTAGCAAACCTTTGAAAAATATGTCATTTTTGCATTTTTTGATGCATCTTCGGAATGAGTAGGATATCTTCGGAATGAGCAAAAATTGTACCATAATTGCTGAAAATGTTATAGAATAGCAAAAAAGTAGGGTACATCAAATATTGAGGTTCCTAAGGCTATACCACATGTAATTACATCCCTCAAGCATTTAAAAATCAAAATTTTATCAATTTTGTTCAAAAGGTGCAAACAACAAGAATAGGCATTCAAGCTGAAATATTGTTAAGAATAGAAAATTCCACCAGTAGTAGTGCATCTGCCAAATATGGTTCCACAATAAGGCTATTGTAATATGAGTCACATGATACCAAGCCTTTAAGAGATACCTTGCAACACTAAAACTTGTAGAAGGGCATAAAAAGAGTTAAAATTGTAGTAATTGTAGAAATTGCAATATTGAAGGATGAAAGTGCAGAAGTAAAAAAGTTGCAAGTTGCAAATGAAAAAAAATATGCAAGAAAAAAAAGAGCAGAATAAAAAAAATTGAAAAAAATTGATTGAAAAAATTTTTGCAAGGTTGTAGAAAAATGAAATACATGTGCTTAAATTGCAAAATACTTGGTGTAGTGCAGCAAGGAGCAATTTCTCAAGTAGCAGAGGGCAAAGGATATTTTTCACAAAGATAAAACCAGCATATTACTATGGCCTACTAGGATGCATGAGGGCATGCATCAGTTCAAGCTGGGGGGAATGATGAGGCCTAAAAATGCCTCATTTTTACACTATGTTTGACTGCCATATTACTAAACATGACAAAGTTAAATGCCAAATAGTTGATTAGAATATATATTTGTTAAGTGTTTGCATGATTTTATGTTTGGAACATTATACCCCTATTTTGACTATTTTCAGCATTTTATGCACTATTTCAATTGATTAAGTAGCAAATAAAAACTATAGTAAAATTACATTCTGATGGCATGAACAAATTCCTCTTATCAAGAACTACAACTTTGCTTTTTGAAGCAAGTCAATCTGAGCTGTAGATAAAAAGTTATGAAGGTTTCATCATGTTCATGCCTTAGTCTTTTCTGGAGTTGTTAACAGGTGCAAATCTGCATTAATGGTGACATTGGCAAATCTACTGGGAATGATCCAAAGTGAGTTAAGGTACCAAATTCATACCAATGGTACTTCATAGTACAGAGAACACATGACCCAAATTTGAAGGCATATGGACAAGTAATCTAGAAGTTATGGGGCCTGCAAAATGATAGTTTCACACTTTTTGACAGCTGGAAATTCTGGTGAAAATCTGTGTTAGAGGCCAACTTGACAGTGATGCTGGGAGCAACTCCTGAAGATTTAAGAGCTAAAAATTGAACCAAGTGTAGTTAATACAACCAAGAACATGTGGATACAATTTGGTATACATTGGAGTTATGAGGAACAATTTATGAGCACTCCAAAAGGGTAGTTGGGCATGTTTTGACAGCTAGAAAAATAAGATTTTCCATACAAATTCCAGCAAGTTGACATTGAATGGCAAGGCATGGAATTCACACATGGAGAAGGATAAAAGCTATTGCAATCAGTTCTTGAGAGATAACCCACCTAAGAAAAGTAGCTGAGATCACTTGAAGACCACACAGTTAGTCAATCCGAAGATCTTCGGATTGAGCAGACATCTTCGGATTGACAAAATGCAGTTTCTTCGGATTGAGCCAGTTATCTTCGGATTGACAACAGAAAGTACTTTTTGAATTTTTGATTATTTTTTGATGATGGAAAAAGGGAAAGAAGGTTGAGAAGGTTAAGGGAAAATATCCCCCAGTTGTCTTTGTCATCCTTGCCATCCAAAAGCCACCATTCATGGGAAAAGATCAATTGATCCTCTTCTAGGATAAAACCAAGAAATGTTGCAGCATAATAGGAATTGATCTACATGATAGAAATAGTATATTTTCTATTTGTAAATAAATCTTATGCATCTATAAAAGGATAGCTCCCATGTCGGTTGAGCTTAAGGAGAATAAGTAATAGAAAAATAGGCAGTTTTTAGCTTTGTAATAGTCTGTAGTAGCAGAACTGTAATGCCATTTTCAGAGTAATAAATTGCAGTTCTTTTGTCAGATTTTGTTCTGATTTTTAATTAGTTAAGGAGTGTTTTTCACCTCCTTCTAGATCAGGAAGTATGGGCCCACTTTCAGATCTAGAAGGAGGGATTTTATGGTAGGTTTTAATCTGTAATTTTGTTGTAGCAGAATTAATAGATTGCTTGCTAGATTTCATTTTCTTGTTTTTATTTTGTATTATGTGATTGATGTTTTCTATTATGTTTGTGTACAAAATTTGTGTGTGTGTCAGTTGACAAATTAGATTAAACATTTATTTCTTGTTTCCTTTGCTTTCCATGTTCTGTTATTTTTATGTTTCAGTAACCTTTTTAGCAGATTTCATTTTGTTATCAATTCCTGTAGCAGAAGATTGATGACCTTTTGTGGTAGGGCATTGACAGGTGTTTTCATTTTCAAGCATCATTTCCATTCTACAAGAGTAAACTAGGTTTCAATTTTGCAAGTGTAATTTAGGATTTCATTTCAGCAACATTTCAATTTAGCAATTTCAATTCTGTTATTTCAAAAGTAGATTAGATTTCAATTCAACAATTTCCATTCTTGCAATTGTAGTTAACTGTTAATTTTTGAACTTAGATTTAGTTTTTATTTCCTTGTAAGTTATTAGTTTCCATTATGCAGACTTAGGTTTAGTGTGACACCAAAAGGCTAAACCAAAATCTGCTTCACCCAATAATTGCTTGAAATCTGAATGCTTGAATTGCACTCTACCCTAACCTTCTATCGTAGATAGCCTTGGACACCACCCCAGATTGATAAATCATTGAGATTAAATGATGAGACTCAAAGACACTCATCATTGACCACTCCACTTCATAACCCAACAGATCCCATGAAACCTTTGTGTCTTGATATAGAGGCTATTGATTGGGATCGCATTGATTCACCCATAGAGCTTAAGGATATTTTCTCTAATGAAGAGATGTTACAACCATTCCATTTTGCATCAGGCTTGTGCTTATGATGTGTTCCATGCTGGTTTGGATCCTAAGTTAGTAGGACCTATAAATCCTTTTGATGACATTCACTTGATACCCATGCCTCACCAGTTGGAGGATGGGTCACATATGGCTATAGAAGTGACTTTTGAGGTGGACATCAGCGATGATCCTACTCAACCAAAGAAAGTCAAGTTCGGAGAAAGTCTATCTCTAGAGGAACAAGCCATCATTATCCCTCTCCTTAAGGAGAGGCCAAATATTTTTGCTTGGACTTACAAAGACATGCCAGGGATTGATCCAAAGTTAGTTGTTCACAACCTTTCATTGGATCCCCTAAAGAAGCTAGTCAAGCAAAAGTTGAGGAAAATGCATCCAACCATCGCTTTGATGGTAAAGAACAAGTTGCAAAAACTATTGGATGCGATCTTCATAGTTCCCATCGACTATCCTGAATGGGTCTCGAACATGGTGCCCATGGGAAAACCAGATGGAAGAGTCCACATTTGCATGGATTTTAGAGACTTGAATAGGGAAACTCCAAAGGATTCATTCCCATTGCCAAACATAGATGCTCTTGTTGATGCCACTATAGGTCATGAGATGCTCTCCCTAATGGATGATTTTTTTGGATACAATCAAATCCGGATCAAACCTGAGGACCAACACAAGACTGCTTTCATTACTCCATGGGGGAAATTTTATTACAAAGTGATGCCATTTGGCCTAAAGAATGTTGGTGCCACATATCAGCGGGCCATGACATACATATTTCATGACTATATGCATAGGATCTTGGAGGACTACATTGATGACCTACTGGCCAAGTCCCTATTGTGGCAAGAGCATGCTCAAGTCCTTACAAAGGTTTTCGATCACCTCATTGAGCACAACGTCAGATTGAATCCTAAGAAGTGCGTGTTTGGCATAACTTCTGGTAAGCTCTTAGGGTTCATCATTTCTAAGAGGGGCATCAAAGTCGATCCTACAAAAGTAAAGGCTATATTGGAAATGGCCACCCCTACCAACATTAGGGAGTTAAGAAGCCTACAAGGCAAGGTAGCATCCATAAAATGGTTCATCACTCAATTGTCAGACAAATATCGACCCATGAACCAGTTGCTATGCAAGGATGTCCCATTTCATTGGGATGAAGAGTGCCAACATGCCTTTGCAGAGATCAAAACATACCTGGCAATGCCACTAGTATTGGCTCCACCAAGGCCAGACATACCATTTTTACTATACATATCGGCTATTGATTTTTCTTTGGGCACCATGTTAGCCCAAAAGAATGCACAAGACAAAGAGCAAGTCGTATATTACATTAGTCGCACCTTGGTGAGTTATGATCTGGGATATGCGTATGTAGAAAAGTTGTGCTTGGCAGTGGTCTTTGCAACCAAAAATTTGTGACACTACATGTTGAGCCATACGACCTATGTTATATCCAAACAAAATCCTTTGTAGTACATGATGAACAAGACATATCACAATACATGTACTGCAAAGTGGATCATGCTATTGATAGAATTTGATCTAGAGTTCATAAGCCAAAAGTCCATCAAGGGACAAGTCATAGCAGATCAATTAGTAGAGGCACCTCTTCAGGATAGCAAGCCTCTCACTATAGAGTTTCTTGATGATGCAGTCTTTGCATTATCAGATCCATCAAAACTCAAAGAACTTGAGAAAGAAAGAGACATGGCATTGTTCTTCGATGGCTCGAAATGTGAGCAAGGAGGTGGAGCAGGGATAGTCTTTATCACACCATAGGGCACCCCATTGCCCTTATCATTCAAGCTAGACTTCCCTTGCATGAATAATAACACAGAGTATGAGGCCCTGATATTGGGACTTCAAACAACCATGGCAATGGGCATTAAAAGATTGAATATCTTTGGTGACTCCTTGCTCATAGTTAATCAAGTCAAAGGATTGTTCCAATGTAGGTGCCCACTCCTGAAAGCTTACAAGGAGCTTGTTGACACTTACCTAGCCCGATTGGAATGGTATGACATCGAGGCAATCCCTCGTACATCAAAAAGATTTGCAGACACCATGGCATCTTTGGGATCCTTAATCCCTCAAAATCCATCTGCTGATTTCACAACCATTCATGTGAAAGTGCTCATGCACTCAATAATACAATGTGAGGCTATTGACAATCAAGAGTCAATCAACATGATCCAAACTAAACCAAATCAGGATTGGTCCTTCAAAGTTAGAGCTTTCTTGCAAATGACACCTTGGGAATCTTTGATCTCTCAAGGTCCTGCAGAGTGTGGTACAACCATTCACCATAGGGTTGTTTCCCAATATGTGTTCTCAGATTCTAAATCATAGGGGGAACATGCCATTTTATCCATAGAAGTTGTGGCTTATCAGGATTGGCTTTCCCAATTGCAAGATTTCTTGAAGCTTGGAATGGTACCGCAAGACCTATCACATGCTGAAAGATGAACCTTTAAACAAAAGGTGACAAGATACATTTTTCTAGGAGACATCCTCTATAGATGAGGTTATGATGGAATGCTCCTTCATTGTCTTGAGCCCCAGGAAGCATCCTGGGAAATTTTGCAAGCTCACGATGGTACGTGTGGCGGTCACTTCAGTGGCATGGCCATCGTTAAGTGCATCTTGAGAATGGGTTACTATTGGCCCACTATGGAAAAATACTATTGTGAGTATGTCAAGAAATGTGTCAAGTTCCAACATCATGCAAACCTCACCCACCTGCCATCACAAGCCTTGCAACCCATCCAAGTAGCATGGCCCTTCTCACAATGGGGACTAGACTTGATTGGGAAGATCTCACCCCCATCTTCAGGCCAACACACGTTCATCATAACGACCATTGAGTACTTCACCAAATGGGTCGAAGCGATCCCCTTGACATCGACTACTGGACCAAGGATTGCGGAGTTCATACTCCACAATATCATAAGTCATTTTGGGGTCCCTTCAAAGATAATTTTGGATAATGGGCCATCTTTCAAGAACAAAAATATGCGTGCTTTAATGAAAAAATACCATATTCAGCATAGTTTTTCAACACCCTATTATCCGCAAGAAAATGGGCAAGCAAAAGCCTCAAACAAAACAATCATCTCCATATTGAGGAAGACGGTTAAAGATAATCATAAGGATTGGCATTTGCAATTACCTCTTGCATTATGGGCATACAGGACTAGTGTGCGGATGCCCACTGGGGCAACACCATTTTCACTTGTATATGGCACTGAGGCCATCATGCCCCTAGAGTTGGAGATTCCAACCTTACACGTAGCATTGAAGGACTTCATAGATGATGACACCGCATGACAAGGCCACCTTGATCAGTTGATGCTTCTTGATGAACGCCAAGTCAATGCCTTGGAGCATCTTCATGTTTATCAGGATCGCCTTGCACGAGCTTACAATAGTAAATTCCACTTGAGGGAATTCAAATTTGGGGATCTTGTGCTCAAAGAAAACCAACAGAACTCAAATCTACCGCCGCACCTGCGAGACAAGTTTGTGGCAAATTGGATAGGCCCCTACATGATTTCAGAAAGGGTTGGGCCTGGAGCATATCGCCTTACATCATTGGAGGGTGTTGAAGAGCTTGAACCTCTCAACATCATTCATTTGAAGGTGTTTCATACATAAGATTCAAAAATAACAAAAACATTCAAAAAAATAAAAAATAACAAAAACATTCAAATATGTCAAAAACACAAAACAAAAAAAAATTCAAAAAACATAAAATTCAAAATTCTATCAAAAATGCTCCAAGGGTACCCAATCCGCTTGGTCAAAATCAATCAAAAATGCTCCAAGGGTATCTTCACACCACTTGGTCAACTTCAGTAAAATGCTCCAAAGGCATCTTAAAGCCCTTTGGTCAAAACACAAAATGCTCCAAGGGTACCCAATCCGCTTGGTCAAAATCAATCAAAAATGCTCCAAGGGTACCTAATCCGCTTGGTCAAAATCAATCAAAAATGCTCCAAGGGTACCCAATCCGCTTGGTCGAATCAATCAAAAATGCTCCAAGGGTATCTTCACACCACTTGGTCAACTTCATCAAAATGCTCCAAAGGCATCTTAAAGCCCTTTGGTCAAATAAAATCACAAAAATCTCCAAAGGCATCTTAAAGCCCTTTGGTAAAAAACAATGCAAAAATAAAAAATACAAAAATATTTGCATCTTACATCTGCATCCACATAGTTGCATTTCATTATAACATACATATCCATTGCATCCCCATATGTTATGATCACATTCTTACAAATGATGCCACAGTTTGTATCACAATCACAATATTCAAATACATCTGCATCCATGCATCCATGTGAGTAACTGTGTTTTTCAACACAACCATTTCATGTTGCTATACGAAATATACTAAGGTTTCCTAGTCTTTCAACCATGTCTAGTGGTCTTATCAGCTTTTGTAGAAAGCCACCTTGATTAGTAGAGGGTAAGGTCTAGTTGTGATAATACCTTGGATATTCAGGATCCCATCACTAATTGAAACACTAAAATCCTAGCTGGTACAAGGGAAAGATGAAAACTACAAAAGTGGTCTAGGTTACCTTAAGCAAAAAGGATCTTCCTTGCTTATCCCCCTATGCGACCGGTTTAAAGGTGCTGAGAATTGGCAAAAGGACAAGTTTCACCCTACCCAAAAATGAGTGATTATCATCACTGCATAAATCCCTTGCTTTCATTAACACAAGCAAAAATCCTAAAACAAAGCACAAATTCAAAACCCCAGTTTTCAAAGTCATAGTTCAAAGAATGCAAAAACAAAGCAAATAGTGATTATCATCACTACATAGGTCCCTTGCTCAAGAAAAAAATCAATCAAAATAAATAGTGATTCTCATCACTACACATGAGCAAGTATCCCAAATGAAATGAAGAAAATAAGGGAATGGAGCTTGAATCCTTGGAATTCTCAGCATTGTACAAAACTGGAAGGAGATATCCTTACGCATGATGATATGTCTATCACAATTGCTTCTGGCATTGGTATAGACCAATGTTTGCATGTGGATGAGCTAGCTTAGGTAACCTAATACTGCCTAGTGGTATAGTCCAACTAAGTCCAACATAAGGATGAGATGAACACTTGAGGATCCCTGATCTTAGCAATGGGCTGAAAGAATCCCACTTGAAATTAGAGGAAATGCTTGGGTTCTATCTCAAAATATATATTCATTTGCACACATAGAGATAATGAATATCTAGGAACATGGTGAAAGCCTTGCTTTTCAAAATTCTTGTATGGTCAGTACATAGTTGTTGATAGGGTAACTAGAGTGTTTGAAGTCTCAGGAAAAACCTCAAAAACTCCTACATAGCAACAAATCATATCATCAACCACATCATCAACTTTCTCTATAAGCTTCTATAAATTAGGGGGTATTAATAAAATAAACTAGATACCGGATATATGTCAAAAATGATATTTAAATGACCACTGATTATTTTATATCTTTTAAATTACAGAAGCTTATCTAGAAAATACATACATTCCACACCATTACATTGCACATATGGATGGTTTAAATAATTAATTCTTATAATTAGAATGATTATTAAAAATTTCATGGTTGTTATACTTTCTGTGGTATCACCCGTTAGATTGTCAGAATCATATCATATGCATTCCTTATGTTTTAAGTGATTAAAACATACAAGTTCATTCACATTAGATTAAACACCATATACATAACACATTACATATTGCATTCACCTTATCATAGCATGAGTTAGATGCATACAATAAAATCAAAATCAAACATGCATTTAACAATAAACATTACATCCATAAATACATAGTTCATAACTCATCCATTCACATCTAAGATCACATCATAATCCACCTATACATACAATCATAAATCCATCATCAAGTCAATGCATGATACATCACATCATTGGATCATATCACATCTACATGAGCATCCATATAAACATCCACATCATCATAAATATCACCTATCATCTAACACATACATCAAATCATCATAATGCCATCATTACATCGCATAAATAAAACAAAAACATGAGCAATAAATGATACACATAATGAGTCATAATGCAAAGATATCATATAAATGTGTGTATCAAGTACGTGGGTATACAAAAATTGCCCATGGGCTATAGTCATATAGGTCAAGTAGACCTCAAAAATAGAATCCAAGTGCATCATCAGTCAAACATAGGGCCTGCACCCCCAACATCACCTCCCCCTATGGTTGTGTCATGAGTAGAGTGGTGTGAGCCTGCTGGTCTCTCTATGTGAGTCTGGGTCCTCTGGCTAGGATGGATGGAGGACTACCCTGAGGTGGAGCACCTGCTAACCTAAGAACCACCTACACCTGGTGCCTCCCTAGGGATAACTTTATGCCTCCTAAGCTACATCTGGAGAGAGGCTATATGGGAGACATACCCCTGGATCTACCCCTCGTACTCATCTAGCAATGACTGTAGGCGTAGAACCTCTGCCCCTATATCTACCCCAAGATCTACCTCGATATCACCCTGTGGTGTAGGAGGAGGAACAACAAACTACATCCTAGCAGCACCACCCCTGATAGTAGCCTACAAAGCTTGGATCTATAGTGTGAGCTACTCTATAGTGGCATCTCATTGTGCTATAGTAGCATCTCACTACTGTACCTAGATCTTGGTCGACTGGAGCTCAACCTCGACCTCATGCAACTGTGCTCTCAGAGGAGAATCTCTCTCCTTGGGATCCAGCTCCTCCTCATCCTCCTCAGGAGCCTCCTGCTCCTCCACTGCCACCTACTCTACTGGCTGGCCCCATACCTCGATCCTGGATTAGACTCTATGCCCAGCTAGATCTGCACCATCATCCCTGCCATCATCCTTGCGGCCTAGGCTACCATCACCATGCCACATCAGATCCCCCCACCACTGTGCAAATGCATCTATGACTCCCCCAATGACTCCTGGGTCAACTACTAGGGCATCCTCCTCATCAAAAAGCTCTATGATCCATGGTGGGGGAAGGTCTCTCTCTGTTGCAAGGTTCCTGTACAAAAATGGAACAAGTGGCACATCCTATTGCAGCCCGTACTAATGAAGAACCTAGGAGTAGAAGAAATACTCCCTGATGCCAACCTTACGATCGATGAGCCACCGCTCATGCCATGTCCTAGCTATGAAACTAGCCGAATCATCCCAAGTCGAGCACTCATGGTATGGGTGCCATATGATATATCCAACCTTCAACCTAGTAAAAGTAGCAGTGTAGTGGGAGAGCTCCCCCGCATGAGGATGGCTCTTGTGCTCCTCATGCCCTCGAGCCCATATAGTAGCATAGCACTGCATCCACTCCTCGATGACTACAATCTTGGTAGGAAGCCCTCTAGGGTGATCTACCTTGATGTGCTCCCATCCCCAAACCTGTAAGAGCAAGCTACAAGCGATGCCAACGTGACCCCATCGATGGATGTGGTACAACTCATCATAACACTGGGCCAACAGAGACCTCCCCCATGCATAGATGATGGCCTCCTCACTGTCCATCAGATCCTAGACCATCGCAAGGAGGTTCCACGGGAACCTCAAGCCTGAGCAATTTGGAATGAGAATGTTGCTGACAACCATCAACAACACTGCATGCCTCTCAGAGAAGACCTTCTCCCGATACTAGCATACAACATATACACCACTAGATTTGGTGTCCTTGAAGGCATCTGTAGCATGCCTTCTAAACACCCGAGCAAATACAACATCACGGTCATTGGTGGCCAAAGAGACAATGGCCACTCCATCAAAGGGGATCCAAAAAATCCTGTATACATCCTTCGGCATGATAGTCATCTCACCGGTGGGAAGGTGGAAGGTATTAGTCCAGGGATCCCACCGGTATACCAGGGTCATGAGGTAAGCCTGATCTGACATAATATTAGGTAGCCTAGTAACATACTTTATCCCATGGGCCTTGAGCCAGGCCCAGTCCCTAGTATCTAAGAGTGGGAGAAGATCATTCAAGAGCTTCGGGTCTCGAGCTCGAGCAGTGAGAATCTAAGAGCAAAAGAAAACAAAGCATAACTACAATGCATCTAAGGCATGAATCACAAATAAAGCATGAAAAATGGTGCACATAATGATAAACTATCCTAAGTCTGAGCAAAAGAGGAATAAATGCACCTAATCATGCAACATAGTACAAGAAAGCAGTTCAAAAATTCAAAAAAATCAGCATAATCACCTTGCAAAATCCAAAAATTCACAAAATTTAACTAAGGCTCTTGGCCACTGTTGCCTATAGCAGCCAAAAACTGGTCATCGAGGACAGAAGTGACCAAACCCCAATGGTCAAATTTCTGACCGTTGGGATTCAAAGCTGGCCATACTGAGCAATAGCGACCAAATTGTAGGTCGAGCTGGCCGCTCTGAGCAGTAGCGACCGATGGGCAACACGACAGACATGTACGCCCTAGGCCAAAAATGACAAAAAATTTGAAAAAACTAAAAAATGGGGGCAAGCCCACCACATTAAATCCTAAACTAAGCCTAAACTACGGGTTTGGTTCGTTGTCGATGAGATTAATGAGGTTCATTTTTTGATTACTTAGTGCGGTTCATTTTTACCCAAAAGTGAAACAAGCAGGGTTAAATATTTCAAAGAGTACCCGAGAAGCTCCGGCTCCTCCGCTCGATGATGCCTCGCCCTATGCAGCCATGATCCTCGATGCAACAACACTCCAAGTCACAAAATTCATTTTCTCTCCAGAGCTCTAACAAGAAAATCGCCAGCTAGAAAAGTGAAAAGTCAAAAACCCTAGGTTATTTTATATTTTTCAAGTTATGCCTTGGTCGTTGCTATCATCAGCGGCCCAAACTTCTTGGCCGCTATAGCCAAGAGCGACCAAGAATAGGCATTTGGGGGTCACTGGATCTGACAGTGGCCAACAACACAAGCAAAAATAGGAGGAATTCCCTCCATGAGAAGTAGCAAAAACATCAAATAAACACATTTTGATGACTCATGGTCATCATAATGTTCAAAATAACAAAAAAATCACATAAAAACACATCTCAAGTAAGCCTCGTATCAAGTTACTTACTCTATCAACTCAGTGGTTGCAGTGATTTGCACTCCATGCAATTTGGCAAGATGAGTAAGTTACCATAGGGCTACTTGGGGTAAATTATTCATTTTGGAATTACGATGTGCCTCTTTCAATCCCAAAGAAGACCAAGATGGTCGGACTGCTCCACGGGTGCGATAGAATCATCCTGATTCCCTTATGACACAAAAACACTGAGCCAAGTGATGCAATGCAAGCATAAATAGAATCACTCATCCTAATTCTCTAAGAAGGCTATTGATAGTCGGACCGCTCCCCGGGATAGGGATGAATGATTATCGTAAATAGTTGATATCACACTTGGATGGGGGTTTGCCCATTAAAAGAACAAATACTAGAAAGAAGCCAGAACTAGTCAAGATTGGTCAAGCGATTTGTCGCTTCATTCATTGCCCTTCCCTTACCAATTCATTGTGTGAGGGGGTAGTTCAAATATTCAAATAATCATAATCAAAATCAACAAAATATCACTCGATCATATCAAAATTGCGTTCATCCTGATGAGGCCTAAAAATACCTCATTTTTGCACTATGGTTAACATATAAAAACTGCCATATTATTCAATATACAAAGTTAAATTTCCAAATAGTTAAATTTTTGCACTATGGTGTACATTGGAGTTATGAGGTAAAAGTTATGAGCACTCCAAAAGGGCAATTGGGCATGTTTTGACAGCTGAAAAAAATAGGTGGTAGTCCATACAAATTCTGGCCGCCTGTCACTATGAAGGAAGGCATGTAATTTATCAATTAAATATGAGGGAAACACTTGGAAATAGTTGAGAATGACTCTTTCTCCACCTGACAGCACTTCCACATGGTTCAAATGGGAGCAACAAGTCAAAAAGGCTAAAATGCAAGAAATATGGAAAATGTAGGACATAGTCATACAAATTCCAGCCAGCTATCAATGAATGGCATGGCTTGGAATTTGTCATAATTGGTGTGCAAAACTGATTGGGATCATCTCCTAAGGAATAGGGAAGACTTCCTATCCAATCAAAACTACTTTGTTGACCATTTTTATCGCATGAGCATAAAATAGTTAAATTGTTAGATATTCTGGAGCAGCTTTGGAATGAGCAGAGAAAGGACCAATTTTGATCAAAATGATAAAAAAAACATCCAAAAAGGTGGAAAATGGTGATATGAGGATGGATCCAACTGTATGAGGAGTTTTCTCACCCCTTCCAATGCATTTCTCCCAATGGATGACACACAACAAGGAAAATGGATATGCTACAACATAACAATTTCCTGCATTTCAGGAAGACTTCTTCATAATAGTTACTAAATCCATGAAAAGTAGCAATAGAATGTATTGGCATATGTAATAGAATGTTATAAATAATAGGCTCCCATGTTGGTTGAGCCAAGTAGAGAATAAGGATAGGACTTGTGGTAAGAAAGTAGATTTGTGGCAAATTGCAGTTTTTAGCAGGTTTTCCTACAAATATTGTAATGTTGCTTGAGACTAAATAAACTGTAGGATTTCTCATTCATATTTTCTCCCATTAAATTTCTGAGTGTTTAAGTAGTTAAGAGATATTTTTTTTGCCTTCTTTTGGAATAGGGGAGCAAGGGCCACTTCCAAGTTTAGAAGAAGGCTTATTGGTGACAGGTTTTTCTGCAACTTTTGTTGTAGCATATTAGCAGAGACTTGTCATATTTCATTTTCTATTCATTAGCTAATAGTGCATAGATATTTGTGATTTGGACCTAGGTTAATGAGAGTGAGTGTTAATTGATTCATAAATTTGTAGAATTGTTGAATTTCCCTTGTTTCCAGCAGATTATTTCCTGCTTTAATCCATTCTGTTGATTAGTGGCTAGCCTGTGTGTTTCATTTTATGCTATTTTATCTTCTTGTTATTATTTTCAGTTTGAAAGAGTAAAATAGGTGATATTTATGCAAATTTAGTTAGATTTCAGTTTCCCTGCAACTACCTTTTCTTATCATTTATATTCTACAACAGTAAATAGGTTTCATTCTGCAAAAGTAATTAGGTTTTATTTTTTTTGTAATCTTTCTATTCCTATAATTTTGATTCTGCAGGAGTAATTAGAATTAAATTTTAGTTTATAGGATTTAAGTGACACAAAAACCCCCAAGGTTAACTTATCCCACCAATAAATTTTATTTTCTGAATGAGTTGATTTTCAAGCTGCCTATATCTCCTTTCGTATATAGCCTTGGACACCACCCTGGATTGACAATTATAATGATTAAATGGTGTGATTGGCAACACTCATCATATCCTACGAATCATTGTAGACAACTATTACAAATAATTTCTCTTGTTTGTTGGGATCATAAGAAAATTATGACATCTTTAGTCTGTAGCTCTCCTATTGGTCAAATATGATTGTAGCAACAAAAGCTACCTGATTTTGTTTGAGGAATGAGTGCAATTGAATATGTGCAAGTCCTGTGCTAAGTTAAGCCTTCAAAATGTTGAAGCAATGATTCAAAGATGTGAACCATCTTGTGTGATTAGTGCATCTAGCATTGATCATACCAATGATCATCATACACCTTACAGGTATATCAGTCTACATTTTTTCTTAGCGTTATTTTTTTAACACAGTGCATCACAAAAATGGGCATCCATAGACACCTAAAATATGTCATGTTTAGGATTACTACTAACATAGGCATATTCATAGGCCATGTGACTAAATCTTGGAATTTCCAAATATCAAATGTGGTCCTCACCACTCATCTAGGGTAGTATTAGCCCATCCAAGCTTGTTCGTTGTAAACCAGAGTGACTATATCCTAGCCGCTCAAGCTCAGAGCAGCCAAACCTTAGCCGCTACAGATGACAACTTCTAAATATTAGTCATTGCATATGATAGTGGATAATACATAAAAATAATTTTATGACAAATCAGCCCATTCACAGGTATAAGAAGTAGTTTACATGCAAAAAAGGTGATCGGGAACAACTTTGCATTCCCCTTCATGACCAGTTCACATGGGAGACTTAAGTCCAAATTTAGACTTCAGTTAAACATAGAAAAACAAAAGCTTCTCATGCTAACATCTTCTACACATGAGGGATTCATTCCTAGGGTTTTTTGAACATAGACCTAGGGCTTCACATACTTTAAAAGTTGCAAGTCTAAGGCCACCAAGGGATCACAAATTGAATAGAACAGGTCATTGAGGAAAGTTTTCAATACTTGGAGAGCTTCCCTTGGAGATTATTTTTATAGCGAAGCCCTACTAGATTGGAGAGCATATTAGAGCATCTCTGAGGAGAGATAAAGTGCTAGTCGATTTTGGGGTTTTCCATCTACAGGATATTTGATACAACAGACAAGAAATGACAACTCTTTCAACACCAGCAACAAGCTTAGATCCATAGCCTTGGAGTACTAGAAACAGGTTCACCTTAGCGACCGCTATCTTGGACAGTGGCCCACCGGCCCAATATAAAATTATTTGTACTAGTTTCTTACATCTTAGCTTGTTACTTGCTTTTCATGTCATTAGCATAGATTTGCTTCATTTACTTGTTTTGATAGCACTAGTTTCATTGCATTCATTTTCTTTAAGTTTATTCATTTTTAATAGCATCATCTAAGGAGGCAATATTGGACATCTAAGTGTGTGTTGTTGTTTCATTATTTACATGGTTACATGTTCATCAAATAAATCCACATCATACAAAAGCAAGAAGGTCCCTTTAGCAATTAGACCTAGAGAAGGAGGCATTTGTAAGCCCTCATGCATTTCCATGTGCATCACCGAAAATCTTGATAAAGCATGCCACCCTTTGCAAGGGGATATTTTATGCACCTGCTACCTTCTTTGTATGTAAAATCATGAATCAAATGAAGGGTATCCCTTAGAGGGATTCATATGTAACTGTATCTCATAAATATCAATACAAAAGCATTCATTCATTTATTTCTTCGTATTCTATTTATATCTTCTTTTATGCCTTTCATTTAAATGCATTTTTAAATGTAAAAAAATTCCATTAAATTGCAAGTAGAGTAGTGGGAACGGTGCATCGCTTCCCCAAGGTCGCTACAAAAGGTTTTCTAGATAAAACCCTAGTTTAGAAAGTATTCAAAGAAAGAATCATTCTAGGGTTAGCTCTTGTATTCTTGAATTCTAATTTTTGCATTGTCCTTTATCTTTCATATCTTAGATCTAGAAAGGTAAAACTTTGGTGATTGCTTGAAATTTAATACATAAAACAATCCTAAATATCTTGAGTACTTGGAGTGAGTCCTTAAACCATTTTTGGTGAACCCTTTCCCCTAGCACTGAGTGTAGAGAACAACATACTCCTGTAATTCATCCCATAAGGCTTTCTATCTTTATAGATCTAATCTTTTTGGGAATTGTACATGGTAGGGTAGTTTTCCCCCTCTACATTTGTTCTATTATGGACATTACTATCTCCATCTTGGTTTTTTGGTATTTTTTCCATAATGTTGTTCCAAAATTTGTGTAGGTATGTCTAAATTGCCCTAGTTGTATGGATTCAATAGGAGTATATGGAGGAGTACTAGTAGATAATTCCTCTAAATTTCATTTTTAAGATATCCTTTAGTTCTTAATAATTAAGGTAATGGTTCTTGTTTAAGTCTATCAGGAATTTCAAACATAGGTAATTCACATCCTGAGTGTGAAGATAACTTTATTGTGGTAGGTAAAGGGGTGGTCTTGATAAATCTACCTATTTTTTCCCTTAACCTACTCATTCATGCTTGTCTCTAAATGGGCTAAAATATAACCTACCAAAAAATTGTTACTTGTACCAGTCATTCATCTATATTTCACTCTAAAGTTCACAACTTAGCACATTTAAAAACTATAGGGTTGCTTTCAACTTCTAACAACACCTAGGTCCCTGGAAATAGTGCCAAAAATTATGCATGTCATTAATAGCATCATTTAATCCTTATGAAATTTCAATCCAGGGTGGTGTCCAAGGCTATATACGATAGAAGAGTAAAGCAGGTTTATAGTTCAGATTATTTAGATAGCAGGTTTTATTGGTGAAACAATTTTTTTTGGTGGTTTTAGGTCACCTCTAATCATAGTTTACATGAAATGAACTAATTACTTTCAAGAATTAAAATTTGACTCTAAATTGCAAAACTTGAAACCTAATTACAATTGCAAGAATTGAAACTACAAGAAAGTAAATGTTGCAGAATTGAAAGCTAGTCTACTTTTGCATAATGGAAAGAACATAATTGAAATTATTCAAATTGAAACACTCATGTTGAACACCTATTAGTATCAAGTGGTATAAGGTTGTTATGAAATTGCTACAATAGCTCACAACAAAGTAAAGATGTTGGAAACTTGAAAGAACTACTTAAAACAAGAAAAATAGGGGACAACATAATTGCTACACTGATACTAATTGTTCAATCATAGAAACATGAAAAATAGAGTAAATAAAATTTTAGATACTTTATCAGTTGATACACACTTGAAACATGAAAGCATCACATAAATTCAAAACAAAGGTTAGTATGCAACAAATAATGGAAATGGACAAGTGCCCTGCTAAAAATTGCCGCAGTAAAGTTTAGGAGAAACCTGTCACCAGTTAGTCCTTATTCTAGGCCTAGAAGTACACCTTGCTTCATATTCTAGAATAAGGTAGAGAAACTCTATTAAATACTTAATACCATCACACTCATGAATAATAGATGATTGAAGAAACTACACTTTTATTATCAAATGCAAAATATTACAATTTACCATGGAAATCATGCTCCACTCTATTCACTTATCATCTATTGTTCACTAAAAATTGCTTCCAATTATCTACTAGCTCTACCAATGAGGGAGATTTATTATTTATAATTTCCTATTGCATATCCTACGTGCTCATATTATCCTATTTGCTATTTTAAAATGTTTTGCCAAATAATCTTCAAAATGACCTAGTCTAATTTAGGATAGTGTAAGCTACAACATTGGTTATTGGTTCATGATGCATATATGATGATGGGGATTATTTTGAAGTGGTGAGAAATAGTCTTGAACACTTTTCCCTACCTTGAAATACCGATTTCCTATCGTTTTGGGTGCCTGATTTTCCATTTGTCTAAAACTAGCATTTTCCCCTTTTATTTCGAAGCATCTTTGGAATATCTGGTTGTGTATTTGCTTTATGTCAAGATGCACTTAAAACAGCCAATAAAGTGGGTGTAACTAGGTATGATGTCTACCCTCTCTCTTAGGATATGCTCCCAATTAATTACACATGCCTTGGTTGATTAATTATAGGCCCTACCATTCATTGGCAGCTAGTTGGAATTTACATGGGAATTTCTAGTATTGTCTGATTTTGCTACATAGTTGCAAACTATTGGTGCTCTTTGCAAATTCAAACCAATTAGTATGTGGGAAAAACATTTAAATATTAACATTAAGGTGTATATCAATTTTCTATTAAAATTATGCATATCATTCATCAAGAAATCATGCTAAAACATTGCAAAAATATGCAAAAAAATGTAAAATAGGGTAATATGTTCCTAAACATTTTAACCATACAAACACTTAATATATAATGTATTTAAATAAACTATATTAGCATAAATAGTATAGCATAAACTTTTTAAGGTATCTTATAATGATTCAAAATATGTCAAGATTGAGGTAATTCCCAGCCTCATCAAGATTACCCACTATACATGGACCCAAAAGTGGACGATGTTGGTAAGGGGGCAGAGGTCCAAGGTTCAAATCTCGGGCCTCGCCGGACTGAACGCTTGTCCCTTTCTTGGTTATTTCAGTGGTGTAAAAGGTTTAAAATGATTTTGGCATGGTGGTTATAGGGGAGGACTGCACAAATATCTGTGTGGCGGCTTCTGGGCGGACAACGCAGAATACTATGGCAGCCATAAAAAGATGGACAGCCTGCCCAAATTCATGGCGGCTACAGATTCCACCATGTAAATTTTATAAAAAAAAAAAGTGGATGATTTTGGAGTGTCACTGTGGTATAGGAGATGGTACCAGAGTATTATACCCTCAAGGATATATGCACCGGTACTAGTGTAGAGGTTCTAGATTATGGGTTATTGGGTGCAACTAGCACTTTTATAGGTAACTCAACATGATAGTAGGGCTAGGATATCCCATGAAATACACGAGCGTAGGTCTAAGTAGAGATGATAATAATAATTAATATTACTTCTAGAACCTAGGAGGGGGGAGCAATATGAGATACTCCCATGATGACAAAATATGAGCTGAGTAAAGTGATCATAGAGACCTCTACATTATCAGTAGTAGAGCTGAATGGGACCATAAGTCAGGGGGACTTAGCGAGGGAGATAGATATATTTTAGTCTTGGATAATGGCCATGCAAAGGGAGATGGACCTACTCTAATAAGATATGTCCAAGAGGATAGAGGGGCTATAGAGTTCCTTTGCCATGATACTCATAGAGCAATATGCGATGAAGTTTGAGGTAGAATGCCTCAAGGGATAGGTGAGCTAGCTAGACCAATAACGATAGTAGTCTCAAGTATAGGGAATAGCTATCATGACTGGTATCCAATAATATGAGTATAGATAGAGCTACAAAGGGTGAGGGATATATTGTACTAAAATTTGTACTTCTAGGTGATTCCAATGAAGTAGAGGGTACCTCCACCTTCTTTCCTTTAGATATAAGGTTGGTCATGGTCTAGATCATAGACTACAATACAGTCCATGAACATGCTCCTACAAAGACCACCTTCAACAAGTGGAATAGAGGGAACAATTTCATAGATCTAGGGCTAGGATAGGGGTGACATGCCAATTTTAAGTGTGGTTGTATCCTTGGGAAAGTTAAGTGTGTCGGGCTTAGACTATGGCACATCGACATAACTGACATGTGTACCCTTTCTTTTTTTTGGATTAATATCATGTTGTATTATTAAAATATATGTATATATATGTGTTTTTGTGATTTTTATGTACTTTTATGTTTTATTATGCATGAGTGAGTGAAAAAAACTTGACTATGGATGCATGAATGGACTAAACTAATTCAATGCATGATGGGATGAAACCAACTAATAAATGAGATGCATGGATTGATGAAGGGATGAAAGAAAAAGAGGATGGAAGAAAGAGAAGAAATAAGGAAGAAAAACATAACTCTAACTAAAATATCACCCTATAAAAATAGATCATGAATTTGGGGTAGAGTGAATTTGTGCCACATAAATACAAGGCATGAATTTGGAAAAGAGGAAAGAAAAGAAGAAAATGAAGAAGAAAAAATTAAGTAGAAGGAAAAGGTCAAACAAGAAAAATATGCTTGGAATATGATGTTTGAATTAGCGTAGACCATGAAATATTAGTGTGACCAAATGAACATAGACCAAGAAAAAAAGAAAGAGTGGAGTGGAACCCTGTAGGGATGTATGCTTACAAATGATTGAATGGAGGCTACCCCTCACTTGTGCCCATGAAGCTATCTCCTAAGGGTGTAATGCTCACAAAAATGATCAATAGTAGAGTGATACCCAATATGGGTATAGTTCTCACTAATGGCAAAAAATAAAGAGATACACACTAGGATGTATGCTTGAAAATGATTTAATGGAGGTTACCCCTCACTTGTGACCATGAAGATATTCTATATGGGATGAAAAATTGATTGATTTGCCAAGGTGAGTACTACCTGAAAGGTGTGTGGTGTATGCAAAAAGGTAAATGAGAGAAGCAAAACATAATAGAATAATGTGTGTGTTTGCATGTATTAGACAAAAATGAGAGGGAATAATGAGAGAGGCAAGAATCAAATAGTAGTGTGTATGTGCATCCTTAATGAAATTTTGATAGCTAAGAAGTGTGTGTAAGATAGTCAATGGTTGTATGAACATCATAAATGATATTCATGCAGTATCTACCCTATCCCATGAGGACCCCTTAACGGGTGAAATATAAAGGAAAAGTGTGAGTGAAAGAATGAGTAGATAGAAGAAGGAATTGTGAATTGCCAAAAGACTCTAAACATCTATAGAATTGTAATAACAAAATCAATTTGATAAAAGAAATCTATGTAACCATGAGAACAAGAATTTGAAGAAAGCAACGGACCATTCTAATTAATATTCAAAAGATATTATACATTAGGTTACAATACGTCCCTCTTAGAGATACAAAATTGATATGAAATTACAATAAATCTCAAAAATAGATGTCTTCCAAGTAGACTCTTATGAAATTCCTCTAATATAATTATATGAGGGTTTCCATCACAACCTTCACATGATGATATCAAGAAATGTGATCTTGATGAGGTTTAGCTCCTGCAAAAGACCTATCACCTGCACACAAAGAAACTAAAGAAATATTAATAGCATTTAAATCCTCTTGAGTTGAGGCTAGTTTCTTGATAAGTGCAATAAAGGAAGCAAATGCATAAGGAAATGCAAAAATGCATGAAATGTTGAAATGAAAGCATAAATACTGAATGGAATGTTGTTAATCTAGGTCAAAAATTCAATGAAAGTAGCTAATTATTAATCTAATGATAAACAAAAGAAATGATATATCATCATGTTACTGCTTTTGATCAGGTCGATAAGCTCTGTTATCCACTATCGATGTCAGAGATAGCACCTTTGAGCTATTATTAACAATAGTGGCTATGGTACTGAGGCCTTTTTCTCTATTTTTTGGATCTAGTGATGATCAATTACAATGTTGAATTGATGTTCAAGGGTCTATCTATTTGATTCACAGCGATTTCACAAGAATTGACTCAAAATTGATGGTAAATTTGAAGAAGAATAGCAATGTTTATTGGCTTCAAACTATCCAAATATCCATGGGTGCAAAGGATGTATTCCTAGCATAATTTTAGTAAAATTGTGATGTTTGTGAGAGATTGCACTCTTTGATTACAAAACGACAACACTTCATTACGCTAATTTCTCATGAGTTCTCTATGTTCTCTTGTTTTGGGAAACCTTAAATAGACTTTCCAAATCTTCATCCTAGCTTCTCCATGAATCCAAGATCAAGAATCTATTAGGCTGGGGTAGTTGGAGTGATGCTTCAAGAAGCTTCCATGGAACAACTACTCAATAAATCATTACTTGTAATGGATTCTACTCATTTTGGGTAGCCCAATTTTGTTATAGATTCTATCTTTATCGATAGGAAAAACTTAGACCATGGATGCTATTGATAGGCATGACCAACCTATTGCCACTCTCAACATCAATGGTGATGGTGATCATCACTGATGAAATAAACGGTCAAAGTTGAATAGGACTAAATTACCCTAATTAAGTGGTTAGAGCCATTGTCTGGTCTTAGAAAGGTCCAAGGTGAGTCACATGGCCTTAAAAGGTGTCCATATGAGTAGCTTCCTCAACATGACACATTTTAGGTGTCTACAGATACCTCTTTTTGATATGCATTATGGGAAAATACAACACTGAGAAAAAATAGATAACCTAACGCCATATTATAGGTTTATTGATGTTCATTGATCTGGTCAACTTTAGATACCCCAACCATGGAAAGGACATGCATCTTTAAATAATTACCTCCAATAGAATGGTGTTTTATATTTGATTAAAAATTTGGTGAATTTTGAAAGCATTTGGATAGCGTTGTCAAGCTACATGACTGTCAGTTCAAACCAGCAAAGGTTTAGTTCAGTATTTTTACTTTTTTCCCAACCAAAGGGTAAGCTTATGATAGATGTTAGAAATGATTCATGGATGAATGCAACTTGCATGATTAATTTTTTAATTGTTTATTTTGATTATGAATGTTATGATTATGACTACCCCCTCAAGCGATGAGTTGATGAGAAAAATAGTAAATGATGAAAGCGATGAGTTGCTTGACCAAGATGACTATTTCTTGACCGTCGTAGAAGACAATGATGGAGATATAAAAATACTATGGCCGTTATTGATGTTGGTGGTTGGGAAACTAAAACCATCCTCAAGAGAGGCAAATTGAGTCTAGGTAATCATCAATGCAGCCTAGTCATAGGTCAATCATGTGATTCAAGATATTGATAGGTACTAGCTCTAGACAACCTTGTAGAGATGGATCAAAGGGTGGAGGTGACTCGAGGGGTGCAAGCCCTATTTGATATGTCATGATGACTTATATCATTTTTGAGTGTAAGGTCTAAGGACCTACATAGCTGTAGCCTACGGGTATTTTGTACCTTGATGTAATTTTGACACACACATATACATATGATCTCCTATTTATAGCTCATTGTGTATTATGTATTTGCTTTTATGTTCATGGATGCATTTATGGATACAATGCCTATATGATTATGATATTATATTATATGTATGCAATGTACTAATGACATACAATGTATAGATGATAGATGTATATTTAGATATTGTGATCTAAATCTGTAGATGCTCTACTATGTATGCATATATGAATGCAATGATTAATGTTAAATGCATGTTTAATTTTGTTTCAATTGTGTATGCATTTAATCTATGTTTATGATATGGTGGATGTAATGAACTAATTTTATGTGGATGGTCTAATGCGAATGAACTTGTATGCTTTAATCAATTAAAATATAAGGAATGAATCTAATATGTGTAAAAAACTAATGAAAGACACTATAAAATGTATAAAAATCATGAATGAGAATGGTAACTCTTATCATAATAATTAATCATTTAAACATTCATATACAAGATGATATGGTGTGAGATGTATGGGTTTTCCCTATAAGCTTTTGTAAACTAAACAATATGCACAAAATATTTAGTGGTCATCTAAATATCATTGTTTATATCCATCTAGTATCTATCTTATTCTATGAACACCCCTTAATAAAAAAACTTCATAAGGAAAACTATGTATGATTGATGAGATGATTTGTTGCTATAGGAGAATTTTTAAAGTTTTCATGAGACTCAAAAACCCTAGTTGATTAATTAAAAGTTGTATAATGACTACACAAGACTCCTGAAATATATAATCCTATAAAGAACACCCAGATATTCACTATCCTTATGTGTGTAAATGAATATATTCGATGAGTCATAAGACTACCTCATTGTCAAGCGGGTTTCATTCAACCCATTGTTGTAATGAGGATCACCATATGGTCATCATTATCCTAAGTTTGGACATAGTTAGATAAGACTACTAGATAATACAAGCCACCTAAAGCTAGCTCATCCATAAAATAACATTGGTTTGTACAAAATAAGGTTGCTAATGTGACAGACATCGCCACACATAAGTATACTCCATTTATAGGCGGGTTTCATTCAACCATTTGCTTTAATGAAGATCACCCCATGGTGGTCAAATACTGATGATTCCAGGGATTCAATCTCATTACCCCCTTCTTTTATTTTAATTTATTTGGATAATTTCTCATGCTTAGTGATGATAATCACTATTTATTTTACATTTTGTTTCATTTTGTAACAAGGAATTTTCTTGGTGATGAAAATCATTATTTATTTTGCTTTGCTTTGCTTTGGGAATTTGATCATTTTGTGTAAAAGCAAGAGATTTCTTAGGTAGGGAGGAGCTTGTACTTTTTCCAATGATTAGAATTCTAAACCATGCACATAATAATATGAGCAAGGAAAACCTTTTGCTTAAGGTGACTAGGACCACTTTGTAATGTCATCCTTCCTTGTTCAAACTATGATTGTTAATGTTTAAAATGTGATGGGATTTTGAGAAATGAAAGGTACTATCGAAAATAGACATAATATTCAAAAGCTAATATAGATTTCTTAAAAATATAAAAATATAATTAGGTATGGTTGAATGATCAAAAAACCCTAGTATACACCTGATAACAACTCATGAGGTTGTGTTGAAAAACATAGTTACTCACAAGAAAAATAAATGATGATCATTTTGGGATGCATTATTGGTATACAAACATGGTGCCATTCATAAGAATGTAAATATAACCTATCCTAATGCAAATGCAATGGATGGTAATTCCTAATGCAATGCAGCTACTAAATTCATATAATGAAATACAAAATGTAAATGTTTTTATGTTTTTAGTGTTTTTTTTTTATTGGATTTTATTATTTTTGTGATTTTATGTGTAAAATGCCCTTAAGTGAATAATTTTGAGATATTTAGGTTCTTCAATACCTTCTAGCAATGTAAGGTAGTAAGTTCCAAGTCCTATCTTCTCTGAAATGATGAAGGGACCTAACAAGTTGACCGTAGATTTGTCTCACATATGAGGTGGCAGGTTTGAGTTCTATTGGTTCTCTTTTAGCACAAGATATCCAACATTAAAGTCTCTCAGATGGACTTTATTATTGTAATATAATTTAAGACTAAAATGTACAAAAGATAACATTTGATCCAACAACTTGCTATAACACAAATTATCCCAAAATGCTGATTTTATTAATGATAAAAATGCTTTAGGTTACAAATAGGGAGAATTCCGATTCTTTCTTTCACAAATGTACAACAATCCTGAAGCTATATTTTGGTATTTTCAATGAAGGTGGGCTTCATGTGTAATGTGTGCCACCGATAGTTTTTTTGTCGATGTTTCCTCTTTGCACCTATTTGAAACCTGAAAAAGAGAGTTAATATTTTTGGGGGCTTGCCTTAGTTAGGCTCCATGTTGAAGAAGACAAATTGACACTAAATATATGGTAAAAATTGAAATAAACTATAGAATTGACTGTAAAGACATGAAATAAAGTATACCTAACTGATTTAGTGGGAGAAACCTTCTGTAGGATCAACTTGCAGGTCAGGGGGTAAACTGGAAGCTAGATTCATAGGGTAGAAGGTGAATTAAGTTGTAAGTACTTTTTGTTGGAGATCCTTATCCAGATGGGCTCCTAAGATGATGTAATACTATCTTCATGGTTTATATATGTTAGATTGTACTTCAAGCCATATTTCTACAAATTTTTTGTAGGTTAACTAAAATGGAGAGACAGAGATAATGAGGTATTTGGTCTCCTATTTACAGAAGAAACCAAGTTTTAGGGGGTTTGGTTAGAGGTACTAAACCCTAGGGTAAAGTCCTATTGTGGTTATTTTAGGGTTTTTGAGGTAGAATTCCCATATTCCCTAGATAAATATCTCATCCTCACACATGTGTGAGGAGATATTAGGGTTTACTAGGGTTAGGTGGTCCCTAGGTTAGATGAGGGTTGAGTTAGGGTTTCTTAGGAAATATCCTAACTACTTTGGTGCACACACATGTGAGGGAATAATTAGGACTAATTTGGGTTTATAATCCTAATTAACCTTTTTTAATCTATAAAGTGCACTTAAGTGAAGTGACTTTAAAATTAGAAATGCAATTAACTTAATTAGGAGTTTTCAAGAACTAATAATCCCGTGGGGTCCTAATTAGGTCTAGGAAGGGCTTAAGTTACCTTAGGGAATTGATAAGTGATCTCTTGATAGATAGAAGGTGATTGGGTCATGAATTGTGTATTTTAGTAGGGTTTCATGCCTATAGACCAATGAAATAGTCTACATAAGTCTATGAAAGTCCATGATGGCCTACACTAATCTAGAGTAGTCTACGTTGGTCTAGAGTGGTCTACAATGGTCCGATGTAGTCTAAAATGGTCTACAATGGTCTAAATTGGTCTAAAATAGCCTATAGAGGTCTAGGATGGTCTATCTAAACCAACAAGTATGTAGATAGATCTACAAGTATGTAAAAGTAGACATGTGCAACTTTTGGGTGTCTACATTTAACTCTTTTTGTATTATACTATGTAGAACACAGTTTAATACAAAAATATAATGATAGAAAGTAGAAGGTGAAGAAAGAAAGGGGAGAATGGAATCTAACCAAAGGTATGTAGCCACTAGAAGCATGACCATACAACATTGATAGGGAATTCATGAAGAGAAGAGAAGAAGAAGGGAAAGAAGAAAGAAGGAGGGAAAGAAGAAGGGAAATATGAGAGAGATAAAATGGGAAATGATGATGATGATGAATGTAAATGGATGGTTATGGATGTGATGCAATTATTTTACTTATTTCATATGACATTATACAATGTCATACTAGTTTCTTGTGAAGGCAACTTATGATTGCTTTGCTTTTGTAACCAATGCAAGATGGTCCAAAGTACAATAGAACAAATGCCTATTCAAATTTTTGTTGTTGATTGATTTATGAGTGCATGGTGACATGTTTCAAACCATTTGAGCTAGGTGACATGGATTATTCATATGTACCATTCAGTATACGATCATGGCTACTTTACCTGAATGCTAGAATAGCATCTTTGAATGTTGCACTAGGATTTAGTTAAACATACTATTCATTATGTATTCGACATAAATTAATGCCAGATTGACATATCCATGGTAACACATAGCTCTCATGATCTAAAAAAATATCTAGTTGGGATTGAGATTATTATTATAATATAATCTTCAAAAAAAAAATTGTAGACAAATACGATATCCATGATTTAGATGTTTGATTGTTTGGTTGTATGCGAAGCTAACTTTTGCATATGAATACCTCCTCAAATGAGGAATCATAAATGAGGTGAATGAGATGTGGTGATATGATGATGGATCAATGTATAGAAGAAAATGCATGATAATATTGATAAAAAAAATAGATGGAGAGGTATGTGGAAATATTTCCTATGGTTTGGGATGAAAATTGGATGATTTGGGGATTCATAGGTGCAATTCATAGGTCAGGAGGTGAATTGAACCTGAATTCATGAGATATGGGGAAAATTAAACTGAATTTGCATAGTAGGGGGTGAATTTAATCTAAATCATGAGGTAGGGGGTAAATTAGGGTTTTAGATATATTTAAGCCTTTTTTTGAAGGGTGGGGGGTCATTTTGCACGATTGAGGCTTTGGAGAGTGAGTGGAGAGAACTGATTGGCAATGTGAAGCTCTTGTAGTGGAAAAATTTGGGTGCAAATATGGTGAGGGGATGGACTGGTGCTGGAAGCCAATGTGGGGACCCACTGGTAAGTGTTCATTACTTACTTTATTTTATAAATTTATTTCTAGAAAAGTGTGAAATGGGGGAGGGGAGGTTTTCACATTTTTTCTAAAATGCATGGTAATTTTAATTGAAATTGGAATACGAAGTGTTAGTCAGTCCAAATGGGTACCTAAAAGTGTGATCAGTTTTTAGGTTTGACCTATTTTAGTGTTAATTTGACCAGTTAATGGGTAGTGTAGCTGCATGGTTTGACTTTGCATTTCGGGAGCCATGGGGTACTATTTTTGGAATGTGATTGCATTTTATCCATAAAAGTGGTGTTGGAACCGATTCTTGCATCCATAG
This sequence comes from Wollemia nobilis, assembly GCA_028583015.1. Taxonomy (NCBI): domain Eukaryota; kingdom Viridiplantae; phylum Streptophyta; class Pinopsida; order Araucariales; family Araucariaceae; genus Wollemia; species Wollemia nobilis. The sequence continues at coordinate 1,274,290 of JAQPPZ010016334.1, read as the reverse complement.
GATTCGATTGTCATGTTTGCAAAAATCCATTTGAAACCAATGAGCTATTACAGGCTCTGGTCAACCTGCCTCTTCGTTCTGATAAACATGAATATTGCTAAAGGAAAACTACAGAACGGGTAAGGAAACCCCAACGGTAATTCTATGATAAAACGTTGATTACACGCTCCAGATTAATGTAACACTATACGTATTAAAATGACCAAGCAAGAAAATAACCAATTGTTATGCCTTATGTAGACCGGTGCCTAGATTCATTGGGTTGTTATAGCAATTTAACAACAATTTTAACATGAACAGAGAGAATGGGGAAAAGAAAATTGGCGTTCTTAGATTTATTCGAATATCGTAATAAAACTAAAATTTAACCAATGAAAGAAATGTATGTAATGTATTCAAATAATGTAATCCATTACATAGTGACACACAAAACTGAGACAAAGATATAACAGGAATAAAACTCAGAATTGTATTGATTTCATAAAATATTACATGCAAAGTGGGCAAGATGCCTTTTAACTCTATTTTTCTCAAAGAAATACATCAATACAATGAAGAGGACTCTGTTCAAATAATGTAACAGGTCTCTCCTACTCTCCTTATTCCAATATGGTAATAGTAGAGTCTCTGAATCCTAGGCTCAATAGGACAGGAAATAATCTCAGCTTCTTGAGCACTTTCCTATCAAATTCCTGCACAGAAAAGGGAAGAATAAGAAATGAGAGAGAAAAATAGACACAAAAGGGGATACAACAACACAACTAATAGGGCACTCAAGTATACCTCTTAGAAAAAATGCTATTCTCTAATTGCTTTATGCAGAATCTGATTGCAGCTACTTCCTTTTATAACTGCTGGTTCTTGATTCTGTTATTTCTAGTTTATTTCTGACCTTACACTTGTCAACATCTGATTGAACTTCAAAAATTGGTACAACTGGCTTCCACTACCCTTGTTTTTTTGGTTGTACCCTCCTCTTTGACTTTTTCAAATAGTAATTCAATTTAACCGGTGATGGTGGTGTTGGGTGAACCTATTTCTTCTTCTACTACTTCTATAATTGTTTTCCTTTCAACTGTTTCTCTTTGAGCTGCCTTCTCTTGAACTGCCTCTTTGAGAGACTTTTTCTATTGGTGCAGGTCTTTGCTGTGTTGAACTTATTTTTTTTTTGTTGACTGCAAGTCTCAACCCTTTTCCCTTTTTGACCTTGTTGCAGCCACTTTATTTGTTCACTTATTAATCTCCAAACTTCTATGTCAAAGGTGGCAGCAAACCTTAGCATGTTCATCTCCTGCAAAATCCTATTTTTTTGTGTGGTAATAATGGACCTGTTTCTTTCATATTGGAAGAGCAACATCTCCACAGTATTCACCAGAGAAGTAGTTTGTTTAGTCATTTCTGCTTCATCATCTGATTCACACTCAAATATTTCTATGGTATGCTTGAGTAGCTCTTCTACATCGGAGGCTTCCAAGCATTGGTCTAAGGATAGACCGATGTCTACCATTTTTCTTGTTGCTTCTTCTATCAGATTATCCATTTCATTCACAACATTGATCCACCTTTCCCGGTTTACCCCGAATAGGGCTGCTTTCAAAAACTCAAAATTGAGCTGGATTTTATTGCCATTATCTGTGGTTATCTCCTGACCCTGCAACTCTTCAAAATTATCTCCTATGAAATCAAGGGTAGGATGAATGACTTCAAATTCTTCTGCTCTCTCTTGTATTAATGTCAGAATTTCTTGAACAGTTACTTGGATCACCCTTATCTGTCTAAACATTTCAGTGAACCCTCTAGCATGAGCTTGTATTTTCATTGACATTTCCTTCTTCATTGTATTTAGATAATAGGCATGATCTTGAATCTTCACCATTGAAGGGGGTTGTGCATTTGAAGTATCCTTACGTGCCAATTCTTCCTATTGTTTATTTATTAATGCTTTCATTTCAACTTTTTCCTTCTCTTCCTTTTTCAATTGACTCCTTAATTCTGCAATTTTCTCTACCAGTTGGTCCATGGTTTGATTTGACATTGCTTTAATAACTTTGACCATATCACCTTCTTTTCCTAGCACTGATGAGTCTCCCGTATCTTGATCGATTCTGAAGACAAGTGGGTCTTGTAGAGCAGGAAGATTTATCTCTGCTATATCTGATATAGGTGCTTCTAATTGTGATTCTTCTGTAAACTGTTCTCCTATATTTCCCATCCCTGCTACTAACTGTAATTCTTGTTCATTTGCAGTAGTGAAAGTAGCCTGCTCATCTGTCCTTTCCAACACAACCTTAGTAGAGGGCAAAGACAATCTGGGCCTCTTCTTCTCTACAGTGGTTATCTCTGTTTGATTTTTCACCTGGTGACTTCGAAAAAGACCCCCAAATCCACCAGTTCTTCTCCTATTCATCTGTATTACTGATGGAATTTTAATCTCCTATCCTTTTATTTTTAAAGAGGTAGGGATGGCCATGGGTGCCAATTTCTTCACACTAGTTATAGCTAGTACTCTATCAAAGATGGGAATTACAACTTGTTCTAGGAGTGAAGCTTTCTGAGCAGGTGTTGTTACAATCTCCTTCCCTTTACCTGTACTCGGGTTTTGGGAAGCTTCTTGGGAAGTGCTTGGTGTTGCTTCTATCCTGAGATGAGCACTTCTAGGAGGCCTAACCTGTTGCTCTACTATATCTATAGTATTTATAGTGACCTCCATTTGATCAATACCCTATTCTTCTATCAACTCTAATAAGGGGTCTTCTTTGATTGCTTGAGTTGCTCCTAGAAAAATAGGTGCTACAACTTCTACTAAAATTTCTCGAAGCCTTCTTAATTCTGTAGGGTAATCATAGGCTTCATGAACCTGTGTGCTGCCCCTACTTTAGGAGGGAAATCATCCCATACCCCTTGCAAATCTAATCCTTTTTCCATAGCTTCTAATAAGCTTTCTTCAAAAGCGTCTGTACGATGCAATATTCGAGCATATTCTCTTTTTTCCATCATTCTGTTGTATATTCCTTTTGGGTCATAAAATCTCCAAGTTATCTCATCGAATCCCATGTTGTCCAATTCAAACATTCCCTTGAGTAGGGTAGGGTAGCCAACAAATATATAATCTCCAAAGCGATAGGGAACACTGAGCTAGGGGACTTTACCATGTTTCTTTACCAGCCTCATCTTAGCTTCTTCGGCCACCTGCCTGCATAATTCCAAAGCTGCTAGGGATAATGGGCAATACATTGGTAATAGCTTTGGAGGAATTTTAGCCCCATATAGCCTGATATAGGTGTAACCTTATGTGAAGAAGAAATCCCCAATCTCTTTCTCTTTGATAAAAGCCCTTACTCCTGGCCCTAGCCTCTCAGGAACCATGCCAGTTAAAATCCAATGGATTTCTACCATGAAATGATCATAGAACCAGCCAAAGTGAGTTTGTCCTTCATGTATTCTCTAGAAACTACTTTGGACATAGTGGTTGTCAATGGATTTTACTCTTTTCCGGGCTTCTTCTCCCAATTGACCCGCTATCAGGTGGATAAAAATTGAGTATTGAGAAAAACGGGGCATCTCTTGCCTTTGTTCAAAAACTACCTTTTTTAATTCTACCATTTCTTCATGCATTTGGGTACTTAATTCTAATTCCCAGGCGTAAATTGGGGTATTATGCGCCCGATTGCATTGTGCAGCTAAATACAAAACCCTTTTGGTCACTCTACTGAGATCCTGTACCCCTAAGACTATGTTTATCATATCACAAAAATCTTGGACCCATGGTTTAAAAGCAGTCTTCCTAATTGGAAATTTATCATCTATTTTCTCATGAGTATCAAATAAAGACTTAAAAACTTCCATTTTTATGAACATTCGAGATTGGTGTTCGATTACCTTTTTCACCAAAAATGTGGTATACTCTATCAAATTGAATACTTTCTGGATGTGTTCGACTTTGATGTTGAATATCGATCGATCCTTATTGTCTCGAAATGTCCTCGTTCTTTCATCATACACCACTACCAGCCACACCATTAAATCCGAGGAGAAATGGACCTTCGGACATATCATCTTCTCAAGGTTACTATCCCATCTATTGCTTCTAGGAAAACCCTTGTATTGTAACCTCTGGGCTTTATGAAATAAATCAGCCATTATCCATGGGGTCTTGCTATCACTCTCCATCACATGAGCAAAACTCTTGATACATGCATTATCGATCTCGTACTATTGTGTTGGAGTAGGTTTCTTATCAGCTCCACATTTTTGAGCAAAATCATACATTGTGCTATCGGGTACAGGCGGTCCAGAGATTTCAGTGTATGGTGACCGATCTGTGATGAATTTTACTGCTTCCCTAGTGTCTTCTGGTACAAAAATGTCTCCCCATGATGCCATTTTGCTCAAGGTAGTGGGTATATTTCTCTTCAAATAGGCAAACCCAACACTCTCCTCTTCTCTGTATTTCTTGCATACCAATCTCTGCTCTTAGCTCACTAGGGTGGTAAACTCGACTGATTTTGTGAGCTCATATACTGGGTGGTGAAATGGGTTCGATAATTCACACGTTTGTCATTAATATGATGCCACTAACTACCTTTTAAAATTATCCAAAGAAATTTTGCCAACACATATTTTCCTAGAGTTGGGCCTTAATGGTGGGTAATGTCCTTCATCCTACGTGCCCTGGGCCCTTTGGTTTGTGTACCTACAATCATTAATACTTCCGCTATTGGCCACTGGAACCTCTTTTTATCTGATGTGGAACTGTGATGTGTGATAAGGATGGCTTCCATTTTGAATCTCATGCCACCTTGGCCTCGAATGATAACTAAATATTTGGGATCGATTACCCTTTTAATTAGGTAACAATCATCCTAGGGATCTTCATAAGATTTGGTTCTTGATGTGAGTGCCTGTTATTATCTCTGATATCCTTAGCTTTCCTTGAGTCAACCATGATCGAGTGCAGCCATTGGATCTACCTCTATTTCTGTCACAACCTTGGATATTTTTATAACTTGTAGGTTAGTTAACTAAAATAAAATACTATTTGAATATTTTTATAATGATTTACCTTTCGAATGTGCACCACCATTGGATTATCTCGAGATGGAGTGCATCCGTTGGATTCATCAGAAGATGCTTGTGATTTTAGCCCTCTTGTATTTGACTTTGACTTGCTCACTATCATTAGATTCCTTTAATCTCAATGAAGTGCTACCATCGGATCTCTCTAAGGAGTTGTTAGCATAGTCGTCGATGTCTAGGGACCTGCATGTTTGTTAGTCTACTAGTTTATATAAATATGTCCCTAGTTATTCAGATAATCATGTTTATAATGGTTGAAAACCCTTGGTTAGTGATGATTAGACCCAAAGATAATACAATGTGTTAAAGATAATGTAATCCTCTTATCTTGATTAATCTAGTAATTAAAACCTTAATAACATTTCTCTAACACATGTATTTGTATAATCAAATCATTTCACTATGCGTCCACCGTTAGATCATATCATCATAGGGCATAAATGTTGGATCTCTCGCACATACACAATGTTTAGCAAAATAAGGGGGAATATTAATTAAATTAAATGCAACTTTAATTAATCATTTGATGAAGGAAACCTTTTTAGACTAACCTTCGATCACTTTTAACCATGTGCATCATTGGATCTGAGTGGAGATGAGCGCTGTCATCAGATCTTCATGTTATTTAATCCCTTTGTTTGACTTTGATTCCTTCATCGTCATTGATCTTCAAGTGGAGTCTAGCGCTGTCGTTAGATCTCCTATGAGCTGCATACTTGTTAGCCAAAAGGGGCATCATTACATTAGATTAATCCCAGTTTAACGTGAAAGGGGACTGATTAGCAATGTATTATACCCTTGTTAATTTTATTTAATAGGTTTAATTAATCTCATGGGGCCTTTTACCTTTTTGATGCACCTTTTATGGGAGCACCACCGTTGGATTGGATCTAAATTGAGCGCTACTGTCCGATCTGTCCAATTTGCTTGATAATTATTTTAAAGGGGGCGCATACCCTTAATACTTTTTTGACCATAGTATTTTAATGTGTGGTTTAATTAAATCAAGCGTTACCATTGATCTTTGAGTTCATTTGAGCGCTATCATTCGATCTGGCGGACTTGTCCAATATTTAATTAAAATTTTGACCCTTGTTGACTCGTTAATGATTTGACTTTTTGGAGAGCACGTTCCATTGGATTGGGCTTAGCTCAAGCGCATCCATCCAGATTGGTAAAGTTGCATTTAATTTTATTAATTTTAATGGCTTTTGATCTTAGGTTATAATCATTTAGATTTTTGACTTGTTTGACTTAACCTTTAATCGACTTATTAGAGCGTCGTCGTCTGATTAAACCAGATTCGAGCGTGGCCTTTGGATTTGATCTAAGGTGCTCAATTTTTAACTAGATGGGGTGCATACCCTCAAGATTTTAATTAATATCTTTGTTTTGGACTTTTAGTTTTTAGGGCTTTAGACCATGGTATTTAATTAAATTTCTTCATTACTTTTGAATACCTTAGGACTTAAAGGTTTATCATTTGATTTAGGCCCAAGGGTGACTTTATTTTTAGGAAGGTCGGAGTTAGGCTTTATTAAAAATATGATTGATAAAATCTTGCCATACCCCCTATTGAGCATTATTAAAAAGGGGCACACATTATTAACAACCAAGGTTAAACTCATCTCATTAGACCATGGAAAAATCAAATTACTCACACCGATTGAAGAAGTGACCAAAATTATTAAGCATTTTGATTGAAACTAAAAATTTAAATTTGGGGGTTTCAAAGTTTGAGTCAAATTTGGCTCCAACATAGGCTCTGACTGGGACAATGTGTTGAAAACATGAGGCACTTGAGAACCACAGAATCTCCTGGTTTTATTTGCAGAAAATGAACAAAAATAAAAAACTTTTGACTGTTAAGTAAAGCTTGAAAAACATAAAAGAAAAACAATTTTTTTATATATATACTGAAAAATTGTATGAACAACATGATATCAAAGCTATAGAGTATTTGAAAACTGTAATTCCTTTTATTCAATTTGGAAACTAGGATCAGATTTTTAGAAACATATGAGTTTTATTTTGATATATTGTAATGCTTGTTTTAGCTAAGTCATAAGATATGATTACACAAATATTTGTCAAAGCCATTTACTTCATCATGTTTATGCCCATGTGTGTGTTTGTGCATTTATTTTGATTTCTAAGTCTTTCAGAACTTTGCCATATCTGAGCAAAATAGTTAAGCCTAATATGTGATTTCACTCTTTAAAAATTTTCACCATTCTGTAGGGCTCCACTGCCAGTCAAGCGTCTATAGCCCCGGTGGAGTTGCTTCTAATCCCATCTGGTTTTACCCTACTACCAGTCAAGCGTCTATAGCCCCGGTAGAGGTTTTCCAAGATATCTCAGGCAGTGACTCAATTTAACTTTATTTTTTATTTTTCTTTCTCGTGAGAGAAGTACTTGGATATATAAGCAAATTGTGCAATGAGTATGCCTGAGTTGAGGATTAGTTTCTGGCTATAAAATATGAGTGTAATAATTTTTGGCTCAACCACCCTCTCAAAGATAACTCGGTTCTTTGGACCTTTGAAGTCACTTTAAGTATCATTTGTAATGTGAGGCTTTGACATGATGTTTCAATCAACTTTGTTTTCCTTCTATTTTATCTCATATCAAACAACTATTGCATAAACACTCATATTTTGAAAATTGTAAACCTCATCAGAATCTAAAATAAATCTCCTTTTTTCTTATTGTTTTTGGTGGAATCAATAGTAATATATATACTCATCAAGCTAAGAATATCATGTGTACAGTAAACTCAGAATTAAACTAAACAAGAAAAGAAAAGCTAAAAAGTAAAACACTCTTTTTTTGGGTTTTTTGCTTTTTCCACTTTTTTTATTTTTATTTTTTATTTTATTCACCTTCAATAGGGATTGTACATTTTGAGGTGTTGGCCATTAATAGGGATAGCCATCATTTCACCTTGCAAGGTCTGCAACTTGTATGTATTCTAGCTGATAACATGGGCTATTTGGTATGGGCCAATCCATTTAGGTTCAAATTTACCTTTTTCACCATGCTTATCATTTTTAGGATCCCAATAGATGACTATATCTCCTTGAGAAAAAGGAGTACCCTTGGCTTTCTTATTAAACAATTTCATGGTTTTCTGGGTTTGTTCCATCATTCTATTAAGGGTCTCTCTTCTTTGCTCTTCTAATAGGACAATTTGGTCAAGCCTTCTCTGTATGGGATTGGGGTCTTCATGGTCTTGCAGTAGGAGGGAAAGTGCCAATTTCTCTATCTTTGAAGGTAATAAGGCTTTCTCTCCATAAACCATCTCATAGGGGGTTCTTCCTGTGTTTCTTTTAACAGACAACCTATCAGCCCACAAAGCAAATTTAAGTTCATTGTCCCACCCTCTCTTGTTCTTACCCAATGATATTTTTATTCTAGTTATTACATTTTTATTTGATGACTCAGCAAGACCATTTCCTTGGGGGTAATAATTAGCAGAATGGGATAATTCAATTCCATATTCAACACAAAATTCTACCATTTCATATGAAACAAAATATTGTGCATTATCTGTAACCAGTTTTTGAGGAACTCCAAACCTGGTCAGAATGTTTTCTTCCAAGAATTTGATGATAGTGGCAGTAGTGGATGTTCTCAGGGGTGCAACTTCTACCCACTTTGTAAAGTAATCTGTTGCAGTTATGATCCACTTGTGTTGGCCAGATGAATTAGGCTTGATCTCTCCAATTAGGTCAATACCCCATTGTGTGAATGGTGCTTCAATGATTACTGGCTTGAGGGGCATGGCGGCCAAATGCTTCTTTCCTACAAAAACCTGGCAGTTATGATAGTTCCTAACATATTTATATACATATTTAAAAATAGAAGGCCAATAATATCCTGCTCTCATAATTTTATTAGTTGTAGCTCTTGGAGCAAAATGTCCTCCACAGAAACCATCATGAAATTCATTGATTATTTTTGGGACTTCACTTTCATATAAATAGACTAATAATACTCCATCAGGGTGTTTCCAGTATAGCACACCATCTTGTATATAATATTTCTGAGCTTGAAGCTTGACTGACCTCATTCTGTTTGTTGACATATCTTTAGGAAATGATAGGGTTTGTAAGTATGACAAAATTTCCTCATACCATTTGCATTCGGTATTATTGATTCTTCTGATATCATATGCCTCATCTATTGTGAGAACATTTTCAAATCCTTCTTCTTCTTTGTTAGCCAACAGTTTAGCCAAACCCTATCCTTTGATAGTTTTAACTATTTTGAATTCAGCATCATATTGCAGAAGCTTTACCATCCATCTTGTTGGTCTTCCTAATGGCTCTGATTGAGAAAAAATATATTTTATTGCTATAAAAGGGATACAACAATAAACTTTATTTGAGCCAAATATACCTTTGAAATGTTCTAAAGATTGGATGACTGCATAAGCATATTTTTCTAGTAAGGTGTATTTAAGATGTGCTCCTTTTAGACCTGAACTCATGAAGGCTATTGGCCTTTCATTATTTTCATCATCTTTCTATGAAAGAACTGCAATAATAGAATGTTCAGATGCATAAGAATAGATATTAAAATATTTTGCATAATCAGGGCAGCTTAGGGCTGGAGTGGTTGATATGGCTTCTTTGATCTTGTTAAATGCTTCCATATTCTCAACTATCCATTTTATTTCTCCAGTTTTTTTAACCATATCATTTATGGGTTTGGTCATCTCTACAAAATTTGGGACAAATATTCTAATAAAGTTTATCTTGCCAAAGAATGACCTGACACCTTTCAAATTTCTGGGAGGAGGAATTTTGGAAATGGCTTCAATTCTTTCTGGGTCAATGCTTATTCCTTTTTCTGAAACTATGTGTCCTAATAACTTTCCTTGTGTAGTCCCAAATATGCATTTCTTGGGATTTAAAGAAATTCCAAATTCTTTGCACCGAGCAAAAACTGTAGTCAAATGTTCTAGATGATCTTCTGGATTTTTAGAAAATATTGTGATATCATCCAGGTATACAACTACAATTTTGAACATTAATCCTTTGAAGGCAAAATCCATTGCTCTCTGAAAAGTAGCACCTGCATTCATCAGTCCAAAAGGTATTCTTAAATATTCAAATGTGCCCCAAGGTGTAGTGAATGTTGCCTTATGTCTATCTTCTGGATTTATCTGAATTTGATTGTACCCTAAAAATCCATCTAATAGAGACAATCTAGTTGAGCCAACTACTACTTGCAATAATTGTTCCATGTTGGGTAATGGGTAATTGTCTTTTAATGAACTCTTGTTTAAATTTCTAAAATCTACACAGAGTCTAATATCCCCATTCTTTTTTTTACTGGTACTAAATTGGATATCCATGAAGAAAATCTTACCTTTCTGATTATTTTGGAATCCAATAATTTTTGTACCTCCTTTTGCATTATTGGGTGCAGAGTTGGGTTGTACTTCCTTTGTTTCTGTCTAAATGGTTTAGAATCTTCTTTCAAGGGTATTATGTGTGTCATTACATCTATTTTGAATGTTTTAAGATCTTCATAAGTCCAAGAAAAATGTTCTTTGTTCTTTTTCAAGAAACTGATATATCCAACTTTTTCTTTAGTAGGTAAAGCCATGTCTACTTTCACTATTCTAGGTTCTTTCATTGAACCAATGTTAATATCTTCAGATATTACTTCTCTGCTTAAAGGCTTATAAGCTTTGTCAAAATCATCAAATAGACTCTCTAGAGAAACTAATCCTTTGGGTATTTTATTAGTTTTCAACTGGATTACTTCTACTGGCTCTCCTATTTGGTCTTTTAGCTTTTCTTCATCCTTTTCATCACAGATTACATCTACATACTGATTTTGTAGAGTCATAAAATCTTTAATATCTATATCATCTTGAAAGACCTGTAGATAGACTATGTTATCTGGCACAGAAGGTTTATAGACTGAAATAGTTGGGAATCTATCCATATATTCTGTAGTTATCTCTGGGTGATCTAGGCTTGAGGTATTTACAGCTAAAATATCTGCAACATGATTTTGTTCTCTTGGAATATATGAGATATTGAAAGCTAAGAATTTATCAATTTCTTCCAATACTACATTTTTATATTGCTTAAGCCTAGGGTGCTTAGTCTGATATTTACCTTTGATTTGTAGTATAATAAGCTCTGCATCCCCTATAAGTTAGTTAATACCTAATTCTTTTGCTTTCCTTAATCCTAGTAGTAAAGCTTCATACTCATCTACATTGTTTGTGCAAGGAAATTCTAGTCTGTAAGGAATACCAAGGTAATTTCCTTTAATATCAGTCAAATTAACACCTGCACCTACTTTGTATTATGATTTAGCTCCATCAAAAGACATGGTCCACATTTCTTGAGTCAATACTCTATCTGATTCAGCATCTACTATTTTCATAACTTCTGGATCCATGTTCTTTGCTTTTGGTACTTCCACTAGGAATGGGTTGTGCCATATTGAGTAAACTCCCATCCCTTTTTCTTCCATAGAGTTTACTAAGTTAATCATGGTTTCATCTGTTTGAATTAACTCTATGGAGTGTTTGTTGAATGGTTCCCTTCTCAAAATTATATTCTCCTTATCTGATATTGGGATTGTAGCATAGGACCAGTCCAATTGAATTGAACCTCCTAGTTGTTCTGCCCAATGTCTACTGAGTAATAGTGAGAAGAATGGGTCAACATCAACTACTGCAACATCCATGACAATGCCCTTTTTGGGGTGTTGATCTAAGAAAACTAACAATCCAGTTATCACCCCTACACAAGGAATTTGTCTACTATCCATTACAAAAATAGGGGCAGAATCTCTAGTACAGATTAATCCCATTTGATCAGCTATTAATTTGGGCATGATATTGTGTGAGGCTCCACTGTCTAACATGCAGTTATGGATGACATATCTTTCCCCTTCATGTGAGTTGTACCTTAATGATACATAAAAGGGTCTGATAGAGGATGGTGATCTTGTATCATGTTGATTTTGTCTAGCAACATGGCAAGTTGGGTCTTCTTTTTGTTCCACTAATCCAAATGCTCTGCAGACTTGTTCTCTGTATTGTTGAACTTTCATAAGTTCTCCAAATGTGATATTAACCTTTTTCTTACTGAGTTCTGACCCAACATCAAATTCTATCTTCTTTATATCCAGTGGTTTATTACTTTCTTCTTTGGGAATCTCTTCCTCTGATTCTATTACTTCAGGAGTAATATTTTTAAGGTTCCTATCAGTTTTCTCTTTACTGATATTTTTATTGGTGAAAGTTTATTTTCTTGTTTCACTTGTAGAGGCTTTCTCTATCCTTTTAGGGACTGTTCTATTCCTTAGATTCAGGACATGGGTAGCTTCTAATTCTTCAACTTCTTGAGCAGTGGGGATTAATTTCCCTTGCTTCATCTTATCATATCTTGACTCATGTGATTTCTGCAAGATTTTAGTTCCTTCAATTACTAAAATTTGAGGATGATGATTTGAAGCATACTTATCCATATCTTCTTCAAACAACCTTTCTCTGGATTCATCTTCAATAGACCAACAAGCATTGATTCTTATATCCTCTTCTGATTCAACATGCATATCTACATTACGTTGATCACTTAGGTGAATTCCACATGCATCAGGGTTATGGGGTGCATCACAAGTAGAGAAAAAATAGGGAAATCCTTCTGCTATATTAGCATATGGTATAGGGTTAGGAACACTATTCTGATCTCTATCAGATTCTCGATTTTTCCAGTTATTGTTCCCATTATTCCTACTCCTATTTCCTTCTTCAGAACCATTGTTGTTTCCCCAATTCCTATTGAAATTTTTCTTGAAGGGAGGATGGTTGTCAACATGAGGTCGCTCTGTCTATGAAGATTCACCATTATTTCCATTTCTTTCAATTCTTGCTAACCTGTTGTTCATGTTATTGAACATCTCAATCATTTGACTAGTCAATTTCTCCATTGGATCAATTTCGGTTCTTCTTTGTATATCAAATGCCACTCTTTTAGGTTTTCTCTCAAGTAAGTTGACTTCTAGAGAGTAAGGCTTCATCTTACCACTGTCAAGCATATTTCTTTCTATATCCATTGCTTTTTCCATACAACCATCAATGGTAGTGGCTTGTTCTTGCCTCAACTCATAGTTAAACTCTCCTTGAAAGGCATTCTTATAAAAACAAATAGATTGAATATCACTAGGTCTAAGGTTGGCAGGGATTTTGTTCCTAGTCTTTGAAAATCTTATGTTGAAATCACTAACAACCTCATTCTCTTTTTTCTTCATGGTGGCTAATTCAGTTAACAATGATTGTTCATTTTTCCTTTCACCATATTTCTTTAGAAACACAACTTCCATTTTGGTGAAGTTTGGGATATCATTGTTAGGAAGGGAATTGAACCACTCTCTAGCATATTTTTCTAAAGTCTGTAAAAATAGTCTCAATACTACATCTTCATGTTCAACTTCTAGACTATCCATTGCATACAAGAAACTTTTGATATGATCTTCTCCAGTCATTGCACTATTTCCTAAAAATTTAGGGAGGTATTTGTGAGCTTTATTGGGTAAGGTATTTAAATTGATGGGTAATACAAAAGGCCTATATCTATTAGTCCTCCATAAATGAACATTAGCCTGGGCCATTGTTACTGTAGAATTCAAATTCACAGTGGTAGTACCTACAGGAATATGATTTCTGGGTAGCATGAATATAATCTAATGGATTATCTACCTCAGTATTAATTATTGGACGATAAAAATAATCACATGTATCTTCTATAATAGAATTCAAATGTTCATCTACAATGATAGTATTTTGATTTTTCTTTATGTACTTTTTACCACTAGAATTTGATCTACTATTATAAGCAATACTCTTGAAAAGTGGAGTTTTTTGATTATGTATAAATACCTCTGGATTCTCGAGTTCTGGAAATAGCTCCTTACCGCTTCTCCTGGTGTTCGCCAACACGTTCTGCTCTCTCTTTTTTATTTTTATCTTCTGGGTTCACAGATAGAGTCGCCAGCACGAGGTGCAGAAATAACAACATATACTTTATCAAGAATGCTTGATATTATCACTCATCCTCATAGGAGTCGGTTCTTGGGATAATTCAAGAAAATCAAGAAACCAAAATTTTCAAGAAGATCAAGAAACGTAAAGAAAATAAAAATTTGAAAAACACGGGTAAAATAAAGAACGTAGAAAATGTAAAAATTAAAACGAAAGTTCTTTATTCTAACTGGCCACTCGTTGATTAAAAATAATGTCACTCAGAGAAATTTTTTTAAGAATTAAATATTTCTATCAAGTCCTCCCTAAAAATGGTGCCAAAAAATTGTTGGAACCGATTCTTGCATCCATAGGATTCGATTGTCATGCTACAAAAATCTGTTTGAAACCAATGAGCTATTACAGGCTCTGGTCAACCTACCTCTTCATTCTGATAAACATGAATATTGCTAAAGGAAAACTACAGAATGGGTAAGGAAACCCCAACGGTAATTCTATGATAAAACGTTGATTACACGCTCCAGATTAATGTAAAACTATACATATTAAAATGACCAAGCAAGAAAAATAACCAATTGTTATGCCTTATGTAGACCGGTGCCTAGATTCATTGGGTTGTTATAGCAATTTAACAACAATTTTAACATGAACAGAGAGAATGGGGAAAAGAAAATTGGCGTTCTTAGATTTATTCGAATATCGTAATAAAACTAAAAGTTAACCAATGAAAGAAACGTATGTAATGTATTCAAATAATGTAATCCATTACACAGTGACACACAGTACTGAGACAAAGATATAACAGGAATAAAACTCAGAATTGTATTGATTTCATAAAATATTACATGCAGAGTGGGCAAGATGCCTTTTAACTCTATTTTTCTCAAAGAAATACATCAATACAATGAAGAGGACTCTGTTCAAATAATGTAACAGGTCTCTCCTACTCTCCTTATTCCAATATGGTAATAGTAGAGTCTCTGAATCCTAGGCTCAATAGGACAGGAAATAATCTCAGCTTCTTGAGCACTTTCCTATCAAAATCCTGCACAACAAAGGGAAGAATAAGAAATGAGAGAGAAAAATAGACATAAAAGGGGGATACAACAACACAACTAACAGGGCACTCAAGTATACCTCTTAGAAAAAATGCTATTCTCTAATTGCTTGATGTAGAATCTGACTGCGTCTGCTTCCTTTTATAGCTATTGGTTCTTGATTCTATTATTTCTATTTTATTTCTGACCTTACACTTGTCAGCATCTGATTGAACTTCAAAAATTGGTACAGCTGGCTTCCACTACCCTTGTTGTTCTGGTTGTACCCTCCTCTTTGAATTTTTCAAATAGTAATTCAATTTAACCGGTGATGGTGGTGTTGGGTGAACCTATTTCTTCTTCTACTACTTCTATAATTGTTTTCCTTTCAACTGTTTCTCTTCGAGCTGCCTTCTCTTGAACTGCCTCCTTTACTATTTTAGAGACTTTTTCTATTGGTGCAGGTCTTTGTTGTGTTGAACTTATTTTCTGTTGTTGACTGCAAGTCTCAACCCTTTTCCCTTTTTGACCTTGTTGCAACCACTTTATTTGTTCACTTATTAATCTCCAAACTTCTATGTCAAAGGTGGCAGCAAACCTTAGCATGTTCATCTCCTACAAAATCCTATTTTTCTGTATGGTAATAATGGACCTATTTCTTTCATATTGGAAGAGCAACATCTCCATAGTATTCACCAGAGAAGTAGTTTGTTTAGTCATTTCTGCTTCATCATCTGATTCACACTCAAATATTTCTATGGTATGCTTGAGTAGCTCTTCTACATCGGAGGCTTCCAAGCATTGGTCTAAGGATAGACCAATGTCTACCATTTTTCCTATTGCTTCTTCTATCAGATTATCCATTTCATTTACAACATTGATCCACCTTTCCCGGTTTACCCCAAATAGGGCTGCTTTCAAAAACTCAAAATTGAGCTGGATTTTATTGCCATTATTTGTTATTATCTCTTGACCCTGCAACTCTTCAAAATTATCTCCTATGAAATTGAGGGTAGGATGAATGACTTCAAAGTCTTCTACTCTCTCTTGTATTAATGTTAGAATTTCTTGAATAGTTACTTGGATCACCCCTATCTGTCTAAACATTTCAGTGAACCCTCTAGCATGAGCTTGTATTTTCATTGACATTTTCTTCTTCATTGTATTTAGATAATAGGCATGATCTTGAATCTTCACCACTGAAGGGGGTTGTGCATTTGAAGTATCCTTACGTGCCAATTCTTCCTGTTGTTTATTTATTAGTGCTTTCATTTCAGCTTTTTCCTTTTCTTCCTTTTTCAATTGACTCCTTAATTCTACAATTTTCTCTACCAATTGGTCCATGGTTTGATTTGACATTGCTTTAATAACTTTGACCATATCACCTTCTTTTCCTAGCACTGATGAGTCTCCCGTATCTTGATCGATTCTGAAGACAAGTGGGTCTTGTAGAGTAGGAAGATTTATCTCTGCTATATCTGATATAGGTGCTTCTAATTGTGATTCTTCTGTAAATTGTTCTCCTATATTTCCCATCCCTGCTACTAACTGTAATTCTTGTTCATTTGCAGTAGTGAAAGTAGCCTGCTCATCTGTCCTTTCCAACACAACCTTAGTAGAGGGCAAAGACAATTTGGGCTTCTTCTTCTCTAAGGTGGTAATCTCTGTTTGATTCTTCACTAGGTGACTTCGAAAAGACCCCCAAATCCACCAGTTCTTCTCATATTCATTTGTATTACTGATGGAATTTTAATCTCCTACCCTTTTATTGTTAGAGAGGTAGGGATGGCCATGGGTGCCAATTTCTTCACACTAGTTACAGCTAGTACTCTGTCAAAGATGGGAATTACAACTTGCTCTAGGAGTGAAGCTTTCTGAGCAGGTGTTGTTACAATCTCCTTCCCTTTATCTGCACTCGGGTTTTGGGAAACTTCTTGGGGAGTGCTTGGTGTTGCTTCTATCCTGAGATGAGCACTTCTAGGAGGCCTAACCTGTTGCTCTACTATATCTATAGTATTTACAGTGACCTCCATTTGATCAATACCCTATTCTTCTATCAACTCTAATAAGGGGTCTTCTTTGATTGCTTGAGTTGCTCCTGGAAAAATAGGTGCTACAGCTTCTACTAAAATTTCTCGAAGCCTTCTTAATTCTGTAGGGTAATCATAGGCTTCATGAACCTATGTGTTGCCCCTATTTTTAGGAGGGAAATCATCCCATACCCCTTGCAAATCTAATCCTTTTTCCATAGCTTCTAATAAGCTTTCTTCAAAAGTGTCTGTACGATGCAGTATTCGAGCATATTCTCTTTTTTCCATCATTCTGTTGTATATTCCTTTTGGGTCATAAAATCTCCAAGTTATCTCATCGAATCCCATGTTGTCCAATTCAAACATTCCCTTGAGCAGGGTAGGGTAGCCAACAAATATATAATCTCCAAAGCAATAGGGAACACTGAGCCATGGGACTTTACCATGTTTCTTTACCAACCTCATCTTAGCTTCTTCGACCACCTGCCTGCATAATTCCAAAGCTGCTAGGGATAATGGGCAATACATTGGTAATAGCTTTGGAGGAATTTTAGCCCCATATAGCCTAATATAGATGTAACCTTATGTGAAGAACAAATCCCCAATCTCTTTCTCTTTGATAAAAGCCCTTACTCCTGGCCCTAGCCTCTCAGGAACCATGCCAGTTAAAATCCAATGGATTTCTACCATGAAATGATCATAGAACCAGCCAAAGTGAGTTCGTCCTTCATGTATTCTCCAGAAACTACTTTGGACATAGTGGTTGTCAATGGATTTTACTCTTTTTTGGGCTTCTTCTCCCAATTGACCCGCTATCAGATGGATAAAAATTGAGTATTGAGAAAAATGGGGCATCTCTTGCCTTTGTTCAAAAACTACCTTTTTAATTCTACCATTTCTTCATGCATTTGGGTACTTAATTCTAATTCCCAGGCATAAATTGGGGTGTTATGCGCCCGATTGCATTGTGCAGCTAAATATAAAACCCTTTTAGTCACTCTACTGAGATCCTGTACTCCTAAGACTATGTTTATCATATCACAAAAATCTTGGACCCATGGTTTAAAAGCAGTCTTCCTAATTGGAAATTTATTTTCTATTTTCTCATGAGTATCAAATAAAGATTTAAAAACTTCCATTTTTGTGAACATTCGAGATTGGTGTTCGATTACCTTTTTCACCAAAAATGTGGTATACTCTATCAAATTGAATACTTTCTGGATGTGTTCGACTTTGATATTGAATACCGATCGATCCTTATTGTCTCAAAATGTCCTCATTCTTTCATCATACGCCACTGCTAGCCACACCATTAAATCTGAGGAGAAATGAACCTTCGGACATATCAACTTCCCGAGGTTACTGTCCCATCTGTTACTTCTAGGGAAACCCTTGTATTGTAACCTTCAAGCTTTATGAAATAAATCAGCCATTATCCATGGGGTCTTGCTATCATTCTCCATCACATGAGCAAAACTCTTGATACATGTATCGAGTACAGGCGGTCCAGAGATTTCAATGTATGGTGACCTATCTATGATGAATTTTACTGCTTCCCTAGTGTCTTCAGGTACAAAAACATCTCCCCATGATGCCATTTTTCTCAAGGTAGTGGGTATATTTCTCTTCAAATAGGCAAATTTAACACTCTCCTCTTCTCTGTACTTCTTGTGTATCAATCTCTGCTCTTAGCTCACTAGGGTGGTAAACTTGACTATTTTCGTGAGCTCATATACTGGGTGGTGAAATGGGTTCGATAATTCACACGTTTTTCATTAATACGATGCCACTAACTACCTTTTAAAATTATCCAAAGAAATTTTGCCAACACATCTTTTCTCGGAGTTGGGCCTTAATGGTGGGTAATGTCCTTCATCCTACGTGCCCTCTGGGCGCTTTGGTTTGTGTACCTATAATCATTGATATTCTACTATTGGCCATTGGAACCTCTTTTTATCTGACGTGGAACTATGATGTGTGATAGGGATGGCTTCCATTTTGAATCTCGTGCCACCTTGGCCTCGAACGATAACTAAATATTTGGGATTGATTACCCTTTTAATTAGGTAGCAATCATCCTAGGGATCTTCATAAGATTTGGTTCTTGATGTGAGTGCCTATTATTATCTTTGGTATCTTTTAGCTTTCCTTGAGTCAACCGTGATCGAGCGTAACCGTTGGATCTACCTCTATTCTATCATGACCTTGGATATTTTTAGAACCTATGGGTTAGTTAACCAAGAGAAAATATGCTTCAAACCATTTTATTTACCTTTGAAGTGTGCACCATCATTGGATTATCTCGAGATGGAGCGCATCCATTGGATCTATCAGAAGATGCTTGTCAATTTAGCCATGCTTGTTTTTAACTTTGACTTTCCCTCTACCGTTGGATTCCTTAATCTTAATGGAGTGCTACCATCGGATCTCCTAAGTAGGTTTAGTGCAGCCATCAATGTCTAGGGACCTACATGTTTGTTAGTCTACTAATTTATATAAACCTATCCCTAGTTATTCAGATTAATCATGTTTATAATGGTTGAAAACCCTTGGTTAGTGATGATTAGACCCAAATATAATACAATGTGTTAAATATAATGTAATCCTCTTATCCCAATTAATCTAGTAATTAAAACCTTAATAACATTGCTCTAACATAGGTATTTGTATAATCGGATCATCTCCCTATGCATCCACCGTTAGATCATATCATGATAGGGCACGGTCGTTGGATCTCTCACACATACACAAGGTTTAGCAAAATAAGGGGAATATTAATTTAACTTTAGTAATAATGCAACTTTAATTAATCATTTGATGAAGGAAACCTTTTTAGACTAACCTTCGATCACTTTTAATCGTACACACTATTGGATCTAATCAGAGATGAGCAGTACTGTTAGATCTTCATGTTATTTAATCCCTTGTTTTACTTTGATTCTTTTCGTCTTGATCTTCAAGTGGAGTCTAGCGTTGTCGTTAGATCTCTTGTGAGCTGCATACTTGTTAGCCAAAAGGGGTGCATCATTACATTAGATTAATCCTGGTTTAAGCTAAAATGGGGGTGATTAGCCAATGTATTATACCCTTGTTAATTCTATTTAATAGGTTTAATTAATCTCATGGGGACCTTTTACCTTTTTGATGCACCTTTTATGGGAGCGCCACCGTTGGATTGGATCTAGATCGAGCGCTACCATCCGATCTGTCCAATTAGCTCGATGGTTATTTTAAAGGGGGTGCATACCCTTAATACTTTTTTGACCATAGTATTTTAATGTGTGGTTTAATTAAATCAAGCACGACCATTGATCTTTGAGTTCATTTGAGCGCTATCATCCGATCTGGCAGACTTGTCTGATATTTAATCAAAATTTTGACCTTTGTTGACTCGTTAATGATTTGACTTTTTGGAGAGTGTGCATCTGTTGGATTAGGCTTAGCTCAAGCGCATCCATCCATATTGGTAAAGTTGCATGGATTTAATTTTATTAATTTTAATTACTTTTGACCTTAGGTTATAATCATTTAGATTTTTGACTTGTTTGACTTAACCTTTAATATTTTTATCAGAGTGACGTCATCTGATTAAACTAAATTCAAGCATGGCCTTTGGATTTGATCTAAGGTGCTCAATTTTTAACTAGATGGGGTGCATGCCCTCAAGATTTTAATTAATATCTTTGTTTCAGACTTTAAGTTTTTTGGGCTTTAGACCAAGGTATTTAATTAAATTTCTCCCTTACTTTTGAATACCTTAGGACTTAAAGGTTTATCATTTGATTTAGGCCCAAGGGTGACTTTATTTTTAGGAAGGTCGGAGTTAGGCTTTATTAAAAATCTGATTGATAAAATCTTGCCATACCCCCTATTGAGCATTATTAAAAAGGGGCACACATTATTAACAACCAAGGTTAAACTCATCTCATTAGACCATGGAAAAATCAAATTACTCACACCGACTGAAGAAGTGACCAACATTATTAAGCATTTTGATTGAAACCAAAAATTTAAATTTGGGGGTTTCAAAGTTTGAGTCAAATTTGGCTCCAACAAGTGGGAAATGGGTATCTAGATGTGTGACTGTATTTTTATTTTTCTTTGTTTGGCATGTAATCTAAATGTGATATAGCTTTATTAAATTTGACTATGAATTTAACCATTGTGGGTGTGTTATATTTGAAAACTTTTGACACTTTCACTGTAAAAGGGTGAAATGGGTATTCAAATTTATAATTTATTTTTGTGTGTTGTTGCATTTAGTGTATGTTTGAATTGTGTGTCATGATGTAGGTGTGGGTGAATTTAAAATTGGTTGTTGGGATCTTGATATGCACTATTTTTAACATCTATTTGAACTTTCACCATGAAATGGAAAAATGGGTATCCAGATGTGCGACTTTGTTTTTTATTTGTGTTTATTTAGCATGTGTGTTATATTGAACTGGTGTTGACTTTGTCATTGAATTTTGTGCATGTTGATATATTGTTTTGAAATATGTTGATACTTTCAACGTAAAAGGATGAAATGGGTTTTCAAATATGTATTTTTTTTTGTATGTCATTTCGATTGACGTGTTTTTGAATTTTGTGCCATAATTAGTGTGTGGGTAACCATGAAATTGATTGTTGGAGGCCAAATATGTACTATTTTTTACATCTGTTTGGACTTCTACCATAAAATGGTAAAATGGGTATCCAAATATGTGACTGTGTTTGCAATTTGTTGTGTGGTGTGGATTGTGCATGTTTTAATGTCTCGAAATGCATAACTAATTAAATGAATTAATTTGTAAGTGTGAAGTGTGTGTGGAAGAGTTAGTTTTTGTTTATGTTAAGTATTTGAATGGAATTGTGTATAGAACTGATATGAATTTTGCTATGTTTATTTGTGGATGAATAGATAAAGAATATCGAGCCACAACATTGTGTCCATATGATGAAGGCTAAGTTGGATAAATTAATGAAGAATAAGTCTAATGAGGAGTGGTTGGATGTAGTGTGGTTTAGAGTGTGGGAGTGTAAGAGCATTCACACTAATAGGGTGTATGTATCAATATTGTGTGAGATATGGGATCTAGATATGAACACCTTCCAATTTTTGATAGGTGAGATGACTATCACCTTGGAGGATGTATATAGGATCTATAAGTTGCCCATTGAGGGTGTTCTAGTGAGGGCATCACCAGATGATAGTCAAGCAGTTGTGATGGAGCATTTATTTGGGGATAGGTGGAGGGAGGTGGATACAAAAAATATGGACTATGAGTTTCTTTGGTGTAATAATATGTTGTCTAGGCACTAGTGCTCGATGATGATGATGATTTCCATGTATGCACTACCATATACTTTTGGGATATTTTTTACCTAGAATATGTTGGATTTGGTGAGTGATATGGTGGAGCATAGTGTTGTATTTTCTTGGGCACCTGCATTGTTGGCCCAGGTGTATTGGGAGCTGCACGATGTTGTGCATGCTCGAAGGAAGAGGTTGAGCTGGACTCCTTTGCTATAGGTGTGGGCATGGGAGCACATAGCCTTGGAGCGACCGTCATTGTTGCCTTATGAGGCTCATGTTGATGGAAAAATGCATTTACAATATGCATTGAGATGGATGATGGATGAGGAAAAGGGGATGAAGAGACCACATGAGGGTGATCCCTTATTTTGGAGGGTGAATTTTGGAGAGTTGGTGCTTAGTCTTATGAGATGGAGGCCTTGGAGAAATGGGGTAGCATGGGAGAAATATGATGAGAAGCTAAGTGATATCCATCAAGGGAGATAGTTGGTAGGGTGATACACTCGATAGGCTAAGTTCTTTTAGTTTAGTCAAGTTATGAGACAATTTGGGCTATGACAAGATGTTCTAGAGGTACCTGTTATGTATTATAGGCAACGAGGTGATAGAGGGAAGTAGCCTATGGTATTACCAAGGACTAATGAGATATATCCACTTATGATGATTTTAGATGTGTATGATGTAGGTACGACACCCGAGTATGATGCTTGGTGGGTGACTTAAAGTTAGGAGCAAGGTGTAGGGGTGATTTATCGATGGGTACGATTGAGTGGTGAGGTGCCTGAGATAGAGGGGTGGGATGCTAGAGGTGTTAGATTCACGTTACAAGATAGAGCTAGAGATGATATGGAGGTGTCTCCTCAATGGTCCAAATGATGATTAGGTGGTACATTAGGTGGATATATGGAGAGGATAGAGGAGGTACCAGTAAGTAGTGGGATGCAACCTATGGAAGAGGGAGTTCCCATGGAGGAGATGGGTGAGTATGTGGGCAGAGATGCAGGTTTTGATGACACCTTTGATCTAGGGTACCTTTGTAATATGGGAGAGGTTTTGATTATGGATAATTATATCCAAGGTGTAGAGGAGGTGTTGTTACGAGAGTAAGTGCATCATTTGGAGGGAGAGGTATGAGCAAGTGAGATAGCTTGAGTGGCCGACTTGATAGATTTTAAGGACAAGATGATGGCCTCAAAAACCACTAGCGATAATGAGTGAAAGGTATTTTAGCTATGAGATGTTGAGCAATGTGGGAGGCTTGAGGCTATAGATGCAAGGTCCACCAATATGACCAAGGAGATGGAGTAGCTGAGTGTATATGTGCATAGGTGGTAGCTTGTGGTAGAGGCTAGAGATGTAGAGATTATGGAGTTGTATGATGAGGTGGAGAAATAGTAGTGCATACGATAGGAGGTAGAGCGAGCTAGGGTGATAGGGGATGTGCTTATAGATATGGCTACCTTGAGGGCAGAGATAGAGAAACTATAGAATGATCATGAGGATGTGAGAGGGTGGTTGTCTGAGGAGGTAGTTATGTAGGCAAATTATGAGTTTATTTTATTGATGCATTTTATTTTGCTTCTATATTATAGCTAGGCTCAATCATGGGTGAGGTCATGATCATGCACATCAACATGTTTGCATCAAAGTACATCTTTTAAGGCTTGTATGGGTATGGGTACTGAGGTACATGATGTGCTACAAGTCATAGGTGGTGCTACAAGTTCAAATAGGGTGTCATATCTAGAAGGAGCTCAAGAACCTGGGATAGGGGTGGAGTCTAGTAGGGCTGCAATGATATGTATGGTAGCACAGGATAGGATGAGCCACAA